>CM001193.1:9810108-11124191 GCA_000218505.1 Schrenkiella parvula | reverse complement strand
ATCCTCTCTATATATCTCTCTTCAATTCAAAACTGTATTGAGTAAAATTGGATGACAGAGCTATGAATCTTTAGACGAGATTAAAATTGAGGTCAACACCTTTTTTCTAGGGTTTCATCATTAACTTGTGAATGAAACAATACAAACCCTTAGATCCTTATATAAGAAAACGTAAAATTTGCTCTTCCTAATAGAACCGCCACAAAAACATTAACCCAAAACCATAAAATGATGCTCTGATGAAATCAAAAACCTTCAGAAACGGATTCTTTTTCAAATGCAGGCTTTAGATCATAAATAACAAATGCTGAAATATTCAAACATTTCGTTGCTAGTCATTGACAAAAACCAACCGACATGTATAAGAGTCGGGTCAGCTTTTGATCCTCACCGTACACTGCTGCAAATTTGAGAGAGAGGCATGTTTCGATTGTGATGAATGAAACTAAAGAAAAAGTTTCAACTTGAACAACTTCCATATAGAGAAATCAACGAAAAAGTTGTTGGGAGATGAGGAAAAGAAAGAGTCAGCCAAAATAACAAGATGGAAGAAACTTCTTGGGTCAAAACCCCTCTGTAATTTCTTCTTCCTCAAGTTTCCTTTTCCCGATTGAGCTGTCTGAAAGAGAACATGTCGGCATGGCCATTGGAATGTTTCGACCACCAGGTCTCGTTAGTCATTACTAAATTTAGAATGTTGCCAATGTTAAACCTATTTTAACCTTCCCGTTACGGTAATTACACTATTTCCTTGCTGTACAAGGGAAGTTAACCTTATATTGATGACAATTTACAAAGTCAACATGAACATTAACACATAAATGGTAAACTTATGTTGATGACAAGTTCAAAAAATTAACAAAAAATGAGTTAAAAAAATAAGCATTGACCAGACCTAGTGGTCCAAATTTCAAGCACATAGATTTGATTGTTGTGTTTTCATAAGTATATTGTACGAAATTGGATGAAACAAACAATTTTGAGTATCTAAAGATTACATTAGGATATTAGGATATTTTAATAATGATATCACATTTTGAACTTTTGAAAGACTTCAGAAAGAAATCAAGAACGCTACAAACATAAAGGAAAGACGTCTTGGATCTCCAAACACAACCAAAAAGAGAAAAGAATAAATAATAAGAATCCTCTTTTTTATGCTTTTCTTCTTCTATATAATATTGTTTTATACATTTATAATAACGTTGAAAGGTAAAAGAACAACATCGTACGACTAAACCAATCGTAAACCATCTGGGAGGAGTTCTTGATGAGAGGAGTCTTGAGATATATACTTACGGCAAGCATAAAGCACTGCAGAATGAAAACCAGCTGGATTGTCTATGAACACAAAATGGCCACCCTGCAAAATTTTTGATCAAACAAATCTCAGATAAGCATCTTCATCTTCTTCTTCTCTATATTCCTCTAAAATGTGAAAGCTAATGAATATCTATTTAGAGATTGACCTGTGGAACACGAATGATTTCGCAAGGGACCTTCATGTGTTTCCGCGCTTCCACCGCTCCTTGATAGTTCATCCAATCATTCATTCCATAGATAAAAGTTGTTGGCACTTTCCACTCTGATGCGCTGCACAAAAAACAGTCATCGAATTTGAGTTTCTGTAAGAACTTCATCTGCAGTGTGCTCATGGTCTCTTTTTTTTCATCAGATTTTGTGGACAAACCTTTGCAAGAGGGGCTTCCGAGCAAATGCTCCAAAGGAGAAGATGTATTTCAAGCACAACTCTCCACTAGCCTTTGCAGCCAAAGTATGATACACATAATCTATAATGCAAAACAAACCATCACTGTCAGCTGCACATCATCATCTTCCATAACTTCTACGGAACTTAGAGAAAGGATTACTCACCGGTTAGCAATTTGGATTCCTCATCTGTAAGCACAGTTCCCACCGAACTTGCACCAAATCTTGCACTTGTATACCGATTTACAAGACCTGGACCCCAAGGACCTAATCCTCTGAACCAGAAGCATTTACAAAAAATATAGTGAATCCCAGTAGTGTTGCCATGCTTAAAATATGCTCAACAAATGGTTTCACCTGAGTGCTATAAACTTGCACGAACGAAAGGAGCATATTGGTGAACAAGAATATATTATAAGAGCATACCTAACCAACTTCTGAGGAGTGAAATTCGATTCCCATAAATGATTCAAGACCGCGCCTTTCCATGTTGCTCTGAATTTAGTGAGCCATTCCGACTTGGCATCTGATTCAGCTGAGAACCCAGCAGACCCCACCAGAACTAAGTGTTGAACATGCTCAGGATGCTGAAAAATCCAGAAATATCCGATGAAAAGTCAGAAACCATAGATCCAAGCTGTCACCTTTTTACTCATTGAGTTATATCACGAATAAAAGATCTACCTTGAGCGCGTATTTAGCAGCAACATAACCTCCAAAAGAATGTCCTAACAGAATAAAGTGACTGAGATTCTTGGATTTACGCCATTCCTCAAATGAGTCGATAAACCATGCCTCTGTTTCTGCATAATTAAAGACGGACCATTTCAGTTCCATTACTGGTATAGCGTAACTCCATATATACAAGCCATTAAGAAAGGTTCCAATGAAATTTTAGCCACGAGCCACTAGCAGTGGAGGAGAGGAGTACCTTCTGTGCTTTTGCACGTAAAATCAGGCCTACTTGATCCACCCCACCTAGGAAGAAAAAGAGAAAACTACCTTATTAGACAGTCAAACGTATACAAATATTAAAAGGGATGGAACATTTTCGCTTCGATCTTTAAGACTTTAAAACCAACAAAAGGCAAAAGCATGTAATCTTTAATACTTGAAGCAAGCCAAAACAGCATATTTTGACTAACATGTCAGGAAAAGGGAAGTTGTGAATCCTTTAGAACCAACAAACCGTGAATGATAGCAAAGTTGCTTACCCAAGTTGATCAATCGCGATGACCCTAAATCGATTGGCAAGAGCATCGAAATTACGGAAGAAAAAACCTTGAGAAGCACCATATCCATGAACCATTACGAGTGTGGGAGAACCCTCCTTTGCATCAAAAGTGACAGTGTTGATATACCGCGACTCATTGCTCGATGACCTAAACCACCTGATTTTGGAACCTGGTGGTCCTGAACCAATATTGACTTGTTCTTGTACATAAGGCGTCCTGAGATTGTTCAGTCCGAAATAGTTAGCAAGCAGCTTATCCATATATTGAGGACATCAAAAGCTAGATTGATTCTCTTTTTCCATTTCGTGCTCTATAATCCATATAGAAACTTTTAACACGAAAAATCTAGCTTCGAATGCAATTATGCAACCCAAATAATTGAGAAACCAAAATCGGAATTCTGAAAACCAAGGCGAGTTTTGGATTTATGTCATCATGTATAACGAAAGCAGAGTTACTAAAACCCAAATCATATAATCTATGAAGATTTCTCGAAACACATGAAGCTGAGTAATTGAGAGAGATATGTACTTGAGGATGGAGAGAAGACGGTTCTCGGCGGCGATGATGTAATCGGTGGAGGTAGGGATCCAACGGAGAGAATTGGGCCACAAGATTTTCCATCTCGATTTCGCCGCGTTGGTAGCAGCCGCCGACGCAGCAGCAGATGAATCGGCCACCGCAGCCGTAGAAGAAGATCCGAGCTTCGTCTTTGAGATTTCCTCCGCCATTCGTAACCGGAACCGGTTCAAGCTCATACAATCACCGAACAATCAAAATCCACAAAAGAAAAAATTTAGCGCGGAGACGAAAATTCCCACGAATCAAGGAATCTAGAGTTTATCGGATACTGTTTTTTTCAGATATATAATTATAATTATAATTATAATTAAATCCAAATTTGTACAAAGACGAGACGAGAGGTTTTGCTGCGAAGTCGGAAAAGGGATATATGCTCTCGCTGCCTTGATGACGGCACACGTCATTGCCGACGTCACGTAGAGAAGCTTCCGGTAAGCATAATTAGACCTCTCCGTTGAAAAACCAAAACATGATTAGTCAAATAGTTAGGAACAAACTAGAAGATTAGGCTTGTAATGGAGAATAACCTATTGTTAGCTTCACGGTCTTAGCTTGTTCACCATGAATAATTTTGATGGGATAAATATAAAATATTTGCAACTTTAATTCGTATTTTAATTTTTTATTTATTTAACTACGATTGTATAGTGAAGGAAAAAATTATGGCTCTTCTTAATTTTATTAGAATAAGGAATATATGAACATAAATAAAGTGAAAACTCATTAAATAAGGTGATTCCTGTGTCAGCATCCTCATTTAATTAAAACTGGAGCCCAACAAAGACCTATAATAGGCTTTAAGTTGTGTTGAAGTACTTGAAAAAGAAAACTCAATTTATGGGATCAAAACTTGACCCAAACCGTTTTACTTAACCGGAACTAATGTTTTGATCCCATAATCCATAATTTGGTTTACCAGATGCCACACACTAAACCGATTTTTCATCATGGAGTAACGATTTACGCTTCAGCAAAATCCGACCGCGAAAAAAAAACGAACAAAACGTAAAAGGTCTTCTCAATTTTTCAAACAAATCACTGAGAACGATTCTTAATCTGAAAGATAGTTTTGATTTCTAATCACTAAACCGATTATTGACTTGTAAAAGAAACACAATTCAAGCATTTGTTATTTAGCTTGAGCTTCTGCTGCAGCTACTAGTAGTAGTACTAGTACTTGGGTTGTTGGAGACACCAAGACACAGAGCTTCAGCCAATGGTCCACCTGGTGTTGTTGAACAAAGCCATGATGGCCCTTCATGGCTAACCCACTGGTGCTGGTTTGTTCTCTCTGCTTCCTCCATGGCTCCTCCAGCCATTGATAGTGTCAGAGAGCTTCCCATGGCTTCATCTGGATCTCCTTCTACAAAAAAACGCCTTGTCTCTTGGTTATGTGGTGTCTGGTTTGGACTCAACAGACCCTCCAATGCTCCAAAGCTCTGGTCTACTAAAGGCTCCTTCTGCCTGTAATTCAGATCATAATCGAATCTGCGTTTTAGCTCTCTGTTTGATCCAACCTTCAGCTGGACAGCTTCATGAATCACCGGACCTAGAGTTGCAATGGAATCGCCTTCTTTCATAAACCACCTGATTTCTCTTCACATATCAACCAATAAGTGCCAATTTTTTCAAATGATTTCAAAAGGGGATGGATTTTAATGCTTTGACATGAGTGCAAGTAAACGCGCACCTATGGTGATCATTTGAAGAGGAAGCAGACGGAAGAGTCGAAATTGCAGCCAACTGGCTTACGGGTTGTCCGTAAATCTGAGGATAAGTTCTAGCATATTGGCTAGTATCGTTCTTACTGGTACGAGTGTCATTGTGGTTAGATGATTCCACATGCTTTCTTGAACGAGGACGGCTCTTGTGTGTGTGTCTCTCACAGTATTTCTGCTCAGGTATCACGTTTCTAGAGCATCTCCATTTCTTACCATCAGTTCTCTTGCACCTCCAAGGCTCCATATCAGCCGCGTTGTTGCTTGCGTTTGAAGCAATCCCCAACTTCAGTGAACCTCCTTTCGCCACTGCAACTGTCACTGTCACCACATAGAACACAGCAGATTCATATATACAACATAAGTTCCAAACATTCCATTCCTATAAGTCAACTAAGAGGTAAAGCTTCTTGAAACTTGAACATTCTCATAATGGTTTTTAGTTGCATCAAACATGAGAGCAAGAGATCAAGAACACATGTAGCCAACAAATTGATATAAAAAACTATGGAGAACCTATAGACAGATGATAAAGTGAAAGCTAGGGAGATTTTACCATCTTGATTGTTAGTGTTTGATGGGTTTTTTGAAAAGGGTGTGAGAAGCTCAGAAGGAACAGGAACAGAAGCCATCATGTACTTATATATATTCCTCTGCCTCTCAAGCTCCTGCCATTGAGCTTCACTGAAAGCTGCACCTTCCTTTTCACTCATACTTCTTCCCATCTCCCCTGGATTTTATCCACCAATTTCACATTAAACCAACATAAAAAAAAAAATACTTCAAATTTGTTATATAGCTGAGAAGTCATGAAGGAGAGAACTTGAAACCTGAGGAGCTCAAGGTGAAAAAAGGGTCTGCAACTGAAACAGCAGCAGAATTAGAACCGGCGAGGGAGAACATTTCACCAAGAGAAGAAGTATATGCCTGATTGCTTGAAGCAGAGAACATGGGATCGCCAACACCAGCGGAGCAATAACACAAGGAAGATGACGAAGGCGATGAATATGATGGATAATGATGATGATGGGATGGTACCATGACGTCTTTATGCGAGTGTTCTACAACTCCATATCCGAACCCACCAACAAAATCTTCCTTATTACGTTCTGCTCTTGTTCCCATTAAACTTAATACACACAATCTCTCTCTTTCTGTAATATCCACTCACAAAGTCTCAACTTTTCCCAGAAAAACCACCTCGATAAACCTTAAAACCCGATTAAGAAGCGCAACCACACACAAAAGCAGAAAAAGAAACTCGAATACACTTTTGTGTTATGCTTTGTCTCTATAATGGAGACCTAAGGAGTTACTCAATAGCTTTATCCTTCAAACAGCAACAATACCCAAAATTTCGAAGAAAACAGAGGGGAAACAGAGAAAGAGCACCAGCTTTTCTCTTAAGCCTAAAGTCCGGAACATACAAAAAGAAAATGAGAACCTTATAAACACCCACAAGAACACAAAGGCTCACTCTTTTTTGTCCCTCTCTATCTATATATCTCTCTCTCTCTCTCAGTGCCACTTAAAAGATGAGAGGATGGGGAGAGAAATTTAGGGATTTAGGTTAAAAGTAAGAGGTGAGAGGAGCGGTGCCGCTATTTGAGAGCCTCATGAGCCATAAAGCTTTGTTTTTTGCTTCCTTAGTCTCCAACATTCGACCTTGTTTCAGTATACAGACAAAAATCTTCATTAACTGTCAGCTTGCTACTCTCTCTCTCTCTCTCTCTCTCCTTCCCCCTGACACAGACAGTAGCCATCCCACGTTGTCGTTTTCCTTCACTAACGCCGTTAACCCGCCACTTCAAATCTTTTACTTCGTCTTTAGGTAACGTCTCTTCTTTTGTCTTCTTCTCAAACTTACATCGTACCATTATTTCTTTATTTTTTTTGGAAAAATTAAAACTTAGTTAGAGTAGAGAGACTTTTAGTTAGATGAGGATAAAGCTCCGTTAAGTAACGGCGGTGGTGCTTGGAGATGTGTGTTTGGTAATGGAACCCACATCTCGTTTCCGTGAGAGCTTCTCATAGAGGGGACCAGTGGGATGTGATGCTCTAACTAATTTATTTACCCTCTCTCTTTTATATTTTTCTTTTTTTCCTATCTTCGGTCACTTGCTTAGATTTTACTAATTTTCCACCCTATTTCTTTTCTTCTTTCTCTTTTCGACCCCACAACTTTTTTTGTCTCCATTACTCCTCTAATTTTTTTGCCTGATTTTAGCTAAATTCCCTCCTTCATAGTAGATCAAAAGGATAATTATTGGAGGGGGTGAGAAGTGAAAATAACTTTTTGGGGAAAAAATATACACATATGTTTCTTTTAATAGGCTAATTATCTTTTGTCGTATTTAGGCTAATTCTAATTATTTGGAATTATAGGACCACTCACTAATGTTCAAATGTCATACGGCCATTGTTCGTAAGTGATATAATCGGTGGTTATAGTCTTTGCATAAACATGTTTTCTTACCAAAAGAGGACCATATTTTTTGAGAATCTAAAGTGAACCCCATTTATAAAAAAAAACTACGGGAATCACTCCGAACAGAGAGACCGTGTAATCAAATAAACTCGTGAAGATTTATATTAGGATCTGGCTACATATCACAGCCATGTGCCAAACTATATCGGTTTGAGACTAACAATGCTATACAGATGTATAAGCAACTCTGAGATATGTTTTTGTTGTTACCAATGAATGATAACAGAACCTACCTAAGGGATAAAATTATAGAAGTCCTCTGTTTTCAGCCTCGGTCTAACCTGTTTCGAGCTGATCTTGGCATCAAGTAGATAACAATATTGAAACAGGATTCAAAGTACTCAAAGATTAATAAGAAAAACTTTCTTATTAGCTCAAGGAATATAACTCAAAACCTTCTCCCCCTTAAGCTTGAAATCATCTTGACTCATATCTTGAACTCCAATAAAACTCCGCATTTTTCTGAATTTGATTCTTCCAAGTGGTTTTGTTAAAATGTCCGCTTTCTGTTCACTTCCTGGAACATGCTCGACTTCAACTTGTTCATTCTCAACACACTCACGTATGAAGTGATATCTCCTATGTATGTGCTTACTTCGACCATGAAAAACTGGGTTCTTAGTAAGCACTATTGCAGATTTATTGTCAATCCGAATAATCACCTTTTCACTCTTTTCCTGTTACCTCGGCAAAGAGCTCTTGAAGCCAAATTGCTTGCTTTGCCGCTTCCGTAGCAGCCATAAACTCGGCTTCACACGATGATAGTGCAACTGTTTCTTGTTTTTGTGAGCACCATGTAATGGGACATTCATGAAAGTAGAAGACATGACCGGTTGTGCTTTTTCCATCATCCACATCCACATTGTGGCTACTGTCACTATATCCTACTAGACCAGACCCGTTCTCACGCTTGAAGGTAAGACCATAAGATAAAGTTCCTCGTAAGTACCTTAGAACTTGTTTTAAAGCTGCTCCATGAGACTTTCTTGGCTCTTGCATATAACGACTAAGTACGCCAACGCTGAACGACAGATCCGGTCGCGTGTGAAGTAAATATCGAAGACACCCAACACTTCTTCTGTACTCTGTTTCATTTATGCGTTCTTCTTCTAGTCCTTTAGATAGCTTCACATTCATATCCATTGGTACTTGAGATGCATTACTCTCATTCATTCCAGTTTCTTCTAGGATCTTAGACGCATATCTACCTTGTTTCAGAGTTATACCATCCTTGTTTTGAGTTACTTCGATTCCAAGATAATAAGTTAAACGTCCGAGATCACTCATCTCAAACTTGGTGGCCATTTCTTTCTTGAAATCAAGTATCATCTCCATACTAGACCCCGTGACTAACAAATCATCCACGTACACAGCAACAACAAGGAGGTCTTCCTTCTTTTCTTTTTGGTAGAGTGATGGCTCTTTTGAACACTTTACAAACTTTAACTCCTTTAAAGTTTTGTTCAGCTTTTCATTCCATGCTCTAGGGGCTTGCTTTAGTCCATAAAGCGCCTTCTTTAGCTTGTAAACCTTGTCTTCGTTCCCTTTGATCACAAAACCATCTGGCTGAGGGACATATACTTCTTCTGTTAACTCGCCATGGAGAAACGCAGTTTTAACATCAAGATGATGTACTTCCCAATTACCCAAGGCTGCTAGAGCAATGAGAAAACGAATGGTCTCAATACATGCTACTGGGGCAAATACTTCATTAAAATCAATACCATGTCTTTGAATATAGCCTTTTGCAACAAGTCTAGCCTTGTATCTAGTCACACTTCCATCCGGGTTACGTTTTATCTTGAAAATCCACTTTAAACCGATTGGTTTGGCTCCAATAGGTAAACTCACCAAATCCCAGCATTGATTCTTTGTTATGGAGGTGATCTCATCCTTACAAGCTTCTACCCACTCTTTCGACTCTTTTGCTTCATCGTAATCCCAAGGCTCCTCGTCTACCATAATTAGGAGGCGTTCACCTTCAGCTTCTGCGAGACAAATATAATCATTCAGATACTCGGGTCTCCTCCGAGATCTTACTGATTTTCTTAAAGGCTGTTCTTGTCTCTGTTCTTCATCATCCTCTGTTTCATTCATGGTATCACTCTCATCGTTGCTTTCGACTTGAGGTTCAGTGACTTCAGCGTTGTCGTATTCACTCATACCTTGAGGTAAACGATCGCGTTCTTGAGATTCCAAGATTCTTTCATCTTTATTTCCGAAACTCAAGTTAAACATTCCAAAGTCTGTGCTATTTTCTTCTCCTTGACCACTCCACTTCCAGCTTTTGCTTTCATCAAACACTACATCTCTGCTAGTGATTATTTTGCGGTTTGTTGGATCCAATAGTCGATATGCTTTTATCCCTGGTTCTGTTCCTAGATGAACCAATGTTCTTGATCTATCGTCCAACTTCTTTCGACCAACCGCTTCTGTTCTCGTATAGCCTATGCACCCAAAGACTCGAAGATGCTCAATGTTTGGTTTCTTGCCTTTGAAGACTTCATACGGAGTCTTACTCACCAAAGATCTTGTTGCAACCCTATTAATCAGGTATGTAGCATGTCTCACAGCCTCTCCCCATAGATAGTTTGGTATGTTCATGTGTTTTAAGATGCTTCTAGTCATCTCCAACAATGTCCTATTACGTCTCTCCACAACTCCGTTTTGTTGAGGAGAATAGGGTGCAGTGAAGTGTCTTTTAATCCCATGTCTTTCACAGAAACTTTGAAACTCATGAGATAAAAATTCTCCACCTCTATCAGTTCGAAACGTCTGAATTTTAGCTCTTGTTTCTTGCTCAGCTAGTGTCTTGAACCTTTTAAACTTCTCAAAAGCTTCACTCTTATCCTTAAGTAAGATTGTCCACATATAGCGAGAGTAATCATCAATGATTACAAAGACATACCTCTTATGTGCTGGTGTGGAAGGTGTGATTGGTCCACAAAGATCTCCATGTATAAGTTCAAGAACTTGAGTAGCACGATAGGAAGTTGCTTGTGGAAACGGTTGTCTTGTTTGTTTCCCACGTAAACATGACACGCACGTTTCTTTCTCTATGTTAATGCTTGGTATACCAGTCACCAATTCCTTACTAATCATCATCTTCATTGTTTCAAGACTAATATGTCCTAATCGCGCATGCCACTTTGTTGACTCACTCCATGACGTTAATTGGAGACATTTGACGTTCTCAACTTCCAAGATGATTTTGTACAGTCTGTTCCTAGACCTGGTGGATCTTATCATCAGTTGACCATTACGATCATATAGACTTAAGAGATCATCTTTCATTATAACTTTACACCCTGCTTCAGTGGCTTGCCCAAGACTCACAATATTGCTCTTCAAATCCGGAATGAAATAGACATTGTTTAGAGTCTTCTTTTCACCATTCTTAAACACAAAACGAATTGAACCTTTTCCTTTAATGTCTATGCAAGAGTCATCACCAAACCTTACTTTTCCCGTAATTGTTTCATCGAGATACAAGAAGAATGTGCGATTCCCACTCATATGATTACTCGCACCGTTATCAAGGTACCACAAATTCTTTGTATCTAGGTCAGCAACAAACTTACTTGGTTTCACCTTCTGTTCATTTAGATACACCACCTCGTGCATCATCAATTGTTCCGCTTCTTGTGTATCATCAGCTTTAGCTTCCATTGCTTCTTGGAGCTTAAGTAATCTATCTGGACAGTTTGAGGCATAGTGTCCTAATTTATCGCAACGGTAACAGGTTATTCTAGACTCATCTTTCTCATATCTGTTTCCTGAACCTTGTTGATTTCCAGACCGTCCATGGCCTCTCCCTCTCCAGTTAGATCGACCCCTGCCTCTATTTCCTCCATAGTTTTCTTGCTGAGGTTGTCGTGAATCCATGTTGGCATACATGAGTTTTCCTTGATCTTCATGTTCTCCTTCTTCCTCTTCACTAATTCTTTCTTCATAGGCTTTTAACCTTCCAACTATGTCTTCAAAACTGGTTGTGTTGAGATCAAGGACTTGTTCAAGAGCTGCTACAATATGTATGTACCTCTGACGGGGTAAACTTTTATGGAATTTCTTCACTAGCTTTGGTTCATCGATGGTTTCTCCAAGAGCTGCTGATTTTGAAGAAATTTCTGAAAGTTTACCAACAAATATGTCGATTGTATCAGCTTCCTTCATCTTGATTCTATCAAATTCTGCCATTAGTGTTTGCAACCTTGCTTCTTTCACCCTCTTAGCTCCTACATGTCTCGCTTTTATTGCATCCCAAACTGCTTTTGCAGTGTCAAGATCACCAACTTGCAAAATTAAGGCTTCAGGTATGGATTGGAACAATAGGGCAATTGCCATGTTGTTTTTCTTTTCGTGTTTGATCCCAGGGTCTATGGTTTCCCATACTTCATTTACCTTGAGGGCAATCTTCATTCGCATAGACCATACCATGTAGTTTGTAGTGTTTAGCATCGGATACTTGACGGAGGAGAGTCCGGTCTCTGTCGATTTTGTGTCGACTTCTTCGCTCTTCGTAATATCCATGATGGATTGATTTGCTGCTAACGTTCTTCTTTCAACCGCTCTGATACCAAATATTGAAACAGGATTCAAAGTACTCAAAGATTAATAAGAAAAACTTTCTTATTAGCTTAAGGAATATAACTCAAAATCCGAGACAATATTCTATTTATGTTGAGAAGACTACCAATCTGAAACAAGCATATTTGTTAACCATGATATAGAACTAATGATATCAATTTAGATCTCAAACCAATCAAAAGGCATGTAGCCCAAAAGAAGATATCGGGCACCACTAAAAACTATATAGAGATGTCTCAAGATCTAGAAAACTATATATAGGATTGTTTCTGGAGCTTTTGGGAGAACATACTAGCAGTCGAATTAAAATCTCGACCGTCGAAAAAATGACAAAATTTCAAGCATTCTGATAAAAGAATGTAACGTAATGGCTTTAGTATGGCGGACTAACTATTGCATGCTTTTAGCCTACTTTACTCTGCAAATGTGAATGTAAATCTTATCAGAAAGAACTAAAAGTGTGCGTACAAGCAAGAGAGATAAGAGTTACCTCTCAAGAACAGACTTTCCTACGATAGTAATCCCAAGAAGCACCATCGTTGTTGGTAGGACTAAAATTTCCAACTTCATGCAATTCCCTAACTTGACTCTGTAACAACAACTTGAGAAACTGGAGAAAAACAAACAAACAAACAAATCTTTGCTGCTGGCAGAGGAAAGGACAGAACCGAAGCTGAAATCGAAAGAACTAGCGGATAAATATTACTTGTCTAATACACTCTTTGGTGAGAATTCACTTTAAAGACGGACATTTTCTCTCTTCATAGTAGTCCACTCTTTTAATTCCAAAGTACAATCCAAGCTTCAAAACAACGATCTGTCTTGTCGGAAGAGACGACAATATCACGTTACCCTGAAGAAAATAACAAAGTAGTATTGACGTGAACATGATCTCTCAGAGACATTTAAACAAACAAGTTTGAGGGTTAAACCGCAAGATATATATATAGCAGAAGGAAGGAGAAAGAAAACAAAAACGACCAGAGAGATACGATCGGATATGGTCTGATACGTGACGGACATTTGGCGCCCATACCATCTCCGGTTAGGGTTTCTTGACTTCCAGTAACGGCGTCGCACCGATTTTCCAACTTCTCTAGCCGTTGAGATTTTGCCATAACAACCCATGCGTTTACACGTGTGTTTTCACACGTGTTAAAAGCCTCACATGGGCCACAATGATACCATCTCAATATGGCCCATTACTTGAAAGTCCATATTTAACCATACGAACTTATTTTTACGTGCGAAATACATATTTCAAACCGCAGTTTTCTTTTACGAGTTTTATTATCACTTGTTGATTTTTTTTTTAAAACGTGGCATACAATACACCATTTGAATTAAAAACTTGTTCAAACAATAATAGTTTATATTCATGTGACAAGATATTTTCGAATTGTACTCTAAAAACTGAGAAGTCTTAGTCATGTGACATGTAATCGTGGTGGAGTCATTACTAACTAAATGCAATATCAATTTTATGTCATGGCATGAAAAACTAGATATCCGGACTTTGCGGCTTCTACATATTTCTTTTACCAGAAAAGAGTACCAACTTTTTAATTATTCATGTTTGTAGAATAAATCATTGGGATACATTCGTAACTCAATGTACACAGAATTGAAGGGAAGTACAATTTATAAATAGAAGTTTTAATCTCTTTTGTTATATTTTGGTTTGGTAAAATCAATGAGCATACAAAAACGAACGACGTCATTAAAACCATGCATATGCACAAACGCAGCAGTAAATACCGCCGTCAAAACATTATTTGTTTGTATATGCATGGAATCAACATTTATTGGGAGAGAAAAAAATGAATATTAAAACATGTACTATAGTCTAAACGTCACTTGATCCTAAAAGATTCACTAAAAGAATTGAGATACCAGAGTGGATTTTTTTGAATGTTAAATGAAAAAAAATGTGGTTTTTCTACATGCCCCAACATTAGTTTCGATTTCGATATAGTATTTATGATTAAAATTTTAAATGTAATAAGAATATATACACTTTCACACAAAAATAAGTTCGATTATTAAAAAGATAGTTATGTTATAGAGTCAGCTAATATCTCATTATTAATTTTTATATAAAGTTTCATTCATTAGCCAGGATATATCATGTGGTCCGAATCTATCATGTCAACAGGCGGCATTGTGAAAGAAGAAAAGGTGATATTGTTTATTGCAACCTTTACGTTGGTCTGAAAATGGATATAATTGCGTGTCACGAAACAAATAAAAAAAGTTGTAACTAGTTAGATAAGAAAAAAACGGATTAGCAAATTTTAGAGGAACAAGAAATGATTATTGAAATGGAAAATAATGTGACGTAAAATAATACATACGAAAGAGAAAGCTTATTGAAATGAGGATTTGTGCATGATCATATATTATTATAAAGCCAAGTCATGGACTGGTTTTGCTGTTTCACAGGATGGTTCAACAACCATGCACCTCTTTTTCTTTGGGCGTTTAATGACACAACCCACATTTCTCTTTTCATATCCTTTTTTTTTGAATTTCTATTTGGTTATCTTTATTTTTATTTTACCATGAGTTCTCTTTAGTTAGCTATCTCTTTTATCTTCCAATTTTTTCTCAATTTATTTTCCGTACAAAGTATTTCTGTTCGCCTAAAGAATGTTGCAATTTCATACATTAAGAAACTTGTTAAAAAAAATTCACTGCAGACAAAAATTTCTTTGTTTGTATATTTTTGATAAACAAAAAAATAATATATATATATACACGTGAATAATTAAGTGCCTTATATATACATATAGATTAATAAAATAAAAAAGAATCTCCAATTGTCACACCCAACTCCATTCGCAAATTAACAAAACACACGTAGTTTCTCTATTCTGTTGATAATAGAACCTTCGGACATTGTTTACAGAAAATGTCACCATTCCGATTATTTTTGGTGTTTTCTTTCTTACTCTTTTCTTGTTTTGTTGTATGTTCCATTTTCTCTCTATATGTAAAACAAAAAGTTAATTGAACTAAAGTCACCATCTTCCAATCTATATACATAGAATTTTCGACACTTATATAATGATGTCCATAATTAAGTCACAGCCACATGTTACTTAGCCAGTGTTTTTAATACCGGACCGGTCAGACCGGTGGATCCGTGACCCCTAAATAGTCATTCTCGAGTGTCTTGAACAAATATCTCACCTTATGACATCATATTATATATAGATATATATATATTAATCACGTATAATCTATGCACTATATACATTCGCACAACCCTCAGATTTTTGTTTCTCTCCATATACTCTTCTCAACTCCCACAGAGAGAGGTTATAGATATTATATAAATACATTGCAAAACTATATAACACAAGTCGACTTCATCCATGGATCTCTATTCTTAAACTCCCAAATATATATAAAGAAGAATTGTGTATAAAACTTAAAAAGGTTTTAAACATCTCTAAGCTTTGTTGAGCCATGGCTGTGGTGATGACAAGAAGAGCGGCGACCATAGCAGGGAGATGGCTCAACGAAGCCGTTAGCTTCGTCGTGTTTTGTCTCTTAGACATCGTCGATTCATTACTTTGCCTCGTCTACAAAGCAGCGGACTATATCTTCGAAGCCGAGTGGAAGCCTTGCTATTGTTTGTCGGCCAAGGAACCCATCACGACGACTCGAGGAAAGATCCTCTTGTCTCACAATAATGGCGAATCCAAGATCCTCACTCTTTCTCCGCTTCAAGAACTCAGGTATTCTTTATCTTTTATGTATTTGTTAATTAAAGAAAAATGTATATATCAAAATGTATATAAAGCAAAATGTATATTGCAATATCAAAATTGTCAAAATGTGTTAGTCTACATAAAAAAAAAATTAATAGCTTGTGTTTATATATCATATCAAAAGACAATAATGAATCCTTTTCAGTCCAATAATAGGTATATATAATTTTATGTAATTTAAATTTGTATTATATACTTTTGTTTAAATCTTTAAATGTGGTGTTCCGGTTTTACCCAAAGAAAACCTTATCATTTACTATAAACTTTTACATGAATTTAAGAGTATAAATGCTGATCATTTTTCATAACCGACTCATGATATCTGTATTTTGTTTCTCTATATTAATTTCAACAATGTTACCTTGAGCAAAAAATTTCCGGAGTTGAAAATTTTAAATTTAGTTCGGTTTAGTAACTAAACCGGTCGGCATGATATTCCCCTTTGGTTATCTTGTAGCGGACGTTCCAAGATTGAGCTGGAGGATATCTCCGAGACCCTTTACACACGTCCTTCTCTGCTATCCGACCTCTCTAACCTCTCTGTTAACGAGCTCAATAAACGGTTCGTTAAGGTTTCTCGGACCGACTCCGAGTGTAGCGACCATCGTGAGAAGACTAATAGGAACAAAAGAAGGAAACCAATAACAAAATCAAGCTTGACGGTGAACTTCACGGTCGTTGAGATGCTTCGGGGAAAGATCAGGCCGCAGAATTTGAGCCACGATGTTTCTCGATGGTCGGATTGTGATTGTGGGTTTTGTACATCTTGGGCCTCTACTTCCGACAAAGATCATTCCCTCTTTGTCAAAACTCAATTCCCAAAAGGTTCAAAGTTCAAATCTTTGTTTGGGTATATATATATGATTCGGAGATATATTAATTAGTACAACCTGACCTTTTGTGTCCGCCTTTTACTTTATATACAGTCACATGTTAGTTTTTTAGCAAAAGTTAAAGACTTAAATTTTGTGCTCATTTGTATATAAAAACACACGTACTTAATCGAACTTTCCTTGTTCATAATTTCCAATGTTTGATACAAAGATATAAGAAAAAAAATAGTAAATGCTTACTCGTTTCTTTTTCGTTTTAAAAACAATCGGATTGATTGCAACAGGGGTCGCAGCAAAAGAGGATGTGTTGTTCATCCATGGTTTCATATCTTCATCAGCCTTTTGGACCGAAACGGTGTTTCCAAGCTTGTTGGCTTCCTCCTCAGCTTACAGACTCTTTGCGGTGGATCTTCTAGGATTCGGAAAGAGCCCTAAGCCAGCTGATTCACTCTACACATTGCGGGAACACGTAGAGATGATCGAGAAATCTGTCTTACACAAGCACAATGTAAAGTCTTTCCACATCGTGGCTCACTCTTTGGGATGCATTTTGGCGCTTAGCCTAGCGGCTAGACACGGCGGCTTAATCAAGTCGCTCACCCTCCTAGCTCCTGTGAGTTAATTAAATTTATTTTGTTGGTTTTGGTGAGTGAATCAGCTTTTAGCATATTTGAGCCGTCTTTGTTGGTTTCTAAAGCATGCAGAACATAAAATTCACATGATACGCGTTTTCTTTATCTTCATATTACATTAGGAATATCATAAAGGTCGCTAATTAATTTTTACCTAATCCCTTATATATGTAAGGAAAGTCTTGGAATCATAGATGTAACTAAACATCTGGCACGATTGTTTTTTGTTCCTTTATTTGTTTAATTGATAAAGAAATCTTTGAAAAAGATGCAATTTGATTAGTTTACAATAAGAGATGTGTGTTAGATGACTAATACAATACGTGTGCAATTTGTACGTGTGGGCAGCCGTATTATCCGGTACCGGTGGGAGAGACGGAGCCGAGGCAGTATGTGATGAAGAAGGTGGCGCCGAGGAAGATTTGGCCGCCAATAGCCTTAGGAGCGTCGATGGCTTGTTGGTACGAACACATTAGCCGTACAATATGTCTCCTCATTTGCAAAAACCACCGTCTTTGGCAATTCCTGGCTAATCTCTTGACTCGTAATAACAGGTTTTTATTTTCATCATATTTTTCTTTTAATTAATTCTCATTAGCTAAAAAATTACAAAATTTCACAGACCTACTGAATTAGTACAGAGCGTTTACGTTCAAAACGCAGCCCGTAACACTAACAATACATGAGGGTGAAAATGTTGGTGGTTCTGTATCGGTTAACTAATTTGGAATGTTTTGAAAAAATAGTTATCTAGAAAGAGGTTTAGTCCAGATTTAAATTCTGTTTTTCTGTTTAAAGTCAATCAACCTAAAAAAAGTTTATCAACTTTTATTATAAGTTTAGAAATTATAATCATATTCAATTCATGGGAAAAAATTGAAGTTTGATGTAGCTAGTTAGTTGCTATCATCAGTTACCAAACCACTTCAAATGAACTAATTCTACTTACAAATTTAATTTGTAGCTGTATCTGGTCGCTGGCTAGTTAGTGTCTACTCACTTTCCGATTATTAACCCTACTCACCACAATAATTTACATTGATACAAACTTAGATAAAATATACAACTCTATGTGGTGTTAGCGTGATCCAAAAGTTACATCAAATAACCAGATATAGAGAGCCACGTGTTTTGACATGCCATCAGTATATCTCCGTTCATTGGAGAAGGGTTCTAAGAAAAATGGAGACTTAGGCAACCTAACTAGATTCTAATGCTATGCTAAAAATTTGATAAATTTCAAACCTAAGTACTTATGACTATGTGTACATTGGAGCAATTGAAATTGATTATACTTTTGAAATGTCTAGGTTGGTTGATCGCCTATTTTAGTGACATGTGACAAGTGACATGTCTATATATATTTTACGGCTATGTTATATATATATATATATATATATATTAGTTATATATATATATATATATATATATAGTTTCTACTTTATAGGTATTTAAAGTAAAAATGTAAAATACATGGCTAGAAGTAATGCTCTCGTCCTACCAACAGAACCAACTCTTCTAAATTAACATAAGTGGAATCAAAATTCATCTGAGCAGTGCTACCAGATAGGGATATGAGTTTGAATCCAAAGCCAATAACTATGAATTTTTTCAAAAAAAAAACATTATCACTTTCTGCTTTGACTCTACCAGCAGACTCTATGACTCTTAATTGTTGTAGCTAGCGTTTTTGCTCAATTATTAATAAACAATAACTTTATTTGCTATATCATCTGTTTGGACTAATAATTATTTTTCTCGATCCAGGACAGTAAACTTTTTAATAGAAGGTTTCATGTGTCACACGCACAACGCAGCGTGGCACACGCTACACAACATTATATGTGGGACAGGAAGCAAACTCGATACGTATCTAGACATCGTACGAGATAAGCTAAAGTGTAATGTAACCATCTTTCACGGAGGAGACGACGAGCTCATCCCTGTCGAGTGTAGCTACAACGTTAAACAGCGGATTCCTCGGGCAAGAGTTAAGGTTATTGAGAAAAAAGATCATATCACCATGGTCGTTGGGAGACGGGATGAGTTTGCCAGAGAGCTCCAAGAGATTTGGAAGACTTCATCTAGCTAAAAGTATGTTCTATGAAAACTTGTGATTGACGACCGATCAATTTGATCAGTGTAATTGGCTGATAAAAATATTCTTAATAGTTCTGTCATTATAAATTAAGGATATCCTTATGTACTTAGCCATGAGAAAAAAGTGAGAATGGCGTATTATCAAATAATAATTTTCACATATATAAGTTTTTATATATGCTAATCAGTTCACCATATTTCATATATTCCATAGAATACAAGGTGCTTTGTTATGCCTTCTTTGTTCAGACCCTCTTGTTTTGGTGCAACCAAACAAGATTATAACTTAAATTACATGAGAAACTGCCAAAATCACTAATCTCAAATCTTGGAAATCGTTTAAACTCGATTTTGTATCGATCATCGCACATAGTGACTTGTAATACAAACAATTTGGTTACACACGAAAAAAACAGTTTGACTACTTATTGTGCAAAAGGTAGTATATATGTCTTACGGCTACAAAATGATAGTATGTTTATTTTAGATGTGTAGTTGCTACTAAAATGCATAAAAATGCAGAAAAGTTTTTATGCTTTTGATGATAAAAATATATTAAATATATTTTATGTATTTTCACCAATTTCAATTTCTAAATTAAATGAATATTGCGAAATACCACTTTCAGCTAATTTGATTGAAATACCAATTTCATCAATTGAATGAATATTGTGAAATACCAATTTCACCAATTATTTTGTGCGCTTAATTTAATTAAATAGTATGATATCAAGTAAAATTATTTGTATTTGATCAAAATAATATACAATTTTAACAATTTTGACTTTTTTAGTACCAAAAAAGAACAAATAATATACTATTGGTTAAAAATACACACAAGAATCATGCTATTAAAAAACATGCACGATAGATGATTCATTTATTTACGATTCTTTCTTTTTGTGCAAACCTAATTTCATTAACTTAAAGGATCATAATACATTGAAAAGAAGTAGAAATCAAATCTCTTTGATTGCTGCAGATCAATCATAGACAATATAACTTAAAGCAAATAAATTCATCTGATAGATGGACAATGAATTCAAGAACCAGTTCGAATGCATTGATACAAATTTAATGACCGAACATGAATACTGGAATTTCATCACCTGACTTTGAATACCAATTTTTTTTTAATTATCGTCAAAACAAATATGGTTATCTTTAAATCGCTAAACAAAATATTAATTCTGTGAACCGAAATGTTGGAACTTCGTCACCTTACATTTATAATTTTATTATTTGTCGTTTTTCCGATAAATGCTCTTTCTAATTTGGGGATAAAAAATGCATGAGATATCTTATGCATAGTCAAAAATAATAATATTGTGCAAGTAGTTTTTTTCCCTCTTGTTCATCGTTTTGTATTTCAAATTTATTGGGAGAGTAGTTTTTTTTTGTTGAATCATGAGTTATGATAAATTAGTGGTTGGGTGTTGATGTTTAGGGTCTTAGCTCCGTATAGGTTAATAGTCTCAAAACTTGTATCACTCTTATGTTTTTTTTTCGATATATTTTTCTCAACGGATATTTTCTTATGCATGTGAATGATTGGACGATGATGCACTGGAAGTGGGTCAGATTGGTTGAACAAATCTACCAATATTAATGAATGTCTTGGACCCACCTAACTATATTATTCTGCTACTTTAAAGCTCTGCAAGACATATCCACATAGTAGATTAAATTGATTCAGTTTAAAAGTCGATGAGATGTTTGGTAAGAACTCGTCTATCCCTAAGGCTCTCTCATCATTGGTAGGGCAGGAAAAAAAAATCGAGTTCATATTTTTTAGTGTTTTAGATAGGAACCATTTGTTAGCTATGTAGTTAACTATTTCGGAATTTTGAACTAATGATTCAAAAATCTACAATTTCACTAGAATATTCAAGATTTCGAAAAAAACGAAGCATATATGGTTTGCGAATCACTAACATTGCGTTAGCCGTCCATTATATGAGGTTTTTCCAAATTATAGAAGTATGAATATAAAACTTAACATTATATAATTTTTATCGATTTCAATGATAAGTTGCATCAAATGCATCACGGATGAAACTTTACTACACTTTATAATTATTAAAAATAAAGATCCAGTCATGGCATAGAAGCAACCTTACAAGAGTGAAAACAGAAAAAACAAAACACAAAAGCAACCCAAAATATAATAACTAATAATAATAAAATGGTTTATTTTTTAGGATTCTCCAAGTAAAAATTGCGTTTCTCTTCGTCGTCCATAAATGCGGTAACGTGAAAAGACTTGCCGATTCCCATAGGAGTCTTGAAGTAAACCTTCTTGCTTTTTGGCTCTTCCATACTCATCTCCACAATCGGCACCCACAAAAACATTTGCTTACTCTTCACTCCTATACACACAAATACATATTCATAATTAAATAAAGCCATGGATCTGTATATATAATTACTTGAAGTAGTATAGTACCTGTCATCTTCTTCATACAACACTTGTCGACATAGGCGGTGACTTCGAGACCGTACGAGACGCGAGTGCTGGTGGCTTCGAAGAAATGTTCGTACGGAGTGTTTTGCTTCATCCACACGTAACCAGTGGATCTAACTCTTCCACACTCCACGAGGTTCTTCAAAGGCATCACACCTTTTGGAAACCCTAGCTCCTCTAGAAGCTCCACCGATTTCTGGTAACATTCCTCCGCTCCGTACACGATCTCAGCCCCTGCTCTCTCCCCTCCGACCACCACGACTTCCTCGCTCGCCATTTGATCAAGAGATTATAGAATCCACCAGGAGACAATATTTTTTGTTTTCGTCAAATATGAAGAGGAATTAATATAATGTTGTGGTGAGGCTTTTCGAAGATATAAAACTTTTAAACGAAATAAAAAGAATTTGGAGATATTAAAAAAGGAGTTGGTAGTTGAACGGTGAGTTGTGTGGGTCATTTATTTGTTTGCCTAATTCTCTCTCTTGTTACTTTCGTGTGGTTTTTGTTTGGTTACCTAATTACCGTTTATATCTTTCTTTTTTGTAAGTTAAAAGGGAATAAATATTTGATATTTCTTTATTAGAAAAGTCAAATATTTACGTCTTATGTTGTTGAAGAGATCATACTAAGAAAAACTTATTGGATTAGGTATTTTGATTTAACTAAAGATCTACACAAAATTATATGCTATTGATTTCACTAATTTTATTTTAATTGATATCTAGTGTCAATTTTTTAAAGTTTTCAGTACAAATTAATTATTGGTGTTATTAAATCAATACATTTTTCCAACAAGTCTATTTCATCATAATATGTGAAGCCTTGCCCACTCGATGCTTTCTTAATGTCATCGTTTATATCAAGATGAAAGGTCGATTTAGAGGTTTTTTTTGTGCAAATTTTAAAGTTTTTTTGGTCAAAAATAGAAAAGGATAATTTGTACATTTATTTTATACAAATCCAAATCCAAATTATTTGGTTTTGAAAGAGATATTTTACTGGATTTGATATGAATTTCCAAATTATAAGGATATTATTTAGGATTTTTTCTTTTGTATTTTGAATTAGGAATCTTCAAAAATTGTTAATATATATACCTTATAATGAAAACCACCATATTTTTAACTCTATTTAGACTCCATTTCTTAAGATCTCTATTTTTTCTTTGCTGTTCGCTTACTTCTCTATTTTTGCGGTAAGGTGTCGTTTAGACTCGGATCTTATTCCAATTCTTTTTAAATGACCAAAAAAACTAGTATTTGAAATATATTATCAATAACACAAGGTTTTCACTGGATTTTTGATCAAATTAAATATATAATCGAATAAATCCCCTCTAGATATATGTCAATTATTTTCAAATCCATACCAAAATCATATAAATTCATTGGATTAAAGTTGTTTTAGAATACATGCACCTATAGTGTATAAAGTATAAACCCTCCTCAAAAAGTAAGCAATCTACTTGTTTGGAAAAAGATTTCATAAAATAGTAGGTTTTGGAAATCTGTATATATCATGTTCAATTCTAATTAAATAAGATCCTATTTAAATGGTTAAAATAGAAAATGAGACAGAATTGTTCAAGAGAAAGGATATTCAAGTTTCTGTTTCACTACATCAACTTATTAATATCAAATGTAGGGTCTTATTTTTTTCTTATCCACTATTTCCATATATTAAATCAAGTTTAGATAAGTAAAGCCTACCACACGGATATGCTCCAAAATGCAGGGTCTTATTACATGAAAAAATTTGTGCTTTTGTAAAGATTAATAAAGTTTTGACTTTTCTAATCAGTTAAAAAAATGATATATATAACCAGTCCTCTAGTTCATTTTATATAATTCACCATATGGATATATCACGTAATTTTTGTTTGACAAAAAAAAATTCGATAGAAGCAATTGGAAAGTGTTACATAATTTGAAAAATTAGAATATAACAAATTGTCTCTACAAACTTTTGTGCAAATTGAGAAGGCTTAAATATATGGCCCGACCCCATAACTAATCCAACCCAATAATATATGGGCCAACCCCATAACTAAGCCAGCCCAATAAACGATGCACAGGTGACAGGTGATAACAGAGCAAGAACCTATTTAAGCCATTCTAATTAAACTTACAGTTATTGCTCTAATTCCTACAAAAAGGAAACTTATTTTGATTAAATTACGATTCCATGTAAGTAGATTTTACTCTAATTCCTACAAAAAGAAAAGAGATGTTCTTGT
Source organism: Schrenkiella parvula (assembly GCA_000218505.1). NCBI lineage: Eukaryota > Viridiplantae > Streptophyta > Magnoliopsida > Brassicales > Brassicaceae > Schrenkiella > Schrenkiella parvula. Next base: position 11,099,827 of record CM001193.1, on the reverse strand, counting down.
TCACAAGTCTTCTTATTATTCTAAGAATAGGATGATATATCCTTTACTTCTTCTAACTTCATAGCGGAGTTAACTTTATAAGTCTTCTTCTCTCTTTGACTGATCCTATGAAGCCAAAAACTTCATACATATTGGAGGCTTTACTCCAGCGAGTGCAAGAACCGCCGCCGGTAAAGTCCAAAGCCCTTCGCCGCAAATTAGCCCTGAAGCGACAGCCGGAACCATAACCTCTGCTTTCTTCCGGTTCATCTTCTCCCAAACAAACACAACCAAAGTCCCAACACACATGTCAATCGCGAAATAAGCTCCGACCAGAAACGGAACCGCCATCGCCGTCGGAAGCGGCATGAACCTCCCCAACTTCGACGGAGTAAGATCCCTGACGACGTTGACCAAAACCGCAAACCCGAAAAACCCGTAACACATTTGGAGACAGTGAAGAGGCAGAGCAGAGAAGCCTTGCACCCCAAGGATCGCCATGTTTCTGTAAATCAAAGCGTAAGGAGCCTTAAATTCGCCGTTAGGGTTTCCAACGTCGAACGCTCTGTAGAACAAGAAGAAACTTAACGGCGTCACGATGCATCCAACGACCGTTCCGATCATTTGGCTAGCAAACATAGCCTTAGGTGACGTCATTGTGTAATGAGCCGTCTTAAAATCTTGCATCAAAATGCAAGAAACCGAAACAACCGATTTGATCAGTCCACATCCGGCTAGTCCGGCCACAACTCCGTTCTCTCTTCCTGTCACAGCCGCGAGAACGAACAGACCGATTTTCCCATAGTTATAAGCCATGTTAATGTCTGTAAGTCCAGCCCCATATGCGTTACAGAAAGCAAGAGATGGCGCGAAAATGTAAGCTACAATAACGTAATACCATTTGAGCTGAGGAAATATAAGAGGAACCACGACCGTTGAGACAGCAGCAAAGGTAAGATATCCTGCGATCCCGATCCACATCGGGATATTGTCTCTGAGGAAATTCTCATCTTCCTTGAGAAATTTCCGTTGTTTCTTGTCACCCACGTCATCAAGATCACTAGGTTTGTTCTTCAATCTTGCGTTGATACTGACAATGGTGACAAACAGGATCTTAACGAAAGTGTAGAGACCATCGCCGAGGATTAGAGCTACGGACAAGAAGACTTTGTAACCGTATATGCTCTTCATGTTGTGTTCGTCAAGATTGTCAGGGAACCAAGAGCCTTTGAGTTTATCAAGAAGAGGCCACATTAAGCCATAAGAGAGGACAGCTCCCAAAAGCAAAGAAAGGTTAACCAGATGTGAACAGATCATTCCTGCTCCTACAAATGTCATGCTGAAATCAAAGAAGAACCTGCAAAATAATATTTCAATTTCATGATTTAAAACTTAATTTACAAAGAAATGTATGTTTTTCTGTATACAAATTGATGCTTACGTTTGTTTCCAAGCTTTCAAGCCAAAGGTTGGGAATTCAGAAAACCCACAACCTTCTATGCCAGAGAAAAACCACTGGAAAAATCCCCACAAGAAGCTAAATGAGAAGTATTTCATGAAACCGCGCACTTGTTTCCTGCAAATCGATTCCATTTAAAGATTAGGAAACTGAAGTAAGAATCACTTATTCTAAAATAGGTTAACTAACTTACTTAGCCTGTGCGTCTCCTTGTGTGTGGAAGCCATTTATGAGCACAGCTGTAGCTAAACCACTCGGATACGTTAGCTTAAGGTCAATAATCATAACCTTACGGAGAGGGATTAAGACAAAAAGACCGATGAAACAGACGGCAAAGAGATAAGCAGTCATCCAACCAAGGCCTGGTTCTTTCACACTCCTCTCAGAGTTACCTTCCATGTTCGCACCAGACAACTCATATGTCTTATGATTTAACCCCAGAAGATATGAAGCAAACCCACCTGAAAAAAAATTAGAAACACAACAAAAAAACATTTTTAATCAAAATTCCACAACTTGATTTTATATTATATACAACCCCAAAAGCGAAAGCAACATCAACCCTTTTGTTGTGACTTACCAAAACCAAAAAGTTTTTCATAAAGGTTATATTTTTTAATATATCTGGAACTGTTTTACATATCCCTTCACTGAATCTTTACTTGTGTCCTAAGAAAAAAGAAACTATTGAGGAAAAAAAAAAGAGGAAGCAAATTATGTTCTTAACCTCCGACGGCAATGCCGTAACAAGCAACAGCAGATGTCTGAATCATTGTGTTCTCTTGTCTTGTGAATGGCTTCGCGATAAATCCTGATTTCTTGAGAATCTTAGTCCATGTCTGGACGAAGACAAAAGCCAGTAAAGCCGCAGAGCTATTGAGATTTGGAACAATCCCTGTCGTGAGATTCAGCTTCTGAGCTATTACACTGAACACAACTCCGATCACTATGCTCACTAACACTCCTCTCACCGTTATCTGCTTCGTCCACGGTTCGATCGTCCTCCCAGACATCTCTTCCTCTGTTTCTTGTTCCTCTTCTTGTAGTGACAATTGATTATTGTTGTCTTCTACTTCTTCTTCTTCTTCTTCTTCTTCTTCTTCTCTCTTCATGATCTTTCTCTGCTCTATTTCCATGAAACCTGAAGGAAAAACGAAAATAAAAAAGAGATTTGAGCTTTGCAGATGAATTTTTTTTACGGTTGGTTTTATGATTTATAGCTGAGGAATATATGATTATATGAAACTCTGCTTTCACTTGTGTGTACAAAAAATACTTTTTTTTGTTTGAAGAGAATAAAAAGAAAGCTAAAGAACTCTACCCTCTTAAGTGCGTATGTCCGACACGCGCATATCGTCCCACGTAGACGAATCCGTCAAAACACAAACGCAAAAGTAGCAATCGCAAATTGTGTGAATTAAAAGGGTAAAGAGTTGGGAGAGATTTGGTACACAAGTCAAGTGGCCAAGTAGATTGTTGTTGGCATCTTGTTCCAAAGGACATTTAATGATATTTCACTTGTTTTTTTATAAGAATCTTTAATATATATTTTTTACAGCCAAATGGAAATGTGAGATTCGTGTGGTTGTAATGATTTAATTCTCCTTTTTAATCAAAGGTTTGAAAAAACAAATTGGGCAATCACATCATCATAATTAGATGTCTCGTACAACATTACGTGTAGAATTTTCCACTCTCACTGATTTTGAAAATTTCAAAGATAACCATTATAGGTATAGTTGACTTTTGAGTGCAAACTTTCGACCTGGACCTAGGTTTCAGTCATGCAAATAGTCACTAGATACATAGATAAGATTTTGAGGATAGATAGTTCATTTAGATGAAACATCGATGGTTATTAACAAAGAAAGGTTAGTTTACTCGTTTCCAAATTCAGAGTACAGTTCGGTGATAAACAATATATTGAATAACAAGAAGTTATTATTCAACTCTATGTAACAAACAATATAGCTTTGTTTTTTCTATTCTGTTTTTTAAAATCTATAAGTTCCAGACCAAAGTCCATGCATTTTTCAAAAATGGGATCGGTCTTTAATAAATTATATATCTCAACGAAAACTGAAATTGTATTTTCTTAAATGGCTACGTTTTTGGATTATTTGGATTCAATCGCTATCCCCAACCCAACCCCACGTTGGTGTTTGTTCTCTTGCAGATATTCAAACTCATGATTTTAAAAGCTTTTCTAGTAAAAAATATATTAAAAAAATTACATAGACTCATAGTTAATATAAACCGTAAAAACAGACTCTATAATTAATTTGAACGGTAGAAACTCAAATTACCTTCATGACTTCATCAATCAAAAGAAATTTGAAGACTATTTAGAAGTCTAAAATTTTAATCAAACATGAGGATGTTTTACACTGTTTACGAAAACTATACAATAGAACTAACACACATAATGCAATAACCCTAAAACATATTCGACATTTGCAATTTATTTAAGAGAATTATAAGATTTTATGATCAAGATCACATGAATATCCTAAACCATGCAGAATAATTGTAAAGGAAATGTAAATATAGATCATAGATGCTGTAATCGTGTATAGATGTGAATATAATGAAAGTAGTGAGATTCTAAATGAGTGTGGCTCAATGGACCATAAGACCGATACTATCACATATCACGACAAAGACAGTTAATAAACTTTCTTCTTTTTTCCGTTTCCTTTTCTACGCAATCTTTCTTCTCAATTATTCTACGAAATCCATTGTTCATCTCCACAGTATTTACCGATATTTTCACGAAAGCAAAAAGTCCAGCTTTGAAAATTCTGGAGTTTTTATTTTGTATTTTGTTAACTACTAATGACGTACATAGTTAATGTTTTGATCTATTAATTAACGGTTTTTAAAAATGAATTTAGGTAACTACAAATTATGTTACAGTATTTTACCAATTGACAACATGTACAATATAAATTATTCACGTTTCGTTTGAAAGTTGAACCTTAACCATTACTAAAAAAACGATGATTAAGTCACAAAGTAAACAAAGGGATTAAAATCTACTAGTGGGTACAAAGTTGAAAGTAACCTAGACACTTAAAAGTTTTCAACTACCATATTGCTTTCTAATCTGAACTAATTTGCCTGCATTACATTGGGATTATTAGGCATAGTAGGGATTAGATTCCTCAAGTTATTATCTAAAGTTGAGGAAAAAAACAAAAACATTGTGGAGTGGGGATATTGATAGATGGATGGAGACGAAAAAAGAAGAAATGAATACTACTTCTTGACACCATTCATTTGAAAGAGAATCTCATTCACTCCTAAAGTCACAACTTATCCTCCTATTGCCCTACATTGACCCCAAACAAAGACAATGACTTGTTACACCCTTTGGTTGAAAAATCTATTTGCTTTTCCGTTCTAACTTCTGCGTTTGCGTCCAAACCGCTTATATGGACAACATTTATCAACTAGTACTATATTCTTTACTTTCATTTTCATGTTACCCTAAGTTTTCGTTCGTTGGAAAGGCTACCTTTTTGTTATATTTAGTGACTATTTGTAAACGAAATGTATGTTCTTACTTAAATGCCCATGTTACCCGAAATTAATTTGTCAGTATCATCAATCCATATAATTAATGAGCTTAAAATATCAGTCACATGCGGCTAGTTTCTAGTAGCTGATGAGTTCTTTTCTATATAAGTTTATGTGTCGAACTTTATGTTCCTATCTACTTCGTATAGTGTGTCAAACAAAAAAAACAATTTGTAGTTTTCCTAACATATGATTATAGAAAACCGAATGTTATAACTCTACACAGTGTGCCACATGAGATACCAACCTGATTTTGGTTTAGTTTTCGTTAATTTTTGGGTTCAAAAGTTAATATCAAAATCCAATTTAAACTGAATATCTTCATAGTTAATTGGTTGGTTTCCTAACAAATTACCTCATGAATTTTAAAAAATTATCAAAGTTCATAGCTTCTTTTCCGAATTTGATTTTAGTTTAATCGTATAGAAGAACAGAATAAAAAGGAATTATCTGGTATAAAATGTGATCATGTTCTTGTTCTAAACTAAACCTGTATAGAATAAATTTTGGTCTCGTGTAAAAACCGATTGTTCGGTTTGCATAGTCGGTTCATTGACTGAATTTGGTCAATGAAAATTTATTTTTTGAAACAAATCGAAGTGGAAGACTAAAAAAAGTAACTGGACCGTATTCTTGACAGCTGACATTTACGAACCAAATCTCAAATCGTAAAAGCCCGGCCCGTTAAGGACAATCCTACATTATATAATGATTTTCTATTTTACATATAAAAACATAAAAAACGCAATTTCGCATTAAAAGCGTAAATTGAAAGGAGAACCAAAAAACGACCAAAACCAGCGGCTGAAGGTTATTCTGTGGACCTCAATTATTTGCAACTTAGAAATATCTTTCAAGAAACAAAGGAAAAAGTCAATATACGTTTTTGTATGATGTATATTATAAAAGTCTTTTACTAAATGTGCATTTAATTAGTTTATAAGCTATAGCTTGGTCATATCTTATCAGCTATGATCAAACAATTAACAATCAATTAACCACATATACTATTTAGTTTAACTGCAACATGGCAAATAACTAAATATTTCAATTTCAACTAGAGATTTCCAATTTTATTTCCGAATTCTTATCTTTATCTATGTTGTTTGATTCCCATATTATAATTTATTAAACAGACACATAAAATTTATTTCGACTGTAAGTTTCTAAAGATTTAAACCAAGTTAAAGTATCCAAACTCAAACTAATTTTTTTAATCCTAATTTAGACCAAATTATAAAATAAATCAGATAAATTTTAATTATTCGATTTGGAACCAACCTAAATTTGAACTATGTAAATTACTTTTGTATTTAGAATAATTTTTTGTCAAAAACTAAACTTAACCAAACAAAAAAACTAACTAATTTTCTAAAAACAAAAATCTAAAACCTATAAAACCCAAACCAAACTACAATCTAATCTCGAATGAAATTAAAAATCAAACCCAAATAAAAAAAAACCAAAAAAGTTGAATCGTACTGAATTATATAACCGAATATCTATCCTAGCGATACATCGTAATGAAATAGCCATGACCTAAATTTAAACTGAGTCAGTCATGTAACCTATACGTAAACAAATTAAACACGATTTCACATATTTTAAATGATTCTTTTACGAAAAAATACACGTTATGTTCATATATAATTTAGCTGAGACTCTCGATAATTAAAAAAGAAAAGAAAGACAAACTCAGTTTTTTAGTCCGGTTTTGATTTGTCTCCCGAACCAAACGACAAAGGACATGTAGGAAGAAGACAAGTATGGACAGTAGTGGAATATAAGACAAAGCTATTGCCTCTGCAAACAATTGTGCAACTCAAGAGAGAAACCACGTCCAGGCTAAAACTGCTCGCTGTTGATATTTTAGACGATGCATTCATGCAACTGTGATACGTTTACATTTTGTTGACCATTAAAAACAAGAGTCAATTAAAAATATAACACCAAAATCAAAAAACAACAAAAAAAAAGTATTTCGTCGAGACGTCCATGTCAGCAGCCAAACCGCGTGCCAGCCACCCCTAGAATCTAAAACAAAACCGAAGTCGCAAGTTGCCACCTTTCTCTATGTTTCCCTCTAAAAAAGGCTGATCCTTTCACCCTCTTTTCAATTCAAAGTATAGGAACAGAGAAAAGAAAGAAAAAAAACAGAGATTTTTCGAAGCAACTCAACAGAGAGAGGAAATGTGTAGATCGACGGATTTCGAGCGGTATGTCGAGAGAGAGAGCTTAAAGGTAAAAGCTTTCTACGTCCGGTTCACTGGTTTACCCACCCGAAAAATCTTACCCGATTCTCTCACTCTTCTCTACCCACCACGAATCAACGAAGCTGCTTTCGAGCTCGACGGGTCCAAGATCCGACCCGATTCTCCAGCGTTCGTGACGCTCCACAGGGTTGTCAAGGGAGGAGAAGCGATTTATGGGTCTAGAGAATGGGTTCGGGTCTGGGAAGGGATCCGGTTCGAGGTGTACATGAGTGAGGAGAGAGTCGTAAAAGGTATTTTCAGAAAAGATGAAGGAGACAAGTGGAAGCTTGAGTGCGAGTGTGAGATGGAAGAGGAAGGAGCGGCTGAGGTTATTGTAGCGGCGGAGGGACACGTGACGACGTCGACGATGGCGAGGAAACATAGACGAAGGAGGAAGCAGAGGATGGGGTTCGAGTGTTTGGAGGAGATACCGGAGGAGAGAGATGAAGGTAGGGAATCGGACGGCGGCGTGTGTTTTTGCACGTGCAGCGCCGGCGAATGTGACGACGGAGAGGGACAGTGGGAGTCGGTGGAATGGACGGCTGAGATGGAATCAGAGGCGGAGGGAATGGGATGGGCCGTTGATTTGGGGATTTGGGTTATGTGTTTAGGTGTGGGCTACTTGGTGTCTAAAGCCGCCTCTACCAAAACCTTGAGAAGTGGAAGAAGAAGAAGAACAAAAACTTTCTTTTGAACTTATGTGTAATCATCAATCAGTTGAATTGTTCAATAACGTTCTAACGTAATAGTACAGATTAAACCATAATGTGAAAAGCCATGATTTTGATTACCAAAGAGTCCTGAGTTCCAGTTTATTTGAACGTGAAGTTTCTATTTTGATTCGCTTAACTTGAGAATCTGATGAACACAGGCAATAATCTGATGAATACAGGGAAGTACGTCAATCATGTTGCATTTACAAATTACAATAAACAAAGGATCCAAAAATGCGCTCTCCTTTCTCCTACTAACAATAATAATACACCAAAAGATAATAAAAGTAGATCAAAACGTGTGATAAATAAATTCAAAGTAAATAAGCAAATATGTGGAGAGTTTGAGAACCCCAAATGAGCTTTCTTGTCCTTTTTATTTTTGTATTCGTTTCTGCTTGCCTTCAACCGTTAATTTACATCAGAAGCAGACCCTTGGTCGTTTTGTTGTTGTAGTCGTCATCATCGTCGTCTGAAACACACACAGAACCCAACTAGAGATATTTGCTATGCTTTTGCTTCACAGCCTCTAAGTTTTGTCGAACAGTCTTATCTGGTTTTTAGCAGTTACCAGAAGAGACTTCATTCGCTCTCCTACAGGTTCTGTGCAGCTCAGTGTTTCCACTGTCGCTTTCCGCTCGGCTTACACTTGTTCGCGACCGGTGAATGCTTTCAGTTTCTGCTGTAGCTGTATACATTAATAAACAAGAATCGCGAGATGGCTCATTAAGTGGTTATTGCATTTTTTACGAGTTGAAATTGTGTTGACTTACTTGGCTGTATTTTGATTTCTCTGATTCAAGTTCCTCCGTCAAGTCGTTCAGCCTGAAAGTTTTGGCAGTTAAAGCTTTGCAGCGATATGCACTTAGAAAGACTACTAAATCATTTTGCTATAAGAAACAAAAGCTTTGCTCCAAGAAGAGGATTAACCTAGCCCGGAGCTCAGAGATACTGCTAAGTAGTAACCTCTCCTTCTCAGAAGCCACAGGCTCAACCTGTAATCCAGAGAAAATGAAGGGACAGAGTCAAATAGCTGCAAGCAATATCTCTGACTAAAAGCTCTCCGTTTGAGAAATCAACTTACAGTTCCATTACTGTCTGAGCGAGGCAAAGGTGGTAACTTTCCAGAGTGAGAACCTATAAGAAGGATCAATGTACCGTTACGGAATAGATTTCATCATTAATTATAACGTCACAACCGATGAAGTACATTGTCTCTCTTACCATCTATCGTCTCCGCAGGTTGTACACTATTCAGTAAGTTCATAATAATATCCTGCAGTAAAATAGTAAAATTGCGATACTTAAAACCCTGCTATATAACAAGATAACTCTCGTGTCTTAGTGGACGTTTCTGGACTTATTTTCACCTGTTGTACTGAGTTTTGCTGGAACAGATGTTGAAGTTGAGGCATGATGAGTGTGGGCGTCATAGGTTCGCTACTTAACTCCTTGATGGTCTGAGGCTGAACTGTAGGCTGCAGGATAGGAAACAAGATAAGGAATAAGATTAAGAAATAGAAATCTCGTCGACTAAATAAAAAAGCTACTAACGGATGACTTAAAAGGAAGCCTTGTGGTGAAAAACTGACCGTTTTAGGCTCAAGTATCCAGTTACCGACACTCGCAGATTTCCTCAGAGGGGATGACTGGGAATTAAGTGTATGATTTATCAGGTAAGAAACTCAGGTGAGTAGAAATCATCAATCTACATTAATAAAGCAGAGACTAGAAACCAACCTGTGGAGATCGACGAGGGACTATACTTAATGGAACATCCTAGAGTAGATTGTATGGTTAGTGACCGTCAAAGAAATAGGAGAACAAATAGCAGTAAATTATATTACCACCTTTGCAAGGTCTATATTTCCAGATGTCACTGAAAATCTTCCTTTCTGAACCAGATTAGCCTTTGACTTCTCATCCAGAGAATCACGGAATCCTATTCAAGATTCACAAAACACTCTTTAACTCAACTGTAAGAGAAAGCAAAAAAGACCACTAAGCTGCACGAAGATTGCCAATGTCACTTGCTCACCTCCTGAGTACTTAATAGGAGCTGACAAACTGTTTGAAGAAGCCCGGGTTGAAAGACTCAAAGGACCACTAAAGCTGGGTGCTCTTCGCACTGACGGGGCCATCTGGTGTTCAACCTCGGACCTAGCAGATAGAAATTACAAGTTGGATTGTTTGAAAGTTTCTACATAAAGGAGAAGGAGATCTGAAGTGTAGTCTCAAACAGCAATTAGCAAATGTCAAACCTTTCAAAGATGTGACTTTTTTCTAAAGCTGCGTGGCTTAAACTCGTCCTGCTTGTAAGTGGTCCACTCTGACTTTGGCGTCTTACTGGATTAACCTTGGCTTCAGGAAAGTCATGCTCTGAGTTTGGTGTCATTTGTTCTACAGTAGAAGCAGCTGTGATGAAAGTGAATTTCTCTTCACAGGTTGGTTCTTCCACCTCAGTATTGGAAACCTTTTCCTTTCCGTTCATGTTTTCACATAGTACCGGACTATCAGATACTTGCTCTCTGTCATTCGCCTGCAGTGGTTTTCTAAAATATGTTCAGACGACCAGACTCGGATACAAAGGAAGTAAAGTTTTATAGATGTTACCCACAGATTACTCGCCTTATTATGAAACTGTGTATGGAATATTTCTTCATCATCCTGACCCTCTTCTAAACCATCGTCATCAATTAGCTATTACACAAACAAAGAATACAAGAACAAGGGTTATGTGATGGAAACCAATGAAAAGAAAATAAGGATAGTGCAAGCGCAGATCACTTGCGAAACTTAACTCACCAAAGATGCTTGTGTTTTTAAGTCTTTGACGTCAAAATTCCAGGCGCTCACTCCTCTTTGGTATTCACTCTGACATTAAGAATATTATTTAATGCCCACTCTGCAATTCGACTCGTGAAGCTTTAAGACAATAATGTCAAACTAAGGCGTTTGTCACCTGTGATATAGCTTCCTCATCAGCAGTGGCCATTCTCTTTAAGGCAAGCTGTGCAGCATCCTTGGCCTGGCATACATCAATGCAATCAATAACGTAAGAACATGATAGTTTCAACAAAGATTTTGAAGATACACAAAATGAAGATTGCTACCTGAAGAGATTTTACACGTGCCCAAAGAGGTGGTAAATCGGCAAATAACTTTTTCACAGATAGCTCAGGGGTCTTAGTGTTTTTGAAACAAGAGTGTTTCAGCAGTTTTTCAGCAGTTGGCCTTTTTGTCTGATCTTTCACCAAACACATTGCAACCATTTCTTTAAAGGACTGGGCACAACTGAAAGTCCTCTAATTAGTTTAGTAAAAATATAAAATTGTAAATGAAAAACAGAAACATCAGAACAAATCCAACAAAACTAGGGTAACATAAGATAATACACCTAGAAAGAACACGAGTACCTTAGAAAATTTCTTATCACGATCATAATCAAGGCCGGGAGGTGCATTTTGAATAGTCATTAGGAGCACCTGTAAACAGAAAAGAATCAGAACCGTTTTAACTGATGCAAATACAGACGTAAGCCGAAAAAGGAGATATCGAACACCTTCATGGGGGGATATTTTGAGAAAGGTGCATGACCATGGGCCAATTCAAGCGCTGTTATACCAAATGACCAGATGTCAGCCCTGTTACGGAACGACAGAAGAACAACCAACCAATAAGCTATTATTTCATTTCTTTGTTCCACACCTTATATAAACAGTATTTTGATATGCATCACGCATTTGAGCTTAAAGTAGAACTCACTTGGAATTGTATCCATTTCCCGGCTGCAAGACTTCTGGTGCCATCCTACAAACAAAAACAAGAGCTTTAAATGTAAACCATTGAATACAGATTGATGGTAAATTTCAAAGAGAAAGAAACACAATACTGACCAGCAAGGAGTACCAACAAATGTGTTTCTTGCACGTTGCCTGTCACCGTTGTCAAACAAGCAAGCAGAGACGCCAAAATCGCCAAGCTTAATCTCCCCATGGTCATCAAGGAGTATATTTCCAGCCTAGTAGGATGAAAGAAAGCAATAAGATTCGAATACATTATATGTATGGGTGAAAATATAAAATCCAATGAGCTAATAAAGTCTCCACTTTTTTTTTTACCAACCTTAACATCCCGATGTATATGCCCTTGTTTATGAAGATAATCAAGAGCTTTAAGAGTTTCTTTCAGTACACAACATATATCCGACTCTTCAAATCCATCCGAATATGCAGTCTTCATAAGATGCAAACACGAACCCTGCGCCATGAATGGCATGACGACCCAGAGACTATGGTCGACAGAAAATGAACAGAACGACTTTATAACGTTTGGATGGTCAATCAAACTCATAGTCTGAGATTCCCTCCTAATATCATCCTAAGAAAAACAAAAAAAGAAAAACGAATTAAATCAGTTCATCATAACAAGAGATCTAAGACAACAACAATGAACAAGCTAGAGCCACTCGAGATTTGACCGATTAAAGATGGAGTTTTAAAAAACGAACCAGATTGCTATTGCAACGATCGAGATCCAAACACTTGATGGCGACGACTTCATTAGTCGGGAGATAGATCGCTCGATAGACGACGGCGCTAGCTCCATGTCCGACTTCTTCCATAAGGTTGTAGTCCTTTGGATTTAAAGAGAAACCTCTCTGCTTAACGCTACTACCACCGCGAGGTCCACGACTACGAGCACCACCACTACCTCCTCCCGTCATCTTCTTCCGTCTCTTTCCACCAAAAACCGCCCTGAATACCACCCAAATCAAAAACCGGTAATCCAAAGGGAAACAAAAATAATTGAATCAAAGAAAAAAAATATGTATCTGGAGCGGGAGAGAGACTAGTAGTTTTTACTCGAGAACAAGTCGAAACCCCATTGAAATTTGGAGAATAATTGTTTAATTTTATAAAGTAGAAATCAATTTCAGCTCCCTTTTCTTATTAACTTGGCTCTGCTATATTTTCTGATCAGTTGACCCCCACGACAAGCGCGATTGAGAGCGAAAGAGAGAGAGCGAGTGAGCGAGAGAGAGAGAGAGAGAGCTATTGTGCTGACGTGGTGAAATGGTAAGATTTAAGATTACGACACGTGTATAGGTTTAAGAATGAATGACTGGGAATGAGCTTGGTCCCATCTACCTCTATCGCTAAGTTCACCAGTGATTTCGTTGAAAAAAGTATAAAAATATTCCTGAAATCTTCTTAAGACAAAAGTTAAAACAGTTTTGTAATCATCCCAAAAAACGTAAAAAATGTGATTCACTTTATTTTTGTCCATCATTTCTAAAATTAATATTCTTTGTTATCAGATGTAAGAATCTAACATGATATTATGCTGTATATCTTAGAAATTTGTTTTTAACTGTTTATTTAATTTATGTTTGCTGCTAAAGCGAATATGATCAAAGATGATATTTTTTACATTTTAGACCAATTAACATTCAACAAATACATAAAAATTCTTCAAAGAAATTATATAAGTAATTTGTTCTTTCTACTTTTTTTAATTGCTTCTTCTACACCTGAGGAGGAGAGCTTGGAAATGGTCTTAGAAGCTTCATCTTGAAGCAAAAGTCCAAACCTATAGACGCAAACGCAAATATCAAGACGCTCTGAGACACCAAAACGGCGCCGTCTATTCCATGAGAAGCCAAGCTTTCCCAGCTCAGCTCCAATGGCGGTCCTCTGCTTAACATACCAAGTCCTGTGACACCAAAAAAAAACAGATTTATGGTTTTGTTAAGAATAGACAGATCCAAAATAATACAGGTAAGAGATTATTGATCAACTCAAATCAATTATTTTAGACTAGTAAGAAATAATTTAAACTAAGTCAAATTGTTGATTAGTATTCTTCTATTACTGGCAAATTATAATCTAAACAACCAAAGTCAGGATAACGATAGGATTATCCAGCTCACACTTCCATACATTATAACAAGACTAAGAACGTCTTTTGCTTTTACTCCTTCCCTTAAGCTTGTGAAAAGACACAATTCAATGGCAAACTCAAACGTTTTGACCAATTCAACAGAAGTTATATTGAAGCAGTAATCAATTGTCTTACCTTTGACAAATCCAAAGGCGGCAACGGCTCCGGATTTGAGATGAATGTCATCCAAGTCTCTTCTGACTGCATACCTGAATGTGACTCCAAACAATGCACAGCTCGCAAACGCTATGCCGATGGGAAGAACAAGCTGCTCGATGCTCGAGACTTGAGAAAGAGCAAATGGGATCTCTGCAACCGTTCCAACTACAGCTGCAACTGCTGCCGCTTTTGCTGATTCTAATCTCTCCTTGTCTTTATCAATCGAATATCCGTTTTCTGAACTTCCAACTGCCGCGGTCTCTGCTAAGGACAAGGAACGTTCTGCTTCCTCAACCATTGATCTTGCTGCCACAATTTCCTGCTGGCATTCTGCGATCTTGAATCAGATATTGAATAAGATGAGCATACTTTTGTCTCTCTTGTTATGAAATAACAAACATAGTGTCATTTTATTTCAAGAAATTTAATGGTAGAAAAACCTAAAACACAAACAAACTAAAGACTTTGAGTCCACAACGAGAGAAAAGAAAAATGAAAACTCAAAATGCTACCAAATTCATGTTCTTAGTAAACTCATCTAATGAATTATCTTCACACAAACTAACAGAAAGCCCATTTCCAGGTTTCAAGCACAAAAGCAACACCATAGATAGTGATTGAAACTCTATAACAACTATCCTCAGAACACAACGCACAAATTCACTTTTCTCTTTGAAAGATAACCAAAACCTCCTGTAAGATTATCCATGGAGATGAAAACATATGAACCATTCATTCTCGATTTAACTACTCTGTAGAAACTCCCAAAATCTCAGATTCCAAAGCGCAAAAGAATCAAATGATTTCATCATCTCATATCTATACACATGGTTTCCAGAGAAAAAACCTCTCTCACCTCAGAGGCTCTTGATTCGAGCTTATTAACATAGTCCTGTAGCAATTTCGCCTCGATTTCTTGCCTCTCTATCTCTGCTAGCTCTATCTTCGCTATTTCAACCCTCATCGAAGCCTTTTCCAGACCATCAAGCAAATTCTTGTTCTCTTCTCTGCTCAAAAGCTCCTCAACTTGATTTCCGACAATACCAGACAGAGAATTCTTCAAATTTCCGCCGTCACTCGAATTTGCTGCATTCTCTTCCGGTGAACTTCTAATTTTCCAGTTTCGAGTTCTGCGATACGGAGAACTCAGGGATGACACTTGAAATTTCAGTGGTTTGGGATTCAGAACATAAATTTCCGATAAAATCACTGGATTGGATTTCCATTGAAGCGACTGTAGAGATAAATATTGCATTTTGAAAAGGAATAAAAAAAAAAAACTTCGAGTTCTCTCTATCTGGTTGATCCGATATGAAAAGTGGCCACTAAAACAGTACGTGAAAAAAAAACGTCAGGCTTTTGAAAAAACAACGACAATACTTTAGTCTGAACGACATGCATTCTAATTTTTCAAACCAGTGCAGCCTTCTGTTATGGTTTGCAGTCGAATGACCATCAAAACTTTAACCAAAGCCTATTTGATTATCATTTTATATCAATTTTTTGGTTTTCCATTTAGTTTGGTTAAAACCCGTAGCACCGAAAAAAAAATTCTTTTTCAAATCAAATTAATGTTACTTTTTTATATTTTCTGGTTTTAGATTAGATTTATCATTCATTATATCGCATATCCATTGTTAATTTGATTTAGTGGTGGATTTTAGTTATTTAACGACAAAAACATCTATTGTTCTATTGCTATTATCACTTTTTGCTAATGTTGACATAACATGGTTGTCGATGTGGTGGATGTTGGGCTGTTTAGAAGCGTTGTATGATGAGTATTAATTTACTGATATACAGATTGAACATTACAGATTGATCATGGCTCTTCCTAATCAATCTTTTAGGTCACAGTTAGTCATTAAGGTTGATCAGAATATAAAAGTGAGAGTCATATACTCTTAGTTAAGGTTAAAAAAAAAGAAATTTTGATATTTGTTTTTAACTTCGTATTTGATGTTTTCAACCTTATTTGGAAACAAAAAAATAGTAAAAGTTATGTTATTTCGAAATCTTATGTTTGCACTGTAAATTTACTATGGTAGTAAATATTAAAGAGTTATCTAAGTTTTACTGCGATAAACCCTAATTGTCACTATTACTCTCATCTACAGGCTACAGCCGCATCTACTTGTCTTCTTTCTCTCATGATTTTTTTTTGCTGATATAATTTGTAGAATAGTCTTCTTCGTCTCTGTTTCTATTCTCTTGGAAAAATGTTTTCCCGGATCTTCAGGCGCTTCCCGTGTACGTCCATGATTCCAAATCTGAACCGGACTTCGGTGCTTCATAGGGCACAACCGTTACGAACTAGGTCAGTACCCTCCATGGCCTTCTTTTCTTCTCAGAGATCTCTGAAATCACGCCTCAGAGAAGGAGAAAATCTTTATGGCATATTTCTCCTTTCATTCTCGCCGGAGATGGCGGAGATCGCTGCGTTTGCCGGCTACGACTTCATCGTCGTTGACCTGGAACACGGTGCCGGCGGAATACGGGAGGCACTCAATTGTATTCGTGCTGTTGAGGCAGCAGGATCTTCCACCGTACTCCGTGTTCCGGATAATTGTCAAGCATGGACCAAGAAGGCTCTGGATCTCGGCCCGGACGGCATTATGTTTCCGATGATCGAGACCGGAAAAGCAGCTTCGGATGCTGTTTCGTTTTGCCGGTATCGACCTGAGGGACTTCGTGGTTGCGCTTACGCGATTGTGAGAGATTCTAGGTTCGGGTTCGACGAGGAGTATTTACGTAATTACACCGATCAGCTTCTGATCATGTGCCAGGTCTTGCTTCTTCTTTTTTTTGTATAGCTAGAAATTTAAAATTTAATATAGTTGAATTGTTTGCTAATGTATACGACTTTTTTCATTTCTATTTCTTGAATTTAGATAGAATCCGAAGAAGGTGTGAAGAACGTCAAGGACATATCGTCGCCGTTGATGGGATGGATTGCGTGATGATGGGACCGAGGGATCTGAGCGCGAGTTTGGGGCTCCTCCACGACCCAGGAAACCCGAAGGTGAAGTCCGTCATGAGGACTGCTGAGACGGCGGTGCTAGCTTCTGATCCGGCGAACGGAGGAGCTTACTTGGCCGGGATGGCCAGGGCTCAGGACAAACCGGTAGATCTCAGGTTACGTGGATATCACATGATACTTGGAGCTACGGACGTGCCTTTGTTTAAGAAGGCAGTGGTTGATGACGTCAAAAGTTTTAAGTTTGGATCTTCGTAAAAAATTTTAGATAAATTAATGCATGGACTACAATGTGATATGTTGTTTTTATGCTAACAATGTATTATAAGTCATATGTATGTCATTGACAATTACATATAATTTGAAAAACAAATGCATTCGAAAGCAGGTATACTCTTAAACCCTAACAAATGATGAATAGACTTGGCTCTTGCTTTTGTTTTGTTTGGAACGAAAAGGTATACATAATCTACCTTTTCTTTCCTTGAGTGACTGTACGTGTAGACCAGTGACATGATGTATAGTCTTTCAGAATTGAATCAAATTCGAAGGGGCACTCGAAAAGCCTAAGCGTACAAGCTGGCATATATTGTCACTAACTTGTTCTAAGAAGTTATTATCTCTAAATTACTCCTTTTCAGTTTCATAAAGTGAAATTGTACCGCTAACAAAGCAAACCAGTCTTTATCAACTAATTATTATTTTATTTAGGTTTGATTTGGTAAATATTAATTCCTTAAAACGGTACCTGAACTGAAAGGTCAGTGTTGAATTTTCTAAAATAATGAATGTCCATCATATAAGCGGTTATTAGTTATTACCATATCTTGATGCCAAACTTGCATAATACAGTCACAGAAATCACATAAACTGAAAACACACAGTGATGAAAAACACACTGATGAAAAAGATCTAGTCTTATAAGTTTTCTAAATTAAATCTTGGCATCCACAATGTGATTAACCAGAAGCCTTGAATGCCTTGATATCCTGGGTGGCGGAGTGCAATATTGGAGCTAGAAAGGACTATGTCGTGGCCATTCCGGCGAGATAGGCTCCACCATGAGCCGGATCAGACCCAAACATTGCACCCTCCAATTGCAATAAGATGTCTCCGACATCCTGATTCCCCGGGTCCTGCAGTAGCCCAAAGCTAGTTTAGACCCGTGGTGATACAATATATCCCGTTGACCATAAAAATCTCATTTTGCCGTTTCTATTTGCATTTGACGGACAAAAAAAAGCATTAGTAACTTCAAAAATTTACTTCAAATTTTATTTAATTATAAATTTAAACTATAGAATAATTAATTTTTTTTCATCTCAAATAACAATATCTTAATAATTTCGAATTTAAATTTAATAAAATGTGTAGTTTCTAATTTAAATTAGGCCAACAGGATCTTATTACATATAAATAAGTGTAATTTTCAAAAAATTAAAACAACATTGTATATTTCAGATTTAAAGTTTTAAAATTTAAAACTTAGTAATTTGCTAATTATCCCAATTTTAAAATATTTTAATAGGTATATTCATAAACTTTACCGTGGTTTTGGTGGTAACGATAAAATTTTGTTAGAATTATTTGAGTAGGTTGAAATCCTCACAAATATTTTTAATCACGTTAGAAATTCTAAAATCAAAATTTGATTTCTTTTAAATTTTTTAATTATTCTTTCTGAATATTTTCCTTCTATATCATTATTCATCTTTTATCCACCACTTTACTTTCATCTTTCATATTTGTTTTCCTTCTTAATTTGCCTATATTATTCATGTAATCCTAATTTAAAATTTTCTAAAACCACATAAATTTATTTTTGAGAAAATACTACATTTTAATAGTACCTTTTTCTGAAAACTCTTACATACTTTTTTTTAGTTTAAAATGTTGTTGTCAAACATTTTTATAAATGGTTATTAGCATAGTTGTTTATATTATAATTAGTTCAGTTTTCTATAAAGCTATTAAATAAAAATTACATTTTTGATCTCACATATAACCTCAAACATCCTAGGGCTCGAATCTGCTAATTAATGTCTTGTAACGTGATTCTACGATTGAATATCATAATTATTTTATAGCGTACGCACTCACCATGTGTTCATGTTACATAAAATCAATTGGATATCATCAAATTCATTATACCTTTAAATTAGTTGGATTAAATTCATCAGAGCATAGAGTGGGGTGTTATGAAACGAATTACGTGTTCATTAGTCATATTTTATAATTACTTAACACATTATGTGAGTATGTTCTCCCACTAATCTTCTAAGTAGCTTTTGTCAAATCAGAAATCCGATTCACTGACTAGTTTGTAAGAGCACCTTCGGACACCATAGTGCGGGTAAAAGCAGAAAGAGGCGGCCTATACCGCAGCTTTTCCGATTTCCACATTGGGAAACATTATCCTTTTTGGACCCAAATCTGGAGCCTTTTTGGCGTACATACCAGAGATTTCAGGCAAACCTCACAGTTGTGCAACCAAAAACTTATGTTGCCCTAATGCAACCTTGAGCAATTGAAATATCACTAGATTCATGCTCTAAATCGACCACAACGAAGTGTTAACCAGTCAATGAGGCTATTTCCGCCATAATGAAAACCAATAAATAGCCCAATTCAACTCTACATTACTCTAATAAGCAAAGAATGAACCAAAATAATGTGGTATTTATAAAGCAAAACAATTTTTATAGATTTTCTTTTTATGACTCGAAATCTAGATTAGTACTAGATAATAGATCTTTTGATAGAATTAGAGAAAAAAACGTAGAAACAATATTTCGTTAGTTCGGATATAAAATTAGAAAATCATGTGTAAGTATGTATTTGCACAAATCATTAGTACATAAACAAACCTTAACTGTTGCTCATAAATGAGGCTTGACTAATTTTTCCGAAAACACTATTATAAACTCTAATTTACTAATTTTACTAATATTAAAATATTGTGTAAATTCTGTGCATAAATCAAAAAAAAAAATTGGAACTGACAAATTAAGATTATGAGTCTATAATGTTTATTCTTTGTCCAAGCTTGACTGCTTGGTATATATTTAGGACACGGCTGAGCAACTATATCACGAATTGAATGCAGTTTAACGCTTCTCAAATTCCACATGTGTCAATCAACGATAATGAAGTCATACTTGACGAATGAGACGAATTTTACCAACTTCAATAAGAAGAAGAGAAGAAACTTGCCATTAAGCTTTTCTCTCTCATGGAGATGCGATTTAATAGAGTTTGAATTTGGATCGGTTGAGAAATAGAAGAACTAGCGGTTGATATCTCAGCTTTATATTAGAATAAAAAAATTAGAGGACACAGAAGAATAAAAAATGTTAGATAAAAAAACGATTAGATTTTCTCTGATTAAATGTACGTAACTTTCTTTTTTGTATTTTTTGTTACAAAGCATTTGTCTTCTCTTCCTTAATTTGATTATTCATTTTTTATATAAAGTGCAATAAAATATATATTTTTGGATTGATAGATATATCTTATCATTTTTTAGTGATCTTATTATAGTAGCTAGGGGTGATATTTCTATCTGAATATTTTTTTCTAATATAAAATATTTATAGCTTAGGTGGAACTAAATGGTTGAATAGACATAATTTTTGGACTTGGTTTGAAAGATATTTTTTGTACTTGAAATTATAACTTATTCACACAGTATTTTTTAAACAAAATATATGAATGTTTCCATTAACGTAAATTATGGAGTACCGAAATCATTCCGCAACTCAATAACATATACATTTAGCCAACCTTACTAGTATGAAACACATACATAAAATTAATAATCTATACAGCTTTCTTCCATTCAAAAATAATATATTACTTTTGGAGGCTTATAATCTTCCTCCAAACTTATAGATTTTATATAAATTATAGTTGCATCTAAATTCCATGAATATATTAGTATAGCTATCAGTTATCGGTAAAGGGCCTAGCTATCTTTCGACATAAAGTCTTCTAAACGATCACTCACAATATTGACAGTTATTAATTTAGTTAGCTACTAAGGAAACATGTGTTGTAGATTCTTCTAATTTTCTTTAGTTTCCATCTCGGAACAAGTCTACTACATACTATGTAGTCTAAAACGATCACTCACAATATTGTAAATTATAACGTCGTTTGATCTTCAAAAGGCTGGCCCAATAACTGATGATAAACTTGGGCTTTTGCGGAGAGATTTGATATTTGTAAATCTACAACCAAATCATTAAAGTTGGTGATTTGAAGTAACTAATCTTTGATTAAGTTTTAGTAACAAGTTAACAAAACTAATTCAGACGTAAGTTCGAAGTTGAAACTTGACAGTGTAAAGGTCTTCGTTAAAGTCGATGGACATGAAAAAGACTGTGAATGTTCGGTTGTACTTGATTTGACCATCTTTGTGTTTCTAAATTTCTCTTTTTTTATTGATTTTGTTTTCCTTATGGCTACGGTTTGAAGCTTATATAAGTCATATTTGTTATTATACAATGGTCATAACTAGGAACATAATCTATCCAATATATATATATATGAAAATAAAATATATACAGTACACCATGATACTTTTGGCAAACTTTAATCACCTTGTTTCATATATGAAAGGATGAATGTATTTTTTTGTATTGCCACTGTTAAGCTTTAGTCTCAGTCTTTATGTTATTCTATTACTTATGAAATTTTTTTTGGTCAAACGTGGTCATTGTGTTTAAGCCATGTTTCCTCTTTCTTAGGAGTCGTTGTCCACGTTTCAGTTTTACGTTCTGTTTCTTGTAAGGCTTATAAGCCATAATTTTTTCTTAATGAATCAAGTAAGTTCCCAGAATTGTTCTCTGCAATTAACAATCTGGTATCAGAGCTAACTTCACAAAATCGAAAGAAGAGAAAAGTGAGAAAGAGAAAAATATAAAAGTGAGAGAGAGAGAAAGAGAATGAGTGCAGAAGGAAACAGTGGTTTCTCTTCACCTGCTATTCCCAAATTCGATGGAGATTATAATCATTGGAGCATGGTCATAGAGAATCTCCTTCGATCCAAGGAATATTGGACGGTTGTTGAATCTGGATACACACAACCTCGTGCTGATGAAGAATTGACTGCAACACAGAAGAAGATACTGGAAGAGATGAAGCTTAAAGATCTGAAAGCGAAGAATGACTTGTTTCAATCTCTGGACAAGAAAATTCTGAAGATAATAACGCAGAAGGAGACATCGAAGCAACTTTGGGATTCAATGAAAATGAAGTGTCAAGGAAATGTTCGGGTACAGAGAGCGCAACTCAATCGTCTTCGCAGAGAATTTGAGATATTGGGAATGAAACAAGGGGAATCGGTTAATGACTACTTTGGTCGGGTAATGGTGATTGCGAATGATATGAGAAACTATGGGGAAGACATGACTGATGTTAAGATTGTTGAAAAAATCTTGAGAACTCTCACAGACCTTATTGGTTTCACTGACAGTGACTATGCAGGGTGTGTCGAGGACAGAAAAAGTACGTCCGGTTATGCGTTCATTCTTAGTGATGGTGCTGTAGCTTGGTGTTCTTGAAAACAGCCAATTGTCACTCTAAGTACAACAGAAGCAGAGTTTGTAGCAGCTGCAGCTTGTACATGTTAGTTGGTGTGGATGAAGAGAATACTGAAGAGGCTCAGCTATGATGGAAGTGCAAATCCGATTGTTTTTTGTGACAACAGTTCAGCTATCAAACTGTCAAAGAATCCGGTGATGCATGGTAAGAGCAAACACATTGATGTTCGCTTTCATTTTTTGAGAAACCTTGTGAACGAGGGAGCTGTGCAGCTGAAGTTTTGTGGCACTCAAGATCAGATAGCAGATGTATTTACCAAACCACTTAAGCAGGAGACGTTTCAAAAGTTCAGAATGAAGTTGGGAGTTTGTGATGAACCAAGTCTAAACTAGTGCACTGTCTAGTTTAGGAGAGGGAATGTTAGGCTTTAGTCTCAGTCTCGTATGTTATTCTATTATTTATAAAATTTGTTTTTGGTCAAATGTGGTCATTGTGTTTAAGCCACGTTTACTCTTTTTTAGGAGTCGTTGTTCACGTTTCTGTTTCAAGTTCTGTTTCTTGTAAAGCTTATAAGCCATAACTTTTTCTTAATGAATCAAATAAGTTCCTAGAATTGTTCTCTGCAATTAACAGCCACATCACATTTGAACATCACAAAAGAAGAAGGATTTCACATTTTTTGAATTATAATTCTAAATTAAATCTGTATCGTTACAAGTTTTACAGTGCGTTCGCTACATCAAAGTCGTGGATATGCCCAATATTAAGTGTTTCACAACAGATCGATCTATCAAAAGTTGATAACTTTTTAGAATTGTGTCATGCAACGATGAAGTGGACACACAAACACAATGCTTACTATTCCACCTAAAAAATAGAGTGGATTTTGTCAAAATTAAAGAAGGTCTTTTTGCGGTTCTTTCTAAGTGATCATGTATATATCTATTATGTAACCTGCATCAACCATGTTTTTAATCTTTTCAGTATCGTATTGATTTAGATGATAGCGATTGGAAAAATACAAATTTGTCTATCTTTTTCTCACCAAACCATATATATACCGAGAATAAAAAAAGTTGAATAATTTAGTAGAAGTCTTCTACTTAAAAATTCAAAATATTTTTCCATAAGACAAAAACTAATAGTTACCAAAACTATCCCTCAGCTATCATTCCATGATGTGGAAATCTATAATTCTCTTTTAATATAGATTCTTCTACCCTATGTAGTATTATAATTCTCATGTCATGGTCCATCATATCAGTTTATAAATAAATAATACTCCACTTGCCGAACAACTTGATTTCTACTTTCTAAATATATGCAGTCTTACAGATTTGTCGATGTTACAAAATTTTCAATTAGTTGACATAAACACAATTCTCACAAAGAAAAAACATGACAAACGTTTAAACTGTGCTTAAACTCAAAATGTGCTAAAATGACAACATGGCCACAATTGTATTAGTCGTAGTAAAAATTTCTCTCACTAATTATCAAGTCATCTAGATAAATATATAAAAGAATTGGCCAAACAAACATGGTAAGGGCAATGAATTTCAAAATTAATACGACTTTGTAGAGAAGAAGACCTAATTATAAGAACAAGATGAGGAATTAAGAGCAGAATTAAAATGTTTTAGAAAGACTAATTATGATATAGATTCAACTAATTTTGCGGACGTGGATTTATTATTCGAAGTTGTTGAGCTACAATATGAGAGAAAACTTAACTTGATATCTATTTAATCAAAAAAAATATAAATATTGTTCCGTTCTCCACTAGTACTTATCCGTAAGATCACATCCATACTTCAACACAAACACACCGAATTAAAAAAAACTTAGTGTAGAAGTATGTTCTTAAGGTCGAGTCATTGTCAGTTTCAGACAAAATTATTTAACGTTGGTCGGATTCTTTTCCTTTATGTAGTGGCCACCATAACACACCACCTAAGTCCTTTGACCTCGATGTCTTTGTTGTTAGAGGCCACAATCTCATTAGAAAAATGTTGCTAACTTAGAAGTTTTTATTTACGCCAAAATAGAAAATTTGCGAGATTCCACAAAAATTCTCTTAATTGTTTCTTTTAACGCTCAAATTATTTATTGCATTTTTAACGCTAGAGAATCGTATTATGATATCAAAATTATATAATTGTGATTTGACTTCAAAATTGTAAAATTAATTTTTTTGCATTCGAACTATCAAATTGCATTTGAGATTAAAAAACTGTAAAGTCTTTTTTTGTTACTGAAACACTAAATTGCTTTTTGATACCCAAATCGTAACATTAGAATGGTAACACATAGTTTTAGCATTAAAATTGAGAAATTTTATTTTGGCACTAAAGTTGCATAATCAAAAGGTACCAAAATTTGTGTTTTGACATTCACAACCAAAAAATATTTTGTGTAAATTATTAACAAGGTAATTTTATTATTTTTGTATAACTTACATCATGTTTTTTTTCAATTTTACGATCAAACAAAATTATATTTTACTGTAAATGCTGAATTCAGATACAAGTAAAATATTAGTAATTTTATTTTCTTGTAAAACTCGTAATACTTTACGGATGAAACCAATGCCTCAGAACATCGTTAAGAAGTTTAGGGGAGGATTATGCAATCTTATGCCTAATCTGTGAAGATTTCAATCCCTTAGAAATAGTAGTTTATTATGTAGTACTATTTTATATGCAGCTAATATGTTTTTTTGTTCGATAGTTGGAATATATTTCAACTGCATTTGACCGGTGTGTTTATTAACTTTAATTTTCTAATTTTTGATTCAAAGACTATAGTTTTAGTAGTAAAATATAGTATAAAGCAGCTATAAAGAAATGAAAAAAATAAATAGATTTGGAAAATTAAAATAAAAAACAAAGAGCGAGGGTCAAGATCTAGATTGATGAAGCTGAAACCATAGTGGGACGTATTATTTCAAACACACAGATTTCAAGGAGAATGTTTCTGTGGGGCCCCACCTTTCTTTAATCCTTAGACTTGTGACTTGTCCCTCACAAATATTCTTCTTCCCTCTCTTCGTTTTCGATTTTTAATGTTTTTTTAATAACACATTAAAAACCAAAACAATAGTTTATTTCATTCCAAATTGTTTTCCTAACCAACGCCAATTTAGAACAAGTCCATGAAATCAAAATTTTTCCAAAATAACTCATGCGATGGAAGATAATCGAAATGCATCAAAGTTAATTAGGTACTATTTCTAGTTATTGTAAATTAATCCAATCATTTTTTTATGTGGTGAGGAACGAACCCAATAATTAAATTTTAGATGAAAATTAAATGGAATATGGTTTTATTAATTAGTAATTGGGGTGGTAGGGCTTTAACCAGTCTTTGGCAATAAATAATAGCTAAAGTGTATTTAGTGAGGATCATGTGAAAGTCATCAGAGCTTACCTGTCTCTTCTAATTTTTTTTTTTTTCTTTCTTGATTATTTTATTTATTTATTATGTACCTCTTCTTTAACCCAATAACATCCATGCGTTGCGTGACCAAAACAAACAAAACATACAATGCTGCTGCAGATAATTAGTTACACACTATATATATATACAAAACATTTCGTATTCAATTGTTTATAACGTCTGAAATTATTAGTGGAAAAAAAGACATGAAAGACATAATTAACAAGAGAAGGAATATCAAAAGACCAACCAATGTATCATTTATAACCTGTGTTAGCGAGCCATAACGAAACTCAAAACAAATTAAAGTCATTCAATATGCATGCACCCCCAATAATATCCTTAAATCCAAATTAACCCAAAAATTAACAAAGAAAAAAACCCACCAATAAAAACATTCAAAGTGGAAAATTAAGAACAGATTGATTAATTAATTAATTAGCAATAATTAACCATTAATGATAGTACTATCTTCATCATCAAACTGAGAAAAATTAGCACCATGATCCTCCACTCAACATCCCAGTCCAATACCCACCAGAAGTAGCAGCTGCATCACCACCACTTGCTCGCTTCTGATGATCATTAATGTCGACATTAATTGCTGCTGATGAAGAAGAAACTGGTAATTTCAAATCCTCAAAAGGAAACAAGTGCCGACCATTCACATCATCACCACCTTCTCCTCCTTCTTCTCCTCCTTGAAATCCTCCGTGGAATCCATTATTATGATGATGATCCAATGAAAACCCTAGCAGCGTTGTGTTTGTGCTGCAAGGCTTGTAATGATCTTGCATCGAAAACCCTCCAGATGATGGATCTTGATTATGAACTGGAAATCCCATGAAAGAAGAATTTGAAGTATTCCCATTATTACTATTGCTGTTTCTTATGAGATCTAGAGGAGAAGTTGCAATAGCTGACGTGGCGGAACATGAAGAACCAAGCAATGGATTGTTGTGGTTATTACTCTTGTTTGTGTTGCTGTTGCTGTTCCCAATATTGTGGATGAGGTCAGTGAAGTTGGTCCTGATCAACCCATGTGGTGGAAAACCTAAATTGAGATCTTGTTGAGTCGTCTCAAGGAATTTAGGGTTTTGACCGGTCAACCCTTGTTGAGACATGGTCATGAGGTGGTGGTGATGATGATCAGAGAGATGCTTCTTTGTAGCTGGTTGTGTAGATTCCGAGCGAGTGTTACTAATATCAGAAGAAGAAGAATGAGATCTCTTGTTCTTTCTTGAGCCACCACCAACAGGGATGTTCCTAAGCGAACCGCCTTCCGTCCAATACCTTCTACAACCTTTGCAGAAGAACCTTGGCTGCGTCAAGCTATAATTGTTGTAGTAACAAAACTTTGTGTTGGTTGAGTTACATCTTGGACAGTTAATAGCTTGGTCCTTCTCTGGCCTTGCCTTCCTCTCAGCTCCACCCGCCGCCCCAACCGGTGGTGGCTGCTGCGGTTGCGGCTTTGTGCATGTGTTTGTTACTATTTCTTCCAAAGGCTTCACTACAATCTCCTGATTATCAAAATCACAAAAAAACAACTCTTCGAACCATTAGCACAAAAAACTTTACTTTCATAAAACTATATGTAAAAACATAATTAACATAGGTGTGTTTAATTATGAACAAATAAATGGTTGTTCATCAAGCTAGAAATGATTGGAAAATTTGAGAAAGGCTTTAACCAAAAACATAAAAGAAAAAAGCAAATTGATAAAGGGTAAAGTGAAAAAAAAATACATATATTTAATTTGTAAGGAAACTGTTGAAGAGAATAGAAACATCAAAAGAAGAAGATCCAAAACCATTTGACTCTAAGTTAATATCAAATACTGAGCCTAAGATGAATCAAATGATCGAATTTATATCAACACATACATACTGAATTGTAAAAACATAGATATAAAAAAAGTATATATATGTTTCTGTATACCTGTGGCCATTGAGCCGTATCCATAGATGAGCTTCCTCAGATCAGCAGAAAGAAACTTGTTAGTTTGTTTTCTTAGATTAATTCAAGATTTGAAGGAAAAAGAAAAGCTATGAACTTTTTTTTGGTTGGAGGAAGAGAAAGGAAATTTTGATGGCTGAGAAATCTTTTTTGAATGAGGAACTTCTTTGTATGCTTGTCTGATCACATTTGCTTTATGGTAGAGAGAGAGAGATAGCAAATTGTGTAATATAAGATTACTAAAACATTCCGAGTGGGAATCTTTGTCGTACTGAAAATAAACAAATACTTTAATACGCGTCCATCTATATATATATGCATGTATGTATTGGGTTCATTTATATATATATATATATTGCCAATGAATTCTCTAGATTACTTAGAACTTAATGGAAGGATTAATGTATCAAAAATATAAAAATAGAAGGATTAAAATAGGTGGAAGTCCACACGAGTATATATTTAGCCTATATGTTTTTTTTAAATTATGGTTTTAATAGATTAACCATATATAAATAAGGATACTTGAAATGAATGGACGGACCTTAACGCAATTTTTTTTGGCAAATATTAATTATATATTTACAATATGTATATAATAATCTCTCTTTAATTGATCACTGAAAAACCAAATACATGGCAAATAATTCGTGACAAATATAGCAGTCCGATAAATATATATAACCGTTTTTTTCTTGCTTTAGAAACGCACTAAATAGTTTTCGTTTCAAAATTTTCATTAAAAAGTAGTTTTCTTGATGAGATTCTATATCGTCTAAATTACAATTTAGCTAGCTAGTCTAGGCCATTAATCGAATTTTAATAGATATTCGAATTTGGGTTAATTCACATGTCATTACGTTCTAAACTATGACATAACTAGTTTATTTAAGATTCTATAATTATGTAAATTACTTTTGCTACACAATTCACACCGGATCTCATATAGTTAAATTTAACTACATACAATAAATCCTCATAGACTAATCCTCTTTTTTTTTTAAAACGTATAAAAGTCCAAGGCGTTAATTAGCCCTCATAAAACAAGTTACATACACACATAAATCCTATTTGACATGCAACATATGGTTCTTCTGCTTATGGAAATATTTTGACTATGTGTTTATTATTTGATACCACGTCCACTGTCAATTTCTAATTGTGTAATATAATAAACTTGTTATTTGTCAGTTGAAGAAAATTTTCAAATTTGAAAATCTGAGTCGGATTGAATATTCGGTCATTAGTTAGGTATTGGATATTTAAGTCTTAACGTCCACAACGATTTCAATTATGGTTAATTAAAATTCTAAAATATATTGTACACATACAAAATTTCCTCGTTTGATTTGAATGCCTGAGCTTAAAAGTAGATAGTTCTCTTCTTTTGTTTCAAAAGTTGACTGCTCTTTTCTTAGTAAAATGACGGAAAGTGGCTTCTTCATCCAAATATTTCGTTATTATGGTTTTTAGAAAGTTATCAGGCAATAAAGGTTCTGCAATATTTGTTGATTACAAATATAATTAATAGTCATGTAAGTATTCATAATTTATTTATTTTATTAAATATGTTGATATATGCTGACAAAAAATTATATTTTTATATTATATGTAGTATAATTAAAACAAATATTATGCGTATTACTAAATTATTTAACATATATGTTAAATGGAATTTACTAAATCGTAAATCACATATCTCAAATAAAGTTGAAATAGTGATCTTGAATGCTATACCACTACTTACTTGTCAATCAAAAACTATACTTATTGCATGAACATCTTCTTATTACATATATAACATTACATAGCATATTACTTTACAAGTACAATGCATCAAACACAACTAGTATACTACATCATCGCATCGCATAATTGAACGTAAAATCAATACTTTTATCTTTTTGAAGACAAAAATCGTTAGGGACAGAGATATATGTGTCATTCTTTTTAACCATCTTCTTCGATAGCAAACAATATAAGAAATTATCCAAAAGCTATATTATAAACTTTTTTCACGATATAAAGTTTCTTTATTAGTAACATATTTGTACGGAGGAATTAAAATTCAAGTACCTAATAAGTTGACCATCCATTCACGAATAGACTTCTTTTTAAAAATTACAAATAAAATAAAAACAAAATGAACACATTTCATATAACATATATATTTCTTGGCACTTATATTACATACACGTACAAATATTATGTTGTAAAAAATATAAAGAAGAGAGAGCCAAACACGCCCTTAAAGCTCCACATGCCCCAAGAGATAAAAAAGCTCATCTGTTATTCATTCATTCATTCATACACTTATTATCCGTCTTTCACGTGTGTCTTAAGATTCCAATTAGGCTATAATTACCTGTATCGCACGTATTTAAGCTGATTTCATTGGACGGTCAAGATCTACGCAGGATTTTCCCAAAGGCCGGTAATGATGACGGTGTGTTCGATTAGTCTGGGTCCCATATTTTAACATGGCCTATGTGTCATCGCCACGTGAGCTATCTTAGTGTACAAAACAGCTCAGGAACACCTAATTTCCTTCACTCCACGTGCCACTCTCCCTTATTTAGTGTTATCTCCTTATCACCTATTAACTTTACCAAATACATTAATTAAGACCTGAATTTTAATAGCAGCGGACGTTTGAGATGGTGACAAGTGTCGTAAGTTGAGTTGACCGAGCCGATTAGTGAACGGTTTGTGGCCGGTGAAATTGGGTCCCACATTTCCTCATGCGCGTGCCTTTTTTCTGATAATTTTCGACGAAGAAAAGGTCCACCGAATCTGGACCGTTGGATTTACTTATGGGTCCCACGTAGTGCGTGGATAAGCATCTTCGAAATTGCGGTCCATGTCAGCGCGTGTGGACAAACCCGCACCTTAGTAACAACTTGCCATCAAAATACAAACCCGCAACGTTACAACTTTATATTATATATTTTATATGTTTCTTATATGGTAATAGAGACTAATAACGTATTTCGTTCTAAACAAGGTACTTTAATTGGGGATGTATACAATTTTTGATCTTGTACAACATATCCTATATTCTTTTTTTTTAATTTGAACTTAGTTGTGTTTTAATCAGTGGATGATTTATACTTCATTCCATGGGGTAATGAGGAAAAAATAAATACTTTGACGAGTAGATTTTTCTGTAGAGCCTTCTTCTTTAAGTTATATTCGACGGTAGCCTGTAGGTTAGATGAATCCACAACCTTATAGACTACCTTGGGCTTTTAGAAGACTATTAAATATTAGACCTAAAGCCCATAATAGATTTATACCGAACATCACGGTTTGGCAATAAGTTGTTCTTTTGGGTGCCTAAATACATTTGGGCTTTTTTATTTTAAAGTTAATACCTTCTCCAAATAAGATATATAGGTCCATTAAGGGTGT
This sequence comes from Schrenkiella parvula, assembly GCA_000218505.1. Classification (NCBI taxonomy): domain Eukaryota; kingdom Viridiplantae; phylum Streptophyta; class Magnoliopsida; order Brassicales; family Brassicaceae; genus Schrenkiella; species Schrenkiella parvula. The sequence goes on along the minus strand of CM001193.1, from coordinate 11,068,416 downwards.
GCCATTAAGTTAATATACCTTCTCCAATTTTATTCATGTACCACACGTGTGAACTATACAGCATTACACGTTACATGCTTCCTAATCTAGATTATTATAACACTAAAGTGCTCTTAAAACGAACTAAGATGTAGGTATTATGTGCATTGTTGCTTGTTTAAGTTTTAAGTTCTCTTCTTGGCACCAACCTTCTTCTTTTCTTTTCTTTTATCATGTAATGATTAAAACTCCATAAGGACGGAGCAATTTGATGGCGCACGAGAGTTTCTTTTTAGGAAGTGAAAACCCCTGGCGCATGTTAGTAGGGTCTCTTTTATAAAAAAGAAAAGAAAGAGACCCACGCGCAAAAGTATTATCATGCGCCATTTTATATGGTCCTAAATCTTAAAGTCCCCCATCTATCTTTTACTCCGCCTTTACATCTTGTTTTTATTTTTCTCTTTGTTAATATTTTCAACAATATTAATATTTGTAGTTTATTTTTTTGCCATACCGTTTCTGCTTATCTATCTTCTATGAACTTTTTTACGTACTGCATTTTGAAAAAAAAAAGTTCCTCTATTCTTCACGACTTACTTTTTATATAGATTTAAATATAAAAGCAAAGGCTAACTAATCAATACAAAGTGCAAAACTCATTATTATAAGATCAATATCCAAATAGCATCACACGTAATACCAAAAGAGTGATGGAAAGCCAGAACTTCTTTTTAATAACTCACATGGACATTATGCATAGTCAATGTCAAAAAGATTAATTAAGAAAAAAATACGATAAAAGAGAGAGGGATCTAATAGATCAGTCCAAATGAGTTAATCACAAATTTTCAAAAGATGAAGAGAAGAACTTCGGAGCACTTTCGAAACTAATGATTGACATTATGATTTCCCACTTCCCTTTTAATATACTACTAATTGTAGTATAATAGTCCAACTTGAACTTTACATCGTATTATACTTAATTTCTTCTTCTTTTATTGATCAAAGAAGAATCATATTGAACGAAGAAAAAAGAAAACCTTAAATTTATGAATTCTCATATATAATATAAACAAAGACTAAAACAACGTACATCAGCTTCGCATTAGTACTATAAAGATAGAACGCTAATTGTATATAATCATCTATATATATGTTTAATTAAGACACTTGATAACAGTATAAGTTCGGGGGATTAACTAAACTTTATAATATATTTTTCTCAGCTAATTAGATTTTTATATATATATAATTTTCTCCTAGGGGGGTATATAAAACAAGATAATTACTTTAGATTTCTTTAGTTAAATGGGTCGAAAGCGGCGTTGGATTGTTGAGTTACCAGAATCTCAGAAGCAGCCCATAATTTGGTAGCTTCGGAGGAGTTAGATCCGAGTCCAGACGGAGCCGTTTCATTGCAGTCCGTAAAGTACTTTCCCGTTACGTTCACCAACCTTGGATTTGTTGCCACGTAACACGTCGTTGCTGCTGCCTAATCTCATGCCAAAATCAAAACAAAAGTTGCACATAAGTCCAATATAATCCAAAAGGATTAACAAACAAACAAAAAAGGATAAACCTATCCACCACAGATTAATGATGTTATAATAATTATTATTTAAAAAACAGTTTATTACTTGAGGGACGGTCTTAAGGAGCTTGGAAGTGAGGAAAAAGACGAGATCTGAGTAGGAAAAGACAAAGAGAAATCATATAGACATAATTAGAAAATCTTAATTGTTATGATTACTCGTATAATTTTAAGATAAACCAACCTGTCAATAAGCCTTCCCGGTCTCTTGTTAACCGGGTTTTTACTACCCCTGGGTGTACGCAGTTAACCGTCACGTTCGCTCCAATTTTCTGCATTTATATAGTAAAAATTAAATCACTTTATTTGAAAGACTTACATGATTGTCTTAATCCTAAACTATGGTCAAGAGTCAAGCTTAACTAACTAAATCTTTTTCATAAATTTGGTTAAATTACAAATCCTAGTTATCTAGGTTTCTTGTTGTTGTCGCCTTCTGCCATACCTTTCATTTACATTCACACAAAGCGTTTCAGAAATTGGACCATTATTATGACACATTATCAAATTCTATCATAATGCTTTTGGGTTTTTATTGTTTGGAAGTATTACTTGTTTCGGGGGGGAAAGAGCAATTAATAAGAATGTAAATAAGTGAGAGAGAGAGTGAGAGGAGAGAAAGAGACCTTGAGTCTAGAAGAGAGCTCCTTGGTATGCAAAACGTTGGCAAGCTTCGAGAGAGCATACGCACGTGTCGCATCGAATTGACTAATCGTTCATCCACACACACATCAACCCAAGAAATATAAAATAAAGTTTATTATACATTTCAAAATGTCAAAACTCAAAAACCCTTTCCCATTTATTACCCTCCTATCAAACTTACTGTCACTCATCAGTCAAAAAAATTAACAACTACGCAGCTTTTTTTTTGCTTTAGAGTTATATAGCTATTAGACCCTTACTATATGATTCGTAGATGTGTTTGCATATATACTTTCTCATTTAGAGTTTTTGAAAATATGTTATATGCCTCTTTGATAATAGTAGAAACAAAATAGATCTTAATTATTACCACTTGGGTTTGGAAATCAGCCGGAGATATTCGATCAAATCGCCGGAAAACCAGCCGTGGATGCCGGACGTGACATTAACGATCCTCACTTGAACTCCTGTTTCCTCTGCCGTTTGGATCATCTTCTTCAGTAGCAGATTTGTCAATAGAAAATGGCCTGACAATATAGTTTAAAAAAAGGTTTGTTGTGATTATTGATTAAGAAGACAATTAACAAAAAGAAAATACTAGTATATTGGGTAATTAAGATCTGTCATAAGACTGTGGGAATCGTATTAATATTACCTAGATAATTAGTGGCAAATGTCATCTCGATCCCGTCTTCGGATATTGCATGTTCATGTGCTAATTTGCCTGCGTTGTTTCTGATTCCACATTTGTATATATATATATAAAATTAGAGAAGATCATATTTAAATAAAATCATATTCAAAGAAAATATAATACTAATTATGTTCTCTTCACATTAATTTTTTTTCCAGAAGCAGCCGCACGTATGTGTGTATAAATATATATACATGCATATAGATCGATTTGATTTTCAGAGAGAAAAATATAAGCAGATGCAACAAAAAAACGAAATTAGTCTTTGGTTAATATTAATCCATCAAAGCAATTATACACAAAAACAAAAATCTGATACTCATAAACGTGAATTTCCAGAAGAACATTTAAGAAAAAGAAAAAAAAAGAGGTTAAGATGAATTAGACTTACATGAGAAGATTGAGAGGTAGATTACGAGATTCGAAATCGGCGACGAAACTCCGTACGGAAGAGATGGAGCTGAGATCAAGCTCCATGATGACGATCTTCGTTTCAGGAAACTCAGAGACGATCCTCTCTTTCGCTTCCTCCGCCGCTTTCACGTTCCTCGCCGGAAAAATCAACCTCGCTCCTCGTTTCGCCAGCACTCTCGCCGTCTCCGCTCCGATCCCTGACGTCGCTCCTTCATCACCAAATCAACACATTGAGAATAAAAATATCCCGAGTCACCGGAAAACTCGAATCAGAGGAAAAGAAAACTCACCGGTGATTATCGCTGTTGTGGAACGAAGGTCACAGTTCTCGGTTACCTCATCGGCGGTGGATTTCGAGCCGAAGCCGCTAGCACCGGCGGCGCCGATAAGGTACTTTCCAGTTTCGATCATTTAATCTCTTCGCCGGGGTTTGTTTCTGTTACCGGCGACTGTTATGTCACTGGCGACTCTTCGATGATTAATTTAAAGCCAGAAAGAGGAGAAGAAAACAAAAAAGAAGGAAACAGTACGTATTTGCAGTTTTTCAGTTATGAGGGTAGAATGGTAAAATGAGAGAAAACTCTCTCTTGTCAGGTTTTTGTAGGCAACGGCGCCTGGCAAGGGAGAGAGAGATATGAGAGGAAATAGTAATGTATCTTATTTATAGTCAACTTTTTATTGATGAGGTGAAAAAAGTAGATAGTAACTTTTTTCTATCAAGAGAGATCGGTAAAAAATTAAATTATCATTCTTGTACTTTCTCTTCTTGTTTTAAATTATGTTGCAGTGGTAGTAGAACTGGTAGGTCTAGTGGACTATTATATTTATTTATTTATTGTAATATATATATATATATATATGATATAATTTGTCAACAATATGAATTCTTGTTTAAAAACCTAAAATACAGGTTTAACAAAACTTACATTACTCTGAAGAAGTTGACAAAATGGACACCACAGAAAATGCTACAAAACTGAAGAAACAATTCAATTTAAGAAACCCACATTTTACATCAACTTAATTATATTAATTATTAAATAACATGAGATTTTGTTATTGACACATGTATTACAACCATTTAATAAGAAGGTAGTTTTTGGCAAAAATAATCTTTCTAAAATCAACTTCAACACTTGTCCGTTTTCCAAGTTTCTTACATTTTCCCTCATGAGTTTTCTTTTTAGATTTTTTTTTTAATAAAAGGGTATATTATGAAAAAATGTTAACTAAAATTGGGAAAAAACTATTCAACGAAAATTAAAAACGCATAATTGGTGTAATGGGAAACAAATCATCAACTTTTGGTATGGGTTGATTTGTTATATCTATATTTAGAGAGCTATCATGTGGCTTTTGTAATTACTCCATTTTAAAAATGATTTTCAGCTAGCGTTTTGATGAATAATTTATGATGACATGATTTGGGTCAAACCTAATTAAACAATTTTTGTATTCAAATTATTTAAATAGCTGTCAGTCTCTCTGATTCGGATATAAATAAATTAAGTTGTTTCCTAATTTCCACGACTGAATTTCAATTAACGAGTTCAATAAGAGTTTACCTATCAATTACCAACGCTTGATTATTTTTTGTACAGCAAAAACAAATGAAGGGAACCAAATAAAAAAACGGAATAGATTGTCGTCGAAGGCAAATATTAACGGTCAAAAGGCCTAATGTTTGACTCACTTGTAGGAGACAATTATACAATCGTGACGTATTAGTTGTATACTTAGTGTCACTCATTAACTCATTATTCTATCCTTATTTACTAATCCTCAATTAAATAAAATAATGCTACTATTTTTCCCATATCAATCTTGGAATAAACGCCGGTCTTGGGAGTAACAGGAACGATAGTTTTATAATGAAAAACAAAAAGTAATGGAATAGTGTTAAGTAATACTATTCGTTTACAAGTAAATAAGTAGTAATATATCTTAAAATATTAGTGTTCAAATTTTGTTAGAGTTAGATAACAAAATGTTTTGATGATTAGGATTATGGTAAAAATAATTCAAATGCGGTTAAATAAATTGGATAAGTTACAATGGATTTGAGTTAAATGGATACTATGTTTGAGAAAATAAATTAATAAAACTTTGTCAAAAACATATAGAAATTCTAAGCCTATACTATGCGGATAAAGAAATGATTAGAAGCTTAAAAAAAACAAAAAAGTGATTAGAAATGAATGATACTCGAATTATATTTTATCTACTGGTAAAACAAAGGTTAGTAATATTGAATGTTTTACCAAAAAAACAAAGAACAAAGGTTGAAGAATGTGAAACGGCGAGTAGTTGAAGCGGTAAACGTAAAAACGGCAGGAGAGGCAATGTGGCAAGTAGCAGCATGTAGCATACATACAAGAAGAATCTTGCAAGAAGGTTTACGCACGTGAGGTTTACAAACTGCGTGCTGGCTCGCTCCACCTCTCCCTTAGAACACGGTCAGCGATAATTTATTTAATATGTTTACTAATTAGCTTGGTTATTAATTATTAGCGATCAATCATTTTTCAATAATTCAATGTTCATCATGTCTTCGTAAGAACCAATACCATAATTTTAAAGGTATCTAAATTGTTAACTTCGTAATTAGCTTTTGTGAGGATTCAGCCATGCAATGATTACGTTCGAATATGTGTTAAATATAAAGTTCACATGTATCTCTCACGAAGCTTTACAAATTCATATAACCATATATATAGAACTTACATGATTCGTCCCCAAATTCATGAAAATCAATTTCTTACAACCTTTCAACACATTAAAAAAACTATGTAACTTATGTATAGCTTTCTTTATAATTTGTTGTTTCCTACAAAACATAGCAACAAACGACAATAGATGCAAAGCTTCTTCGTTCTTCACATTTTTTGTATTGTCCTTGTTTATTGAGTACTTGCTTCCAGCTCATTGACATGTTGGTAGCTAGATTGAGCTTATCCGAAAATGTGTTTAAACTCTTATTCTCAACCAATGTCTTCGACCCACTTTTTTCTTGAGGCAATGTGTTGAATGTATATCTTTTGATATAGTAATGTCTTCGAGTGCTCTATTTTTGTCAGAGACTTTATGTCTGAGAGATACCTTGTTTCGATAGTTTTATATCCAATAACCTAATTTGGATTAAACTGTTAATTTTTTACGTCAACTTTTTTTTCTTTCTAAATGTTAGCTGTTATGCGGCTCATAATATTATACCAGTCACACTTGTCATACAACAACAAAAAAATTCATAGTTGAAATCAAAATTTTTTGTTTCTTCAGTTTAATTATTTTCATAAACCAAATAAATGCTGTTTTATAAAACAAAATTTAGTGACATCTAGTATTCATAATAACCTTCTATCAGACCGATATACTGTATATATTACTATTTTATCGTTCCTAACCGTGTTACTTTTGACTTTTGGTAATACAGCCGCAGCAACATTTACCATATCTTTGAAATTTTAATCGCCAACAAAATAAATCGTAAGTATTGAATAAATAAAATGCTAAAAAGAAAAGAAGATAAATCATAAATATTGTAAGTGTCTTGTTTGGATCAATTATTTTTTTTAAAGATCGATTAATATATCTTACATAACCAAAATATATCATTTTTTTTACAAAATTTAACATTGAATCATCTCTGAATTTTATTAACAAATTATTGAAAAAAAATATTGGTTATTGAAAATAATATTGTCACTATCAGTATTCTTCCCAAATCACCTCCTTTAGAATGATGAAGTTGATATATATATGCGTGAATAGTTATCAATAGGACATATATTCTTCCAAATTTAAATATTAATTTTCTATTGTTTTCTATGATGAATATTCTCTTTTCTGGCTTATTATGCGCTTCTCCTTTGTGATAATTACAAAAAGGTAAAGTTCCTCATCATAGCGAATGGAATGGCGTCTTCCTTATCAAGCGAAAAGGTGTCATGGGGCAATTTGTGGTTACATATATCAATCATATAACACAAAGCTGACACAATATAAATTCACTAATTACTATAAAAACATTAAGAAATCTACTTTTATATAAAGTCCCAATATGTTTATCCAATATTCATAAAGGATTATAGATGTTACGTACCATTCTTCAGACTTACATGTGTTCTTATGTAATGATTTGGTTAACTATTAGAGCTTTAATATTAAATAATTATGATAATTTGATTAGTTAATCATGAAATCGTACATAACAAGTCTAATATCTATACGGGGTGGAAGCAAAACAGCTAAAATGCAAATGTTCAACACCTAATGGTACTCATTGTCCAGCTCCTACGTTCATAGACCATTTGTATTTCGCCTACGAAACTATTAAATGACATTTTTAATTGATTTTTTTTAAGAGAATGTCTGAAATGGAGAAAGAAACGAAGTATGGCTCATACTTTTATCGAAAATTTTGTAAAAATGTCAAACGCATATGCGATACAACATAATTTTGTTTGTCAAAAATGTAAAAAATGTCAAAATGTCAAACAACATAATTTTGTTTGTTTAAGCCTCCCTGTTGCATTTATAGTTTTTAAATAAAACCTTTAGAAAATTAATGTATGAAAGTTTTTTTTAATAGTATAGAGATTTACTATCTAAACAATAGAGCCAGGCTTAAGTGAAACCGAAACGAACCAATGTAATCGAACAGTCGGTATTTATTACAAACCGTTATTAAAGAAAGTTAAATGGTTTTTTTTAAAATTTAATTTCCAAACTTAAACATTTTGAAGTTTGACTAATGAGAAAGTGCACATGGGAAACAAAATGAATTTTGACCAGCAGCAAACCAATCCCTACTTGGACGGCAGATTCTCTATGCATCATCCGTTGTCATAATCTAAACTATTAACCATTATTTTCCACCCTAATTGTTTTTTTTGTTTGATTATAAGATTATAGCAAATATTTTAATATCATACAACTTGTGTTCTCCATTCTTATATTGGTTTACAGCCGTCTCATATACCCCCTATTTTTATAAAAAAGTTTATGGCAATTAACATAATAAAAGTCAAAGAGTGGTAATATCAATATATAGATTTGCTATATTTGAATTGTTAAATCGAATTTTCATTAAGATCTATTATTACTTTAAAGATATATATATTTTTTTTTTAGAATTTTAGAATTTAGTCTAGTTTATCGATAAGTTGGTTGATTATTGAATTTAAAAAAGATGGTTGAGTATTATTGGTAAAGTAGTTTATTATTTCTGTATGTATATATAGTAAATGAGCGAAAAAGATATCCTCTATGTGGATTGTAATTTTTTTTATAGCATATTAGTTGGTTTTAATATAACAAAGAAATATTAGTTGGTTTTTAAAAGGGAAACTACTAATTTTCTTCATTAGTTTTAAGGGTATCAGTAACAAGTAATGCCAACACAAAGCTGAACGTTTTGTTGTTGTTGTTAAAGCAGATAGCTGAACATACCTTTTCAATAACTATCCTAGATGATAAATAAAAGATATAACCAAAGGGCTCTTTTACAAAAATATAATTTAGTTTATTTATTAATTAACAAGCTGCAATTGTCTATTACGATTCATCTGGTACAATCTGATTCATCCAAAGGGGAGATTCTGTTTATGGCCACCTTTTTTACAACTTAAACTAAATAACTACTTATTAAATGAAAATCAAAAGCTAAATATATATATATATATATATATATATATATATATATATATATATTGTTCTACTACTATATTATATATATATATATATATATCTTTGTTTGCCAACTATATTTGACTAATAATCCACTTTTTGATCACTCAATAGTCATTAATCACTTATTTAAGTTGTAATCCATGAATAATTCAGCCCCCACTAACCATTTCAATCCAAACAACTCAGATAACACCAAATTAAGTGTTAGATTCCATAGTTTTATAGTCATAATTTAATGTGAATTGCTTTAGTTTATTGCTCGCGACTTTGTATGTGGACATGGCTTTAGCTGGGCAAACCGAAATGTATTGGTCGTAGACGTAGCTTTGCGTGCCGGAATGAAACGTTTCGGCAGTTTTGAATCAACTTATTAATCTGTGATAAATTTATAATGTTTTTTTTTTTTTTGCTTTAGCTTCATGTAGTGTCGACCAGTAATGTCAATGTTTCACTGAGTATTTATAAGCTTCCTGGAATAACAATGTATATCTATATCTATATATATATATTTTTTTTTTGTTGGTGGATAGAAATTACAATTTGTTTTTTGTTGAGTATCAAATTGTGGAATCATACAGTGTAGTTACATATATTAGATCAAACTGTGATGATTTTAAAAGGTATTTTTTGAACAAAATAATTGAAAAGGACAACTTCTTCAATGATTGTCACTCTTTTGCTCGGCCCGCTTACACCAAATTTTTGAGCTTTGCATATAGAAAAACTCTACACATTTCTCAGTTGCAAACCTCTTACATTCTTAATTTATTTAACACAATCTATGATTTGTTATCAGGTTTTTATTTTGAGTATCAAATTGTGATATTGGAAAAAAGAAACTTGAGATATTTACTTTCCAAGGACACCAAAAGAGAAGTTCCATCATTCAAAGAATCTAACCGTGGACCAATTTTTTTTGTTTTTCACTGAATTGAGTATGATATGAACAGCTCAAAAAAGATTGGTCCACGGTTACTTCACACTTCACAACACCAGCGAGCAAAAATTTATGAATAGCAAAACAAAGATATCAAGTGCATACGTTTTAGTTTTTGTCCAATCCACCACAACCATTCATAGGCAGCCATTATATATAGAACATTTACAATCCAGATTACACTAACTACACCACTGCAATAGGGCTTTTAAGAGCTTGGTTCTCCTTTAGCTACATAAGATGGTAGCTTATTATTTGAGACCACACTTCTAGCTATTTTAGCCGTATCTCTATTACATTAAGTGTCAGGTTCAGTAACACTGCAATTGTCCACATTATTGATCATAAAACATCTGAAACTCATACAACATTTTGACAGAAGACCCCAAAAGATCCAAGACAAAGAAACTACGATCGAATATACCACTAACATATAGTTTTTGATAAAATAAAAATGGGTAATTCCTTTATTTAATGTTTTACTAAAATATTAGTAAATCTACGGTTCAATGCTGAGGTCAGAGGGCCATCCAAACTCTTCCAAGAATGCTAATATAACTCCGTTTGACCATCCAAATCCCGTCTGCAATTTTTTGCAAACAAAGATAAAGTCAACAAAGATATTCTTGTTTGTACAGTTTAGACTCCTAAAAGCTCACTAGTTAAAAGAAGTTGAAGAAGAGAGCATGTTTTTGCACCTGTGGCTTATATTCTCCTCCACCACCATATTCACCAAACTCTGAAACATTGAGCTTCTCATGAATACTCCCACTTGTCTTGTACACACGATAGCTACTTCTTATCCATCTCCTTGCAATCTCCTCTGCCATCTCTTTAGCTTCCTTTAGACCCGATCTCGCAAGCCCTGTAACGATCATCTCTTGTTGCGGTGCCCATCCATTTGGAGAATCCCTGTTGTCCGATGCAACCAACTCATAAGATACAAAATGCTTTACATGAACTAATTTAAAGTGAAAACTTGAACAATATGTTTCACATGTTTACCATTGTTGTCCTGAGTTTGTCAAAGAGGTTAAGATTCCAGCAGGAGCGATAAGCCCTGAGTTTTCAAGAGCCTTCAAAACTTTCTTGACACGACTTTCATCTACATGTTACAAGATAAAACGTTCACACAGTCCTTCGTTCTTGTGAACATGTGTATAATATAATACAAGTGTTACCTGAATTGAAGGAGTTAATCCATATTGGAGCAAAGTTAGATGCAAAAACATTGGTGTTCTGGTTCTCAGATTTCCACGTCTCAGGCTCCTGAAGACACAAACGCGCTCGTACTGTTTTAATACCATCAGAAATCCGACATTGTAACAAAAGATTTGGTAACTTACATCACCATTGCAGGATAGCCAGTAATCTAGCCACTGCCCTGCTTTTTCGTTCCAAAAAACGGTTTCAAACGCTTTCTCTCTCGCTTCTGACGCTTTCACAAAACGCTCTGAACCATTTTTATCTCCAGAAATCTCCATCATGAACGCTATATCGAGTTCCATCTACGGATACGGTAAAAAGATAACCATTTCAAGGCTCAATAGAGCATATTCGTGTACAGTATTAAACCTTAACTAATAGAGAGTATGATGATCAAGAAAGTAAAGAAACCTTGAGAAGAAAGACATTTAGATCAACAGGAACAACTGATGTTGTAGCCATCGTTGTGAAATTAGGAGGGTCCCTGCATAAGTTATTTTGAGATTTAGTCATACTGACAGACAGTAACATAAACTAATCTAGTCCTAGCTTTGATAGTTAATTAAACCTCATCCATCGCGTGCTGAAATCACATCCTGTTTCAGCAGCGGTGGCTATATCTCGATGGAACTGTTGTTTCTCCAAGGTACTCGAAAATCCGGAAGCGGATTCTTGATCCTGTCGTACACATAGAGAGAGAGAGTCAACATATTAACTTAGCCGGTAAAAAGAACAGTTTACTTGCGGGAATGAGACAAGAAACATACGAAAACAGAGGATTCAGGTCTAGGCATGTTCCACATGGCGTAATAGCGGCTTAAAATGTGATCATGACCACTAGCGTCTCGAATAACCACCTTATGTTTTCCTACAACAAGATATAATATAACCAACATTGAATCTATGAATCAAATCTAAGAATACCAAATCATTATATAACTAACTAAAAGACTAACCTGAGTTCCAGAACTCGTACTCTTTGAGAAGCACAGGGATAGCTTTCCTCACAAGTTCTTCATCTTTGGTTACATTATAAATCTCATACACCATTGAGCTCAATAGAGGTGGTTGGCTTGTAACAATTAACAATCATATAAAAATTAACATCTTTCTTTCTGTTGCATCAGATTTAAATATCTGTGTGAAAATGATCAATTTTGGTTACCTTCGGTTAGTGTAGTAAGCTCTGGCGCCGTTCAAAGCGTAACCATAAGTCTCCACAAGCGACATCAGATTCGTCACTAAGCCTTTGGCCGTAGTGAACATTTTACTCGTCATAAGTCCCCTGCACGTGCAAAAGCACACATAACATGGTACTGACACGTGAGCTCTTGTTGCGTAGTCAACACGTAATTTGAAAAAGGAGTGGAAGAATCAATAAAAAAACAATAATTTGATTTGTGATTTGAAAAGTTGATGAACACTGACTTGATGACCCAGTAAGAATCCCAGTAATAGACCTCCCTGAATCTCGAACCGGGAATGATAACCGGTTCCGGCAACGGTAGAAGCGTGTGCCGGTCAGGAGACTCTATCACGGAGTCGGAGACTCTGCGGCACAGTGTTCTCCACAGACCGTGTACCTCACGCGCCCACTGTCTGACTTGTTCGTTCTCCACGTTGAGGAGAAACTTCGAGGGATCTGAGACGAAATCCTCTGGTTCGTGGTGCAGCAGATCGTCCCCTGCGCCGTCGAAGTATTCCTCAACGAACTTTTCAAGCTTCTCGACTGGCACTGACAGGTCAGGTGACTCGCTCGTGAGATCATCGAAGGCGGACTCGACGGTGGAGAGCTTGCGAGGAAGCTTGAGAGATAGATCAACGTAGGTTTTCGGGTCAGGGGTTGTGTTTTTACGGTAGGATCGGAGTGCCGTGAGCTGCACGCGCTGGAGGAAAGCGACGAGTGGGGTCGTCTGGACCACGGGACCTGAGTCCGAGACTGCCATGGAAGTAGCCAAAGACAAACAGAGGAAGAAGAAGAAGAAGAGCAGAGGAGTGAAACGTTGTCGTCTGAGGTCTATGAAAGAAGCAAATAGAGAAAAGGAGAGGAAGAGTTTGTAAGGAGATGAGGAGGAGGATAAGAAGAGTGTGGAGATTAAATTAGGGCTACGTTTGAATGAATACATTGCCAAATGTTTGAATTTGACTAGGGTTTTAAGAAAGGGTAACGCATACGAAATAGGAAAGAGGAGTCTAATTTGGAAATATATACCACTAAACCCTCTGGCTGACTCAGATGGATCACTATGATTGGTTGTGTCAGGATGAGAACGATTAGATTTTGTTTTGTTTTGATAAGCTTATGTGGATTTGATTTGGGATCTTCCTTTTAAAAATCACCACTTTCCACAGAGGTCAATTACAATACGAACCTATCAGTAAACACGATTTTCTCAAAATAGAACACTTTAGTAAAGTAGCAAAAAAAAATCAAAACTCGCTGTTTTAAGAAGTAATCACGGGGAACAAAAGTTGTTGGTGGCCTTAATTATTAAAGATCTAACTTCTAGTTAAAGCTTACACATCATGAGAGGTTACTTTTTTTTCTTAATTAGAGGAAGCATGCTAAACCGTCCACAAATTAAACTTTTTCCTAATATAAATAATTGATGTAACATTGTAACAATATTGAATATTCTCATTCAAATGCAATTTGACCAACAAAGAAAAAAAGCAGTTGATTATGTTTATCTTTTGTTTCTCTAAACCCTAAAACAAAATGATACGCACCCAAAACATAGAGGCAAGATGAAGATAAAAAGAGAAGTAGATATTGTGACCTTTAAGAGTTTGCTTCTTCAGCAATTGGAACGACGGTGTAAGCCACTTATGAATCTTATATTCAAGAAACTCAATTAACAAAACAATCAATCCATAACTTTGTTCTATATCACAAGTGAGATTCAAGGAAAAAGATTTGAGAGTGACTCATATACTCCTACAATACATTTTTTTTCTAACATGACAAAGACGTTTAAACAATCTTTTCTCTAATATGAGAGAATCATTGGAACCAAGCTAACAAAACAAATGAAGCAATTCCAAATAAACACGACATTTACTCTGAAGGATTGAATCTTTTTATCAATAGAGTTCTTAAATCATATTTTCGTGAACTTGAAACTACGCAATCTAAGTGACAGATCTCTAATTATCAGTTGTAAATGAAACATGAAAAAGAAAGATTGAAAATGAAAGGTATATACAAAAGAAACTTTAAACAGATGATCATCATGCATTTGTTAAAATTCAATAGATCAAACATATGTATTCATTCAAAGCAAAGTATAATCAGGTACACACAAATAAATAAGCATTTGAGAATCAGAACAAAACAAATGAACAATTCAAATTCAATGTCTTGGGCATTTACAATTCAATCAAAAGGTCTGAAATTTTCCACAATAGCATTCATTACACACACTGCAGACATTAGGGAGCTACGAAATCCACACCATTCGATTAGCAGAAGAAGCAAAGACGCGAGAGGATTAATTTTTAATTTACCAGAGAAGTCAAAACGGAGCTAAACAGTGTCGTGTGGATGAGGAGCGGCGGAGAGAGCAAGGGGACGGTGGTACGATTCCTCGCCGTCTTCGTCTTCGTCGTCATGGGAGGTGGAGAGATTGACGCAGGCGCAGCGCTCGAGGGAGGCGAAGAAAGCGGAGATGACGGTGGCGCTGACCCAGCTCGCCGCCTGATCGATCTTCTCCATGGAAGTCATCGTGCTGACGTTGGAGGTGATAGAAGCGTTGGTGCTTATGCTGATGCTTTTGTCCATATCCTCCGAATCCGATTAGGTTTCAGAGGACGCAGATCGTCGATTCGATTAGAGGAGAAGAGATTGGGTTGATTTTGACGATATGAAAATGGCGAAGGCATTTTGACGGGTAGAGATTTAATTTACAGCTAGAAATATTAATATTAATAAGCTAAGAGGCGAGCGCATCTGGTGTAGTGGTATCATAGTACCCTCCCACGGTACTGACCAGGGTTCGATTCCCTGGATGCGCATTTTAACTCTTTTTCTGATAAACGGAGTTTATTCTTTTTTTCAAAGACCTGCAATTGGACGGAAGATTTCCATGAGTCGAAAATGTAATATGTTATATATGCTCATATGTTCCTTTTGCCATGCAAATGTCTTTATTTTGACTAAAACTTATAAACGTTATACATAAAATAAAAGTCATGCAAATCAAAAAAGATCCAATTATCCAATATAGAAAGCTTATTCAGATTGACTTATTATTTGCTGAATTAAATGATCTAATAATGTTTTAATTAAAAATAAATGTCATAAAAAATATATATATATATATATATTTTTAAATATATCACTTTCATGATAAATTTATTAAAAAATTACTACTAATTACTATATATTTTTAAATACTCTTTGTATCACAAATATTGAATTTATAAAAGTTTATAAAATATGTTTACAAAATTTATAAAAAAATATTTATATAAAATATTTTAATGTTTTATAAAATTTATAACATGCTTATTAATCTTGATAAATATATTTTATAAATTATTTAAAAATTTTTAAAATTAAACTATAAAAAATATCACAAAAATCGTATTTTTGAAATTTCTTAAAAATAAAATATAATTGGAGAAAGTAAGCAAGGGAAGAAACGTCCTTATCACGATAATTGGCATCCGAACGATTACTTGATTTTGCATCTTAGAAACCTTCTAACACACGCAAAATTTCGATTTTTTCTTTCTCATTTTTAGGTTTTTTTCTGTGAATCTTGTTTACAATTTCAAATTTAAATACAAAAATACATTGCTTGGAGTTAGTTTACAACTACAATTTACTTCTAACCTCACTCTCCCAATTACAGTTACAAGTTACAAACAGATGCTTTTGCTTACACCTTTGTCCCCCCCATACACATTCTTCTTGCTTGTTCCTCAACCGAAACCCAATAACAATTAAAAACAAAATAACAGCCCCTACACAGTAAAAAAATTCAAAAAGAAACTATTTACAATATAGTCGGAAATAAATTACCTTTACCTCGGGTCACAATTCTCCGGTGCTCTCGCAGGAGCTCCCGAGGTTCGATGTTAAATCATGAACCAAGAGCCGTACTATATTAGTACGGGAGGATCTAGGGATCTCGAGGCATTCTTGAAGATCAGCATCACAAGCTATCAGAACCCACTCGTTATCATCGTCCAGATACTTGATATCGAACGTAACTGCGTCAAGTTTCAGCCTCTTCGCCACTTCATCCTTCAATTCCATTATACCCGAACCAGATGATATCCTGAACCGTATAATGTCTTCTTTGTAACTTGCTTTGATGGTTACGGTTCGCATTTCTGAGCCTGATGGTTCGCGTGTAATATTTGCAACGGCCTCTTCCTTTGGAGGAGCGTACATGCTATTACTATCATTGTTCATCCAGTTTGACTCCGGAAACTTATCCTCGAATGCCATAGAGGAACAGAGGTTTCTCAGATCTTTTGAACTTCCAGCGTCTTCAATGGGCATTCCCCGGAAATGGTCTATAGTACCAAGAAGTCTGTTCGGCATTGAAAATGATGCAGCGGATACATCATGATCTCTAGAATAAGGTGGGAAAAATAACCCGGGTGATCCACCGACCGTGAATAGCGGATCTTGGTTCGGGACTTTTGTTTCATCTAACTGGTTACCGTCACATGAGCCGTGAGAGGTCGGGGTCCCAGCGCTCTCATCCCCCGTCCGTGACCGCTTATGACCGTTGCTTGGTAACTCGGGCGAACCGTTTGGCTCGTGAGGACTGTGATCACTTGACCAGTGGTTAGGTGAATTGTTGGTGTTTGGTAGCTCGGGCATTTTGGAACCGCTGGGTGAGTTTAGTGGCTGTGCTGCTGTTTGACCGTGCGTCCAAGGGATTGAACTAACGGCCATGGAAGTCAAGTCGAGGCCTCCATCAGTACCTTGAACAGATTCGATGACACGTTTCAGCTTTGTGATTGAGCGATTGACTTTCTTAATCTTTCTCGATGGCCACCGCGAGATTCCGTGTTGTCTGCAAATTCGCTTCATTGTCGTCGGGCAAACTGAGACAAGAACAATATAGAGTTTAGTTGAAGTATCTATAACCAGTAACTAGCCAAAACATGAAACGGTACATAGATATAAACTACCTCCTAGGCTCTTTGCAGCATCTTTGAGACTTCCGGTGAAATACTGCTGAAGTACATCCAGACTGATCGTTTTCTCAGTCTTCCCACGCTTCTTCTCTGTTTTCTTCTTCTCCTTAACCACACCATTAACAGTGGCCACGTTGATTTTCCCGTTTACTGGATCGGACGACTGAACCGCAAGCTGAGGAATCAACCGCGTCTCACTTGCACTTGACTTAAAACCAGAAAAGGGAACTCGAATGGATTCTATTTCTGAATGAATCTTCTTGTCCGGTAATGCTTGGATGATCTCGAAAGACAATTTGTCGTCATCTTCACCAAAGTCAACCCCAGATGCAACCCTCAGACTCTGAAAATGTTCTTTCATTGTCACCAAAAGAGAACCCAGCAGGGAATCTTGCTCTTGGTCGTCTGTTATACTCGAGGGAAGAAAGAATTCAAGAATGTAACTATCGTCGCCTGTGTAAGAGCTCTGGAGAGAGATTGCAAAACAAGTGGTTAACTTGAACATGAGCGCGTAATGGACCAGCGGGTACTGCGTTTTGCAGAACTTGGTTATGTCTCTGCAGAAACAAGAGCCTCCGTTGAGAAAAGCTCGTCCAGCGACTCCCTGTCCTTTCTGGAGATGGTGTTCAAGACAGGCATCTCTAAAGCCCCAGACATGAGCATCCACAACATAGCAGGCCATGTCGGTTGTGGACATGCAGACTTGGCCCATGCAACTACCGTCAAAACTGGTGCAGTTTTTCTTTAGACCGCCACCATTGGCAAGAACGCTGCCGTGCTGGCATGGGACCCAAGTCTGAGCCAGAGGCAAGTTATGGGTCTCGCATACAACTGTCAGCACTTCTAGAATCTCAGCAAGCGCATTTTGGCGGCTCTCGTTGCATATCTGCGAGTACCAAGTTAACTGAAAACAGTGAGAACGCAGTGCCTAAATGGTACCCATCAAATCACAAGATGATACTTGTAACTAACCTGAGTGGTTTGGTGATCAAGTATTTCTGAGCTTTTCAGATTTACAGCCTGCCAAAATGACCAAATCATGTTATTATTAATGAGGAAGGAGAAAATACATCGCTTTGTACGAAACACTGATTCAAAGCTGCAGCAAACCACCACAACAGAGAACTATCTGGATATAACTTAGTGACAGATATTGAAGAAGCTATAACTAAGATAGAAGCCAGCAAGAGACTGATATACGTAATTATCAATGAATAAACAGTTCTTTGGAGAGAAAGAGCTTCAAAATGGCAGGCAAAAGGACGTGCAGAAATTTTTTATCAACAGTTATATATTTCTCGATACATATTATCAACAGTTATATATTTCCCGATGTAACTAGCAAGGCAAGAATTGCAACTTAAAACTCAAGTCTATTCATACAAAGTTCTTTGAATAAGTTCAGATAACGGATAAACAGAGCAAGGCTGAAGTATGAGCAGAAGTGAGGAAGGAGAAGCAAACCTCAAGGGCTTTGCAAACTCTGTCCACTTCGGGTGCATAGTGAATCTTCTCTGAGGTCATGATAAGTTCCACAACACCTATACAGGACTCACCCGAGGGATTAAATACAGGCAATGCCAGTGTACCACGCACATTATAGTGCAAGGCGTGGTCAAGCCGCGAAAATTCTTTGCTAGAATAGTACTGAACATTTGGTGTCCATTCAGGCAATTTCTGACGGAAAACTCGACCGGGGAGCCCGAGCTCTATGTCACTTTCACTATCCACAGAAAACATATATGTGAGAGAGATCATCCTGTATTGATTAAGCCCGTTACCGTTAGGATTAAGAACAAAGGGTTGACCCAAAGTCGTCAGCAAATTACGACCGTTCTTTCTCACAGGAGCCCAGACCTGAGCCAAGACGTGTTGTTCCGTTGATTCTTTGAAGTATCGAAGTGCCTGAGTCATCCTCTCTTTGATCACACAGTAGTTGTCTACGTTCTCTGGCGGGACTAAGCTCATCAACGGAGAAGGAAACTGGAAACTGTTATGTTTCTCTGTTGTGTTTTCAGCCACTGATGGAGAAGAGTCTGCAATTTTCAGAGATTTCGCACCTTTAGGTACTATACTATGAAACCTACTACAGTACTTACTTTTGTTGAACTCATCTATTTTTAGCAATTTTTATCATTTTACCAAAAAAGGATTTCGAAAATATGGACGTAAATTAGCAATAAAGTTTAAATCAAAACTGAACACGAGCTTAAAAATCCAAGAAAAACTTCAAACACAGAAGTCTTTGATTTGCAGAAAATAGAGAAAAAGACCTAAAAATACGTATTGACATAAACAGCTGAACAGAGACACAAAGTCAAACGAAATCAATCCATCAATCAACCAAAATATCTGATCAATCCGTAAACAGGAACTACAATTCAAGTTTAAACCATTACATTAGGATAACAAAATTCAAAAATCGAGTGTAGGATCGAAGACGTCTCGAAATTCCCATAAACTCAAAGAGGAAATGAGAATTTCGACATCGGAAAAAAAAAAGCTTAAAAGTTCGGCGAGACTAACAAGGGAGAAGGAGAGGATAATCGGCGAGACGGAAAGAAGGAACACCGGAGGCGGAGCTGATCTTCTCATCGTCGCAACCGGCGGTCGCGTGGTTAGCGGTTCCTCCACCGTCGGAGAATGCCCAGAGAGGCGAGCACGGCTGCTCGGAGGAAGAGGAGACAAAAATCGGAGATATCATGCGATTAGCTGAGGATAAGTAAGGGATTTGATCCAGCGGCCATGAACCGTCGAGATCCAAGTCATCAACATCCATCAGAAGCTCCCTTGACCTTGACGCTGGAGGTGTGACGCCGTTTCTGGCAGTATTATCATCGGGCTCGCACATTTTCTAGCACTTTCTGGAATTTTCCCGGGAAAAGTTTTCGTCTGCAGCTTCTCTTCGTTGATCTCTTTTCGATTGGATAGAGAAAGAGCACGAGAAAGGTCAAATTGGCAGAGTGTGATTCCATAATATCGCAGAATCAAACAAAATAAAAATTAAAGAAAAAACAAAAACCAATTTTCGGATAATATATTGGAGCCGATTCTCTGCTTCACAATACAACTGTACCCCCTGATATATAAAAATGTTATTATTCTTCTAGATTTTTTTTTAATATTCTTCGAGATTTTATTCGTGAAAAATTGTTTTCCATATGTTTAGCATAATATTGATTTTGGACAGGTTAAAAAAAGAAAAAAGATATTTGACAAAAGAAAAACTTTGTGACAAAAAAAATAATTTCGAATCATTATTTTGGTAATTTATACTATAGAAACTATAAATATTTCAGATAATTCAATAAATTAAAATATTTTTAGTTTAGAATAAGTAAATGAAAATTTGCGAAAATTGTTTAATAGTTTAACAAGTAAAATTTATTACATATATCATTATTTTTATTTTTAAAGTATAAATTCATATATAAATTATTTATAATTTAACCTATTATAGAAAAAGCCGCTGAGTATAATTAGTCATGCATTATCTAATAAATGTAAAAATAGCATAGAAATGTAAAAATATATTCTATCTTAAAACAGAAAAAAATACTTTAAAAATAATTTATATTATGAAGAAGAGGGAATATTATTAGTCGATATTGTTATCATAATTATTGTTATTTAGCTCATGTAGCCATTATGCTTTGTCAAGTCTGACGGCTGCGTTTTACGACACGTTCAGCACACTCGTGGTGGGAATGCACCAATCAAATGATATGTCCCTTAATTCCTTAATTATTAAAAAAAATCCATTTTGTTTTAAAAAACTGTAAAACTTTGAAATGTTTACTATTAGCATTAATTAATTGCGCGCAAAATATAATTATTACGTAATGCCTTTTCGGGTTTATTAATGGGAATTGAGAAGTGGAGAAAAGACAAATTATGGGCCCACCTGATTCTTTTAGAATTAGTGCGATTCACTAGTTATTTGACGAATTTTTATTGCTTATTTTTGTTCTTTTCTTATAACTTTGTTAGGTCTCTAATTTGATGGATTAGTTAAGTTTTACTTTTAATATTCATCAACTTGTGTGAATTAGTGATATCGTGTTGTTTGTATCAACACCTAAATTTTGCATACGGCTATATGAATATGAATATATATATATATATATTTTAAAGACACATTATTAGTAAAAAAGCTTTGTCTTAAAAATAGTTACCATAAAATGATTAAAATCCTAAGTGTATATGATTAGGGAGCTGTTATGGAATCTTTTGCAACTTATAATAAAAATATTAATTTAAATCAATATTAAGAAAGGTTCAACTTGATAAGAACGACAAGGTGGTTGACAAAAAAAATGAACAAGGTGAATTACAGAATTGATATAGACTCTTGTATGGGTTTGTAGTTTTTTACTTTCTAGATGTAATTTAGCTATATTATTATTATTTTGTACCGAAATATCTCATTTAAATTATGCTTAAATATGTAACGTCTTGAATTAACATATATTTTTTTAAAAACGTATAAATGCATTTAAATATCAGTGGCTATCAATACAAAATCAGTTGACCTAAGATTTGTTGACTAAACTAATCCTTCACATCAATAGTTTGCTAACAAATTAAGAAAACTACACTAGCAAACGAAATAAAACATAACAAACGCTACTTCAACTATAAATTTAATTTATAAATGCAATGTGCTTATATATATATATATATAGTTGGCTCAATCTATTTGACCACATGCAATCAACAAATTAACAGAGAAACTGGTGTATTGATTTGGAAAAACTTAACAGTTAATTGACATTAAAATAAGAGTCATTTTGTGGTGATCGTTTTAGTTTATTTGAAGTAAGAATCATTTTTTATTTCAATGCCAAAACCATTACCATGTCACCATCTCATAGTTGCTGAGATTGTGATTAGAGTTGTTTTTCCATCTAGGATCAGTTTTCTAAAAAAAATTCAGAAAATTGCTTACATATGTTAAATTATAGGTAAAATAACCTTAATTTAAATAACATCACAGAATATATATAATTGGTACACTTCCTCAAATATCATCAGGTATATTCATATGAAATTGTTATTATATGTTGACTTATGTTTCTAATTTTTCCCTCCGAAAGTAGATAAAGGCTACCATAATTAAATACAAATTAATGAAGAGAAAAATAAAAGAAAGAGATTAGGATTGACAAAAAAAATAGGAAACCAATAAGAACGAAGAGGCAAAGTCATGAATCTAAAAGGAACATGCAATAGTATCATAAATCTTCCACTAATATTAATAGCCAACGAATAAAATAAAGGCAAAATCGTGATACGGGTTCCACGTACTTTCGATAATTTGTATTCTATAATTATGGAAATCATTTATTTCAACCATAAAAATGATTAAGAATGTAAAGAAAACCCACTTATCTACTTTAGTTTTAGTTGAGGAATATGTCATATTTTAAAAATTCGAGTTTATATATTAATTTTGATTAAATTATTAGAATAATAATGTCACCCTCACCATTCCCTTTGGCGTTATACATTATCCAAATATTGATGTCCAAAAGTAGTGGTCGGGAAGTTATATGAGAATCGCATGATCCGCTAATTATTGTCTTGATTTCTTTCGAAATATCATATATGTAGAGTTTTTGAATGGATAATTTATAAAAGAAGCTCATTGGTGGAGCACGGAAGAGCTCGGTTCCAACATAGATTTTTATCGATCGGTTCAAACTAGTTTTTGTGAAACAAATTAATTTTCGGTTAAATCACCAACCGGACCGTTTTCTGGTTTCGTGGTACGGTTTTTTGTTTTTTCGTAATTTCAAAATTTTTATCATTGAAAACTGTCTAAAAAAGCTGATCATAAACTTTAATATTGAATCTAGATTGTTCGGCCATAAAATATATTAGAGTTTTAATTCTGTAGAGTAAAAAAAAAGTTTTGAAGATTGGATTAGATCGTTCAGCTATAACACATATTAGGGTTTTAATCCTATAAAGTAAAAAAAAAGGTTTTGTAGATTTTATCTAAATGGTTCGGCCATGAAGAGAAGTCATGGCCATATCAATTAACTTATGACTTTTGAACACACCAAATAAAATAAAAAACTATACTAGAAATCTATTGAGCAAACTTACTAACTTCACCCAATGTAATGATAATACACTATTTGGTTTACTTTCGACCAGCTTCTAAATTGTAATCTAACACAATTCCTAATGACCAACTTTCAATCTTTCAGCATTAACAAACTAGCTCTTTAGGAAGGGGAGGATTCATATGACCCATGTAAATTTCTATATAAATTATATTTAAAAAAATCGGATGAAATATAACAAAATTAGCTTATTGACCCATGTAAAATATAGTTGGAATCAAATTGACCTAAGTACAGGATGTGTCTGGCTCCGCTACTGAATTTGCAGCACGCTTCTAACGTTTTCTAAACACAAGAACAACAAAGACCTTTGATGTTTCTCATTACTTGGTGTAAAAGCCACCACCGTTTTAATTCTTGTACAGGAATCTTCCAAGACCACTAACCCTAGATCCTCCTATATATAAATTTCCGTTTAACGATCTTCTCATTCACTATTGTCTTAAGATAATATTTATGCTGATTTCAAGTGTTTACAAGATACAAAATCTTATCTCTTCCTATTGATAATATAATAAAAGATATACAACCTATGTAAGTAATGAATACATTTGTAGATTTGATAGATCTAGAGCAATTATCCGTTGTCTATGCACTTCACAAACATCAATTTATCAATTTTCAAGCTTCGTCTTTACTAAGCAAAAGTTGCACTAGAGTCGATTTAAGTATATAACTGAGATATTTTTCATTTCCCTAATATATATTAGTTGTACTAGACTTTTTTGTGTAGTCCAACTACCGTAGAAAACGACAAGCAAGTGGTGTCACTTAAGTAACAATTAACATTTTAAGAGTAATCATTATGGATGGTCGGCTATTTAAAATAACAAAAGATAAAACGAAACCATTTTTTGTTTTGTCGCCTGCAAAATTACTTTATTCAGTGGTTTTGACGACGTCAAAGAGCAATATATACATTTATATAATTATTTTCCTTTATACGAATTTTACATTATAATACAACTAAGCTTTCATGTGCTTATATGGAATCAAAATTATATATGTCCTGTTGTAAAAAAACAGACATTACATTTCCTTTTTTTTCTTTTTGATTGAAACACATTTCCTAAATAAGAAATTAATGATTCATGTGGAAAATGTCCAAAAAGAGCTAGCCATCGACACGGCCAGAACTATTTTGTTAATCATAATTCAGAAGTAAGAGAATAATTATAAAATATAATTAAAAATTATTGAAAGAACCAAGAGAACAAGTAAAATCCATAAGAAATGTTAGTTGACAAAAAAACACAGATAAAAAAATGATAAGTATAATGAAATGTCAACGTAGCCTACATTTCCAAGATAACGGGGTCAACTTGTATTAGGCAATAGCAAATTACGTGAAGAAAATGACCAAGGTATCGACAATTTGAAGTAGTCGATCTAATCTTCCCCGAAAAAATAAAAATTTATCTAAATATTTAAATAATATTTACATGACTTAGAGACTTTTCTCCATTAAATAAAAACCTCCTGTATCAACAAATTATATAAAAACTCCAACATGATTACAAGCCAATTGATAAAACAATTGCAACATTTGATATAAACCAGTATTACCCCATCTATTTCGGCTTAAGTGATGTATAGATAAATTGCACATAAATCAAAGACAAGTTATATAATATTCCTATCATACCTCTATTTTATATCAATAAATAAAACAACAATCAAATATGTATTTATTATAGAGATAACTAGGAAAATAATCTAGTACTTTTTATATAACAATATAAGTGATGTTTAAAATTCGTGTACACAAATTATTATTATTTTTATAAATCAAAGCATCATTTATTATCTGCCTTAAGAACGATTTAATCAATTAGAAAATTACATAATATAGTCAAATAGTCATTAAAATTAAAAATAATTAATTTTATATTAAAATTTGAAAACATTATTTAGAATGAAACAAATTTATTAGATTAAAACATCACTATCGTGGAATAAAAATAGTAATTTTTGTATCAAAAGTCTAAGAAAATAATATTTTTGGGGTAAATCATCATCTTTTAGTGAATAAATAATAAATTAAAAGGAAAAAACATAAACTTATTAGCTGATTGGAGCACAAAATATTTGATAATCAATCTTGATCGTTAATCTTCTACATACCATTTTTGTTCCCTTTTCTCTTTTCTCTTTTCACTATATTATTATAATAATTTATTATAAATAATGAAATTTAGATAGAACATAGAGTAACATACGATTTCTTTCAATTTGTTTCTCAAAGATAATAACCATTTGCACCCATAATTTTAGAGTAGATATATATTTACTGTTAAAAAGTTAAACAAAAAACAAAAAAAACAGTTGGAAGTTTACGCGGGCACTAATGAAATTAACAACAGCATGTGCTTTTTTGGTCCCTCTTCTTCCTCTTGGGTCATTATTATCAATCTGAAGTTTTGGCGGCCCATTTTCTAAATTTCAAAATAGCAATCACTTTTTTTTTTGTTTCTGACTAAAAGGGTTGCGAGAAAAAAAAATGGCGGAGAAGAACAGATGGGCACATCAAGCCGAAGGGAAAGGCATAGCACGATGGTTTTCTGGACTAACAGATCCCCAGCAGAAGGGTTTTTCTTCAATGTCCCGTGTTGATTTCCTTAAAAAGATACGAAGAAATGACGAAGCAATCGTATTCAGAGCTCAATCTCGTTCTTCACTATGTTTCCTTACGAAAACCAGGAAAATCTGGCAAGCTTTCGGTAAATTTCGAGAGCGTTCTGGGTTTTTCATTTTGCTTGAGTCTGTAAAATGAATATCGTAGACGCATTGCTTTTTGGAGAGTTATCCCGAATTAATCTCGTACTGAGCTTACTTAGGGGTCGCTATGGATTCGTTTTAGTTTTCGAATGCTTTAGTGAAACGATAAAGTGATTGTGCTTTCTTTGATTTGGTTTCCAAATGAGTTTGAGCATTGAATCTGACTTGAGTATATATAAATATATATATGGAGCTGATATGGAATTTGGACGCGAAAGGGATTCTGAAAATGAATAGACTTTGAGTTCTTCTGTACAATCTAATTGATTCATGGTTGGTTTATAGTATTCCGGTAGTAATATTTGCTAGAAATATATTACTCTGCAGACTGTAGATATGTTTCCTAGTTTCAGATTTTTGTATTGGATTTGAATACTTTACATTTTGGTTCTGGCAGAAGAGAGTTTAGTCTAGCTTGGTGAATACATTTCCGGCAGAAAGTCTCAGTCCATCTCAGAAAAAATGATTGGAGGTCAGTTGAATGTAGTTGGTATTGCCATTGGTTTGGTGAAATGTAATTCCTTCTATTCTTTTCAAGAACTTGTTATGATGGCTTTTTGACTAGTTATTGTATTGGCTGTGTGAAAAGTGAAAAAGTGAATACTTCAGGCTTGTCATATGTTTTCCTTTTACAGCTTCAGTACTCAAAAAGAGAGGATTGCATAAGTACGGAGCACTAACTCCAGAAACAGTAAACCCAGCAACAAAAGGTTTGATACTTATCTTGTGCGCATGCTTCCTTATCCCTTTTTTATATGTTTCTGCATTTATTATTGGAGTTAGTGATTGCAAAACGCTGTATTTTTGTCACTTCCGGCTGAAAGCATTGAATAATTCCAAAATATTTCGGCCACATAGTACACATACAAAAGAGCTGAATCCATTTCTTCTACCTTACTGTGAGATTGGTTCACATTTGCAACCGTTGGTTAGTAAAAATAAGGTACATGTTACTGAACGTGTATCTATAAATACAATCACATAGATGGATCATTACCTTACCTGCTTCTCCAGAAAATGGGAACTCCAGCCAATTGTTGTAAATACAACCACATTGAAGCTCCGTCTTGCTAATTTACAGTTCGTGCAAACCCTTTACCTCACATTATTCTTGAAACGTAGGCTTAGGCCATTCTCATCACCGAATGGGTCATTTAGGTTCTAATATGTTTATTTCTCTCCTATACGACCCAGCGTTTGTTCTATTATCTTTCAAACATTATACCACATTTACGTGCAGAAAAGCCATGTGCAGATTTAACAAATAAGCCTTTATTTGACTGTAATTCAGTATCTTTTCTATATCTCAGTTTTCTTCATACTATTAGTTCAGGAAAACTCTTTATTTTCTCTTTGCAGTCAATTAGATACTTTTCACTCTTCAGAGACCGACCATGGCACGGAACATGTTTTGATAATAAGCCGCAAATGTCACTGTCCTCAACAAAAGCACCATCAGAATCTGATACCAGTAAAAGCCATTAAATGGAATCTGTTTCATCAAGAGGTGAGTACGGAATTATATTGGTGTAGATTGGAAAGCTTAGAAGAATCTGAGTACATTTTTTTATGGCTGAGATATGACTGTCTGTAAGTCATTGAATTACTGTCTGACATCCTGATCAAAAGTTATATCTCGTTTGGCTATAACTTCCATCTAAAAGTGAGTTACTTATTTGACCAAAATTTGGGTCCACCTAGAAACATATATTACTCATATTGATTGGCTTCTGTTTCTTTGACAACAGCATCCAGAGATCAGAAAATGTCCCATGACACAGCCATCAGAAGTTCTTTAGAGGTCGTAGAGGTCAGCTTTTTATCTACTTATTGTTCTATAGTGACGTGATTTTTGCCTCTGCCAAACTTTTAACTTTGCTTATCCCCAACAGTTTATTGTGCGTGAAAGCTCTTATGTTGGCACAAATGATGGATCGAAGACAAATCTGCACCAACCTCCAAGTTCTGACCTCAAATTTAAGCAACCATCAACAACACAATTTCACCTAAAAAGGTGAAATTTTCCCTTTATACCTCATTTTCATTACATGACTTTAACCTTTTGTAATTATTGATTGTCAATCGAAGTTGAATAGTTTAGTGATTAGGAGCTTCTGCGAATTGGTTGAATTTGCCTAGCAGGTCTATTTTGTGTAACAATCTGGAGAAAATTCTGTAAAAATATTAAAAAAATAGGAGGAAATATATATAGTTCTTATGAATACTTAGGAAGTAATATATGTGATATTAGATCTAATCCAAGGTATAGCAGAGATCAAAGTTTGTTGCTCTTTATGAGGTTAAGAAGAAATTGTATTATAGTGAAATAGTAGACTAGAGTGCTTTAGCCTGTAACCCTAAGAAGAACACAACTGTAACCTCAAAAGTTAGTATGTGTCTGCTCCTACCAAGATCTTTAAAACGATTTGAAAAGTTCAGGGGTTTTTTTAATATTTTGTGTTTTAGCAAAAGTTAATTAGTAGTTTTATAATCCCTAAACTCATCTATTTAGAATCTTAGTTAGTGATATCTTTTTCATCATTCCCACTATGAGCGAGGGAGGTCACCCCTCAGGATCCACTAGCACCAGTGATACAAAAATATGTATAATTTAGTCCATGGAACCTAGTGAAATTAAAGATATTCTTATGATAATATCCATAGTAGGCTTATCTTAGGCTCTGTATGCGTAGAGGTTCTTTTCCACAGCAGATATTATATTAGAATGATCTGAGAAGTTTTAGCTAATTCGATAAATTACTCGAACAATATAAGGCAAAAATATATGCCCTAATAAAATATGTCACTGAAGAAAAGTGCCAAGTTGTCCATAAACAAACGTGAAAAAAAACAAAAAGCTGTCTATCACTAAAGAAAAAAAGGGAAAAAAGTGATCAAAGTGGGTCACAAATCAAATCCTAAATCAAGATATTTTTTTGGGGGTCTTAGGCACAATCATCTTGGTAAGTTTATGTGTCAGTCGCTAAACGATATCAAAAAACTTTTCTGCTTTGCTGGTAGTGAAAAATTATTGTTCACAAAGTATAAACAAATTAAAATCTGTTTTCCCTAAAATTAACAGATTTGAGAAATGAAGTAAATGGTTGACTGTTGATTTGCGTTTGAGTTCAATAGTTCACTAGGACATCCTGTTCTTTTGGATAAAATTTGAGAATTTTACAAGATATGGTAGGTTGTCGACTTGTGACAAATATTCGTAAATACATAACTGAAAATTCTTAGATTTGGTTAGAGAATCTTGTACTAATTCAAGTGAAGACACCATAGGTAAATTTTCATTTAAGTAATCACCAATATCCGAAAGTAAAAGAGAAGAATAAAATAAATGACTGCTTAGAGAAGTTGTACATATTAAAAAAGTGGTTATATTGCTGTGGTTTTAGTCTATTGGTTGAAGTTGGTGATCGATTTTTTACTGATTGCATAGACTTGGTCACTACAAATTCTAGATGTTGGTATAGAAAACTTATGATTGATGAGTAGCAAGTGTCAATAAACTAAAAACCAAAATGAGTCAGCAAATTAAATGATGGGTTATAATTATATAGGTCCCATGTTAGTGAGGATTGAGACACTTAAATCTAATCCTTAGGCATTATAAAGTTTCTATTCATCGTGTTTAGTGGAACCCTCATCACCTGCTTACTCACTTGTGTCCTTTTGATTAAATTAAAAGAGCCACAAGGAATATATACCCTTGTATTTTATATAACCCAAAAGTCTCCTTTTTCCACACTTCCCCTTCCTGATGATGTACATAAACATGTATTCACATCACATGTGATATGTGTACAGTTTAAGTTTCTTATGTCATCATATCTAGCCCGTGTTTAAGAATATATCTTGAATTTTGCATTTGTAGGAATTAAAGTCTCTTATCTAAAAAATAAAGTAGTTGAAATTTGGTACATAGACATCCATAGTGTACAAGTTACTTTTATTTTACTAGAAAAAACAATTTAGATATTTTATATCATAATAGAATCGCAGTCCAAATCCATTATGGTTGCACAGTTACCTGCTTTTGGGTAGATACACACATACACAGGATATCTATATATACCTCCTCTTATGCCTCCTCAACTTCCATCAAAACCCTCATTTCTCATTTGGGTTTTTCCTTTCAATATTTCTTTGTTGATTTTGATTTCAAAAAACTTGGAAGTTATGGTTGATCCTCAAACACCAATCCCACCTCACTTATACCCTCAAGCAATTCAACTCAAACTCTATCAAGCCTTCATCTTCTCCATTCCTATCTTATTCTCCATCATTCTCTTTCTCTTGTTCTATCTCTTTTACCTTAAGAGAAGAGCCTCTTCTCTCTCCTCTCCTTCTCCGATGATTCTTCCTGTTTCCTTGACCCACCAGCCTTCTTCTCATCTCCCCTCGGTAAATTTCACAATGTCTCTTGCACATATATATGAAAAAGTACTGAATCATTCACATCACAAAATAGTAGAGCTATGGTCTTGTTTTTTCATGGGATGTGAAGTTGCTAAAGAGTATTTGAATGCTAATAACATGGTATCATGTCATAAAAGTTGAGTGAAGAATAGTGTTGAGATTGATTCTGTTTTGTTTTGCAGGTTTGTTTGTTAGATGTGAAAGTAGAGCTCAAAGAGAAGCTTCATGTCGTTTTGTTCAATGAAGAATTAGGAACAAGAGATTCTCTGTAAGTTACTCTTAATCTCTTACTTCGTTCATAAAATTTTATGAAAAGCAAAGGATTGCTCTTTTTAAAGAAACTTAACCCCACATAACAAAACCATTTTAATTTCACTTTTAGACAGAAACAAACACCCTTGAAATCGTCTCAGTGTCTTAGTATTCAGAATGAGTTTATCGAATCTTCTACGTGGCCAATTTAGTCTTACCAGTGAATTTCCATGAGCTTGAACTCTAATTGTCAAGATTCTTCTAGATAATTCTGTTAACAGTGTCGATATACGTACTGAGATGTCTAAAAATGATCCTCTTGAAAGTTGCAATATACGAATTGAGATGCTCTCTACTTATAAGTGTTTTTAGACCGTTGCTTAGAGCTAAGGAATATTAAAAAGTAAAGATGGAAAGTTTAAATTCCAGATAAGACCAAAATCAAGATTTTAAACAACATATACCTTTACTATCACTGGTTTTTCGTCCACATTCTGAATAGTAAATTACCGCTATCGAAAAATCAAAATCAATTAAAAGTCTGCAAGAATTTCAAATCCTAATTTGAACATCATATTTTCTAAGTGCTTGTGTTTTATATTATCATTGGTTTCTGTTTGTTTTGGTGGATCAAAAGTTTGATTGGTTTAATGAAAATTGTTGCAGATGTTGCGTATGTTTGGGAGAATTCGAGTTGAAGGAAGAGTTAGTGGAAATGCCTTCATGCAAACACATATTTCATCTCGATTGTATTCACCTTTGGCTTTATTCTCACACCACTTGCCCTCTCTGTCGCTCCTCTGTCTTCATCTCTTCGACCAAAACCTCTGTGGACGACAACGACCATCCAGATTCTCCTCAAACTTCACCGGTTTGACTCATTAACCCGAAAGAAATAAGCAAATACAAATTTTGTTAGTGAGTAGATCAATATAAAATGTAAATACTCAATTTTATTAGATTTTGCTAATGCAAGAGATCAAAATGTATTCCATCACATTACAAAATGGGTACAGATTATTTGTCTTCTGCTTGAGGACTTGTTCGTGTAAATTAACCCTAACGGATGAAGTTACTTGAAGAAAAAGTAACCTG
This sequence comes from Schrenkiella parvula, assembly GCA_000218505.1. NCBI lineage: Eukaryota > Viridiplantae > Streptophyta > Magnoliopsida > Brassicales > Brassicaceae > Schrenkiella > Schrenkiella parvula. Next base: position 11,036,416 of record CM001193.1, on the reverse strand, counting down.
ACACAATAAGAACAAGTGTGAGGATCCCAGCTAAGAAACAAACTCTGTTTGATAGTTTTCCATCGTCTTTCCTCAACACCATAGCTTCATAAATCGGTAAGCAATTCACCACCGTGAAGCTTGCCAGCATAAGCTCAAGGATGAATCCTTCTCCCCAAGCAAAAAGCCCATAAAACCCTCGGACGAAGGCAAAGAGATTCACAATGGCCACAATGGTCACAAGAAAGAACATGGACGAAGAGGGCCCGAAATCGAAGATTTCTTGCTCGTACCGCTTCTTTTGCTCGTCATCACCGTTGGCTTTACTGGTGACATTAAATCCAGGTGTGGAGAGGTTTAAGGTTTTGAGAGTGAACTCTATTATACCAAAGAAGAATGAAGAGAGTCCTCTTATCATCCACATTCTTTGATCGTTCCACCATTTCCGATAAGTTCCTCCTTCCAACAAAAAGTCTGATAGATCTTGCGCATATGCACCAAAGAACAAGAAGATGTAAAGCCAAAACCATTCATCTGATGGTTTGGGGAATACTCTAACCCCATAGATTAGGGCAAGCTGAGGTAAAAGTCCATAAACGGCAAGGGGGACTGAGCAAAACGGCCAAAACACGTAGTAGCAATAGCCTAAGCCCATAAACATGTCCAATGATTTGAACCCATAGCTAAATGGGCTATACCTCGAAAATGCCATTTCAAGAAGTCCAATAGACCATCGCATTTGTTGGCCCACTACATCTGTTAGGCACTGTGGGGAACTTCCATAAAAAGCAGCTCTCTCAGGTCTGCAAAATTTTGATCTCCATCCTTCACAATGGAGCATAAACCCTGTGTAGTAGTCTTCTACTAATGACCCATATCTGAATCCAATCTGTATAGTTTTTGCATAATAATTTGATGTTATAATATACCAGCAGGAAAATATAGATTGTATATGTGATTATTCATATAAACATGCATTGTGCCAATGCCAAAACGTTCTCAGCCTAATTAAGGTTTATGATTAGTTTGTCTAATTACCTTGGATCCCCAATTGGTGTTGCGCTCGTAGTTACATCCAGCTATATCATGTGCCAATGCCAAAACATCTTGAGCCTTAATGGGCTTATCGGCAATCCGATTTGGGCTGAGTTCGTCTATCTCAGGCAAAATCAAATTAGTTGGAGCCCCATAGAAAACTCGTCGATTGAAGAAACACCCCGTGCCCACGTGAATCGGACCCATTAGCCCATCGTACCCAACCATATTGATGTCAAAGGGACGTCTGAGCTCAGATGCATAAATATCGTTTCTGTTTATTCCTTGAAATCTCTGAGGAAATTGCACAAATCCTAGACCGGAACTAATCTTTGGGTCTGACAAATAGCACAAAGCACGAAGCGGTGTTGTGGGGTTGTTTGAGTACATGTCACAATCTAGTGTTAGAATGATTGGTGAGTTTGTCATCACCGACGATACTCGTAACTACAATGAAAATAAAACTCGTGGTTAACGAAATATTAAACCAATATGCTAGTTAACCAAACCGGAAACTAGTAAAAGGTAAGGTTTAGTAGATACCAAGGTATTGAGAGCACCGGCTTTGAAATTATGTGGTGAAGCTCTATTCTTCTCTCTTGAAACATAGATTAGGTTTGGCATTATCTCTGTCTCGTTATCTTGTAGCACCTGCCCACGAATTAATAGAAAAATGAGACCTTACTATATAAACCTTTGTTTCAAAAAATAGATTATAAATCTTTGCTATTTTGGGTTTGAGTAATCAATCAATTACCTTAATAATAGTAGGATGGTCATGAGGAGTGAATTTGTGGGTCCACAAATCGAATTGATCATTATAATTATCAACTTTGCCACTATTCACAACATGTTCTACTCTCTTCTTCACATCTTCATATATCGTCTGTATCACCGTACAATGATTATTATTTGGTCTACTGCTGAAGAATAAATGATTTATGAAATAATTGGAGAGGCTTGTATATACTTTTATATATTACTTTAGAACTTCAATATGAGGTTTTTTAATAAATTCTTATAAACATATCACGAATAATAAAATGCGTAATAAGTTTATGTAACTTATAACAATAGATAAATAGTAAGTACCTTAAGATTTTCAGCTTCCTCAGTCCAAGAACTTGACTTTGAGGAGAAATAAACTTCAGGGGACCGATCTTGAATATTATTCTTCTTGCAAAAAGGCAGCCAATGCTTAGAAAACTCAGCAGCCTCCATCAAAGCAAACAAGGTCAACGAGGATCCTCCGTCGTCCGATACATAGACCGAGATCTTATCGAACGGATAATCGTAAGCCATCACGGATAAAGCAGTGTTGACCACCATCATCGGAGGCTCCTTGTACGGATCAGCCGTGCATATGAACACGTCCAGCTTCGGAAAGTCCTCCTCCGGTTTAGCTACATATTTCTCAGGGTACTCGGTCCGATGAACCGGGTTATACCGGAGCGAGGTTGTGGTAGCCCACATGAAAGCGAGAACGACATCGGAGAGGAGAAGAAGAGATGTTATTAGAGTTGTGTTTTCTGTGAATAGTAGTGAGTGTGCATGACGATACATGAGGGCTATGACGCCACACGTGTGAACTACGGCGTAGATTCTGTATACAATGGTGCGCCGGCACCGATGGCACGTGTGTAGGCTTGTCGACTGTTTTCTCTGAGGTTCCATTTTTTTTTAGTGAAAATAAATGGTTTTGGAGAAAATAAATTAATGGCCACATATAAATAGTCAGTTTGTAGGGAGTTGGAGATCATAATTAATGACCACATATATATAGTTAATTTATGGGGAGTTGGAGAAAATTATTTTGTATAATATTTCTAAATTGATATTTTGCTTTTTTCACAGGATAGTAGTCGATGACTTTTCAATGGAGAAGATCATTTTAAATTCTCTAAATTTTGCTTTTGAAAGTTAAGCGAAAAGTATGGATGAAGGCTGTGGCTGTGATATCTTAATTGACCCATTTTTTTGTTTTATCTTATCTTTTTAGTTTGTTAAAACTCTAATGTGAAAGTAAAGGCAATGGAGGTGGCTCTTATCTTCAAAGGATTAAGGTTAGTTATTATCTCTCTAGACAAGTGTAATACGTGTGTGATTTCACTTGTGTCCCAACTCGGATGAAACTTGAAACATGAAAAAGAGCATACTGATTTTGTCTTTGTTTAAGTTACTTTTCAAACGCTTGCTTCCTCTTAAGTTTTGCTGATACTATATCATCATTCTAGTGTGGTAATTCTATCAATTCTATTAGGGAGAAAGCTGCAATTAGGGAATGATATATATGATGTACCGTAAAAATATACAACTTTAGCTAACTATATAAAAACCAGCTTTGAATACAAACCAAGACTCTATTTGTGCAACAAGCGTTAGCGGCTCCGTGAATGATGAGTCAAGAGTATGGCGAAGGCGAGGACATCAATATATATCAATAGAATGATCATCATTTTCTGTCGGATGCTGTTCTCGATTCCCTGTTGCATGAGCCCTTTAGGACCTGAAAGTAAACCTTGAGGTAACTGATCTGGCCGAGGTAGAAAGTGTTTCGAGGACGGCTAATTTTCTTCGAAAATATTGTTTTTAGAATGATTGGAACAACAAGACAAAGAGCTTAACATGCAGTTGTTATCATTAACCCGTTGTCTGATATGGTGATGTCTTAATTAATTTTCTTTCTGCTCATACATATGGTGTTAATTGTTTGTTCGTGGCACCTGAAGGCTGAAGCTACAAGGTCTGTATCAACCACAACCACAAGTGTGGATTCTCTCACATGTTCCTTATGGTACTTACTGCCTTCATTGATACGGTGGAGAGGTTTACAGGTATTTTAATGCCAAAAGCTAACAAATTAAAAAACAATATTTATTATATTAAAAAATAAAGAAAATAACTAATAATAAAAGAATTTGTTACAGGAAAAACATATAATTTTTGATATAGTGTTATTGATATACAAACTTTATAAAAAACTGTTAACAAAACGAAATATTTTATATATGTATTTCTAATGAGTATCTATACTATAAAAGTTAGATTTGGATTCACCAGAGGCTGACACGTCAGCATTTCTTTGCCTTACACGTATCAGCCCCTTAATAAAAAAAATCGCGAAACTAGAAAAGAGATTTAATAATTCACAACCCTTTGTATTGAACATTAAAATTCATGATTTTTTGTATCAAAAGTCACGATTTTTTGTATCAAAAGTCACAACTTTTTGTATCAAAAATCACGACCATTTGTATCAAAAGTCACGACCATTTGTATCAAAAGTCACGACCCTTTGTATCAGAAGTCACGACCATTTGTATCAAAAGTCACGACCCTTTGTATCAAAAGTCACAACCCTTTGTATCTCTCCCTATAAATATATCTTGCCACGGTTCTGATTGCTCATCCAATCGGTGTTTTCTTCTATTAAGTTCCTTCATGGTTTCTCTTCATTTATAATCGTAAGATTATTGTCTAAAAATTGTAGGTGTTATAATATTTTTTTAAAGCTTTGATAGGAAAGTCATGCATGTATAATGATTAATTACTAAAAGTTATTAGAAATATATATAAATAGAAAACTAAAACTAATTAATTAAAAACAAACCCGCGTGTATACGCGGGTAATCAGCTAGTTTTAGATAAAAAAAGAAATTAGTAGTATATATAGAAAAAAATTGATATGGAAGAAAAAATTGTGGATAAATAAAAAATATAAAATTGAATATTCTACAAAAAGAAAAAAAAGTATTGATAAGGATTGAGATATTGTGAAGATGTGAATCTAGAAAAAAAACTTAACATAACCGAAAATATTATCATATCAATAAATTACCAAAATAAAATATTTATAAAATCTATGTCTTTTTAGTTTTATGTCAAATAAAAATCACATATGCGAGGGTTTCTTTTTTTATTTAATAGACAAGGTTCTGAATGCAAAGTTGTTTGATCTGTTAGTTTCAGGGGAATTAACATCGAGTGTTGTGTGTAAATAGAAGCATCCCAGAAGAAATGGATATCAACGAATAAATAGAAGATCAATATAACTTAGTATAAATGAAAATCTTTCTCCGTTTACAAGTTTTTTGTTGATTCAAGATATCAGAATGTAAGAGATGGGATTATTACCATTACCTGCTTCAAGTTTACACAATCTATACATAATGCTTGTGGTAAGTGAAACTACAAAACCATGACTACAAATCCCTAATAGGTGCAATTACTTGAGGACGAAGATCAAAATAAGTTAAAATAAATGCACTTTTTGTTGAGATCACATACATGGCAATAGCATAGTACTATAGTTAGGAAGTTATTAGATTTGAGTGATAAATACCTTAATAATAATATTATGGTCATGATGAGTAAAATTGTGGGCCGCAGATGGAAGACTCCACGAAGTTGGTCAGATTTGGTAGACTGCGTATCAACTTTGCCACTATACACAACATGTTCAACTCTCTTCTTCATATATCTTCATACATCATCTGTTTCATGGTACAATGGTTATTTTGTATATCTACTGATGTACAATGGTACTTATGAACCGGGTTAAACCGGATGCACGTTGTGGTGGCCCACATGAAGGCGAGAACGACGTCGGAGATGAAAAGATGAGATATTATGAGAGAGTTGTCTGCTGTGACAAATGAGTGTGCATGGTGGTACATGAGGGATATGATGCACACGTATGAATTACGGCGTATATTCTGTATTGAACGGTGCGCAGACACGGAGGACACGTGTGGAGGGTTGTCGATCGTTTTCTGTGACGTTTCCATCTTTAAATTATGATGAAAACAAATGGTTCTGGAGAAAATACAGTTTATAGGCGAGTTTCTTACGACTAATAGTATTGATTTTTACATTGACAATTTCAATGGAGAAGTGAAGTTAAAATTCTCTATCTTGGAATAGAGGCGAATATGTCACAGATCAAATGGATCAAGACTGTGGCGGCGAGAGTCACTAGCTGCCTTCACAGTTCACGTGACGCATATGCTAACTTCTTAACTTCTAGCAAAATCAATATCGACTAGATATGGCCAAACATCAAAACATATCTGTATACAGGTCACTAGCTAGGTCATAAACCTAATATAAGTATTGGTGAAGTACTAATATGAAAACGAATAATTAGAGTGAAATTTTCTGAAATAGTCAAAATAAATTTGTTTTATTTCTATTATTATATATCTATATCTATATCTACATTATCTCATATATATAAACATTAATATATTTTGACGTGTATATAGATATGTAAATGTTTTAACTATCATGATAGCAAAATAAAACCAAAACGTTGGTTTTTCATCCATTTCTTTGTCATAACTAAATTTAGCTTAAAACATCCCCAAGAAATAAATTATTATAATTGCATGTCTTAGTGAAAATTAAGGTCTCTCTATATATATATGGATGTATCTCTTTCTCTTTAAGTTTGTAAATTTTGCTGATTTAAGATATCAAAATGTATGTTCTACGACAAGTGAGAGATAGGAATTTCATCACATTATTATTTCCTGCTTCTAGTTTACAACATTCCAAACATAATGTTACTGTAAATTAAACTACATAATTCCAATGGACGTAGTTACTTGAGGATGAAGTAACCTGACACAAAGAGAACAAATGTGAGGATCCCAGCTAAGAAACATACTCTTTTTGGTAACTTTCCGGCATCTTTCCTCAACATCATAGCTTCATAGACCGGCAAGCAATTCACCACCGCAAAACAAGCTAACATCAATTCAAGGACGAGTCGTTCTCTCCAAGTGAAAAGACCATAAATCCCGTAGACTAGAGCAAGGAGATTTACGATCGCAGCCGTAGTCATGGGCAAGAACATGGACGAAGAGGGACCAAAATCAAATATCTCTTTCTCATACCTCTTGCTCTGTTCGTCATCTTCGTTGGCTTTGCTAGTGAGGTTAAATCCATGCGTGGAAAGGTTTAGGGTTTTAAGAGTGAACTCTATGAAGCCAAAGAAATATGAAGTGAATCCTCTTATCATCCACATTCTTTGATCGTTCCACCATACACGATAAGTTCCTCCTTCTAATACGAAGTCTAGTAGATCTTGCGCATAAGCACCAAGAAACAAGAAGATGTAAAGCCAAAACCATGGATCTGATGACTTGGGAAAGACGCTAATCCCATATAGGAGAGCAAGTTGGGGCAAGAATCCATATACGATAAGAGGAATTGACCAAAAAGCCCAAAATGCATATTGAGAATAGCCCATACCCATGAACAAGCCCATTGATTTGACTCCATAGGTAATGGGGCTATATCTTGAGATGGAAACTTCAAGAAGACCAATGGCCCATCTTTTTTGCTGGCTTACTACATCAAATAGACTTTTAGGAATATCACCGCAAAATGCTGCTCTTTTGGGACTGCAAAAAATTGATTTCCATCCTTCACAATGGAGTCTATACCCTGTGTAGTAGTCTTCTACTAGAGATCCATATCTAAATCCAATCTGCATCGTTTTAAATGATAAATTGATATTAAATAGTATAACAAACTATAAAATATAGATATTACAAATGTCAAAAGACAACTAAGATTGTCTTAACAGACATATCTTTAGGCTATCTATTACGAAAGAAGATAATATATATGTTTCATATGAATGAAAAAATCAGACTAATAACTACATTTTTTTGGGTCAAGAACAGATTAACTACATCAATCTAAGATTATTCTTATAACTAGCGTATATACACGTTAAACATTAAAAAAAACTATTTCCAATCAACTAACTTAGACTGAAATTTGTATAGTTTTAATGAATAATTCTAACAAATAGAAAAAAGACTAGATCAAGCTAATTTGTAAGGGATGCTTTTAATTAACCTTGGATCCCCAATTGGTGTTGTGCTCGTAGTTACATCCTGCTACATTATGTGCCAATGCCAAAACATCTTGAGCCTTGATGGACTTATCCACAATCCGATTATGCCTAAGTTCATCTATCTCAGCCAAAATCAAATTCGATGGAGGTCCATAAAATGCCCGTCGGTTGAAGAAACAACCAGTTCCCACGTGATTAGGGCCCATAAGTCCATCAAACCCAATCATATTGATGTCGAAGAGAAAACTGCACAAAGCCTAAACCGGATTTGATTTTAGGATCTGTTAAATAGCACAAGGCACGAACCGGTGTCGTAGGATCGTTCGAGTACATGTCACAGTCTAGTGTTAGAATGAGCGGTGAATTCGTCAGCACCCCAGACACTCGTAGCTACAATGAAAAGAAAACATGCAATTAACTAACATTAAACCGAAATGTTAGATAGTTAGCCAAATTGAAAACCAGTTAAAAGGTAGGGTTTAGGTGATACCAAGGTATTAAGAGCACCGGCTTTGAAATGATGTTGTGAAACTTTACTCTTCTCTCTTGAAACATAGATTAGGTTTGGCATTATATACTTTCCAGTATCGTCCATGTCTGTCTCGCTATTTTGCAACACCTACTCTCAAATTAATTGAATTTTGATTTTGTTATATAAAGAATGTGTTATTTTAGAGAATTGCTCTTTAAAAGTGATTTTTTAATATGATATATAGTAGTGAGAAAAAAGTTTTAAAGATTTTGATAAATAAATACCTGAATAATAGTGGGATGGTCTTGACGAGTGAACTTGTGTGTCCACAAATCGAATACTCCACGAAATTGATCACATGTGATAAACTCAGTTTCAACTTTTCCACATTCAACCACATGTTCTACTCTACTCTTCATATCTTCGTACATCATCTGTTCCACCGCATAATAATCACATATACAATTTTGTTGGTATATAAATTAATATTTTTGTCTCACATAATTATTAAAACAGTATTCTTAAGTATTTTATTAGAACAGTATTCTTGAGTATTTTATTTCTTGTGAAAATTTTCGAGTTGTAGAATACACTTTGTCCTTTCAATCTACACGGATATATAATATTTTGGTTACGTATATACATATATTTAGTCTCTCCATTTTGTTTATATTAACAAATAAACTTGCGATGACAGGGAACCAAAAACAAAAAAAACAAATAAATTAATACAAGTCTACGAGAAAAGCACTTAGGTAACGAATGCAAGTCCTATCGTTTAGAAGAAATTATTTGGATAACTACTACGAATCAAAATCTTATCGTTTAGGAGAAATCATGGATGTTTTAAAACAATTAAAAATAAATGAAGGTGATGTCACAGTTACCCAAAGTCTTGGGATCATAAACATTAAAGAAGGACAAAAACGACACTATTGTCGTCAACAAGATATGATAATAAGAACCATGACGTTGTGAAGGATTGACGCTTCAGCACAAGTTGCACAAGCACAACAATGACTTCATTATTTTACAAAACATAGTCAAATTTGTTTTGTCTATTACCAATCATTGTATTTTTGTCTTTATATGAGTTTTACAAGGTTTTCTGATTTCTTCTGTTTAAAACTTAATATGCATGTTATTCCATATTTCAAAAGTAATTAAAATGAATTTTATGTTCGATCAACTACTTAAATGAAAGAGACGATGTAAATAACTAATTAAGTGTAAGAATCATTGCAACATACGGTCATGGCGGTTTTTAATCATTAATATTTAAATGTTAGTACGAGGACTAAGAATTATATTGATCTACGTCTGCGCACTTATCGAAATTTACGATTATAAAAAATACTACGAAACCTAACTATAAGTGATTAGTAAATAACTAAATTATTACATACCTTAAGATTACCAGCTTCGTCGTTCCAAATATGTGATTTTGATGAAAAATAGACTTCAGGAGATCGATCTTGAACATTGTTGTTCTTGCAATAGGGCAGCCACTGCTTAGAGAACTTGGCAGCCTCCATCAAAGCAAAGAAAGTCAACGAGGATCCTCCATCGTCCGATACGTAAACGGAGATCTTATCGGACGGATAATCGTAGGCCATCGCGGATAAGGCAGTGTTGACCACCATCATCGGAGGCTCCTTGTACGGATCAGCCGTGCATATAAACACGTCCAACTTCGGAAAGTCCTCCTCCGGTTTAGCTACAGATTTCTCAGGGTACTCGGTCCGATGAACCGGGTTTAACCGGAGGGACGTTGTGGTGGCCCACATGAAGGCCAGAACGACGTCGGCGAGGAGAAGAAGAGATGTTACTAGAGTTTTGTTTGCTGTGAGAAGTGAGTGTACATGGTGGTACATGAGGGCTACGATGCCACACGTGTGAATTACGGCGTAGATTCTGTATGAAATGGTGCGTTGGCACGGATGATACGTGTGGAGGGTTGTGCCGCCGACCGAATGTTTCTTATGAGACTCCATCGTTTTACTCTTCCTTGTTTTTTTTTCGAAAGAAGACGAATAGTTTTAGAGAAGATTGGTAAGTAGAGCAAAATTCACAACTAATAGATTATTGCATTTATAGGCGAGTTTCTATGGAGATCGAGTAGGTCTTTTACAAGAACAGTTTCAGGACTTTGAATATACGCAAAATTTATAAATTCGTAAAATGAATGAGTTGATTTCTTCATTAGAATATAAGTATTTCTGAAATTTATTAAACTTAGTAATTAAAGTTGATGAGTTTAAGTTGATAGACTAATTGTATCTTATATTAGAATAAATTATTAAAATATTATTTATTAGTAATACAAATTATATATATATGTATTATCAAATAAATATATAATCATATGATAATGATAATACATATGATAAGTATATGATAGCCGACGACTATCAGTTGTTTATAAAATTTTAAATACATATAAATTCGAAATATAATTGACGTGTTCCATTTTAGAAGATGGTAAAATTAAATTTCTCTATATATATTGAAATCTAAGAAAATATCACGTGGATGCCACCGTGCTTACCATTAAACAAAAAGAGTGTTAATCTAGTGCCTGCCATAGTTAGTAAATTGATTATTCTTTCTTTTTCATTTCAAAAGATGTTTAAGATTTTTTTTGTTTTTTTAACAAAAAAAAGCAAACCATATCTTGTTCTCAATCTAAACACAATTTGGCCAATAATAATATAATTTGTAAAATAAAAGTTGTCAAAGAAAAACAACAACTAATTTTACACAGAATATTGAGGATATCACTTAATTTGAAACAGTTTATTTTGACACGTGCATTTGTACGAGTTTGGTCCTCAACATCTATAATATTTATTCCACTTGGACAGTTGGGAACTTAGGATTGTTGGCTCTTCTGACTCCAAACACAAGTCTTCTTCTTGATATGCCATGACCAATTCTCTTTTCAAAGAATTAATCTGCTTGAAGCACGGATAAGAAGCATATTGTTCGCTCTCCAAAGCTCCTTGAATCGGAATAATCATGTAACATTTATTTCACTTGAATAATTTAACTAATTATAAAATATATTTGATCACACCATTTTTGATAATTTTTTTTGAAATTCTTTAAATAAAAAAAGAAAACAAATCTCTAAAACATCTGATGTATTAAAATGGAATGAGAATAATACTGATGTAATTTAATACAAAACTACGATGAATTTAACTATGTTGATTTTCATTGGATTGGTAACATCCTATCAAGTGATAAACTTACTTTAGAAATAGTCAAAACTAACCATTTATCTATTGGTTCATCATCCCCTTTGATGAAATATGAGATTTTCTATACGTTTAAATATGTTATAATTACAAATATTAGTTGGTTTTTCTTAATGAAAAGCATGGTTTTCGGTTCTTCAGTATTTTGTGTGGAAAATTAAAAAATATACATTATTATACAATTGGACATGATAGAAACCTCACCTATCTCTATATTTATTAGTAAATCAATGTCAATTGTAAATGTCTATTTATTATGAAATTGACATTAACATAAATAAATATCTAATTTTCTATTGTTATATTTAAAATTTAGAAATTAGAATATGGTATATTACAATCATTAACTCCCAGAAAGTTATTGATTCATGTTCTTAGAGGTTTGATCTGGTGATTTGAAAACTTTTCGGTTCGATTTACAATCCGATTATTAGAGTGGCAGCAAGTAAACAAATTATATGATAAAGTTTGGTTAGGTTTAATTTAATTTAAATTATACAATATATTTTTAAACATGTATTAGACTTGTCCTGAAATAATAATAACAGATAACAAAATAAATTCTCCTTGTTGGTATTCTATCAATTATTTAGAATATTTTGGTTAGTAAAATAAAATGACATGTCTCTCAAAATGTTATTGAGCGACATCTAAGATTTTTGGCACTTATTTTCTCTCTTTATCCTCTCAATTAATATAAAATCTTCGTCACATAATATATATAGCTCTTTTGGTTTCATTTTTTTTATAAGATACTATCTCAATTAATATATATTTTTTCTACATTCATCACATAATTTCTTATGTTTTGATTATATTGTACTTATTTTACGTATATTATGTATGTATATGTGAGTCTATATACTTTATTTTCACACGACAAAACAAAATTGGCATGCGTATATCTGTTTTCTAACTTAATTAAAATTTACACATGCTTATGTCTAGCAGTTCTATACATGTATTGATGAAATAGCTGTCAATGTAATTAATTGTTCTTACAGTACGTAGTTCATTAATAAAAAGATGATTTTATTAATGTTTTATAAATAAATATTTATCTCCCACAAACTTGTTTGGTCGATCATGTGGTCTTAAATTTGATCGATGACAAAAAAATCAATGAGCAGTAAAAAATCATTGAACCCTTGGAAAGTGTGGACGTATAAATGAGAAAATAATATCTTCATCTTTAAAATTCCAACCATAACCATAGTTAGGTGACAGACATTAAATCTTGAGAGAATGAGTCAAATTATCAAAGAAGTATTCGAAAATCAGTAAAATGGGTCATATAAAAAGTAGAAATTAAGCATCTGTCAAAGAAGTATATGAAGAACTTCATAAGCATTCTACATGATTATGTCGTAACCGAAGGCTGGAGGTTTCCAAACCAATCTTACTTCGCATATCTAATTGGGCTTTGGTCAAGCGATGCCTCAAAAACACACATAAAAAATAAAGGTGACTAAGAGATGGTATTATTTGGTGAATTTTCAAGAAAAAAAATAGATTTCCCTATATACTGGAAAAAAAGGAGAAAATATCATTTGGATGATTCAATGAAGATGTGGATTGTGAGAGCCACTGTCTTCACAAATCTCGGCTAAAGAGAAGGATGAAAGAATACAAACAATAGATAAATGCCATCACTTTCATTATCTAACACCTAGCGATATCGTATTATGTCCAGTTCCACAACGCTCCCACACGCTTGTCTATATATATAAGAGATTCGTATATTTACGAAATGTTAACTGTAATTTGTATGATACTTACATAACTGTAATATGTAATATGTAACTGTAATATGTTAACTGTATTTTTATGATAATTATATAGATACAGATTGAGGACAAACTTAACTTTTTTCCAATTATATATAATTTATGGTGATTGTATTGATATGTTTAGAGTTATGTTGTTTGTGTAAAGACTAAAGATACTAACAGTTCGAGAAACGAAATTTGCTCTCTTTCTTACATTATGAAACTGCTTGAGAACATGATGACTATTCTCTTTCTCAATACTTTCATTAATAAGAAGAGAAGACAACGTCATTTAACAAAGCCTGTGATAACCAAATTGGTTTATCAATTGTATCAGAATAATAATAACCGGTTTTTTGTTGGCTAACAGATGCGTTGGGATATTACATGTTCCTCTTGTTTCTTGAAAACTGACTATACCAAGCTTTGCAAACATCAGTTCAATGTCAGAACAGAGATCGTGAATCTCCCAGTCTTTGACAATTCCCTTGACATTACGCATTAGAATGTCACAATCTCCTTTGAAAACATTTCTTTGATTAAACTAAATTTGCTCTCATTAAGAAAGCCAACGAAACTCATCTTCTATTGTCTTATGGTCTCTTGATTTTATCATTTACGAGACTAAGGAGATTGAACGATCGTGCTAATTCGTCGAAAATTGTTAGAGGTGGCAGTGGATGAGACCTAAGTGAAAAATTCTTGTATTGCGTTCTCTCCAAATTCTGTAGAAGAATGTTTGGAGAAGCAGCTTGACATTCCTTGGACTAGACCGGATGCTTACTAGTTACTACTTACTACTGTCACATTCACGCATGTATTTGTAGGGTAGTAGGTTGGATTATAAAAATTTGATTAAATTTTAGCGTACGTTAAATTAAAACATGATGGGTGTTTAAATTTATTTTTTCTTGTTAAAAATTAGTGAATTAACTAATTAAATATGTAAAACAAACAAAAAAGTAATCAAACTATCTGTGGTTTATTAGTCAATGAGGTGGCACTCTATATGGAAAGATGCTCATTTTGGTATACGTATGACGTATCAAATACAATTATCCTCCCTAAAATAAGTTTATATATACAATCCTACTTTAGATAAGTCTGATCCGTTTGGGACAGTAATCCTTTGAATAACATTTATGCCAACGAATCTCGCCTTTACCTTTGACTACTATATATATACAAGGACGTATGGTTTATCTGTTTAAAATAACTCTCGACTCGTATAATATAAATAAGAATCTTGACTAACTCGTTGAATCCAAAACAAACACAAAACGTTTGATGAAAAAAATGAAAACACCATTGAAAAAAATCGTCCTTCTTTCTATATTTTTTTGCTATGCCATGAGCTTTTGTCAAGGACTTTTCAATCCTTTTGCCAAAAACGTTGTCACAGTCACCAATGGTATCGGTTCAGGCTTAACTATACATTGTATATCCAGAGATGACGATTTGGGAGAGCATGTGTTGCAGCCGGGACAAGAAATCCATTGGAAATTTAGACCAAACTGGTTTAAAACAACACGTTTCTCCTGCAGCTGTGGTTGGAATAATCAGATTAAATCATTTGTTGCATGGACATCTGACACAGATTGCACTAAATGTCATTGGTTTGTTAAAGCTGACGGTCCATGTCTTTCTGGAAATATTTCAAAGAAAGTTATGTGCCAGCCATGGTAGAATAGTATATATTTACTTATCTCGAATGGTTGTGTAATTGTAGTCTTGTTATTTAAGAAATCCACATAAGACAAAGATGGATCTTTTAATTAGAATCTGTTTATTTCTTGTTTTTTTTTCTCTGAAGATCCCACGTAAGACCATGATAGATGCATATTGTCTTTAGGTAGTAAAAGAAACACATCCTCATAGATAAGAAAATATAAAAAACAAATCTTCAAAAATTCAAGTAGAAATTCATCAGCGCCAACGACAAACAGTGAAGAAAATAGATTCAAGGAGTTACATTTTTACTCTTATTTAATAATTGAAAACAACTTTTTGTTTTTTCAGTTGAATATAACATATTAGACTGCATCTGAATCCTCTCGGGCAGACTGATAAAATGCAGCATAGACTACTAGCTGAATCAACTAAATACTGTGCATAACCTATAAGAAATATGAAGAAAACCAATCCAAAATTATATTTAGAAAACTAATAAATGGATCTAGAGGTAGTAAAGCGTAAATGCTCCAAATGATTGCACTTGCAACCATTGCAAGCCCGGCCACGAAGAACATATGCTCAACACTCTTAGATTTGATAACCTTAATCTACATTTGCATTCCATTTACATAATCAATTTGCGATTAGCTTTTATTATTTTCTATTTATTAAAAATAAAGAAAATGAAAAAACAAAACTTACCATACTAGATAAGAAAGAGATATATAACATGCAATACCAATCACCAGCTTCCGTATAGAGGTCTTTCATGCAACAAAATCAATGTAGTGGTGGTAAGTACCACCACAAAAACAATCTTGATTACCAAAACAACAATTATTAGTAATCTAGATTCTAGTGTTTGAATGATTTGTGAGTTTGTACAAATTACAAAGTTTTGCTCATATTTTGCTTTTTGTTTGCTTTTTTTTTTAAGAAAAAAGCCTTCATATTAAATATACGAGAAAAAAGAAATTACAAGTTCACTGAACTATAGTTTTTTTGGGGTATAACCCAGTCTAATTTTTGCTTAGTTTACAATATTATATTTTTATGTATGTATATGTTTTACTTCTATACTACAAAACAAAAGTTGCATGTGTATATATGTTTTTATACTTAGAATATGCACATATTTGTTTATGTATGTTGTAAGGGAAAATTCTACTTTTATAAATGTGTTGATGATATAACTGAATATAATTATTTTTTTACAGTAATGCCTCACAAACCATAACATACTACTAAAGAATTTTTGTAAATAAATAAATAATTTTTACAATAATTTAAGAAAAATAATCAAATTTAAGATGACATGATCAATCACAATAAATAAATAAAAAAGTTCTAAAAGTCCATGGAAATTTGGATGCAGAAGTGAGAATATCTCCAATTTCAACTATAATTAGTTAATTACTTAATTAGGTAACAGACATTCAATTTTGAGATAATTAGTCAAATTACTATACAAGTATCAAAATTCATTCAAATATTTGTTATATAAAAGTAGAATGTTAGTATCTATTAAATACAGTAAACCCTTTATAAATTAATATTTAATAAATTAATAAATATTATAAACTAATAAGTTTTAGCAGTTTTGAACTAAATTAATTTATAAATTAACAAATTTGATAAAATAATTAAGATAATAAGTTTTAGAAACTCCAATGTAAATATATAATCTCAATTATATTATAAATTATTAATTATATAAACATATGCCTAGGTTAATAAACTAAAATATATTCTAGTGTTGTTTTTTTATTTCTCTAAGATACGGTATTTTATTTTAATAGTAACCGTCTATATTTCACGCCAATATACACAGAGAAAGATTTACATCAAAGATCTTTCAATTTAAGAGATTTTATCAAATATATAATTGAAAGCTTTTTATATGATCCATCTTTAGTTGAGGAGTTTTATTATTAAGACCCCTCGATTCTATAATATGTTACTATATATATATAAATACAATCTAATAATAAAACTCAAAAATACACAAACCAATAAATCTCCTAAACTTTGATATAGATAGCCGAACAACTGAGATTTATTATTGAATCAGAGTTTATTCTTAAGAAGGCTTTTGGCTCGCGTGTGAATATGTCTACGATTACTAGTAACAAGTACCGTACCGATAGGAAAAAAAGAGAAAAAGTGTTTGAAGTTTTGTTTTGACAACATATATGTACATTGACACACTTACATGAAAAATTTCAAAAAAAGAAAAAAAATACAAAGAAACTAAGAAACATAAAAGGAAAGCAAAGAGAGAAAAGAAGACTTACAACACGAGCCATGAGGTTTAACAATTATATAATCCAAAAGTCCCTCCCCAGTTATTCACAATCTTATTTCTCATACTCTGTTCGTTACATCTTCACATCTCTTGTACACACAAGTTTCTAATAAGAAAAAGAATAAGAACTTACAGAAGCCTACCTTGAAAATAGAAGAAAACCCTCTCCCCATAAACCCTCTTTCTCCACAAGAAGCTCCCAAAAAAAAACGAGCCAACTTTTAAGCCTTTACTTTTCTTGTGACAAGAAGTGGTTTCCTGTTTAAGTCTCTTTTGATCTTCCCTGGCGGTAATGTACACAGACGCAGAACAAGACAAAGAAGATAAGAAGGAGACAGGAGTGTAAAGAAATTAGTTGGAATGGTTCTCTGTTTTGGAGATTGTTGTTGTTAATGTTTTGTCAATTTCCATTAACAGTATCGGGAGTTGGTTCCCGGGCGTCATTTTCTTCACTTCCTCTTTTGACCATATGAATATTCTCTTCACCATGTTGCAGAACTCACTGTAACCACAAAAATAAGCCATTTTGATTTCCTAATCAACAGATGTAAGTTTTTTTGTAGTGATTCTAATGAATAAGAAGAGTGTCACTTACGGCCATGGGTCATCACCCACAAGCATCATATCTCCCTCATCGTCTGTGAACACTATTTCCCATTGATTGCGACTCCGCAGTTCGCCTTTTATGTCAAACAGCTTCTCAAGGTCGTCTATAAGCTCACTGTACCCATTTAGTACTGTTAAATCCACAGCCCTGCCCACCGGTATGCCTTGCATCTGCACCTGTGTTCATATATATCTAGATTATGTGAAATAAGGATGTATGAGTTTATATGTGCATAACAAGTGTTCATTACATACCTTAGTACGGCTTCTTGTAGAACTAATTTGCTTGCTTTGAACCTCTTTTGGTGATGCTTGTGCAGGTTCCTGCTTTTTCTCCTCTGATAATTTTGAAATATCAGATTTTGGGTCTGAGTTGCTGTCCAAAGTCGGTTTGGTTATGTTTATTGGTCGCATGGGTGTAGTTTTCTCCTCGGAAGCCGGTAGAGAGGAACTCATCAGATCGATTCCAAATAATCTATAACTAGTGGTACTCTCGGGTTTCTTCTGCTCGACTGGGAAAACCATTTGGTCGTTCAGTGTTGAGTCTTTTGACGCATTGGACACAGAGTAAGGGCTAATTGGCCAATCAGAATTCTTAGCATCCTCAGTTGCATCACGATAACATTGCTGAGGAGAATTCCTTTGTGAGGTGATACACGATTGTGCAAGCTCATGGGATTGCGTCAATACAGAACTCCAAAGGTTTGCAGCTCTTATGCCTACATCTAAAGACATAAGGTGTGAGTGAGATATGTACCAAGGGAGCTTGGGCTATGTACTAGCAAGAAAAACTGACGAATTAGATTGTGCCTCACCAGGTGCAGAAGCTTCACTAACATGACGGGGCCTTTTGTTCTTTAGCACAACTAACTGAGGAACATTTTCTGAAGTTACAAATGGCTCGATCTCCCATGGTGAAACCTTATCGCGCCTTAGAATCGATGCAGGCTCATCCCAATGAACCTACACAAAAATGTAGCAGACTGATTGAGCTTTTAAACTTTAGAAATATTTTAAGAAGCATGTATAAAAGGGAAATTAATTTTACTTCAAGGCATCGCCAATTTGAGTCTTTCCAGTGAGGGGAGCAGTCTTTAACGCCAACAACCGTGCCAGAAAACCTTTGTAAAGCAACAGATGTGTCTAGAGAACAGCTTTGGGGACAAATAAATTTCAGGGTACAAAACAAAGAAAAATATTCAGACTACCTTCTTTCAGGGGAATCCTCTCCCTCAAAGCGCATCTTAAATCTCATCCCTACAGAGAACTTATTGTTCATGGCTTCCCGATATTTTTTCAAGCTAATGATGAATTGGCTAGTCCTGCTCCAACCGAGACTAAATCAATAACCAGAGTGCCGAAGAACCTCACCTCAGATGTTCCCGTAGAGTAATAACTGTGTACCTTGGTTTATAGTATATAGTGAACATAGTTCGGGTTTGAGTAGCATGGCATGCAGTGGCAAGCACTCCCAGATGCATGCTATGACTTGATATGACAGATGAAGGCATACTGCTCTGTTGCCGATTAGCACGTCTGACTCCAACCCGCAACTCTCCGTTCTCTCCTCTAGACAATATAAGATAGTTTGGAAAATTCAAGTTCAAAATCGACAATTAGAAAAAAGCAAAAGAAACAAAGCAACGTAGCAGTATGAAGTATACCTCAGGAATACAAAGGTGTCCCCAGCAACCAATCTCTTTGATGTAACAAAGGTGCTCCAGCCTGTAGTCAAAAGATGCCTCCGTGGTTGGCCTGTTAAGTAGGTATCAGGTAAAACACGATAAGTAATCACAAAGCCTAGTCTGTCAGTTGAGCGTATCTTGTGGATATGGCCCAGAGAAAATATTTATCATTTCGTTTTAACTTTGTCATAGATACATGAAGTTGACCTGAGTTCACAGGAAATGGATCCATCACCTCTAAATATATGCTTGAATTTCCAGTGATAACCGTGCACATCTTCGGCTACTAACTCCTGGGTCGGGGTTTGCTGGGTCATATCCTACAACAAATGAAATTCAGATTGGAAGCTGAAATGTAAGTCAAACGTGAAGCCATTAGGTAGGAAACTGAGCACAAATTTTCAGGGTGTCCTACTACCAGCGGAGGAAGGCATTCGGTAGCATGTTTCCTTAGAACAGAAAACCCACCATGCGTGCTTGTATCAGACGCTGTCAAAACCTTGCTGAAAGAGTGAACTTTTGGTCTTTGCGACTCAGGAGGAGAAGGATCAGGACTCATAGGTTCGTCAACCTGCTGCAGTTTATGAATTCGGAAAACATTTAGAGATTAGCACTCACTGGATTTGAGAAAGTTGCAACAATTTAAGAACTCAAACTGAATTATCACTCACATTTCCTTCTGGGATCAAAGTAATCTGGGCATACACTTCATCCGTATCTTTTTCTGCCTGATGACGACAAAACAAGTGATCAATAATCAAGCTTTCATTTAAAACAAATTATTCTACGAAGAAGTCAAACAAGATCCGGAACTTATAGCTTGTAGGGTTTCTGCAAGAATCCATCTATTACTGTTAACTAATGGTCTTTCCTAGAAGAAGAAGAACAACACCCTGAGGTCAATTCCAACAGCTAGACAACTAAAAAGGCCCTAACATAGTCCACATATGGCTAATCAATTTGTACAATTACTTGGTCCATGGATCTATGTTTTTATCAGACGCCCAGAGAAGCATAAAGAGAGAAATGACAATCAAAACTACATACCTGAAGACGAACGTTCATAACTCTGCATAGAATCTTTGGAGGAAGATCGAAAAGCGGTTTCATCATATTCAAGTCCTGTTGCGTTGACGCTTCGAGCTGAAAAGAAAATTAAAAATCAAAAAACGCCACCAAAAATAGAAATATTTTCAGATAAACTTTCTCAAAACCAAATAATCCTTCCACGATAAATCCGAACACCGATCTATAGAAAATCAAAAAGAAAAGGGAGTAGATGGAGTTACTTGTTCCATGTGACCTTGAGGGAAGTAATACACTCTTTCCTCAGCTTGAGGAATATCAACCAGAGGTCCCGCGCATAATTTCCACAGCTCATCGTACAAATGTTCACCTGTTTACCGCCAAATTCTTAGAAATTCGTCGGAGAAGATAAAAAAATCGAAAGTTACAAAAAAAAAACTACCGGTCTATTCTTCACTTCCACCTTACAAAACTATCACACTGCAAAAACATACCTCCGTGATTCGTCATCAGCTCTAGCTTTTATAACCAGCCGCCGCCGCCGCAAAGTCAAAATCCAAATTAAAGCTGATTAAATCTTCTCTCAATCAACACACATACACACAAACACTCTTCTCTCTCTCTCTATCTCCAATCAACGAAGAAGCTTGAAAACAGTACAAATTATAGTGCCCTAAATGCTAATTTAATTGTAGAAAAGCCCCGAGACTTGGATTCCCTTTCTCCACGTTTTCTCTCTCTCTTTCTTCTCTCTCTCTCTCTCTCTCTCTCTCTCTCTCCCTCCTCTCTCTCTCTCTCCCTTCTTCTGCATGTAACGATCGCGAGATCTGAATCGTAAAGCAACGAAAATCACCAATCTCTGCTCTCTCTGTAACTGTTACCTCTGTCTCCCGCAAAACCGGTTTAATCGCCTCCCAACACTAACCTTGTCTCTCTTCGTGACTATCGTCAAAACAACGCCGTTACAAAAAGAAAAACAAAAGGAATCTTTCACTCGCTCGAAAAACCCCGTTTAAGAAACGCGTCTTGTGTTACGGCCTCACACCTTCCGTTGCTTTTTATCTCCGTTTCCCTCTCTCTCTACTTAGCGAAAAAAATAATAATTCTTACTTTAACTACTTATTTTATTAGCTTTTTTAAGATAATTTTTGTTGTTTAATAAAACACAGTCAAGACACATAAAATAATTTTATAGCAAACTGTAAATTTGTATATAAGATAGTAACATATTTGTATAAACTTGTTTATTTACAGCTATTTTTATCCAAATAAATTTAATGTTCATATACAAAATCAAACATATTTTTTATCAAATCAATAAAAAATTGATCTACAATTTTTCATTTTTTTATTTATCTTTTTTCTAAGTGGAAAAAGAGGAAATATCAATTTTAATTTTTAATTTTTTAAAATAATTTGGTTTAAAGTTAATTTGATTTTTTAATAATTTGATTATTCTTTTTAACAAATAGGAAATTCTTCAGCAATCTTGATAAACACTCCTCTAAAAGAAAATTAATTATTTGAATATTTTTTAGTAAGTAAAACAGGCTTTATAAATCAAGATTATTACATACTTTTTTACTTTTATGAACATACTAAACAATTTCCGTTCGTGGAAGAAGAATGTTACTGGATAAAATCATAAATGTGTTGGCTTTTAAGGCTGGTACGGAGCGTGAAGGCGCGTGCCCGTGCCCGTTACGGTAACGAAAGTTGATCAACAGATGTTTAACAGCCATTAAGATTCCGTCACTTTCGCCGTCTGCTCCAACGCTAGGCAACAAGACTGGCTAGAGTTGGAAAGCAGAATCAGGCTTGACCTCGTACTTTGGATAAATTACTTTTATGCCACTAAAGTGGGACCAACATAAGCATGTGGGAAGTGTTTGGATCTCTGATTTTTTTTTTTTCGCGGTTTAACTAATTACCCGCCACACAGGTTACACGTGTCTGATTTTCTTGCAAGGTGATTTTTTGACCAACTCTATAATTTACCAATTAAAATCATCGAAATTTAGGTATTTCGCTTTTAAATTCTTAAAATCCATTATATTATATAATCAACTTTTTGTTTTTATGTATGTGCTACTCTAGTGGTGTTTTAAACCATATTTTCATCTTCATATGTGGGAGTTCAACCATAGACATAGTAAGAGTAGTAATCTAACTTCAGTCTCTAATCAATAATTATGGACAATAGATATGAAGTAACATGTGATATAACAGTAATTAACCGATACTTTAATCGCCAAAGTTAAACCAAAATGGATTTTCTTTCTACTCACCAATTTTCTTTTGTTGGATTAATTTTTTATTCAAGTGTTTTATATTGTAACTCGCAAATAATTACTTCAATACAATATTTAGCAGACAGCTGTATTTCCTAAACATTTGCTCCATCTCTAGTATTGTTATTGCATGGATTTCGTATAATATAACTAAGTGTTCTTTAGATGATCAATAAATTTTAAATTTTTCCCACAAAAACGAATAATTGGGGTAGTCATTCATTTGGCAATGAATAATGCCAAACTATATAAATAATTAAGATGCAAAATAGAAAGATGAAAAGTCTATACTCCATGGTCCATCTTTTTAATTTACCAATAAATTGGTTACTTTATATTTTAGTTCTGTTTTTATTATGTTAAAAATATAACTAAAAATGGCAGAAAACGTCACCTATGACGTATTTTGACAACTTATGTTCCTTTTAAGGATATAAATAAGCAAGATGCCTTCAAATCCACCCACCACCACCATCTCCGGATTTTCTCTTTCTCAATTTTAGACTATCTTATTCTATATTTTTATTAATAACTTGGTATCTTGTCCCCGTATATTCTTAGAGCTTGTTCAAACGAATCTCTAAATTAGTAAGCAAATGTAACCATTTATTTATAGATTTCCGTCGGTTTTCTAAAAAATAATTCATTATCATATAACTCCCACACGTTTTTGGTCTCAGATAAGCTCAATTCACCTACTAAGTTTTAGTCATTTTTGTTGATATTATAGATTTATAAGTTGTATGTCATCATTAATATGTTTTTTTATATTTTGCTTCATTTTTAACCCCATAGTCAATCTATATACTCTATTACTAGGGCATCTCACTTATTCAAGGCTTTGACGTTTTCAATTGAACATGTGTTTTCTTGTAGAGATTTTAAGAAACTGACTTCTTTATTTTAATTTTGCTATTTAATTTGCTAATTTCGGAGAAACTGAGAAGTACATGTCGCTGTCGTATTCTTTTTGTTTTCTTCAAAATCATTTCCATTGACTTGGTTATTCATCAACAAGAAGTTAATTTCTTGAATAACAAGTCAACGAATCTTCTAAGAAAACGATGGAAGCCTCTTCAATGTTTGCTAACAGAGAGCTGGAAGCATCGAATATGCTAAAAAAGAGAGTTTCATCTTTAAATTTGAGAATGTTTTTTTTTATGAGAATCAGGGAACAACGGAACAGGACTTAAAAAGAAATTTAATTCTTTTCTTTTTTTGGATCAAACTTTCATTACGTAAATAATAAGTTACTCATCCTGTGAGGTAGAGTTTATATACAAGAACATTTAAGACCGATTTGGCAATAGAGTCAGCGAAAACATTGTTTAAACGAGGAATAAAAAAGAAGCAAATGGATCGATTCGAAGGTCTTGCTCAGCATTCTGATGTCATGGAGAAGACCTTGGAGCTCACCAACATTACTATTAGTCGTGAGGAGAGAAATGATGTTTTTCGAATCGGAGAAGATATTTAACGTTCGAATTCCTCAGAGTATGCATCAATGAGAGGAGGCTTTACCGCAAGGGTTAGAGGTTTATCGCTGTATATGGGTTCGATCGGTGTTATTATGTTTTTAAAAGTCAAATTTATACACACACTATATATATATATATATATATATATATACATAATTTTTGGTCGAGCTTAGCCATGATGACAATTTATTATTATCATGAAGGCCATTTAAAAAGAAAATTATTATCATCATACACGCCAAAAAACTTGAAATCTATGGTACAAAAAGGAGAGAAATTGCCAATCAAAGAAGGGATTTGTGTGAATGATTGTCTTTACACTAGTCATTATTGCGCCACAATGGTTGGAAATAGAATTTTGTATAAGTAGCTTTATTGCTTGACACCTGTTATTATACATAATGGACTGTACTTTATATTATGTAATATGCTCTCGTGTGTGTGTATTTAAAAAAAACTGATGTTATTTAATCAAGTGTCCCTTAGCCTCCTCAAGGGCCACATTTCGCATTATTATATTATAATTAAGATGTTACTTACTTTTGATTTTGATAGTTATATTGTAGTTGAACAAGTAATGTTGCCGTGAAATGTTTAATAATTTTATTTGTTTTTTTAAATCAAATGTTTAGTAACTACTAATAAAAAAAGGATGCTAATATGCGTATAAAAGACCCGAATAAAAATTAAATAATATTACAGTAAGTTTTTATACGTGTGAACAACAACACTCCACCGATAGCTGGATTTTTTATAGTAAAATTAAATGTTCCGAAACATGCAATAATTTATGCGTATAATAATACATTGTTTCTCCGCATACGTTAACTGGTACATTGAAAATAATTTTGAATGAAGATTTTTTAAAACTTAACACATAAAATCAAAATAAAAGGAATAAAAAGAGAAAATAGCAAAAGATACATAGTACTATGATTGGCTGGACAAAGATAGAGTTTGCGCACCCATGTGGAGACCAACTATTTGAATGTTTCATGGCCTAATATATAAAGCATGGTACAACCTAATCGCAATTTAGAATATTACATAAAATCATATAACGTATTACATGTGATTATTATACAACATATTAATTTTTCTTCGCTGAAAAATAATTACTGCTTTTCTTATAATTTTTTTCTTGAAGATTTATTTTTCAACAAAAAGTATTACAAATTTTCAAATTCTAAAAATAAATTCTTATTTGAAAATTTACCACTAACATTTTTTAATTATATTGATAAGTTCATAAAAAAACAACACATCTCACAATGACTTATTCTATATTTTCTTTGGTGTTTCCAAACTTTAGTCTTTTATAAAAAAAGTCATCATATAATAGATAAATACTAAACTCTAACGAAGGCTTAAACATATACATTCCAAGCAAAAAAGAAATTGCGATACTCTGAACCTAAACTCGAGAACATCATTACCACTTTTAAAATTTTTAGAAGTGTATATATATATATATATATATTTATATATCATTATTATATTAAATAATTTATTCATAGAAGTTTCAAAAAATAAATTCTGATTTATATCCGGTATTGTATGAGAACAAATATATTCTTCAGACATTTATGTTTTTAGAAGAAATATAAAAGGATTATGATAAATATTATAGTTTTATCTCATTATCTATGAAAATTGATTTTCCAAAAATGCAAATTAAAACATACTAAAAGAACAAAAATTTACTTAAAAATTGTTTTAGTATGGTGTAAATTATTAAAATAGTTCATCATGATCTCACATATTAAAAAAAATTAGAATCTTCTATATGATGATATAACATAGTACCAAAAAAATTTATATGAAAAAGTTTCGAAAAAAGTTTTCTGCAAAAAAATCCCTCAAATAGTTTTTTGGTTTGTAAAATAATTTTTAAGTTATCAAAAATACAAGTAAATCTATTAAGTCAAAGTCAACCCAAGATAATTTTGGTTGTATATAGATTTTATAATTTATCAAAATTATCTTGATTTACAATAACTAAATGTTTGTATAGCCAAGTTGAATTATAAAATTATATATAAAAAATGTATTGTAAATTG
The DNA here is from genome assembly GCA_000218505.1 of Schrenkiella parvula. Classification (NCBI taxonomy): domain Eukaryota; kingdom Viridiplantae; phylum Streptophyta; class Magnoliopsida; order Brassicales; family Brassicaceae; genus Schrenkiella; species Schrenkiella parvula. The sequence goes on along the minus strand of CM001193.1, from coordinate 11,009,908 downwards.
GTCGTTGCTGTTCTTATTATTATATTGAGTAAACTAATAATTGTATTGATTATTGGACGGACTACAATACAAAAACTTCCGGGTTAAGTGGGATCTTTGTTCCTCACGTTTCCCCCAAATGATGTTGACTTTATTTGACTTACTCTATGAGATTCCCCTAGCCGTAGGATCTTTGAATAGTCTTTTCAGTCCGTCAGATTCGGAGGTCCACATCTTGGAATCCCATCGTCCTGGATCTGTTGGCAATTACAACACACAAATCTATTAGTAATTGGATCTTAAATTTCATTTACGAGAAACAACTAACGATTTATGAAACTTTCAGCTATTGTGGATTTAACTATAAGCAAACTCAAAGTTTTATAGATTTTTTAAAATTTTTAATTTTTTTTACATCTAACAGAAATAACAATAAAAAAGAAAAACAAACAACCTTAGTATTAACTATATGTTACTATATTTGCATATAAAATAATTTACACTTGATATAAGAAGTTTGTCTAAATATTCATAATTCTATTTATCCAAATATTCACTTCCTTATATATATAAAAAATGAAAATACATTTTTAACACCAAATCCATGTTCGTTTAAGCTCAATTTTAAACTGAATTTATTATTTATTTAATTTCAAGAATTACTCATAATAAAAAGAGTCCATAGCTCAGTGGTAGAGCATTTGACTGCAGATCAAGAGGTCACCTGTTCGAACCCGATTGGGCCCTAATTTATAAAATTTAGAACCTTTGAGTAAAAATACAGTTGTGTTTTGTTAGGGATATATCTTTATCATCTTCATTCTATACCCGATCATATGTTAAGTAAAAAACAACTGTTATCCATTGATTTCTGTTTAAAAAATAACAATCTAAATATTACGTAAACATACATTTTCAAAATTACGTATTAAAAAATTAATATATCAAATAAAAAGATTTTATTAAAATTAACAAAAAAATATATAGAAAACCGACTTCTCAGATGAGATATAAAATAATATGTTTGAAAAATAGAGCAAACTAGACACTACAAAAATAAATCATCAAGATACCATTAAAGTTAATATATTAAAAATTATATCATATAAAGAACTGACAAGAAACAACTAAAAATTAACATGATTTAGTAAAATTATCTTCAATATGACAAGTATGTAAACTTTTGGCTGTTGCAGATTTTACTATAATCAAATTAGAAAGTTATGTGGTTAATTTTTTAATGGTTTTACAGTTATTATATTACACAATTTATAAAAAAAATAATTTTGGGATTAATGAATTTATATATGAAATTTACGAATACTAAATTTTCGTATAATTACATGTGATAAAATATTTTTCATATTTTCATAGTTATTTTTATCTAAATATTCAATTTCTTATACATAAAATATGAAGAACTCTTTTAACACCAAATCCATATTGATTTAAGCTCATCTTACAATTTTATTATTTCTCTAATTAAAATATTCATTTTAAATAAAAAAAAGTTCCTTAGTTCAGTAGAGCATTTGACCGCAAATTAAGAGGTCATTGATTTGAATCCAGATGGGCTCTAATTCAAATTTTTGATGGGCTCTAATTTAAAATCAAACCCCCATTTTTGAATCACTGCATTGTACATATAACCCCAAGCAAAAAGACATACTGATGAGTGTTGAATGTTGGACTTTTTTAGTTTCGAGAATTATCCACAATACAATTTACTATAGAATGTTATGTGTTCCTCATGTAACCGTTTGTGTTAGCGTCTCTCTCATCACCGTCGAGGGGGCTTGGTTTGATTTTCGAATTTCTTTAAAGTGCAGGAAGTTAATTCACCAACTGCAATACGTTTTGTTCAATCCGGTTCGGTTTAGGTTTTTATTTGTTTATATAGTTTAATTGGTTTTGAAGCACAAGATAATATAGGGACGAGTAAACTCTTCGTACTAGTATCAGTTTTTTGACATATAAAATAATACTATTATAGTTTTTATTGTCGTATGAATTATTATCTATTAAAAATTATAAAAACAATTATATTGACGATTATACAACGAATAATTTTATACACATGTATGCACTATGATGTTATCCTCAAGGAAAAACAAAGTTTGTGAATGTTTGGTCCTCAGGCGCAACAATAACTCACCATTATGAGAAAAAATATTGATATTTGGACGGTCAAATTGGAGGTTTAAGACCAAATCATCCAACCCAAGATACAAGAAGATAAACAACAAGACAAACAAAATCAAAAGGACATTTTAACACACATAAACGGAAACAAATTTTTATAAATTTTGTAGGGTTCTTAGCTGGCCTCCTTCCTCCACATATAGCTCCGTTCTTGGGTGAAGTTTACTTGAAGACGAAGTAACTTGACAAAATAACAACAGTTGTGAATATTACAGCCAAGAAACATATTTTTTTAGGTAATTTTCCGCTATCTTTTCTCAACATCATAGCTCCATAGATCGGCAAACTATTCAATGCTGCGAAGCTGGCTAACATCAATTCAAGGACAAGTCTTTCTTCCCAAGCGAAAAGACCATAAAGCCCTCGAACAAGGGCAAGGAGATTCACAATGGCGACCATAGTGATGGGCAAGAACATGGACGAAGAAGGCCCAAAATCAAATATTTCTTTTTCATACCTCTGGCTCTGTTCGTCATCGTCGTTGGCTTTGCTGGTGAGGTTGAATCCATGAGTGGATAGCTTTAAGGTTTTAAGAATGAACTCTATGAAGCCAAAGAAAAATGAAGTAAGTCCTCTTATCATCCACATTCTTTGATCGTTCCACCATACACGATAAGTTCCTCCTTCTAATATAAAGTCTAGTAGATCTTGCCCATATGCACCAAAGAACGAGAAGATGTAAAGCCAAAACCATGGTTCTGATAACTTGGGGAAAACGCTAACTCCATAAAGAAGGGCAAGTTGGGGCAAAAATCCATAGATGACGATAGGAATTGACCAAAATGCCCAAAATGCATATTGAGAATAGCCCAAACCCATTAACAAACCCATTGATTTGATTCCATAGGTAATAGGGCTATACTTTGAGATGCCAACTTCAAGAAGTCCAATGGCCCATCTTTTCTGTTGACTCACTACATCAAACAGACTTTTAGGGACATCTCCACAAAATGCTGGTCTTTTAGGACTGCAAAAAATTGATCTCCATCCTTCACAATGAAGCATACAACCTGTGTAGTAGTCTTCTACTAAAGACCCATATCTGAATCCAATCTGCATAGTTTTAATTGATGACGTTGATGTTATATAGTATCACAAAACTAGAATATATAAATATAAATAGTATTGCAAATGTTAAAGACAATATAGGCTAATTATTATGAAAGAGGATATGAATCAAGAAACCAGATTAACTATAAGTTTCTAAGTTTGTTCGTATAAGTTATAACTAGTTCATATACACGTTAAGAAATATATATATATATATATATATATCTTACCTTAGATCCCCAGTTGGTGTGGTGCTCGTAGATACATCCTGCTACATCGTGTGCCAATGCCAAAACATCTCGAGCCTCGATGGACTTATCAGCAATCCGATTAGGCATAAGTTCATCTAGCTCAGGCAAAACCAAACTAGATGGAGGCCCATAGAAAGCCCGTCGATTGAAGAAACAACCAGTTCCCACATTAGTCGGGCCCATAAGCCCATCAAAGCCTACCATATTGATGTCGAAGAGGAAACTGAACAAAACCTAAACCGGATTTGATTTTAGGATCAGTTAAATAGCACAAGGCACGAACCGGTGCCGCAGGATCGTTTGAGTACATATCACAATCTATCGTTAGAATGACCGGTGAATTCGTCATCACTCCAGACACTCGTAGCTGCAGGTGAAGTAAAAAAATATTCAATTAACTAAAATTAAACCGGAGTATCAAATTGAAAATCGGTTAAGTGTACGGTTTAGTTGATACCAAAGTATTAAGAGCACCGGCTTTGAAATTGTGCGGTAAAACTTTATTCTTCTGTCTTGAAACATATATTAGATTTGGCATTGTATATTCGTTGCTATCGTCCATATCCGTCTCGCTATTTTGCAAAACCTGTTTTCAAATTAATTAAATAAAGATTCTTTCTTTCTTTCTTTTTATATACAGAATATCATTTTGCAAAGTATTATTCTTAAAAAAATATAATTTAAAGAAAAAGTTCAAGTTTTTGATAAATAAATACCTGAATAATAGTGGGATGGTCGTGACGAGTGAACTCGTGTGTCCACAAATCGAATACTCCACGAAATCGATCACATGTGATAAACTCAGTCTCAACTTTTCCACATTCAACCACATGTTCTACTCTACTCTTCATATCTTCGTACATCATCTGTTTCACCGAAATAACAACACATACAATTTATCAAATACAGTATTCTTGTGAAATGTTAGACTACTCTTGAGTTGTAGCATACGCTTTGTCATTTTATCATCGAGATGCATATTATCTATATTGGTTACGTATATGTGCAGTATCTCCATTTTGTTTGGTCAACCGGTTTATAAAACTACTCAACAAGACACGATAACTCGATAAGGTTCTGAAAGATTGACCTTTCATCACAGCAAAGAGGTCTTTATTAATATCCAAATCTACTTATCTTTGTCTGTTTCTACTCATTTTTTTTTGGTTATGTTTATGAATTGTACTCTATTCTTTCGTTAAAGAGCATGTTATTCCTTAGTCAAAAGTAAATCAATGAATTACAGTTTCGAGAAATAATACATACCTTAAGATTTTCAGCTTCATCGCTCCAAGAATGTGACTTTGATGAGAAATAAACTCTAGGGGACCGATCTTGAATGTGGTTCTTCTTGCAAAAGGGCAACCAATGCTTAGAGAACTTGGCAGCCTCCATCAAAGCAAATAAGGTCAAGCACGACCCTCCATCGTCGGATACGTAGACCGAGATCTTATCGGCCGGATAATCATAAGCCATCACAGACAAAGCGGTGTTAACCACCATCATTGGAGGCTCCTTGTACGGATCAGCCGTGCATATAAACATGTCCAGCTTCGGAAAGTCCTCCTTCCGTTTAGCTGCATATTTCTCAGGGTCCTCGGACCGGTGAACGGGGTTTAAGCGGAGGGACGTTATGGTGGCCCACATGAAGGCGAGAACGACGTCGGCGAGGAGAAGAAGAGATGTTACTAGAGTTTTGTTTGTTGTGAGAAGTGAGTGTACATGATGATACATGAGGGCTACGATGCCACACGTGTGAATTACGGCGTAGATTCTGTATGGAATGGTGCGCCGGCACGGATGACACGTGTGGAAGGTTGTGCTGTCGACCGAATGTTTCTTCTGAGGCTCCATCGTTTTGCTTTCTTCTTTCTTCTTTTTCCCAACAGAAGAGAGATAGTTTTGGACAAGATTGGTAAGTATATTGTTGATATTTATAGGTGTTTTACCCAATAATTATAGGATTTTAACATTATGCACATTAATGAATTTGATAAGTTTATAACAGGAATGATTACATATATATAATTTAAATAGAACAGCAATGAGTTTTAGTTATTTTAAAATACGTTCAAGTTGATGGAATAATTGTATACTATATTAATTAATTTATACAAGTAACTTATTGGTATATAGTAATAGTAAAATGATGTGAAAGTCCATGATTGTCAAATATTATGTATATTTATATATTTATTTATACACATACATACAAACTCTGAAAAAATATATTATATATATATTGACTCGTCCCTTCTTAGAAGATGGTGTGAGTCTTCAATGGAAAAACTAGTTTAATATTTCCCCGTAATGGAGAAAAAATAATAATATGAGTATGACTTATGAGATCTTATCACATCTTGTTTATTTCTTAAAAATAATAATATGAATATGACTTATGAGATCTTATCACACATCTTGTTTATTTCTGTTTCACCGTTTTTAAAGAATAAGCATCAACAACAATTAATTAGTGTAAGCGTGATCGCTGAATTCAGTATGTATCACCTTCAGAAAATTAATAAAAAAATTGTTATATTATGTCGATCGAAAATCGTTTATTCGTAAAGATCAGATCTCGAGCTTGATCAACCACAAACTTAAAAAAAGAAAATGGTAGCAACAACGTCGATTCATCACAAATTATTACGAAAAAATAAGCGATGAAACTTAAACACAAACTTAAAAATGCTTTTTCTTCTTGAGAGAATAACAAATATGTGGCCAATTAAAAGAGCGATGAATATAAACTTGTCATTCTTTTGCACACGATAAAACGGATCAACTGGTAAATGAATCAGAAAAATGAACTATAATAAATTTTCTACTAACCATCTTTTTTTGAGGATTAAATAATTATTTGGTGCCAGGTGCGAAATTATAGAGTATTTTCTTCAAAAATGATTGATTTGCAAAGTTTCAAGAGCTACAAAAAAGCACAAGTCAAAAGCAAAAATCTCAAAAAATTGTTATTGAGATATGTCTATGACTAAATTCTTTTTAATAAAGGTGTGATCATAAATCGCAAATATTAAATTCGAGACACTTGGTAAATAGCTTTAGCTTCTAAATATTTGGACCATCTCTCTAGTACTATTGTATTGCATAGATTATCGTATAGTATTAACTAAGTGCTCCTTAATTAGATGATCAATAAATCAGAAATCTGCTGTTGACAAAAAAAAATACAAAAGAAAGAAAGATGAAAAGCCAATACCCCAAAGTCCTTTTTTTATAATTTACCAATAGACTTTATTGTTTAGTTCTCTTTTTAGTATGTTTAAATATAACTAAACACGGCAGGAACCATCACGTATGATGTAGTATTTTTTAAGCATTTAAGAGTTGTCAACACCATCATCTCAAAATTTATTTCTGTCATAAACGACTATAACAAAGTTTTTATAACTTAATAATATTAAAACTTTAAAACTTTATTATTTATAAAAATATTAATTAATCGATAAATTTAAAATTATAAAATAAAAATTTTAATCTATAATTTTTAAATAAATTTATTGTAAATTATTATCTCATTTTTTATCGAAAATAATTTTTTTATAATAGCTTGACTTCAAATTTGTAAAACATTTTATTTTATAATATTTATTAACTTATAAAATATTTACTGTATATATTTTATATATTTTATTCTATATTTTTTAATATTGATTTTGGTATCTTATTCCGTATGTTTGGTAGAGTTCAATTCACATAACTCTCACATGTTTGGTCTCCAATGAACTCATTTCTTCTATTAAAAACTCAATTTAGTAGTATATAGATTTATATGATAAATTTCATTTTTCATCTACCTGTTAATAGAATATTTGCTGGCATCATGTATAGGGCATGTCACTTTTGACGATTTCATTTGATGTCATCATGTATTTTGTACATATTGTTTTTCTAAAACAATCTTCCTTATTTTTGGTTTTGGATCTAATTGCTAGTTTCGGAGAAAATGAGAAGTACGATTGTATGTCTTTTTTATCTGTCGGCAAAATTTCTTTTTTATTTTATTTTGTCAATCTGCAAAATTATTAACATTGACTTGGTGATTGACTCATTAGCAAGAAGTTAATTCATTGACTTTAACAACTTGATGTCATATTCCCTGATTAAATCTTTGTTAAAACAATTAAAAAAGTATGTAGCAAAAAACTACTCTCTCTATTTTATTAATATATATATAAACTATGAAATCACAGCAGTTTATAAACAGAAAATTATTTTCCTATATAGAAAACATCATTTATTGTCTGATTAAAGATAATTCGACCAATTACTAAAAAAAGTAAGATATAAATGACCGAAAAGATAAACAGATTTTAGTTTTAAATGGAAAATGCAAATATCACTTCAAAGGAAACACTTTTTTTTGGCTAAAACATCACTTATAGTAAAACAGAGAAAGTGTTAATGTTTGATCATATAGACCTAAAAGCATAGAATATACTCAACGAAAGAGTTTCATCATGAATTGGAAGAAGTGTTTATACGAACAAAGGAACAATGGAGCAAAGATTAAAACTAATTGATATCTAAAATCTCAAAATTCTGCAGGTCAATTTGTTGTTTTTTTACTGTGATTTGTTAGTTGATGTGTTCAATTTGCTTTGATTTGGAGTGTTTTTTATCAACATGATATTATCAAATACTAGCTTTGATTTAAGATAACTATAGACAATAAACTAAAAGCTGTGAACTGTTGATTTGGCTGCTCATATCAACTATCATTATTAAAAAAATACGAAATATGTTTATTTAGATAAAATATTTTGTATCTGGAAATTTACATGAGAACAACATTGAATTTTGTTACTAAATTTTTATTAGTCATGTGTTTGTAACGTATTATCAATGAAAATTCCTCTATTTTCCTAATCCTAGGCCTACAAAACTTGAATAACAAGGCCGTGTTAAAAAAAAGAAGTCCTAAGCCTAACTCCTATCCTAACTAAGAAAGCAAAGTAATGAAAATCATGAGGCTGCTGCTTAGCAGTATCATGATCCAACCGCTATCTGGCCATAGCGATCCCACTTTATCCGTAAAAGACATCCCCAAAAACGCCCAGAGTCTCGTTGAGAGCAGCCGGATCGTTGCTAAGACCAAGAAAAAGAGACTTATCAACAGGATTCCAAGCTCTTTTCTCTCTAGATTAGCTTGCTCTCTCTCAATCTTCTCTACATCCAATCTGATTCCAAGAAACAAGAAGGAAAATACGGTCAATTAAGAAAAACGTCTCAAGTCAGGTGATAGCTTTCTGCTGTAGACTTTGTTTCTTCGGTTTCTCTATTTAGAAATTCAAAAGAGTACTGACCTCAATACATTGTTTCCTCTGGCCAACGATTCTACACGGGAAACTACAAGAGTTTTCCAGAGCTCTAGGTCTCTAAGTTCCTTTTCCTGCTCAAAGTATATTCAGATCCTCTCATTCATAGGAGATAAAACGAGATCACAAACGAGAACGAGAACTTATATTACCATTTTCTCTTTCCATTCTCTGATCTCTCTGATTTCAGCTTTGCTTCTCTCCAAAAGCATAAGGGTTCGCTTGACCTCCAAGCTGACCTCTGGTTGCTTTTCATTCATTTCCTTTACAGAGTCCTCAAGTACTGATAAATTCATCTCAATCAGTTTCACTTTCTGCATCAACAATTTCAAAACGTTATGCTTCTCCCTAACTTCATATTTCTTGTCTCCCATGATATTAATCGTCTTCACAACAACATCTTTCTTCTTCTGAGCGTCTTTGCCAATTTGATCCGTCGCATTTTTTTTCACTTCCCCATCTTGTTTTTCATCTCCGGTTTCGACCTCATGATTCAGTTCCAGCATAGCTGGTTTACTGGGAAGGGTATCTGATGCAACAAATAGATCTTCAACCATTTGCTCAAGAGCATCAATGCCAAAGACCTCCACAACACTCAGAGTACAGTAAAACTCAGACCCATAGTGGCTAATTAAGTTCAGTTTAAGATATCTCAACCATTTGGGTTCTGGGAGCCGGAATGTCTGGATCTGCTTAACGTTTGCAGCCACAAAACTCCCAGCAGGAGCCCACAGCTCGGTTGGGAAACTCAGACTCCCCGACAAGCTAAACTCTTTGAGATTCGAAGAGTAGTGCTCAAAATTTGCAATCCTCACTGTGTCAACCAGCCTCTCCTCCGCGAGTTCAATCATGACATACTTATTTGACACTGAACATGGGTTTCTTAGATACTTATCATGATCTTTGCCAAGCACATTGCTAGCTCCTTTAGCTTCCTTGTTGTGGTCCACTACTTTTGCGCCCTTCATAGCAGAAGCGTAGTTATACCCAGTTCCATCTGGTTCTAACCTGTAATGGGTCGCATTCACAAGCTGTGATGGAATGCCTGAGCCATTTACTTTGAGGCTTTTGTCTTCAAGATTGGCATATCCGCGATCACCAGCTTTGAGGGTCTTGTGCGTTTTTCTTCCTCCTTGTAGCACAACTTTGCAGATCAACAAAGCATTGTTCCCAAGAACATGCTCATACACATCTTGTAACTGGCCGTTTCTCAGGAGACAGTAGTTGTTTTCTTTCCCAGTTGCCTGAGGGAAGACAGAATCTCCAGAACTCGTGGAATTTAGGATCTTCGAGACTGATCCATCAGTGTATTTCCCAATTCTATCTACATAGGAAATGGATTCTTCAGAGATTGGAATGAAAAGGGATCACAATGCAGCACAGTATAGCATCTCTGGAATAGACACAAGTCCAACAATTTTTAAGTTCTGTTTTCCATCTTTCCTATTCCCATACCATTTTCCAATGAGGCTCAGATCAAACGATAAACTCATAGATCAAACTTTCCTTAATTAACATCCGAAATGATCATGGCAGCTCTCTAATTTTTGTTCTACCTTTCTGGCAACCAACAACACATTAGGTATTAAGGACGATTAAAACCAAACAACATTTACCTCCATGATTATGGCTATGGCCAAGCTTGGAGTTCACCAGGAAGAGGAAACACCAGAGTAAGAGAACGAGCGAGATAGAACGCTCGAAGAAGCTGCCGCTTCTAGAATTTGTATCAGCCTTTTCGGAAAATCTGACAATCCGATACCTGAAATCGTTGTTTTGCCTACGAAATTTCTTGTTTAGGAATATCGTCGAACAACTTCCGCGCCTCGACATCTCTAAGCAGAGCACAGATCTCTACATACACAGGTAAAGACAGAGAGAGAGATCGTTGGTTGTATGACTTGTATCTGGAGAAACGGAGAAGAGGGCACGAAGAAGAAGAAGAAAAAAAAAAAGACGACGAGGAAGGTGAAGGAGAGAGAAGCATGCAATGGTGTGTTGCAGTGTTGTGTGGTTTGAAAGAGGAACCTAACATTTGGCCGTCGAGAATCCGATTTCTTCGTAATTTTTTTTATTCCTAAAAAAGTAATTAAATTTAATAATCTTTGATTATTACAAATAACAATCTTTGTTTTAAACTTTAATAGGCTACTTATGGACCTATGGTCGTCTATTGTTAGCAAATTAAGAAAAGTCTTTGACCAATGCTAATTTTCTTTTTTTCATTTTATTAAATAACGATCCCAAACTTCAGAGGTTGAGAGTCAAAAAGTTATAATTCCGGTAAAAGAATAGTGATTTGATTTGATGTCACCAAAATCATGCCGGAGCATTGACATCGGTAGAGTGGTTAAGGAGAACAAAGTCGCCGGAATCACGCCGGAGATGCTCAGGGACAAAAGGTAAGCTTCCAGGATTCTGCTCTTGTAAGAGCGAATTTAACGGTGTCTCGGGAGGGTAATGGTCAAGTATGAAATCTATTGCTTCTCCACTTATCTCTTTCTGGTTCAATAGAACCTACACGACAACACAGAAAACGGAAAAGAAACATTATGAACAAACAACAAAGCTCGCAATTGCGGTTAAATGTCTTGAAAAATTACCTTAACGGTTTTGAGGAGAGCGGTTTGGTTTTGCGTGAGGAGAGCAACGGTTTTGTTATACATCTGGCTAATGAGTTCTTCACTTCTCTGTGCAACCTCATCATCCATGTTGAAGTTAACCGGCGGTTCGACCAGGTCATAATCGTCATAGAGAGATCCTTCAAAGTCCAAGCGTGGTCCCACGAACTGGGCCCTCTTTCTCCAGGGTGGTGGTTCGCCATGTATTACCATTGGGTTCTCCAAGTTCCATCTGAAACCCAAAATGTAAGTCTTGAGCTAATGAAGATTTTACTTCACAAAAGGAATGTCAAAATGTGCAAATTTTTCGGCTTACATGGTTAAGATTTTACGAGCTAGCCATGAGGCGTCCGAGAGATAATTGACTGATGCCTTGGACGTATCTGAGCCGTAGATCACTTCTTCTGCAGCTCTTCCTCCGAGCAAGACCTGCAACAGGATGTTTTAAGAGAAAAAAGCACCCTTGATCAGAAAACCATAAAATAAAAAAAATAAAAACGAATGCCTAATATCAAACAAATGAAAAAAGAGGTCTTAGCAGAGACAAAAAAGAAACACCTGAAGACGATGAAGCAGTTGTGGACGACGACCAAACATGTAGGATTCATCGTCGAGCCGATGAAACACAACTTGAGACAGTGTCTGACCACGAGGAATGATGGAAATGCGATCGCACCGCTCAATCTTTGCATTCTCGTACCGCAACAGAAGATGTGAAGTGATTGCAACTCCAACTTCCGTTGTGGCTCTACGACACTGACCTTGATGTCCCAATTCTAAACCAACACGTGTCGGACCAACAGTGAGTCGGTCAACAGCGTCATCCATGTCTGATTGAAGAATCGAGCTATGCGTTTTCCTGACAGCTACAAGAGCAGCCTCTTGAACCAACTGTGCCAGTTTTGCTCCGGACCATCCTGTAAATGATATAAACCATTACTCGAATCAAAGTTTTATACAAACAAATATGTTCAAACAAACACATTACCTGTGGCAAACCATGAGCAAAAAAAAAAAAACTATGTAACATCAATTTGTAGATTTTGTACCTGGTAAGTTACTTGCATACGATGACAAGTCAACAGAATCCGACATCTTGACTTTGCTAGCGTGGATCTTCAGAATATCCAATCTCCCTTTCGCATTAGGGGGACGGATTCTTATCTGATTAGAAGAATATTTTATATGGCCTTTCAGAAACACCGAGTCTACTACATTATATGCAAAATAAAATAAAAAGGCTTGCAATTGTGGTTTGGTAAATCACTGATTCGGAATTACTGCTATCAATTCTAACCAGTAAGACCTCAGCTAAATATCCTAGGTACAGAAAAGTTTGTGCCTCGATTTTGTTAGTCAACAAACCTTTCGATCAAATCGACCTGGACGTAGAAGAGCAGGATCTAACAAATCTCTGCGGTTGGTGGCACCCAAGAAAATCACACCTTTGCCGGTGTCAAAACCATCAAGCTCAATGAGTAGCTGGTTCAATGTGGTTTCTCTTTCTTGAGTGGCTGCATTGTACAACTGGTCTGAGTTTTCCTTGAAAATCCCCTGACGTCTACCGAATACCAAAATTTTAAAATGTACATCAGTTAAACTGTCTCAAGTTAAAAAACTTACATACGGAAAGTCAGTAACTATATCAAAATCTAGATAAAAGGTAAAAGTTTGTGTATACCGAGTTGCTAAGGCATCGATTTCATCGATGAAAATAACGGATGGCTTGTTTACCTGCACAAGGACATGGATATCATCAAATACTATAGAACATCTCTGCACAGAATAGCTTAAATACACAACTGTCCAATCACCTTAGCTCTTTTAAACAGATCTCTGATACGAGCTGAACCAACCCCAACAAGTACTTCGACGAATTCAGATCCTGCCATCTGGTAAAATGGCACACCAGCTTCCCCTGCAATGGCTTTTGCAACGAGTGTCTACAAAAAAAAATCAGCTTAGGTTAAGCTATATATCGCGGTAGATTGTCAAAAGATCCTTGTAGCAAAAGCTACTCAACTAAAATATGAGCATAACTGATGATTGACAATTGTATAAAACATTGACAGTTATAAGATGTAGAACGAGAACAGGGAATCAATAATAACTTGATAAAAGCAACATTCAAAACGTTATTTGGGCACGTTTTTAGGTTTAAGTTGGAGCAGTAGGGATGATAGATCGTTCTACCACTAGCACCAAAATATGAAATTGCCAAGCACTACCTCAGCAGAAGTTGATCTCAACAGTTACCGCTGCAAGTTGGATTATCAAATATTTCTATAGTATTTCTTAGAATCATGCTTAAAGCTACAAAAATACTCCACAACTTACAATAACAAATCTTTTAGATTGGCAATAGCATAGATGGTTTCACATACCTTTCCACAACCCGGGGGACCTTCCAGAAGAACACCATGAGGAGGTTTTATTCCCATTTTATCAAACAGGTCCGGATTCTTTAAGTACTTTACAAGCTATCAAGACAATGTGATCACCGTAAAGACAATAAGAGGTTAGTAATCTTCACTTCATGGTTTCTCTCGAGCTATTAAGATTTCAAAGAAAATGATATCATGCAAAATTTGATAGTGTAAAGTAAAGCCCTAGAGGTAAGGAATTTAGAGGTTAAGCAATCTAAACCCAAATATGAAAAGGAAAAGCTAACTTAATTCTAACCAAGAATGTGAACCAGGAACATATAAAACAAGAGATCCATGCTCAGAGAAGAACTGACGCAGCCACAACCAAGGAATGGAATTTAAACAAAGTTAGCAAGTGCATACATTATTCATTATTATAAACAAGCTTCTTGGATTAACAATTTTTGAGCTTTTCTGATGAGTTCATGAAGTTAGAAGATATGGTACAAGTGCACGTGACAGTGACAAACGGGCTTAATGTTTTGAATTAAAAAGTAATAATTTGATGAAGTGATACCTCTTGAAGTTCGTCAACTGCTTCATCAATCCCTGCAACATCGCCGAATTTAACGCCAGTTGAACCCTGTAAAATAATGATTCAATGTCATCAAAAACGTAACCAAAAAGATATTAGAATTGAAGAAACGTGCAGATAGAAGTCCAGTTTGAAAACTTACGTCAACACGAGCTTCTGCTTTAGACTGAGAAAAAGCAATCCCTTGCCATAAATCCTGCAAAAAAAAAAAGCTTTGAAGTGATTGAGAGCTAAAGCAAAATGATTGAAAACATGTAAAAGCATGCATTATAAGCATACAAATATTATACCCATTTCCTAAAGTTCTTTGGTCTACGTGACAGTGTGAAACGAACAAGAAGAACCATAGTCATGACAACAAGTAGGATTGGTTTCAGCATCTCAATGCTCGATGATACACCACCAAATGTGTAGAAATCAGAAATCCTTGAGAAGATGCCCCCATCGGCGAGAACATCGACAAGGTAATCCCATGATCTTTCAAGAGCACCGAGGAAGATGCCCAAGAACAGCTTGAGGAATGGCTTTGCTATAGGCCAAACAACATAAACCGTAGTGACAAAGGCGAAACTAGTGACTGCAAAAACAGCCGAGGCTAAGAATCCTCCAACAACAGCTGCAGCTGCAGCAATAACTGCTGTCACCATTCCGAGCTCAACCATCACTCTACTTGAAATAGAAGAGGCGACTGGATTTGGGAAGTTCGCCACTTTTCCAACCCAAGACTGCAAATAAACATTTGGTAGCAGAAAAACTAAGTCAATAACAATATATCTGTTGCTCAACCTCTATATATATAGACAATCTTAACTCCACCCTAGTGGATAGATTCTCTGAAAAGACATGAGATCGTAATCTAGTAAATTAGATCAAAATGAACAAAAAAGACTGATCACCGTCATATGCCTTTCAATTTCGTATTGCGGACCACTGTATTCTTTCAGAAGAGCTTGAGCTTCTCCAACTTCAAGCCTCATTGACCTATCAAGAAACCGATCAATAATAAATAAAAAGCAATATTCTGGATACATCAAAAATAAAACTTTTCTTCTTCGTCTTATCCTACTAATATTCACCATTTGGTTCTCTGTAAGCTCTTGACTCCAGGAATTTCCTTGAGATCAACGATGAAATCTCTATAGCCACTCGTGTAAGGAACGCCAGAAACTTCCTTCGATGTGAGCAGCTTGACTTTATCATTCTTCATGGCTTTTCTAAAATCTTCCAAGCTCATCTTTGGTAACTCTCTCACAATCTTCTCAAAGTCCTCTTCCTCAGATAAATCCGGCCCAAAAACTTGCTCCGGGACATAGAGCTTCCCTTTGTATTCCCTCAATATATCACTCAAATAAACAGACTTATTTCCAGTTTCGCTGCTGCTTCGACTTTCGCTTTTCTCCGTCTCCCTTATCGTCTTCGAATCGAGCTTCCTTTTGATGAATTCAAACGCACCCGTCGCATTGGCGCCTCTGCTCAAATCCTCTCTCTCCTTCAGATTATACAGCTTATCACCAACTCGGTAACGAGGTTCCACCTGACTAGGATTCTCCTTCAAAACCCTAGTCACGAAATCATCGCCCGCCGGATTATTCGCCTCGCCGGAGCGAGACGTTCCAGGTTTCAATTCGCACAGAACCGTGAACGAACGACGCAAGATTGGAGCTCGCCATCGAGTTTTCGCAGCGAAACCCGATGTAGCTGCGTGTTTCCAGATCGATTTCTTGTGCTTTTCTGGGAAACGAACACCGAGTGAGAAGACTGTGTCTATAGAAGCCATTTCCCGACGATAACCATGTACAGACCCAAAAAAAAAGCTTCACAGAGTGAACCTTGTAAGATTGAATCGCATTGCGAATTTTTGAAATTTCGTTTAAGGATAAGAAAAGAGCAAATTCTGGGGGTTTTTATTGAAATAATTTCAGGGGTTTTTCTTCTGTTATAGCTCCACGGCCATATTACACTGCGACATTTCGCCTTCGTTGTGTTTTGTTTATCCGGTCCGACTACAAAACGGGTTTATGTTCCGGGTCAAATTGACCCGACTGCTGGTACATCAATCCATCAGCTTATCCTGGTACATCCAACTTCTTTTAGAAAACGCCTTGAAATTTTGTGCGATTGTTTTAAACGCCAAAACGTTTGTAAAAGTTAATTTCTGGTACATTAGAGAAGGAAAAATTAACTTTTACGATCGTTTTGGTTTTGAAAACGGTCGCACAGAATTTCAAGGTGTTTTCTAAAAGGAATTTTTCTCATATTTTCCCTTTCATTCCGATCACGTCTCTGACCAAAGCGAATAAAAAAAATTCTAACGAAGCTTTTTTAATATACTAATATGATGTTATTATATTTTTTTAGTCGAATATCATATTTATTTTACATCTTTTTAACTATCTTGCAATTGTTTATTGCTAAAATTTTACTACCATTTCGCTAATTCGATTTAATCAGCTCAAAAAAATAAAAGAAAACAAATTAAAATTATATCTTTTAATATTTGCTTTTAGTAATCAAACGTTCGAGTAACAGATTTTTAGCAGCAAGTTTCCAGCATCTTAAAATCCGCTACTTAAATTCATTATAAATATATTTGTCATTAGTTAAAAAAAAAAAATATATATATATATAAGTATGTTTGCCCCCAATAAAAAGAAAAAGAATATATATGTATATACAAAGTATATTTGCCCCCAACAAAAAAAAAGAAAATATATATATTAGTATGTATTCCCCAACAAAAAAAAAACATATATATAAATAAAAGTATGTTTGGCCCCAACAGATAAAATGTAGTCGACTAGAAAAAAAAACGTCTAATTATTGTTTTTAGTAGTCGACTGACTCGACTCGTCGGCCACCTTTCTTGCACCCACACTTCTGTCCAGCTTTATCCCTATGTCCAAACAAATATCCTTTTGCTTTACACGCCGCTCACTTTTCCCTTTTTTTTTGTTTTAAGTTAAAACTCTTATCCCAACCGGAGAACAGTTAAAACATCGTTACCAAACATCTCTTCCGAGATGGCGAAGCCTTCTTCTTCGTCTGGCCGAACAAACCTCGCTTCATGCGCCGTCGCCACCGCTTTCATCTTCTTCGTTATCATCGCCGCCGTCACCGTTTACCTCACCGTCTTCAGACCGAGAGATCCCGAGATCTCCGTCACAAACGTCAAGGTTCCGTCGTTCTCCGTGGCCAACAGCTCCGTCAGCTTCACCTACTCCCAATTATCCTCCGTCAGAAACCCGAACCGCGCCACTTTCTCTCACTACAACAACAAAATCCAGCTCTTCTACTACGGAAACCGGATCGGTTTCATTTTCATACCCGCTGGGGAGATCGAATCGGGTCGGACGAAGCGAATGTCCGCTAGTTTCTCCGTAGAATCATTTCCTCTCGCCTCTTCTACTTCTCAAATCTCCGCCGCCGATTTTCAGCGTCCTGGATCCGTTGGGAGAGTGGAGGCGAGTAGTCGGGCCGGGTCAACAGTGGAAATAGAGTCGAAGTTTGAGATGGCGGGTCGGGTTCGGGTTCTCGGTTTGTTCACACATCAAATCGCAGCAAAATCTAATTGCAGGATCGCGATTTCTACGATTGATGGGTCGATCGTAGCCGTCCGTTGTTGATACTAGCCTTTTGTAGCAAACAAACAAAAAAAAATGTTAAAAGTGTTATTTTTCAAAACACATGTAAAACTCCATCGGGTTCTTTTCTGAATCCTGAAGTTAGAAAATTGCAAATATAAATACAATGATTTTGTACTCAAATTGTTAAGTGAAGAAGGACTTTCGTATTGTTTTTCAGATTTTATACATATGATTATTGAATTTGTCAACTTTATCAATAACATATCTAGTTCATCATTCCCATTTACAAGTTTAAAATTACAGAACTTGTAGAAATTGGAAGAATAGAGACGACTTACAGGCAACAAAAATGCATAATAGTAAACAGAAAATGAAATAATTATTACATTAAACAAATGTAAGAAATAAAGTGAAACGAGTAAAAATACATACATAAATGACAAAATAGAAAATTTTCAGTGGCTGAAACGTATAAACTATAAAGTGACGATTTGAATATCAAGAGTTGCTATGATAAATTAGTAATACACGTACTTCCCCAACTTACTTCTAAAATTTGGTTCTTATCAGCATTTTTTCATGTGTTTCTAAGCAACGATTAATGCAAGAAAAACAAAACAAAAAAAAACGAGAACTATGAGGAGCCATTGGAGGATTCGTCGTAGCCATAAGGATTATTGCTGGCCCAATTCCATAGATCCCTACACATCTCTTCGATCCCATACTTAGCCCTATATTGATACCATACCAAACAAAAAATGATAAGATTGACATGTTGAGTGTGTATTTTTATTTTAGTAAACCCATTTCAGTATATGTCATCTATATAATTCCTCCACTATGTTGCCAAAATAAAATCAACTTACTTCCAATTCAGCTCGCGTTCTGCTTTCTCTGTTGAGGCGTAAACAATTTCAGCGTCACCAGGGCGTCGTCCGGCCATCATCAACGGGATTTTCTAATCGAAAACAATCAAAAAGTTGAAACCAATGGACGACAATCTGGTTGTAAAGGCCAATAAGCGGCTGCTCATTTGGTTAGAGCATTGTTCTATTAAAACAACCAAACAATGTTTACCTTTCCGGATGCCTTCTCAAAGGCAGCGACCATTTCTAGGACCGATGTCCCATTACCCGTTCCAAGATTGTAAACCTCACAACCTGACCATTCCAAGAGTTAACCTTGGATTCAATGGCAAATTATAACGAGGGGAGAAACAGATAAGTGTTTATTAATAATCCTTACTGATTTTGAGATCATCTAGCTTGCGAAGAGCAGCTATATGTCCATCTGCTAAATCAATGACATGAATGTAATCTCTAACCTGAAAGAAAGACAACAAAGATATGGACAAAATAATGTTAAGATCATGAATATGTCTCCCATATTCCACATTCCAACAAAATATGAGACTGTAATGTAACAACAGTCAACGATTCTTTTCTACGAGAGACAGCATATAAAACATACATACCCCTGTACCATCCTTCGTCTTGTAGTCTGTTCCAAAAACGGTGAGGTGAGGTCTCCGGCCAACTGCAACTTGTTGGATGTAAGGCATGAGATTGTTTGGAACTCCAAGAGGATCTTCACCAATGTAACCACTAGGATGTGCACCAACAGGGTTAAAGTATCTAAGCAATATGATCTTCCAATCAGGGTCAGAGCGATGTACATCCCGGCAAATTTCTTCGATAAAAAGCTTACATAGCAATAACCAAAGAATCTCTGTCAGGTTTTTTTCCTAACTGTCATTATCACTATTACTTTCACTATCACAAGGTGGGTTTTGGTAAATACTCAGGCTAAAACTACTACCTTAGTACGGCCATATGGGTTTGTTGCAGATATTGGGGACTCCTCGGTGCAAGGAACCTCTTTTGGCCAGCCATAGACAGTAGCTGATGATGAAAACACAAGCTGGAAAACAGAGTAGTAAAAGCTAATCATGAGACAAACGAAGACAAAAACTCAAAAGGGGAAAAGAATCTACAAAAGAGGGGAATCCATGTGGTGGCAATTGGCAAAATGGAGAGGAAGAATATTTACATTCTTGCAGCCGTGTTGAGCCATAACCTCCAAAAGCGTAATAGTGCCAACAAGGTTATTATTATAATACAGCAAAGGCTTCTCCACACTCTCACCTACTGCTTTAAGTCCAGCAAAGTGTATCACTGCATCAAACCTGTTAATAATTCCACGTTTCATCAAAACCAATTATATGAACAGTCATTTGTCGTCTTGAAGAGTCCAAAAAAAAAGAAAAGATTTTTATTTTCAATCATACTTAGTTTCTGAGAAAATCTTCTCAAGCGCAGGCCTGTCTCGGAGATCCACCTGCAGGTAAGAAAAAAACTAGAGTTTTAAGAAACTAAATTGACCCCAAAGAGAATCTTCTGATTTCAGACATGGCAGGCGCGAGTTTAATATTTAAGGTATTAAAGCATGATAAAATTCTGATTCGCCTTCTTGAAGAACATCCCAATTCCAGACAGATCAAATATATAAATATAGCACTTGTGATAATATTAAAATACTCTTTCACATGGCACTGATGCTTTATTCTGAAACTTTTTATAATTGGGACACACAAAAAATAGCCACATGGTGTATACAAAATTAACAAGAACCCTGGAATCACACACAATCATTAAAAAAATGAACTTTTGTCACGAAAATCTGATCATAACTCCGAAAAAAACAAACAAAGGAAAAAAAGAGGAGTTTCGCGTCCGTCGTCGTTAATCAAATTCATCAATACTTCATAGATAGAGACCAAATCGCAGAAATCGAAAACGATGATTACGAAACTCTTATTGGAACAAAATTCTTCACGCACACGTTTCCTAGAACCTAACAAGCAAAATTCGCCGAGAAATTGTAATTCCACGGAGGGTAGAAAAAAAAGAGCCAGCGAAATAAACCTGATGGAAGGAGAGACGGTCTCCGTTTTCGCCGGCGAGTTTCTTCACGCGCTGGAGAGAAACAGCAGAGGAATTGTCGAGATTGTCAACAACTACGGCGGAGTAACCACCGTTAAGCAGTTGAAGCACAGTATGACTTCCGATGTAGCCAGAGCCGCCGGTGACCAGAATATTCTTCGCCATCGTTAACAGAAACAAAATAAAATTCGCAGAAGTTAAATAATTTTAAAATTCGCAAGAGCGTTTTGTGTTTTGTTTTTTTGGGATCGAGCAAAAGGGGTTTTATAGAGCGGTGATGAATATTTTGACTGTATATTTACTATGATTCTACGTTTCTAGAGAGAAAGAGAGAAAGGAGAGAAAAAATGTGCCACGTGGTAGAATTTGGTATAGTTGCGAATATACCGGACTCCTTGGAATTGTCTGAATTACCCTTTGACGTTATTCCAAATGAATTTAATTTAGTTTATTCTTTTAATTTTTTTGGTAATAAATGTAATTTATTACTTCGATATAAGATTAATGGATATAATAAATTTGGATGTAACGAGGAGGATGTTTTAGATTTCATATATATTTAATAGTTTACCTTTCATAACAAAGATTTTCTTTTAGATCATCCGAATATCCTTTTTTTTCAAACAAAGATAATAGCGTAATATATATTTGTATATTTTATATTAAATTTACAATTTAGTTGATTAAATTAGTGTGATTGTTTTGCTTTCATGGAAACTCCACCAATGTAGAACATATATATGTCCAGAAAATTAGGGAGTCACGAGATTTGAACATTCAAGGATTGTTTGTACTTTAGGTATAACTAAAGTTAAATTAAATCTCTACTTTAATGCTATTTGAATCAAAATTTTCTCTTTTTACATATATACATGTGCTACAGAAATGAAACAAAAACAGTTACAATTCCAAAAAAAAGAGGCAACATACTAGTGGATCCATGTGACGACATATATTACTTTTTTCAAAGTTAAGAAAATACATTTTTCCAACAAAAAAAACAGACTAGTGGATGCATTTTTGCAAGAATTAGGCACGTTGGATTATAAATAATAAGCAAATAAAAATCTTATATTATATCATATCATATGATACTAATCGGTGGCAGTGTTGGTTGACATCAACTCCACCAAGGACATTTCGTGACTTGAGTCACACACGAAAACTATAACATTTTATTTAGCACCTCTTTTTTCTGTTTTCAGTTATAGTTTTCTTACACTTCTCGTGAATATTTTAAGACATCGACATATAGGTAGAGAGATGAATATGTAAACGTAATTTAGGTTGAAACCAAATTTGTTTTCTGTGAAAGTAAACTAGGTTATAGTATTAGCTAAACGAGTCAAAATTTGATGATATAACATGGAAATGAACTCTTGTCGTTTTTGGCTTATATGAATTCACAAGAAAAATTTACCCTTTTCATATAAACATATGATATTGAAGCAGTCCCAAAAATCAATATCTAAAAATATATCGGGTGACCAAAGTGGACACACTATGAAAACGAAATGTATGTTATATAATATTTGTGTCACCGTCTGCAAACGACATACAAATCATAACGACAAGGAAGATGGCTTCATGATATTTACAAATATTGAGACAAGTCTGTAATTAAAGTCGATTAGGTCAAACTAAAAACAAAAGGAGCAGTTTGGACCATTAAATGATCGTGAAGATTAATTCAAAAGAATATTTTATTATATTTATTGTGTAACTAACACCAAGTAAACGTAAATATTTTGTTTGGTTCAGTTTTTGGCATAAGCGATATTTGTTTGACTTATCATTTATTATCTCCTTACGTAATTACACCTTCGAAAGAAAGAAAAGTGGAATTTTGTAGAGGCTAATGGAAAGAGAGAAACGTTCCCAATTCTTTCGCCTCAATTAACTGAGGCCCATTAAAACAATGAACGGAAATTGCAAAACTGCGTCAAAAATATACAATAAGAAAAAAAGGAGCATAATGGAGGTGCGGGGAATCGAACCCCGTGCCTCTCGCATGCGAAGCGAGCGCTCTACCATATGAGCTACACCCCCAATTTTGATGTTTGATATCAAAAACATAATTGTTAGACCTAAAGTTTTACTGAAACGTTTCTAAGATGTTAGCTGATTGGTTTTCTCGTCGAGACAAACGTGTAATGCCTTACACCAGAAATGCAAACGTGAGTAGCTTCAATTAAACACACCGAATGAAGATCTAAGATTGAATATATATTTTATTTCTTAGATGCATTTTCAAGATAGTGCTAAGTCATAGATTCACAAAAGAATTGCAATACTTAGTGCTTAACAAGAATATAAAATCCCAATGTCAAAATCTAAAATGGAACACCCAATAAAAGCTGTGGTTTCTTAGTAAGCAAATCTTCTGGCTCTAGCCCATGGTGGCAACCTTGGAACATGCACTTCAATGCCATAGTTGTTGTTACTCTTTCTCTGTTTTTTCATGATTGCAAACCGAGAGTCCAGTGTCTTCCACTTCCCTCTTCCATTTTCTACTTTCTGATCTACCTCATGCCTCTGCGGATAAAGATCGATTGTTATCAGCCCTCCATGCACTCAGTATTAAAGCTCTTGGATATTGATTTCATAGGAGTTGGGCATGATTTAGTCATCAGGGTCATTATAACACGCCAGATTTGCATTTACCATATCAAATCACTAACATAACGTACGCCACATCCTACCCACCAAAATTTCCCTTGCGGTTCTTATGGTTCAAAATTTACAAACCCATAATCGATCGCAAGACCTTTTAGATTATCTCTAAACCATTAGATGGCAGTTGTAACTCTAGATACAAATAGTTAAAAAGTAATTTTGTGAATATATCTCAGGGCCTCATAAACATATCAACAAGGATAACACAAAAACGAAGAAAATATAAGAAGTAGGTCCAAAGAGTATACAGTAATAAATAATTTACCTTGGCGCTGAATCTAGCTTGTACAGATCTATTCTGGACTGGTGGAGCAATGAGCCTGCACCCAAAAAAAAAACAGATTGCTCCACTCATCAGCAAAATCTATGCTCAAGCTTAAGGTTCTGAATTAATGTCCTTTAACTCAAATCCTCAACCCCAAAAAAAAATGTTTGCCAACTCTTCCAAGCACCATCATAAACACGACTAAATAAATTTGGACCACCAAATCGTGACCAGGAAGGGACTTAGAATAGAAGCTTCTTGAATCAAATAAAAATGAAGGGACTATAAGGACGCCAGAATAAGAAACAGCTCATGGAATTATCACGCATCTAGACCTTGGCTGATTGGCACTAGTCATCCTTCCAGCACTGAAAGCTTTACGGACACTGAGTAGAGGAGCTGTAGCGGCTTTACGAGCAATGTTTGTTGTAGCAGCAAACTGATTTCCTTTGAAATTAGACCTTCTCTTAGCAATAACACCCTGAAAATTATGAGATAAGTCACAAGAAAAATCTAAACAAATGAACAAGAAGATCCAAAAGATAAGATAATACAAAGAAGCCAAGAAAACAAATCAGCTGAGAACACTCAAAGCTAACCTGCCTAACTGCAGAAAGTGAGTTCACATACTTCTTCACTTTAGTGGTATTGTTTCTGGAAGCACCATTGAAGTTTTGGTTTTTGTTCTGGGCATAAAAACAAAATTATATGCCAGAGACCAGTTGAATAACATCCAAGTCTCGCAAAGACAATTAGACATGTAATGTTAGACATCTATGAAAGTTTCACTACCTTTGCTCTCCTTGATTTCTTGCCCTTATTCAATTTGGTATTTCTCTTTGACAACTTGATGATATCATCTAAGCCAAGGATATATAGATATTATCATGATCAACAAAACAATAAGAAAAACAAATAATTGGAAACATAAAAAGCTATGGTGGTGTAACAAAAAAAAACATAAATCTACCCAAAGACATGGCGACTTTCTTTTCAGTGCGAGCAATGATCTCGGCGACAAGGGGTGTTTCAGTCTCCATCTGCACATACAAAGCAAATTCATTCACGGAAAACACAAATTTTAATACGATAAGTACGAGTTCGTACAGAGTCCATTAAACAGCACAAATCAAACAAAACGCAGTCACAATTGTAAGACAGAGGTCAAGAGACTCAAGATATATGAAGTTCGGCGAAGATACAAACCCTAATCTAGACATGGAATTAAAAATTAGATAAAACGATTCCATGAGAAGCGAGCAACCTCAATTTACAATGCTTTACCGTTTATGAAGAAGAAGCTTTACCGTTTATGAAGTAAAAGCTAGAAGCGAAATCGATATCAGAGAGACGACGGAAAGAAGCTACGAGTCTTTCTGAGCAGACGATGACCTTACCGAGTCAACTCGTCAGTATACGAGTTTTTTAATCTGTTCCAACGAGAAATTAGAACAAACCGCCTTGCTAATCGGATTTCAGAAGGGTTTAAGATCGCCCACGTGGCATAGTATCATTGGGTCAGTACTTAAATAAAATAACTATATTATTTTTCCGGTAATCAAATATGATTACTTGATTGTTTACAAAAGGAATAACAAACACTGTTTATTTTATTTTATTCTCGATGTTTTTTTTTGCTTTTTGATCTAACGGCTCAAAAGAAAAAAAGGGAGAAACAGAGCTGATTAGTTTTAGTTCTGCCCGTAGATCCACTTCTCAGCATTGTTGGTGTAAGAAACGAGTTCTTCAGCCTTAAACCACAAACCAATCTCGTCTTTAGCTGTCTCTGGTCCATCACTTCCATGGATAATGTTTCTGCAATTTCCCAAAAACAAACAAAACCAAATCAATATGATATCTGAAAAAACGAACCAAACATGCATATGTATATATATAAAATGCATGAAAATAGTCAATTAGTGTACCTTCCAACAACAACTGCTAGATCTCCTCGGAATGTTCCAGGTTCAGATTTTTGAGGATCAGTGGCTCCAATCAGTTTACGTCCGTATCTAATCACTCCTTCGCCTTCCCAGACCTTAAACCAAGTTCAAAATGTTAAATTGGGATGTGAAATTAGCTCTCAACCACCAAGTCGTTTTGACTAGTTGTTCTTTTAGTTACCATGGCAACAACAGGGCCTGAGCTAAGGAAGTCACACAAGCCGTTGAAGAAAGGTCTTTCCTTTAAATCATGGTAATGCTTCTGCGCGAAACCCTTTGAAGGAACCATGACTTTGATACCAACAAGCTTGAATCCTTTGCGTTCGAACCGGGAAATGATTTCTGATATCTGTTGATGAGAGCAGTAAGATTTGTTAAGAAATTTTTGAGCATTTCAATAAGATGTAAGTATGTAACAAGTGAAATCAAATATGCATAGACTCGGCCTATTTATTACCAGTCCTCGTTGCACTCCATCAGGTTTGATAGCGATGAAAGTGCGTTCCATCTGATTGAACAGTTAAATCCAATTATAAAGAGAGAAACCAGAAATAACCAAAGATAGAGAGATATATGTAGATCATATATTACCTCAGCAGCAAGCACTTCCTGATCTTGAAGCATGAAAGCTATAACAGAAACCATAAAAAGAAAACAAGGCTATTCATAAAATCTACGCAAGACATGAGTAGAAAACAAAAAGAAAAAACTCATCAGCTATAAGTCTTGCACATATGGTTCAACAGCAAATACTGGATGCAGCCAAAAGATTGATATTAGACATCATTTTGAAGTTGTCTAACTAACATTATCAAAGTGAACATTTGATTGCGTGTCTTATAGAATGTATTCGTAAAACAGTAAATCACAGCAACCATTATGTAGGTAAGACCTGCAGCAGGAAGTGCGAGGAGTCCCGTAATCCAGCTCTTAGATGCGAAGCCAGAACCCGATTGTCGAAAGTTGGATGCATACTGAGGGACTTTTCCAGATGCATAAACCACTGTTGCTGCACCAATGGCTCTGCCTTCTGAAAACGAAAAATAAAATAATCACTTTATCCTCAAAATGTTGATTGAATATGCTTTGCCATATTATATTAACAAGTAACAACCTCTACAAGAAACATCAATCAAGAAGCAGGAAGGCTTCTGTGAAGAAAACATAGATGTAAGAGTGCCATATTCAGAGATGGGAAACAAAAAGCTAATGGACAGTGAGGAAGAATAGAGGATCAAATCAAAGCTAGACAAAAAAAACGATTGAGAAGGATTTTACAAATGACCTATTCCATTTGATCAAGAAGACCAAGACTAAGCAAGCAAAGGTAGAATCAGAAAACGTTTGACTCATCTATCTACATGTTATATATCCCACCGAAATTTTATGTCATTTCAGGGGAAAAAGAAAGAAGCAAAGAGAATATGTTACGTACCGGAGAAGAAACGAGTATTCCTAGATGAAGAAAGAAGAGACCTTGCTGCCCTAGAAACAGATCTGCAGATTTGGGAGCTCATTTCTCTGTTATACGATGCAACGAGATTGAGAAAAAGAGTGATGTGTGAGGATTTAAGAAGAGAGAACTCGGAAAATGTAAACCTGTTGGAGGATTTTATACCAAGCAAGCATATAGTTCGACCAAACCGGGTCGGGTCTGTTTTGGCTCGGCTGGAACCGGTCCGGCATAATTGGAAAAGGACTCATTGGCCCAGGATTTATTGCCTTTTTTAATTTTAATTTTTTACAACAAGATTTGTTGCCTATTCAAGAAACGAATATATTCCAAAGTAACCATCAAAATAAGCACGTGAATGGCTGAATGTAAC
Source organism: Schrenkiella parvula (assembly GCA_000218505.1). Lineage (NCBI taxonomy): Eukaryota > Viridiplantae > Streptophyta > Magnoliopsida > Brassicales > Brassicaceae > Schrenkiella > Schrenkiella parvula. Next base: position 10,982,272 of record CM001193.1, on the reverse strand, counting down.
CATTTCTCACACAGTTAGAAACACCAAGACGACATGATGTTGTTGCCAAAATCTATTCTTCTAAGAGTTCTTCTGCCAAAATCTATTCACCAACTAAATCGTAACAGAGCGACATATGATGTTTCTAGTCACCAAGTTCAGTAAAAGAATTTTTCAATGACGTGAATTCTACTACATCTTAAAGAAGCATTTTATATACATTGAAAAATTAAAACTATACAGTGCAGTGAGATAATCTTCAATTTAACCCGCGCTTTCGCTTGATCCATTTGGTAATCTTTCTTCTGGTTCAGACCTGCAATTATGGCGTAATACTGACAACCACGAATCCACCTGAAATCAGGAATACCCACGAAATCATCACGACTTCAACGTTGCAGGATCTCTAACATGTGTGTTCAGATGTATGTATATCTATTTGGTTCACCTGTGTTTTTGAAGTGCTTGAGCACTCAAATCTTAGGCCTTGACGGGTTAAGATATAAAAGCAATGATGGGTTTCGTCAAATTCTCTTGTGTAGCTTGGCAACGAACCAACTTCAACAACATCCGCTAGCAATGTCGAATCTTGAGGGCTCAAGTCTGCAATAGAGAGTTTCAAGAGACATTACAAGAGGAATAAACATTTCAAACAAGATCGTTAAAGTGAAACTTAACTTACCTGTTGATAATAAATAGAAGAAAAGACAAGCGCCTTGAAGGACGACAAATCGAGGAAGCCAGTCATCTACTTCTGCATCGTCTAGCGGAGGTGGTTCACCCGGGAGAGCTGCCCAACGCTGAAGTTAGACCAAGAAGGGGCAAAATTGTCAATAAGAATATACACTACTATGACCCTCATGGATCAATGGAAAGTGTTCTGGAGTAAGACCCTACGCTTCTGATAAACAAATAGCCAGATAAACGAGCAGAGCGCAAGACTTCATCCACATGTTCCAACCTATGTATGGGTAGACGACAAAGAAGAATGAGATCTGCGGTTTTGATCTGAGTAATGGGGAACAATTTGAGCAAATGACTTACTGGGCTTTGAGGTAAGATTCTCTTTCTTCTAACTCAGAAAGTTCTGACCTAAGTGATTCTAATTCTGCTGCTGATAACTCTACCTGCCAATAAGAGAGTGCTAGATGATCATGATAAACTTCTCAAAAATCCGATGCAATGAATCAAAAAAACAAAGAAGAAAGGTGCGAGAATGGAACCTTCTCTTGACCATCTGAAACCCAAGGCAGACGGCGAAGAGTGAACAAGTTCAACATAAGTACTGCTCTTTTCAGTTTTCTGCGAGTCTTGGACTGACTTTGACTATGAGACCTACTGTAAACAAAAGCACCCAAAAATACTACTGATGACAAGCTCCAAGTTTCCTCCTTTTCTAGCATATTAATGTGCTAACAAGTTACCTAAAAGAAAGATCGTCTTTTGGCTGCGAAGATGATGGAGAATCCTCTTGAGCAGCTTCCGTGGTGGGACTAGGAACACTAAAGTGATCAGGTAAGATATTTAATTTCCTAGGAGTACCATCACCCATCAAAGCGTAACAAGAGATCCTGCATTCGAACAAAGATGTCAAAACTATAGAGAAGCATTGAAGATTCTTTAAGTGAGCATGATCTGATCTAATCTTAGAAGTATCATCACATAAGAAATATATCAACTAGAGTTTTTTATCCTTCACCGAGGATCAAACCTCCGAGTTTAACAAATCCACTTCACCGCAAAAAAAAGGAAGCAAACGAGCTCTTACTTCCTCTTTGTAAAGTTTATAAGCTCAAATAAAATCTACAGAATCAAGTTTTCAGGAAACAGGCGAGAGAAACCCAAAAATTCGAACCCTAATCAAATACAAAATTGAGCAAAAATAGAATCCCGGAAATATGAATTGAATGATGAGAACCGTCGGAGATTTTGAAAAATCAGCAAACAGAAGATCGAAAAGTTGCTATACCTGATGGAAGGAGAGGTTGAAGATGAATTTTTAATCCCAAGAAAAAAAGGGGGAAACACGAAACTGTGTTTTTTGTTCTTAAGGGGAAAGTGTTTTTGACCAAATTGTTTTTTTTTTCTGTTTGGATGAAGTTTGGGTTTAGGCTCCAAAATTGGTGAGTAAAAGACACTTTTAACCCCTTAAGTTTCGTCGCCAGCTCGACCCACATGGTGGGATTGTTTCAGATTAATATTAACGAAGTTATTTGAGATAATTAAACTTTGTTTGTTATTAATTGTTTCTAAAATTTGATTTAATCATATACTTTTACATATCTTAAATGTATCGAATCTGATGTTTCTATACTAGATGCCGACTAAGTTCTTGGTAATACCGATGAGTGTAAAGGACAGCCTAAGACAAAAGTGGGTGTGTAATGATAATGTGGGAGTATAGGATGCCAAATATTATTTCGTTGACTACATGATTTATCTTGCTCTTTGTATAAACAAACAATATATAAACATTAAACACAGTAGCATGTGTGTTTAATGAAGGCTCGTAATGTAATAAAGATCTTCGAACTAGGCCCAGTTTGAACTTATGTCAAAGCCCAAATGTTACTATTATTCTTCCTAATTCGCTGTTCGAAACAAACCATTCGGTTACGCATAAACCGGATCAGGTCCAACAAGTGGAAGAAATAGATAGAACTCATCTAACTGAAATCATAATATGTGGTCGTTATAACAAAAGCCGATCACGCTTCTTCCTTCTTCTTCTTCTTCTTCTTCCCATCTTTCCTTAGTCACCTCTAAACTATTCTTCAGTAAATATTTTTTTTAATGGCGACTTCTTCGATCACTATACCAACGATTCAATCTCCAATTCGGGGAACGAAGTTTCTCGGCCAAACCCATCAATTTTCAACTGCAAACCGATCGGTTTTCCCGCCTCCGAAACAGCAATCAAACGTTCATCAAGTAAAGGCCAAGGCTAAATTTAATCTATGGGAAGTGATGGGAGGAAGAGGATTATGCAACGGAGAGAAAGGTATTGAGAAGGAGCTCAAGAGGAACATAGAGGAAGAACAACAGACATCAAAGGCTGAGAATGAGACGGAGAAAGAGAGCGATGACTCTAACTTGTCGTTCAAATTACCTGAAGACGGTTTTGAGAAAGAGATGATGGGTCTCACCGGAGGATTTCCCGGCGGCGAAAAGGGATTGAAAACGTTCATTGAACAAAACCCACCTCCACCACCACAACCTCCTACGAAACCAGGAACCGATGTATCCGCGGTTGCTACAGAAAAGAAGCCTAAAGCGCCGGAACTACCACTTCTCATGCCGGGGATGATCGCTATTGTCAAGAACCCGAACAATCCGTATCACATGTATTGTGGAATTGTGCAGAGGATCACGGACGGAAAAGCTGGTGTCTTGTTCGAAGGAGGAAACTGGGACCGTCTCATTACTTTCAGACTTGAAGAGCTTGAGCGAAGAGAAAAAGGTCCACCCGGTAAGAATCCGAAGTCTTGTGTTCTTGAGCCTCTTATCGAACAGATGCAAAAGGAGGCAGCACCATAAGAGATTTCTATACTCTTTGCTTTCCTGTGAATGTATATGTAACGTACCTTTGCGTTTAGGCTACAAGATTCTAGAAAAGCGCTTCATCATGTGATATAAAAAAGAATAAACGATGAATTCCAAACCATAAAGCATTAATAGGGATTGGAATGCCCTCAATCAATGGTGAATCTGTATATGAGATAAATCAGTATATAACTAAAAGCAGTTAACACTGCAATGGAGTAGTTGGTTTATTGTGTCATTGACATCAGTTTCTATAATAACCAAATCTTGACTCTTGAGTATATTCTGTGAATGGCAAAGAAGAGAAGAGTTCCACCATTTCTCGTCAATATATCATGTTGAAATGATCAGATGCAGCCTCCCAACTATGAAGATTTACAGAAATGGAGAAGAAGTTAGGAACATAACAAAATTATCACATAATGGAAAAAAGAAACTCGAGAGTTCGAGTTTTTAGTCCATAAACTTAGTAGTTGGTCACGCCATTATATAGGTAGGACGATAACCGCAGCCATGTGTAAACTCAAGAGAAGTATAGAATGAAAGTGGTACAGCAAACTAAACCTACAAAATAGTCAAAAAGACTTATTTAAGTGTTAATCATGTCCAGCAAGTTACTTACCAATATAGCTTCCATTTCTTCGTTTGAAACTGGCGTGCGCTTTGGCTGCAGTGATGCCTTCCCGCCTACAGTCTTTGGCATGTTCAGATTGGAGAAGAAAAATGTATCAGCTTCATTTTCCACCTGCTTCGTGCCCTCTGTAATTTAACAAGGTAAAAAAATTAATGCTAACATATTCATGTAGATTGCCATCAATCAAACAGATTTTTGATACCCCATGTCAAGCTTAAACAAAAGAACTTCTACAATGATTCAAGATATGATTCCAAGTTGATAATAGAAATGGAAAAAAAAACAGCTACGGAGGATAAAGTTATGGCAACTAGATTTTATTCAATGCTAAACAAATCTGTGTGCAAGGTAGGTAGACGAACTATATACTTCCCTCGGACGAAAAGAACAAAGCAAGTGATTATTTAAGAATACCACACACCTTTATTATGAACGAGGAATCAGTTTTCTTATTGAACCAAATCCTATAACAAGAGCATTTACAAACAGAGACTCAGAGACCAAAATTGTTTGTTAAAATTCTCCATGTCAAAACTCCAGAGACTCTCCACACTAAACGTTCGAAGTTTCTCACGATACGTTCTATATCCTAAAATCTAGGAATCTAGAAGCGCTAATTATATAGATGCAAATCAATGAGGTATTTTCTCGGAACGAAGCAGATCGAAAAACATATAATCAAAGCGAAATGGATAGCATCTCATATCTGATCCGTTGCAATGAAACTGTACACAATGTTCTCGAATCAAGCAAGAAAAACCGATAAAAATATTAAAAAAATCATGAAGCTTCTTAAAAACGAAGAACGACACAGATTCTGCATAGAATTTCAACGGTGATTTGAAAACCTGAAGGTTTCAAATGTCGCTGAGGAAATTTGATGCGAGGAATCCTCTTCAACCCTTGAACTACGTTCATCTCTTTCGCTCTTTGTTCTCTCGTTCGTACCAAGGAGAATGTTGACGGCGACTTGGAATTTTTCTCTGTTTCGTTCTTCTTCGAACCTTCGGCTTTGTCTTCAAGTTTCCACAATCGGGGGCCATTTGCGATGACTAGGCCCAGCTAATCATACAGCCCAATTAGAAGCCCTTCCAATGTTATTTTCCCGGTATTCTCCGGTTTTACAATTGCAATACCAATTGAAATCGATCCCGGTCCGGCCGATGTTCATGTACGGCTCCTATTGATAAGAAAATATGATTGGTAAGAACATGCGCAAATCTCATAATTTATAGCGAAACATCAGAATATGAGTTTTTGATGGAAAAAAGTTAGAATCAAGACTTGGTCAAGCGCAAAAACCTTTTTTTAATTGGTTGGTCGTTGGTAAGCCTTAAACGCGTTATCTAAATATCTATTACCATCTTTTTGTTTATCTTCCTCTACTCTTAATATATACAGTTCTATATTACATTGTATGATTTAATAATAAATTCGTAATCAATTTTATAATGTATACCAGTTTCCCAATATGATTTGCTAGTGATGCTTTTAGTTGACAATCTATACCATATATTTCATACGGGATGGACATCGTAATCAACTTTTCAACTAATATTTGATAAATTACATAAAGAATAATCTGTGACAAAACACATATGTTCATATTTTTCTTGGTTTAGTTAGCTGTGTGTGGATATTAACATTGAAAATTTAGAGTAGTATTTATTGATTTTTATTTCTTTCTATCAGTTAGACTAATTCAAAATGGAGTAATTGACCATTTCATATAGAATTGCCCTAGTGGCACGGCATTATTTTTGTTTGTGGAAAATTTTGATATTTGAATGTATTAGAACTACTGGTGGTAGCTGGTGATATTTCTCATTGATAATGATTGAAAACTTGATATATGTGACAAATTTGTACTTAATATCATTTTCAGACGCATAAGAGAGAAAACTTTAAAGTCATGGTAAAGCTTTTGACTGGTTAATGATGATATTTACGTTTGCTTCGTTTACCTTAATGACATTAAACATTGACTTGATTATCTGCAGCAGCCCCACACACACACAATAAAATAAAAAAAGCACATACTCTGATACTTATATGATAGTTATTTATAATTGATGATCTTTATCTTTTACCCTTAAGTCTCTTAAAATATTATCAGACATCTTCAATTAAACATCGATGGCGAACTAGAAAGTTGTTTTGCATTGTACAACAAAACAAATCTGAATAAATTCTAGTACCCCACGGCAAAGTGACGTCATTTTCGTCTTACCCCAAAGCACACTCCACTACGTGTCTGATTAATCAAATCGTATACTTGGTCGCCTATATATATACTCGTCTCTCATTAATTGGGTACACAGAAGAACAAACAAGAAGATAACGCAAAAACTTTCTCTCCCTTTGCCAATAGAGAAGAAAAGGAAAATGATGGATTCTTTAGCTAAATGCTTCAACGGACTTCAAGAAAGGTACGAGAGCGTTCTAGAAGCAAAACTCATTTACAGAGACGACTTAGACATAACGTTGCCTCTGAATGGCTCAGAGGTTTCGGTAGAACCTACCAAAAAGTCTCGTTGCTTGCAGAGAGCCAAGAGGATTGACAAATCCCTGAGGTTCGAAGAGGAAGAGGAAGAGATCATAGCAAAGCCACTAGCTAAAAAAGAAGGTCAGAAACCACGTAAGGTTGTGAGGTTTCAGTTAGAGAATAATAAAATCTTCGAGCCGGAGAAGCCGGTGAGGTTCGGTCTTGATCAAGAACTTGAACCGGAAGAGAAGCCGCTGGAGGAGAAAGAGGGTTTGAAGATAGTTAAAGGGAAGGAGGTTGTGAGGGTTAAGATCAAGATGACGAAGCAAGAAGCTCAGAGGCTATTAGGGAAATGTAAAAACGACAGCGTTTTGGATCTCGAGCATGTGGTGGACCATATCGCACACGTCTCGGGTCATCAGCTTCAAGTCGCTGTGGTTGTGGTTGCTTGTGACAATGAGCGATGAGGAAATGGCTGCTGGTTATCCAAGATGGAATAGTTTTTTTTAGTAATTAATTTTTGGCTTTACTTATCGAAGTTTTGTAGTTTTAGGGTAATAATATCTATGTATCAAGTCATCATGTGAATATTTTTTGCCACAAGATTTGGGGAATCTTTATAGTTTTCATGCAAAATCCTTAAACTTATGATCTAAAGGAAAATATTATGAAAACATGAAAATAAAAATTGATTTTACTTCAAACCAATTAGAAGAATAAACTCAACTTTTTCATACACATAGATATGTTTATATATAATCGTAACCTCCACACCTAATATATGAAATCAAACTGAATGTTTTAGGTCTATGAATTTTCGTAGTAAGCAAACGAGAAACGACTATTAACTCAACTTGAATATTCTATATAATCTATCCTTTTCGTAGTGAGCAAACAAGAGACGACTATTAAATCGAACTAGATATCTTAGGTAATTAGTTTTCACTGTAAACAATCGAACTAGATATAAGTACCTAGATTGACATTCTCTTTATAGGTATATAATGATATATATAAAATTAATTTCTTCATCTACTTTTTTTTCCACATGTCCAATATAGTCGAGACTCCATATCTGGCTCATTAATTGCAATTTGCTCTTTGCAGTTAGATAGAGTTTTGATGAAAGTATAAGTCTTAAGACGTACGTCTTAATCACTTTTAAAACAGTAATGCGTTGTTTGTTGTGTGGGTAGGTCTTAAAGAAAAGCTATATGTAGCATTGAATAATCACGACAATAATCAACTACCTTCACTAATTAGTTATTGATAGCTAAGTCATACCTTTTTTTTTGTTGGCAAATTAAATTTGATAGACTTATTTGATGCAGAAACCACATCAAATTATCAAATACATAACATCAAATTATCAAGTAATGAGAATTTATTGGGATTATATACCGAAACTTGCGACTTGAAACTAAATTTATGTTAAAATTCCCATTTATTTATGTTGACACTTGACACATTAAACATTATACATGAGAGACGAAAATAAAATACATTTATTGGATTTTTTTCTGAGGAAAAAATAAGCATTTGCCAATTTCAAACACCGAAGATCTTTCACTCTGAGAACAAAACATTTCTCAAGTGAAAAAAATCCATCGGAAAAAAGGAAAAAAAAGAAGGCAAAAGCAAACTCCCCCACAGAAAAAACCCATCTTTAATAATAAGAAAAAGAAAACAAATTTAAAACCTTAATTAATGATCTAATAATTAAAAAGGATTAAAAGGTGATTAATTACGAAAGTGTTTCTTCAGGCCATTCAGTAATTCTCTCCAATGAAGGCCTCCACTTTCGACATCTCCGGCGAGACTCCTCCTCTTCCTCCGCAGCTTTCGCCGCAGCTTCTCCGGCAAATCTCTCCGCCTCTAGTTCCTTGAGAAAATCTCCGAAAGAAGCCAAAGTTGTTTCACCTTTGCCGTCGACGATGTCGCCGCTAGCGCTTAACTGGAAGAGAATGAGTTTCTCTAACTCATCTCTTCTCAGAACAATCTTCACTTTTCGATCTTTTCTGTTGTAATCTTTCTTCACTTCTTCTTCTTCTTGAAACACTCTTTCAATGCTGTTTCCTCCCATCATACAGTTTCCCATTTTTATAAGTAAATTTCGAAATAAAATGAAAAATAGTATCTTTTGTTTTGGGGAAATGCCCACAAAAAAAGTTGGCTAGAAGAAAAAAGAAAACTTGGGAAATGCCCAAGAAAAAAAATTCTTTCTTCTTCTCTGTTTCTTCTGTGTGGGTCAAATTTGATTGAAGTTGGAGACTTGCATGGATCAATGTGTGATATGGAGTTTATATATAATGTTGAATGTGGTATGTTTAACGATAGATGGATAAACCGTAGTATGGATGCTGATCTGTTAGATTTATATTTTAAAAATGTTATATTATCATTAGTTTTATTGATTATTAATTCAACCAACCAAAAAATTTGTTATTCGGTTACGAAGATGCTAATTTCGATCAATAGTTTAATTGAAGCAAAAAAAAAACCGGATTAAGAAACTAAACCTTGACTTTCATTTAAATTTGCGGCGAATTGTAACAAATTATGATGATTAGGAAAGTAATTAAAATTATGTTTCAATTCATTTGCTATAATATTTTGATAGAAATTTATGTCGTTTTATATCTTGTCGTATAATTTTAAAATGTTTTGGAATACATGGGAAAGTAACTTAGAAAGAAAATGCGATTATCTGTTCAACAAAGTGTATTTTTGCCAAATTTCTCTAGAATTATTTTGGGACTACAAAACAAAAAGTAACTGATTTTGAATAAGAATTTAGTAATTAATTTGTTTGGCATTGTGGAAACTTTAATTATTTTGGTACTACTTATTATTCTCTTTTATTTTTTCTGTTATTAATAAAAATATTGTAGAAGACACAAGAACGCAAGTTCATGTTCTCTCCGGTTAGTTGGTGCCTTTAAACCAAACCAAAACCGTGTTAAAACCTGGCAATGCACATTTATACCAACCACTAACATGTCTTGTTTATCTTTTTATTTTTATAATCATCGTTAGATTCAATAACCACTAATAATATTACTTTAATTCGAATATAAAACCCATTTTGCTCTTACTAGTTGTATTAAACAAGTGTTATATGATGATAGCTTGTAAATACATTCATGTTCGTTTCCATTTAGAAATTAATCATTAATAGAATCCAATAATTCATAGTATGATCTGTTTCAAACAATGTCAAAACCCATTCTTTCAAATTATTATCTCGGGATTTTAATTAGGGACCAAAAACCAAATTAATACAAAATCGATTTAATATAACTAACGGAAATCGATTTCTGAAGTCAATCACAACCACTAAACTATAGCCATTTGACGAATTTCAAGCAATCTTATAATGATACGGTGCAGAAAAATACAGTTGAAACCGTTGTCTTATAGCTGATATATCGTTTGCATAATTAAGTGTGATTATGATGTGATAACCATAATAATTGCATTTGATCTTATATTAACGTCCATATGAAAACGAAATAGTTCATCAGTTTCTCTATTATTACTAAAAGAATATTATGTAAATTTGTAATAATTGGAGACGTAAATGTCATTAATAAGCGGTCTTATCCGATGATACTATTATTAAGCGCTACGCGTTAGATAATTATTGGATTGCATCAAAATCAAATGGAAGAAACTTCGTGGAAATTGTATAAAGGACAACAAGTACGTGGCGGTGTCACGGGGGCTGTCGTTAGTTCCTACATTTTAAAGGGACCAAGTCAGCCACAAGCTTAGAACTTTAATTTTTTTTTTGCATATATATTGTTGAAATAACGAAAAAACCAATAACTGACGTCGAAATATTGGATTATTACTTTTTCTGACAAAACTTTTTTTTTTGGGGGTCAAACAATAATTCACTATCCATCATTTCATCATCATAGCTATTTTAGCAAATACAAAATTGTCATTCCTCGACCAATTTTTCTTTTTTGTCAAACCTCATTCTTATCTTATATGGCCTCACATGTAAATTGAATTTGGTCGTCCCAAGCCCAACACCTAAAGTTTGGTACTTTGGATGGCCCAATTTATAACAACTTTTTTTCCTTTTTCATCTCTTTTGATTTTTTTAAAGATGACATAAAATCATTTGTTTTATATAAATCCATTTATTAGTGGTCAAACCAAATGACTCCAAAGAAATACAGTTCTTTATCTAGTTCGGTCTTAAAAATCTTGGATTGAGAAAACCATTTGACTAGATGAAAAAAAAAGAATGAACACAAAATTCAACAGAAAATCTTTGTAGTTTAATTTTTCAAACTCATATAAAACTAGCTGAATAAAAGTAAATAGTATTTATAGCCATAGAACTAGTAGTTTATATATCTATTAGTCGACTGTGTTACACAAAAGCTATGAACTCCATACAGTGAAGTACAAAGTTGTTTGCATAACTTAAGAACTAAAGACAGTCAAAGAGCAGAGGAACCTCCTGACTCATTTAAAACCAACAAACGAACATATCTAAAGAAAATTAACATAAGATAATGGAAAAGAAGACTTCAGTACCTTATAACTCATACCTTCTCTCACCTTTGACTACTAACTCACTCCATCCTTCTGCGTTTATTTTTCAGATTTGAAAACATTTGATCAACATCTGCAGTCGTTATCGCCCTTGAAGTCCCGGCAGACTCCTACAAAATAAAAACATGTCATCAGTCTTTTAAGATGTGCGCATCAGAGAGGGTTCCTGAGAAATCAAAATTCTTTCAATGTATACCATTAAACTCCGGAACTCTTCTTTGAAGTCTTTGATGCCGTGAAGGAACTCAATTTTAGCTACATGGTTGAGATTGTTCAGAAGATCAAGTGCTTCATCTTCCTGTTTCCCCAGTTTCTCTGTTCTCTTCTCCTTTGCCTTCTTCTCGTACTCACAAATCGTGTCCTCTGCATCAAGTAAATAGCCTACCTCTCTCTGGTTATACATCTCAAGGCACTTTTCGCATTTGCATAACATGTTCCTCCAGTTTTTGGTCAGAAACAGCGGTTTCTTCTCAAACTCAGGACACGACTTTAGATCCATCCCAATAGCACAACCAGCCGCAGGAACAGGTTCAGAGTCCGCAAGCTTCTCAGAAGATCCTCTCAAAACAGATTTTTCAGCTTCAGTACTGTTCTCAGGCTGACCAAGTTCAGAAGCTGTGTGGGTTTTGTTTAACTCTGTAGTGACTGAACAAGCGCTAGCAGAATCAGTGGAATCTACTTTAGCAGCAACCCACAATTTCTCGGGATAAAGTGTCAGAAACGAACAAACTGGAGAGCAGTTTTGACAAATAAAATCCTCATACACCGGCTCTCCTTCCTCATCCCTTGGAATCTGTTAACATCAAATAAGATATAACGCTAAAAACGCCTTAGAAAAAAAATCAATCGTACACAAAGGGTAGGCTCTGGCTACTAACACTGTCTGAAGATTTGAGACCAAGATGCTCCTCGTGAAACCAATCCTCACAGATACAACACTGTATCATCTCCACTTGTTCTTCCACATTTGGGTCAGGGTAAGGATGGTCGCAGGTGCAGTACAAGCCTTTGAAGTTATGGTTGTAAGAATTCTCAGAGTTTTCTACATCTTTGCCCGGGAGAAGCTTACATGCTAAAGTTCCAAACTTTGAGTTCCCACAATCACATCGGAAATTTCTCTTAGTCCAGAGCTCTAAAAGCTTCATAACCAGAACAATGTTCAGCCATTAGGAAACCAACTACCACATGAGAATCAGATCTCTCACGAAGATAGACATATTCTGTCCATATTACCTCATGGCCATCATGACATGATAAGCAACAAGCGGTGCAAATTCCAGCGTTCCCCTCTGGGTTACATGTAATGCATGAGAAAATTGCCTGTCTTTTCATGTAACCCTTTGGGTAAGTACACTCATCTCCCTCATCTCCACCCAACACCAAATCAGCTTCCTTAAATAAAGAATCACAAAATAAAGTTAATGATATTAAAACCGCTAACTCAAATAACGTGTGATTACACAAAACAAACACAGTTTCTGAAAAAGCAGTGACAAAAAACGAAACCCAATTCATTAGACTACTGAACTGATGGAGACAGTTGAAGACACACACATAATCACTAGCAAGCTCGAGACTGTACAATAACTTCCCAAAATACTGTATTGGCGTCAAAAATTCTGGATGTTTGGGTACACTGAAGTCTAATACGAATTTCAAATTTGCAGGCTTCAGCAATATGTATTGATATAATTTAAAAAAAACCTCCAATTAGGAGCTATATTTCCCTTTTTGTTATTAACCTAGAAGGGAAAATTCGAAAATAATTCGTAACATAAGATTTTCAAATTGGTAAGATGGAAGAAAGAGAATTATCATTACCAGCTCTTCCGCGTCCATGCTTTCGATATATTCGTTGATCGATACAGTTGCCTCAACATCATCCTCGAAATTACCCGATGCCATTTTCGCAATTACCCAGAAGTTCCAAAAAACCGATCACTCTTCACAACTTCAGAGCTGAAATCACAAAAAAAAAATAGAGAGATGAAATCAGATTATAAGTAAAAGCTATTGATAAGACTCAATGAGAGATCCCCTAAATTTTCTGAAAATTTGAAACCCTAGATTCTTCAAAAAACAAAAAACGGATAATGTCAATAATCGAGTTTCAAACTTGTAAAAAAAACTTACGCTTTACGAGACGGAGAAGAAACGAAGGCAGAGCGAGAGAGAAAATTGGGGAAAAATTACGGTGAGAAGCTAAAGCACAACAACACAAGGGTTTGGGACTAGAAAGAAGGATCTGTAGCGAGTTAAATGCGAAAAGGTTATATAAACCAGGGACTTTATCGACATTTTCCCGCCAATTATCCCCAATTTCATGAAATTTCCAAATTCCCTCCCTCCATCCATCATTATCCACTATTGTTGAATGTTTGATTATAGTTTTTTTTTCTTTCACTTCTCTACTCTTACTAAATGTTGACATTGACAAAAAAAAGAAATATTTGTAATCTAAGTATTTTTTTAGATTTTGGAATAAAGTAATCATTTTTAGATTTTATCATAATAAAATTTTGAATACAAGATAAACATTTATAAATGGGATGATAGAATTAGATTTGGCACTAAGTTTTCAATATAAAATATCTCTCCAATGTCTATCAATTTGAATGACTTTTTTTTAGGTTCGTTAGACTTTGTATGGGTCAGATTTCAAACGTGAGGTTCAACACCAACAACTTCACCACGAAATTTGATATAGCTAGTCCGAAGCTTTTGGACAAGCAGGATTCATACAAATAACAAAAAACTAAATTAAACCTTTTTTTTTTAACGAAACTTTGTTTTGGCATCTTTACCCGTAGAAATAAAAATTATCATCATATATACGGAATATTGACCATTATCGAAATCCATATTAAGTTGATAATGGACGGCACATTCACTGTACTGGGCTTAATATGGTTGGACGTAAGCCCATTAAGAAGAGGTTGACTATGGAGTGTGTATTTGTTGACCTTTTGACAAGTTATGGTCAGTGAAGAGCAACCAATCGCAATCGTAGCAGGTTTATAACTCCGATCCGCAAAGCCGTGTGGTCCCTATTATTACGCTTCGCTCAATTACGAACAAATAGCAGAGAGAAAGTTTCTGGTTCGAGAGAGAGAGAGAAAGAGAGATCGATCATGTCGCAGCAGAAGAAATTTATCTTCCAGGTTGAAGAAGGGAAAGAAGGTAGCGATGGAAGACCTTCCGTTGGGCCTGTGTACCGCAGTATCTTCGCCGAGAATGGATTCCCGGAGCCGATCGAAGGAATGGATAGTTGTTGGGATGTTTTCCGGTGAGATTCTCGCTCCTGCTTTTGAAGATTAACCGATCCGAGCTTGTTTTGCATGATGACTCTTTTTCCCGACGAATCGTTGTTGCCTGAGATTTTTTGTTCCGTGAACCTAGTGTCGACTGTTGACTGATCGTAGAAATTGTTCTGACTTGCCTTTTTTTTTGAATTCTCGAGTATTAAGAACCATAAAATTTTAGTTTCTATCTACTGTTTAGTATCTGGCCTTGTTTTAAGTTTTGTGGATTACAAGATCTACGTTAGTAAGTATCGCACTACGTCCTCCTTGGATCGTACCTAAGAGCTCTAATCGACGGAAATTTAATTTGTTGGTTAATAATGATGTTGTCAACTTACGAGTGGTATGTGAATAATTCACTACATGCATTTGGTTTAGTGATATTGTTTTGTTGACATCGTCCTTTTTCCTACTCTACTTCTTTGTTTACAGCATGGCTGTTGAGAAATATCCAAACAATCCAATGCTTGGCCGCCGTGAAATTGTGGACGGAAAGGTGTTGTTAACTGTTTCTTGGGATTTTTTATTTTTGTGATTTCGTTTTAAGAGTTATTACAGAATTGTTCACTTGTGTGTTTCACTCTTCTCAGCCAGGAAAGTATGTATGGCAAACATACCAAGAAGTCTACGACATTGTCATAAAACTCGGAAATTCTCTCCGAAGCTGTGGAGTTAAGGAGGTTAAGATCCAAATCTGAACCTTTCTTATAACTATTTTCAGTCTCATCATTTCCTGTTTCTTTCGCCGGGATGTGATTATTCCGTTGCTTAATATTGTGTTTGCTGATGTGTGTGAGTTTAGGAAGCAAAATGTGGTATCTACGGTGCCAATTCTCCTGAGTGGATCATAAGCATGGAGGTAAAACTTGCGGCTGGATCATGATAATATCATCGATTGAGTTTCATTAGAGGACTGACAGTGCAATTTTTGATGCAGGCATGCAATGCGCATGGACTCTATTGTGTCCCTTTGTATGATACACTAGGAGCTGGTGCTGTGGAATTCATTATTACCCACTCAGAGGTTTCAATTGTCTTTGTGGAGGAGAAGAAAATCTCTGAGGTACAGTAAGAATATATCTTCAATGTTTAAACTTATATCCATCACTTTCTCATCACTTCCTTTTTTTTTTTGACTCAGTTATTTAAGACATGCCCAAAATCGACAGAGTATATGAAGAGTGAGTTATTCTTTTTGTGTTTTCCCCTTTTGGCTTTTAACATGTGTTGCTAATGATCAATGGTGCTTGATTATAAGTACAGCCGTTGTGAGCTTTGGTGGTGTCATACGTGAACAAAAAGAAGAAGCTGAAACTTTTGGGTTGGTTATATATGCTTGGGATGAATTTCTGAAGCTGGTATGAGACTTGTCATTTGCTTTTTCTGAAACATACTGATTCTGTGATATTTCTTTCCGGTGGTGAGATGGTCTAACAACTATGCTTACCATGTTTTTTAATTTTCCACTGCAAATGTTTCTTCCAGGGCGAAGGAAATCAATATGATCTGCCCATCAAAAAGAAAAGTGACATCTGCACGATTATGTATACTAGTGGAACCACTGGTGACCCAAAAGGAGTGATGATTTCTAACGAAAGCATTGTGACTCTAATCGCTGGAGTGATCCGTCTACTGAAAAACGCTAACGAAGCTGTGAGTATTCTTCTTGCTTACATGCGTTTGTCATGATTCACAAAGACGCTACAATCTTCAAGTTTCCCTTGTCACCTGGCTCTGGTTTTAATCGATTTTAATCGATTTTCCTTTTGTGTATGCAAATCAACAGATTTCTGTGAAAGATGTGTACCTTTCTTATCTTCCTCTTGCCCACATCTTTGACCGAGTTATCGAGGAGTGTTTTATTCAACATGGTGCTGCAATTGGCTTCTGGCGTGGGGTCAGTACAGCTCAAAGCTTATTATGTAAACCAATTTTGAAGTTGTTACTTTAACCTTCTCCGGGTTGTCTCCTCAGGATGTCAAATTGTTGATAGAAGACCTTGGTGAGCTTAAACCAACTATTTTTTGCGCTGTACCTCGTGTCCTAGATAGAGTATACTCAGGTGAGATGTTTGAAACATCATATGCCCATGGATTTTCAATCCCCCCACTTTATTGAATTGTGCTCTTGTTATCATCTGTTTATATCAAGCAACAGCGTCAAGGTTTTACATTTGTACCTTGTAACACTCCTGCATGAAACTATTACTAGCTGATGATTAGATATACCAAACGTGAATGTTATTCTCAATTATACAAGAATATTTATGATAACTTTCATTCTTTCTTTTATATTGAATTTCTCATTTTCCCTTCATGCATACTCTAATTTTCCCTCAGACGATGACCTATTATCATTGATATTTAACAGGTCTTCAGCAGAAGCTTTCTGCTGGTGGATTCTTCAAAAAGTTGGTGTTTGATTCTGCATTTTCCTAGTAAGTTAGACTTCTCGTTGCTTATCTGCCCCACTAATCTTTAAGCTATTAATTCTGACACACTCAATCATTCTCAGTAAATATGGACACATGAAGAAGGGACAGTCTCATGTGGAGGCCTCTCCATTATCTGACAAACTTGTGTTCAGCAAGGTAATAAAGTTCTTCATTTAAGTAACTTAACTACACAATATCTGAAGAACCTATCACTCTTCATTAAGAAACTTTATAGCAGTTTTATCCCATTGCTTTCTCACTCAGGTGAAACAAGGGCTCGGAGGCAATGTGAGGATTATTCTATCTGGAGCTGCTCCCCTTGCTAGTCACGTAGAGTCATTTCTAAGAGTTGTGGCTTGCTGTCATGTTCTTCAAGGATACGGTACCTATTCACAATATTGAGTTCTTTAGATCTAATTGAACTGCATAAATGAGCAGCGATATGCTTCTGTACTAGAGTCTTATTGTATATCGAATCCATATCAACAGGGAATATAAATAGTTGGCTGTTTTCTTGTTTCTTGGTAGGTCTAACCGAAAGCTGTGCTGGGACTTTTGTCTCGCTGCCAGACCAACTGGACATGCTCGGCACAGTTGGACCACCAGTGCCAAACGTTGATATCCGTCTTGAATCTGTCCCTGAGATGGAATATGATGCTCTTGCAAGTACTCCACGTGGTGAAATCTGCATTCGGGGAAAGACCCTTTTCTCTGGATACTACAAACGTGAAGACCTCACAAAAGAGGTTCTTATTGATGGATGGCTACACACAGGTATTTCTTTCTCTGAACCTGTATTCAAATACGGAAGAAGAACAGAATTATAGGAGAGTTAATTATTAGTTACGATATCGGTTTTAGCTCTTCTGACACTCTGCTTCCGGCCATCATTTCAGGTGATGTTGGTGAGTGGCAACCAAACGGAAGCATGAAGATAATTGACAGGAAGAAGAATATCTTTAAACTCTCACAAGGAGAGTATGTTGCGGTTGAGAACTTAGAAAATATCTACGGTGAAGTACAAGCTGTTGATTCCGTAAGTATAGCTACGGGTTTCTAGTAAGATTTTAGTAAACATCTCAATTATGTTTGGGAAAGATTCTCATCTCCTAATAATCACAATCTTTGTCGTCTTACCATCAAAATTTTTAGGTGTGGGTGTATGGGAACAGCTTTGAGTCCTTCCTAGTCGCAGTCGCCAATCCAAACCAGCATATCCTTGAAAAGTGGGCTGCAGAAAATGGTGTGAGCGGTGACTACACCGCTCTCTGTCAAAACGAAAAGGCAAAAGAATTCATCCTCGGAGAACTTGTTAAAATGGGCAAAGAGAAAAAGGTTATTCTTTCTCTATATTTGTATTCGAGTTTTTTTTTCCATATATGGATCCATGATTCTTTGTATCTAGTTATCTCATATTGATTGGTTGTGTTGGATTTTGCAGATGAAGGGGTTCGAGATAATCAAGGCAGTTCATCTAGACCCAGTGCCGTTTGACATGGAACGTGATCTTCTTACCCCGACCTACAAAAAGAAGAGGCCTCAATTGCTGAAACACTACCAGGTAATCCAAAAACTCGATTCCGTGTTGAAACATATTAAAAAAATATACTTGCAGTAGATGTTAACACAAGATCTCTTCCTCATTTGACAGAATGTGATCGATGAAATGTACAAGACCACAAATGAAAGGTTAGCTTCCAGACAGTAGATTCGTCCTCAAGTCACTCTCGGTCTCTCTTGCTTGCTTTTTCTTTGGGTCTCTCATATTGCATGACGAAGACTTTGTTAATAGGCTCTTCCATCATCTGTGTAAAATATTTGGATATTTCATATCATCAGATCAGAGCTTCTACACTTTGTCTTCTTTTTAAAAAAAATCCTAATTTCTGTTGAATACTGGAGTTAAATGTTAATCCTTCTATACTTTTATATCGGAACGGAGTTGCACATTTCGGTTTGCTGAATTTTTTCTCTGTTGAGACCTTTTTAAAAATTTAAAATCAGATGCTGAAAGTGGAAACTGCATCTGATCAAACAACAAATCGTGTACTCGTTACAAATTCCAGGAAGAGAAAATGAAGCGGTCTTGCTGTTTTTTTAGAACGTTGGTTTATTATAAATTCTTTAGAAGGAATAAAGTATCATAGACAAAAAAACGATAATGCCAGAGGCATTTTACAAAGGAAGAAAGAGCCCAAAATGTCTCTTAAACTTAAAGGAAATGAATCAAGAAAGACTAAGATGTCCTCTTCCTTGTTCAAACCTTTTTCTTAAATAAAAGTGTCACTGAATCACCGTGCGTGACACAAAATCAGCTAGAATCTCCGGTACACTGACAAATTCTCCTTCATGTGGAAGCAATAGCGATAAGGGCGAATTTTGTAGAGCAACCAACTCTTCCCTATTATACTTCACCCTCTGATCTGTATCCACAAATATCACACGTTTAAATTTTGAGCTCTTCTAATCACATATCTTTCTCTCTATCATGAACTGTTATAATAGAGCATGTTATTGAGAAAAGGGCGTACCAATGAAACTCCTGGAAACAGCTGTAGAAGTCTCCGGCCTATGGTTGTTCTTCCTCCTCGATATCTTTGCGAAACTCTGCAGAGGAGATGACCGAGGAAGAAGTTGATTTTGGTCAAGAGAAGAAGATTCCTGCGCAAAGTCATGCCCCACTTTGATGTGAGGGTGCCTTTTGCAGAAACCAGCGACAGCGTCCTCAGTTAAAAGCCAACATCCTTTGAGATCGAGCGTTCTGAGGCTTAATGGCGGTCTAAACTTTTCGAGACCATTGTTGGTCAATACTGCATCTTGGATGCCAAGGCTGACTAGGTTTGGGAGAGAGGAGAGATGGTGGAGGGTGAAATCTGTGAGGGAAGTGCTTCTCAGGGACAAATGTGTTAATCCTGTTAGGCTACTCAGAGGGGCGAGAGCAATGTCGCTTAGGTACGGATGTTCTAGAGTCAGGGTTTTAAGGGAATGTAGAGATTGTAGAGCTGCTAGTGATGGCTTTGCTTCTTCTTCTTGTGGAGATTGTTGCTGGATGAATCCTGAAAGAAAGAGAGTTTTGGTGTTAGATTTTGATCGGTTATCCGTTCAACAGTTATTTGATGGCCCATACGTACCTCGAATGCTGGTCATGCTCAAGTCAAGGGCTTTAACGCAAGGCATCATGGTGCTGATAAATAAAATGGAGAGATCGTCGATAAATGTCTGGGACAGAGATATTATCTCGAGCTGTGGTACATGTTCGGAAAGAAATTCAACCCCAGTAGAAGTGATTTTTGTATCCGAGACATTGAGATTCCTAAGAGTATCACCAATACATGCTACAAACTCGACAGAATCATCCCCGAAAGCTGTGGAACTCATATCAAGATGCTCCAGCTTTGTCATACTTTGTAAGAAGCTGAAGTTTTGGATGGAAGTCTTGGAAACGTCTAAGTAGGTTATAGAGCTTTTGCTGGTGAAGGAAAAGGCTTCGGTTTCAGCACTGAACGTAGCTCCAGATAAAACGAGCTTTTTTAAGGAAGCTAAAACAGAGCTGTGAGTACTTGATATGGAGAGAACAGCACACTTGTTCATGAGTAAGCATTCAAGATGCGGTATATTTGGAGCCTGTGTGACGCTACTCCACGAGAGATTAAGGAAGCTCAAGTTTGGAAATTTGAGAATACTGACAGCTCCTTGGTTGGTTACGTTGCTTCCCCAGATGTCAAGGTACTCTAGCTTTGTTAGTGCCTGAGGAGCGAAACAAATTGGCGGTCAGAAATACTTACAAGTAATGAATGAACACATAAAATTTATATGATTATTCACGTGCATGCATGTTTATATAATACATGAGGTTGTGACACTAGAAAAACACTTATTGCAAGGATACTATGTAAAATCCATTGCATATGGATTAATGGGTTTAATAAACAGAAAAGATGTGTTCAAATACAGAATCCTGAAACAAGACTAAATAATTTCTATGAGCATTACAATTTTAGCAGAGTTCTTCCAATTCAACTAGATAGATGATTAACCACTGAACGACACAATTCAATTACATACATCGAGCAATGAACACATAAATTTTTCAGTACAACAACATAAGTGAAGTGACTACAATATAAAGGAAGAGTAAAAAACCTTGTACCTGGAGAGACCTCAAGTTGTGATCAGTTACAGGTAAGCCACCCAAATCTAGAAGAGACAAGCTTTTGAGTGAAGCAAGAAGAGAAATTCCAGCATCCGTAACGCCCGTCTGTGAAATCCACAACTTTTCCAGATTTGCAACAGATTGGAGGTGCTTTATACCAGCATCTGTAACCTTTGAACATCTTGAAAGATCCAACTCCGTCAAACTTGTTAATCCTGAAAAAAATCCAATATCATATTAAAAAAACTTACATTTCTCAGAAGTTTCCATTGCATAAACAGAAGTATTTCGTTTAACTTACCTGTGATAGGCCAGATGGTGGAATTTTTGATTCTCTGGCAATCTGAAAGATTCAGAGAAAACAGATTAACGAAGCCTCCAATGTAAGCCATCCATTCTGCGTTGATGGAGCTTTCCCCTCGGAAATCTATTTTCTCTACAGAATATTTGAATACTCTGCAAAGAAAGAGTCTTTGTTTAGTTGTGATAGAGATGAATGCGAATAAATATATTCTTCCATAATTGTGGAAGTGAAAACTACTGGAGTTCTAGAAAAGATAAGCATTTAAGTATCAACTTCCAAACACCATCAAATGATTGGACTGGTGACCTCGTACCTATAGACTAAAATCATATCCAAAACCTTGACTAATTTAAGATGAACTTAACCCTCAACAATGTACCAAGAGCGGCATGATCCTAGAGCTCTAACAATTCAAGAATAGCTTGTTTCAACATGAAGTCTAATGAAGCAAATAAACAAAACCAACCAAATCTCCTGCAAAAACTAAGATCAAATCCAAGCATATAACTATCACCATTTAGAGATCGACAAAAAGCTGAAGCAGAGATCAGATTCATGCGAATTTTTCATTTTTATCTCCTCACAAAACGATCAGAAGCTCGAAAAATTGTATAAGAAAGTCAAAAAATTTACTCGAGTAACGAAGGGTAAAGAAGTCGCCGGAGGAGGAGCTGACGGAGAAGAGCATCGGCAAGGTGAGGAGGCAGCCGCTGAAGGCTCCGCCGCTGTAAACGCCATCGTTCCACTGCATCTCCACTCTTGCAAGCTGCCTCTAAGCATAAACGCACCAACGGGCTCGCTATCTCGATTTCCATCTCCATCGTTGAAATTTCTGATCTTCCTTGCTGGCTAGTAAGTTTTACAAACCGATCCAAACTTTCAATATAAAAACGCAAACAATTACTAAAATTAAAAAAAAATGAAGTTCTCTTTTTTTAATGAGACAATTCGTACTATTTTATAATATTTTTATAAAAGTATTTGCTAATTCAATTTACATAATATTCATGCAAATATTGAATTAAAATTTAGATCATAAGTATTTCGAATGTTTTGCAGCAGACAACTGAACCGAAATAATTCGAAATTGTTTAACACTCTAAAGTCTAAACGTCGTGTTACTACTGATATTCACATACAATTCTTTCACATACACAAATTGGATCGAGACGAGATGTTGGTACCGTTGAAATCTAAATGTCAGAGTTCCGATTGACTATTCGTTTCTTATGGATTTTAGGGTTTTTACGAGCCGTATGATGTATGCATTACTATCTAAAGTATTTTTTACCTTACCTTTATATAACAAACATACGACCTCAGTAATCGGCAAGCCCAATACCATGTGTATTATTAATCCTAAATACATTATATCAAACTTTTGACTCAAAAAAATACACATCATATTAGATTTATTTTTACTATCAATGAAATACAAAATAAAATAAGATAGTAATATACTTTTATAATTAATATTAATATCATATAATAAAAATTTCGGCTGAAAAAAATATATTAAAAAGTAAAAATAATTTTTATATATTGTGTTGTCATCCAAAAAAAATATTTACAATCGTAAGAAACTTTAAAAATTAATAAATATTAAAAATACAAAAATAACTTCATATATATATGTATATATATATCAAGCTACAGAAAAAAAAGTAAAATCGAATTCTGAATTTTCAAAAAAAAAGAATTATCAATGATTTCAATAATTATCATTAGAGTTAAACAAAATTTAATTATATTAATAATTTAATTATTTTTATCCTGCTTTTTAGGTGGTTGATCCTATAGAAATGAATAAAAAAATTCTTAATAGAAATATAAAATTTGTCAAATAATAATTTAAAATCAATGCAATAAAGACGAAATATACTAAAATAATTTTCATACATACAAAACAATTCTGAAAATAAAAAATTATATTAATATGGCATTTTAAAGATAAAATAGTATATATTTAGTTCATATATAAATATCACAAATTATTTTTGTTATGTAGTTAATTATTAAAAAATGTGTTGGGTATCCAGCCAAATTTCCCTTTTTCCATTGAAGATTCTTATTGGGTCGCTACTTTACACGATTTTTGGCCCAAATAAAAACTTTATAGCCCGTGTTGGCCCGTTGGTACACGTGTGCTGGCACGTGCTTCCCTCCATTTAACATTTGTCTCTCTTCCGCACAAACTTTCTTCACAACATTATTATTAATTGCGCGCTTTATCGCCCATCAAATAATGTAATTTAGAATGGAAACAAAGAAATAAACTCTGCAGATTTTTCTCTCAAACCTCTCGATCTCTGTACTCATCTCCTTGTCTCAACAACGAAAATGTGGCGACTCTCCGTCTCAATCTGCCTCTTCTCATGCCTCGTCGTTTCCTTCCTCGCCGTCTCTTCGTCGGCGTTCGGCGATTCGGGGACGACGTGTTCCGGGATAGTCCCATTACGTTACCGGAACGATAAGATCTCGATAACGGACTTCGGCGGCGTCGGAGACGGCAGGACGGTGAACACGAAAGCGTTTAGGGCGGCGATTTACCGGATTCAGCACCTGAAGAGGAGAGGAGGCACGCTTCTGTATATACCTCCGGGAGTGTTTCTCACGGAGAGCTTCAATCTCACTAGCCATATGACTCTCTATTTGGCTAGAGGCGCTGTTATCAGAGCTGTTCAGGTACAAAATTTCAACAAAAAAAATTATGTTTTTAATTTTATCACTGCGATTTTGAATTATAAGATTAACATTGAGTCATGTATGCAATATTGGATTGTGTGACATAACGAATTTCGTTAGTTTCTGATTCAAAAATTTCAAATTTGCTCATTAGTCAGTGTGATAAAGTATTAATGGTGGTAATACGTTAATGCTCTTTCTTGGTGAGTAGTTACTTTCTGCGTTCTGGAATTGAATTCGATAATCAACAGTCGGTCACAGTGAGTGATTAGTCCTCGAATGATTCACTGCTACAAAATAATATTATTTCAATTTTTAAATTAATAGAGTATAGATATTATAAAATAAAATATTCCAAAAATAGAAGTGTTTCCTTTTTTTGTCTTCTTGACTGCTTGCTTGGATCTGAATTCTGAAAATGTAAATAAGTTGATCTTCTGACCAAGTTAGATATTATAATTACTTTTTGAAAGAAATAAGAAGATTTGGGTTAAAATGCACGTATAAATTAATAAAATAACCAATTTGGGTATGGGAGTGGTATTGGTAGGTCCGAGCATCATGGGACTGTCCGGGGCTAAAACGTTATTTTATGCATGTTGGTGTACTGCTTTTAATGTCTATGTTTCAATAGCTGACCCCAGAGGTAGCTGGAAATTTTTGTCGTTCGCATTATCAAAATTTGGATATTATATTATTCTCTACTAGTGTATATTATATGTTAAAAAAAACTTGGTTAGAGTGTCTTGACGTTAGTAGTGTTGACAGTTTGGGTTTCATCGTCGTATTATGAGTCTCATTCACATAGGATGCTGCCACATATGTTGAACTTCGGATTTTTATATTAAATTTTCTAATTGGTTTGTCTTCAAAGTGTGTGAAGACAAACACGTTACTTCTCATCGTAGTACATATATCAATGTGTGTGGTATAAAGATTTTTCAAGTGACGACCATTTCGTTTGTCCTTGGAGTTAAGACGGAATAGGGACAACACCTCTTAGAGCCTACTTTGTTCAGATTAAGATGCTTTGAAGTTTGAGTGATCATTAATAAAACACATAGTGTGAAATTGTGTTTGTGACCTTGTGGTGTTATGTTGACTTCAGGATACATGGAACTGGCCATTGATCGACCCTTTGCCATCTTATGGAAGAGGGAGGGAGTTACCAGGGGCACGGTATATGAGCTTTATTCATGGAGATGGGCTTCGTGATGTAGTCATCACTGGTGAGTTTCGACCGTCTTATACTTATGTTTTTATATATAGCTAATCAGTAATACACGGCTGGTTATATAGTGTAGTATCTGTCAAACATGCACAAATTTTCTTTGGAAACTTCATTGTAGCCGAATTTTCTAAATTGATAATTGTATTGATTGTGAAGAAGAAGAAATATTTAAAGCATTAAACTCATAATTTGGATACCCCAAGAGCTGCATATTGTTCATGTAGCATAGGGAACCATGATCAATTCCCGTCAAATAAAGGGCTATCACTACTTAGGGGATTATGGATAGTTATCCAATACATTCCGAGGAATGAAGTGTTTCTCCTTTGTGTCCTTTTGGTCATATGATTTTGTTAGTACTCTTTTGACATTTACATTGCAATACAATATACACAGGACAAAACGGGACAATAGACGGTCAAGGAGAAGTGTGGTGGAACATGTGGCGCAGTAGAACGCTGCGGTACACTAGACCGAATCTAATCGAGCTCAAGAACTCTAAGGAGATCAGAATCTCCAATGTTATTTTCAAGAATTCACCTTTTTGGAACATTCATCCTGTGTATTGCAGGTACAAAAGCTTAGTTAATGCCTTTTCGATTCCCCAAATGCCCAAATTTAGATATATCTTCCCTTCTTCTGGTATTGACTCTGCTCCTCGTTTTGAACTGTGGTAGCGAAGTCGTCATCCATCACGTTACCATCTTAGCTCCACAAGATTCGCCCAACACCGATGGAATCGATCCAGGTTTTGTCTTACTCTTTACTCTTTTCTAATCAACAATAGACTACTAGATTGGTTGCTACGTGAGAAACATAACAAACATGTCTACTTAGGAACTTGAAACATGATTTTGCGTGCATAATAGCTATTTCATGCTAGAGAATGATGCTCATCTCATCACTGGTGTGCAAACTTGAGACATATTCACCATGATTTTACATTCGAAGTTGTAATGACAAAACTCTGTCTGAATCAGAGATGTTTTCTAAATTTGTTGATAGATTCCAGCTCCAACGTCTGCATCGAAGACTCCTACATCTCAACAGGAGACGACCTTGTTGCCATAAAAAGCGGCTGGGACCAGTACGGAATCGCCTTTGGCCGACCAAGCTCAAACATAACGATCCGCCGCATCACAGGATCTTCCCCGTTCGCAGGTATCGCAATAGGAAGCGAAACATCAGGTGGAATCAAGAACATCATAGCAGAACACATCACTCTCTCCAATGTGGGAGTTGGAGTCAACATCAAAACAAACATAGGTCGTGGAGGATACATCAAAAACATCAAAATCTCCAACGTTTATGTAGAAAACGCAAAGTACGGGATCAAGATCGCCGGCGACACGGGAGATCACCCAGACGCATATTATAACCCGAACGCTCTTCCAATTGTTAAAGGAATACATATCAAGAACGTTTGGGGAGTTAACGTTCAACACGCTGGCTCCATTCAAGGCCTTAAGGGTTCACCTTTTACAGGTAAAAGTTATTTTACTTAGTGACTATAATATCGATCACATACTTGATTGTTAAGTAACTTTGGAAAACATAATATTTACAGGTATCTGTTTGAGTGAGATTAATCTACATGGAAGCTTGAATTCGTATCGGACGTGGAAGTGTTCCGATGTTATTGGAACTTCACTCAAGGTCAGTCCTTGGCCATGTTCAGAGTTGAGAACTACCGGCGGATCTTACTCGTGTTCTTCCGCTTTCTAAAAACTTCCGACCAAGTTTTTTCCTCCTCGATTTGTTGTTTTTAAACGTAATTAATCACGAATTTGCCGTTCCTCTCAATTTATATCTATATGTTTGTATTTTTAAAACTAATAAAATTAAATTATATAATGGATACAAGTTTAAGAAACTTAACTATCGATAGTGTGCATAAGCGCATGTAAGTTATACACAATTGTAAAATTTATGATTTAACAAATCTTATTGTTTTTAAAAAAAAAAGTTTCTACCTTAAACTGATAATTTTTTGTTTAACATTTTTTTTTAAGTTTACCTCCGTGAAACCTGCTGGGTCAACGATTTAAAAGAATAGTATTGTGAGGAAAAATGAAACCGGTTGGGAACTTCTCGAAAAGTTAGAAGTTAGAACGCATCTTATGTTCCTTGACTAGTTTGATATGTGTATATTGTTTGATTGGTAGATTCAAGTCAAACTAAAATTTTTTTACATAATTCAAACTTTTTTTTGTATATAGCTCTTTATTAAAAATTATAATAGTGCTTCACTTTCCCGACCCCTATAAATTAGGCAGTGGGACGAACCAAAATCAATCACTCAAAGATTTACAAGAAAAAGAAGAAGAAAAATGGCAAGTTCGAGCAAAGAACTGTATTATGTATTTTTGAAAAGAGACTCCGAGTACGAGCGTCTTAAAGAAAACCGGTAATTACATAGATCACCCTGTTTTAATGTATGATGTTTTTTCTGTTAAAAATATATGATGATTTGTTCTTTTGTATGTATATAATACAAGTAACTTTCATATAGAGGATAAACTTTTAGATACATTTAAATGTTTATTTAGGACAAAGAAAGGAGAAGAAGAGTTAGATAAGTACCTAGAAAAGAGACATGAGGAGATTCTTGAAAGTAAATCTTGAGCCTGGCTCTTATAAGAGGACTGTCTCTCTTGTCGTTGTTCATGGTTTTGGTGTTGAGATCACCAAACATCACGTAATACATGCATACATGCACATGCCTATACATATATTGGTGCATTCGCATTTGTGTATATTTTCGTCGACTGTATTTTTTCTTTTTTTTGGGGAATGGTCTCGTAACTTTTCTTGTTTTGTAATATTATCTATCTGGCCGAAGTGTTAAGATCCGCCGATGAGGTTTATTCGGTGGAAAATAATGAAGAAATTAAATTTGTATCCAATTAAAAAAGAAGAAAATAATGAAAAAAAATTATAATCTTTTCTTATTAGAATAATGATTTCAATGTCGTCACTTATAGTAATAAAAAAATAGTGATATCATAGCAAAATTAGCAATAATCTAGCGATGGTAGAGTAAAGTCAATAAATTTTGAGACAGGTTTTAGAAAGAAGTATGAGACCTGAGGGTCTTACTTTTGGGCCGAGAAATATTAGATATGGGCTTCGATCATGGACCTGTTGATCCTCACAAGCAACTTCAGCTTCTCATCCCACGCGCGGTTGCATCAAAGTGGAGGGCCCGCGTGTTACGTTTCACTTAATTAGTAGCTCGTAAAATAAATGAGAAGAGTATCTAAATGTACTTTTAATTCGGAATATTTTTTAACTAAACCCTTCTAAATATTTCTGAAGATAAATATAAAAAACCTTTGGCATTGTAACATTTGTATATCTCAAAATTAAACAGTGAAACTGAATGACGAAACGGATATTTTGTTTATTATTTTTTTTTCCAAGTGTGAAAGTGTCGAATTATTAATTGACTATTTATAAATGAATCGAACTTGTCTATTCCGTACATGATTTGTTTACTTTCTGTTTGGCCTTTTCCTACTTTATTAATTTATTGCTCTTTTTTAACTAGTCCAATAGACAAGTTGGCTACATTTTTGGCATAACAAGTAGTAATAGATTAATTATTTCATTCTTTTATAAATATGAATTAAATACTGCTGCATAGCGTTGACACACTCTAAACAAAAAGGATATTGCCGCGTTGATTGAAAATTAATGCGATAATTAACGCGGTAAAAGTTTAGCATATCAGATTTTATAAAAAAATTAAATGTACTTGTTTTGAATTATATGCGATCGATGTAGATAATTATATGTTGCTTGTAAAAGCTAATGTAAAAGAAAAATTATATCGTTTTTACAAACAAACAAAAAAAATCCAAACATATTCGTTGTCTTATATTATAATCTAATAAAATATAAATATCAGTAGAATATAGGTTGTTATATTAAAAAAAATGCAAACACTATTTTTTTTAATATAAAGAGTGTTGTATGGAGATCATAACTAATGATGGTGAATGACGCAAAGAGAGTGACGCCATTAAGAAAGATTTCTGAGTGTTAAAAAGAGTAAAAAAAAATGAAAAAATAATATTAAAAAAACACAGAAAAAGTTAGATATAATAACAAAATATGAAAAGGGCAAATCCACGCGGAGAGATGTTTGAAATGTCGTCGGTCCAATCTCTTGACTCATCTTGTTCCTTGGAAACTTTATTTATTGAGTTATATTCTTTCTTCAGATTTTTTTTCTACTAATCAATTAATATATTGATGCTAATTAGGCAATTACGTTTTTCCTACGTTGACACGTTTCTTCTAAGAGTAAAAATTCTATGATATTATATTCTTATAGTAAACAAGTATATGTATTAACTTCTTTTTAAAAAAGAAATTACTCACTGTATGAATAAAGCTGACAAAATTTTAAGTATGCATAGATAAAACTATATTTTGCATAGATTAATTCATATTGACGTCGACATTGATAGTTATGTAACGAAACGTGTATGAAAAAGAACGTATCTGATTTCGAATTCGAAATGTTAGTTATGAACAATATCTCCATTAGATTTTATTATATCACTTCGTTTTCTGTTTTAATTTAGTTCAAAAAATTGGATATCCGTTATAAAATAAATAAAATTAATATGTATTCATTATGAAATAAACTACAATGTTAAAAAATTTAAAGACAGATATATGTTATGCTATGATTGATAAACTACAATGTTAGTTTTCAGTTATTTAAAATTAAATATTTAAATAATAAAGCTAAACAAATTGAGAAGAAAATATTTTTTATAAAATATTGTCTATTTTGAATTAAATTTTAAATTTCTATATATTTTATAAATCGAATTGAATATCCGATTAGTTGTAAAAAAGATATCACAAAAAAATCAATCAGAATAAAACAAATTAAAATATTATAAAAATTAAAATAATCAGGTTTATATTTATTTTTTATTTTGGAAGTCATAAATATGATCATTTTTATTTATTTATAAGTTTTTATTTAATATTTTAAATAAAAAATTTCAATTTATTTTTAATAGAAGAACAAGTTTGTCAAAATGAATGTTAAAGTATGACTATTTTTGTTTATTTGTGGATCTATATTTGGCATTTCAAATAAAAAAATAATTTATTTTTAATAGAAACACAAATTTGTGTATAAATCGTCATTGTATTATCATCTAAATCAAAATTGTTATGTTAGAATGAATGTTCTTAAATCATCCAACATATAAATAGTCCAGATACATTGGAAAATAATTAGATGGCAAATAAAGTTAGAAAGTACCAATCAAAGAAACGAATGTTCGAATGGAATATCGATCTGACTATTTGAGATTATCTTTATGATGGACTTGGTCAGCAAAGACCTTGTCATACTCTTCTATTATTATCACACACCATTTATATAAAATGAACATATCACTTCTAATAAATACTTTCGCCCTCTCGAATTCAACATTTCTTAATTACACAGGATTAACAACTTGACATAGCTCACAAAGTATCGTTTTATGATTTCATTATCATTTTTCATCTATCTATTAAAATGATAAAATATAAAACATAATAGATTTTCAAGAGTCAACGTTATTCTAACAAATGGATAACAGAACAATTAACCTTTTATATATTCATGTAAAAATGCTAAAACAATACTTAATTTAAAAAACTGAAGTAGTAGATTATAGTTAACAACTGGTGTCAAAAACAAAAACAAAAGATGATAGTTAATAACTGAAAAAATCATTCAAAGAACGGTTGTTGCATATAGTAATATAAAGAATCAAATATGGAAATTAAAAAATAGAGAATCTGAATCACATCTACAAAGTCGTAGCTTCGAAAGGGTACATTGAAAGAGACAACTATTAAACCCTTGTTTTGTAATTATTTAGTTAACCACTATGTATTTAAATAAATGATGTACTTAACTACTTGGTTATAAGTTAAGTTTGAATTGGTCCGAGTTTGACCTTGTAACCTCATTCACTACCACCACCCCACTTATGCATACACTCTGGCCCTATACTTCCTTATACCAAAGACTTTTCTTTACTTTGAAAATTTTGTCTCTTTTTTAAAAACAAAATGATATTGAAAATAATTATTTTAATTATTTGTGGTTCGTCTCTTGGTCAAAATTTCAAACACTCAAATCCAATGCTTTTATATTCCAAACCAACACTCATCAATTTTTCCACAAGTTCATAACACTCTCATTCTCATCATATCATTCTTCAATCTATATCTATTCTCACATATGATATAACACCTTACTATATAACCCATTCTTGATTATAATTTACACTCACTATCTCTCTTTCTCATCATATTTTCATTTTCACAAAGTTAACTATTTAATTAAGATTTATAAAAAATAAAAAATTTAAAATCACTCTCTCTAAGAGTCAAATATTCAAAATGGAAGGTAAAAAAGATATGTTAAGTTGGGAGCAGAAGATATTGCTAAGCGAGCTCGTTCTTGGATTGGAGGCGACCAAAAAGCTTCAGACACGACTTGGTGAATCATCATCGCCACCGTCGTCATCATCTTCTTCTCCGGTGGCTGAGACGAACGAGGTTCTCCTGAAGCAGATACTTTCTTCCTACGAGAAATCTCTCCTCATGCTAAACTGGTCATCCTCGCCGTCCGTACAACTTATCCCGGCGGCGGTTGCTGTAGTTCCGGTGATAAATTCCGGCGGTGTTCCTGAATCTCCGGCGTCGATTAACGGAAGTCCGAGAAGTGAAGAGTTTTTCGATGGAGGAGGTTCTAGCGAGAGTCATCGCCAAGATCACATTTTCAATGCAAAGAAGAGGTAAACAATAAAAAAGATTCTCAGACAAATTGGATATTTAAAAAAACAAAAATTTCCAATTCGCCAAATTGAAGAATGTCACCATGTTATAAAATCTCATATTCTGTAAATTAATTTGAAATTTGGGAAATTTTGCAGGAAGATGTTACCAAAGTGGACAGAAAAAGTGAGAATAAGCCCAGAAAGAGGCTTAGAAGGACCTCAAGATGATGTCTTTAGCTGGAGAAAATATGGCCAGAAAGACATTTTGGGCGCCAAATTCCCCAGGTAACATCATCATCATCATCATCATCATCAATTCATCATCATCATCATCATCATCATCATGTTAATTCGATTTATTTGATGATCTGCAGGAGTTATTACAGATGCACGCACCGTAGCACACAGAACTGTTGGGCAACGAAGCTAGTCCAGAGATCGGACAGTGATCCAGCGGTTTTCGAAGTGACGTACAGAGGAACACACACTTGCTCGCAGGCCATCGCACCTCCTCCTCCACCACCAGCCTCGCCGGAGAAGCGAGACACCAGACCCAAACCACCAACCGCTCAAAAGCCTAACGAGATTCTCGAGAGTCTCAAAACCAGCTTAACCGTTCGAACCGATGGGCTTGACGACGGTGACGACTTTTTCTCGTTCCCTAATACGCTGCCGTTTTACGATTACGGGACTATCAACAGCGATTTCGGCGGCCACATGGAGTGTTCTCCCATCTTCGATGTTGTTGATTGGTTCAATCCAACGGTCGAGATGGACACGGCTTTTCCCACGTTTTTACCAGACTCTATCTATTATTAAATTAAACCAATGTAAGAAAGAGGATAATAGTAGTACTCTTTTAGAGAAATCACCGAGTTAAGATAACTTGTATCCATTTTTTTTTTTTGGTTAAAAAAGTAGTAACTTGAGTCTAACACAGCATAAGAGATGTTCAACAGGATTTGAACATATTTCATTTCTAAGAGATTTTTTTTTCTAGCTACTGGTTGTCGCTGCAGACTTCTTGTTGTAATCTTCCAATTCCTTCTTGTATGCTTCCATCAACTTTGCAGCTTTTTTGTTGTAAATTTGCTTCTCTTCTTCACTCAGTTCCTGCAAGATATTTTATTTGAACAAATTAACAAAATGAAATTTGATAGAGCAAATGGTTTTTTACTCGTGGTACTTGTAAGTTTACATACCTTCCATTTCACTGAGATCAGAGCAGTAATGGTCGAGTTGCTTGTCCCGGGACGTTCTTCTGTCAGAGTCTTCCTTTCGTCTTTGCTGTGTAAACAAGTTTTTCTTTCACAGTTAAGAGACTTCGACAATAAATAAAAAAGCTTAGGATTCTGCGTGTCATTAGCTTGGTTGTGTTTCGTACCTGAAGAGAAAGAATGATGAAGCAGGCTTCTTGGGTTTGTTAGGGTCAACATTTTCGGTCTTCTTCTTCTTGGTCTCTTTCTCCTTCTGCAGAAGACATTATCATTATCCTGTTAGTCTCTGAATTGTAATGCATTTGGTCACTTAAGAAGGGAAAGTGCGAGTGAGTGACCTTGATCAGAGTATCAGTTTTCTTAAGCAGTTGGAGAGCTTCCTGTTTATGGAGTTTCAAGAGCTCCTCTTCTTCTTTCTTCTGGCTCATGGCCTCTTCCTCCTTCGTCCTCTTGTATTCCTCCATTGCTTGCAGGTATATCTCCTTGTTCTTCTTAGCCACCTGTTAGATATTATACCCCATTTCATTCACTCTCACGTCTTTAAATGGCTGTGAATGCAAGCATTTGTATGGAAACAAACCGCTTCGTAGGGTGCTTTTTGTTTATCTGACAACTTCTTCCACTCTTCTCCAGTCATCTTTGCGACCTATAACCACAATTCAATTCAACTCCATAAGTTAGCTTCACATTTAACAAAAGTGGATTTAGAGAGCGACTAAAGTTATTAAGATTTACCTCCACAACGTTCTTGTTCTCTTCACGTAATGCAGCTCTCCTTTCGTTTGCATAAACCAGGAAGGCAGAAACGGGATGTTTTGGCTTCAGAGGATCCTTCTCCTTCCTGCAAACAATAGATAGCTCTAGTCAGTTTACTATTGAGGATCAATTGATTTATTCATTAGGAGGTATTCTGGTTTTTACTTGCTCTTCTTCTTGTTGTCTTGTTCAGCTTCCTGCACAAACTGCAGATACTGATCAAGTAAATCCATTGCAGTTTTCTGCTTCTGCTCATCATCCAGAAGCTTCATGGCCTCCCTCTCGCGCTTCTCTTTTGCAATGACCTGGAGGTAAGCTTCCTTCTCAACCTGGTACTTCTCCTCGTAAGGCTTCTTATCTTCTGCAGTAAGAGACTTCCATTTAGCGCCCAGAATGTTCGAAGTCTCCTTGAAGTCAGCCTCAGGGTTTTGCTTTTTGACTTCATTCCATTGTTCCTTACACCACAGAATGTATGATGTTGATGGGCGCTTCGTTTCGGGACAATCCTTCTTCTTCTTTTTATTCATCTTTTCTTGTTCAGCCTGTGTGAGAGATTGACCACAAGCGAAAGTCTGAAAGAGAAAAACGCAAAACAATCTTGAATCAATAACCAGGAACCAAACTAGTACTATAAACATCAATAATAACAGGAAACAGAGATTTGAAGCAAATACATAGAAGATAACCAATAGATTCATCACCCAATCAAATGACATCTCAATGTCAGCCGCTGTTTGTATCCAAATTCGTTTCCAGCAAGCATATCATACACACGAGGAGAAGAAACCATGAATCTGACTTTGATACTAATCTCAAATTTGTGGCGAAGCTTCTATCACAAATTTTCAAATGATCAATTACACTTCCGGAATCAGCATATAAACAAATATATTTCAACCGAATCTAAGAACCAAAGTAGATCGAAACCCAAAACTAGATCTAGAAATTTCGACTATCAAGCCAAAAGCTCAAATGAACAATCACACCTGCGGAATCAAAACTTAACCAAATCGAAAACGAAAAGCTAGATCTAGAGATGGTACCATGTTAGGTTTGAATTCCTTCATCTTCTGAAGTTTCTTCAGCTCCATCTTAAGCTTCTCCTGCTCAGCGTCTCTGCTCTCTAGCTCCTCTTCCTTCTTCCGCAGGATCTCATCCTTCTCCTTGAGCAACTCCTCCGTCATATCCTTCTCGATCTTCATCTTCTCCAACATCGCCTGCATCTCCATCAGATCTTTCTCGAACGACCTCGCTGGTTTCTCCTTGGCAGAGACAGGCGACAGAGGCGTCTCCACGATCTCATTCTTCTGCTTCAAAGCCTTTCTGCTGTTCCTCGGTTTCTTCGTCGGAGCTGGATCTGCGATAGTCGCCATGTCTAAGTCGAGAACGAGAGAAGGTGTTTTTCAGTACTTAGAGAAGGTTGGATCCTCAGCTAATATTTCTGGGCTTATATGGAGAAAAAACGCCCAACGGTCTATAGAATTCGAAATTCAAAATTTTAAAGTTTTGGCGTCCAAATGCAGATTTGTTAACTCTTTTTGAATTTTGAATTTCCCTATTTATTATTGGAATTTTTTTTCCACTGACTGAACTTTTTATAAATACCTTTGAGGCTTTGAATCTCATCATTATTATTTATCAGCAAATTCTAAATTTGAACGCCGACCAGACCGGTTCAAACCGCTATTTTATCAGAAGATCGCATCATTTTGAGGAAAATCTGGTTCACGACTTTAAATCTTTATACACACAGTCTCGTTTTATGTAAACTGAAAAAAAAACATAAAAGAATGCTTTTACAGAACCGGAAAAGACAAATTAACTCCTTTACCAAACCGGTTTTGCTTTCTCCACCGGCTGGCTCCCAAAGAACCAATATCATACAGTTTTTAATTTTGTCTTCCAATTCACACAAATTTGTTCCGTATCAGTCTATTTATCCCCAGAGAACCGGGTTTCACTACTTCCGGGATTCATCAATTGGCAATGAACCAATCACAATTTGCTTGTCCGGTTTAGCCATTTACTATAGTCTCCAATATAACATCATTCAGGTAATCAATCGGACCAGGCAAGCACCAATGTAGACAATCGTTCTGTACCTTTGCATTTTTGTCTTTATCAAACGGTCTGAACTGTCGGTACGCACCCGGATGCCCATCGGGTCGGGTCAGCAACATCCCGGTGAAATCCAAAAGCTTTACATTACCACCGTCCTGGCCGTTCTTCTCTCTAACCGCTCTTTCGAACTGTCCAATCTCCACATCTCTTAGTATCTTATGTACATTTTTAATCTCAATCTCCTCATCACTCACCGGCTCTGTTTGCTTACACGTCCCACCGTTATGCCATTCCCCGTTTTGGAAATGATCTGGAGTCGAAGTCCGGAAAAATATTGTGCCTTTAGGGTTACTTTCTCCTGCTATGAAGTCCATGACATTCCGCAGCGATGCGTTATAAGCATAGTCGAATCCTAGCTCTTCTATGCGAGATTTTTCCGGACAGATATGGCAACCAACAGGCTTTGCATTTTCATGGTAAACCGCAGCTTTAAGATACCATTTACCCGTTGAGATAATCGCATAGTCTAGGCTCGGCATTAGATTGGTCCATGTCTCATCGAGTTTGTCAAGATGTAGCTGGACCGAAGCGGTTGAGACACCGTTTGAATCTTCGAAAATAGCTGCTTGAACTAGAAATGGCGACCAAATGTTGGATATAGTTAGGTTATGTATAGGGAAATGCCATCTTTTCGATCTGTACTCCTTGTCGTGGTATACTTCTACTGGTTCTTCAACCTAGAGAAACCGGAAAAAAAACGGATTTAAAGAACTCGGATAGGTAAAGGATTTAAACAAAAAGCTGTTGAAACAAAGGTTATACCATATAGAGCATGCAAAGCAGAGATTCGACGTGGTTACGAGATATGGAGTCACCAATGAATGCCCAAGATTTGTTCCTCATGAGTTGAAGAAATCTTTGAGGATCAAAACGTGGTAACAAACAGTCATGAGGCTTCCATTTCCAGTAGAGAAAGTCTAAGTCAGGCCGGCCATTGGTGATGCAGTTTTGGTGACCGTCGATGAGCATACCGCATGAGTTGTTTGTGTAAATTGGTCCTGATGAATCTGTGATCCATTTACCGGCGAAGAGATTGCACTTCTCTACTTCAATATCTGATTCAATAATAAAAAGAAAGCTTGTTATTAGCTCCGATGTGAGAGATCAACTATGGATTAAAACGTTGCAAGTAGTCAGAATTAATTTATCAAAAACGCAGTCTTTGAACATTGTAGCTGTTGAGATTAGCTCTATCAGAGAATTTTGAATCAGACATTTGGATGAACTGTCAGAAACATGGCCAAACAAGAAACCGTTAACAGATTTGAATGTGAACAAAGGCATGATTTTATACGATAGTACAAATGTGGGGTTAAGAGCCATTTGAATAACTTTCGAGTGAGACCAGCAAGATCCATTAATCACTTTCTTTCTCACTTCCTCGAAACCACAATCTCAAAAAACCATAAACAATACATTAGATCTTGCAGATCGAGAAACAGAGTTCCAAAACCCTATAGATCTCAGAATTGTTGCTCACAAAAAAGATTTAGACAAAACAAAAAGGATGATTCCACAGAGAAATATTTATACTAACTGATCTTACCCTGAGGAATGAGATCTTCGTTTTCCGGTACGATAACCTTCGGCGGCAGAAGCCGTGCTTCGAATTTTCCGGTGACCGACGCAAAGACTGGAGAAAAGTCATTGGAGTGGAAAATGAAGAGAAGTAAAGCGAGACCCGATATCAGAATAGCAGAGAAGAGCTTGATGAGACACACATTCTTATGAACCATGGAACTTGGGAACAACTTCAGCTTCATCTGAAGAAGAAGATATGTACAGTGTGTGTTTTTTTTGGTATGTGTGTTATTCGACCGACCAAAGCTCTAGACTTTTTTTTTATTCTTTGATTATAAATCATTCGACTATTTCTAAAAAAGAACCATACAATAACTAAGTGAATAAAGAGGTATTAATTTAATTAACTGACTATATCACAGTTCACAATGTTGGAGTTATGACAGAATGCTTCTGACTTCGTTTAAGAACTATCTTAAGATCATTTTAGTCAAAAACTATTTCACCAATTAAGAAAGGTCATTTGACATAATTGTGGAAATTTTTTTTTTCTCTAGAAAAAAAAACTATTTACTCTTTTTTCTCTCTAAAAAAAACAAATGTAGAAATAAAAAAACTTAGCTTTGTCAAATTGACAGTTTTGGGTATTCATCAGCCTTCTTCCGTTTCTATTGTTGGAGTTTTTGGATATGGTTGCTCTGGCTTGAGTTTGGCTCCAGTGGTCAGCTTCTTCGCTTATTGGCTCTAGTGTTTTTGCCGAGTTGATCGTTTTTTCATCTGCTTTGATCTGCAAATTAGGCTTTGTTGGTGTTTGGATGGATTATACTTTTGAACGGATGTGACTTGTAAATGTTCTAACTAGTGTTGATGACAAAAAAGGAACTAAACGATGAACCATGAACGAATTTATGTAAGCAATTGTTGCTCTTAATTTTTATATAAAATTTTGGCCAAAATAAATATTAACTTTTGTATAATAATATACTTAAATGCAGTTACATCATCTTCTGATTCCATCAAAAAGAAGAACAAAAGTTTACATTCTGCATATCACTCGTTTCGCATTTCCCGCTCTCATTTTGGTTTCTTCTCTGTAGATTCCATTTCCACGGATACGATTCCCTTCTCTGCCGCGTTATCGCCATAGACCTGAGATTCTTAGGTCTGGTTCGTTCTTAGCCGCGTCTTCAGGTAAGAGATGGACAAATTTTCTTTCCGAGTTAGATTTTCTCGGGAAAACAAAAAAAAACCCTTTTCTCTGTTTCTTTTATTTCCGGATTTGCATGTCGGTTTTTACTTTCTTCAAATTGGTACACTCGACGAGGAGCGAATTTATGTGAAGTTTTCATAAGTTTTCTTCCGTTGGTTAGTTGTTTTGTGTGTTGAGCAGCCTGAGCCAGGATTTGGGGTTTTAGGGTTTCTAATCTTACAAATATCATCAAGTACTGTACAAAAAAACAACTCTTTTGAGTTTTTTTGTTTTGTGTATTTCAGTACAAGCTTGAAGTGATTTAAAAGGCATCAATGTCTGGGAAATTAGCAGTTCGTGAAAGTGTGCCATTTGCTGAACACGAGATTTTGAAAGGGAAGTATGAAAATTTGTTGAGGGAGCATGAAACCTTAATCAATATGCTCGAGCTTCTAGAGATGAAGTATGGTTTCACTTCAGAGGACCTTGAGAAGAAGCAGAGAGAGGCAGTTGTGGTTATGGAAGATGTTGAAAATTGGGAGAAGAAGTATGGTGAAATGCAGAAGAAGCTAAAGAAGCTTGAAAAGGATATCAGTGTCTTGATGTCGTCTAATGTAACAGAGATGAACGGTGCGGATTCAGGAACTGCAGCACTAGCAGAGAATCGTTGTTATTTGAACAGCAACAATGAGGGTAATTAAGTGTTATTCTTTGATATAATGAGGATTCAGTATTGGTGTTTTAGATTTTCGGCTAAGTAAGTATGTTCTCTGGCTAAGATCTCTATGCAGGTGTGATTGATATCAGTGATGACGATGAAGGAAACCAAAGAGAAAGCAATGGAGGACGACACAATAACTCTCAGAACCAAGAAAAGTTATCATTCTATCTGTAACCAAGAACCTGAAATCAATTTACAAGATGGAGAAGCAGAGAGTACGAAGTGGTGAGAAACTGAAAGTTTCGAATTTTCTCAAGTTACTATGAATCTCCGATGCATTTCTGTTGTTTTTGGCTCGAAGTTAGGATGTTAAGAGACGAAAGTTTGGTTGGTAAGATAATTTAGCCCTAATAAAAACTAAGAAAAGCAGCTTCTATCCTAAATCTACTTTCAGATTGTTCTATATAAACAGTTAAAACAAGAGATAAGCGAGAGGCTTGTTTCTGCTAGAGACATCAGAAAGTAAGTTTACAGAGAATCAAACAGCCAAAAATAAGATGGTACATCTTCAAATTTTATAGCTTACTTTCTTATTAATATTTCTCTTTGGTGCCTCTAATATTCAACATACAAAACAGCAATGTGGAAACGTGACGTGACCTCAAATTTCGAGGCTGAGGCGTTACATGAAATCAATGATGTGGTTACAACTCAAAAGATACAACAGAAATCGAAATAAAGAACGTTATGAAGGTCTCTTCGTAGTTGAGCCTGCGCCCTCATTGGCATGGTCCTGACTCGGTATCACGAACTTGTTAACTTTCTGTGACATTCATAGCATAGGTCAACAACAAAAAACGCAAAAAAGTTAATGGAAAAGAGAAGGTTGTAGTTAGTTTGCAATTAAACGAGAGTGTGTAAAAGATCCATGTTTCGAATCAAAAGTTAAATGAAAAAAAAAACCCATCAGGAAGCAATGAGCACAAAAACGTTGATCAAGATCACGAATGAAAACAAAACAGGCAATAGCCTCTAAAAACTTAACGAACATTGTTAGATAACACTCAGCTTCATCATTCTCCAATGGTTTCCTCAACAAAATCTCTAGTTTAGCATCATCATTGCATTGTTTCTACTTTCCTCGAGAATAAGTGTATAAAGCTCAAACACAGTGTAAATGAAAGTCAATCGGAAACTGTAGCCGCAGAATGATTTTTTGGCATTTAGAATCACATAACTTTGAAACAAAACACAATTCAGAGATTTGCCTAGTTTTCTTCCACAATTAACTACAACAACTTCCTAAAAAACATAGCAAAACGTGATACTAACACAGATGTCTCCAGTGAAACTTCAAATTCTCCACCAAGTACTTCGCACTTTAAATAACTATTAATAGAAAAGATTGCTAATTTCT
Organism: Schrenkiella parvula; assembly: GCA_000218505.1. Taxonomy (NCBI): domain Eukaryota; kingdom Viridiplantae; phylum Streptophyta; class Magnoliopsida; order Brassicales; family Brassicaceae; genus Schrenkiella; species Schrenkiella parvula. The sequence continues at coordinate 10,941,262 of CM001193.1, read as the reverse complement.
AAAATTTTCTATAAGAGGAAAAAAAAACAACCTTTGAGAGAACGCATTCTCTGAGAGATTGCAAGAATCGGAGGCATTTCTCTTGATCGAACGGAGATTCCGTGACGCAATTCAGAAGAGCGAGAGCCTCTTCGCCGCATACTGGTTGGGGAATCTGTTTCTCCATGGAAAAGATAAACCCTAAAGGCTAAAGTGAAGGTTTTTGGTTTTTGGTTTTTGCCGAGAGAGAGAGAAAGAAAGATGTTTCCGGTGAGACGGCGACTCAAAAAGTCAAAAAAGGAACAAAATCATTAATGGGCCAAAAAGCCCACTTTAGCTTATTTAAGATGGTACTTTTAAGCTCAGCTAAAACCGTTTGTTCAAATACTTTTTTTTTATCAGCCCATAATGTCTGCATTGAGCCTTTGGGCAACGAAATTGGTTAACAAAATATTATCAGAAATGTAAATTACACATGGCGAACATAAGTTCAAATTGACACACTGGCAAATAAATTTTCCTTGTGCTTTCATTATTAGGTACTAATTAATCAAAACATATATCGACGAAACGGGAGAAACAAGCGTTGCTTGTTTAGCAAGGAACAAAATAAGATAATCGATCATTTCAAAACCTACCTTTGCTCTCATGAACATGTCATCCGTTGTTTCAGGTTAAGTAACTTTCTGTAGACATAAGAGCCAGTTGAGTCAAAAGGCAGACTTCCATTAAAATTGCGTAATAGAGAGACAGGACAGAACTAGTTTTTAGAAAGAAAAAAAACATATGTTATATATGAAAAATGAATCGTATGATAATTGGTGAGTGCTAATGCATGATCATATACATGTATATAAATTGATTGAAGAATGATAATTGCTACATGTTAAATGACGATAAAGTATTGGGAATGATTGGTAAGATTGTGATTCACGTAAGAATGTGATGAATCGATCATGCAATGAGAACTAAACGTTAATAAGACGGCATGCATAATCTCGGATTAATGTCGATCTTTTGTGTTACCTCGTAAAGGACACTTGTTGTGCTCTGTCACAAACACGCTTTGTCAGATGTTTGTCGATGGTTATGGCAATATGTGCCTCATGTCGTGGACCTGTGGTGATAACGTGTCATATCACCATGGACATATATGTTGGGTATGACATAATTTAAAAGACGATCGAAGATTCGTCCACCTGTGTAGAGAGCCAGCCTCAGAAGAGAGAACGTACAAGCAAACCTGTTCCTTGAGTTTTATAACTGTTAAACCAAATGTCCACACGCAAAAACCAAGTTAAAACCTCGCTGATTGCCAAAACTCAGCAACGGAAAATAACAAAAAAAAAGAGATGGAGGAAGAGCTCAATGTCTACGCTCCCATGCGGGGCATCTCCAAACGCAACTCCGGTTTGGCTAAGTTCATGGCGGTTTTTACGACGTTTATTGTCTCTGGTCTGTTTCACGAGCTTCTATTGTTCCATACAGCTCGTGTAATGCCTTCAGGAAAGATCACTTTGTTACATGCGTTACATGGGATTTATACTGCGTCCGAAGTGGTGGGCAAGAGGATACCGTTTGGATGGCGCTGGGCGGTGAGAGCAGCGATGGCGTTTACGGCTGTGACCACTGGTTGGCTCTACTACCCTCAGATATAAACATAGACGCCCATGAAACCTTGTTGCCCTTCAGTTTCTTCCGTCACAAGCATTCTCTGACTTCGCACATCTGTTACCAAAAATACCATTTCTTGAAACTGTGAAATAAAACAAAAAACAATACATGTACGTATTTTCAATATTGAAGAATAATTAAGTTGTATTCATATGTTATGCATACCTTGTTAATAAAATTCGTTTAGTTTGTCGATTCCGTCCATCGCAATTTCATAATTATTTCATGGCATACACACGAGATATGTAGACGAACACTACTAATTTTTGTGTTTTTCATGATTTTTGTTTCACATCATGTTCTCATCAATTAGTATGATTCGTAGTAACTCTGTGAAACTAAATACTATATCAAAAACTGTTGGATTATCACCAGAAAAGGGGGAGAAAATGCAATGGAAAAAACATATTTTTTGGAGATTGTTAACCATTCCAAAAAACAAAAGTAAAGTAATCCATTAGAAGAATTTTCAGACAAAACAAAAAAAAACTTGTGTTATTCTTGTGTCATTATTAATTTGGGACCTCTATTGGTGGATTTTTTGTTCTGAATTGTGTAAACTCTTTTATACTTTGATTCTCTTAATAAACTATTATCATTGAAAGAAAAAAAACGGATTTTACCCGCAACAAATTATGCGTAATAGATGAGCATAACTTATTTAGTTTCATTTCAATATAAAATATATTTTTCTTATATTGTCAACTTCCATTCCGAATAACAAAGTAAAACAGTAAAAGGAAGCAACAAAACTACACAAGGAATTAAGGAAAGGAGACAAACTCCATCATCTCAATTCCTAGCTTCATCTCATATAGGATTAAAATCGCTCTTCTCTAATCACACTCTTCGCAGTAGAATTAGCCGAGAGTGAGAACGATATCATATTAAAAGAAAATTCTCTTGATAATATCCAAGATTACATATAAAATAAAATATCTTTTTGCTATCGCATTGTCGGGAACAAACGATTAAAAGGTTCGTCCACCAAACAGCCAGCTTGCACAAGAGCAAGCTTTAGAAGGGAGAATGTACACAAGAGCCAGCCTCAGAAGGGAGAACGTAGAAGCAAGCCTTTCCTTCATTTGTCCACCTGTTAAAACCACATGCATACCCATGTTATCTATTCATTCCGTCTACTTTTTAAATACACATAACCACCAAGATATATAAAACCTTGATGATTGGAAGAGACTCATCAGAAACTTAAAACAAGAACTTAGACATGGAAGAAGAAATCAAGAGATATACTCAAGTATGGCTTTCCGCGATGATCTCGGTAAGTTATTGTTACTACTTACCACCGAGAATCAAAGCTGGGGTTCCTCGTTTACTCTCTATTCTTCCAGTATGTGTTCAGTTCTTTGTTTACCCCATCTTCTTCTCCTCTCCGCTTTTCATTTTCACCATAATGTTTTCCCTTACAGGGATGGGAACTTTAAAACTCATCCTCTTTGCATTTGACAAAGGTCCTCTTTACCCACTTCCCACAAGTCTTTTTAGATTCATGTGCTTCAGTTTCTTACCCATCAAGAAACTTCAACAAAACCCTAAATCTCAATCTAGTTCCCCAAAATGGCTTTTCGCCATTAAAGTTGCAATATCTGCAGTGTTGTTAATGTTACATGTTCGAGGCTATAAACACAATCTTCCCCCCATTACGTTATGGGTTCTCTATCCTCTATATATGTACTTGCCACTTGAGATATTTTTAACCCTCAACAAATTGCTGCTCACTATCATTCTTGAGTGCGAGCTTGAGCCAGTGTTCGATGAACCTTACTTAGCCACCTCTCTTCAAGACTTCTGGGGTCGTCGGTGGAACCCAATGGTCTCATCTCTTCTCCGGTCAGGCTTCTACGCTCCTCTGCGGAGCGAATCCAAACGCAGCTCCGGTTTTGCTAAGTATATTAGGGTTTTTACGACGTTTCTTGCATCTGGTTTGTTTCACGAGCTTCTATTCTTCTACACAAGCCATGAAACGCCTTCAGGGGAGGTCACTTTGTTCTATGTGTTGCATGGTGTTTGTACTGCGACAGAAATGGCGGTGAAAAGGTCAAAGCTTGGGAAGCGGTGGGCGGTGAGACCAGTGGTGTCTCGGCTGCTTACATTTACATTTATGATTGTGACCAGTGGTTGGCTCTATTTCCCTCAAGTTGTAAGGGGAGAGCTACGCAATTATTTTACCAAATATATAATTGTGTAAAATAATGAAATAAAACTATAAGAAAACAACATGTATGTGTTTTTAATATTGAAAAGTAAATACCTTATGTTCATCTGTTATGAATTCCGTTCTGTTTGTTGTAATTTTCTTTTTTAAAATTATAGTTGAGTTGCTTTAAACTCGGACAACCACAAAAATGGTAAGCTGTTGTAAAAACTATAGTCTAATTTACATTCAAAGATATTTATTTTAAAATTAGAATTCGGCATAAATGCATCAACGGCGAGAAAGAGATGTTCCCGGTGAGGCGGATCAACGGCGATCACGGGGGAAAAAAATCATCAATGGGCAACAATTAAAAGAGCCAATTGAATCAAAAGGTGGACATCCATTGAAATTGCGTATTAGAGACTAGTTTTTAGAAACAAAAAAATGCAAAGAGAAACAAACATTCATTGAAAGCAATACTTATGAGTTTATTCCATATGAATAAATAAAAAATCATGCAAATTTATTTTTAAGATCAACAACAACAATCTCCAATTGCACCAAATTTTAATGTACAATACTTTTAGTGATTTTAGATTTACGAATTTAAATTTAGCTGAATGTTAGTATTGTTATAGTATTTGAATAATGTGTAATAATTATATATGTATATGCAATTTTATTTTCTTGTTAGTTTTTTTAATGTAAAATTTCTTCTCTACGACTATTTTTTATTTTAATTTGAAAGTTTTTACTAGGTCTAGGCATAAAACCCGGATCCGAAAACCCGAACTGGAACCGATCCGAAATAACCGGTTCGGATTGAGTTTGGTATTATGCTATTTACCCGAAGGTTTTTAACGTTCATTATCCGTAGGTATCGGATCATTTCCGGTTATTACCCGATACCCGATCGACTACCCAAAAATTTATAAATTTTGTAAAATTCAGATCAAATTTGGATTGCTTTCTATTTTTCTTATTAAATATTTCGGGTAATAAGGTATTTTTTTAGTCGATTTCGGTTACAAATACTCGAAACCGAATCGAAATAAATTTGTAACCAACTGTTTCGGGTTCTGTTTGGTTCTTAACTTTTAGACCCAAACCGACCCAGAATCAATAGGTACCGAACCGAATCCGAATCGAAATGCTTTTGGTACCTATTGGATAATAAAATCATAGACCCAGAATACCCAAAACCAATCGGGTAAAATTCGGACTCGAACCGAATACCCGAATGCCCAAGTCTAGTTTTTACTTCAATTTATATATGATAATAAATATCTTTTAAATATGTATGAGATAAAAAATTATATGGGCAAAAATGTTAGACAAACAAATTAAAATAATCATTTATGATATATCTAATTATAGGAATTAAAATGCAAAAAAATTAAAATTCAACATAAATAAATTAAAATTTGATGGTTTGAGATACTTTTTAGAATATAAAAAACCTTTAAAACATAGTTGTTTTTTTATATTCCAAGCGCCCACCAAGTGGACGGTGCAGATTCGTCGGACTAGATCCGAACCCGTCCGTTTCCACAGCTGAGATGCGTTACCATAGTGGGTCCCACACATGCTGAGATCATATCATGACGTTAACGGTAGGGATTGCTTTTCCATGGCTTTCTAGTTTTCGAAAAATTGGTAACAATTGTTGAATGTATGGCACAAAAGCCCACTTTAGCTAAATCAACAAAGCCATTTTAAGCCCAGTTAAAAAAACTTGTTCAAAGCCTCTTGTTAGCCCATTATGTTTACTTTTGAGTCCTTGCGGCAACGGGCTTCAAATATGACAAAACATACTCAAACCATTTTTATTACGTTTTAAAAAAACAATATTTGATTTAACAAAAAAAGAAAGGGGCAACATTTGTTAACAAAAACAATTTGATATTACATGTTCTTTTCTGTATTCTAAGTTGTATTACAAATTTATTATTTGAAGAGTTCTAATTTTATTTGTTGACCAAAATTTTTTGTTTTTATAGTAATTAAGTCTGCATATTTTTGCAAATTACGGTTTAAATTTATCGAAAACTCTAATCAGGATCGGCATTGAATCCAAGCAAAACAAGAATAGATTTACGATTTTTTATTTATATATAAAAATTTTATAAGGTAAAACGATATATATTTATAAAAATATGTAAAACAGTCCATTTTTTTCATTGTTTACGATTTTTCAAAAATCAAATCCGGTTATATCTTTAATATGTTGCTAGTTAAGTCGTCCCTTTTTAGCTATGTGTATTGTAGAATAGCTATTAGCTGTGAATGCTCATGCTCTTATAGACATTTAAGTTTATCTATTGCGTACGGTACAGATGAAAAACAATCGTGTTCATCTTAGCTTAAAACATATAATTACACCGTAATAACTCGATCTTACATAACAAACCTCTCGGATTAACATTTAGCTTAGATTATCACCGCCTTCACAGGGAAACTTTTATAGGTGAACACTTGTATGTCGCGGATATTTATGATGTTCGTTAAGCTGTGACTTTATCGTAGGAAAATAGTCACGGTATGGTACCTTTAGTACAAACATTCAAACTCAATTTAGATTGTTGCATTGTGATGAGGGAATTAAGAAGAGAAAGGTGAGATAACATAACCGAAAAAGTAGTTGGAAGGTTAGTTCAGTAAAATTAAAAAGGCTGAAGCAGAGCAAACATGTTAAGTGCATGGGAATGGCACGAGAATTGTACGTGAAATATGAAATTAAAAGACATCATTTAATTTCTTTGTTGGTCCTTCTTTTAATGTTATTTATTAATGTGTCTCTGCCACTTTTCATGAGACACTGTCTCACTCACCTTCTATTCCACATGTCTTTTCTTTCTATGCATTCTAAAATGTTTTACACAGCTAAGAGTTGTACCGTTTCTATGCAAATGTAGACCTGTATATGTACAAACATACACATATAATACATATTCATATATGTCAAAGTTTTGATTATATTATTATATCTTGAATGTCGGTGGACCAAAGTTAAGCATATGTTTGTACTACAGAAGTTTGAAAACAAATTCATTTTCTTTACGACTACTTTTTGTAGGTCAACACAAACTAACAGAGTAACAGTGTCATCCACGATCCACCCAAACTTAAATGATAGTGTATCGTGTAGATCATTAGATATTGGTTTCACAAACTTAATTAACTCTTATAGACTAAAGAAAAGATTAGAGTTTGGCGTTGGATAAGATATACTCACGTGTACTATTACATTAATAATCAGTTTATTTTCACAAATGAAAATACATTGAACTAATCGCATGCATGCATGTACATCTCTTCCTAAATTCAGAGACTTACGATCACTTTCTCAGGCTTTTTGGATATAATTGTAAATTGGTGAAACTGAAAATGTCGTGAAAGACAAATAATTGCTGATGAAAGTCAAAATTAAAACGGAAAATGCCAAAAAAGTCGTTATATATACGGAAAGTCAACTGAGATTTATCAGGAAAAAAGTCAAAATAGCGTTGAAAAGCTGATACAATGTTCTTTGACCAAGACAGTCCTGGACCGGCATTAGATAAAAAAGAATCCTGGTTTGATCCGGTTCTCAAAACATTTGGCGTTGGTTTGGAATTACTATTCAAATCTTGTAAGTAGTCCAAGGAGACACGTGGTTCAATTTCAACCATTCCACAATGCTTATCCAAGTGCCCAACATGTCTGCGGTCACCAAATGGACGGCCCAGATTCGCTGGACCACGGAATCGGAAAAGCCGTACCATTTTCATATCTGAGACGCGTCATCATAGTTGGTCCCACTACATGGTCGTTAATTCTCAGTAGAGACCGTTAGATCATGTCATAACGTGAACGGCGAGGATTTCATTTCTTATGAGGTGTTTTTAATTTCTTGACCAATTTGAAAATAAGTTTTGAATGCATTCATCATCATACAGATTTAGCATGATATTTTATGTTATAGTTGGTATAATTAGAGAATATCACATAGAAGATCTCATGAAAGGTCCCCATTTTATCTTTTGGAATAAATCTTTTATAAGAGCTGTGGAATTTTGTGACAAACCAAATCTTTGCATGAGGGGACACCACACACACATATATATATATAAAAATATATGTGTATAATGTATGATGGTGTATGGATGCATATCCCTGGCCCATGATCATCTTCAAGCCTTTACGAAATTGGGAAGGGGCACTGGAAAGTCATGTGAATTTTACATTTTTATTTTTGAATAACGATATATATATGTGCAATTACAACCTCTTGAATATGCGGCAGAGTATTTGAATCTATACAAGACTGCATTATCTATTGAGTCATCAAACTTTTACACGCTAGTTTGATTAGTTCTTGTATAAAAAATTATAATAATTAACAATTTATTCACGCTCACAAAAAGTAAGATTTTATATTGTTTTTTAGTTAATGTATAAATAACATATTAGATATGGATCTTTTTTTAATAAGTTTTAAGTCGAATCCAGTTTACTACTAGTTGACTCAATTCAATTGGTCAACTATACAATAATTTAAATTTATTTTCAAACACATTTATTTTATTAAATCAGTGGCATAAATCATAATTAAAATTTTCTTAAAAATATTTTTAAAAATATAATTCAAAAATAATATTTAAAAGATGTACTTCTTAAATAATATTAATAAGATAATAAAAATATCTTGCTATATATATGTGTGTAAATTGTAATGTAACAATTAAATCAGTCGTTGGAATACGTTATATTAGCTACGAAATAAAAATGAGAGTTTAAATTAAGCTAGTACAATGGAAATATTGATGAGTATGCATGAAAAATCACGCAATACACATGAACATTTTCGGAAAAGGGGCCTAGTTATTTAATACCTGATATTTTCCGTATCTAAAGATTACAATAGTAGTAGATACATTCTAAATTCTCTAATAACCCAAACCCGTACATCTTTGAATTGTGTATGCAATTAATATTTGAAGCGTTTTCGATACCTATTTATTTTCTTTCCTTTTTTCTCTTATTAAATATTAGAATATTACACCCCAAAATCAGCAGCAACTTGCATGGTTATTTCTGAGATTGTCGGAAATATTTATATTTTGTTTCACATTTTATATACATTTTTTTATAAATAAAACAAATAATGGCAAACGTAGCCTCTGAACCTCTCTTACGGGCAGAAGAAAAAGGATATTTAGCAAAAGCGACACGACTTTGCTCTTTCTCGAGTAGTTGCGGCTCTAGTCTACGTGTCAGTTCTTTTTTCACTGCACCTCTGCATTTTCAATTTTTTATGTTAATTTTCAGATTTTATTTTAAAATTCATTCATAAATTTTATACATATATATACATATGTAGGTTGTTTGAAATTGTTAGCATTCTTAATGAGATATTCGAACAAAACTCTAACAATCTACGAAAGAGTTTTAATCAAGCATTTAGAACCTTAAGGTCCAATCAGAAATTTATGCAAATGATATCCCGAAAGAACATAAATATATAGACTCAACAGCCAAAGAAAATAAAAAAAAGAAAACGATTAAAGAAAAAAATGGATTGAAAACAAAGTGTAGCTACTTGGAGAAAACACATAAACAAACTAGTACACCGATCGAAAAGAGGCCACAAGATGGACAAAAATAAGCCAAGCAACATTAATGCATCAATCAAAGAAAAAAGAACGACCTCAATAAGTCTTAGAAGAATTACGCCAGGAGAGATTCTGATTCTACAAGACTTCAAGCTTCCAAAGTCATTCCAAGCAAGCTAGCCATAGATTGGTTAATTAGTCGTACTAGTTTTTGGAAAACCAAGGTTATACATTGAACCAGCCGCGCGAGGACCATGACCAAGCTTGTTAAACTGGTCTCTTTTCTTTGCAATTGATGGTTATCTTGGGATGGAATGGCCAAATCAAGACTTGGATCGGACCAAACCGAGGCTGGACTAAACACACATGGACTAGGTCTGCCCATCGCAACACGGATACGTGAGAAAATCAATGAGATGGAAAGCAGATGAGAGAGTAAGAGAGTAACTCTCAACCAAACCTAACGAGAGAAATCCTAAATAAGGTCCCAAAAAAAAAATTGCATTTGGTTTTAAGTTTATACCAAAAACAAGAATCGACTTTTTATAAATATTTTGTGAAACATAATTTTTTTTTATGTTTTCTTCTTATAAATTCGTAACATGGCAAAATGAATATCTCATAAATAATTGGTTGTAAAAAATTCCCATCTTGTAAATTAAACAAGAATAGTTTTTACTTACTTAAGCAACATCCATGCGAAAAAACAGTAGAGTCTCGGTTATAAAATTAAATTTATTTCTATCATAAACATTTGTTTCTCCTGAATACTCGTAGGCTTAGTATAAATTTTTATATGATCTTTGCGTGCATAACAATACAAAACCGTACGTTAATGAAACTGTTAACAGAGTGCGATTGAAGCGTTCTAGACAATCAAACTACCCCAACTGCTTTTTTATCATTAAAACTTCATGAGATTTTTAAAAATTTTTAATTTTTCTTGTGAATAAACTGCCAAAAACATAGCTTCTATGATGTGCCACATTTCAAATCAACTTATAGATTCTCTCTTCCCTCGTATCTAGTCTCAGTCTATCTATCTACCTGGCATTTCGCACTATTACTATTTTTGACTCTTATCATTTAGTTTATATTGGCTTGTATCCGTGTATAATAATTATAATCATTAGCCTTTTTGTTTTTGTTTAAAGATGATTAGCCCCTTAAGAAACAAAGCTTTTCAATTGTTCTCATCACGTGAGATTCACACGTGCCTCACCAACAACAAAACAAAATGCAAAAATACTATAAAAAAGCGAAAATGAAGGAATTTTCAGTCGACCAAAAATATAAAAAGGAGATAAAGAGAGCCAGAGAGCACGTGGAGCAAAGAAACTCGACCCCCATACCGTTAACAGACGGACTTTTTTAAACTTAAACGTTAATACTTAATTAATATCACCATTTCGGCATTAACTAACTACATTTGATTTATATTATATATTTCACCAATAAAAAAACTAAAAACAAAAAAACGAACATCTCGGAGATATCTCACCGGTACAAAACTTCGCCGGATACCGTTTAGTAACGGCCGGTAAACTATTTATTTATAAAATATATTAAACAGCCAAAAGAGGATCCGACCCGAATAGATCCCCAATATCTTGAAAATGGTCCTCCACGTGCCAGTTGGATAATCCGGTCTCGAAATCGAATCCGAAGTTCATATCCGTACACGTATCCGCGAAGATATCTTCCCCGAATAAGTCGCCGCCGAGATAGTCGGGAACCACCGAGCTCCGGAAATCGAACAAATCCTCGTCTGTTAACAACGACGCCGAGAAATCGGAGAAAGTCTCTGATGCTGTCGTCATTGCCGTCGTCGAGGGCTCTTCTTTGACGATAAAAGGCTCTTCTTTCACGATAACAGCCGCTGTTGATGTAGTACTGCCGGAGTTTTCGTCGACGGCGAACGGAGATCGGAGAACAGAGACCGGAGAGCAGAGGCAGTCGATGCTGTTGCTGCTGATGGAGGAAGAAGCGACGTCGTCTTTGATTTTCTTCTTCGTATACTTAACCGGCGACAGTGGCGGAGACTTTTTCTCAGTCGACGAAGGAGGAACGGAGAAATTAGTGAGCGCATCGGGACCACGGAGCTGAATCGCAGCGCTGTCATAAACCAAGGCGGCTTCTTCCGCCGTGTTATAAGTTCCAAGCCATAGCCGTACACGTCTAAGCGGGTCTCTTATCTCAGCCGCCCATTTTCCCCACGGACGCTGTCTTACTCCCCGGAATTTCTTTTCCGTCGTCGTCGCCGCCGCCGCTGCAATGGCGGGAGCAGAAGCAGATTTCGATTTCACGGTAGCCGGTCTCTTCCTTCTTTTCTTCGATTCGCCTTGACTACTACAACCAGTAGCACCAGAGTCGAGAACCACTTCGTTTATGAATTTTTTGATACGACGGCGTTTAGAGACGAATCGTTGGTGGTCTTCTTCTTCGTCGTCGCTGGATGAATCTGTTGCGTCAGGGTCGGTGACGGAGATACGGAGAATCCTTGGTTGGCGGTCGTGGTGGTTGTTAAAACCCGGTACGATTCTCGTCGTGTTGGTCTTGTGCTCTGTGAATTTGATTTTCGGTAGAACGAGTTTCTTCTCCGTTTCCATTGTTGTCTCTCTGTTATACTTAAGACTGTGACTGTGTTAAGTGTGTGTTTATATCAGAGAGATTAGGAAAGCATTTGAAAGCAAAAAATAAGAAAAAGGAAAGAGACAAAGAATAAAGATGGGTTTTTTTAAAAAAAAGGAAGAAACTTGAACAACAAGAGAAAAGAGAGTGATGCTCCTCTGCTAAAAGTTTTATCAAAGGACGAGAAATTTTTTTTTATAGAAAGCTACAAAGAAAAGGCACAGAAAACTGCGAGAGAGAAACCTTGATTATAGATGCAGAAGAAGAGAACAGAGAGAGAGGAGGGAGAAAAGCGAAGATTTTCCCGGAAAGTTGAAGAAAGGAGGAGAAAAAGAGCTTTTTGTTATATTCTTGTGGAATCAACACAAACCCACCGTCTGGTTATCAAGAGATAAGAGAGCAAAAAAAGAGAAGTAAAGAGGAAGATGCTCCTTTTGGGCAGAAGGCTTTAAGCTTGGTTTTTCTAGGAAATATTCCTGGAAAATTTTAGAGTGCAGAGGAAAAAGAAAATGTTTTTGCAGTGTGAGAAAGAGTGACACGCGGAAGACGAAGGAGATTTAAAAGCGGCAGGGCACATGTAAGTAGAGAGAGAGAATGAGATAGACTATTTTATAGGATCTTGAAACGGCTGATATGGTGTTTACTCTGGGTTTTTTTTGCTATTTAATTTTTTTGGGTATATCATACAAAAATATTTTCTGTAATTAATCGCGCAAAGATATACACCGTATATTTTTTTAATTGACTAGATATACCAAATAAACATGAATTTTTGTATATAAAAAACTTTTTCTATAAAACTTGTTGGGTTTTTAGTTTTTCATAGATAGCGCCAAAAAAAACATTGAATTCCTAGGCTATATATATAGAAACAACGTTAAACTTATGTAGTGGTCAATGGCAATTTCAAATGGAAAATAGACAATTGTCAAAACAATATTTGTTAAAAATAAAACGTACATTAAACTGAAATAGAAATATAGAGAAAAAACGTAATGGACGTGTGTCGACAGTGATAATAAAAAACTTTGTAACGCAAATACACAATCATGGCATTTTACAATGTAGAAAAAGAAAACAAAGATATTTACATTTGGGTAAGCTTTTCTAAATCTACTGCCTGCGTTTTGAAAAAAAAAAGAGTCGTTTTTTGATACATCAAATTACAATACATACATATGTTTTTATCCAGTAATCCACTAATTTTATTTTGAATATGTAACTACAAAAACTATTAATGTGAGTAAGAGGTAAAACTAGAAATTTGGTTCGAAAAAAGCACTTCAAAAAGGGAGAAACAAAATAGTAAATTAATATACTGTTTTTGAAACGAAATTATCGCGAACAAATTTTTTAAAAAATTTAAACTGAATTTGAAATAAAATCTTCATTTTTATAGATTTGAAAAACTAATTTGACAAAATTATCGCCGGCGAAAAGAGCGCGACGATACCAAAATGCCGCATAAGTCAAATGAGTGAGATATCGACACGTGTTGTCACAAAATTGGGTCCAATCCAACGGCTGGGACGTGCCTTTCCCTGGCAGCTGACAAAGAGAAAAAACATGTACAGTAGTATTATCTTAATAAATATAATTACACTAATTTAATAAATTTGTTCTCGTAATTGGAGATTCAGGTCACGTGATACCGGAGACACGGCCAGTCTTACTTTTGACCAGATAATTTAATTATACTTAATGGCAGGTGATTAAAGCCTTTAATCTAAAACCTCCGTACGAAGCTCTCTTCTCATATTCACTGTAAGGGTATTTTAGTCATTTCGGCCAAGCAAGTTGTTAGTAAAAAATCAAAAGACCGTTACGGCTAGTTCTTTACTGTTTTAACCTTTACCAGTCTCTATTATTACAGCTGGTGGCTAACGTGGCAGACAACAACCTAGGACGTTGCGCCAAAAAAAATGCAAACTAATTTTTGGAATCATTGTATTAGTTCTTAATTGTACTTTAAAAAACTCAATAATTTTTTTCTCTTCTTTCCTGCAAGATTTTATGCGAGTATACACAAAGCGCCTTTAAATTCACTGCCTTATTTTTTCAATTTAAGACGAGCACGAAAATGCAAATTAAGTAGATAATAAAGATATTAACTTACTTTCTGTTTAATAATTATTACAAAAAAAACTGAGTTTGAAACACTTTGACCAGTGGTCAACTATGTCGCATCGAGTTTCCTATATCTAATGTAGGGTTGAGTTTCCAATCCTAATTGAAATGTTTTGATGCAATTGGGAAACACTTTTTATTGGTAATTAGTGTTCGTCATAACATGCATGTAACTTTGAAGATCAAGAATGATTCTGAACAGAAACAATTTTATTAAATTTTCGCATCAGCTTAATCGCTAAATAGGATTACATGAATGTTGTAAATATGTATCATAATTTTCACACTTATCATAAAAGTTGAAACATGAGCTAGTTAAATACCTTCATCTAATAAGATGGCAATAAAATACATCTAAAAAATTATATATTGACGATATAGTTAAATACGAGTCTCTCTGTTATTAGATAAATACAACTAAGTCCAAAAGTTATTAAATGTTCGATTTGTAATGAATTCTTATTAATTCAATGTCTTATAATAGTTAGAAGTTCTCTCGGCACTCCGTGTTTGTAAATGAAATATGAGACCTAACAGATTTACCTAAACTAGATTTAAAATCACAGACTTATCATAGTTTCGTATATATATATATAGAGTGAATAATGGTGTTTTCAATCATACTATTGTAATTATCAACTTCTAACTATATATTTTGTAATGTATATAATAATATATAACTGTGTAAAAGATACTTTAAGCCCATGCTATATTGGCAAAGAAAGCAGCAAGTTTTCATTGCAGGGTATGTGAACCATGAACCAGCTTGTTGGTCTTGTCTTTCCCTTCATTTTTTTTTATTTGCTACTTCTATGCGATACAGATTTTGTCCAACATCTCTAATATACATGATCATATTTATATATGACAATATAGACGAAAAAATGATTCTTCGATTCTTTCGCTATCTGAACTATTATATGTTATCTTTTTAATATGAAAAGATTTAAACATCTTAATTTTCATATAAGGTATAAAAAAATATAGTTGTAATAAAACATAAATGTGGTCGTAGATTCTCAGACCTACCTATATAGATTTAAATATCATTTTAAAATGAGTGAAAGACGTGAAATATTATTGACTTAAAAATGGATGATTGAATATCAGTATATGAGTAAGTCTATGCATTATATCCTGAAATTTAGATGTTTGGTTTTTTTTGTCAACCATTTCATTTTGTTAAATCTAAAGGATTAGTACAAGTAGATTTAAAGATTACAACCAATTACAAAATTAGAATCGTTTTGAGTAATTAACTTCAAGCCATGTAACTGTTGAGCAACCCCATAACGTTTTGTATGCCGTATTAAAAGTAAAGGGTTTTGTATAGGTGATTAGGAAAAGGCAACGACAATAAGTTCTCATCTCTCAACAAATGCATTTCGTTTCTTGAAACTAACCAATATAATAATATATGCAGTAAATATTAAGACGAGGAACAATGCTTTGGTCCACGTAATAATAATCATTGCAGAATCATAAGTTCTTGTGACAACGATAAGTTCATAGATATTCGATATCACAATGTACAAAGTGCACATTTTGACGTGATAATCGAAAGTATTTGTTTTTTACTGGACAATTACAACAAAAAAAGAAGACCGGTCGACCACTTTGGATTTTATCATTTTAAAAAGCTAAGCTTCGTATACTAATTTATATAGACGGATAATTTTTAACCAGACATAAGTTGTTTTAAAATACATTATACAGAAAACTTCATCTTTTACAAACATATTATTATTTTAGTTTGCTACTAAATTCATATAATGATTTAAATTCAGAAATATTTTATCTATAAAATATAATAGATAAATTTATATAGAAAATATATCGAATTTTTTTAAAATTTTTTTGTAAAATTTCGAATAACTCCAAATTAAATAATAATTTTATAAAACAAACAAAGATAATAAGATATTTGATGGGATGATAATTCCAACATAGTTTGAATCATTTGTTTAATTCAGATTTTGTAATGTTGTTTTTAACATATTTTTTATAGTTAATTTATATTATTTACTTTTCAAGTCACACAATATACAATCTGTTTTAATGTGAATGAAGTTTTGGTTCAGTTTAATTTTTCTAAGAAATTTATAAAATACATATATTATACTCCTTCAAATCACCATGTGAAAATAAATAGTTTTGTTTAATAAGTATTAGTGAAATCTAATCCCGGACCAACAAATATTATAGGTGAAAAGTTTGATTTGTTTTAAAAAAGAGAGGATAAATTGAAAAAATCCATATTTAAAAACAATAAATGCATAATCCACCATTTATTATATAGGAGACGAGTTATTAGGTTTTTCTTACTAATGTAAGCTGACTTTATAATTTTTTAATAAAAAAAGAAAAAAGAAAACAGTTCACAGCTCTCTTCCCTACTAGTAAGTTTACCCTCATGTTTCGTTAGAATATAGTCGGAACAGATTGAACAAGATTGAACCACAACCAGATAATCTAACAGTTTCGATATGTTCCATTACTTTTTTAGTTACAAAATTAGGGATAATCGTTCTGGCTTACTGATCAATATACGTATTTATCACTGTACAAAACGTGTGTATTGCATATATATATTGATGGTTGTATATTGCATACATATATACACACATGTATATATTGATGGTGTTGTCGAGCTGCATGAGTTAATGGTTATGGCCTTAAGAGGGTCACCGAATATAGAAGAAGGGAAAGTTCGATTTTTGAAGCCAAGAAAAGGAGTCCGTACGGATATCTGTATTTTGTGTCCAAGAATACAAGAACACTCGTTGGACCGACGGTACACACTCAGGCCCACTGTGGGACCCAACTCTGCCTCTACTCTCTCTCCGTTAGTTAGCTAACGGCGCCGTTCTCTCTTTTCGAGGTCTTTGCTTCTTCTGTTCGGTCCACTTGGCTTGGTCTCTTCCTCCCGTCATGTGACGGCTGACGTCCTCGTCTCAGTTTTTTTTTTCTACTTATCTTTACTATGGCATGTAAAAGACCATAAAACCAATAAACTTTTGAAATAATGGGAAAATGGAAATACGAAACATTTAGACCATCTCCATCAAAAATATTAATGGGTATCTAAACAATTAAAGAAAAGAAAAAATAAAAAAATAAGAGAAAAAGTGTCATGAGTTTATCAAATAAGAGACTTTTATAAGTAGTTTAAAAACCTTTAATGACATGTGTTTGTTTATAAGTGGTTTAAGTTTTTTAAAAATATTAAATTTAAATAATTAACTAAATTCTATTAAAATATTTATATAATTGGGTTTAGATACCCCATAAAAAACTTTGCCAATGAAAATGTTCTTAGTTTTCCGGAGAAAAAAGTTTAAATTATGGACAAGAGAACGTTTCCGTGATCAAGGTAAAATAGCATTTATAGCCGGGTGGTTTGTGATTTATGATTGTTGTAACACATAGTGCAAATATCAAAATTCTAAGTATGAATAATTTGTAAGACAGAATTTATCTTGTATAAAACAAATAATTGAATAGCTCCAAAGCAAATACCAAGGTTTTATACTGAAGAAAAAATTAGATTAAGATTAAATAGAAAATTAGTGTTTAATTAGTTGAGAGAGTTGTTTTTTTTTTCTATGTTTTTCTAGAGTAAAATTGTGTTTAATCTTTTTATTTACTACGTTCATTTGACACTAACTATATTTATTTTAATAAATTTAGTGAAAATCATAAATATTTTTTAAAAGATTTATTTGGTTTTTAGTGGAGTTAATTTTGAATTTGACAACATGTTTGTTTGACTTCGTAGTTCACTTCAAAATTATCCGAATTTATTCTTTAATTTCCATCTATGCATTTTATTTTGGATAATCATCTTTTATCCTTTCTAGACTTTCACTTTATTTTTTAATAGAGTGTAATTTTTAATCCGTGATTTATATGCCAATATTGATAACTATGAAATAATTTCTTAAATATTATTCTAAAATGAGATGGTTTCTAATAGAAAACACCATTCAACGTCCTGTTTTATATGACGGCATTCACATTTTTTTTAACTTTTCAAGATTAAATTTGGTTCCAGAAAATATATATATAGCTTGTCGATAAACTTGTATTTCCATATTTTAATTAAGCGCATGCATGCATTGATATGGAAGAAAATTTGAAAGATGATTAAAGTGTTCAACGATAAATAGTTAAGCAATAAACAAAAAAGATGAAGAAATAAGAGTTTTAATAATGACCCAATTATTCGGCTTGAAGGTACGTTGTGTACCTCTGGAATGTGCGTCTATGACGCTGCTGAGGAACACATTACACATTAAGTTTAGTTTAATTTAATTGGAATTATTCGAGAATAGGAGTACATTAAAAAAGAACATAATCATACGTTTTATGAGTTAGGTTAGGGCAAAATACATACATAAAAAATGAGTCAGGTCAAACGCACACTTTAATAAAAGTAATAGAGCACACTCATTCACCCATTTTTTTTATATGATATATTTTTTTGGGAGAATTTCAAAAATACTATTTTTATGATACCATTATTCAAAACTAACATTATTTGCTGTCTATTTTTAAAAATATTTTCTGTCTATTTTTAAAAATATTATTTTTATATACATTAAATTTAAATTTATAATAGTTTATAAAATATAATTATAATATTTTTAAAATGTTATAAACTTTATAAAACTTTATGATATTCTTATAAAACTCTTACAAAATATATTTATAAAATGATATCATTTTTTAAAAATAACATTATTTATTGTCTATTTTTTAAAATACTATTTTTATATACATTAAATTTAAATTTACAAAAGTTTATAAAACATAATTATAAAATTTACAAAAATGTTATAAAATTTATAAAATCTGATAATATTTCTTAGAAAACTCTTACAAAATATTTTTATAAAATTTATCTACTATTTTTTCTTTATAATAAAAGTCAGTTATTTTTAAACTGAATGATCGAATGACATAGTATTTATTTTCAAGTATAAACGTCTAATATTCCAATACTGTATTACACATAATATAGTTATCGTAGTTTCATAAAAAAGATCTCAGTGTTTTGGGAAAATGCAACCAGACAACACTAGCCTCTAAGCAGTTGGTGTAATATATATATCATGATTGTGGAATCATTCAATTAAGTTAGTAGGTTATTGGTCCCTCGAAATATTTTAAAGCACCTACATGCGATGATGCAAAATTGTTATATTTAAGAACTTTCTTTCTATCTAACTACAACCTTATATATTTCTAATAATTCAATACTTTTTTTTAATTTTAACTATTCAAAGAAATAAAATCATAAATTCAAAATTCCGACAGTGTTAATGCTACTATGGCAGAAATATTAAAGACGTTTATAATTTACTTACATAAAATAATGTTTGTGATAAAAATCTAATTGTTCTTTTATATTCTGATTGAAAGTTTAGTTGTTCAATCTTCGAGATTGCCTAGCTACATACACAATAATTAACATGGTACCTCGTGCACCAAGAGTAGTTCTGACATCTCTATATAATTTTCAACTATCTATTAGTTTTTACCAGCTTGTGATTGTAATAAAAAAGCAAAAAAAGAAGAAGTTACTATATCATTGTAAACACAAAGGCCGATCAAAACCTAAACCCACCAAAAACACTCTATTATACATATTACTATATATTTATACAAACAAACATATATACATATTATGACGAATCGTATCTCGTCAAAATGAGTTTCCGTAAGCGATGACAATCATGTCATCTCGCTGCGGACTCCTACACCGGATGGTAACGCCTTTCCTACTCAAGCCCCATGAAGACGTATATATGTTGAATAGTGAGTCGCTCATGCAAGCTAATTAAATGAAGATACGAACGTCAAACGTTAATTACGAATTTGGCAAAGCCTTAACAATATCTAACGCAATGTACGAATCAAACTTCTTCACCATGTAAAACGATGAATTCGACAAACACGTTTTTCTTTTCTGAGCAGATACAACGCAATGTATCATTAAATTCATTTAAATTATTTTAAAAATTGATTTTCATAAATCGTTAGATCTAAAACAAGCGCAAGAAAATTAAAAATGATTGCGTATTGGTGTGTCATAAACTTTAGACGTTGTTACTTATTAACTCATACTGATATATATAATCGAAATATGAAATTATATTAATTGGAAAACGAGAGACATAGATGATATCAATTGCAAATATTTTAAGTGAAGTGGAAGTGGGGTGGGCGGTGAGCTAGCAAGTGGTTGTCACACTTTGTCATGTAGTTAAGACAAAATCTCAATAAACTAGTATTAGTCTGTTTAGTTAATAAATTACTAATTAAATCTAATTAGGGAACCCTTAAATTATGGCCTAGTCATGAACTCCTTTCCAACACTTTCTCACGACCTTATTGCCGACCAATTATATATGTACATTGAATCCTTTTTTATTTGTTAATTACAATCCTGTTGGGTTTGCAAGTGCATTACCATT
The DNA here is from genome assembly GCA_000218505.1 of Schrenkiella parvula. Lineage (NCBI taxonomy): Eukaryota > Viridiplantae > Streptophyta > Magnoliopsida > Brassicales > Brassicaceae > Schrenkiella > Schrenkiella parvula. The sequence goes on along the minus strand of CM001193.1, from coordinate 10,920,623 downwards.
ATATAAATGTGATTAACTAATCTTATTAGGTTAAACAACGTTTAAAAACCGTACTTGTCGCAAAAGTGTTGATCACAATCAAGTTTTTTTTTATTATAAAAATATCTGAGAACCAGTTCACTATTATGTCTAAAGAAGTTGTAGACATGGGTCGTAATGGTTCATATAAATAATGATAAAGTTTATCTAAATTTTTAATTTTTTATCTCGTTGTTTTATTTGGTGGAAAACTTAGACAAACTACACATATTCCCATGAAATAATAATGTATTTTAATTTGTTTTACTTCCTTACATTCGGTGTCATTAATGCGGAATATGAACCATAATTAAAGGTTCGGTTTCAGATAAAATAGTTTCATGATAATTATTCCATTAATCTGGTCTATGAGAAATTGAGAAGCATAAAATAGTTGTATGAATATTTGTTTCGATACATAGCATCTAATAGGAAATAATTAGTTTAATTCACATCTTTGTGTGGAACTATTTATTAACAAACAAGACAAATACTAAGAAGATTGGAAAATAATTCGTTTCATTGATTTGCATATTACTTCGACCAAAAAAAATGGATTTCCATATTACAAGATGTTTTGAAAAACCAGATAATATCGAAGTTTACAATTTGAAAACAAAGTATACTTTATAACCATACTGTTCTTTTGTTTTTCTCTCTTTCCTTTCAAATAAGTTAAACGCAGTACAATGTATAATTCATTAGTCTGACTCCGTATTTTAAGGGACTACAAGCAGCTAAAATTTATAATTTAAGTTGGCTACATCATAAGGAAAAAAAATAAAACAAAAAATCAAAAACTTTTGAAGTTAGAAAACTCATAGCATAGGGATGATAGGGTAAAAAGACTTTTCAGATTTACCAGGAAATCTGGAACCATTGGTCTATAATCGTTGTTTTGGAACAAGCATGAGATTGACTTTTTACAATCACTATTTTGATAATTATATATCAATAAAGGAAAGAGTTTTGTTTATTTCTTAGGGAGATTTTAAATTTAATTAACTCCGTCTGTGTAACTTTTGTCGACACACAAAACCTAAAAGAGGTGTTTGACTCTGACTTGAGAAAAGGCAAAGAGGAACATATAGAGCAAGTGGATGTTGACTGTTATGTCTATTCTCATGATATTTTTCTTTTTAAATATAAGCTTTGTATTTTTGTTTTCTTCATCGCTCATAAAATATAAGTTTCTACTTCTACATATGTAAACATGATGCTTTAATCAGTACAAGTACTGCAGTACTACTATTCGATCTAATAATGATTTCAAGCTTACTTAACTAACAATATAGTAGTTTATATACAACCTAAACTTATATTATACTAGTTTTTCACGTATATCATTAAGATATCAACATTTGGATTTGCCATATGAATGTATATTGTATGCTGCATTGGTAAGCACAAGTTACGTGTTCGTTAAAACAAATAGCAATCAGTTTATATTATTACATTAGTTTACTTGAGTGAGACTATACTAAATGTGGTCTATTAATTAACTTCACCATTGTCCAAATAAGCCGACATTTTAACAGCAGAGAAGTAAACAAAAAACATGTTGATCCAACGATTTTGTGGGGACGTGGAGATTTATATAAAATTGACATATTTATATATAGTTGAGATTTTTTTTTCCCCTTTTAGATTTCTAATTTAGCAAGTTGGAAAGATGAAGAAGAAGAAGAAGAAGCCCTATTGCAGTATTTGAGCAAAGACAAGTCGTTTTCTTGAATTAGACAAATCATATTCACGTTGTAACTTGCCTTAATCTGTCTCCTTCCTATTGTAATTTTGCCACCTACCTGTTTCTCCTCCAAAACACAATCACGACAAACCAATATCTCAATTTTTTCTGACTCTTAAAATGTTATTACAGTCAAGTAGTATATATATATATCGAGACACAAATAATTAGTTGCTGATAAAAAGAAAATAAAACAAAATTAGTTCAAACCCATTCTTTTTTTGTTCAACATATGTTGGCTCTAACAATTTTCACTCGAAGCCCAAATGTATATAGGCTTAATGGCTTTATTTTGCACTTTGAAGCCCATTGGGCCTATATTCTCCATAGTTTAGGAGGATTTGGCGCAGTTAAATAAAAGTTTCGGATTTGTGCTCACTAGTTTCTTTCGAGTTAAAATATAGAAATTGATAGAGACGATAATTCAAAAACGAAGAGATCCAGAGAAGACGAAGTAGAGGAGAGAGAACTACAGTAATTTCAATGGCGTCGTATGGAGATATGTTGAAGGCGAGGACAACGAGAGGATCCAAATCCAACGACGGAGAAGAAGGAAACACGTTCGTGACTTTGCAGATCGCGAAAGAGTGGAGGAATTGGTCGTTAAAGAAGGCGAAAGTCGTGGCTCACTTCGGCTTCATCCCTCTCGTCGTCTTTGTCGGTATGAATTCAGATCCTAAACCCAGTCTCTTCCAGCTCCTTACCCCCGTCTAAATCCCATCTCTCTCTCTCTCGTTTCTGTTCTTAATTCGAATTCGAGATGTTTTCTTCTCGTTCTCCTAGATTCATCTGTACGCAATAACCATAATGGTGTTTTGAACATACTAGATTCCACAATTCCCCATGAGAAGCGTTTCTGATCTTTGAAATTTGAATTGTTTCGTCTTCTATTTTCCCTCTAGATTATGTATATGCAGTAACGAAGATGGTTTTTTTTAATTTGGAAATGTGTTTGAAAATCTCTAAACATAAATGTGTTTGATTAAAACGGTTCTAACCGAAGAAGAGGATCAACAGAGGGAGTATACAAACTTCATATAATGATAATAAATCAACAGTTTCTCAAATCTCACTCGGAGTGGAAGTCTCCGAGGCTCCGTTTTCGGATTTGGGTTTAGGCTCAAGACTGGCTCGTCGGTTTCCGACATTCTCCATGAGCCTAACCAAATCAGACATCTTCGGTCTCTGGTCCGGTGCTTTGACTACACATGACATCGCAATCTGCAACATCTCCACCATCTCTTCCTCTATGTTAGTGTACCTCAGAAGCTCAATGTCGAAAACCTCTGCAGTCCATTCCTCTCTCACTACTGAATGCACCCATCGAACCAAATGGATAATCTCGTCTCCTGCAATTTTCATTCCCCAAGATAAGTCATTAAACCGAAACCTTTAACCGAAGAAACACTATGGGGTCTTTTCGGGTTGTTACCTGCGGTAGTGTGAATGGGCGATTTTCCGGTGAGTAGTTCGAGCAGTACGACGCCGAAGCTGTAAACATCTGACAATTGAGAAGACTTCCTTGTATCGGTTACTTCTGGCGCACGGTAACCAGCTTGCCTCGAGATCGGTGGAGCCAAGGGGCTCATTACAGCAGTTAATCCAAGATCAGACACACAGCCATTACGGTCTGAGTTCAGGAATATATTTGAAGATTTGATGTTGCCATGGACGAGTTTTCCATTGTTTTCTTTGTGGATTCGGGCAATCCCTTTAGCTGCACCAATCGCGATCCTCATTCTGGTTTCCCAGTCCAAAGGAATCCGGTTTTCTCCTCTGTTACCTGCACGATCAAAAACACCAGTGTTCAATCAAAATAAATCGGTTAACAAAAACCAAACCGAAATAGAAAATCTTGATTTCTGTCTTTCACAAACCGAAATTTTCAAAAAACTTGATTATACAATGAGCCTAACCACTGCTTGTAGCTATGAGGCATTAGATGAGAAAGGGAAACGTACCATGAAGCAACGAAGCCACACTTCCATGGCTGAAATAGTCATAAACCATTAGCTTCTCGTCTTTGGAGTAATAGTAAGCCTTAAGCTCCACAACGTTTTCATGCTTAATACCTCCAATGATCTCCATCTGCTGCTCGAAATCACGTTTCCCAGCAGCAACATCCTTGAGCCGTTTCACAGCAACAGAAGTTGCATCCTCAAGAACTGCTTTGTACGTCGTGCCAAACGTGCCCTTACCAAGAACCTCAGCAGAAGCTCTCAAGAGATCCTCAAGATCAAACGAGTAATTGCATCCTTCAAAGAAAGACAACCGGTTGTTTGCGTCTTCCATCCGCGAAACGAATTTCTCAGGAGACATCCCACCTTTCTTCTGTAGCTTATTATCCGTAATAATCCCATCATCGCGACTTAATTTCCTTCTCAAGTAACAAACAGCCAACACAAATGCCAAAGCCGCCAGTAGTACAATGGAAACAGCGATAACGATCAACAGGAAAACCGTCTTGGTTAGTCCCAAGAAGTGGGCTCTTGGTTTCTGATAAGCTAGGTCGGACGGTGGCTGAAAGGGTGGGAGGTCACCAGGAGGACTAACACCGATGCCTTTATAAGACGACGGTGGGAATTTTCGAAGCCAATTCGGTATTGGACCATTGAGATTGTTGTTGGACAAATCAATGTGCTGCAGACTAGAGAGGACACTCAGATCAGGAATGTCCCCGGAAAGCGAATTGTTAGCGAGATTCAGCGACTGTAAACGCGCGAGACGGGACAACGAATCCGGCATTGTACCATCGAATCCGTTGTCTGAGAGATTCACACTAGTGAGATTCTTCCAAACAGAGAAATCCAAAGGCAATGGACCAGAGAGGTCGTTGGACTGAAGATAAAGAAAAGCCAAGTCCTTCAGCTCGATGAAATCCGCCGGGAACTGACCGGAGATTCGGTTAGATCTAAGGCTGAGAACTCTGAGACTAGAGAGTCTGCTTATGGTGTTGGGAGGGATCTGACCGTTGAGTCCAACTCCTGGCAATCTAACAGCTATGATTCGAGATCCGTCTTGGTTGCAAGTAACTCCGGTCCAGATTTTGCAGACGGAGGAGCTCTCGTTCCAGTTAAGTGAACGAGTAGGACGCATAATGCTTAAAAACTCGAGCAATGCGCGTTTGTCTTGTACTGGATCTGCGTTTGCTCCATAGAAAATCAAACCCAGAGAGAAAACCCATAGAGAAACCCTCCAAGCTTCCATTTTGCTAAGGAGAAAAAACAAAAACGAGTTGTTTCTTTGTTTTTCAATCTGTAGCTGGAGAGAACAAGATGATGATGATGAGACTATAAATGGAGAAACTTTGTGATCCACTTTAATTTAAAATAAAAGGTACAAAAAAGCAAAAAAGAAGAAAAAAAAATTCAGATTTCTAGAAGACTTCGGATCAAAAAGTAAAAGGGAATCAGAAGTTCTATGCGAAATTTAAAAATCCAGAAATTATAAACAGGAGTGGGAGACAGAGAGAGAGAGAGACTGTAGCTTCGAAAATGACGAAATGAAAATCCTTTTTTTGTACATTCCAAGCTTTAATTTAAACTCTTCGAATCAAAACCCTAGAGTTTCTGGGAATCAAAAGTGACAAAAAGTGGAACCCTAACTCCATTAAGGTGTTAAATTATTAAAATTTAGAGCTTTAAAATAAAGAAAATTGGTACCTCGCTTTTCCAGATCTGAACTTTAGAACGCTTTTTTTTAATTTTTTTTCTAGTCTCGCGCGCCGTTTCTTCTCGAGAATCGACCAATTCTGCAATTTGAAGAACGTGAGATCAGAAATTAGGAAGTGATGATAATGCTAAGAGCCGGCTTAAGAACCACCATTGAAGCACTGAAGTTAAGAGCTTTTTTTCATTTTTGTAATTCCAGCAACGGATATAATTTATTTTTTCTTTTTTTGGGGCATTAAAATAGTGAAAATGACGATGGAAGATACTGATGCGACTCTATTTTATTTTATTCGGTTACAGGTTCGGTGACCGGTAACTCTGTGAAAGCCGTACGTACCGGTTCTTAAATACTGAACCGGGGACCATTGATTTCGTGTACGTTGAGTTTTTATTATGCCAGCCATATTATAACTTTGATTTTCAGAATGAATATTTATTATAGAAATCTAATTAGCTCACACAATAATTTAAATTTATCTATTTGTAAAACAATATTATGAAACCGGTTGGGTTTTATGAAGTGATATATACATAACCGGACAATTAGACATGAGATTAAATTGGTCAACGCTTACCAAAAAAGAAGAGAGAATACTTTAATGATGTTAATCGAGTGACGAAAACATATTTAACTTACCAAAACACATTGAATCTTAAGCAAATACGTTTTTATTTGTTTGTATTTACTTGTCATAATGAAGCTACAAACCTTTAATGCATTTACTATTATTTTTGGCATTCTTTTAAAAATATTACATTCCCTTCGGTGTATTAAATATTGGACCGACCCAATTATAGAATTTATGATGCATCATAATAGACCAATAATTTCAAATCTTTCATGATTATTGTGATGATTTTATACCATCTTACCCCGGTTTCTTTCCTTTTTTCTTTTTCTTCAACATTGCGAGGCAATGAGAGTAAAAGCCACTAAAGTCATTTATTCTAATAAGTAGAATTCATTTTTTTATTTAGTTTTATTTCTAATATAACCACCCAATAAGATTACTTTATGGTCCATTTAGATAGATTGAGTTGAAAATGATTTATTCAAGACTTGTTAACCATGAGAACAAGCTTTATATAATAATGAAGATTTCACCAAATAAAAAAATAAATACAAACGTCATATGTATGTAACATTATCTTCATACACAAGTTAAATCTCCCACAAAACCAGGATCTTGTCACTACCTAAAAACGGGTGACGTTTTTAAAATCTCAGGTTTCCTTTTGATATTTCGGGTTTCATACCGAAGAATCACACACTCTGTGATGTTCTTCTATAGGCTATACAGAAAACAATAAATAAACCAAAAGATATAATAAGAGAAACAAAGAAGAATCAATCGGTTTGAAGATAACCAGTACCGATTTTTCAGGTTGAAAGAACAAGTGAGAGATTTAGTTTTCCGGTCCATTCTTCACCCGGTTTCAAGGTGATGGGTTTCTCAATGGCTGCTCCATCAACACACAACATTTGTTTATACTCTTCATCTCCCAAATCCGTCAATGCTTTAGCTTTCTTGTCCCATGGATTCCATACCACTGCAACAAAACCGAGAATCTGATTCTGTTAAAACCGGATTCCGGTGAAAAGGACGGTTAAGGTTTTCAGCATTTTGTATCTTACCGACATCGGGTAGACCTTCTTTCCTGATGAGGAATGTGCGTTTTCTCTCATGGTCGAAAACCGCAACCACGTCTTTAGAGTTTAAGTACACTCTATCAATCTCGGATTCAAAGGTTAATGCATCGCCTTGCTCTGTAAACCGCTCCTTTTCGAGCAAGTTATCAAGATAGTCAAGAGTTTCCAGTCCTTCAACTCTAACTTCACTGATAAAAAAAAGGAAAGAAAGATAGCATTGAGTTCTAAAGATTTCTTGTGTGATTGGATAGAGAATAGAGAAAGCAAAAACTCGGTGTTTCACCTGATATCGGAAATGGAGAAGTAAGTGTGGTAAGCAATGGAAAAGCTAAAAGCCTTTGAATTGATGTTTCTGACACGCGATATCAGCGTTAGGTTCCCATCTAGTGCCAATGAAACTCTCAGGTGAAACTCAAAGCTGAAACAAGAGCAAAAGCAATTAAGCAATCTGAAAGGCGAGGAATCACAATAATATCTTTGACGGGGTTTGCAACCTGTGAGGCCAGATCTTTGAGACTTCATCAGAGGACTTAAGTACCAAATCGACATAGGCTTTGCCGGTTGAGTCATATGAAGGCAAAGCGGGTGGAGTCTTTTCCACAACCCACATCTTGTTTCTTGCGAACCCGTGTTGCTCAAGTGATCCCCGAGTTCCAAACTTTTTTGACAAAATGAAAATATTTTGAAGGACTGTAATCGAAACCTAGATAATACATACAGGTACAAATTATCTGAGGAAACTCTTGTTACAATGTACCTGAGGAAAGCATATAGGGATTCCTCCTCGTACCGGATGGGGAGGCTTCGCGTTAGCCTGAAACAACACCATGATGTTCACCAAATTTTATAACAAGTCGCCTAAATGTTGAAAAAGCCGGAATCTGTACCTTGGTGCTCATGAATAACAATTCATCACCCTTCTCAGTCTTCCACGAAAGAACTTGTCCTCCATGTAAACTGATCTGAACAAAGCATCATCCGGAGAAAAAAACCATCAGCTCAATAAACAAAACTGCACATGTAGGTGGATATGATCCAGAAATCACAAAAGCAATAGTCTCCACAAACCAAACTCAGAATATTGGTCTAAAGGCTATCAGATTTTTCTTGTCAAGAGAAATGGAAGCTATTTATGAACCTTCAAACTTGAAGAATCAGAACCCAAAACACAAATAGAAAACAGAACAGTCTATCACGCTTATAACTCTCTGATCCTAAAATACACAGTTTTGCACCAAAAACCGAACCTTTGAATCAATTATAAAAGACTGAACACAATCGGATACACTTTTGCCCCAAAAAAAACCGAACCTTTGGACCAATTCAAAAGTATAAAACACTGTTGAGAATTTTAAGAGGAAAACCATCGAGCAGTTGGAGGGCAATCTGAAAAAGTTAACATCTTATCCTCTATCTTGCATCGAAGAATCAAATCGATCACCTTAACAGAAGCGCCTTTAGAATTCTGGAGAAGAATCTGTTCGGTTCCATTTTTATCAGTGACCAAGTCAACGGTGGGTCTCTTCTCAGAACTGACTCCAGATGGTTCCATTGTAATAAGCAACCAAAAAACTTTCAACAAAAACAAAATATCGATAGAGCAAAAGAGAGAGACTTTTGAATTTGTTTCCTTTCCCTTTGCTTTCTCGCGTTTTTAAATCCAGGAAAAAGGAAAAAAAATTAGGCGAAGAAATCACAAGAAGAAGAAAACTTTCTTGTGGGATTCAACAAGAAACCCTAAGTTTTCTCGTGAGATTGAAACCGAAAACCCAACCACCACTTCAACTGCTATGTCCTTTTCTTACACCGATAAAGCTGCAACACACAAACACACACACGCGAAAGGAAACAAAAAAGCTAATGTGCAAACAAACAAAAAACAAAGAGGATAAAAGGGAGAAAGATGATTAAGAAAGACGTGAGGTTGAGATTGAAAACGGAAGATCCTTGAAAGTCACTCGAAAGTCCAAATATTAAAAAACACACAATTTCCCGGGAAATATTTCCCGGGAAATAATTAACGATTTGAAGCCTCTTAGCTGGGATTCGAATGAAATTACGTATCAGAAATCACGAACCCAGAAAACAAAAACACAACTTTTTTCGAACCGGAGGAAGAATTTGAAGTATTCAGATGAGAAAAAACAAAAAAGTGAGATATTTAAAGACAGAAGTCAGATAAAAAAATGGGCAATATGTTGAAAAGGTGCATAGATTCAAAAAGGTATCAAATAATATTTAAATGGTTTTTTTTCTCTTTTTCTGAAATGGCATTATTCATGAATCACTGAATAATTCCTTCACGACGCAATCTATTAAGTAGAAGACGAGTTATGTTTTTTTTTGTAAATGATTAGTATTACGAAAAAGTGTTATACCGCAATTTCTGCTATCGATTATATATTTGAATTATTTTTTTGGCCGTTTCTTTATTTGATTAAAAATAAATATATAATACTCACCAATTAACTTTCTGAAATTCAATTAGGTCGTTTAAATACCAAACTCTTTAACGTCATGAAATGTCACATGTAGAACTTGCGTTTGAAACAATTAAACCTTTATATCCATTTTCTTCATGATATGATTAAAATATTCACTTTTACTTATGTATGCTAACAATTAAAAAAATGGTGGTTATGTTTTTTCTTCGATCTAATTAGCTGAGTTAATAAACTGAAAATTATATAGTTGTAAAAATAAATTTAGATAGAAAAAAGAAGATGATGTAAGGCCAGGTAGTTGTGATGATAGGTGTGGGGATGGGGTGGATCTTGACATGCGACCATGATTAACAGAATTAACTACCTGTTCAGTTCTGGATTGTGTAATTAATTTTATATTTCGTTTGATTACTAATTAATTGGTTTTATAATCTGACTGTAAACTTTTTTGTAGTCTTAGTTTAGTTGATGAAATATGTCAACTATTTAAAAAGCTTTTTCGATCATTTCAGCAGATATATTACATGCATACTAGTACACAGAAAAAACAACCACTAAACGAAGAAGTGGTTGGACAAATAAAATAATCAAACGAAGGAAGTCGGCACAAGCTAAATAGTCCAAAATAGACCACGACCATTAATGTTTAGGTTTGAGTCCTGCTAACTCTCACAGACGATCTGACTATTCTGTCATATTTAATCGGAAGATATTCCAAACTCGGGACAGTGTGGTAATTCCGTTGTATTTCATAGTTCGTTGATCCGAGTTTACTCGGAGCTCATAATATCCGTTCAACCGTTGAATTTTGGGTAAGTCCATAATATAGCACCTCGATGCAGTTCTATCAAAACTAACCAGATCAGTCAATAGAATATATAAAAAAAATTGTTGAAAATGTTTCATATTGTAGAGCATCTATCAAAGAGGGTACTGGCCAATTTTGTGTTTAGAAATAAACTGATGTCTCTAAACACAAATTGTCAACTATAGTTTATGTTGGTGTCGAATCTAATATATGAGTCTGGTCCAAGCTATAAAGTCCACTAACTTCAAAGATCCAAGGAAACAAAAGAAAATTAAAAACAACTTTTCGATTTGTATCTCGAAAAATAAACATCCCATAGCTCAGAAATAGTTAAGTAGTTGTTTGTACCTGGAAAATGACTAAGTCCTTGATCCAAAATACAAAGAAAAACTATTCACAATTCGCTCCAAAACATGGCAGCAAGTAAATGTACTATTTGCTTAGTTACCTATGCGTACTCGACCCGTTCATGTCACTTAACTCGCTCCAAACTGATTTTAAAAATGAGATCCATAACGGTTTGAGTTGATGCAAACTACTAAATAATGTATTCATACCGAAAACTAAAAATATGAAGAGGATTCACAATTTTACCATGAACGTTTTTGTATTATTTGCTAATTCTCACTGTATCAATATTAGTACTTTTCCTCATCAATTATATCTCAATATGAATTTCAATTTTACATTGTGAAATGTGAACTGAATCGTGTCGAGTTCTGCATTCATAGTCAAGAAGTGATTGAGACTAAATTTACATAGCTAAAGGTTGATCTACTATATATATTTATCTTCTAAAATTATTTTGAAACGTGCAAATTAAAAGCATTATCAAGTTGCTCTTGTCTTGTTATGCCGACCTATGATATCTTTAATGCGCCAATTATGTCCCTATGCGACCTCGTCCCATTCGTGTTGTTTTTTTAAAAATTTATTCATAATAATTAGTTTCTTTAATCATCTTGAAGAAGAGTTCATGCAATAATCTGAAAATGTAAAAATTTAAGTGTATTGCCAAAAAGTTGCCTTAAGATATATCAACTCGTAATCTAACTTGGTTAGTTTAACGGTTAATTTGCATTTTGGGATTAGAAAACGATTGAATAAGATGGTTTTGCTGATAATTCATTTGTAATTATGTGTGTCCATCGACTTCTTTATATTTTTTTATTGAAAAGGGAAAAAAATAAAAGAAAAAGACACAGCGACATCAGAAATGCGTGTAATAATATTTTGAAAATGACCACCTTATCGTCTGATTTATGTGGACAAATAAATTTGATGTTTATAGTTTTTTTCTTGTATTGTTCCTAAGTGTAAATTACATTAACCTTAATAAAAAAATAAGGCCGGCTTGTCAGCCTCTATAACTGCCTTATAGCCATTATTTGGTGAAAACCTATGAAGTATCAGACAGAACACGGCAAGATCAACAAACAAAACAGGGAAATAAACAGTGGGCTTTGTGGGCTTGCTGCTGTGTAATTCTTGGAGTTAGGTTTTCTGAACAGGCCCGATCATGTTTGAATTTCCCGGGTTTGTTGATCGTACCGTGTTCTGTCTGATATGAAGCACAGGTACGTCTCTTTATTCATCTCCAAATTAATCAAAAATCCCTAGTCAAAGAGGCAATGTCATGGCGACATAGTTGAGCGCAAGCCATGTCATGAGACTCAGGATACCTTGGATTAAATCTTTCTGTTCAATCCAAAGAAGTCATTCTTTAATATCCCATATTATTTCACGAACACATTACATTGCCTATTCAAGAGGTTATGCTTCTATATATAGAATTGAGTTTGATTTAGGTGTCACACGAGCCCCATCTCGTTTGACACATCCATGGTGATTTCGAAGAATCCAACCGCATCCCAAGAGCCATCAACGTTGCAGTTAAGCAATTACTTTTAGCTGGTTTCCATCTTACAGTCGTGTGAGCAGGTTAAGGGGAACTATCTTGACTGTTATGGTCGTGTAAAAGCTCTGGTTCGACTCATCTTTGTCTTCATTGGCTTTATATCTAAGGTTGAATGGTAAATATCCTTAAAGACGAAGTTATTTTTCGGTTTTTAGGCGGGCAATGTAACTTATGGATAAAGTTTAACACTTCTTTAGATGAGTATTCATGTGACATGTTAAAAAGACGTTATGTCAGTTAAAAAATATGATTGTGCATGACATCTCTCCTTGAAGGAAGTTACATGAAAATATAAAAGAACTGCTTTTTCTGTAAAAATTGGGGGAAAAAAATCCTAACCTAAAAATTGACCGCATCTTTTAGAATTAAGCAAACAAACTATTCTGTCTATATTTTAGAGTTAAGAATTCAAACTTTATGGATTATGGTTTATAGGATTTAGGTTTTAAGTGTAAGGGTTTCAATTTTGATTAATTCTACTAATTTACAAAGATCTAGACTACGTCTCCATCTTAATTCTGGTATAAATATTCTGTCATAGGTCTCCATTTTGGTTGTTGTGCTAATTTCTTGTACGTATAAAAAATGTTTTTAATAAAACTTTAGATGTCATGTTTGATTTTATACTTACATAACCGTACGTATTTTGTTTTTTTTTCTCGGCGTAGTTTTAAATACTTGTAATAAAAATGAGAATAAATAAATATATGGTAACTGGTTTTCCCAAATGCTTTTATAAGAGATGGGCTTGGGCCCCTTTGGGTTCTCGTTTGCTGAATGTGGCCCAAAACGAAAGTCTTTCTTTACGTCGCTTCGTTGTTTTTTATTACATAAAAAACTGTATGTCGTTTTTGTGCATCACGAAAAAATCTGATCTACGTCGACAATGTCTAATCTACGTCTACAATCTCACTAAAAGTTTATCTTACTGCGTCACGACGACGAGAAATCTCTTTAAACTTTGATAGTTAACGGCTTCAGAAGAATCCCGGTGAAGATGAACGACGGTGATGTGTCGAGGCAGATCCAGCAGATGGTGAGATTCATCCGCCAAGAGGCAGAGGAGAAGGCGAACGAGATCTCTGTCTCTGCTGAAGAAGTACGTTTCCAAAAGATCTCTTCCATTTCTACGATCTCGTTAGTCTCTCAATTTCGATTATGATTTCACATTTTGGGGCCATATGTATAATATATTACGGTGAATCGTAATGGCGATTTTTCTGATGATCCCATGTTTGTTTGAATCAATGTAGAAATTCAACATTGAGAAGCTGCAGCTAGTTGAAACAGAGAAGAAGAAGATCAGGCAAGATTACGAGAAGAAGGATAAGCAGAATGATGTTCGCAAGAAGATGTGAGTTGATTGATTTTACTGGGTTCATATAATATTTTCATTCAGGATCGCAATTTTAAAGCTCAGATAAATGTGTATGTTGTGGATATTTGGAAAATATAATAATTCTCTGGACTTTTTTTCAGTGAGTACTCGATGCAGCTAAACGCCTCAAGGATCAAAGTTCTTCAAGCACAGGATGATATTGTCAACGCCATGAAAGAAAAAGCAGCAAAAGAGCTTCTGAATGTGAGCCGCGATCAGTATGCGTACCAACAGCTTTTAAAGGATCTGATTGTTCAGGTTTGTACTTGGACGAAAAAGCAAGAATCTTCCTTTGCTACCTGAAGATTTCAAATGATATCAAAGATTGAAACTTTCCTCCTGTACAGCCTGCTTCCCTTTACAAGCATTTGGTTATTTGTAGAGAATGTAATTGTTAATTTTTTATTGGATCCTTTTGTTTCATTATTTCTCAATAACTCTCTGTAGCTGTTAAAGAATCTCTCTTTCTCCGTTGATGCAGTGTTTGCTTCGGTTGAAAGAACCTTCGGTCTTGTTGCGTTGTCGTGAAGAGGACTTGAGCGTCGTCGAGACTGTGCTCGATGATGCAAAGGAGCAATATGCAGCTACGGCAAAGGTTCATGCCCCAGAAGTTGCTGTGGACCAGCGAATTTTTCTTCCTCCTCCACCTAAATCACATGATCCTCATAGTCTCCACTGGTAATTTATATTTCTGCACATTGTTGTTCACTGGACAGAGGTTATTTTAACCTAGAAGCAAAAAGAAGAAACAAAAAAGGGATTTTGCTTTCAGTTTATTGGTAATCTGGTTGACATCGTGTAAAAAATTCCTCAAAGTTAGTTCATTTTAGTAAAGAGGAGCCATGCTGAATACAATCTGCATACTTGGAGAGTAGAACGGTCTTTAAAAAGTGCAAATGGATTCTGTTGCAGCTCAGGAGGTGTTGTGTTAGCATCTCGTGATGGGAAGATTGTATGCGAGAACACACTTGATGCACGCTTGGATGTTGCATTCCGTATGAAGCTTCCAGAGGTAAAGAGAAGCTATTCACCAAAACCCATTTCAGAGTCTCTCTCTTTTTCTTCTCTTATGTATGCTCTTCATGTTTTATAATTTGCAGATCCGTAGGTCATTGTTCGGTGAAGTTGCTGTCTGACGAGACCAGCAAGAGACAAAGGTGGTTCATGCCGGTTTGTATTTTTTTATTATTCGACCTATGTGTGATTCGTTTGTACTCGGCGAACAAACTTGCTTTCGTTCCTTCTCTTTGCTGCGAACACAATCAACATCTATTTGTTTGTGGCTATGAAGTAATAAATGTAATGTATCATATAGCCTTGTTCGTCATAGTAGATTATACCAGTTCAAGTTATCGTTTTGAGACCAGTTTAGTAAATGCGAGAAAACAGAGTTTTGGAAGTAAATCTATATGCTTGAGAGGAGACATCAATGTGAACTCAAAAGCCTCGCAGGACTTAAGTAATTGCTTTATTCTATACCATAGTAAGAGATGACTACATATTTTTCGTAATTAACCCAAACATTTATCCAAGAGACCCGCTTTCGAATCCGGATTCGGACTCTGGTAGGGTTCTGGTTACAGTTGCAGATGGCATTTTACTTCCACCAACCCATCTACTCTCAAATACTTCACCATCATTAGCTGCTCTCTCCATCATCACTTGAATCTTCTTCGTTCTTAAAACCCTAACCGCCATTGTACAGACAAATCCTAAGAACACTAACACGCCAAACCCTAATACAAATCCAACGATCCACAACCACCACCAGGTCCACCACGACTCGACCTTCTTCTTATCTTTCTTCAATGGCTCGATCACCGAATAATCTCCATGGCTCGAACCGTAACACACGCCGGGGAGAACCATTCGGCTTATTCCAGCTGCTTCCTCGCCTTTGTTCTGTGCCTTGAAACTAACGCAACTTAGTTTAGACATTATTTTCTCATCCGAGTCCTTGGGTAAATCCCTGAACAAAATCTCCACAGGGTTCTTTATCTTCAGACTGATCTCTTTGACGTTGTCTTGATCCGACACGTCCAAGACCCTAAACCCTAAGACAGAAGTGATTAACTGGTAACCGGGTACTGTGTACCAATGTTTAGACCAATTCCCTAAATTTTGGTACACAATAGCGACTCTCCTTGCAGGAGGAACCGAAACTGACCTTGCCGGAATATGTACGTTGCTGAACTTGGCCCCGGAGTTCCAAAGGCTCTTCCCAGTGAGACGGACGATGGAGACTTCGATGCCGGATAAATTTTTTGGTAAGACAGCTCGGTATAAAGCACCAGTATGATGTTGATTGATTAATGTCTTGAGGGCGAAATCCTCGAGAGATTGAGACAAGGAATGTGGTAAAGTGACATTGAGGGTTGATGTTGTGGTGTTGAAGTGGATGAGAGAGGATGAGGATGTAGAAGAAAATAAAATGGTGTATAGCAAGAACACAACAGAACAAGTGAGAGACTTTGAGTTCATGTTTCTTTCTTTTGTCTTTGGGAAAAAAATGTTCTTTAGAGTTAGAAATTGTGCAAGGCAGTGGAAAAGCATGTAAATGTAGGGCCATAAGTAAATAATGATGCATGAATTAAATATAAAAACATGATTGACTGAAACTAACTTTCGTTTAGAATTTGAGTTTTTAACAATATGAAATTAATTTATAAATATTATATTTTGGCTGGTTTGGTTTGTAAAATGACTTTCAGATCTTATGAAAAGTAAACCTGAAAAATCAGATTAAACTCGGTTTTTATTATTTTCTCAATTGGACTTGCAATTTGGAAAACAAAGTAAAAAAAACAAATTGGACTTGCATGCACACTCTTTATATGTAAAATGCAATGAAAAGTTATCTAATTCTAATCCTTGTGAAGGTCAAGGACTTCGTGTCTAACAGTTTATACGTTTAGTTTTCAAATATTCACGATTTAGTGAGATAAAATGATGAGAAAGTGTCGCATGCAAAGAAAGAAAAAAACATCAAAGTGTTGACTCTTTATTATCTTTTGCCTTTTCGGACATCATGTTCATGCCGCTGATTGCGCTCTTCCCTTCCCTAAATCAGTATCCCTACTTTTAAAAATTAATTTTTCATTTTCTTTGTCACAAGATTCACAACTAAACTTTCATTATAAAGATATGTTTTGGACTTAAAATTGTCGTAATAATTTCACACAAACATGAAGTGCACAATCTATTTCAACGCTTTGTTTTATACGCCATATAGACTATAGTATGGAATATATATATATATATATATTTATTTTGTAAAAAAATTAAAGATTTCAACATACATATACTGGTGGAATTTATCGACCAAAAAACATAGATTGGGGTTTTGGTAAAAAAAAAAGAAGAGGTAAACATAGGTTAGTTTTTTTAGTCATAGTGACTAATAAAGCTGATCACATTCTTAACAAGAAAAATAAAACTTGAAGGTTTTAATAACTAGAAAAACTTACACAGACATCGTGTCTACTACAAGTGAAAACAATTTTGAGTTTAAGCTTCTGTATAGGAATATGGGCCAACTCTATACTAATGGGCTTGAATAGACCCAAAAATTGCATTTGATTTATGTTGGCCCACTGATTAAGTCATTTATTTATATCTGTAAAATGAAAAATAATTTCCCTGCTTTTGCCAGAATTTCAACTTTTAACATCTGAAATTCTTTGATCCCACACCTGAAAAGCAATATATAAAATGTGAATCTTCAAAAGTCAATAATAATGATTCTGGATTTCTTTTTCTTTTCTGAATGAAACCTTTTTTTTTCTTTTTGATCGAAAAAAGAAACTTGATTGTTATTAGAAGATAGAATTATAATGGATGATGAATCCAAACCAAAATAGTGAAACGGTGAGATCACTAATGCTACACATCTTGTAAAGGTAAACTTTTTAATTTGATTAATATCATTCCAGGAAAAAAAAACACCTCGTGGTTGTATAATTATATTTTTTGAAGATTATCAATCAAAAATCATAAAACACAAATTAATTATTCGTTAAGAAAAGCCCTCAGTTGAATTCATCAGTAAGATTATCTTTTTAGATTCTTTTGTTGTTCTAGTTGTATTTCAGATGAAAACATTCAGACGAATTTCATTAAGTGTAAAAAACATTCATTAAATAGTAGGTGGTTAAGGGTACAAATGTTAATATGTATTGGTAAAAAAAAGTAGAAATAAGTTACTGAATGGTCATATCAAGTGATGGGAAAAACTGAAAGATTCACTCTTTTGGAATAAAATAACATTGAAACATGTAAGAGAGAGATTGTTTGCTTAGCCATGAGTTGTGGTTCCATTTCACCCCAACCAAAAAGGCATTCACGTTCTATACCCAATTTGAAACACCTTTCGTTTTTACTATTTTCCAAACAAAAAATTAAAATAGCAACATTTTGTCCTACATCTTTCTTTATTTGTAGGATGTTAATAGTGATCTTGTTCGGATATGGTTACAGCAACAACAAAACTCACTTATGGCTCAACGCATTTGATCATAGTTGACATACATATATATATCAGAGATCTAGAAGAATTATGATATCTTAACAAACACAAACTCTTAATATATGTTGTTAAGTTGGGGAGATTGACCAAACACAAAACAGTTGGAGCATAAAATATGTGAATTGGCTTTAGTAAGAGTATTGAATAATTATTTGCTGAAGACACATGTTTTCTTACCTTGACATTGTCATGCACTGCATCAGTATTACATGACAATAATCGATTCTAAATATGTATATGTAGTGCGGCCTTATTGTCGCAAAAACAAATGAGAATTTTTAAATTCAGAATTAGTGTTCTTAGCCATTGAGTTTGCATGTTGATGTGGTCACTGCTACTAAAGATGTTGCTTACGGTGATCACAAAACTGTCCAGTTCACGAGCTTTGGAAATAACTTAAGGGGTAGACAATAACAGAGTTGAAACACAAAATAAAAAATGTTATGCTTTGGAAAACCCTAAGATATTGAACCACGTTTAATATACAACCCACATTTTATCGCCAAATAAAATTTATTACTTTTTCGAGTATTATTTGAAAGTTTTGAGAGTTCACCAAAGATGTTTATATTTAACTAAATTAACTTCTAAAAAAAAGACTTCATAAGTCATTATTTCTTTTAGCCGAAAAACTTCATAACTTGACCAAAAATAATTAACTTCTCGAGATTAAAAAAAAAATTGACCGAAGAAATCATTGTTATCATGCAAGAGATCGAGTGGAAACTTCATAACTCAATATTCTTTTTGCTATTGTAAATACCATATAACAAATCAACCTTGATAAAAAAAATCAATACTAATAATTTTACCATTGAAATATCATGGTGTCAGTGTAAACTTACAAAAAAAATTCAGGAAATATATTTCTTCTTTTATTTTTTCTGTGACCGGTACTGAGATATGATGATGAGAAGACTACAAGAAGACTGAAGCAAGTAACAAGAGACCCATGGAATCTCTGCAGTTTTGTTTCCCACTTCTGTTTTATTATATCGATTAAAAATACATACAAATGTATATTTAGTTATAAATTTGCAGAAAATGAATTAAAACAGCTGTAGAAGGTCAGAGTCATATCATGGGACAACCCTATATGTCCAATAAAGGCATTGGAATCCTTTTGTCACTCTTTCAATTATCTTATAAAAATACTTATTTATTTGTATTGTTACTCTTCTTAACTAAAATGCATTAAAGAATTTGAATTGTAACACACCAATGGGTACTAACACAAACCAATGTTATATATATGATATTTTGATGAATTGTAATTATATATATATATACTTTTTTTTCAATTTATACTGGTAATTTGTTGGGCAAGAGAAAACCATGTTGTCAGCTGTGAAAAAAAAAGATTTATCAGTTACATTCTATGGATGTTTTTATGCATTTCCCAAATTATTCAAGCCAACTGTTACACCAACTGGGAACAGTATGAACGGTTGGTTTCTAAACACGTTCGTAGATTACCAATCATACTTCATAAGGTAAAATTGAAGAAAAAAAATCTAATTGAATGAAAAAACAAAAAATTGTACTATAAGAAATGATGGAAGGAGAAGAAAAGAGTGGCATGAGATTAGATGTGCCGATGGACAGATGAGAAAAAAAGTTTGATTAGACTAATTTTTAATTTTATTTTGTTAAAGTTGTGACACAAAACCGAAGCTAGCAGGAATAATTTTGCAAGTATATCCATTATTTCTATTATTTTCAATTTTGGCTCTCTCTCCACCGAGAAACTGATGTGATGATATTCCCATATTTCTTTTAAGAAGTTGCAGTTTTATATTCCGAAAATTATAATAATAATTCAAGATTCATCAATGCGTGTTGCGTAGTGGCCATACAGGTCGGGTCAAGTAAGTTTGATTTGGGGTCAAGTTTGTCACGTGAATGAAGTTGTTAGTGATGGTTTTGACGATTGTTTTTCTACATGAATACTACACTAAACAATCAAATAGTGTAAGGAATTTTAATAACTATATTAAGACGCATTTTTAAGAAACTTTTTGTTTCGAATCCTTTTCAACACACCAAAAAAAAACTTATTTAAGAACGCATAATATTTTATTCTTGCGCAAGACTCTTGGAAACGCTGACTCGGCCTTGTGCTAGAAGTAACTGTTTAATTTGCCAACGTACCAATTATCGGTTAAATTGAAATGATGATGTGATAACCCATCTAAGTTAACATGTGATGTACACAACATTAAACTAGTAGAGTAAAAAATCTTTAAAAGCGTGACTTTATGTGGCATAATCAAAAGCAAAAGGGTTACCTAAATCTAAATGTCTCTATAAATTCCAACATGTAAACATATTTTATATCACTAGGCAACGAATTTTCAAAGAGACGAGCATTTCTTGAGATTGAGGCTTAATGAAACCGACATACTTAGCTCCTAGAACGAATAATAAGGCAGTACTATTACACCAAATTGCTTATATTTTGTTATACTTATGTTCCAAACTAGGCTTCTTTTCACCGGACCTTCAACCAATAGCAGCATGATTCATTAATCTCTTTAGACTTTTATGATTTGATCCTGTTAATGAAAGGTGACAACACTTTCTTATTGAGCTAAACCGGCTTGGTTTAATTCAATGATACATGATTCAATTGGATATAACTTGATTGGTTATTAATCTAGTTGGTTCAAATAGTACCAATTTCCTTCAATTCATATGAAGAGAAGATTAGAAATCGAGAGAACGAGAGAGTGTTCTTGCTATTTTTGTTGTAAATCTTTGACTGTGGAACTCTCTAATTTTGATATTTTATTTATACCGTCAAGCGTTATGGTGGATAAAAATTATATTTTATTGGAGTCAATGTTTATTCAAAATCAATTATCAATATAAAATATTATATATCCTACGCGAAAAAAAACATCTCAAATTATGTTCTTGTATCAATACAAATGGAAATCATGGGGGTAGTATATAGATTTTGTAATAGAGATATAAAGGCTAACCCAAATATTCACAATAATGCTCAATTTGCTTAAAAGCAATAGTTACCAATTACCATAAAAATCGTTACAGATATCAGATAATTGAAAAAAATGACACAGATTAATTACATACGTACATCATCATATATACACGTATATTGGTATACCTAATCAGGGATTGGTTTCTGCAGTGGAAGAGCAAAACCCTATTGGTCCTACCGTCCACCGTGAAGGAGAACGTCTCGTTGCACGTCAGCCTTTTCCGGCCAACCTTATCATTGGGTCCTTTAGTGTCTTTCGCGTTTTAAACGTCTCCAGGAGAAATTAGCAACCTTTTTTTCATTAGGCACCATGACAAAACAAATTAAAATAAATTAATTAACTTCCTGATTTCTTTCTTCACTTGGTCAAAAGTTGTAAAGTTTCTTTGTTTCTAATCTTAAAACATTGTTCTTGATGTTTAGGCAAAATTGGAAGGGCCAAACGATATGTTTTAATCTATTCCTTCCATATTAGGAAGGAGTATATAACTATAGATGCATACTTTCACCTTTTTTCCACTGATGAGGTAAACATCGTTTCCAGATCTATAAAAGAAAAATAAAACATCTTATGAAATTCATGAATTTAGCC
The DNA here is from genome assembly GCA_000218505.1 of Schrenkiella parvula. NCBI lineage: Eukaryota > Viridiplantae > Streptophyta > Magnoliopsida > Brassicales > Brassicaceae > Schrenkiella > Schrenkiella parvula. The sequence continues at coordinate 10,898,867 of CM001193.1, read as the reverse complement.
TTATACTCTATGGAAATTAAAAGTTAAATTTTATCAGGGAAAATAAAAAACCAAGAAAAGATGAATGGAGAAAAATGAAGAAAAATACCTGGAGTTGTTACGAAACATATTTAGTATTGACAAACAAATTATCAATATAAAAAGAACTTGATAGGTTTAATAAAAAATTATGCTTCTAAAGACAAGATATGATAGTGTCCCCCAAACTTTTTTTGGTGTAATACGATACAATTATTGCTGGTTCAAAAAAGAAAGAAAAAGAAAAATGATAAAAGAAGTGAAGTGTGACAGAAAACTCAGACCGACATCGACACGAGACGTCAATGTAACATGTGACCGTATGGAGAAACAATTTCGTTACGTCCATCGTCACAGTTCTAATCTTGCAAACATATAAATCTTAAGTTCTGAATGCGAGTTTTAAGTAATTTAATCGAGTGTTAATTTAAAATGAACAATATTACGATACGAACAATTTTCGCAATGGAGATAAAAAGTCATTTCAACTTCCGAAGGCTAGATAAAAGCAGAAAACGAAGCGCCTTCAAAATAAATAACATTTCAATACCAACAGATATAAAAAGACTAAAGAATGTCATTGAAGAGAGAGGACCATAATTGGGAAGTGTAAAATAAATTAAAATTATGGGAACTTGTTGCTGCAGTATTAACTCTTCATGCCCCAAGAGAAAACAAAGCTAATAAGTTTGTCTTTTTTTTTTGAACAATAGCTAATAAGTTTGTCGTCAAGCTTTATCCTTTTTCATCCTTCCATTCAAATATTGTTCGATTACACTAAACCCTAGCCATCTAAATAATAGTTAAAGCCCTACTTGTAAATTGCAACCGCGAATATCAAGAGCTTTAGAGAATAACTATGAGAGAGAGAGAGGGGAACTCAAATAAAAATGAAAAGAGAATAAATTCAAAAAGATAATGAAAAAATAACTATTAAATTAATGGAAGTAGATCAGAATAAGGATAACCTAATTTGCTCGCTAGGGTTCATCAAGGCAAGTATGGTTAACCTAGAAAGATGATTAATAAACCGGAGGGAGATAAAGATTGCCTACGGCATAAATAGAGTTATGAGAAAATGATAAGATTCACCGCTTGGTCATATTGTTCTTCACGTTTTCAAGAAGATGTCTGAAAACATAGAAAACCCCAAGATATCAAATGTTAATTATACTAGACATAAATATGAATTGTTACTTCTCTATGACTATGCAGGAACGATTGGGAAATTCAAGATTGATGAAGAAAATTGGAATACCAATAAAAGGGAGCTCCCTTCAGTCCAATCAGAGAGAATCAATGACCCAATTTGTCTACCGCATCATTCATTCATTTAACAAGTCTAGTTTGAATTTTGGTGACTCGATATTTGGATGAATGAGTCGGAAGCTAATTGGATCATATCACGACCTGTGAATGGACTCAAGGAAGCTCTCTATAAATATATATTCCTACAACATCAATTCAAAACAGTGATGTATGAACTACATGTATGTAGTTGTGTCCGAGTATGTATGTGGATGTGTGTTTGTGTGTACGCTATAGATGGATGGATCTAGAACCCTAGCAAGCCAGAAAAAATGATCTTGAAAAAAATATGCAGCATCTTTTGAAGAAAAGAAAGAAACCCTAGATCTCATCTAAAAGTAAAAGCATTTGTAAATGGATCTTTTGACAACAATAATTCGTATGTATATATGAATGTAATATGGAGAATGGGAGAGATAAGAGTTTGGAACAAAAAGAAGATATATGAGACATTAGAGAGATACAATGATGGTATGTATGTATGCATGTACTGGAGAAAATTGATGAGAGAGACAGAGAGTTTGAACAAAAGAAGATTTGATGGAAAGAGAGAGAAAAAAGAGAGGCGTAATTTTTTTGTGATAGATGCGAGAAAATACATAATGGATACAAAGTATGCAAAAGTAGTGATGGGTTTTTATAAGCTCCAAATCTTGAACCTTTTAGATAAATTTTGTAAGAAAAAAATAAAAAAATCTCTAGTTGATTGACTTCATTGGTACGTGGACTTGGACACAAACAAAGATAATGTAGGAAACTGGCAATTATCTAATGTGTAGACGCTTAGACCGAACAGTGCCCTTCTCTTCTCTACAAACTTTTATACCTACTAAATTAAACTATAAAGTACTTAGTAGTCTCCATTTTTTTGGGCTTATATTACTAAACTCTTGTACTTTTACTAGCATTTGGTGACAAAATAACAAATCATACGCTATTCAATTCATAATTTCTTTTTCTAAAATCTACTGTTTTGATAATATTTTTAATTAAACGTTGCATCCTATATCACCTTTCACCCCATTTTCTTCATTCTTAATGTCCTTTACCCATCATAAATTATATCCATTTTGTAGAAGCCAATGACTTATTTGGGTTCATAGATATGTTTACTTTGGAGACTCTCCAAATGAGTCACCAAGAGAGATTGCAACCTAAGGAGTTCCAATAACCATTTGTCTTAATCTGGCTTAGATGATGTTAATCACCATTGTTGGATCTTGTCTTTACTGTCGTTCTATTTATTTTTTATCCAACGCCTAGTTTTTTATATTTTCAACTCGTTAATGATTCTGCATTCAATCCTTTGTTTTCTACGCATGTGGGAGAGTCCATGTATGAGGTTCACGGCCCCGTTTGCTTCTGATCATTGTCTTCTTCGGAATTTGCATAGGCTTCACCTGGATTCCTCTAGTACTGGCTTTATCATGGATCAACTCCAATCCGTCTGGTGCCTGCCCTCGGCCGTCGATCATATCCGGTTAATGTGGCTAATACAAATCACGAGGGAAAAACATAACATTCATGCTCAACCAATTCATTGTAAGGACCCTCTTATTTAGACTTTCATTTTTTACAGCCTTCTTGATGAAACAAAATCCAAAGGGTTCCTTTGTTCTGAATTTTATTACAAACACAAAAGTTCTATACGTCTTCTGGAAAGATGAATACAATAACTCAAGGCTGAAACTGAAAATCAATCGCAACAGTTCAAACCCGAAATCCACAAACACTAAGGAAACGAATGAACGAATCCAATCAAAATAACACTTCACACCATTTTACAGTCGATGGTTTGCTTGTGAGATATATACACATATCTCAGTTCTTCACTGTGGTCACATGTTTCAGAAGCATCTCCACAACATCTTTGGAAATTCTCGAAGCTTCGTTCTTCAATTGCTCGATCTTATCATCAGTCTCTTGCTCAAGCCTCTTCACGTTTGCACCTGAATCTCCACTGGTCTGTTTTTTGCAGTCAAGTTCTCTCATCAGTAACAAGTGTTCCAAAAGGACCAGGATGTATAAAAGAATCACATCATTTTTAATGCCTTAAGAAGGAGTGTTGTTAAAAAGAATAAAAAATTTACCTCTTCGAGTTTCCTCTGGAAACCATGCTCAGTACTGGTTTTGTGGTCAGCAATCTCTTTTTCAGCCTCTTCCTTGGCTTGCTTCAGCCTTGTCATTTTTGCTGAAAACCAAAACATATACATTCTCAATATCAAGTTGAGATTCTCTATTTCATATAGTACCCATCGGTAAATGATCCGTAAGTTCAAATCAAATGCTAATCTACCAAAGGAACCATGTATATGTAGTTAAGGTAAACCAATCAAATGCAAGAACTTTAGCGATTCTAGAGTTTCGGATTAAAGTTATGTATATATCGGAGAATACGAATCGAGCTCGTAATTACCTGTCCTAGCGGCATTGACAATTTGCTGAGCTTCGTGTTCAGCAGCAAGCAGTTGCTGGATCCCTCCATGATTACTAGTGGACTCCATGTTTTCTTGAAAACCTCAAAAATCTGCTTTTTATTTTTCAAGAACACCAAATACCATCGGGTTAACGTCATATTAGGTCTATGAATTACCATAAATTATTTGAGAAATCGAAACCGAAAATCCAAAAAAAAAAGAAAAAATGCAAACTTCAACAAAGTATACGTATTGTTCACACATGAGTCTAAAACGGTGAGCAGATCGAGCACTAGTTTCAAGATCAAATCACAAATAGTTTGAAAGAGTCAGATCACAAATCTGTCTAGCCCAGCAACCAAAACTTCCAGAATCACAATTCAGCATTCAGATTCGCAACACGTAAACTTTTTCGATTCGACATTAGAATCAAAACGAGATCTAGAATCACAAATTGTACAAACTGGTTGAAATGTGAAACAATCCATTACGAATTCAGCGAAGACTCTTACACAATACACACGACCTTCTGGAAACAAACAGCCTTAAGAAATTGTAAAATAGGCTCTTGACTAATTTTCATCATTGTCTCGGGTATCTCCAGGATCGAATATTAACTAAGCGATCCCAAAAATCTAGGGGCAGAGAGAGAGAGAGAGAGAGAGAGAGAGAGAGAGAGAGAGAGAGAGAGAAGAAAGTAAAGTGAATGAAAGTATTCGTTTGAAATGGAACAAATTATAAATATAATATTAGAAATTTTAGTTATACGATTTTGCTACACATATATATCATTAAGTTGTAACGTCTACTTACATTTTGTGTTACCTTTACAAATTACAATACATAGAAAATTTTTTTCAACGTATTTTTGGATTATTTATATTTTAAAAATATACTGAAATAATATACACTAATATTTGAGTTTTAATGAAATGTCTTTTTTAGTATATATATATTTTTTTAAGAATTAGTTTAGATCTATTAAGAATTTGACTATTTCTGTAATTTTTTTAAAAATATTTTAAAATTGTTAGTTTGATTCATATTCTTAATTTAAAATGTATGTGTCGGCTTTTTTGTAAAAGGAGTACAAACACAAAATTATTTTTATATTATGTAAATCAGATAAATTTGAAATAATTTTTTTAAAAGTAAACACTAAACCAATTTAACTTGATTTCATATATGAAATTAGATAGAAAAAAATATAGCTTTATTTTCATTTGGATGAAACTGTTTTTGTTTTGTTATTAGAGTATTATAAGAGACGCAATAAGCTCCATTAAGAGCCATAGAAAGAGAGAGAGAGAGGAGTTTCTCATGTCGTTTTCAACCTCGAGCTAGAGAAACATAAAGTTAATTAATCCGTTGATCCTTCTTAAGAACATTCGATTCTTGTATTAACCACATTCGATTCTTTTAGGGGATGGTGCGAGAGAGGAAGTAACTTGCCAAGATGTTTTTGAGTTCTCACATCGAAAAGTCAGAGAACTCGTCTATCATGTCATTTACTTTCTGTTGGTTAATCTTACAGAAGTAGTTGAACAATCTTAGATCAAGTTACAACGACCACGCCATTTCATAGTTAATTATTGTCCAAAAATTGTTGCGATGGACACGAGGAGTATGTCAACGGCAATTGTTTTCCTCAAGTCTTTTAACGTTTATAGTAATTAACTACCAATTATAATGGGTACGTGGTAATGTTAACTATACATCACAAATCTGAGATAAATCGTATATTTATTATATAAAACAACTCATTTCAACTATAATACAATAAACAAACTCATTTCTTCTTCTTCTTCTTCTAATTTCACTGCTCTACCAAAGACTAATTAAAGCCGCAATCTAATCTATGTTCATCATACGTGGGATAAAGAATGGATTTCTTAACATTGATTGGAGGAAAGTCCATGTGTGGATGATCACTATGACGATTCATACATCTTTCTTTGTTGAAATTCATTATTTAACGTATAATGATTGATGAATACTTCGTCATCGGTATTCAAATTACTCAAAAAGTCTCAAGTCTTTGTTTTCGTTGCAAAACTTGATTGTGCTTTTGCGTGTAATTACAAACAAAAGAGATAAATTTTGTAAGAAAATTGGATATTGACTTCATGATATAAATCAACAGTAGAAAAAGAGAGACTGAAGAAATGAACTATTTTATCTTCTAACGGATATTGCTATCCATGGGATTATCTTATTTGAAAACAATATTTTGAAAACCAGACCAATTCAACCGGTCGAACTGATTAATTCGTGATTCAATTACTAATTCAGTCCAAATTTAATATTTAAACCAGTTAGCTGTAAATCGAATTAAATTCAAAAATTATCTCTGTTATGAAGTAATCTGGTGATCCGGTTTTATTAGCTGAACTGGTTAGATAATAATTTGTTTTATACTAACAATCATGCTTTAATTTCTCCAATTTAATAAAAATCAAATTTTAAATATTAAAAATTCGACGGTATGATCTCCATAAATTTTATGACTTCCATTTTTTATATCATCTTTTATTTTAGTCTTATTTGTTATGATTTTAATTTTGATTACATACATCTAATATTCTATATTTTTCTATTTTGTAAATTCTGTATTTTTTTTATCTCTTCACATATTTGTAATTATATTATTTTTTCTGATATCTTCTCTCTTCCTGTACTGTTATTTTAATTTTATGGATTTTAGTAATCTATTAATTCACGGTCTAAACTAAAATAATTTGGATTGATTCAGTTATTCGACAATCTAAAAACTTTTTTAGTTTGCTTGTCTGATCGAATTTAAAAATATTGGTTGAAAATTAAAACAAATCGTAATTTAGTTTAATATTTGAAAATCCAAGTCGGCTTAAGGTTTTATCATCACGGTATGGGTTGACTCTGTCGGATGAAAGCGATTTATAGGACTAATAATTAAAGTATCTATTGCTAATCAAAGTTGTTTAAAGATCTAACAATGAAATGAACTTTTATTATGGCCGAAACATTACACATTCACGTGTCTTTGATATTTCTTTTTCCCACGTGTCGGGAAATCCATTATTATAGTATTTCATTTTATTTTCATATTTTGCCGGCTCGTAATTTCTTGATTTGATTATTGTTGTTTCTGATTATAATTAGTTGAAAATGAGTCCTATCTAAATTTTGAGAGGTTTACCATTCAACGTGATAGACATTATACGTACAGGTGTTCACAGCACACTGCCTAATCACAGCGTAGACCAGACGATTTTACTATTTTATACATTAAAGACACATTGTTTGATAATACTTTGCATTATGCCATTTAATTACTATAAATCCAAACATCTAAACTTACTTAACTGCTTGCTGATTATTAATTCTTACATATCCATATGAGTCATGGTTTAAATTCAGAAATATCCAAAACTTTTCCACAACTTAAAGTTTATGATAATATGTGTATATAAATTATACACTAATCAGTAATAATAGATTTATATGAGACGTGACAATAATTTGACAATAAGTTTATGTATCATTATCGTTTTTCTGTTATAATTATTAATTTTTTAAGCGATCCAATAGCCAACCAACATATTTTTTTATGTTTTCAATCAACCGAGCATTGACATTAACTTATTAAAACGATACTACTCTTAATTTGCAATCTGACTTTCCAAGCATCATTGAATTCATTTAATTAAGTTGTGGAATGGATAACTTGTTTCGATATCAATATTATAACAAAAATTTCTTTTAAAAACGAATATGTTAATATTGCATGATCGAGATTGTATGATAATATTTACTTCAAATTCAAACATCTAAACTTACTTAATTGCTTGCTGATTGTTAATTCTTATATATTCATATGAGTCATATGGTTTAAATTCAGAAATATCCAAACTTTTCGACAACTCAAGGTTTACGACGATCTTTATATATAAACATTGATCAATAATATATAGTTTTATATGAGCCCTGATAATAATTTGACTATAATTTCTGGATCACTATCGTTATTCCTGTAAAAATTATTAAATTTTTAAGTGATCCAGTAACCAACCAACATTTTATATGTTTTCAATCAACTGAGCATTGACATTCACTTGTTAATGATAATATACTCTGAATCTGCAATCTGACATTCCAAGTATCATTCAATTTATTTAATTAAGTTATCCAACGGATAATCTGTTTCGATATTAATATTTTAACAAAAATTTCCATTAAAATTGGAATATATTCCATTGCATCATCGGCATTTTTATACTACCGGCGGTTATAATCGATATGATCCGATCTTGGGGTGTTATAGCAAAAATAACCCTACTATAAAGTGTTAGATTCTTGATAATTCGACAATCACACACATATATTTTTAGACTAAACGTTTTTAATTATTCTTAATAAAGTTATAGAATTCAAATTTTGACCCAACATAGATTTTACGATCCAAAGGTTATTGGGGTGTAACGCTTACAAAGGTGAATTCAATTCAAACCAAATAGGTCAAACTAAACAGGTTTTATACTATATACTAAAAATTCTACATTAAAAGTATAAAGAAAACATACACATTCTACCGGTTGAACCAACTCGTAAATGGATTATTCAAAGAGATTTGTGGATGGTTTGTTTCAGCTGGTCCTCTATTAGCAAATATCACTTCAAGAGTTCAGACCTGTTTCTACTTGGTTGACTCTTAAGAATATCCCAAACCAAATGTTCTATCAAAGATTTTGATTGTATCGGTTATCTGTAAGGTGATGCTTACCAGGATGCCTTAGCTTGATCCTACTCAGACGGAAGAAATTAAGATATTATATATTGGTTGATGTAAACCTTGGTTATCTCTTTCCCCAAAAAGTTGGTTTAAAGGAAAAATGTAGAACAATCACAATGGTCCATGTGGTGTACTCCTCGAAGTGTAGTCAGTTTGGTATATTGGATCATAAAGCGACTCAAATGTCTAAGTTTAAGCGTAGAAAAAGATGATGTTATGGCAGTTATTAGAAACATTACTCCTTCTACTTCAAATGACCAAAATCATGTCCTTCTTATAATCAATGCCTTAAACTTTGTTTCAGCATCAACATTTGATATTTCCTTGCTAATTAAAGGGTCTGATTAAGTTTCCACTAACTTGGTTTATTCTTCAAGGTCGGGATCATGGGCTGCAACGGCCAACAAGCAGTCACAATGACCATGGATATACTGTTACCTCTCTTGATCCATTTACCTATTAAGTTCTCAAGTATTCTCTACCTTTTGCTTCTAAATCTTTCTCTAACTTGATAAAGTGTATGACCAAGGTCATAGCTAGCAAGATGTAACCATCGGTTTTTTTTTAAAAAAAGCATGTAGCCTCCTTATATGTCGACGAGTTGGATATAATCTTTGAAACTTATATCATTGATTCACTTGTGCTACATAAACCTTATTAGTGCCATTTTAATTTACATCAATTGATTATTTATTATGTATTTATTGATTATTTATTATGTATATAAAACAAATGGTGGGATCGGTGTTTTATTTTGAGGGTTTAGTTATTTCTTATATATATACGAGATATATCTAATTTCTTCTGTGTTCAAGAGCAAGGTAACACTCGACCAAGAAGTTTTGGTCAACTTAATGTCGGCAGAAAGGTGTTTAATGGTGACGATAAGAGAGACAAATACAATTGAGATCTGTTTTACAAAGCAGTGTAATGAATATTTCTTATTTTGTTTTCTTCTTTAGGTGGCTCTGAAATATGAATATCAAACACACACAAAAGTCTGTAATCTTGGCTTATGTTACAAGTGGCACGTATACAAATAAGACTTCCAATTTATCCCACCTGAATATGCTGTCAAATTTGTGCACCATCTCATTCGATCAATTCTAATGATATATATTGAAATTGAAGTTGAAGTTTTATTAGCAACTTAGTAAGCGTTAGATTTTGTTTTTGGTATTTTATTTTAATTTGAAACCTGGCCACCTATTATTTATTCCTTCAAGTTTAAATAATAAATTTGTATATATATTCGTTATTGCAATTTTATCTTATATGGTGGGTGCATAACTTTGGAGAAAACGAATTACGGCATGGTTCCCCTATACTAAAACACTATCTTTGTTTTTTTAATTAAATATCAAAGTTCTCGCGACATTAAAACAAAAATTGACATTGATACAAAAGCAACAAAACTAAATAAGTATAATATAATATATATTTATTTATATATTCATATCTTTTTTCTTTTACGTACAACAATATATCAAAAATATATTGCTAAAAATAATAGTATAACTTAAAATGAATGCACCGCTTACATATCCCATACTGGAAACTAATACATACATATAAATTCCCTAAGAAATCAACTAGATAAGTTAGTTGCTAACACTAAGCCTAGAGATAATGTTTTCTTTGTTTTATATAAGAAAAAAAAGGAGAAAATAAATAATTCCCGAGCAATCAGGGGTATTATAGTAATTTAGTTAGACTGGAGGCTATTGCTATATAAAGAACCCTAATAACGTCCAGATTCTTCATCCACCTCTCACTCCCACTTCTCCAACACGTCTCTCTTTAAAACTCGAAAGTCGTTAGAAACGAAGAAGAATCTTCTCCGTCGCAAAATCTGCGTTTTCAGATATTAAAATCCGTGAGCATCGCTTTTCTCCGTCGCACAATCTGCGTTTTCTATGTTCATCTGATCTTTTTAGTTTCCGAGAAAATTAACGCAATCGTTATGTTGACTAAACATAATTTTTACTTTCTCTTCCTCTGTTTCCAAGATAATATGCCCACACTCTGTTTTTTCTTTTGTTTTGTTTTCCCGGGAAAATGCAAGAAAATGACTCATTCGTTATGATTTGTAAATTGTCAGATTATGGCAACAAACGGAACAACATGTCCAGGACCAATGAAAGCAACCTCTAATGGAGTTTTTCAGGGAGAGAATCCTTTGAATCACGCGTTGCCTCTTCTGATACTTCAGATCTGTATCGTTCTTCTTCTCACCCGTGTTCTTGCTTTTCTCCTCCGTCCTCTCCGGCAACCACGTGTCATCGCCGAGATAGTGGTAAAGTTTCTTTTATCCATTCAATTATTTATTTTCTTCATTTCTTTATTAATCTCCAACGATCCATTTTTGGTGTTAATAAAAAAATTCCAAGAGGTTACCAAATTGATTAATAATTCATTTTTTTCTACGATTTCTGTTAGACTTTTGAATATATAGCGGTATTTTACACCAATAATAAGCTTGATTTAGTCGTCGGGTATATTTAATGACGTATATTCCCAGGAATTTTCATAAGAATATTCACTTTCTTCCTCAAAATTCGCAGACACGTTAAGCTTTGATTGTATATTACACATTTTTATATTTCTAATTAATATTCGTTTATTTATTTATACTTCCACACGTTCCAATAAATGTTGGAAGATATGCTTTCATTAATTTTTTATAACTTCATTAAGACTTAATAGTCATAAATGCATACCTTTCTTACTCCCTTGCTCTCACAATTAGTGTCTTTTTCACACATAGAACTATTGGTATTTTCTCATTTAAACTTGAGGTTCAATTAGGTATATAATACCAGAATTCACATTGAAAAAAAACCTAAAATGACATTTAATTTAAACAAAAAGAAACAAGTAATACCAAATTATACATTTTTCTTTTGTGTGAGTGAAAATATAATGTAACTTTTGTTGTGATTTGGTTTTAGGGTGGAATATTACTTGGACCATCCGCTCTTGGGAAAAGCTCAAAGTTTCTCACTACAGTTTTCCCAACAAAGAGTCTAACGGTTCTAGACACACTTGCAAACTTAGGGCTCCTCTTCTTCCTCTTCCTTGTTGGTCTCGAGCTCGATCCCAAATCTCTAAAGAGAACAGGAAAGAAAGCTCTTTCGATTGCTCTAGCTGGAATCACTCTCCCTTTTATCTTGGGCATCGGAACTTCATTTGTTCTCCGTGGCTCCATTGCTGCTGGTGTTAGCAAAGCTCCTTTCCTTGTCTTCATGGGCGTTGCTCTCTCCATCACAGCTTTTCCCGTCTTGGCTCGAATTCTCGCTGAGATCAAGCTTCTGACAACTGATATTGGGAAGATTGCTTTGTCGGCCGCTGCGGTTAATGACGTGGCAGCTTGGATTCTACTTGCTCTCGCGGTGGCTCTCTCCGGCGAAGGGAACTCTCCGCTCACTTCTCTGTGGGTGTTTCTAGCGGGTTGCGCTTTCGTTCTGTTCTGTATCTTTGCCGTGCAACCGGGGATGAAGTGGATTGCTAAACGTTGTCCTGAAGGGGAACCGGTTAAAGAACAGTACGTGTGTCTCACGTTAGGTATTGTTCTTGCTGCTAGCTTCGTCACGGACTTGATTGGTATCCACGCGCTGTTCGGTGCGTTTGTGATCGGGGTTATTTTCCCTAAAGAAGGTAATTTCGCGAATTCTCTGGTAGAGAAAGTTGAGGATCTCGTATCAGGTCTTTTCTTGCCGCTTTACTTCGTCTCGAGCGGTTTGAAGACAGACGTGGCGACGATACAAGGAGCTCAGTCTTGGGGACTATTGGTTTTGGTTATTTTCACTGCTTGTTTCGGTAAAATCGTCGGCACAGTGGTAGTTTCTCTTTACTGCAAAGTTCCGCTTGACGAGTCTTTAGCACTCGGTTTCTTGATGAACACGAAAGGCCTTGTTGAGCTCATTGTCCTCAACATTGGTAAAGACAGAGGGGTAAGTCCAGAAATTCCAAGTTTAAAGATCAAGCTTTTGAATATAGTTTTTTACCTGATTTTTTTGAGTTTTCTCCCCAGGTTTTGAACGATCAAGTCTTTGCTATAATGGTTCTAATGGCGATTTTCACCACGTTCATGACGACTCCCCTGGTTTTAGCGGTGTATAAACCGGGTAAATCCTTAACCAATGGCGATTTCAAGAACCGAACGGTCGAGGAAACGAACCAGTCAAACAAACCGCTCCGTCTTATGTTCTGTTTCCAGAGCATAATGAACATTCCCACGATCGTCAATCTCATAGAAGCATCCCGAGGCACGAACCGTAAAGAAAGTCTATCCGTCTACGCGATGCATCTCATGGAGCTTTCCGAGAGATCATCTGCTATACTAATGGCTCACAAGGTCAGGAGAAACGGGCTTCCTTTCTGGAACAAAGACAAAACTGGGAATAGTTCTTCTTCCGACATGGTGGTGGTCGCATTCGAGGCTTTCCGGAGACTCAGCCGTGTCTCAGTGCGTCCCATGACGGCGATCTCAGCAATGGCGACCATACATGAGGATATATGCCGAAGCGCTGAAGGCAAACGCACCGCTATGGTGATTCTTCCGTTTCACAAGCACGTTAGGCTGGATAGAACGTGGGAGACGACTCGCAACGACTACCGTTGGATTAACAAGAAGGTTATGGAGGAATCTCCATGTTCTGTAGCGATTCTGGTTGATCGTGGTCTTGGTGGCACAACTCGTGTCGCATCTAGTGATTTTTCGTTGGCTATAACGGTTTTGTTTTTTGGAGGGAATGATGATCGCGAGGCGTTAGCGTTTGCGGTGCGAATGGCGGAACATCCCGGCATAAGCTTAACCGTTGTTCGGTTTATTCCTAGCGAGGAATTGAAACCGGAAAACGTGAAGCTCGAGATAACCGAATTAGATCAAGCCGGTTCAAGTTCATTGGTAACCAGATTGACCGATATAGAAGCTATAACCGAACTTAAAGCAAAGATAAAAGAACAAGAAAGCTCTCGTTCTGAGTCAGATCCCGAATCTCAGATCGTTTACGAAGAGAAAATCGTGAAATCGCACGAGGAAGTTTGCGAGGTTATCAAAGAATTTTCAAGAAGCAATCTTTTCTTGGTGGGGAAGTCACCGGAAGGTTCGGTTGCGTCGGGGTTAAACGTGGTAAGAAGCGACACGCCGGAGCTTGGACCTGTCGGGAATTTGTTAACGACAAGCGAAAGTGTTTCGACGTCGGCGTCCGTGTTGGTGGTGAAACAGTACGTTGCAAGCCATGATTCTCCGGCCGTCGGAGTTTTGAGGAACGTCACGAATGAAGTGACGCCGGTTGAGGAATTCTCGAGTCCTTAGGGAATTTTCTCTTTGGGAAAAAAAAAACATTTTCTCTTTGGGTCATCTATTTGAATAATAACATTGTATATCATCTGTTTCATATTGTAAAATGTATATAAAAAATTTGAATATATGATTTCTATGTGTTATAAAAAAGAATGTCACATATTGTAAGTTAGAAGTGAAATCCTCTTTTTATATTAAGTGGAAAACTCATAACAAAACTTAAAGTTTTAGATAGACTATGTTAAGAGAGTGGAGATACCCATGCTTACAACTTTGAAATATGGAAACTGGGCCAAACAAGTAATCCTTTTTGGCCCAAATTTCATTTCGTATATATTGTTGATTTACTTCACAAATATAATTTATAATTGATTTTTGGAGAACAAAATCAATTCACAACAACTAAAACTATGAATCGACTTTTGACTTTAAGGTCTGATTCAATTCTCATAATTGTTGTATTTTCCTTTTCTTCATTTCTCAGACGTTGAATGCTTGTGCTATATTATCAGACCGTTGTCTTTTCACTTCAATCATCAAATCATACAACAAATTCTTCTTCTATCTTCTTCTCTAGTTTGTGTATGAAAACACTCGCATAAAAATTAATTTATCATATTATATTATTTAATGTTATAAGACAGAAAAAATTGTAATTGTATCTTTAGAATTTTACTGCAAAATTTTAAGGATAAAAAAAATAGAGTCAAATTTTCCTTACGCAATTTCTTTTCATCTTCTCCATTTGATATTAAATTATCAATTATTATTCTATATATTTCTTTACTTTATCAGTTACTTTGTAAGATTCCTTATAAAATCGATTGTTTATATTTATTTGTAATTTTGTAGTTGAAACTATTTAATATATATTTAAAATGATAACATATAAATAGTTTTTAAAATATTTTTTTGTTTTACTTCATTTATGTAATTTGCTAACTCATTTAAATTCAAAGATTAAACTAATTTATTAAATGAGCATAAAAACACAACTCGAATTTACAAATATCTGAACCGAACTAAATCAATTAGTAGCTTATTGATACATTTATCACTCGCCACATCGCCACATCGCCACATCGCCACATCGCCACATCCGGTTGCTGTCCGGTATTTTAGTTAGGAAAGTTTGACTGAGGAATCATTTTTGTACGGTCCTTAATGGTAAATCATGTAGCTCTAGACTTTTTTTATACATGTTAAATCATTTTAAGACCAAGACTTTGTTGCTAAGTTCAGGAAATGGCGGTTTGGATAATTGGTTTGATATTCAAGTCTGTTTTACTTTACCATTTTCAGAGGACTTAGTTCAGATTGTATTCAGTTGTCTTAGTATCTTTGGCGTCATGGTTTTGAGATATTGTCTTCTATTTATATTTGTTTGTTGCAATGTTTTGTATGTTGTCTCAAGTTGTTTCTCATAAACCAAAACCGTCCGTAAGGGACAAAAGAGGAGTTAGACAGCTAAACCAATTTCAACTGCTTGAAAAAAAAATAGAAAAAAATCTTATCGTTTGACGTTTTGCCTTTTGTTCCTTTGAATAATGTGTTAGGAAGGAGTCAGTGATAAATATTATTGACTTATACTAATTATAAAACAAATATGAGAAAATGCGATTTCTTAATTATAATGTTTGTCGGATTTTTCTTTTATATGTTAGTTCTTACACCGAAAGTGAAGCGATTGAGAGAATAATTGCTCTCCATGAGCAGGGCCATGTATTATACAATTATCCTCAAAATACAATCATCATATAAAATACGTTATATATACACATAAACCTGTATCTTTACAAATCGAATTTTTATTCCGTGATGTTAATAAATAAAACAACAGAAAATATCACGACATCACTATTTTGTGTTTGTTTTTTAAATGCTTAGCAAAAGTATTTTTATTCTTTAATTAGTTTATATAGGTCTCTAAAATCTGAGACAAATTAGTTTTTCGCAACTATGAAACGACTTCTTTTTGTAAAAGTCATCGTTCAACCAAACAAGCTAGCTATACGTTTTGTTTTTGTTTCTTGCTGATCTTTCGCATGTGTTTGGTATGTGTAGAGTCTAGTGTTACAGCCCAACCACAGTACTACTATATGTCGAGTGGAGTTTCATTTTCATATCTTTTTATATTCTTAAAGCTAAATGAATCAAATTATAGGCATGTCAAACAACAACAGGTTAAAAACAAAGCAATGTCAACTAAAAAAAAGTATTTAGATGCTAATTTAGGCTTCAAGATACCACAGAGCTAGACATATTTTGAATAATATAAAATTTCTATCATAGAAGAAAAATGGTAAACCTTAGAAGCAAAGCTAGAACGTGGTTTGGTGATTTATTGTACAAGTCACCTAATTTTAACCATATTAGACCGCACATCGGCACATGAGTGATGGCCTGATGGGCGTTCGTAATTTTTTTATAATAATTTGTTTTTTTCTTTTTTTTTTTCAATTTTCGCTTAACACTTTCTTTTTGTGTTAACTTGCTCTTTTTATCAACTAGCTGTTCATGTTCTTTAATTATTATCTCAACTTGCTGTTTTATCAGCATTTGACTTTATGCTTTTAGGTTGGACCCAACAGTGATCACCAAACCGTTTAATAGTATTAAACTACTAAGCCTTTGAAGAAAGTGAAATTTACTTTTTGATTGGTTACCACCAACCCCGACTTGGCACCGTCTACATGATCTTAACACCTTATATTCACTCTAATTTTAGATTTTAAAATTAAATTAACAAAACATCAACAACCCATTTAGAAGGCCCCTAAGACTTTTAAAAATTCTCTTAATTAAATCAAGTGGATAATACTTCTATATAAATGAGGTTTAGGCGATCTTCATTTTACACAACTCACTAGTCATCTCTAGCTAACCATGGCATCTCTTGTAGAGAAACAACTCTTTAAATCTCTCTTCTCATTCGTCCTATTAGTTCTTCTCTTCTCCGATACTGTTCTTTCGTCCCGCAAAACAATGGATCAGAAAAAGCCATGCAAACATTTCTCCTTCTACTTCCATGACATCCTCTACGATGGCGACAATGTAGCAAACGCAACCTCAGCTGCTATCGTGAACCCTCCGGGATTAGGAAACTTCAAGTTCGGTAAGTTTGTGATCTTTGACGACCCCATAACAATGGACAAGAACTATCTCTCAGAACCCGTGGCTCGCGCACAAGGTTTCTATTTCTATGACATGAAGATGGACTTCAATGCGTGGTTTTGCTACACCTTGGTGTTTAACTCAACGGAACACAAAGGGACATTGAACATAATGGGTGCGGATTTGATGATGGAGCCGACAAGAGATCTTTCGGTCGTCGGTGGGACCGGTGACTTCTTCATGGCTCGTGGGATCGCTACCTTCGTGACGGATTTATTTCAAGGGGCTAAGTATTTCCGTGTTAAGATGGATATTAAACTCTACGAATGTTACTAACTAATTATATATGTGTTTTAGTTTTTGAAAAATTGTGTGTTGAAACATAGATCAATTGTGTTACTAATAATATAAGTATGTGTTTTTTTGTTTTGTTTTAAAATCGTCTTCTGTGGTGTTTTGTTATCGTTTTGATTAATATAATTCATGTTTTGCCAATTGTTAGAAGCCATCATGAAAGAAAGAAAGATGTGTTCCAATAAATTGTCATTTAAAATGAAAAACCAATCTAACCAGCTTGAAATAAAAGAAAATGCCTCTAAGTAAATAAATAAAAAGACAACATAAATGGTTGTTGACAAGAAAAAAGCAAAATGGATAGATGAACTTTAGTAACAGAAAAGAACATTTTAGTTAGTAGTTTTACGTAGGATTTTGTTTGGTAAGTGTCGCTATTGACGGAGACTTCCTATAGTTTGATTTATCGTACGTTAGCATCTAGACAGTTTTTTTTTTGGGTCAAATGATAATGAGTATCTTAAAACATTAGAGAGCAAAAGATACAAAAAGCCCAGCCCAGTACTTTTTGTTACAGCCCAACAAAAAGTCAGATTACAAAGAATCAAACTGAATCAGATTAGTTACTAGAAGAGGGAAAGTATGGTCGTCTCTCTCTTAGGCTCGACATTCTATTATGCAGAGCCGGATCTAAATTCTAACAAGCTCTAAGTTTTAAAAAACCATAAATTAAAAAATAGATCGTTTTATAAATAAAACTGATCTTAAGTTTTAAAAAATCGCAAGTTAAACTTGGTTTGCTTGAACTGAAGACCAACCCTGCTGTTGCCAAATATTTATAAAAAATATATATATATTTCATCTATAGTGGTTTTTTTATTAATGTGATACAACATTTTCCAGCGAAATGCAAATCAACTTTCTTTTCTTTTACAACAAAATGCATTAATATCTTACAAAGAGAAACAAAGAACTTAGCATCTTGGACCCAACCAGATTGGAATAATAAATTATAGCATGTTGGAGTTTTCCGGGATTTCTCTTTAAATCGTTCTTTTGGATCAATTAATCTCAAAAGCCTTTTGATTATCTCTCTTCGTGATGCATTAATATCTTAAGCCTTTTGATTATTTCTCTTTTTATTCAGTGTCCTTTGTTTTTCTTTTCAATAATTTTTTCCTTTGCTTTTTTTTGTTTGATTTTCTTTTTCTTTTGTATAGATTTCGTATCCACTGAAACTGTTCATCCAAAGTTCCATTCTTTCCGTTTTATATATATGGTTCTAAACCTTTCCTTAAACGGATCTCAAATCATAGACTACTTTCCTTAAATAAAACTTGTATCCGCATTCTTGTCCGATAGGCCAAAGTTTTTAACTTTCCGGCACAAAATTGTCAATTTCAACCCCACTAACATATTGACATGTATATTTTTTTTGATAACCATAAGATCCCGAACTAAATTTTATACAAATCTTGGCGTCCGTGAAAAGCTGATACTCTTGTCATTCAAATCGTCCATAATTAAATATATAAATTATATTAAAAATATTAATTTTTTATGATTAAAAACTTCAAATGAGTATCTTTTCGGTTGGTGATGCTCTAACCATCTATGTGTTTGGGGGCCGGGAGGCATTATAAATGATGTTGTGCCAACTACCTACATCAAAAACATGGTCCAAATGTAGCAATTATAATCACATCTTGTGTCCGTTAAACAAAAGAAGAAGAAAATATTTTAGGATGCACTGTCAAATAAAAAGAGGAAACAGTATAAACCATGGTTTTAACCGTAAGGTTCACTATATAAACAAAGGGAAGGCAAGTGTTAATTTCATCAACCAAAGACAAAGTAAAAACAAAAGAGAGAGAGAAATGGCGACGTCGGGAACGTACGTGACGGAGGTTCCGTTGAAAGGAACTGCAGAGAAACACTACAAGAGGTGGAGGAACGAGAACCATGTCTTCCCTGACGCAGTCGGCCACCACATCCAAAGTGTTACCGTTCACGATGGTGAATGGGACTCTCATGGCGCCATCAAGATTTGGAACTACACGTTGGGTATACATTTACTTATACCATTAGATTATATAATCATAGTTTATGTGTGAAGCTAGGGTTTTTGACCTCTTGCTACGTAGTCTACAGCCAAGTTATGAATTATTATGATTGATATTAGTTATAGTCTCTTTCTTATGAATTTTTTTTTTTGCGAATATTATATGATTTTTTCCCTTTAAATTACTTCAACAGTTTCAAATGAGGAGTACAAAGTTATTGTCCAGAACTTTTAGAATGCATAGTATTAAATAGGGAAAACGACATATTTCCCCCTCGAAAATATCATATAGCAATAGATAAACATAAACTTAGGACCACACATCCTGTATCTCATCAAATTAGAAGTTAAACTTTTAATTCCACCTAATTTGAAACATTGAAACGTATTTTCCCATGATGATTGGTTTGAATACAAACCAGAATTATGGAGAAATACGTTTTGATTTATGATCCTAAATACAAAATCACTGAAGGGTTATACACGGTTTAGGATCACATGATCGAAACGTAAACCTACTCAAACTAGAATTATACACGGTTTACTGTTGACCGAACAAAGTTTAATTTGCTAAAACTTTATTATATATATTTACTGGAGGGTCATGTGATGGAGCAGCTCAAGGTGTATGAGGCCAACTTCCACTTTATTCCCAAGTCAGAGGATGGCTGCGTCTGCAAAATCACTTTTAACTGGGAGAAGCGCAACGATGACTTCCCCCAACCAAGCAACTACATGAAATTCATCAAGAGCCTAGCTACTGACATGGACGATCACGTCATTAAAGCTTAATCATCACCACCATTACCATATCATCATCATTATCACTCTTAGTTTATTGTGGATAATTTTTTCTGATTCTAAATATATACGTAACAAATTAATTACTTATATCGAACAACTAACCAATTATAAATGGGAAAAATTATCATGTGTTTCCAAATTGCTATATGATATAGTTTATATGAATATAAGATTGCTAGTTCTTTGACCAAAAACAAAAACAAGATTGTTTTTTTTTCCAGTTTCCATTTTCCATTTCAATAGATATTCAGTGTATAACAGGTTTGTTTTTCAACGATGCAAATTAAACACTTGAAAATTGTTTCTGCGAAACTGCATTCCTAGCAATGCATTTTGAAAATTGAACAATCGATTCCATGTTTCCATAACACTTACCCTGGCCGGACTCAACACTTCTAGCATCTCATAGAACGAAAATATATATATTTTTTTTCATTTGTCAAGTTCTCCCATCAACAATAATCATTTTTATCTAGACCTAGACCTAAAGTGGTTTAACAAGTGGTAACATAGCTTATACTCATTGATTCACGAAATCTGCGACATCGCAACAAAAAAAAACAAGAGGATTTACAGAATTTGCAATATCGCGACCTGAAGAAAATAATGTCACAAAAAGAACTAAAAACAAAAAAAGAAATCGAAGGCTAAAGCGAGAGTTCTTTTTTTTTTGCGAATTGCGGATTTAGGAATATATAAATGCTAACCGGTCAGGTTGAGATTAACGACTTCGAGCTATATTATGTTATGCTCCCGAATCTAGTTTGTGTTTTGTTTCTGGGTTTTAGTTGTAGGATTGGGCTATGAATCTGTGTTTTAATATTTTTCGGCTTGACTCATTTAGCCCAAGAAAGTTTAGGTAGCGGGGAGATGCTTGTTAAGATATGAGACATGCCACATCATCTTATGTGAACATGTTTCTCGGTGAGAGATTCAACCATTTTTACAATATTTTGTAGGGGCCGTTTTTTTTCGTCTGAATTTTATTTAATTTAAGATTAGTATCCTTAAGCAGTTGAAAAGGATCAATGGAAATCACAAATAAATACATCAAAATGAGCACTACAATAAGACAATACTACTATATTCATCACAAAAACAATCTTAAGGCATCGCAGAAAATCTAAGGCTACATATGTTTGACATCAATCCTCTCTTGTCACACTTTGCACAAGGAATGCTTCTTTATTAGCCTTTCCTTCTTCATGAAACACATTCTGTTTCAACACCTGCTTCATATATCGATATAACCATTATATATTTTATGTATGTAGTTATCTATGTACCGGAGCAAAGCGTGTTTTGTCTTTCAAAATTTAAATATTTGTTATTTGATTCGTTTTTAATCTATATTATATTTTAGTATTTATTTTGATTCTTAAAATTATGGTTTGCAGATTTCAATCTAACAAATATTTTTTGTCCTGCTCTAGAAGAAATAACACCAATATATTACTCGCCTTTATTTTATTTTATGTCTCGCCAAATTTTGTTTGAATTTGACTACTAAGCCTACTATGCAAATCATAATGTAGTCCGGCCAATTATTACAAACCAAACCCGAACTATTTAAAGCATCACCAGTATGCTATATATTTAATGTGTATGGTGTGGTGGTTATCTTCTATAGGATGATGTGCCAACTATCCAAATTGCTAACATGGTCGAACATTAGTATACCAATTAAAACCACACAATTAGATAGCCCATTAAATGCTCATCAAGTAGTAAAGAAAATAAGAGAAGAAGATTCTAGCATGCACCATCAAATGATTGAAAGAAACGGTAGAAACCATGTTTTTTAACCGTCACGTTCACTATATAAACCAAGGCGACGACATCTTATTTCATCAACCAAAGCATAGCAAAAAAAAACATTTTGAAAGCTTTGAAACGAGAGAGAGAGAGCTCAGAGAGAAAAATTCATGGCGACGTCAGGAACATACGTGACGGAGGTTCCGTTGAAAGGAACGGCGGAGAAACACTACAAGAGGTGGAAGAGCGAGAACCATGTCTTCCCTGACGCCATCGGCCACCACATCCAAAACGTCACCGTTCACGAGGGCGAATCTGACTCTCACGGATCTATCAGGAGTTGGAACTACACATGGGGTATACATTTACTTATACTTTCTCGGTTTCTCCCTCTATATATATATTTACACTTTAAAGTTTATATACACACTGCCACACACTGTTCAGTTTAAGTATAGTGCATGTATGATGAACTAGGGTTTTGGTAATCTGTTTGCCAAGTACGAATTATGATTCACTTATCGATTCGTGACGTCGTGACTTCAACAACATTTATAGACTATGTAAACGGAGCGTTAATCCTCTATTTTGGTCATATATAGTAACATACATATCCTTAATTATGATTAGTAGACTAGTCGGATGTTGGAAATTTAAGTAATGAAACTATATATATATATATATTTGTGTTAAGATGGAAAGGAAGAGCTATTCAAGGAGAAGAGAGAGATAGACGATGAGAACTTAACATTGACGTTAAGAGGACTTGAGGGTCACGTGATGGAGCAGCTCAAGGTGTATGATGTCATCTACCAATTTATCCGCAAAACTGAAGATACCTGCGCCTGCAAAATCACTTTAATATGGGAGAAGCGCAACGATGAGTCCCCTGAACCAAGCACCTACATGAAGTTCGTCAAGAGCTTGGTCGCTGACATGGACAACCATGTCAACAAAGCTTAATCATCACAATTATCATTACAATCACCTTCACCATCTTCATCACCATCATCATCATCATCATCATCATTATCATCATATTCTCATCATCATCATCTCGCTATATTTTATTAAGGTCTTTTATCAATACAATAAATTTGGTCTTGTGGAGCTTTATTTCAATGTTACCGTTTGGTTTTGTGAGATGCTTTGATATGTTGTTATGGTCATCATCAGACTCGATGTAATGATTCTTAAGAATAATGTACGTTGTCCACTTATCTACATCTCTTTCAGTGTTTCAATACTTCACAAATTTTCATGTATATTTATACATATTCATAAATATTTATTGGTATTAATTAGTTAAATTAATCAGTCGAGTGTTTTAAATTGTATTAAAGAATTTTTTTATTTGTTCCGATCTCTTATGCCAATATATAAAAAATACACTAATTTCTATCAACCACTCCACATTTTAAAAAGAATTTATAACATTATCGCAATCACCGAATCACATACATATATCTTATCCTTAAAAAATTAAATGTGCATGGTTGTAAAAGTTATGAGTTGAGGATCATACCACCACTAAATTCATAGATCATCAAATATCGGACTTTCCAGGTACATCATTATTAAATTGTTACGTATATAATCTGTTCAATTTTTAATAATACAGTGACACACCCATCACCGGAGGTGATCCTGACTTTCTTTGTGGTCACAAACCACAAAAAAAGAAAATTTGTATTATAATTTTTTTTTAAAATAAAATATTTTCTATTATAAATTTTTTATATATAAATAAAAATTGTAAACCCATATTTATTTTGTTTGAGTTCATGACCGACCTTGTCCATCACAGATATAATTAATTTTACTTATATGAGAAATGCAACTACTCTAGACAATCACATTGATTATTGCTGATGATATATATAGCTGATATGTGTCTCACCTTCATGGCCGATCCT
Organism: Schrenkiella parvula; assembly: GCA_000218505.1. Taxonomy (NCBI): domain Eukaryota; kingdom Viridiplantae; phylum Streptophyta; class Magnoliopsida; order Brassicales; family Brassicaceae; genus Schrenkiella; species Schrenkiella parvula. The sequence continues at coordinate 10,875,100 of CM001193.1, read as the reverse complement.
ACACATAAATAGGGATGCCGCAAATATTATATTTTTTTTATGACATTTTAAATGATTTGTCTTCGTATATATATAGAAACTATTTTTGAATTTGAATAATTTTCTATTCTATAAAAGCTCTCTAGGCTAGTATTTTAGAGATTAAAATTTGTTACACCATAATTAGGGTTTTATTATAAAAAAACAATTTTAGCAGATTTCCGAATTCAGAGATTTGGATTAGTAATACAAATAAAGCTGTTCATTGTAGTTTGAAATGTTACAAAGAATCCGTCATGTCCATCACAAGTATGTCATGTATATATATATATTATGAAAAAATTGTATTATAAAGTTTTGTTCGAGAAAGTGTGTATAATTGCTTGTAATTGAATTCGACCGTTTATATAATAAGATTGGATCATTGAAAAAAAACATTGTGAATAGAGAGGATTTGAATGAAGTTAGGTGTTTCTTCAGATGCCCCCAACCTTTTTGCTGACCCATTAGTTTCGGGTCATATAAAGTAGCGTACGGGCCCATTAATGATCCATCCGAGTTACTGGAGAAGTCTAGCTCCGACTCCGAGAGGTGCTGCTCTTTCACGCCGGCGTCGTTGTTAACCGGTAAGCTTTCCACTCCCATTCTCCTTCTTCTTCCTCCTATTAGTGTGTTGAATTCAATTTTACTTTCTGTTGTTTTTCAAGGAATTAAATTATCTAGAACCAAGTGAAATCTGGATTTGAGATTCGTCGTTTGATTTTCTGGATTCATATGATTTGTTTTCATTACTTCACGATCAACACACCTATGGAGTGATTGTAAAATCCATAAACTTTTAAGAGTCTTGAGAAGCTAGCTTTCACTCAAAGCTGGACTTAGATAGTTTTGGGGGTTCCTCATTGTCGAGAAGTAATCTTTTTTTTGTTTTCTGCGTTTAAATCTCCGTTTTTACAGAAACCAGCTAAATTGTTAAAATCAGGAATGTTGTTTTGCTTGGCGTTTTGAAATCTCTCTCATGTTTTTTTTTCCTTGCAGGCAAAACTTTTTCTCAAAGATGGCGTTTTTTAGGCTGTCCCGTGTTTCACGACGGTTGTTGAAACCCTCCGTCTCCGCAACTCCATTTACGTTTTCTGTTTTTCAATCTCAACCACATATATACTTGTCCAAACCTGTTACCACTACACATTACATCAATCCTTTGCTTAAGTATCCTCTATGGAATCATAACTACGAAGTATGGAGTAAAGGGACGGAATTGCATCAGGAGAAATTTCTTGGTGCTGGCTGGAATTATAGATTAGTTGCTGGAATGTCGTCGTCTTCGGCTATGGAGGGTAATCCTAAGAAAGATGACAAGGAGAAGAGTGGTGTTGGTGTTAAGGACGCTTCTTGGATAGATTTGTATTTGCCACAAGGAGCTAGAGGTTACGCTAAGCTTGCTCGATTGGATAAACCCATTGGAACTTGGTTGCTTGCTTGGCCCTGTATGTGGTAAGTTTGTCGTTCCCTTTGGATACCGTAGATTATAATCAACACATTTCACTTTTGAGATTCAATTCAATCAGGAGAAAAAAAGACTGCGAGTTAATAGAGTTTTTTTTCGTCCTTGGAGCTATGAAAATGTGTTTTAATCCAAAGGATGGTGGTTTATTTTTGAGTCAGCTTACATTAAATTTTGTTTATTATAATGAAGTTTGGTGTTGTGGTGGCTGCTTCGGCTGTGATGTTCTTAGACTGACTTGCTGTGAAGCAAATGGATGAAAGAAAATGTTTTCCTCCCCGTTCTTGTGAGACTACATTTTAGTATAGATTCTGTTATTTTCCTAGAATGCATCTGTTTTTCTTTTGTAGTTTTTAATCGAAGCCTCATAGATCTTCGCGATTGGTCGTATGCAATTGAGTAGTTGTCCTGAGATCTTTGATAGCATGAGAGAGTGGCAGAAAACAGGGTTGGATAATGCTATAACCTGAGTTTTCATGGTGATTATAAAAGTTACAGTGATAGGAATTCCGCTGGATTTTTTTACTTAGGAATCTGATCAGGCGTCTTTAAATAAAACAACACAGTCCAGTTTTTGTTTTAAATCTGGTTCCTGAGAAAAGTAAATAGTTTCTGGATTTCCACCATTGTTGTATAGGTCAATTGCGTTGGCTGCTGATCCTGGAAGCCTTCCAAGTTTTAAAATGATGGGTTTATTCGGTTGCGGAGCATTACTTCTTAGAGGTGCTGGCTGTACTATAAATGATCTGCTAGATCGGAACATTGATACAAAGGTCAGTTTGTTTTTGTGGTATCTGAAATGACATAATATGTTAACAAAGACAAGTGATGTCAAACTTATAGATCTCTATTAGGTTAATTTACAAAATATGTTAGGTGTAACTCTGGTTTCTGTAGTTATGGTAGTTAGGATAGCTGCACCACATTCATGGAATTGGATTCATTCTTCCATAAACAAGGATGGGTTGCTTATGAGTGATAAATAGGAATATTTGAGGATGAATATTTTATTTGATCGTTTTATTTTATATTATGTTTTCTGAGAAAATGATATCTCTATCCAGGTTGACCGTACGAGATTAAGGCCTATTGCCAGTGGTCTTTTGACACCATTCCAAGGACTTCAATTTCTTGGGCTACAGTTGCTTTTAGGCTTAGGGATTCTTCTTCAACTTAACAATTACAGGTTTGTTTGGAATTTTTGCATGCCCTAAAGTTGCGTTTATGCAAGTTTTGTTGAAATTCACAAACACATATGACTCACCAGATGTAGTCAAATTCTGATTACATAATGTCATGCCTTCCCTTAAGTTTTGTGCTTAACCTCTTTTTTCTACTGGAACTCATTTCAATCCGTATAATCTGCAGCCGTGTTTTAGGGGCTTCCTCTTTGTTACTTGTCTTTTCCTACCCACTTATGAAGAGGTTTACATTTTGGGTAATTTAAATCCGTTCTGGCTTCTCATAGTTAAACAGTATATTTTCTTCTCGGTCTTTTCCGTATCGATTCTGTTATTGCTATTGCAGCCTCAAGCATTTTTAGGTTTGACCATAAACTGGGGAGCACTTTTAGGATGGACCGCAGTTAAAGGAAGCTTAGAACCAGCTGTTGTACTCCCACTTTATCTCTCAGGAGTCTGCTGGACCCTTGTTTATGATACTATTTATGCACATCAGGTATAATTCACTTCATCCTGAGCTTGCACAATTCTATTGGTTATGAGGGTTTGCGAAGTCGTTAATCTCGTTGTGCAGATTTTGCTTTTTTTTTCTAATTTTTTTAGCTTCACCTCTACAGAATTCTTTTGATTTTTTGCTTTTTGTCTCATGCGAATTTATCGTTTTGATGTTGACTGTTGTCTAGTGTCAATTATTAAGAAATTCCCTTGCTCTCCCTCCTTCACCATCTGGTGTTTACAGTTTTAAGTAAAGAGTTTGCACCGCAAAGTCTTCCTATTTGAAAAAAAAGTGAGAAGGGAAAGTTATCTTGTAGCAAATTGTAGAATGAACTAGTTTGATTACAGTCCCCTTTTAATATAGTGTGTGCCACAACTTACAAAATCCAAAACTTTTAGCTTAAGTTCAGTTTTGAGATATTGTAGAGGTTAATTTTTTTTTTTTCATGGACTAGCTAATGTGAGAGAATTGGTTATTGTGTCTCCAGGACAAAGAAGATGATGTGAAGGTTGGTGTTAAGTCAACGGCTCTTAGATTCGGTGATAATACAAAGCTTTGGCTAACTGGATTTGGCACAGCATCGATGGGGTTTCTTGCTCTTTCTGGACTCAGTGCAGATCTCGGTACTCAATGAACTTTAAAAGGGTTCTTTTGTGATTCCCAATTCCATCTACAGTCTTTTAATTTTTCGTTTCTCACTCTAATGATCAAGGGTGGCAATATTACGCTTCACTGGTCGCTGCATCAGGACACTTAGGATGGCAAATAGGGACAGCTGACTTATCATCTCGCGCTGACTGCAGTAGAAAGTATGTAGCATTTTTTTTCTTGGGGGTCTCTGTCTCAACCCAATACGTGATTTGCCTTGGAAAACTAACACTTTCTGGGTTTAAATCTTTCCACAGATTTGTGTCGAACAAGTGGTTTGGTGCTATTATATTTAGTGGAGTTGTACTTGGAAGAACTTTTTAATAGAGAGATCTCTGTTAATGAATGCTCATGAAGCTGCTCTCGGTGTACGAGTTACCCTATTCCTACGTATGAAGAATGGAAGTAGACTTTTAAGAAATTGCGAGTGAAACAGAGGACATGGTTTTGCTACCAAGTACTGTACAAATGGTCTCCTTCAGGATCTAAAAGCTCAAGGCGCGTTTTCCAAAACATGAAAGAAGCCATTGTCAGATAAGCTGAAAGCTTGACTCTTTATCAGTAGTTTCTGGTTCTGTTAATAGAAACTGTTGTTTGGGAATCATGTATTTGTTTCCAGGAGGTATATCACTCCAAGCGTTGACAGAGAAACCTTCTGGTCGGAGTAGAGTCTTTTCTTTTGGCTTTATAAATAGTTTACAATGTGGTCTTACGTAATAGTATCAATTATTTGTATATTACAGGATTCTTTTCCCCCAATTGTTAAATGCTAAATAAATTTATTTTTCAATCTCAAATTGAAAATATTGAATTGGCCGTGTCATTGGAAACATAATTAATTATACGATGTTGAATTCATTGGAAAAATATTGAATTCAATATATAGAAGAAGATTTTACTTTTCTCATTATTTAATTATCTTTAATTGGGGAAAAATTTAGTCGTCTTATAATGTTTATAATAAAATACGCGGTTTAATTGCTCCAGCTATGCGCCAATGATTACGTGACACGTAGTCTCCATCTTCCCTTGTTCGATCTTCGGACATAAAAAGATCATCAGAACCGGAGATCGTTTCTCTCTCGATTGACTTTATTGACTAAGATAGAAGCTCGACAATGGGACACAAACACAGCAAGTCCAAATCCTCCGGTCCGGCACCGTCCTCCTCCTCTTCCTCCGGCAGCGTCGTCCACCATGTCCAACCTGCCGTAGAACGCGGATCCGGATCCGGAACCGGAACCGGCGGATCCCGTTCCACTACTTCTGCTCAGCAGAATGGTCGGATCCTAGGCCGGCCGATGGAGAACGTCCGGGGAACGTACGAGTTCGGTCACGAGTTAGGTCGTGGCCAGTTCGGTGTCACCTATCTCGTCACTCACAAAGAGACTAAGAAACTCTTCGCCTGCAAGTCAATCCCGACGCGCCGTCTCGTCCACCGTGATGACATTGAAGATGTTCGCCGTGAAGTCCAGATCATGCACCATCTCAGTGGTCACCGGTAATTTTGTTGCTGTTGATTTTTACTGGAAAATGCCTCTGTGAGATTCACCGGAATAGAATCTGAAATGCGTTACCTAAGGTCTAATAGTAATGAATCAAGAAAATACATGTTGGAATGGTGAATGCTACTCTGGAACCAATGTTGTTATTATATAGTCTACAGTACTCAGGTTTCTAATGAGATAGCTATTAAATGGGTCTTCGTTATCCAAATTAATGCGCAGTTTGCTTCATATGTGGATGAAAAGTTTCCACAAAGAAATAAGATCTCTTGAAGAAAGGATTTGACTATTTGGTGGTCCTCCTATGTGAAACTATCGAATTTCCCACCAAATATTTCCAATTTAATCTGCCTTGGGCCGAAGATTTGGTGTTTACATGTAGTTTTGAGTACTCTTTGTATGCAGGAAAAATGATATTTCCAGTGTGTGATTTCCATATTTTTCCTGAGTTTTGAGTTGGTGCGTTGATTTGAATTTTGTAGGAACATAGTGGACTTGAAGGGAGCTTATGAGGACAGACACTCGGTGAATCTGGTGATGGAGCTGTGTGAAGGAGGGGAACTGTTCGATAGGATTATAGCTAAAGGTCAATACTCAGAGAGAGCCGCTGCGGATTTGTGCAGGCAGATGGTTATGGTTGTGCATAGTTGCCATTCTATGGGTGTAATGCACCGCGATTTGAAGCCTGAAAACTTTCTATTCCTGAGCAAAGATGAGAACTCCCCCTTGAAAGCTACAGACTTTGGTCTATCGGTCTTCTTTAAACCAGGTTAAAACAGGCTAGAGGTTGCCCAATTTGATACTGCACTCTATTACTTCATCTGTTGTGTAATTTCTGCATCACATAGCCAATCTATATTCCCCTGACGAACTTGATTATGTTGAATGCAGGAGAAAAATTTAAGGATCTTGTTGGAAGTGCATACTATGTTGCCCCAGAAGTTCTAAAACGGAACTATGGACCAGAGGCTGATATCTGGAGTGCCGGTGTGATTCTATTCATCCTTATCAGTGGTGTCCCGCCTTTTTGGGGAGGTACTGCCTTGATCTTATATGAGATGAGACTTTGGTTGCACGGTTTAAACGGTGGCCCGTGAATGCATAGTTTATCTTCTTTTGTTCTATTGCGCAGAAAATGAAACAGGGATCTTTGATGCCATTCTACAAGGACGGCTTGATTTTTCAGCTGATCCGTGGCCAGCAGTATCTGATGGTGCCAAAGATCTTGTGAGAAAAATGTTACAATATGACCCTAAAGAACGGCTTTCAGCTACTGGAGTGCTAAGTATGACCACTTCGTAACATGTTTCGATGAATAGATTTAATGAAAACATGTATTTTTGTCCAGTAACTACACATTTTGATATGTATGCAGATCATCCGTGGATTAGAGAAGACGGGGAGGCGTCAGACAAACCACTTGATAATGCTGTGTTATCCAGGATGAAACAATTCCGAGCGATGAACAAACTAAAAAAATGGCCCTGAAGGTATCAAGATCACTAATTGAAACCATCTCATGAATTGCGTTTATACTTTAAGTAGTCTTCTTGTTCTAAAGCCATTCTCCGCTTTTTGTTTTGCATTTCAGGTCATTGCGGAGAACCTTTCTGAAGAAGAAATCATTGGTCTAAAAGAGATGTTCAAATCTCTAGACACTGATAACAATGGAATAGTCACCTTGGAGGAATTGAGAACCGGTCTCCCCAAACTTGGTTCTAAGATCTCTGAGGCTGAAATAAAACATTTAATGGAAGCCGTAAGTCTCTAATCACAACCCGCTACTTTGATGTCTGAATCTATGTTGTCCCCTTGCAAAAATCCAAAGCTGACCATTTTTTTTATCATTTTCGTTTAGGCTGATATGGATGGAGATGGATCAATTGATTACCTGGAGTTTATATCAGCCACAATGCACATGAACAGAATCGAACGTGAGGATCACTTGTACACGGCTTTCCAATACTTCGACAAGGACAGCAGCGGGTAAAACCATTAGTATTCGTCTTCTTTAGCGCTTCTGTCTCTTTAAGAAGCTATAAAGTCTCACACTTAGATCTTGATTTGTGTTATTAGCTACATAACAATGGAAGAACTAGAGCAAGCCATGAAGAAATACAACATGGGTGATGACAAATCCATCAAAGAGATCATCGCTGAAGTAGACACCGATCGTGTATGTACACATTATTATTTGGTTTGGCCCATTCATATATCGGTATATGCATTATCATTTGTTTTCTTAACACTTGTCTGTATACTCAAATCTCTTAGGATGGAAAAATCAACTACGAAGAATTTGTAGCGATGATGAAGAAGGGAAATCCAGAATTGGTGACAAACCGACGCAGAGTCAATATGTAAAACGTTGGAGGGTAATGATAACACAAATCTTTCTCTATTGTTTTCTGACAAGAGATCTTTTGATGTTGCTTCTTTGTTTGGTTCCCTCGCTTTACTTAGCTTTGTGGTCTTTATTTGTCACAATAAATATTTTGTTTCCTGCAATCTCTTTATCAACTCAATATATCTACTACGTTCGATTAAAATTCCATTTGCAGGTTTGTTTCATGACAGATTCTGCTTGCAGGTCCTTCATATATGATTAGTGCATGATCTGAGAAGTTCAAGTCCACTTAGAATTATAATCTTTAACCTTCTTATTTTGAAATTATAATCCTAATCCTGAATATATATATCCTTAAGCAACTACATCGTGGCGCAGTAGTTTTGAATTGATCCAACAAATCAAATTGTATATAAAAAAGAAGTAATAAAAATGTTGATGACATTTTCTCACGAAAAATCGGATAACTAAAAGCAAAAAAAAACGAATACAAACAACTGAAAGAAAAAAAACAACTCGAAGAAGAAGAAGAAGAAGGACCGCGAGCTTTGGATCGAATTTGCTAAATTTTATTTTTATCCGCTCGATAATAATCAAATAAATGATCATCGATAGCTTTCCTCTAGATTTGATTTCGATTCCGATTCCGATTCATCTTCCCAGAAATCAGTCTTTGGTGTGTATTCTCTGATCGTTGAAGATCCTCCTCAAGCGACGACGCCGCATCTTACTCGCCGGCGGCTCGAATCATGGTATGTTTATCCAGTCCTTCGACCCCTGCGTATAGCTGAATAATTCCTTTCATTCCATTTCTTCGTACTCTGCCTATAGCTGAATTGTCTACAATCTTAAATCCGAGCTTCCTTATTGTTTGGTTGTGCGGAACTATGATTGTGGAACTGTGATGAGAGAAATCTGAATCTTCTGATATTGATACCTCCTCGATAATTTATTCATTGAATTCACTTCCTTGATTGTAGTTTTTCCGATCAGGATATTGAAAATTTCCGACTTAATGTCACTTATGAAAGTAAAATTGCTGGAAGCGATTCATTTCAGTACATCTCTGAGCTTCTTCTCTAAGCTTAGGCTTCTTGCAATAGATTTCTTTGTAGGGCTTATGAAAAAGTCATTGATAATCTATCCTAATGTGAATGTTCGCCAACATCTGTGTACATGTGTGTGATTGTGACCAGCGTGTGGCTATAATTGTGCCGTTTTTGCTTCTCTTTGAATCAGGCTGATAGGAGAAACAGGTGTAACCAAGTCCTCCTTTTAGCATATCAGAGTTTTGGATTAGTGTTTGGAGATTTGAGCATTTCTCCTCTCTACGTGTATAAATGTACATTCTACGGAGGATTGAGACATCACCAAACAGAAGATACGATATTCGGCGCGTTTTCTTTGATATTTTGGACCATAACTCTCCTCTCACTCATCAAGTACATGGTTTTTGTATTAAGCGCAGATGACAATGGTGAAGGTATTAGCAGCAGTTCCTGATTGAATTCCATTTGCTTCTTCAGAGACATGGGTTAGGATGTAACTGTTGGATTTCTTTTGCAGGAGGGATCTTTGCTTTGTATGCTCTGCTCTGCAGGCACGCAAGATTTTCTTTGCTTCCAAATCAGCAAGCGGCTGATGAGGAAATCTCCACATACTATGGCCCTGGAGACGCAACTAGAAATTTGCCTAGTTCTGCTTTCAAAAGCCTTATAGAGCGAAACAAAAGGTCGAAAACAGCTTTGCTTATCTTAGTCTTGGTAGGAACTTCCATGGTAATTACCATCGGTGTCCTCACACCAGCAATTTCAGGTAATTAGGCAGCCCTTTGTTTCGCTTCTATTTGGCTGTATAATATGTTACCATTTTTATCTTTTCCATGGTTAAGCATCTAACATTATCCTCTTGTAGTGTCTTCGTCTATTGATGGCCTTGTGGCTAAGACAAGTCTAAAGCACAGTAAGTAATGTTTGCTATAATCTTTCACACGTATATATCTGGTTTATGTATGTATTACACATGTCCCTCGTTAGATTTCTTTACCAATGTGTTGCTTGCCTAGGTACCGTGGTCATGATAGCATGTGCGTTGCTGGTTGGGCTTTTCGTTTTGCAGCACCGTGGCACAAATAAAGTTGCCTTTTTATTTGCACCTATAATGATTTTGTGGTTGTTGTCAATTGCAACCGTTGGTCTGTACAATATTGTGACTTGGAACCCCAGCGTATACAATGCTTTATCTCCCTACTATATCTATATATTCTTTAGAGACACGGGAATAGATGGATGGCTATCCCTTGGAGGCATTCTTTTATGCATCACAGGTAATATGGTAATTTATTATCTGAAAGTAGACTCAACAAGTTTTAATGCTATATTATGTTTCACCTCGGCAATTTGTCGTATTTCAGGAACTGAGGCTATCTTTGCTGAACTTGGCCAATTTACAGCTACATCTATAAGGGTATAAACAACTTATTTGGTCCTTAAATCATGCAGCAGAAATCTCTTCTAGAGATCTTTTTCAGCAGTACTTTAGGATTTGCATCATACAGTTACTAGAAGAAATTTTGTTGCTAAAAAAAATCCATAGGCAATTGGCCATACTCATATTAGGGACTTTATTCTTGACCCAAGTAATAAGAAAAATTATGATACATGTCTGTTTATTTTACAGCCTCATTGTTGACTAACGAATATGAAGACACAATAACATTTTACAATCTCATTGTTCTATGCAGCTTGCGTTCTGTTGTGTTGTTTACCCGTGTCTGGTGCTTCAATACATGGGTCAAGCTGCGTTTTTATCAAAGAATTTTTCTGCTCTACCTACAAGCTTTTACGCTTCCATTCCAGGTATCATTTGGGCAATCTCCATTTTACGTCTCTTTCCTCTACTCCTTACAACCTCTATGAATCGCTGCAATTTTGGATAATACCACCACAAGTCCTACAAGTATGAAAATTCTTCAAATGAATGAAGCTGAACCTTTTAGTCTTTGGGATGTTTTCGTGGTGGGTTATGTCTGTGGTGCGTCTTTAGATCCAAGTTTCTGGTTTATTCTTTTCTGCAAGTAATGTGAATATACATCTGTACGCTCCTCTATGCTCGTGTAGTTTTTCATATAGTCATATGTATTTTGCTCTTGTTTTTCAGATCCATTTTTCTGGCCAATTCTCATGATGGCTTTGCTGGCTGCAATGGTCGCAAGCCAAGCAGTCATATTTGCCACTTTCTCGATTGTCAAACAATGCTATGCATTGGGATGCTTCCCGCGCGTGAAGATTGTTCACAAACCAATATGGGTTCTTGGCCAAATTTACATCCCTGAGATCAATTGGGTTGTCATGATCCTCACCCTCGCTGTCACCATTTGTTTCCAAGACACTCGACACATAGCTTTCGCTTTCGGTAAGGGCTTAACTTTCCACCATACTAAATATTTTATCTTATATGAGCTAATCCTTTTGTTCTCCAGGGCTCGCCTGCATGACTCTAGCCTTTGTGACAACGTGGTTGATGCCTCTCATCATTAACTTTGTCTGGAACCGTAATATCGTCTTCTCCGTCCTCTTTATCCTCTTCTTCGGGACCATAGAACTCGTCTTCGTCGCATCAGCTTTAGTCAAAATCCCTAAAGGAGGCTGGATCACTCTCTTCCTTTCCCTCTTTTTCACCTTCATCACCTACGTTTGGCATTATGGCAGCAGAAAGAAGTACCTATGCGACCAGCACAACAAGGTCCCCATGAAATCAATCCTAAGCCTCGGCCCGAGCCTGGGCATTATCAAAGTCCCGGGGATGGGTCTTATCTATACAGAGCTTGCCAGCGGCGTTCCCGCCACGTTCACTCACTTTCTAACAAACTTACCGGCGTTCTACCAAGTTGTTGTCTTTGTCTGCTGCAAAACTGTCCCCATCCCGTATGTACCGCAGAAAGAGCGGTACCTTATCGGCCGGATAGGACCGAAAACGTATAGGATGTACAGATGCATTATCCGAGCTGGCTACAAAGACGTGAACAAGGACGGAGATGACTTTGAGGATGAGCTAGTGATGAGCATTGCTGAATTTATCCAGCTAGAATCCGAAGGCTACGGCGGCTCAAACACTGACCGTTCCATCGACGGTCGGCTGGCTGTTGTAAAAGCCTCAAACAAGTTCGGTACAAGGCTCTCTCGGTCTATATCTGAGGCCAACATCGCAGGCAGCTCGAGATCACAGCCCACAGTAACAAACAGCAAATCGCCAGTGCTACTTGGACTGAGAGCAGAGTATGAGCAGGAGCTTCCGAGGCTGAGCATGAGAAGGATGTTTCAGTTCAGACCAATGGACACTAAGTTCAGGCAACCGCAGGTAAAGGAGGAGCTGTTTGATCTGGTGAACGCCAAGGACGCGGAAGTGGCTTACATCGTCGGGCACGGTCACGTGAAGGCGAAGCGGAATTCTGTGTTTGTGAAACGGCTGGTGATAAACGTGGCTTACTCGTTCTTTAGGAAGAATTGCCGGAGCCCAGGCGTGATGTTGAACATTCCTCACATTTGTTTAATTAAGGTGGGCATGAACTATTATTTGTAAGTGATAAAGAGAAATTATATTACTACAACTTCTGTGAGATTTTGTATTTTGTCTGATTTCATAAATCGATACCGTGAACTTTTATGTTTTCTTTTTGGTAATAAGAAGAGTATTGTTTATACGGATTCCCTTTTTAGTTTTTGATTTTTGTTAAGTTCGACTTCGTTAGGTTTCAAACAATTAGTCATAGCTCGGTTAAATCATACTCAAGTGACGAAAAAGCTGACTTGTAAAGGGTCTAAAGGCAACGCTGTTAATCTGTAATGGTGATCTATGAATCCAACTGACAAAATATCAAAAAAGAGATAAACTGTCAGAAGTGGGATTTGAACCCACGCCCTCTCACGAGGAACAGAACACTCGGCCACCCTGACTATTGCTTAGCACTCCAGTTACCTAGTTTTTAACCACTATGAAATAGCATATATGAAGAACATGGTTGATCAAAACGTCATCGGCGGTGGAAACCCAATTTTCCGATTCAAAGTTGTCTACAAGTACGCCATCCACCAAATTCTCCTCCAATTAGAAATTGCACCAAGTTTGGAAAGAATGTAAAATACTGTAATCAATTAATTTACTTCCGACATTAACAATCTTAAAACACGAGAATGCAACATTCAAACATCTTGAAATTTTTAGTTATACGCTTGGAGAGAAACCGAACACTACTTTTATCCTTTCACGTTCACCAACAATGACGAAACCACAAAACAAAGCTGACATAAAAGTCAGGGAACTTCAAGTTCATTCACAAAACCGAAAAGAGCCACCTAAAAACCACCTGAACCAAATAACATATTATAAAAGATCTAAGACGTAGATTCAACACCATTTCACAACACCCTTTTTTGCTATCCAAGAGTTACCATTTCGTATACCTAATCTCTCTTCTTGTTCTTCAACGGGCCTAATGGGATCTTGCTCAACACCTTCTCGTCCAACACTGCGTATTGCTTCTTGATCTCGATCAATGCTTTCTCACCTAATAGGTCGACTTTGTCTTCATACTTGTCGTAAACGAGAGGGACCGTGAAAAGGAGCACAAGAGCTGTTACAGCAGATAAGAGATTTAGTCATCAGGGTGGGTTCAGTGAGACAAGAGGGATGAAAGGACTACACGTTGTGAAAGGTTAGGCATTTACCTATGTATACCAATGTCAAGAAATTGAACCAGCCACCCAAGATTGATAGAACCCACAAGCCGGCAATAGCCTAATCAATCAAATGGTACATTGTTGTCAAAGATCAAGGATGAACAAAGAAAGTAAAAAGTCCAAAAGAGTTTGAGCTTACAGAAATAAATTTCTTGAGATCCCTTCCAGATGCAATCTCACGAAGAGAAGAGAAGCCACGGTTGATCTCGATTCTTAGCGCAGAGGCAAGCTGAAGAATAGGTTCCTCAGGGATATGAACTTCAGGAATCTTCGGTGGGGACCTGACAGAGAAATCAATCATCAACAATTGAGGAGTGAATTATATCAAAGCTGAGACGCGTAAACAAGCATCCCAGACAAATTTACATTCATTAGATTAGTGATAAACTTACTTGTTAATGAACATGGTGGCATTCGACCATAGAAACAGCACCGCGAGCAGCACAATCATCACATGGCATAGGAGAGTGAGAAGGTGGTATTCCATCAATTCAAACAGAACCCACGCGGCTGTAGCACCACCAAGAACACCACCAGACATCTTCTTGTTCTTCCACATGAATATATCAGCCGCTGCAAATAGGAAGAGTCAAGTTAGGTAATAATTACACACCAATAATCACTCAACATTAGAAAACATGAAACTTAATACACAACTACAATATAATAATAAGGTGATTAGATCAAGTGAATGTCATAACATCATTCCAAACAACTGAGCAGACGACTAATCAAAGCTTCACAAAAGCAATAACTATGAACAAAACCAGTCATTTAGATGCGGAACCCCAAATTATGACGACTAAACCTTGGATACCAGTGAAAAAAAAAACTTCAAAACAAAAGGGACACGATGGTCGATCCAGATCAACCGGATACACCACGAGCATACAAGGAATCCAGATTCAAACCACAAATCATCATAGAAGGCCTACAGATTCTACAAACGAGACATCAAAATGAAAATATTGGCCACACAACACCTGTACAAAACAGATCGAGACGTATCACCCGTATTCATATGAAAACTGATGAAAATAGGAACAGATCGGAGAAAACTTACGCTTTCCACCGCCGAGAACCTTGTGCACGGGCTTCTCCCTTCCAAACAAGCGGTAAACCTTCGATTTCATAGAAGAAGGAGAAGATGGCTTCTTCTTCTTCTTCTCGTCCTCGTCATCCGACGATGAAGATGACGACGAAGAATCACCACCGTGGTGGATCTTCTCCGATATCTTGTCCATCAACGATTCCCTCTCCACAACCTCCACAGCTGGCTCCGGAGCGGTCACAGATTCCTCGTGTTTATGTTCCTCCGTCATCTTCGCCGATTCCGATTTCACGCCGATCTTAAAGCTTCCGATTTGATAGAGACCAACAAAGAACACAGTATTTCAGCTACTTTTTCGCAGTTTTCGATTTGAGTGAAATATCTCGAAAAAGGCCTTAAAATAGAAGAAAGAATATCTATGATCTGATCCGTTAAAGTAATATTTATGATCTGAGCCGTTGGTTTGGTTCGGTTCCGAACCATTACGTTCGTTACTTAGCTAGAGCAAAGCCTGGGGGAAAAAGAAAAAAAGCCAAAAGGGAAAGCGATGGGAACACAAACATTTCATTTCAATAACGAACCGACATGTGACGCCGTCAGAGTTAACGGCTCCCGTCATCAGAGACGTATACGTGGCGGAGGTTTAAGCTAAGTAATTGGGTAATGTTCAGGTGTCACGCGGCTGAATCGAAGATGTTGTACGATCGCAAGACACGTGGAGAAAGATTCAGCCATTCGTACATGAGTCACGTTCTTTCTATCTGCGGAACGACAAAACAGCAGTACGATATTATATTATATAGTTTTTTGAAGGACTTACGGTATAAATAAATAAATATATGATAAACAGTGTTACTATATTAGGATAAACAAAAATTCAATATAAAAACAGGTGATTAATTAGTAGTTGGGAAACAGCTTTTTGGTGTTTTTTTTGTGTGTGTATAGACTTACAATGTAAGGGAGTGACAAGAAGAGGATCCAAAAACAGAGCACAAATGATGGACTTGACCTATAATCAAGCCCACTACTAGTTTTCACATGGGCCCAAGACCGAAAGCATTATTTGATCACAATAAACCGGAATCAAGAGTAAACCGTAATTGCATACCGAAAAAATGCTCAAACCAGACAATGAATTTACCTTGCACATGGAAGACGAAGTGAAAACCTAGAAGCTCCATTGTCATCAACCCCTTTTTGAGTTTGTTAAGCTGTCTGCGAAAATTCTTCTTCAGCTTTTTTTTTTCACTATTACCATAAACAAAAAAACTCTTGATAGTGTAAACGCTAAAACTGATATAACAATAAGAAATCAAGTGAAGTGATACAATGATATCAAGAAGAAAATAATATACCTTGATTACAAAGAATCAGGTACTGAGACGTAAGAGAAAATGTTTTCTTGTTTGGTCGAGAGAGCAAGACGAGCTTATAGATTCATGATGAAGGCTATATTTTGTCCGGACGATTTTACCCTTAAAACAGATACATACAATATGTCTTTTAAGGTGTAACGATAATACTGAGTACGTCCGGTTCAATTTTTTTCCATTGACCTTTTGATTGCTTAAAATCTCCATTCATAATCTCCCCTAGTTGAAATATATAAATTGTTAGAATTTGGTTTCCATACATTTTATTCGACTTTACAAATTAAAGGAATTGAAAATAATCGAATGATACATTTGTCACAAACCAAATCAAACCAAACCAAGTGTAAAAAGGTTGGGTTTGGTACACGTTGAGGGTAAAACGGTCATTATAAAATAGGTAGATGGATTCAAAGAACATCTTTATGGAATATCCGTTGAATCATATGCCATCACAGGTTTAGGTTCCCTTTGTTCCCAATCAAATGCACTTATAATGCGTTGAGCTAAAGTTTAAGCCCATATGACTTTTAAGCTAGGCCCATTAATAAAATCTGAAAACGACGGCGTTTGATTCGAGAAACCTCGCATTTTCTGTAACACAGCTCCTAAACCCACTCACTCTCTTTCTCTGGGAAGTAACAATGTTGCTCCGTCGTGCTACCGCACTACCCAAAACCCTACAAAACCTCCGGTTATTCTCTCCGGCGGCGACATCCGCTTTAGCCCTCGACCATATCCTAGAAACCCAATTGGACTACCTCCCTGGTTTCCCGCGACCCGATCCCAAGTACGCAGAGACGATTTTGGCCGTGCCTCGGTCTTATTCTGGCAAGAACATCTCGGCGAAAGAGCGTAAAGCGGGTCGAGTCCCTTCGATCATATTCGAACAGGAAGATGGACAGCACGGAGGAAACAAGAGGCTTGTCTCAGTTCAGATGAATCAGATCAGGAAGCTTGTGACTCATCTGGGTTACTTTTTCTTCCTCTCTAGGCTGTTCGATGTCGAGGTTCGTTCTGAGCTGGGTTCCGATGAGGTGGTTGAGAAAGTTCGTGCTTTGCCCAGATCGGTAAACTCCCCTTTTTCTCACTCTTGAAACGGATGAAACATGATTTTAGATCATAAATGATTGTTGGTGCTACACAATGCATTTTCTTCTCTGATTCTGAATCTTCACTTGTCATTTATTAGTCCTTGATTTTGGAATGGTGTGTGTTTGGCTTATTAGTTATGTATTAGCTTATCACAAACTCTCTTCTGTGGAATGTTTCAGATTCATTTGCACGCTGGAACTGATGCTCCACTCAATGTCACATTCATAAGAGCTCCTCCTGGTGCTCTGTTGAAGGTCGATATCCCTCTTGTGTTCATAGGAGATGATGTTTCTCCTGGATTAAAGAAAGGTATAAGGGCTTGACTGAATTTAAAAGTATACTTCCTTCGATTTGAATTTCCAAGAGAGTAAATTTTCTTATTCTGGAATCAGCCAAAAAAATGGGAAAAACTTGTCAGCATCTTAATAGGCATTTGAGATCCTAGGACTCAGGAGTATTCACACGAGTTAATTGAGGTGCTTACACAGGAATCACTGTCCTTACTATGAGTTTCTGGGTAGCGTTTCTCTTTCTCGAAACGTAGGACTGGAAGAATAGCCATCGAGCCCTGTACGGTGGAGTAGATATGCTAAAAGCAGGGTAAATGCAACGATTTCTTGAGTTCTGGAGTAGTTAGACAACACATTATAAGCTGACTTGATTGGAGTTCATTGATCTTCTAGTGAGTAGAGAAGTGATATCGTCCTGGTTACAGTTACCCTTTCTTGGTTCAGAGTGGGCGAAGCTTTGGCGATGATAAGTAACCTTCACTGCAAATGACATTTTGTTTGACGTTTGCAGAACTTTGAATTGAGCAGGAGAAATCTATGTGCTAAAATGACATTGTGTTTGATATTTTAGGGGTCAATTTCTGGTTTGCTTGATATCTTGGTATAAAAATACCCCAGCTTTGTAATGGCTTGTATCTCAGATTCTCTATCTGGCTACTCTTTCTGGGGTCTTTGTGATTGCAACACCTTGTTTCTCGTTAGATTTCAATATTGATCACCATTTCTGGATCTTTCTGCAGGAGCATCTCTGAATACGATCAAAAGAACGGTGAAGTTCCTATGTCCGGCAGAGATCATCCCTCCATATATAGAAGTAGATCTCAGCCAATTGGACGTTGGACAAAAGATATTAATGGGAGACCTCAAGGTTCATCCGGCACTAAAGCTTATAAAGCCCAAAGAGGAACCAGTTGTTAAGATCGCCGGAGGACGTGTCACTGACCAGCAAAAGGATCAGCAAAAGAAATAAACTGGTTAGTCATATTAACTACGAATTCCGGTGCAAAGCAAATGTTGCTGCTCATAATTGTCTTTTCCAAACGTTGATGAAAAGTTTATGGATCAATCTTCTTAGGACTCGAGATCCTTTAGGATGGAGGTTTTTTTGTTGTTTATTATTAGTGTTACCGGAGAGCTCTAGCTTCCAGTGGAGTATTCTGTCTTTTGTTTCTACAATGCATTTTTTTTTACATGTGGACGAGTTTATTTACAGACATTTATAAATAAGCGTAGAAAGAGAACAAAAGTTTTTTGATCTTATTTAGATTCACAAATGTTCGTAGGCATTGCTTGTCCTCGAACAGTGAAATGTAGGCTTTGAGGAATTGTTCAGCGTCATCATCGTCATGGAACAATCCGTTTTAAGCTGAACAGATTTCTTGAAAATCTTCATTAGCTTCACTTTACCATTAACTACAACACTGCTTCTCAAATCCAATCCTCTTCCGTTTAAACCCTCCATTAAACCTGGAACAGATGCTAGTAGCTTTGCTGTAATAATATCAGCCGTCAGATTCATCTTAACCGTCCGTTTTGCCGGAATAGTTTCACCTTTTCTCATACTTACCCCAACCACCATCACTTCACTTGAGTGCAACAAAACCGTAACATCTTTCACTCTAAAGAACGCCGTCGGATTCGGATTACGTAATGAGATTTCCACTGAAACCGTAGCGTTTCGGGTCGTGTTGACTTTACCGTTGACGAAATCCAAAGGTTGGATAAAGGATATGGAATCGACGGTGAGGTTTGGGTTATGGAGATGGAAAACCGTGAGAGAGAGGACGATGAAGGTGACTGCGATGAGCATAGTAAAAGATGCGATGAATCCACAACATAAGATGACTTTGGTACGTGAGTGAACGTGTTTGGTTCGGTCTTGGTACGGATCTTCGTTGGGTTGGTCGCTTCGGGTAGTGAGAGAAAGTGGAGCTAAAGGTTTAGCTTGATCCTCGTTAGATTCAGCCATGGCTAGCTCAAAATTTCTTCTTGTATATGTGTAGCTAACGTTGGAGGCTTATTAAAAAAAAAATCTTGTGGAGGTTTGAAAATTAACTATATAGTTATGTGTATTTGTATATATATTATTTTGTTTTGTAACGGAGATGTAAGTTTCCGAAACGCGTTTTTGACTTGGAAAAACGGAATGTAAATTGGGATGAGTTGATTTTTAGTGATGTGAAGCTTCTAATGTTGGATGTTGATTGTTCTCATTGGTGTTTATATTAGCACAATGGATAAAGTAGTTTTATATTTTTTGTTGTTGTTCAACACATATATTAAAAGTCGGGTTCAAGCTTATATATATGTATTAATAAAACTATCATCCTCTAATCCTATCATTTCAGGCTAACAATTTCGTTTTTACTTCAATTAAAAAAAAAGAGGGATATGTGTTACTATAAAGTATAAACCCATTATAGCTTGTCCTAGTTATAGAGGACTCGTATAAAAATTGTCCAAAGACCCGTTTGGTGTTTGGCTATTGACTTAAAAAACGAAAAGGAGTTGATTTTAGTTTTTGAAGCTTCTAATTTCTTGGCTCGAATTATTACGGTTGGTGTAATTTCAATTGTTCTATTTTTTTTCTTTATAAAACGTAAAATTGATTTTGACAAGAGGATGAACCTTGATGATTTGTGTAAGTTGTAGATATGAAAATGAAGGTAAAAGTGAAATTCTTCTGCTTGAGTTAAAAAAAAATGATTACTAACGAAAAAATCCAACTAAAATACTGCTGTGAATTTTAGATCTATAATATTTTATTTTTTTGAGCTGGTTTTTTTTTCTTTCTTTTTTGGACATATTCTGAGACCTATGTTTTTCTTTAATTTTTAGTTGTTCACCTTGTAAGATACGACAAACGATGACTAATAAGAATCTCAAGTTATCAACGGTCTGGTCTACGCCGTTTGGTTTGGTTTAATCTTGGCTATAATTACTCAGTCCAGATCCAATTCAACATGCTTTTGAGCTATATGACATAAGTCCTTAAGATTCTTAAGAGATCAACATGGATATCGATGTACTTGCACACCAATCTATATCAAATGAACATAAACTGGTATTTATTTATTTTATTTTTTCCAGAAGTAGATGATACATCATGAGATAACAACCAGTACTTCAATTTTATTTTTGTTACAAATACGAAAGTGTTCAAGATTTATCTCAAATCAATATAAAAAACACCCATTTATTATTATTGCATATGTAAAACACTTGCGCAAAGATCATAATGGCCCTTTAGTTGACGCCATTGACGTCTTTGAGTGACGCTCCAGCTTCAATGGAATGGCGTTCACAGAAGCTCTTCAATCTTTCAAACGCGTCCTCCAGCGTCGGAGTCTCCATGTCGATAGAATGCCTCAACCAATTCTTCTGACTAAATGCAATCCCTAATCAATCCAACACACAAAAATGTTCTATGTTAAAAAAAAATATATATAGTAGATATTTTGTCTTAAACCCTACATGGCCATCTTCTTGAAAGAAACTGTTATCTTAGGCAAAGGGATTTGACGTCTTAGTACCTGGTACAACGACGAGGTTTTCTTCCATAGCAAGCTTCTTACAGAACTCTTGATCATCTTCAATGTCCACAAAGCACGACAAATCCAGCTTGGTCTGCCACCACGTTCATGAATGTTCAGTTTGAAGATTGTCTCAAAATAAAAGAGATAGAAAAAGTGTGTTGAAAACGTAATGGTAATAGTAATAATAGAATACCCATAAGAAGGTGCAAGCTTCGGGTTTCATGTAGCAAGTGAGGCCAGGTATGTGCTTGAGCTTTGAGTATCCAAAATCTACTTTATCTTTCAGAAAACTTCCCCTCGCGTCGAAGAACTCTTTAGGAGTTTTCTCCAAAATGTCAGGCATAGCCGCCTATATATATGCATTAATAATGAGTAAGAGAGAGTAACCCTACAATAAAATATTTTGTTTACTCTTACAATAAGAGTAATAGACTAACCCAAAATCGTCTTTACCTGAATAATGGTCGGAGGTTTAGCGTTTATCTGGAGAAATTCGTTGGCAGCTTGTAATATCTGTCCACACATAACAAAATAGTTAGGCCAACATTTAAAGGCAACAATCATCAAATGTTAGTATAACGTAGAGAAATAATTAAGTAGATTGATGGCAATATGGGGAGATTGCAATTAAGTAAATGGCAATGATGTGTTTTGTTGCTATGAAATTGTGTAAATTTGTTTCTTTTTTTATGTGAGCGATCATGTTAAAAAAGGATCGGATACCTTAGTGTTTTTGAAGACACCATCTAGGTCGTGGAGCGCAAGCCAGCCAGTTCGCCATCCGGGGACATTCCATCCCTTAGATAACGATCCGAGGGTAACCACTGGTACAATGGACGAGAATTTTCCCATCGGAACAAAAGGGTTATTCCCGAAAACAGTCCATCTAAAAACTTCATCAGAAACCACCATAATTGAGAGTTCCTTAGCCAATTCCGCGAGCTGAGAGAAACAAGTTAGATTTATCCGCATAGTCAAGTGAATATTTCAGTAGTTATAAGACTATAGAGTCTATATTTCTTAATATGTAAATACCTGTTTGAGATGAGCCTCCGAGTAGGTGTTTCCATTGGGATTGTGAGGGTTGATTATAAATATGGCAAAAGTGTTCTTGTCTGTCATCTTTTTGACGCTTTCGAAGTCGATCTCAAAGTTTTTTTCGGGGATGAAATCATAGTAACGGACCTCAAGGTTCTTGTAGATGGACCGGACTACATCCCATGGGAAGCCTGGCCTCGGAAGCAAAACGTTGGCTTTTGGTTTGGCTAGAATATCGACCGCGAGGTCAATTGCTCGTTTGCATCCAACAGTCATAAACACATCATCTGCTGTTAGCTTCTTCGGAAGATTTCGGTTTAGATACTTTGCTACGGCACTACGAATAACATAAGCAAAAATGAGTGTCATAGAAATTATACAAACCTAATAGAGTTAGGGTGAAAAATTATAAGTGATTAACAATATACTTTTATTCATCTTTCTTTCTTCCCTCAAAGGGCGATCATTTGATTAAAGATATCTATACATGTTATATATATTACCTTTTGGCGACGGGAAGGCCAATGCTAGGTGCGTAGGCGTTTCCCGTGCCACAGAGAACAACATTAACAACAGCTTTTTCGGCTGTATGGCTGGTCTCTGCGTACTCGTTTCGCGGAGGCAAAATGGGCTTGCCATTAGGATCACATATAGCATAGAGTTCAGAGGTGTATGCGCCTAAGGTTGCCGCAGCAGCTTCTTTGGCCGCCTCGCTCCCGCTAAACTGCCACTCAATGCACTTGTGGGTCGCCATTTCTTACTTCTTTCTCTCTATTTGGATTTTGTGTTTTGATGATTTACTCTCATTGCTACGAGTTACAATATATATATACTGATATTTCTAACTACTTTTTTTTTTCCACAATGTTTTGCACATTGTTCTACAGATTTGGTGTATATCTCACGAGGGATATTAAAATGAAGATAGAGGACAAAATAAAATAATGCATGTATGATGTATCTCTAATAGTCTCTCTCTTTCTCATCTTAGACAAAAAAAAAAAATAGTCTCTTTCTTCTTTCGGTCGACATGCCGATAAGAAAGTTACTAATACTATTTCCATTTTGATATAATTGCCGGTTTTATAAGTATATTTCCATTGTAAAATCGAGCTTTTAAACTTGTATCTTACTCCTACCTACAATTAGAAAAATGGACCAAAAGTGGATAATATACACTTCCTCTGTTTTTAATAATATAATTTTAAACGTTTCCCCAAAAATGCAAAAAAAAAAATAGTTATAAATGCATCATTTTCTTTCACTATAATCTTTCCGTAAATCAATAAATTTAAATATTATCAATAGATACTTTTGAAGTTAACAATGTGAACATCAACTAATAAAAATGCATAGAAAACTTAGATAATCAATCCTCGTGAAAATCTCCCAAAAAAGTAATATTGTAGAAAATAAGGGAGTATCTTACTCCAATTTTTTTCTAAACTCGCATTAAAATATGTTGGAATATCATTTATAGTTAGATCATCAGAAGCTAGGCACATGAATCTTGAATTAAACCTAGACTGCATGGTCCTATCGACCTTGTGTAGAGTCGCATTCTCCTTTATCATACGTTTAACAGAAACAAAATGATTTTGTCGATTACTTATCAACATCTAAGAAGAAGCAAAGATTCCTACGTACGTTCTTTTTTTCTTTTCTTTTTGTCTCCGTCTTCGAGCAAAGAGAAGAGGAAAACCACCCCATGTTTTTTCATTATTATTTCCCTATTTTTTCTTTTTAATTATGTCAACTTCCATTCTCTTATTGTTATTGCCCGATTAGAAATACATTTCCTCTTTATCAGAAAGAAAAAGAAACAAATTCCCAACAGAAATATTTATATATATATATATATATATATATATATTTATATGCATATTATTATAAATCTATGTCAATCATAATTTTGAAAATATTCTTTTTTTTTCAAGAACAATCGATTTATATATCAATCTTGTGAAATTCACACATAAAAAAGAAGATTACAATATTTTAATCATTTTACGAAATCATATCTTCTAAGAATAAATAAAATGTGATTTTTGTTAATAGTATACGGTAATAATCTATGTTTGTGTCAGGAGCATTCATCATAATTTCAACATTTGTTTCTTAAATGATATATAAGAACACGCCTGAAATTCACCCATATTTATTTAGATTATTCAATACATTAAAAAAACTTAATGATATAGTAGACTTTTGTAAACTAGTACCAAATGCACAGGTTATTCCACATCCGATCCCTCTAATAATTTTGTCAATAAACAACATAATTAATACGAATAAAATTTTGGGAATCAAAAATTGCTTAATTATGATTTTAATTTAATGAAAACACATAAACTTGAAAATAAGAAATTAAAAAGCCTACAAGAGTATCATATTTATACACTAGATACATGCACCCAACCTTATCAAAAATTGTACGCTAAAAAATACTTAGAATCTCAATTTACGCCGGCCGGTTGGTTCGGGTTAGGAAGTGTTCATGGCAATAATGATTGATTCAGTCCGATCTAATTCAACATGCTTTTAAGCTATACGACACTACCTATGTATTTTGAAATATTTAAGAGTAATAGTAATGTACTATAATGGAATTTTCACGCCAGAGTCCAAATTATCTAGAAATGAAAAGAAATTGAAATCTATTAATTTTTATTCTTAAAATTAGAAATACATTAAAATATTGCAAACTATGAGAAAAGATTACACGATTGATGATGAGTACACCAACTTATTTGTTACAAATACGAAAGTGTTCATGATTTATCTCAAATCAATAGAACACCCATTTATTATCATAGCATATATAAAAAACGTGGGGCAAAGATACATAATTGACCCTTTAGTTGACGCCATTGACGTCTTTGAGTGAAGCTTCACCTATAGTGGAATGGCGTTCACAGAAGCTCTTCAATCTTTCAAAGGCATCCTCCAAAGTCGGAGTCTCCATGTCGATGGAATGCCTCGCCCAGTTCCTCAGACCAAAAGCAATCCCTAAACCAATCCAACACAACACATGTTTTTATGTTAAAAAATTATGTTATATTTTTAAATTAATTGTCAACAAATTAAACATTAATGGGGTATTGGTTAATACCTGGTAGAAGGACGAGGTTTTCTTCAGTAGCAAGCTTTTCACAGAAGTCTTCATCGTCTTTAATGTCCACAAAGCATGATAATTTCAGCTGTGTCTGCGAGAAGAAATTATCCAAAAACTTAAAAGATTGTTTCAAAATAATAAAAAGGTAGAAGTATTAATCAGAATATAATACCCATAGGAAGGTGCATGCTTCAGGTTTCATGTAGCTTGTAAGGCAAGGTATGCTTTCGAGCTTAGAATATGCAAAATCTGCTTTATCTTTCAGAAAGCTCTGCCTCCTATCGAAGTAGTCCTTAGGAGTTTTCTCCAAGATGGTAGGAATAGCCGCCTACATGATAAAAATCGACAAGTTCGCCATATATAATAAACAAATTAAAATTTGGTAATAAGTTGAAAAGTCCGTAACGTTTTAATTTTATTAGGCTACAAGATGTGTTTAAACTAGAAAGTCCCGTACCTGGATAACAGTTGCTGGTTTAGAATTTATCTCAAGAAACTCTTTAGCAGCATTCAAGACCTGAACATATATACCAAGATTAGGCCAAGAAAATTAATAAGAATGAACATTTTTAACTCTTTAAAAAAATAATGATACATATCATGTCTATGCTTAAAGAGTGATCGAATAAAATGGACCAGACCTTGGTGGATCTAAAGACACCATCTAGATCATGCAAGGCGACCCAGCCAGTTCGCCATCCAGGGACACTCCATCCCTTCGATATGGACCCGAGTGTAATCACAGGTACGATCGACGAGAATTTCCCCATGGGTACAAATGGATTACTCCCAAACACGGTCCATCTAAAAACTTCGTCAGAAACCACCATTATCCCGAGTTCCCGAGCCAATTCAGCGAGCTAAGATTGATTTATATACACACAGTCAAAAGATTAGATTATAAGGTGATGTGAATACTTGTATAGCTAATTAGAGTATATGTAGAATACCTGCTTGAGATGAGCTTCAGAGTAGGTGTTCCCATTGGGATTGTGCGGGTTGATTATAAATATCGCAAATGTGTTCTCATCCACGAGCGCTCGGACGCTGTCAAGGTCGATCTCATAGTTTTTTTCACGGAGGAAATCATATTTTCGGACCTCAAGGTTCTTGTAGATGGAGCGGACTACGTCCCATGGGAAGCCTGGCTTGGGCAGCAAGACGTTGGCATTTGGTTTAGCTAATATATCAACCGCAAGCTCGATGGCTTGTTTGCATCCAACGGTCATAAACACATCATCAGCTGCCAGTTTCTTCGGAAGGTCTCGGTTTAGGTACTCAGCTACGGCACTGAGAATAACAAAAAGTATGGGACATTTTTTGTCAAGAAAAAAAAAATCTAATTGTCTAAAAATGATACTTCTATGTATATATTACCTTTTGGCCGCTGGAAGGCCTATACTGGGAGCATAGGCGTTTCCAGTTCCGCAAAGGACAGCTTTAACAACCGCCTTTTCAGCGGTATGGCTAGTCTCAGGGGCTTCACTTCGAGGAGGCAAAATGGGCTTTCCGTGAGGATCACACAAAGCAAAGAGTTTAGAGGAGTAAGTGCCTAGCGAGGCAGCTGAGGCCTCTTTGGCCGCCTCGCTGCCGCTGAACTGCCAGTCAATGCATCTGCCGTTTGCCATATTTCTTGCGTCTAGCGTTTGATTTTACTGTCTTTTATTTCTCTAGATGAAATTGTTGTTTTTGGTGATTACTCCCATCGCTACGAGTGAGACTATATAGTAAAAGTTTCCACATATTTTACATTTTTCTATAAACTTGATATTCACATGCTGATTATTCAAATGAATAGAGAGAAAAACAAATAGTAAATAACGTATATCGAGTCGCTACGCGTTAGAACATGGGTTTCCTTCGATCAAGGTGATTACAATTTTTTTTTTGTAAACGTATAATAAAATATTTGAGGAAAGAAAATTACATGAGATACAAGCTACAATTCCGTCTTCCAGAAAAAAAAACATAGTCGTATAAAGGTTGATTTCTGTTAACTAACATATAAACTTATCATAATCTGATTTCCAAACCTTTATGAATATAATAAAAGAAAATCCATCTATCAGCAATAACGATATATATATATATACAATTAATAACTTCTATAATAACAGTATAGAAATATGTTCAAATCGATTTTGTAAGTTCTGAAATGTATAATGTAAACTTATACAGTATATGGTAACATGTGATTGTCTTCAAAATATCAACATTAGACCCAACTGTCAGATTATCATCACGGCATTATATCTAGCCGGCGGCTTATCTTCAGTCGACAAAATCATCACCCTCACGGCGTTGAACCCGATCGTCAAGGCATTTCGACTATAACGCCCATTCCAAGGTCGTCGATTAGTTAGACAATATATGATCATCTTATTTATATATCTCCATTCTTACAAGGCAGTCATGGTCACATTCAATGGTCTGTTGAACATTATCGTACATAATACTTCACGGTTGATATGTGGGACTATGACGAATAGTTTTATTTGTATCAGGTTATAATGTTTTTATAAGTTTATGTAACAGTAATTTTGATCAATTGTATACTTTTGGAATTGCGCCATATTTTCTAGTGTAGAAACATTAATAAATTTTTGATTAACCATTAGATCAAAAATATTTTCATTTGCAAATTTTTTAGAACGAAAAAAAGAAATTAAAATCATATTTTAAAATGTGAGAAAACTGTGTAACATGCATTCATAACAAAGATATATATTAAAGGAATCATCGTCTTTATTCTCCTAGTACATAATAGATCTCCAACCACTTTTCTTTTGTTTTTTTAATTAGTTTAAATAAAAAATTTGGTTCATTTTTTTATTCGTGCGTGTTAAGACAAGAACAATGCTAGTTATCATTTTAATTTATCTGATGTTCCAAGAGACACCAACGACTTTTCTTGTTAGGCAAAGAACTTCCACATTATTCTATGAATTTCAAATTTCACGTGGGATATTATAATGGATAGAGAGTACAAAAAAAAGAAATACTATTTCTCGAGAATCTACATGTTAGAACGTGGGTTTCCTCTGATTAAGGTGATTACAAATTTGCAAATATTATTTTTCTCAACGCAAAATAGTCGTTTGTCATAAAATATTTAAAACATTTTTCAACTATGGATCAGATCCTAGATAGTTGCATCTTGAATTATGTATTGGCAATGCCAACCAAACAAATCGCACAAAATCTCTCTAAAATTTTGTAGAGTCGCAATTCATGCACAGCAAATACAACAAAACCAAATTATTTTTCATTCATGGGAATATAATTAAGAAGAAGCACACGTTTGTTTGTCCTGAGAAAAACCGCCCACGTTTTTTGTTTGTATTATATTGCCCAGTTTCAAACTAAAAAAAATAGCCCCACCATCCATTGTAGATATCAATGAACGTAACTTAAACGTGTATGGATAGAGAAAAAATCGTGTTTAAAAAATAAAAAAAAATTCGACAAAAAATAAATAAACCGAGTATGTTTTTTACTATATCGTAAACATTTGCGACCGAAACCGAACCGGATAAAAAATAAATAGACACACTAATCAAAATAGTAATTTCCTTTAGAAACATGTTTTCTTAAAAGAAACGTCGAACGTATCAAACCAAACTAAAAAAGTATTTGGTTTCCTTTTTGTTTTCTATTTTTTATGAACTGAAAAACACAAATATGAAAGGAAACACATACAACTTCTGAACCAAACCGTTGATTTAACTAAAGTCTTAGTAATTTGATTTTTTTTTTCATGTCACTGTAAGTTTTTCAAGAAGTATTCATTTGGATCTTTCTTTTTCTTAAACTTTTGATTGCTTCAAACTTCAGTTTCTAAGATACAAACAACAAAACAGTGACCGGTAAGAATCTCAACTGAGCCCCGGTCTATGCTGGTTGAGCAGTTCAATCTAGAATTATCAGTCCTGGCTATAATGAGTCAACCAGGCTAGAGAGTGATCCTTGCCAGTCCGAATCGGATTCAACACGTACGCTTTTTTTAGTCATGCGGAAGGATACTAGTTTCGATGTATTTATGGTATTTATATACCAATCTATTCAAATAAAAAAAAAACTTATTTATTTGTTTTATAAAGTAGAAATACATCGAAAGATATCGCCAACGATGAGAAAACATTGCATAATCTGTTATCTGTCACAAACTCGAAAGGTGTTCATGCTTTATTTCATAGAAGCAAAACACCACATTTCTTATTATAGCATATTTAAAAGACGTAGACTTACATAAATTCGGAACACTTTCGTCGTTGCCAATGATGTCGTTCAGTTAAGCTTCAGTTATAATGATATGGCGTTCACAAAAGCTTTTCAATCTTTCAAATGCATCCTCCAATGTCGGAGTCTCCATGTCGATAGAATGCCTTAACCAGTTCTTCTGACCAAATGCAATCCCTAACCGAGACAACACAAAACATGTGCTTATTTTCTTTTCTTTTTTTTCTTTTTAAAAACAAGCTTTCAATCAGGTTTGAACTTGTATTGAGGCATAATGAATACGAATGTTATGTTTCACGTTTTTATGTCAATAACTGCCCACAAAAAATAAAAATTGTATATAGATTTTACCTCATCCTTAAACCCTAAAATTTAAAAAGCTATCTTCTGAAAAATCTAGAAGGTAAGTGGATTGACTTTTACCTGGTAAAACGACGAGGTTTTCTTCCTTAGCAAGCTTATTGCAGAAGTCTTGATCATCTTCAATGTCCAAAAGATGTCTTGGGTCCAGCTCGGTCTACAAGAAACAAAAAAAAGGGTGTGAGCAATATATCCACAATGAATAGTGAACAAAAAAAATGTTATAATAACAATAATAGAATACCCATAAGAAGGTGCAGGCATCAGGTTTCATGTAGCAGGTGAGGGTAGGTATCTCCTTGAGCTTAGAATATCCAAAATCCACTTTATGTTTTAGAAAACTCTGCCTCCTATCGAAGAACTCTTTAGGAGTTTTCTCCAATATGGTGGGAATAGCTGCCTACATGATAAGATTAAATCAACGAATTGGCTGTAACATCATTTATACTATTTATTTAACAAAAAAAAACTATTGGTGGAGTAACTCGCATTTGACGACAATAAATATTGGAATATATCGATTTTAATCATTTTATAATATTTTGTTTACAATAATTAAGTCCGGAGAGTAAGTAAACCAACTAATGATCCGAACTGTCGGTACCTGGATAACAGTTGGTGGTTTAGAGTTTATCTCCAAAATTTCCTTAGCAGCTTTTAAGATCTGTGCATATGGAACAGTATTAGGTTTGCTGACAAAGTATTTGCCAATTATATGTAAATCATGTATATAAAAGGCTTAAAGAGTGACTCCACAAAACATAAAAAATGAACCGGACCTTGGTTGATCTGAAGACACCGTCTAGATCGTGCAGTGCGAGCCAGCCGGTTCGCCATCCTGCGACACTCCATCCTTTCGATATGGAGCCGAGTGTGATCACTGGTACGATGGAGGAGAATTTCCCCATTGGAACAAAGGGGTTACTCCCAAACACGGTCCATCTATATACTTCGTCGGAAACAACCATTATCCCGAGTTCCCGAGCCAACTTAGCTAGCTGAGTCCATTTCATAAGTAAATATTATGGGCTAGATTGTTAACAAGTTGTTTTATATATAGAAAAAATAAATATGTTTAAAAGTTTTTTCATCCAATATATATTTGTTTTTTGGCGTTTGCATTTACAATGTATAATCAAATTTGGATTATAACATTGACTTAAGAATTTAGTTTCATTTATATATGCATGTAACATGTAAATGTAAACGCAAAACACAAATTAAGAAGAAGAAAACAAAAATCATGTCTAGATCATATCAAGCAGTCATGTGAATAATCAAGACCACAACTACATAACTTAATACCTGCTTGAGATGAGCCTCAGTGTAGTAGTTCCCATTGGGATTATGGGGATTGATTATAAAGATCGCAAACGTGTTTTCATCTGCCATCTCTCTGACGCTTTCGAGATCGATCTCAAATTTATTTTGGGGGATGAACTCATACCTTCGAACCTCGAGTTTCTTGTAGATAGAGCGGACGTAGTCAGCAGGGAAACCCGGTTTTGGAATCAGAATATTAGCTTCCGGTTTAGCCAGGATATCGACCACGAGCTCGATAGCTTGTTTGCATCCAACAGTCATAAACACATCATCTCCCGTCAGCTTTTTATGAAGATCCCGGTTTAGATATTCAGCCACAGCACTGATAAACATATAATCATAGAGTTAAGATGCAAATAAAGTGTCACAGGGGCCGAACCGGTTCTACATCTATCTAACCTGATTAGGTTTCAATCTAACTTAAATGGAGCAACATCATTTGCTGTTACTATTTTTGTCAAGAGTAGAAAAAAACTCTTAAGATAATCAACAATATTTTTCAGTGTATATTACCTTTTAGCGACCGGGAGGCCAATACTAGGAGCGTGGGCGTTTCCCATGCCGCAGATGACAGCTTTAACAACAGCCTTTTCGGCGGTATGGCTTGACTCTGGGGACTCGTTTCGTGGAGGCAAGACAGGCTTTCCTTGAGGATCGCATAGAGCAAAGAGTTCAGCAGTGTAAGTGCCTAGAGAGGCCGCTGCTGCTTCTTCGGCCGCATCGCTGCCACTGAACTGCCAATCAACACATCCATGGTTCGCCATATTTCTTACGCCTAGCGTTTGAACTAACTCCTTTTATTTCCTTAGATAAGATTTTTGTTTTTGGATGATTACTCTCATCGCTACTAGTGAGGTTATATAGAAAAAGTTTTTTTATCAAGTTTGTATAATACCACGTGGTGAATATTCAAATTATGTATCTCGAGTCCCTGCATGTTAGAACATGGGTTTCCTCTTATCACGGTGATTACAAAATTAAAAATTGTCAAAGCAAAATAGTTCATTTATTATAAAATATTAACAAACGAATATGGATCAGATCTTATTTAGATCTTCAATTATATAAGGTGATATATAGCACCAAACAAATAATGAATATTCTTTTTATTCCTCAAATTTTTATATTGTATTGGCCACGCACAAAATAAAGTATATCAAAGTTAGGTGTGGTTTTGCTCTCAGTGACGTGATTCACAAGAAAAAACGGAAAGACCTCTTTTGTTTCTTTTTTTATCTTTTCTTTCGTTTATACAATGAAAATTTTGAGTTTTGTTACCGTGTCGCAGTAATAAATTTCTTTTGGAAATCATACATATTTTTTCTTTTTGGCTTTTCTTTTGGAGACCATATAGATTTTGTTTAAGTAGAATAACGTCTTTCACATTTAAGTATGTAAATCACCTAGTATAGTAATGAGCATGTTATGTAACACTACAAAATATGACAAAATCATTGAAATATCAATTAAAATAGAGAATAGAGTTACAATATTGATAAACTAAAATAAAATAAAATATTATTGATAAATATTGCAGCATCGCATAAGCGATCTGCTTATTCTATAAAATAGATACTACAGAGTTATCAATTCGAATTGGATTCAAACCGTGGTCTTTTGTGTTGTTAAAGTGGTACAACCGGTGTTCTGTCAGAGCAACATAAAACACACATGTAAAGAAAGAAAAACATGATGAACATAACAGCGACTACGATAAGTATAATGAGAATAGAATCGTTCATGTTTTCTTCACCACACCCACACCAAAAGATTTCTTTCTAACTTTTTTTATGGCTTTTTTTTCTCGGATACATTAGACTTATATATATATATGTCGTCAACACGAAAGTTTACATATTTTGTAAAATAAATCGGTGAAAAATGTAAATTTTACATTTTAGTTTGTCATTAAAGAGAAATAACTAGAAAAAATGAAAATTTTATATTTTAGTTTAAGGAAAATTTCATAATAATTCACCAATCAAATTTCTATTACCATTTTATTAGACCAACTAAATTCAATTTCCATTTTTAATACAATAATTTTGTTGCATATCCAAAAATATATATCAACTATATTTTTTTTCCATTTTTAATGATGGGCTTTCAATCGTCTATTCATTTTAGGACTTGTAGGAGGTCGTCCGACACAAAGCTGTTCTTAAGGTTCTCTGACATAAAACTCTTTCTCATAAACTTACAACACAAACATTTTCTTGGGATTGCTAGTGTGTATTGTATGACTTTTTTTTTGTTCTAAACTAATGTTATGTCGTAAGATAGATAAATAATTAAGATTCAATGAGTTAAAATGGAAAACAATAGTTGGTGTACATTCTAAGGAGTTAACAAATGATATATTAAAATGGTACTACAATTTTAGTTGGTGTATTAGTATGAATTTGTTTTTGATGTTATAGTACTTTGTTGATATAGTCATACCATCACATATGTTACACATGTACGTAGTGATAGTGACTTAAACATACTACAATGTTTCAACATTCTGCTTCAAACCATTCTAAAATTTTGATCTATAGGTCATCGTTGAAGCTCTTCTCATTCTCCTTGTTGTCGTTGTTGTTTCCATACGTATTTAGGAGCGGTAGTAGTTATTGTCAGTCGCCGGAGAAACGTAATAGCCGACGGGGTTGATCCGGTGAGACTCATTTATAACACACTAATAACTCGTCATATTCTCAGAATTTATTTATAAACCATTTTGAATTCATTTATAGACTATCTGAAACTCATCTTCAACTTCTCAAAAGTTTTCACTGTTGAAGGCGACTTGTGTTGTTAATATTACCAATGTGATTTTAAGCATTACCAATGCAACATAGTGTTCATATATACAACAACCTCATGCATATGCTTTTGGTTATCTGGTTTTGCAGATATAAGGCACAAAGAAGGTCCTAAGACCATAACCAACCAAATAGCAAAAGGTAGAAAGCCATATTTAGCACACAAAAAAAAAAAGCCTTCTGATCCTCATTACAGGAAGAAAGGGACCAGGTCTAGGCAAAACCCACAAATGCATCAAAAGGAAGGATCATATCAGATCAGATCTCCCATTTCTTGAGCTCCATACCATCCGGAGGTGTGCTCTCGATTGTCTTAGCCCCAACCTCTTTCCAGCTTGTCGACAGCACTGTCCCATTCGATTCCACCTGTTCCATTGTCCAAAAACCGCAAATGAATCAATCAAAAGGACAAAACTTTTGTAGGCTCCATGAAAAAAAGAAAGACCAAAGATGATATAAATAGATACTCAAAAACGATTTGCTCATCGCTCGCCTCATATCCTCATCCACATTCGAATATATCTCACGGAAGAATTTGTTCAAAGCCGCGTCTCCTTCCAGCTTCTCATCCTTCTCCTGTAAATCAACCACAATTAAAACAAAAAGAGCAAACAGAACAGCTTGGTAATGATTTGGTCCAAGCTTTAAGTATAATGAGATACAGACCTGTTTCTTCATTTCAGCTTCAAGCTTGTCCCAGTCCTGTACTTTCTTAGAAGAAGGATACGCCAGCCTCATCGAAACCTCTGCACCATTATACAAACAACATAAAGTGTCAAATGTCAAGAGACTATGATTTAAAAGCTCTCATCAGATGAGACTAAAGAAGAAGAAGTAAAATGTAGAAAACCTGATGAGACATTTGGCTTTGGCAAAACTGCTGGGCCTTTTCCGTGTTCAAGAGAGGCCCATGTGATTATCTCTGCTTTTGCAAGACGGATCTCAATTTTGGTTGACAATACTTCATATCTGCACTTCTCCGGTACTATCTGAATACACACAGTAAAAGAAAAAAAAACAAGTCATACAATGTGTTAAACTCAGAACATTGATTCATTTGGTGAATCAATTACCTTTCCAAACAATCTCGGTTGGAGATGGTACGCTTCCTCTCCAGGAACATCAATCACAACACTGAGCTGCAAAATTACAGAACAATACCGAATTGTTACTTTGTTAGAATACATCAATCATAACATTCAGCTTCCTCGAGGTGGGTTCTTAGAATGTAGTATGCTTACAATTTGTTCACCAAAGTCGATATTAACATTCTGTTTTGGTATCCCTTTCGCGAAAACAGTTACCACAACTTCTTCTGGCTTTTGGTAGTATTCGTGTCTGCAGAACACTCGAGAGTATGAGATTATTCTGAAAACTTGGAATATTAGAATATAGCATTATTGTTTTCTACAATGAAACTACCTGAACTTTGCTTTGGCCGGTGCTGCAGGCACAGGGGTAAGATCAATTTTTACAGACGATGATGGCACCGGTTGAACCAAATCTTTCTCTTCTTCTGAACAAAGAAATTAAATAGTTTCATAAAATAGAGACCTTATGCGGACAATATTAAAATATATAAATCATTGCAAGCAACCATGGCACAAACATAATCAACCAGACAACAACAATCCACAAAGCAGTAAGTATATATACCTGCTATTCGAAGATCGCATTCATCTATCAACTTCTTGAATTTGGATTCACTTGGTGCGATGGAAGCACCCTTTTCTAGAGCTGTTTTCGCAGTTCGATATTCTTCAAGCTTCATACAGGCAGTTCTACAGTTATAAACACCCATATATTAACTATGTAATAACTTGATACCAAAATTGTACTCAAAGAAGAAATCAGATATCGACTTTTAATGTCAGTCGAACCTATAATGCAAGATAACAATAATACATAAAATGAAATAGCAAATAACATACCCCTTTCTTAAGTAAGCTTTGGTCAATGAAGGATCCAACTCAATAGCTTTGTTCGCATCTGCCACAGCTTCTGCTCTTTGAGAAAACAAGTCAAGAGTCAGCCCCAAGAATCTAACAAGATCAGTAAACTTCTACAACACTACATGGGAAGGAAAATGCAGAGTAACGCAATAATTAAACTAAATCTTAAAAACTAATTGGAAAAGCAAATTGTCCAGATACATCATACTTAATCCAGTATAGTAATACAGTGACCCAACTCAAACAATATAAAGTTGCAAAATTTGTAAAAGGCAATCATTGGTAATCTAAAAAAAAAAGCTCAATTGTGGTCTCATGAAAGCAATTCTGATACACTGTTCCTCCACAAACAGCAAAAGAGCGACATATATGCACCAAATTGATACAAAATCTCTTGACTAGGAGAAGAATTTTGACACTACCAAATCAATAAGAAAAAAATATGGATTTATACATTATTCCCTAAAATCACACAGAGCCGGGAAAAACCAACTTCGTTCAACTGTACGTAGAGAAAAACCAAATAAGAAAACAAAGACATGAAAACCCAGAGCCCCAACAGACAAAAGTTCTCTCCTTTAAACAAAATATCGTTTTTTATTCCAGAACGAAGAAGTTACCGGTGAATTTTTCGAGTTTGATGTTAGCCTGAGCACGATTGGCGAAGAACTCGGCGCAATTGGGATGCAAGTCAATGGCCTTGGAGTACAAGTCAACAGCAACATCGAAGTCGTCGTCTACGAAAGCCTCTTTAGCCTTAGCTGCAAGTTCCTTAGCCATATCGATTGGGTTTGCTTAAAACTAGCTTAGATTGATAGAGAAGCAGACGATTCGATTGAAGAAGGGGAATGAAGTAAAACCAAGGTTTTGTTTTGTTCCCCCCACAAAAGGACCAAAGTATATATATGTACACTATATGTATATATAAAGAGAAGAGAAGAGATGGATGATATCTTTCTCTTCTGGATTGTTCCTATTATGCGAGTTGTGAGGGAAAATTCAGGGGTTTCAATGTCAAATGAGGAAAGGCCCAGCATAGTCAAATGTAAGGCCCATCAATGTCAAAAATTAAACCAGCTGGTAGTTACTTCCACTGTCCCACATCGTAAGCTTGAAAATGGTACATTCGTCATTGGCGTAGTTGAAAGATACTTACTTGGACGGGGTCGCCTCATGATCAAGAAGATGAGTGGCCTAAGCTAGTGACTTCCATTGCACGTAATGGAGGGGTGCTTAGCTTAAGGTCTCCCCAAATGGGAGAGTCTGCGTCGTTATTTGTTGCAGTGGGGGCTTGCCCCTCCCATTTCCCAACAGTTAAACCTTTTTTCTTTACGATTATGAAGAATTTTTAAAATTTTGATACCATCCAGTTTATCATTACTTATTATGTAAAGTTTGTACCCAATTGTAAAATAAGTGAATTATACACAAAACATGAAGAGTATATACGGCTATAAAGTATCCTTGGCGACAGTCTCTACACTTTCATATGATCGATCATATGCGTCACCATTATCATATATAAACGCAAGATTGAAGTACAACCCTAATGCTCTTGATGACTTGATTCACAAGAAAAAACGGAAAGATCTCTTTTGTTTATTCGTTTTATCTTTCTTTCGTTTATACAACTGAAAAGTTTGAGCTTTGTTGGACTACCATGTCGCAGTACTAAATTTCTTTTGGAGATCATATAGATTTTTTTTTGGTTTTTCTTTTAGAGACCATGGTGATTTTGTTTCCGAAGAATAACGTTTTCACATTTAGATGTAAATCACCTAGTATACTAACGAGCATGTAACGTAACACTGCAAAGTATGTCAAAGTCATTGAAATATCAGTTAAATATATAGAATAAAATTACAATATCAATAAACCAAAATAAAATAAAATATTATTAATAAATATTGTAGCATCGCACAAGCGATCTGCTTGTTCTATAGGTTACAAATCTATAATTTTATAATAAAATAATGCATAGAGAAAAATTAAAATAAAACCAAACATAGAATAGACGACACATGATAGTAGAAAAATAGTTATAGATTAGGCTCAAACGGTACAATTGGTGTTTTGTCGGCGCAACATATAGCCCTCAGATAAAAATATAAGAATATGATGAACGTAAAGACGACTATGATAAGTGAGATGATGACAATAGAATTGATCATGTTTTTCACCACACCCACACCAAAACTTTTTTTTCTTAAAGTTTTTTTGTGTCTTCTTTTTCTCGGGTACATTACACTTATATATACATGTCTTCAATATGAAAATTTACATATTTTAGAAAATAGATTGGTGAAATTTGTAAGTTTTACATTTTAGTTTGTTATTAAAGAAAAATAATTAGAAGAAATGGAAATTTTACATTTTAGTTGAAGGGTCATAAAGAGAAATAATTAGAAGAAATGGAAATTTTACATTTTAGTTGAAGGGCTATAATAATTCAGAAACAATTATTATTTTATAGCAAAATAAATAGACATCCATATAGCAATTGTTAAGAGAAACAAGGAAAAGACATGCATAATGAACTGGGTTTGATATGGGCCGGAAAATAATCATAAGGCCCATCCATGGAGAAAACTATGGTTGATACTTGATAGAACAACGAAACTGTGCCTTAAAAGTAAAGATAACATTGCTTCTCCCACATCGAAAACTTGATGACGGGACACTCGTCTTTGGCGTAATTCATAACAAGACCAAGGTCGAACGTTGAAAGATACTCGTCTTAGTTCACAAATAAACGTTGAAAGATAACTAAATCTGTGGATCTTGTTCATTTCATCTAATTGTAGACTGACAAGACAACTATTAGAATCTTTTGTCATGATAGTTTCTTACGGGATCAATATTATACGAGTATGGATTGAAGTATCAAGATTGAAACAAAATGGTGGCAGAAGTTGAAAGTTTAAACTTTCAATCCCTTATGGTGCAAGATTGATTCAGCAACTCAACATCAGAGATCAAACACGGGTTTTAAAGCGGTGCGTTCCATCCTTTGGTGGATCAAAGCATTCTCTTTGACAGAAGAGACGTATTGGAAGAATTGTTCGTGAGGATTTGCAGCGATTTAAAGCAGCAAAGACAAGATTCGTCGCTAAAGTTCATTCCTTTTTTACTTTTTCAGATTATTAAGGTGGCCAAAAGATTTTTCTTGTTTTATGAATATGCTTCAAAACTCCACATGGAGACCAATGATCTCTACTATACAACCAAATAATTTTGGATCCCATGGTGACTTTCTTTTTATTTTCTGTAGAGTGAAAGTTATTGGAACTTATCATTTTTTATCGTATAATAGAAAATGTCAAGTAAATTATATATGAAGATGTGCTTGGCGGAGTAATTAACGCATTATTAATGGGGAGATGTAACGTACACGAAGTTGCGTTAGGCGTAAATAGAATAGTGACCATAAAACTTTGTCACATGCTTTGCTTATCATAGCCCATCACCTTACTTTCCTCCAATTTATATTTCATTCCGTATTTCGATAGCTTTTTGATAGCCATCAAATATGACCAAATCAATATTTTATATGTTGTAATTATAAAGTTCTCTGGGGTTGAAAGTACGTCTATAGAGATCTTATCTCATTTGGCAGAAAATCGAGTGGACAAAAGAAGCATAGTATTAAATTGAGAGAATGTCTATAGTAACATAATATTATTATAGTGTCATAAAACCAAATTAAAAAGCATAATAGTGTCACATGTGAAAATGAAAACACTTTAACAAAAGAAACTAAAAGTAACAGGAAAAATAAATGGTACTAAGCTAAAATAAATGTGTGATTTTTTATAAACATATAGTCTGTTAAAATCTTATAATAAAAAAAGAGCGGCAATTATAAAAAACAACATGACATGGATTGATATTTTAAAAATATATTTTAATTGGTGGTTTTTTCAGTTAAAACATTACATTATATAATTAGATATCTCAAAATTTTAAGATAACTGTTTTTCTTTTTCCTATTCAAAATGTACAAATTTATACACGGTACCAATTTTCTATACAACATCATGAAGATAACGTCAATCGCCATCGAGATTCAGTTAGAAAAAGTCCAGTCTATAATAATAACTATAGCATATGTACAAGTAAACTAAACGAACTAGTTTCGATGAGTTCTGTTTTGTTCTTTAGAAAACAAAAGACGAGAAAGGAAAATAAACATATGATGAACAACACGCAATAAATTTCCGTAAATATGCTTGCAGAAAAACAGGGACAACAAATAATTAATTATAGAAATGAAGTTTATGACAACTGAAAGGAAAATAAAAACTAACGGCAAAATCTTACATTGACGTTTTAAGGAATGGGTGCAAAATATTATTTGTAAAGCCATTTCTACGGCACGGCATCTCCATATCACTACCATTAGTTCCAGTCAAATAGTTTTTTACAAACGTGATAAACGCCAGCGATTGCGTTTTCACAAGCAAACTTATTTGCAAAAGACCTATGGATTTTTATCAAAGCGAATTTGAAATTCTAAAGTAGAGACTCAATCAAAATAATGTGCGAAAAAAAAATCTTATTTAAGAAAAAATACTAAAAATCATGCACTGAATAAGAATCTATAAACTTTAATACGTTCAAGTAAAAAACAAAGTATGGTAGTTAGCAAATAAGATATCATTTGAAATGTCGATCATAACAACTTGCTATATTGAAAACCTTTCATTGTGATTCCGTAATCATCGAAACTTAATTCTTGTTGGTAATTTGGCTGCACTGTTTCTTTTTAATTATTGTTAATAAAACCAGTGTAACTAAATGGTTATTAAAAAAAACAGTGCAGCCAAATTAACCTAAAATTACGTGAAACAGATCATGAAATGAAATCACGTACGCAACTTTTTTTGCATGAGATATCTATAAATACCCCCATGAACCACATGCAAAATTAAGATACAGCAAAAAACCATTTTTTTAACAAAAAGAAACATTTTCTAAAAAGCAATTATAGAGATAATAATGGGCAAGCTCTTAGTGATAATGTTAGTTGGTATTTTCATGGCATTCGAAAGCTTGGAAGCTCTTGATTATGGAGATGCACTAAACAAGTCCATCTTGTTCTTTGAAGGCCAACGATCCGGTAAACTTCCGGTTAAACAACGTGTTCACTGGCGAGCCAATTCTGCCCTCTCTGACGGTTTACCGGATAACGTAAACCGTATTTCATCAAATAATTTGGCATTAATTTATCTCTTACCAAGTTTTCGTGTGTATTTTATCGTTAATAATTGAAAATT
Organism: Schrenkiella parvula; assembly: GCA_000218505.1. Taxonomy (NCBI): domain Eukaryota; kingdom Viridiplantae; phylum Streptophyta; class Magnoliopsida; order Brassicales; family Brassicaceae; genus Schrenkiella; species Schrenkiella parvula. Next base: position 10,834,247 of record CM001193.1, on the reverse strand, counting down.
TCCTTTAATTTTCCAGGTGAATTTGATTGGAGGGTACTATGATGCAGGTGACAATGTAAAATTTGTGTGGCCAATGTCATTTACCACAACCTTATTGAGTTGGGCTGCGATTGAATACCAAAATGAGATTTCCTCCGTAAACCAACTCGGTTATCTTCGGTCTTCTATCAAATGGGGAACCGACTTTCTCCTCCGCGCTCATACTTCCCCAACCACGCTATATACACAGGTTAAAATCCGTTTTTATTTTTCAAATTCAAAAGTAATTTATATCTTAACCAGCCGAACCATGACATTTTGGTATGTTCTGGTTACATCTACCGGCCGGTATAAGAAAAATCCAAGATTAACATTTTTACATATGTCAATGCCATGTTAAAATTTTTAATTCGTTATAGTATGTACGGTTGCATTCTAAATTTTTAATAATTTCTTATACATATACTGTATTAAAAAATTTCAGATTTTTCTTTTTTGATTTGCATTAGATTTTTTTAATAGAAATAAATTTGAATTGCACACTCCTAAATGGGATTCTTATGCTAATATAAAAATTTAATTCATTTCTATAATTGCTTTTATAATGGTCATAAAAAGGTAGGAGATGGGAATTCAGATCATAGTTGTTGGGAGAGGCCAGAAGATATGGACACAGCCAGAACTCTCTACAAGATCAATTCCTCTTCCGCCGGTTCCGAGGCCGCCGGTGAAGTCGCAGCCGCGCTTGCCTCGGCCGCTCTTGTTTTCAAACCGGTCGATTCTAATTATGCATCCAATCTACTAAACCATGCAAAATCCGTGAGTATATTATATATATACAAATTAATTCCAAAAAAATAGCTTATGATCCTAACATTCAATCATGAATTAAATTATATTCTGCATATGGCGCTTAGCTATTTGGTTTAACGTTGGATTAATCTATTTTCTACAGCTATTTGAATTTGCTGATCAGTACAGAAGTTCTTATCAAGCATCTTGCCCTTTCTACTGCTCATACTCAGGCTACCAGGTAATTGGACCGAACCAAACCGGTACACATAGATAAACTATTCGAATGCTTTCATGTTATCTACAATAATTACTCTTTTGTATTGAAATAACAATATACTTTATTTTTCAAATTATTTTTGTGGTAAAAAAGGACGAGTTATTATGGGCTGCGTCTTGGCTATACAAAGCAACAGGAGAAAATAAATACATAAGTTATGTCATAAGCAATCAAGATTGGAGCCAAGCCGTGAATGAATTCAGCTGGGACAATAAATTCGCCGGAGCTCAGGCGTTACTCGCATCGGTTAGTATAGATACTATATATAAACCAAGTTCGTTAGATTACATAACAATATAAATTAGGTTGAATTTAATGAATATTTTCTTGTTGATTAATCATTTTCTTAAGGAGTTTCACAACGGGAAAAATGACTTGGGAAAATTTAAGAACGATGTTGAATCATTCGTCTGTGCCTTAATGCCAGGAAGTAGCTCTCAACAAATTAAACCAACTCCTGGTAATTTTTACCGGTTAGCTAAATAACCAGCAAATTGGTTTGATTTTTTTCTTTTCTTTATCGATTGGTGTTAGTTTTATAATTTTGTTTGTCTTGTACTTTTGGTTATTCAGGTGGCCTTTTGTTTATTAGAGACAGTAGCAACTTACAATATGTAACAACGGCTATAACAGTTTTGTTCCATTACTCAAAAACTCTAACGGAAGCCCGGGTCGGTTCAATCCACTGTGGTTCAACCAAGTTCACGGTATCTCAAATTCATGATTTCGCCAAATCACAGGTACTATAAAACAAGTTACCCTACTAAATCAGATTTTTACACCATTACCGTTTAGTTAACCGGCCGGTTTAATTTTCAGGTGGATTACATCCTTGGAAACAATCCAATGAAAATGTCTTACATGGTCGGATTCGGAACAAAGTACCCAACACAGCCTCATCATAGAGGCTCATCTTTACCGTCTATCAAATCTAAACCGCAGAAAATCGACTGCAATGGAGGATTTTCATACTACAATTCTGATCAACCAAACCCGAATGTGCATACCGGAGCAATTGTGGGTGGACCGGATTCATCAGACCAGTTTAGCGACAAAAGATCAGATTACTCCCATGCAGAGCCCACAACTTACATCAACGCCGCCTTTATTGGGCCCGTTGCTGCTCTGATTGGCCAGTATTGATCTAACCGAAGCACCGGGATCGATTATTCGAGATAAACTCACTCTATTAAATTTAGTTGTACATCAACAACTGTTAGATTACAAATTTGAATAGCTAATCAGAATATATCATTAGCTTAAGTATTTATACACACACATATATCATTGTATAATAGCTTAATCAAAAAACATATACCAATATGTTTTATGATGATGACCATTCATATCATTAAATGTTCAAGAAAACGTTTAATGCTAACTGTAACCATTTACAAATTTCTAGACAGGTTAGTCGCTAAAGTAACGAATGTTAACGCATATTAAAGTTAAAGAACTCTGTACTCAATTAGATTAATGATACTATCTGAAAAGAAGTTCTAACATGTAAAAAGTCAAGATCACGCGTCTATTTCAAACTATCTGACCATTTATTTGAATATAATTTTTTCGTCAATAATTGATGTATAAATTAAAAAATTGGTTTTCACATTCATTAGAATACTAAATGCGGCTGAGTGGTTGAATTGTATATTGGTGTCTATATTGCAAAATAGATCTTGCAGGATGCCTAATTAATTGTCTAACGTACACTTCCATTTTAAACTAGCATCTAACGTTTAGGCGAAGCCTTTTTTTAGAACAGTGACAAATGTTGTCTTAATCGGCCTAGATATAAATTTTGTAATTGAAATGTAAAAACTTTGATAAAATGGATTGTCTTCGCATTTGTATGACGAGAATTAAAAAAACGAATTAATAACCGTTAAGTTTAAAGGTTAAGCTAGAAAACGAGAAAAACAAAAACTACGACGCTCTAATCTCTTAGAGACTAGACATGATAAATATACATTTCTCTCAACGGCCGCAATGCAACTATAATATAAGTTCGAATTTATATATATACACCTAACGTTCTCTAGTAATTCCATAAGTACCCATTGAGGAACTCTTGGCTAACCAATAGTTCATCAAAGTCACCGGTAAAAACCGGAAAATTTCCGGTCCCCGACAACAAATCCGATGGTAATTTACTACTCGTGCCCTCGATTTCTCGAGTTGTTTGGTAGGTACTCATTTCTGCAACCCTCATGTCGTGAACCGCAACGGAAGATTCATCAGCGGATGTGATCATGCGGTTACTTGTGGGAGAAGAAACCATTTGTTTTCCGGTTTTTTTGGTTATGAACGGTTTGGGTTGGGAAGATTTGGCTCGAGTTGAACCGGCTAATGAGTTTCTCCGGGTTGGTAGCTCATGATTGTGCTCATTCGTATACGTTATGGTGAACTTTTCCGGGTTCTGAGGATTTCTTTCGACTTGTTTTCTTGCCAAACACCCCTTCGAGCTACTGCACCTGTAATAACTCCTGAAGAAAAGAAACAAAAGTTGGAGAGATTAAGTTAAGACCGGTTATTGTTGGTTAAGAGTAAGGAATATCAAATTAAACCGGGTTTAGTTTTAAGACCTTGGGTGTGGAGATCCTTTGATGGGTTTCTGTCCGTATTTACGCCACGCCCATGCGTCCGACAACAGATTCTCTTCCTTCACTTGCTCAACAACTCTCTTCTGTTGATTCTTCTTGCTGTCCAAAGTCAAATCATAATATCTATTTATTATGCAATTCAACAAAGAGCATGTACGTATTCATGAGACTAATAATAAAACAAAACCAAGTTGGAGATAATAAAAACAATTTTCGTAACTATGTATATTACTATTTTTACTAAGGATTTATAGTTGTAACTAAGACAACTTAACATAAGTTTTTTAATGATAATTGAACAATATTAATTCAAGATTTTTTTTTGTTTTCGCAGTTTTAAGAACCTCAGGAACTTCAAGAATACTGACCTCTTCTTGGATTTGGATTCGGGGACTCGGATATGACCAACTTTTGATCCGTTAGATAGAAGACAACCATGTGTTCTTTGTTTCTTATCGCTTCGGAAACTTCTTGATGAATCTTCGGGAACAGAGACGGAGCTCGTGAGGATCGTTTGTGTGGAGAAAGGGTAAAAAGGTTTGTAAAGTTCACCGAGTTCGTCTAAACCGGTTGTCTCCGAATCCGGTTCGTAGAAACTAGCCGTCTCAAACGGAAGGCAAAACGAAGGAGAAAATCCGCCGGAGCTTTCTCCGGAGCCAGAGTAGCCTCTGACTATTGCTTCTAAGTCTCCTTCGTCCATATAAGCCACCTCACCCATATTATCTCTCTCTTTGAGATTTTGTTTCCTCTTTTGTCTTGTTTTTGTATATGTCGAGAAAATGCCTTTTGGGCAATATCAGTTTATATAAAGAAGGAAAAGAAAGTTTGATTGTTTGTGGCTTAGGGTTTTTTTTTTGTTGGATTCACATGTAAACCCGTTAGTCATTCAACTTTTACAATTTATTGAGTAGACTTTTGAAAAAGTCAACACGTACCTACACTTAGATTTTAGTACAATTATGTTTACTTGTCAAAAATATCCATCTCCGACAAAATATCTCAATTATAATTCAGATAAAATTTTAATATCGTTGCTTTTACTAAATTAAATACTGAAAGCGGCATTTGTACATGCATATGTATGACGTATACAGTACACTAGCATTTTTATATGTATAAATGTTTTGATCACTAGTTTCAAACTTGTAAATTATGTGTTTAATGTGGTAACGTAAGTCTAGCTTACCTTGTGTTCACGTAACGACCAATTGGATAAAATATAATATTTATAGAATAGTGCTGCAAATAATAGTTTCTTTTAATAATATATTTTAAAACTAAAAATAGTTTGAGAAGGTATTATCACTTTATCTTAAGCATTGTGGTAATATATAGTTTGGTCCAATAACCCCACGCCTCTATTGTAGAATAGGGATACCTTTAAGCCCCTAGCACAAAATCTTCCAACTAAGCCTAAAGAAAGATTCTCCAATAAGATCTTCTTTCGCTTCTTCTAATTTTGTATTAAACTATAATAACGATTTTTTTTATGTTTTATATATAATAATTTATTTTATTTTGATTAAATCATAGATTAATCCGAATTTATAAATGCATACGTGAAACACAACCAAACTAAAATGTTAGGTATATACAGACCAAATATGTTATTATATTGCTCTAAACAGTTATTTGTTTATTTTTTATATTCTCATACTTATTATTGGCTTCTATTTTGTTTGAAAATTCTTTTTTTTTTGAAATTTATACTAAGCTCTTAATATGATTAATTGCTGATAGATAGCCTTTTCTTTTTAGGGGAGGAAGAATGGGAAGTTGGCACGGGTGATTGCAGTCTCATAAAAGGCAATAAGAAAAGGCAAATAACTAAAGTCAACAAAATAATAAATAAAAAATATATTGAGAAAAAATCATTTTAAAAAGTATATTAATCATTAGTCAGCTTGCTCTTGCAACTGGGAAGAAATTTTCATCCCTTCTTGTACCAACTTGACGGTCTATGTATACATGTCGACACATACACAATATATACACACACAATACTTGGTGTGTCTCCGTGCAATATCTAAATTGCAATGTTATTTTTAAATCACTTTAGCATTTTTTTAGTAAAATATAACGTTTAGAAACAAGAAAACTAACAAAACTGATTTATATAACCTAAAAACCTATTTGGAATTTTAGTCATCCTCGAAGAAAAACATGCTATAGTTAAACATTTGTGTTGGAGTCCTCAATTTTATAATGAATATTGGAAGACAGCATATACAAATATCACTAAGTAATGATGATTTAGTGGTAAAAGATTCAAAGACATGGTATAAACTTGTTTTCTCTTTGGGTTCGAATTTCATTTGGAACTCTTTCATTTTTCCTAAACATAGTGGTGAATAAAAAAATACTCGATGATATACGTATCCTGAAATATAAATTAAGCAGTAAAAGTTCAGATCACTTTTTGATTATAAAAAGTCAAATTTATTTGAATTTCTCAATAATCCCCGAAGTAAAATTAAGTTATAGTTAAACATTTGTGATGCAGTCAATTTCAAAATTAATATTGGAAGAGAACATAATCAGTGGAAGCTCATCGAACTGACAAGTAAATAACTTGGTGCATGATTTCTTGGTGCTTAATATAACGCATTATGCTGTTTTAGCTTCTTGATTTCTTTATGTTTTCGATAATAGTGTAATAGATTTTAGTCTTTCAGATTTTCATGTAAACAAAAAAACTAACTAACATAGTAGCATGCGTGCTTTCGTTATAATATTCTTTTTTCGAACTTTTTCGCTTATGTTCTTATTTTAAAATAATTTGGTTTATGTATGCTAGGTTATTCCGTCAACCTAAACTATAAATGAAAAAAATAAAAAATTTGTTGCTTAATGAGTATATATACCGTTCCATTCCACAATTTTTTGAAAATAATTTACTTCCATTATTTGAACTTAATATATACCAATCAAGCTCATTATCATATATAAGAATACTTTTGATTTCGGTTAATATCTCACCCAAATATATGTACAGAAAATATATATTTCTTCAATCTTAGTTGGTGATGTGAATAGATCCACAGTATAAATACCTTTATGAATGTGGACATGGTATACGAAACGATGACAACAAATGATACAATATAATAATATTGATGATCTCACAAGATAACAAATAAAACCGATTTCTTTGAATTCTTCATTTAACGTGTGAAATAAGCATGTTTTTTTTCTTTGCCAACAGTAAGCATACGTGCTTTAACAATAAGAAACATACATGGAACTTGTGTTAATACGGAATCACCTATGTGTCTGTCGTGGATAACCCGTGCTCATTGTTCACATATAAATTTAATTAATACTTATGGAGTTGTCAAAAAATGACACAAATATGGAAGATAGACATTGATATGTTCTTAAATTCGATATTTAGCGTCAAGTAAGAGTCGTGTCATGTGGTTAGATCACTCTTACAAATCTTAATTCATTTTTAAGATTAATATATTTTAAGAAGATGTTAATTGTTAAGTCAGATATATCATATGATATCAAAAGATATTGATACAGATTTAGATTTATATGAGTGAAATACCATTTGACTAAAATATATAACTCTAAATACACACATAAACACACACACGCACATATATATATATATAGATATTAAATGCTTGTTTACACAAACCCATGTGTTTATTTAGTTCTATGAAATGTAATGATCTTACTTTACCAACAACGTAATGTCTAATAATGTGATGACTGATGAATATTGTTTTTTATTTGTGATAGGACATATTTAATAAAATATGGTAGAACTTACAATATGATTGCCGATTTTTTTTTAAATGAATTTACTTTCTACAAGCTACCTACAAGTTATATTCGTGACATCACTGGTTCCACTTGCACTAGTTAATTTGTATATATATATATATATTGTGCGTATACGTATAATAAAAATTATATGTATATATGTTTCGTTAAGCATGGGATCACTATAGAGAATATATTGACCATTTCAGTTTTTATCTTTCTAATAATTGATCCTTGTATAAAAATAAAAGAAAAATAAAAAAAACTATCTATTTTTTCTATTGCAACATTTTTATTTTCGATGGATTAAGCACTGATCACTAGTTAGTGAATCTCCTATTAAAATCTTAGGCAACTCCGGCACAAACTATTGAAAAATTCAAAATTTATATATTTCTAGTCATCGGTGTATTAAGTATAAGTATTGCAGAAGTTTATTATGTACTATCCTGTAAAATCGGTACCAAATGAAAAGATCATAAAAGTGAATTCACCAATCACTTGATTATATATATATATCGAGTAACTTAATCGATATGATTTTGGTATTATATAATTAAAACCAATCAATTAAGTTGCAATTGTTTCCGTACAAAGGAATGATGTATCGTACGTCTCGATGCACAAATTCCTTTTTGAATATATAACGTGGAACGTGGTGATAAGATGACATTGTCGCTCTTTTTTTTTTGGATAAATCTAAGTTGTCACTCTTTTGGATCGATTAGGGTTATATTGTTATTTATTATTGATTCATTGAATAATAATGCCAATTATCTTCTGTTAAATTACTTTCGGTCTGATGTGATCTGTCTCCATACGCGTTTTCGTGCCATTACTGAACTAATTTAATTATGTATTCGTAAACTGACTTATTTAGAGTCAGAAAAAAACAAATGTTTGATATATGCTTATTTTAAAAATTACTGAAAAGTGTTGTTAAAAAGACTTGATTCTCAAAAGATGACGTTGTTTTTTTTTCTAATCGATATTAAATGAAATATAATGAAGAATACAAATTCAGTAATGGTATTTGAACAGGTTTATGCTTGAATACAATATGTTGTTAACAAAGACTTGATTCTAAAAAGACGACGTTGTTTTCTTTTTTTTTATTGTTGTTTTAGTTTCTAAATGAAATATGATGAAGAATACAAACTCATTCACTGATGATATTTGAACAGAGTTAAACCTGAATACAAATGTTGTTAAAAAAAGATTTGATTCTAACAAAACGACATTGTTTTTTTATTGTTCTTTTAGTTTTCAAATAAAATATGATGAAGAAGAATATGCTTAAATTTAATTAAATCGTATGCACTTTGGTTTGATTTATACCGAACCGGTCATAGATAGAGAAATAAATAGGAAAAACATATGTTTCTGATTTTAAAATATTTATTTTGGCGACCGATTTTTTAGTAAAAAATTTAGTTAGTTCATGTAGAAATTGTCTAACTTTAAATATTTAAAACTGTTTATAAGATTTGTTTAATAAAATCTTTTATAACTAGAACCCACTCAAGATCTATATACCTATATTGATTTCAATTTGGGACATTGGTTTTTAAAAAAGTGATGAACATACACTACAAAAAAAATCTAATAAAATTTAGTGGATTATTATGTATTTTTTATCAACAAATTATTATGTGGTTGCAGAAGAAAAGTCAATAGAGATTTTGTTTGATACGAATATAAATTAAACCGTAACTGTGAACTCTTTTCAACTAATTAATTAGCTGGTGCAGTTTTGTATTTTGTTCTCAAATTTTACTCAAAAACTCTATAAAAATATTATATAGGTGAAATTGACTGGCGTTCGAGTGTCATGGTAATGGCTGCTAATTAGCCATAGTGGTAAGGATAAATCGATCATTCATTTTACAATTCTATATTTTTTTACTTGAATATCAGTAAGATTGTTGGAGGTTTTGCCCAAATATTTCTTTTTAAAAGGTTTTATGTAAAACAATGAAACGTGACAATAAATTGGTATTAATATATAACAATCACAATAAACTTTCAAAATCTGGTCCACAATCTCAAGTTCTCAGCAACTTTACTACTTTCATGATCTCTCTCTACATATATAGGTTGTACCCCTAAAACAAACAGAGCATGCTTGTGCCCATCTTTTCTAACAACCACGTTTTAGCTTAAATTAAATTTGGTAAACGCCAACAACAATTATTTTAGATAATGATAATTTTAATTGTTTATGCAACTTCTAACAAATTCACATTTCAGTTTTTTCTTTAAATTATATAAAATTTTACAAAAATATATTTATAAATCTAAAATAAATAACCAAACAATATATAATTAACAAAATTTAATTACGATTTAGTTATTTTATAAATATCGTGCATGAGCTTTCAAAAGATTATCGGTTTAGTTTGCTTAAACAATTTCAAACCAATCAACATTTCAATTTTTTTTCTTTTCAAAACAACATATATCAAATATATAAAATTTTACGAAAATAAATTTACAAATCTAAAAAAAAATCGAACTAAAAGTAATTAAAAATAATAATCTGATTTTCGTCTAATTGGAACCGAAAAGCAATTGTGGGACAATTAGGATGAATATATTCGACTCAATATACTCAAAAAATAAATAAATCAATCATAATTTTGATACATAAAAACATAAGTTTAATAAAATATTAATATAAAATTATTTTAAATATTTTTCTTTATTTTTATATATGTAAATTATAAAACGATTTAAAACTTATAAATAAATAAAAGTCACATACTAATTTTTTATGATTTAATTATTCTATAAATATTTATATATATAGATGAGCGCGTAAAAATAATTTAGAAGATATTTATGTAGTAAAAATCGAAAACGATTAGAAAATTTAGTTGATTCATAGAAATGCAACATAACCACGAGTAAACTTGTTAAAGATATTCAATTGATAAATTAGATATACATATACAAAATAACATGTAATAAAAAAATATTCATATACCCTCAAATAATTGACATAAAACACTCCAAAACGTATTTTAATTTATACAAACTTTTCGTATAATCAACTATCAATATTTGACATCAAAATAACTAACGATAAATACATATACTAAGATTTGTTTTTCCTTTCTGGATAAGGTATATATGCTAAGGGAGATAAATGAGCCTTTGGCTCATCTCATGCACTCAGCTTCAGATATGTCGATGGCTTTTTCTCTCTTCACTCAACAGTTTCTCTCAATCTCAACCATTTTCTTTTTCTTGGTCAAATAGATTTAGTCCAATTTATCCATTTAAACTAATCTTAAATCTAAGAATCAAACTACCTATTGAAATTGATGTTAAACAAAATATAATATACAGTCGAGTTTGAAGTCATATAAAATTGAGGAGTTGATAATGAGCTATTTATTTACAGCTATATTATCAAAGAAATCAAATTTGGATTAACCGCTCTATAAATCGGATAATCGATATGATTCGAATCTAAAGCAAACCAAATCAAACCAATCTGAGAATTAGACATTGTAAATTGAACCGGGATAATTTCCGGGTCACTTGTGCTCACTGGTTTTTTTATTTAGTCGTCTTTGTACATCAACATGTTTCTTTTTCCTTAAACCCTAAACAAAAATCTCTTCTAGCTATGGCGGCCTTTGAAGCAGGGCACCAAGACAGAGCAGATGAAAACGATGAAATTGCTTTCAAAGATGGTGATACTGATATCTGCCAACAGCTTATGGACCGTTATGCAAAGTCCTCCGCCTCTCAGCACCGCCACCTCGTCGCCACCGCCGCCGCGATGCGCTCCATTCTCACCTCGGAGTCTCTTCCGCCATCTCATCCTGCTTTCTTCGCAGCTGCTATATCCTCGTTGGATTCTTCGACGGCGGATCCCATGGCGGTTTCTGCTTTGCTCACATTCCTGTCATTAGTCGTTCCTCTGGTTCCTCCCGGAGAAATTTCAGTTAATATGGCTCGTGAGGCCGTGGGTGTTCTTGTAAGAAAAATCGATGGAGAAGGAGATAAACTAGGTGTTGCGAGCTTGAGAGCTGGTGTGAAGTGTATCGGGACATTGCTCGTTGGCTTCTGCGATTTGGATGATTGGGAATCTGTTCAAATAGGTTTTGCTTCACTTCTCAAGTTCTCCGTTGATAAACGACCCAAGGTATCACTTTTGAGTTTCCCACTTCTCTTGCTTATTAGAATCACGGGACTGAGAATTATAGTTAGTAAATGTTAAATCTTTTTTTCCAAGTTCGTAAATGTTAAATCAAATTGACTGAATCACTACTGTTTATGAAATGAACATTTTTGATGATCAATATGTTATCTGGGAAGTCTTGAGCTTTTTCCATCTGCAGTTTCTATGAATTCATTTTGTTCAATACAGTTATATATTAGTGGGCTTGCCAGTGGTGAAGCTATGTATGACCATCTTTTCAGAGTTTCATTTTTGCAAGAAATATCATATTTTGGTGACACGCAATCTTGGTTTGTATGTTTGCTCTATTAGGTTAGAAGATGCGCTCAAGAGTGTCTGGAGAAATTATTTGGTTCTCTCAGTTCATCGACGGTTATCAAGGAAGCAAGTAATACAGTATATGGTTTACTTCAAGAACAGAAGTCTGTCCTATCCGATTTAAGCTCGACGAAGATCAAGGAAGGCTCTAAGGTTGAGTCAACATTGAAATCCGAGAACGCAGAGGCTGCCCATGTGCTGAATGTTCTCAGTGCTACAATTCCATTTCTCTCTGCCAAAGTTAGTTCTAGTGTTTTCTCAGAACTTTGTAAGCTTATGGGTTCTCATTTTTCGCCACTGACGAGGCAAATTCTCAAAGCGATTGATACTATCTTCAAGAATTCAGAAGATACAGTTATTGTTCCTGAGATAGAAAGAGTCATAACTTCTTTGACTAGTTATGTATCTTTCCACGACAAGAATCCTGCTGACACTATCGCACATGTGAGTGCCCTATTAAAAAGTGCTTTGGAGAAAGCCTACTCAGTCGAACCGACATTGTGTCTAAGGAAACTTCCACTAGTTTGTGGGTCATTGGCAGGTTTTTTTCCCTCCCAAACTTTTCAGCATCTAGCTCTTTTGTTCTTCTTGGCGGGCTTGATTTTCAATATATATATTGTGATGAATTCCAACTTTCCATTTTGTATGCTTTAGGCCTTCTGACTTCCGAGGATGGCGTTGCACGCCAAGCCTCAGTTATACTAAAAGATTTGATTAGTAGTCACATCAATACAACTAATCTTTTGAGCAAGGCAAGCGTGTCCTGTAAAGATGAGGATAACTTAAGCGGTGGAGACGATATAAATGCAGCAAGATGTGTATGCACTGTCTTTGAGGGTACCCTAAACTTATGTGATGGAATTCTAAAGGAGCACATTTTAACTGTCACAGCTCTTTTGATCGAGAAACTTGGTAGGTGTACTTTCACTCGGGTGCTATGTTTTGTCATCCTGAACATATTAGCTATAGAAAAATTTACAAGCAAACAAATAGCTTTCCCAAAAGCTTATTAAATTTCGTGTAAATAACACATCTCTTAAGAGAAATATTGAATTCTCTCCCATTGATTCAGGAGAACTTTCATATATTCTCGCAAAGGATATAATTTTGAAGCTTGCAGACATGATGAAAAATTCAACTGGAGATACCTCTGATTCACAATATGTAAGTTTCAATAATGCTCTCACTTGAGTAACCTTCCATAACTGTTTAGATACTAGTGCGTTTAGTACACAACGATGGACGCGATAACATTTCATAATTGAAAAAAAACATCTTAATCCTCATCATATTTTTGTGTTTTCAGTTTTTGACTATATATAGAGTCGATCCATATTGTATGATTTATGCTATATTTGACTTACCTGCAGGTTCAGCAATGCATTGGGTCTTCTGTGGTTGCCATGGGGCCAGTGAGGCTGCTAACACTTCTTCCTATCACCTTTCATGCTGAGAGTCACTCATGCACAAATGCTTGGCTAATTCCTATCTTAAGAAGACATATGGTTGGGGCATCTCTTGAGTATTATGTCGACCACATTGTTCCCCTTTCGAAGTCATTGATGCTTGCTTCTAAAGGAGGTACTCTTCTATGCAGACAATGAGAATTTTCATTTGCATTAAAAGATAGACTTTTCCAATCTTCTAGTTTTGTTTTCATATCAGGGGTTACTATTCTATTCTGACACTGCCTTTTACATCATGCAAGAATATAGTTACCACCTAGCTGCCAATCCCTTGGTGATTTCTTTATGTGTCTGGCAATTCTTTCGCTAACATTTATTTATATTCTTGTTCATTAGCTAAAAAGTCAGCTCACGGCAAAAAGTTGCGGTCATGTGGTCATGAGCTACTGAGACTGTTACCTGCCTTCTGTAACTACCCAGTTGATGTGCCGCAACAATTTGGATCTTTAGTCAAGCTGATGGTTAAATTTATTAAGAAAAAATCTTTCATGCATGAAGCCGTGGCCGTTTCTCTACAGGTGAGTTCCTTCGCATTTCACTTCAACAATATTCTACTGTTTCTCCAAAGTTCAGTCTCATTTAAATTTTTCCTTGTTTAGATGCTTGTAAATCAGAATAAAGGAATGCCTAAGCCCAGTACAGATATGGACGAAGCGAAAGCCGATATAAGTGAAGATGCTAAAACAGAGCTTGAAAGTAGATTTCACTATTCGAAGAAAGCTTCAATGAAAAACACTAAGGCTTTGGCATCAAGCTCGGCAGAGTTGCTTCAAACTCTTGTCGATGTATTCACTATCTCAGGCACAGAGATCAGTGCAGACTTTAAGGTTTACAAATTTCCTTCTTATTCTCTGCATTTACTTATAACAAATTGGTTTAAGGTCTTTCATTGTCTCCCTACTTGGATAAAAAATGTCTACATTATATCAATTGTTTCTAGAACTAGTAATGGTATCTGATCAGTTAATTTCTTAGCACAAAGTATATTTTTGCTTCTATGCGCCAATCTTTTTAGCATAGGCCAGTTTGTTCTTTTGATGTAAGTGGTTGAAGTTTTGATTGGCTGAAGAAAATATGACATCGTTTATGCTCTTGTATTGTCAGGCTGCAATTGGATGCTTAGCTTCTACTCTGGATTCTTCAGTGAGGAAAAAGATTTTGATTTCCTTGCTAAATAAGTTTGATCCTGCTGGTGAAAGCGAGATTGAAGGGCAGGTTAAGCCGTCCAATGATTCAACTGATGAAGAAAAAGACAACTGCAGTGCTACAAAGACACAGTTAAAGAGGTATAGTTCTATATTATTTCTTGATATTTATCTTCCTAAAATCTCTTCCATGACTTGTTAAATTTCTTGAATATCAATTCACATTGTCTTAGCATGACAGCCATGTGTATTTCAAGTTTTTTCCTCTTATTCTCATTACCTGGTGCGACTTCTTTGAAACTCGGTTGCAGGAGTGCTGTGCTGGATCTTGCATCTTCATTTGTTGAAGGAGCCAAAGAAGATCTTATTGAATTAATTTATAATCTTGTTCGGCAAAGTTTTCAGGTATCTTACGAAACTTCAGCTTAGAGATTTTATGCACGAGATTTTTCCTATATAGAGGCTGATCCATGAGTTGTTTTGGTTTTAGGCCACCGACGAGGCTGATCTTCGTGGGGCGTATGATACACTGAGCAGAGTACTAGAGGTTGCTTACCTCATCTGAGTTTGTTGTAGTAGCTCTTATTCTAATCACTGGGTGGTACTCCAAGCTTATTTATGTGGCCTTTCCCTCTTTGCTACAGGAACATGGTTGGTTTTGTTCTTCTCATTTTGCAGAAGTGATAGAGATATTACTCAGCCATAAAACTCCGGAGGACGCAGCATCTTCTAAAAGTCGATTTGCATGTTTCCACGTTCTAATGGCGCATGGAATTCAGGTATAAAATACATCCTGTTGTATCAATTGAAACTTGATATCAGTATGGCATTTGTATTTAATGAAAGACTATCGATCAGTATGGCATTTGTATGTCCAAGCTTTTTTATATACAAAATGTGCAGTTCAGTTTTGCCTTAAGAAGATAACCAATAATCTTAATTTGTTACTTTTTATTCTGCAGTCGAGCTCCGAGGAGGAGAATGAGAAGGCTTTCCTTATCCTGAACGAGATGATCCTTACACTTAAAGATGTAAACATACTCTAGTCATCGCTGCTTCTGTGTTGGTGCTTAGGGAAACAATACAATTACTAATCAAGTTTTAACATTTGTTTTCTTGGCTTTGTATATACAGGGAAAAGAAGAACATAGGAAAGCAGCTTGTGATGCACTGGTTATGGTATATACCTCTCTGAAAAATTCATCATCTATCACCGGTGATGAACTTTGTCCCAAATTGATTAACATGGTAAGTGCATGAGAGGAGCTCCCTGAATCAATTTAGTCCACTCTCGTTATCTCTCATATGACCGATCAGCATCCATGATTCTTCAGATAACGGGTTATATTTCTGGATCATCACCGCATATAAGGAGTGGAGCAGTGTCTGCGTTATCTGTCTTGATATACAAAGACCCTGAGATCTGCCTATCGTCACCAGAGCTTCTTTCCTCTGTTTTATCATTGCTTCACACCAAATCCATTGAGATTATAAAAGTAAGTCTAGCTTATTCCTTTTTAATCAGATCTCAAAACGTTGTTGCTCAAGTATGTACTCTTGCTTTTCTCCTGAAGTTTCTCATTCGTTTTCGTCTATCCCCAGGCTGTTTTGGGTTTTGTGAAAGTTTTGGTCTCGACATCGCAAGCCCAGGACTTGCAGAATCTACTGCAAAACCTCTTATATGAAATTCTCCCCTGGTCATCTGTTTCAAGACATTATTTTAAATCAAAGGTAACAACGAGGATAGTGCTTAATTTCTAGTTTCCTAGTGATTTTCAATTCTTCTCCTTCCTCAAAACGTGATGCTTACGAAAAATGTGCATTTAGGTAACGATCATAGTTGAGATTATGATAAGGAAGTGTGGCACCCGCGCAGTCCAACTAGCCACACCAGACAAGCACAAGAGTTTCCTCCAGACAGTTTTAGAGGTCTCTCTCTCCCTCTATGTAAATTTTCTTGAAGATATCAAATTGCATATATTGATAGAATTGGCTGCATCATCTGGGAACTCTTCATCTACATGTGCAGAACCGTTCGGGGAAAGCAAAAGACAAAGACGAGAACAATGATTCACAGACTACATCCATTGACCCATCGAAAGAGTAAAATCCTTTAGAATTGCAATTACATCCGAGATCAAGAACTCATATCCAATCGAGTCGCTGCTTGCTCATTATATTCATAAATGATCATGAACTCTTTTATACAGGACACGGAAAAGGAATCATAGAGAAGCTTCATCAGAAACAAAACAAGACGGTGGCAAAGAACACAACAAATTCAAACGACAGAAGAGCACACATCATCAGCAGACACCTGCTTCAGACATTAATGGAAGCAGAACAGGACCTAAGCGCCCCGGTAACAGAAGCTTCGGGAAACATAGGGAAGCTTCTGGAAACAATCACAAGTCGGGAAAAGACACTCGGAAGCCACAGAAGAACAGATTCAGGAAAGCACCATGAATCTATAATCTCAGTCAATAGAATTTTGCAGTTTTCATATACCAGAAACCAAACATGGTGTGTATGTATACGAATTGTTGATTATACACATCAAGATTTGTCAAAGATTTAGTGTTTTTAGACTAGAAACCCCCAGAGAAAAAAGAAGAGATAAAAAAAAAATGTTACTGAAGATTTACAGATTAGACTGCAGGAGCTTGATCAAGCACCGAAACAATCTCTAGCCTGCTTCTCACCAATCTGTGGAAGACTTCCCTCACTTGTCTCTGCAAACCCTCCAATCCCACTTCCATTCTCCGGCAAATCTCATCCATCTCATCCACCTTCTCCGCGAGTTCCTCCTCTTCGTCTTCCTCTACCGGAAACCTAAACCTCTCCGCGAATTCCAACAGAGACAACCCAATCCTCTCCATCCTCTGCATCTCCTCCATCAATCCCCCTGTAAAACCACCACCAAAACGCTTCTCCTTCCGTTTTACCTCTTCCCCAATCCTCTCCTGGATATTCACGGCGGCGCTAGCCCAACTCTGATGTTTCGGAAGCGGCAATGGCGCCACAAGCACGCTGCTTGTCTGGCAAGGAACCGCTGCGACTAGCACCCACATCACAAGAGCCATAACACTGCTCATTATGTAAATCGGCATAGCCGGTCCCGAGGCTTCTGCTCCACGTGGCAGCACAAGATTGGCCACCATCGCCTGAATTTGCTTCGCCGCAGACCAATTCTTGCTGACGTGGCCAGATGATGATCCTCCTCCTCCTACGGTGGCGCTACTCCGCTGTCCAAACGACCACGACCGTGACGTTGTCCTTCGGTTACCACTGCCACCACTTCCGCTGTTTTTATCTTTCCCATCGGCGTTTAACCCAACGAGGAGGCTTGTTAACGCACGCTTCGCTCTGCGAACGCTTCCGTCACATAACGGCCGTTGTTTAAGCGCCATAACGGCTATCTCCGCCAGACGTCGACTCTGTCTAACGGACTCAATGCCATTAACGACGGCGTTACAGATATCAAGCGCCTTCAAAATCCGATCGAGCATTTCCGGCAAAACCCTCTCTAAAGACGGCGACTTGGAGATCTGAATCGTGGTCAGGACCCCTTTGAACTCCGTTTCACAGGACATGAAAACATCCAGGAGATTCTGTAGCCAAGGGATCGAGAGAATCGGACCAGACGGCTGAGAGACGGCGGCGTTGGAGGAGGAGGGAGGCGGCGATGGAGAGATTAACTCCGAGAAACAGTCGGATACGTGTTTCTGGAAATATTCGAGTTCTTCGAGCTCTTGCTCGTGATTGACGTCCATGGAGATGATCTGGTTGCGGCGGATGCTGATTCGACTTAGGAACGAGCCCTGAAACTCAGTCGCCGGCGACATTAGTATTAGAGTGATGAATCAAAGCAACAGTGAGTTAATTATTTTCTTTTCCGGGGATAAAGGAGAGATTTTTGGAAGGGGAAATAAAACAGAGATTGAAAAGAGTTTTGGGAATTTTTAGATGAAAGAAGAAGAAGGAACCGAAATGATGGAAAACATGTCTTGTCGGAGAGAGTTTTTTTAATGTTACGCAGATTTTGGTTTTTCTTTTTTTTTCTTTTCTTTGGGAGTCGCGCGAGTAGAAGAATATTCGTCTTTGGTCTTTTTCTTTTCGACGTCAATTTTATTTTCTCAAAATGGTAAAGTAAGTAAAGAAAAAGAAGCTTCTCAATTTTTAAGTGTCTATCTGAATGATCTTGATCTATTCAAAGATGTTTTTTTTTTGTTTTTTCTTTATATACAAAATGTATATCACATAATTAGTAATTAAATATATTGCAGTTGTTCTTTTTTTTGGAAAAATAAGTAATTTTTTCAGACTCATGATGTCATATTTATTTATTTCACATTATATAAATGTTGTACTATATAATTATATTCAATAAATTAATAAAAAATGATTCTATAATAAAATTTTGATTTAGTTATTTGTAATCATTAAAATAATAAAATTTTACATTTGTAATGTTATGAATTGGTAGAGATTTAATTTTATATATTACTTAAAAAAACAAATAAAATAGAGTTTGTCAAAAATAAAATAAAAATCAGTGACGCTAGGGTGAAAAAATTGCAAACTTAGCCATGAACATGACAAAAATTAAGAGGAAAAATGGGTTATTATCAAGAATATACTAGTGTTGTGGTGTGTTCGAATAAACAAAATCCTTGAAAGAGTTTAATGACTACTGATTAGATATAGGATATGGTCAAAAATGAATATATATTATGTGTGCTTCTTAATTAATGGATGGAGTTAGTGAATATATAAATGATATAATCATGTCTATGAAAAGACGTTTGAGATGTAGAATAAGTCGTCCTCCTCATCGATCTTGACAAAAATGCTAAAACATTTTCTAGCGGTTTCGTCAAGTTTGGTGCTACTCAGAGGGCGTATAGAGAACAAGAACCATACTTAATTAGAAGATATGATGTTTTTAAATGGAAGCGTATCAAGAACTTACAGGCGAGCTAATCAAAGAATCTTATATATAGATAAGTGTATCTGTGAAAATGAAGATTAGTTGCCTAAATGTGAATATATGTTTGTTAAATAAATAATTAATCATCGTTTGTATAAGTAATACATAGATCCGGCTAGATGTCATGAGGTACAGTGCATAAGCTACTAATTCGTTAATTATGGAAATATCGAAAAGGTTATCATAAATCGCAAGATGGTACATAATATTATTCGTTTAGTACGAGACTATCCGTAATAAACAAGTTTTGTTTAAATTTTTTTCTTTTTGTTGAAATCTTGATATATCTTTCGCAAGAAAGATGTATATAAAATTCTTCTCTAATATAATGTTCAAAGAAACATTTTATTAAGAAAACACTTCTCTAACCTAATGTTCAAAAAAACATTTTATTTTAGTTAAAAAAAGAAAAAATTAAAAAACCAGAAAACAACTAACCCTAGTTAGAAACTGAGAACTATTGATATACATATATACCTAAATATATACTTTATTTTGGTTTTTCCAGTTAATTGATTCTAAATTAGTTATAGTATATGATTGGGTGACATCGTTTATACAAAATAGCTTTACGTTTCTGTCGGCAGGTCATCTTATTACCTGGCGTTGGAATGTCATTAGACAGCATGTATATTTCATGTCTGATGTGATATAATTAAATGCATGTAACGCTATCTCTAGAGAAAGCCAACGATACCATCGTCGGTAATTACTCTTAGCACTCTCTTAAACCTAAGTAAAAACTGTCCATCAAGTTGAAAATATCTTGCGTTAAAGCAATGAAACTCAAGATGACAAAGCTGTTATATTCTAAAGAAAAGCATTTGTTTGTTTTTAGTATATTAAATTTTTGGGCGAAGTTATAGTTTATTGATGTAATTTAAAAGCAGTGAGAACAAACGGGAGAATATTTTGACTATGTGACTAGGTCTCACATCTCGCTTTTAGATCCTGGAGTCATTTGTATTATTTGTATAATTTTTTTATTTCTGCTTAGTTTTTTTAATACAATTTGCATGACATTTGTTTATTTAAAATCTCAAATTCACGAGCGCAGACAATATTCTAATATTATGCGAAAATATGTGGGGACAGATAAATGGAAGCGGTAATTACGGGTCCTTTACAATAATTGTATAAGTCATTTATTATGGTCGGTTAAATTTAACCGTTAATTGACGGTTAGAAAAGAACAATAAACAATTGTGTATTTTTGCATAACTTTTTATATATTTTCCTTAAAATGTTGCTTTTAACACGAGAGAACAATGACGAGAACTTCACGTGGCAGTATAGAGTGATCATCAGCTCTTATTTAAGGAAATTAATTATCTATTAAACTTTTAACCATAAGTATCATAGTTCCACAAATAACGCGCATCGGAGCTTCGATAACCAAAAAAACAAAGAAAAATCAATATCGAAATGATTAAAAAGCGAAATTGCATAATTCACAAACCAATAACATCGTATCATTGTCATAAAATCATCTTAACAATCAAAAGCGACAAATACGATTATTATAATTATTGTTATTTTTGTTTCGCCGTCACATGGCAACCACGAAAGAGAATTTAAACGCGTTCGACGTTACCAAAAAAGAAATATGATAAGTGTCACAGTGTTGGGCTTCGAGATGGGCCAGTCCGAGCATCATCACGACTAAGGAAGCCCACACAAAGGTTCTACGTATAGCACGTCTCCACTTTTAATTAAGCAGTTCCTCTGTTTCAGTTGTCAATAAGCAGAGCTGGTCATCCAGATTATAAGGATCCAGTAAACACGTTTTCCATATTTCCCATCAGTTTAGGAGTGGTGAATCATTCCATAGCAGTCGTATCGTTTATGATTCCTATAAAGATCAGAAATGCTAAGTAAAGAGGCAGTGAATTTTATCTGCAATTCTCAAGTGGCGTATTCTCTTTGAGCTCTAAATCTGGGAACCTATCAGTTGGTATCAGAGCATTGCTCATTCTTTTTTTACATTCTATCACCATAACGAAACGAAAACACAAAAACAAACAAGTCGTGGCTACGACATCAGCAGGAGGGGCGATGGCAAGCGCTAGAGACCGGCTCGAAGAATTAGAAACAGGCTACGGATTAATGCAAGACGAAATGGCAAAAATGCGCCTCGCCATGGACGAGAAGTTCCGATTCATTGAGGATTCCTCTGGACGACTTATGGACGCAGTTACAATTACCCACGAAGACAGAACCCGCAGAGCAGAGGATCAAAGGAGGCCAGACAATACCAATCACGCCGAACAAAACCGCAATCGGTTCGTTAAGCTCGAGTTTCCGAGGTTCAATGGGGGCGACCCGACGACATGGATTAGCAAGGCAAAACAGTACTTCTCTTATCAGGAGCTTCCGACGGAGCAACGTGTCAGCTTTGCCTCTTATCACTTGGAAGAAGAGGCCAACGAATGGTGGCAGGCCACCGCCAAAACGCTGAACGAGAACGACGCACCCATCACATGGACCGTCTTCGAAGAAAAATTATGGGCCCGGTTTGGGCCAACAGGTGCGGAAGACTTCAACGAAGCTCTATCAAAGATCAAGTAGACGGGGTCTTCTACGCGACTATCATCGAGAGTTCGAGCGATTACAGAATAAGGTCGACGGATGGACCCAAAGGGCACTCGTGGGCACTTATATTGGCGGATTAAAGGATTCAATCTCCGATGCCATTCGAATGTTTAAACCAACAACACTGAAGGCAGCGATCGAGTACGCTCGCATGCGAGACGACCAGCTACAACGTAACCGGCGTTATGCCACGATGTCCCTACCCCGATTACCTTTGACACCAGCGACTGCGGAAACAAAGACAATACCTAAAAGCGCATCACCACCACTCGGAACACCTAAAAAACTGAGTTGGGAAGAGATGAAGAAAAAACGTAGCTTAGGCTTGTGCTTTAGCTGCGACGAACGTTACACGCCGGGCCACCGGTGCCGTAAATCGCAACTGTTACTCATGGAAAGAGGCGATGATGAGGACGAGTTCGAAGAAGCAGAACAAGAGTTGAATGAACCTGAGATCACGCTCCAAGCACTAACAGGATAGGGTTCTCCAAAGACTATCCGTATTCAAGCCCAAATGAATCAACAACAACTGACCGCATTAATTGACAGCGGGTCAACACACAATTTTATCTCCGAACGAGCGGCAAATCGGCTTAATCTGAAGGTCACGCCGATCAAGGCGTTCAAAGTCAAGGTAGCTGATGGGTATCCAATCAGCTGTCATGGAACATACGAACAGGTAGCAATGCAGTTGGGCACAACAACTTTCATTGTCGATCTCCATGCTCTACCTCTCACGGGTCTCGATATCGTCTTAGGAATCCAGTGGCTAGGGCAATTGGGCCCGATGGTCTGCGATTGGCGAGCCCAATGGTTGAGATTTATGTGGGCAGAGAATGAAGTGTTATTAACGGGCATTTCTGACTCACGTTTGGAAAGGGCTCAACCGGAGGAGATTACAAAAGACGCACGATTGGGCCAGGCCTGCTTTGCGGTCCGAATGGTTAATGAGGAGAAAACAGATCACACCGACTTTCCCATCTCTGCAGACCTGCAACGACTCCTCGACAACTACGGCGATATTTTCAAGACACCGGCAGAATTACCACCCGAGAGGTCAATCGAACACCACATTAATCTAAAAGAAGGCGTGGACCCAGTAAATGTAAGACCATACCGCTACGCATACTTTCAAAAGGAAGAAATCGAGAAACAAGTTAGAGAGATGTTGAACTCAGGTCTGATCCAACCGAGTTCCAGCCCGTTCTCCTCACCGGTGCTACTAGTCAAGAAAAAAGACGGATCATGGCGATTCTGTACCGACTACAGAGCCCTCAACGCAGCCATGATCAAAGACCGCTTCCCAATCCCGACAGTGGACGACATGCTCGATGAGCTTCATGGCGCCAAAGTGTTTAGCAAACTCGATCTCACAGCCGGATACCATCAAATCCGAGTACACGCACCCGACATCCAAAAGACGGCATTCCGCACTCATAATGGCCACTACAAATATCTGGTAATGCCATTCGGCCTTTGCAATGCTCCATCAACGTTTCAAGCTTTGATGAACACGATTTTTCGAGAACATCGACGAAAGATTGTGCTCGTGTTTTTTGACGATATTTTGGTGTATAGTCAATCATTTGACGCTCACCTCGAGCACCCCGCTCACCTCGAGCACCTCCGTGTGGTTCTGGAAATCCAACGACAGCACAAGCTGTTTGTCAAGATGAAGAAATGCGAATTCGGAAAACATGAGCTCGAATACTTGGGCCATGTAATCTCGGGGGAAGGAGTTAAAGCTGACAAAACCAAGATTCAGGCAATGGTGGACTGGCCACCACCAAGAACGATTACAGAACTCTGAGGCTTCCTTGGGCTTACGGGCTACTACCGCAAATTTGTCCAGAACTATGGTATCATCGCACGACCCTTTACCAATCTGCTCAAAAAAGGAAAATTTCAGTGGAGTACAGAGGCAGAGGAAGCGTTCTCCAAACTCAAAACCGCGATGACGTCAACACCAACGCTGGCTCTTCCGAATTTCAGCGATACATTTGTTATTCAAACCGATGCTTCCGGAGACGGCATAGGGGCTGTTCTGTCACAGCAGGGACGCCCAATCGCCTTCATGAGCAGAGCACTGGGAGTTGCTAAACGAAGTTGGTCTACGTATGTGCGCGAGATGCTGGCAATCGTTATTGCCATTCGATTGTGGGGACCATATCTGTTGGGTCGACGTTTCGTCATCCAAACGGACCAACGAAGCCTGCGATTCTTGCTTGAACAGAGAATACTCACGCCCGAGCAGCAAAAATGGATGGGCAAGCTGGTTAGATTTGATTACGAAATCGTGTATAAGCCCGAGACAGCAAACGCCGCAGCAGACGCCTTATCACGAAAACTTGCAAGCCCAATTCTCAATGCAGTCTTTGTCCAGCACTCGCAACTCTTGGATGATCTCCGAACGACAGCCAAATCAGATCCGTTTCTTCTCAAATGGGGTTAAATGGCAGACTCATCCTCGAATCAATCATACGCATGGAAAAACGGACTTCTCTGCTACAACAACAGAGTGGTAATTCCTCCAAACTCACCATTTACAAAGCTATTACTGCAGGAGTATCACGACTCACACGTAGGGGGCCATTCGGGTGCACTACGAACCTTTAAAAGACTCGCCCAACAATTCTATTGGCCTAAGATGCATCGCACGGTTAAGGACTATGTGGCGGCATGTGATACTTGTCAGCGAGTCAAATCGGCAACACTCTCCCCAGGTGGCCTCCTACAACCTCTACCCATTCCGGCGCACGTTTGGAAAGACGTATCAATGGACTTCGTTGACGGACTGCCACGTTCGGAGGGTCATACCTCGATCATGGTGGTCGTTGATAGACTCTCTAAGTCGGCTCATCTGGTGGCGCTGGCACACCCCTACGCCGCCCGTTCTGTTGCCACGAAGTTCGTTGCGAATGTCGTCAAGCTCCATGGAATGCCACAGTCAATCAGCAGTGACCGAGACCCTATTTTCGTAAGCAGTTTTTGGAAGGAGTTCTGGCGTTTGTTGGGAACAAAGCTACAACACTCCTCCGCCTACCACCCACAGACAGATGGACAGACGGAGGTCGGTAACACATGCATCAAACAGTTTCTGCGCTGTTTCACACAAAACAGACCCAAGCATTGGAGTGCTCTGCTACCGTGGGCAGAATACTGGTACAACACCACATCTCAACGGGTATGTCTCCTTTCCAAGCTCTTTACGGCAGACCCCCACCACCATAGTTGACGATAGTTGACGAACTAGACGAACAGTTGCGTTCACGGGACGAGGTTCTCAATGAGTTAAAGTCATCTCTAGACAAATCAATCGACAGGATGAAACAAAATGCGGACGCAAAACGCTGTGATGTTGAATTCTCTGTCGGAGACTGGGTTTACCTACGACTACAACCGTATCGCCAACACACCGTCTTCCGCCGATCATCACAGAAACTTGCCGCAAAATACTTTGGTCTATTTCAGATTGACGAACGTATCGGACCTCTCGCATATCGCCTACAACTCCCACAAGGATCACGTATTCATAACGTCTTCCATGTCTCGTTACTCAAACCACGAATAGGTACAGTCATACCAAGACAAGGATCACTACCTCCACTTCGATACACGGGAGTTCTGCAATTGGAACCTGAAAATTTCCTGGATTCACGACAATCGCAGCAAGGGCAAATGATACTTCACGAAACACTTGTTCAATGGAAGGGATTGTCCGACGAAGAGGCGACTTGGGAGGAAACAGAGCAGCTCCGCCAGAGTTTCCTGGACATGGAAAAGAACCTTGAGGACAAGGTTCATTTTGGGGGCGGGAGTACTGATAAGTGTCAAAGTGTAGGGCTTCGAGATGGGCCAGTCCGAGCATCATCACGACTAAGGAAGCCCACACAAAGGTTCTACGTATAGCACGTCTCCACTTTTAATTAAGCAGTTCCTCTGTTTCAGTTGTCAATAAGCAGAGCTGGTCATCCAGATTATAAGGATCCAGTAAACACGTTTTTCATATTTCTCATCAGTTTAGAAGTGGTGAATCACTCCATAGCAGTTGTATCGTTTATGATTCCTATAAAGATCAGAAATGCTAAGTAAAGAGGCAGTGAATTTTATCTGCAATTCTCAAGTGTCGTATTCTCTTTGAACTCTAAATCTGGGAACCTATCAAAATAATTTAAACGCGTTTTTTTTTCCAAAATTTAAAGAAGAATTTGATGAATATATAAAAAGAAAAACAGCAGAAATAATGATAATCAAATTCAATAGTATCATTAATAAGAGTGTTATCCACTTCAGATGTAGTCAAAGTCAAAGAGAAACGCACCTAATTATCGGTGGATTAAGTAGGGTTTAATGTGCATATGTTTGGTTAGATGCATGTGTTTTTCATTAATATGAGACTTAGCTTTCATTAGTTTCCAAAAGAAAAGATTTTAGTAGAATAATTAAGCAACGATTAGATTTATGATTAGCGCGAGTTAAGTTAGTTTGATTAGGGAGAGGTTTTCATTTTTAAGAAGTTTATTGGATAATGACACAAAAAATGAGAGACATTTGTTAATGATGGGCCGGGCTAAATCGTGATAAGGCCTTGAAGTGACACTTACTCCCACAGATTCTCATATCAATGTCGCCTATGGTTACTATTGCTCATCAAGCTGTTGCTAACTTTACTATTTACTAATCACGGCATGTGAGGTTTACAGTTAAAGATTTGTAATAGTTTAAGAGTGTATCAAGTAAAAATGATGGATCAAAAGAACAATGTGGTGCAAACTACAACATCTCACAAAAAGGTTTGGTTAAAAGTTAAAAGTCAAAGTTCAAGATTATGAAATATATAGAATTGCTTTCAGTCAAAATTTTAAAAGTTACCATTTCCTAAGAAATTATCCTGATTTTTAGATGTATTAAAGGGTTTAATGAATTAAGTATTTTAATTGATTTGAAATCTAAGTGAAAAAAAAAATCAAACTGAGCCATGTTCTTTTACACGCTGCAATGTTTCTTTTGAGTCGTCTAAAATATATATATATTTTGAAACATAAATAAAAATCTGAATAGTCATTTCCCAAATATATATAGTCCAAACATAAGGTCATTCATTTTGTTCTCCCTTGCCACTTCTTGCACTAAATATATATAATGTATGTCACAATCATTACAAGCATATACGAGTTGGGCTTTGTTAGATCAGCTTGCATGGCAATCATTTTTCTTTTGATAATATTCTTTCTTTCGCCGTCCTCGGCCATGGACCTTCCCGTCGTATCAGACGGTGGTCACCGGAGCAACGCCGAGATTGGCTTCCTCTTCCAAACGTGGATGTCCAATCACGGGAAGAGGTATGAAGATGCTCTCGGAGAGAAGGAACGGCGTTTTCAGATCTTCAATGACAATCTCCGTTTTATCGACCAGCATAATGCAAAGAACCTCAGTTACCGGCTCGGTTTGACTCGGTTTGCTGACCTAACCGTCCAAGAGTACAGAGGCCTTTTCTCTCAAAGCCCTAAACCGAGACAAAGAGATCTCATAATCAGTCGTGGGTTCATGCCACTTGCCGGAGATAATCTTCCGGAGTCCGTTGACTGGAGAAAAGAAGGTGCAGTGTCGGAGATTAGAGACCAAGGCTATTGCAGTGAGTACTTTTACTTGTCTTTCACATTCATTCACATATAATCTTATCACGATCATTTATGCACCATTTTTTTCTTTTTAAACAAAAAGTTTATGATTTTTGGTCCATAGTTTTTTTTTCGTTTTCGGGCGAAAATTAATTAAAACATTTAAATTTAGTTTTTTCCAACCTCTTGATACACAAGTAGAATCGTAGATGTTGGATGGTTCAATTGTATTTTTGATGTGCTGATTATACATTTATATTATTTGATCATAATAGTTTCTTATTTTTATCAAATATCTTTTTGAGATTGTAAATATAAAAACCCAAACTCGAAGAAATTCTGTTTGCATCTACAATTTTTCAGTTTCGTAGTTATTTTTTTTTGTATTTCTCTTTTTGAAATTTTCAGTTTGTTTTTTTATTTTAGTATTAACTATTAGGATCCAGAGAGATTGCCGTATTAAAGTGTAAATCAATTAGAGTTATAACAATATAGAGGTTTCTAAAACTTTCCCAAAATAAATATTTTATTTTAGACCTCTTCTGATACCATCATATGTTTAAATATTATAATTATATCGAATTGAAAGAATATACCAATTCAAAATTATAGAAATCTCCACATAGAGTATTTGATATTCACAACTAGCTATAATTCATACTCAATTGTTTTACACTTTAATACGGTCATTTCTCTAGATCCTATATAGTAATAATATATTTTTAACTACTATATGCAACTACTTGCGCTTGAAGCAATCGAAAAGAAAATAATGATCAAATATTAATATCATTGCTGCTTTCTCTTTATATTTGAAATGGAAGATAGCTGCTGGGCATTCTCCTCAGTGGCAGCCGTGGAGGCAATAAATAAGATCGTGACAGGAGAGTTAATCTCACTGTCGGAGCAAGAATTGGTTGACTGCAACTTGGACAACCACGGTTGTGATGGAAGAGGCACAATGGACAGAGCTTTTGAGTTCCTTATCAATAACAATGGTCTTGATTCCCAAATTGATTATCCATACAAGGCCGTTCAAGGCGACTGTAACCGCAAAAAGGTTCCATCTACTAGTGGTTCAGTAACTAAACACACATTCATATATATAAAGTGTGCTTATGTTTCACTAACTAGTTCACCACTTTTGTTTTGTGTTTTCTCAGGATAATTCAAAAAGATTACAATTAAGGGTTACGAGGATGTACCAGCGAATGATGAGACTTCTTTAAAGAAAGCCGTTGCTCACCAGCCCGTGAGTGTTGCCGTTGACAAAAAGGCCCAAGAATTCATGCTCTACAAGTCGGTATATATATATATAGGCACATAGCAAATCTTACCTATAAAATTTACTTTTTGTTTTGTTAAATCCAACATATAGAGTCAATGAACTTCAACTTTATCTGTTAACATGTTTGATGTCATGAAGGGTATATATAATGGACCTTGTGGGACACAGCTTGACCATGCAGTTGTTATCGTCGGGTACGGTAGTGAGAACGGTCAAGACTACTGGATCGTGAGAAACTCATGGGGCACGCACTGGGGAGAGGCTGGCTACGCTATGATGGTTCGTAACTTTCAAGATTCAACAGGTATTTGTGGGATCGCGATGGTTGCTTCATACCCTCTCAAGAACTAGACTTCGTATGCATGAGAACAAGAATCTATACTAGCGCTTTCAAAGGAAATCGTAATGGGTGTCTGGACTTTGTTAAATGTTTCAGCCATATGTGCTTATTGAACTAATGTTTAACTTTTGGTTTATAGGATTTTTATCAAAAAGGGTTTCGTATTATAAATTTGAGATCATTTTGTTGGGTTATGGAGCCAAATCTATTCCGAGTTCAATCAAGGAGGGAGTGCTATAAGTTGGTATGAGAACCATGTTAGACAAGGTTTTAATTCGCAAAGCTGATTTGCAATATATTTGGGAAAAAAAAAGAGAAAAGTATTCATGGATTGAGATGCTCTAACAAATGAAAAAAAAAGAAAAAAGAGAAATGTTCGGTTCAGTTAGTTGACAAAAAAGAAAAAAGAACTCGGTTCAGTTACCTAAAAGAACCCTGCATATAAAATGTTTGGTCTCGTCTATACTAATACCATCACATACATACAAGTTAACTGCATAATTAATCATAGAGAAGTTTATGTCATATACATGTACAATGTCTCACATGATTATATATAGAGCATTGTCATTGTAAGTATGTATGTGAGAAATGATTGGGTGGGTTTTTCAAATTTTGAAAGACCTAATTAATATTTAATTATTATTCTTATTTTATTATTTGTTGAGAAATTTTATTAGAAACTTGTAATTAGGATGCTGTTTAACAAGGTAATATAAGAGGTAGGACATGTTATGCATACCATTTTTTGGTCAACACGATAACATATTTTTCTAAATTAGATACAAAATCATCCAAATTGATGTTTGTTTCCTAGTGTTGATGGCCTGGCGAAACAGGTCAAAGTCTCATGTACAGATTTTAAATTTCTACGTTTTGTATGATTATTAAAAGTTCGATTTAACAAAGCTTTTATAAGTAGAACCTTGATAATTTGGTTGACTTTTCTCTATTATAGCTTTTCACGCAAAGAGATCCAAACTTGTTGTTTGAGATGGAGAATAGGCCTCAGGTGTTCATCAGTTACCGAGGAAAAGACCTGCGCAAGACTTTAGTGCCACATCTCAAATATCATTTGAAAGATAGCAACGTGAATGTGTTCACAGACACCAACGCAACTGGAGAACCGTTAAAGAATCTCTTAGACCATATTAAAGATTCACGGATCGTGATCGTCATCTTCTCCATAAGCTACTTGGAGTCACGGTGGTGCTTGGACGAGCTCGTGGAGACCATGAGATACTCACTGAGGAAGAAGCTTGACTTTGTGATTCCTATCTTCTACAAGGTGCGGACTTTTCACGTTAAGAAACAGAGCGGAGATTTCGGCAAACCGTTTCCAAAGTTGCAGAGTAAGCATCCCCATCACAGGGTCGTTAGATGGAAGAAAGCTTTGAAATTTGTCGCTAAACAAATTGG
Source organism: Schrenkiella parvula (assembly GCA_000218505.1). Classification (NCBI taxonomy): domain Eukaryota; kingdom Viridiplantae; phylum Streptophyta; class Magnoliopsida; order Brassicales; family Brassicaceae; genus Schrenkiella; species Schrenkiella parvula. The sequence continues at coordinate 10,803,448 of CM001193.1, read as the reverse complement.
ATTGGCTTATGAAGAAAAGAGGTACAATATTTGTTTAGGTCAAATTATCAAATCTCTCATGATTTAAAGAGTGTCTTATCTTCTTTATCTTTTATGTTTTGCAGTTCCATTCCAGAGTTGACTTTCATCATGACAATTGTGGAAGTCGTTAACGTGCTTTTAGGCAGAATCGCATTGAAAGATAGTAACCGTAATAATACTCCAGTAACATCTACGGTGAGTTCTTACTTCTGACATTAATTTACAACTTGTCTTGAATGTAACAAGGTGGCTGAAACTTTATAGCAGGGAGAAGCATCAAATCAGATTTTGGTCGATGTCAATCAATTAAACGACCTCTTTCACTTGTCAAAGACACCTGAAGCTCTGGATCTAGACAGATTTTTTCGAACAGGATTCATGTTTGGCTTTGCATGGAAAGATCTTATCTTGACGATGCAGAGTGGTAACAGCTTCGAGATTTCTCCTCCTCCAAACTCTCTTCAGTTTCATATGAATATTAAGAGCCTCAATTCACTAGGAAGTGAGTCATTAGAGAAAGCGATAAACTTGCTTGCCCTTCACATGATGTCTGAACAAACACATCCTGCAATGATCTTCAGTAATTGGGACAAAATTGATCACTACACCAAGAACATTATCTTCTACTCTGCACGAAAAAAATGCCACATGCTCATGGCCTACAATGAGGTCTCTGTCTGTCTCTGCCTCTTTGAATTTCTTTCTTTCTTTCTTTCTTTTTTCTAGAAATTTCCTCTGTTTTGATACTTATGCTTATGGTATGATGACTACACAGAGTACTGATTTGAAGTCTTTTCTATCAAGTAATATTCCCCGTGTTGGTACTTCCACATTAGAGCCTCAAGATCGTCCTCACCGTAAGTTGATATCATGGCATATAGACCTGCAAACTTGTTGTCCGACTAGCGACTAATGATTTGACTTGTATACCGCAGATGGAACAGACACACTTGCCTTGGTTAAAGCCATTTTTGTGAGTTGCATTTCGAGTCTGTCTTACAGTTTCAAGCGTTGTTTGTGTCTTACGAACGATGATCCGGAGGATTCGGCGACATGATCCTTCCATTGCAAGCAACTGCTATATATTCTTTCTTTTGCTTTGAGCCTTTGTTTTACCTTCTTGCGAATGTAGTCATACTAGCTACGTTGAAGAAAGATCAATTAATAAAAGAAATAGCCAACTGCGACCAAACATGTGATTTGTATGTAATATCTTCTTCACATTGCAGTTTTACTGTAAATAGAAAGGTTTACATTTGTTTTTTACGGTTGACCTTACTTAAAGAACAATATACTACTTGGAAGTTAAAAAAAAGATATGAACACCGATATGAACTAAGATCATTGTGTTTCCCAGTACAATCGAGTAACGGTCCAAGAAGATCAAACCATATTTACCTAGTTACCGTACCTAATGATTTAATAAAGCGTAAAAGTTAATTTGGAGCGAATCAAGTAGATTTTTTTTAATTAATTGTGTAATTAGATAAATATAACTTTAGATAATAATTTTTGTGAAAGTATCCGATAGTCAACGATTTAAAGGGGTTATACACTATAAAAGAACTTCACATAAACTTTAGATTGATCCAGTAACAGCTAAGTTTTTTTATAGATTTATTCATTTAAAATTTATGGAAAGGTCAAGAATATTACAAGCACATTCGTCTGTTGTGGTCTCGTATATGTAAAATTACAGGTTAATGCGTCATCGTCCATCAGTCAAACTGCAATATAGTCTTCGGCTGTGTATGATCTATCAATGGGTTGACCTGCAATTTTGAAAACATCATGGTACAATTGTAAAAACGTATCACTTAAAAAGATACTTCTACAAAGTACAATTTTAAAGTTTTTTTTCTTAAAAAAAATTATGATACAAAACTTATCAACCTCTTTTTTCGGGCTAAAACTGTTTATATGAATACTACAAAATTAGTATATATAATTTTGGAAAACAAAATGGGAAATATAATATTTTAATGCCAAACTTTTAAAATTCGGTCATTTTAATTCTGACTTTTAGTTTGGTTCGTTTTAATATTAAATAAAATTGTTGACCGACATTTAAATCCCTAACTTTTAATTGACTGAACCAAATTAAGCACGACGTTAAATGACTAAACGGACAGATTAAACACTGTTAAACCAACGTTTAATTAACTGTTAAAACGTAAACGACGCCGTTTCTCTCTTCTCCTTCAACAACTAAGTCTCGAAAATCCTCAAATCAAATCAATTTTTCAATTCTGAAATCCCTTAATCGAACCCCATTGAACATCCCCTTCCCTTCTGCTTTCTCTTCTCTTTCTCAATCCTTGATGAGTTCCTCTTCTGAACAATCTTTCTCAATCTTTGATGGATTCATGTTTTCCTGTTTTTGTAGAGTTGTCTTCGTGTCTAAACGAAGAAGATTATGAAATTCTTAAAAAGATCTTTGTTTGCATAAAAAGAGGTATACCGGGGAGGAGAAGAGACTATTTTTTTTATAATTAATGAAAATAATTAAGTAAAGAATTTGATTGTTTCTAAAACTTGAAGTGATCTTATGTCACTTGTCACTCTTTTAGGTTTTTTTTAGCTGATGTGGATGGTCTAAGAAGCCCCAAATTAAAACTTTCATATAGTATAATTCTAAGAAAAATGATTTTGACAATGCTTTCGGTAGATAAACCTTATTTACTAACAGAATATCAAATAATTTTTTTTTCTGTATTCAAATCAGAAAGCACTAGACGACCACCGGTATATTTGTCGGAAATTGCACTATATTTAAGCCAATTACATGTAATATCAAATTAAAGTTTAGTCATATCTAGTTTTGCATGGACGAAAGATCAATTACTAATTAAAAGAGTTTTTTAACTTTTACGAATCAAAAGAGTTCGAAGCCCAAATAGTCAACTACGACCAAACATGTGTTTTTTTGTTCTGTAATACAAATATTTTAAATCATTCTCTTTCTTAATATAAATGGATCTCTTGCCCTTGAGTAGATTAGGCCGTAATAATTACCTTAGTTCCCAACCAAATGGATCGTTGATGTCCATTTCCAAGACCGCGTTATCATTTATATAATAAAACCTATCATTTGGCCAAAATGAATAAGACAACGAAAGATTGGTTGACAAAAAGATGCAAGATAAGGTAAGACTCGGTGCATTGCAATATAATTTGTTTATGACCAAGAGACGAAAGACTCAATAATAAACATCTATACATAAAAAAATGGGGATTTTGGTGTGTTGACTTCAATAGTTACTCAAAACAAAACATTACAATACACTTCTCCTTCTTCATGTTTCATCTGCAAGCAAGCACTGTCTAACTCTTCAACATTCACACTTCAAACATAACCCAAATGTCGAACTTCTCTCCGTCGTGGAAACATGATCAAGTGTTCATCAGTTTTAGAGGTAAAACTCTAAGAGACAATTTAGTGAGCAATCTAGAAAAAGAACTAAAGAGGAGCAATATCAACTTATTCATGGACAAGTGTGAGACGAGAGGGAATCCGATCACAACCCTCTTTGAACGAATCAGAGAGTCAGGTGTTGCACTCGTCTTCTTCTCAAACAAGTATCCCGAGTCATGCTGGTGCTTAGACGAGCTTGTTGAGATCAAGAGGCAAATGGTGACAGGTTCTCTTGACGTTTTTCCAATATTCTACAAAGTGGAAGCTGACTCCGTCAAGAGACAGAGTGGTTGCTTCGGTAACACTCTCCTCAAAACTGAGGATTCTGTTCGCAAGAAAGTTGATCGGGGAAGCTACAAGTCGATACTTGAAACAGAGGCTATGATTTGGGGATGGAGGCAAGCTTTAGTCTCTGTTGGAGGAGTAATGGGTTTTTCTCATAAAAATGGCCCTGAGGCGACTTTAATTAGTGATATCGTGGTCAAACTTAAGGAAATGATAGACAAAATTTCTTCTCGAAGAAACTATCTCTTTATCATAGAGAAGCCACTGATGCATCCCCAGAAGGCAGTAACGTCGTTGTTACAAGCTCTAAACCTTAAGAAATCAGATCTTGAAGATCTTATTGGAGGGCCGTCCATTCATAGCAAAAGTGCCGTTTCCTTGAGCACTGATCATCTGGTGTTTCTTGACCTGATCTCTCTTAAGAACCCTGCCCTCGCTCAGCGTTTAATCGAGCGTGGTCAAGCTGGAAAGAATTTTTTGGTATTTTTAGGTTCTCTTGAAGTCTGCGATGAGGTTTATTTTCTAGCTCGGCCTCTCAAAGTTTCTACTATTATTTGTTTTAGTAAGCTAAAAGGTATTATCACTTTGTAGGATTTTGATTTCAAGCCTCTCTTGTTGTCCAACAAACCTCAACTATTTCCTGGTAACAAGCTTATTGTCTCCCAGGAAATCCAAGATCAAAGCTACTCTTTACCAGTTCAAGTCACTAGTAAGTTTCTTGTGTCAGACGTAACATATCACTCTGTTACATGTATCCCTAATTCCCTCTGGATTAAATCTGACAGATTCCGCAGATATGGTAGTAATGGCAGAGAGTAATGACAATTCTCATAACCGTCTTGGTGAAGATAACAACTCTAATGATGCTTTGACCTGCTTTTCATTCTTATGTAACATTATGAGGCTTTTTGCAATGATGATAAGTCCTCCCCCGCCTAGAGTGTTGTTCATCAGTTTCGGCGAGAAGCATCTCGAAAAAAACCTAGTGAGCTCTCTGAAAACAGAATTGGAATTGAATGAAATCACAGTGTATGTAGAAGATGAGACGAAGGAGAGGATAAAAGAGTCAAGGGTTGCAATAGTTGTCTTCTCAAGCAAGTACCCTGAGTCACATCAGTGTCTTGATGAGCTCGTTGAGATCAAGAGGCTAATGGATGCAGGAGATATTGATCCCTTCCCCATTTTCTACACTCTGAAGCCTGAAATTAGGCTAGCTGAATCAGTTAAGGAAATGAAGGGATGTTTCCGTAATAGACTTCTCAAGATAGAGGACAAAGTGCGTAAGAACGTCAATAGGGGCAACGTGAAATCTATACTTGATACGGAAGCTAGAATCTGGGGATAGAGAGAAGCTATCTTGTCCATTTCCTCGAGACCAGGCTTGAGTAATGGACATAGGTATATAAATAAATGCATGTGTTTTTGCTTCTATGTCAACATTAGTTCTTAATTACTGTCTTTCTTTTTGCAGCTCTGATCCTGTGTTCTTCACTGATGTCGTGACCAAGGTCGAGGAACTGTTTGCATTTAAGGAGAGACCGAAGAAGTCTAGTTCCTATATAAGTACTAATCAACTGAATGAAGAAAAGCCTCTGATGCATCAACAGAACACAGCAGCAGCAATAACAACAGTCAAATCCCCCGATGATGACTTCTTCTTCTCCCTAGATTCGTTCTTACAAGCTTTAAACCTTGAAACTACAGACCTTGAAGGCTTCACGGAGATCCACAATGGTCTCGTATCGCTGAGCCTAAAAAGACACGCTAATCTAGTGTGCCTCAACTTGGGTTCTCTTGAAAATCTGGTCCGATTTCAGCGTTCTGTCTCATTCGAATTCCTTAGAAAGGTCTGTCCCGATCCCTTAGTTTTTTCTCTTAATTCTCAATAAACTTTCCATGGCTTCTCATGACATTCTTTATGTACTAATTCTCTGCAGAGCTTTGCTCTGAATCCGTCCGGTATCAGCAGATTTGAAGGGCCTTCTCGGGTCTTTGCACTAGAATCCAACCAACCCCAACAATTGTCTGATAATCGTCTTATTGTCTCATCTTAAAATCACCAATATCACATTAACCCGGTTCAAATCCCTAGTAAGTCCAATAGGCCGACCTCGTTAAATAACCACTCTGTTTTCTTTTACGTTGCTAAAATATTATATAGAGGATACTTATATAAATAAATCTTAAACATAAATTTACAGATGATACAACTTCAGAAGCAAACATGTTTTGAGATGGGTTCAATTGATGACAGGGTACTTGGGTGTTTCCAAAAAATACGGCCATTTATTTGTGTGGTATGTCTGATTTTTATGAAATTCATATGGTGTGGTTTTGAAAAATTTGGGTCACATTAGGCCTCTGGTTTGTTTTTATATTTTTACAAATGATAAGGAAGACAAATGATATTTAAGAAAATACTGTATACGTATACTTGGAGGGGTTTTTGGTTCGATTTCCCACGAAGCTTTGTCATTTATTCAAACAAGTCCATCCCATTGATAACATATTTTACTTAACCCAAGAAATGTATTTGTAAAAGAAAAAATATGTTTTCATCTTCACATATGCCTTCTTCTGGAGTAGCAACGTTGGAGCTTCACTTCTTCAATGGGAATCGGACTTTCAGGGAAGTTACATGGCACGATCGTCCCCGGCTGCTTCTCCGGTAACAACTGACACGGCTCTGGAGTCACACCACTTGTATAACCCGACACGTCCGTACAATTCCAAAGCACTTTCTTAGGTTTCTTCGAAAGCGTGATCGTCACGTTAGCGATACAGATTCCAGTAAACTGATCTCCTGATATTCCGGCCAACTGAGCCGGCATCGTCACGTTCTCGGCGACCATATCTTGGTAATTAATGTTCTGAATCACTGGTAATGCCTTTGGATCATAATGCTCGTCCGGATGCGAGCCGTAACTTCCGGTCATCCAAAAAACGTATTTCATCGTCTTCATCGTCATTCCTCTTACATACACATCCTTCACGTATCCTCCTCGTCCAATCGCTGTTTTGATCCTGCAAATTTGATTTCGGGTTAATCAAACCGTATCAAAGTAAACCGGTTGATTTTGATTGCGTACCTGATTCCGGATTCAGAGTTAATGGCGACAATATCCTCAGCTCGAACATCCTCAATTCCACCGGACATCTCGCTGCCGAGAGCGATCACGGCACTGTCAGGGGAAATGCATGTGAGCCGTCGGATCAAGAGCTGCTTTGTGGGCATGCCGTAGTTGATTCCGTACTGATCCCATCCACTCTTCACGGCGATACAATCGTCGCCGGAGACAATGTAGCAGTCTTCAATCCTCGTGTTCGTGCAAGAATCTAAAATAAACCGGAATGAATTTCAGCTACATCTTACAAAACCGGTTATCGGTACATGATACAGTTTCGTACCTGGGTTGATCCCGTCGGTATTTGGTACCGTGACCGGTGCTAATATCGTCAAACCTTGGATAACAATATTGCTGAATATGAAAAAATAAACACAACTGGTTTAATAGCTTAAAATTTGACAACCGAATAGTTAAACCAGGTGAGTTTTTTTGTAACCTGCTGTAGACCGGGTGAATATGCCAAGAAGGAGAATTCAAGAAAGTGAGATTGGAGATTTGGATTTGATCAGAATGCATAATCTCAATCAAATACGGTCTTGTGTATTTTAATTCTCCTCTCTTGAATTTTCCCCACCATGGCTCTCCTTGTCCATCAATCGTCCCATTCTCACCTTTAAATTCCAAAAAAAAATCTCAATTCATATTAGAAAAATTTCCGATATTTCGGTTAATTCGGTGCAAATTGAGATACTAACCGGTGATAACCACGTCGGTTAAGTTGGAACCGAAAAGTAGACTGATGAATCTTCCACCATCTGTGTCTCTCCCACGTCCGTACGAAGGCAATGGCTCTATCACTTCATAGTCGCTCTCTTCCTACAAATAACGTAACAGAAACTAAACTTATTTACATAAACTACTTTCGAAAAGGGGTCTCATATTGTGGTGGATTTGTGGGCCCAAGAAATGAGAGATCTATCTTAGGCTAAGGCCCAAAAGTAACATGTGGCTGAGATTTGGAATAGAAATGGACGGGTGAGATCTTCCTAACAAGAATGGGTCGCTTTCTCTTAAAACCGTCCGATAACGATCCCCACTAACTCTGCGTCTTTGCCTATTTTGTTGCTTTTAGCGTAACTCCTTCATTACTCAATTTACTCTACCCTCTACTTTTGGAGTAACGCATCCTAAACCTAATTAATAGCTTGCTTTTAGTAGAAAGTTGAAAACCAAAAATTAACAAATTGTGTTTATAGGTCAACTAACGACCCCGAATCATTCAATTGATCACAATTTTAATGTGTTAATTTTTTATATAAACAAATTATTCACCCAATAACCAAAACCATAATTTGAATGGCCCAACTATATATCATCAGAAGAAGCTGGCAAGCAAATGTCACGTGTATATACATATGTATGAAATAAAACAACAACAAAATTTGCAACGGAAAAAAAATAATTTATCAAAGACGTTTGTGGAATTTTGTGTCACGGGGTATATTCATAATTAGTTATTTTATTCTTAAAAAAAATGAAAAGAAATTATATGATATTCTCTATGGAACAAAGTATTTTTTTAAATTCCTAATTAGTTATTTTATTCTTAATAAAAAGAAATTAAATAGTTTTCTGTATGGGACAAAGTTTTATAAAAATAAAAAAGACTTACTTGGGAGGCGAGGATAACAGCATCACGGTGGAGGAAAAGCGTGAAGTGGCTGGTGAGGTTAAAGCTTCCGGTAAGCCACCGTCCGGCGGGAACAAATAACAATGAGCCACCGTAGTCTGCGAAACGGCTAAGCTGCGACACTGCATCGCGAAAAGCTGCCGTATTTGAAGTCACACCATCTCCTACGGCGCCGAACTCGTCAAGAGACGCTGAGTAAGCTCTACACGATACGGCTGAGTACTCGAACTCTTCTCCGCGACGGTGACCGTGCTGACGACGGTGGTGGCGATGAGTATGGAGATCGGTGGCTCTGAGGTTATGTTCGGCATCGGCTGCTCCGGTGAAACCACCGTCGTGGCTTAGAAGGAGAAGGAGGAATAAGAAACCGGCGATGGAGAGAAGGGTTCGCATGACGGTTTTTTTCTGGAAAACGAGAAATGAAAATTATTTTCTTTTGTATGAAAGGAGGAGTTTATATTTATAAGAGACCAAACCCCAACATAAATCATTCGAATTTCTTATAGCATTAAACTTTAAAAAAACATTTGTAATGTTATCCAATCATATTAATATTTAGTAGAATTTCTAGTTTTATCCTTTTATTGAAATAAAGTTAAATACAAATATGCCTTAGAAGGAGACGGTATCGTCCTATTATGTAGGGTAGAGTTTTAATTGAGTGAGCCACACAAACTTGGAAAATGCAAACACTAACTTTCCTTAACTTTGAAACCAACATTGTAGTATGAGACTTCTACAATTTGAGCAACTGTGTTGAAGATTATTGTTACTGGTTGGACTTTATGATTTTTTGTATTATTCGCCAATCTATTTAATAATCATTTTTTCTTTCTTAAAAGAATAACTAATAAGTATGTTTTGAGTTTCCGAGAATGTCATATAATACCTCAGAATCAGATCAACATCTCGTAAAGTCCGTTGAGAAAGTGGATGCTTTTAGTTAGAAGTATATAAAGAAAACTAAAATTAGAAAAGTATTGGATAGAGAGATGATATCAACTTTGTTGGCTAAATAAACTACACAACTACATTGTTTGGCATGAATTGGTAACAAGACTTGAGAAGTATGAAAATATCCGAAATAATAATAAGTAGCTTTTCGTATTTCTAATTTCGGTATTGTGGTGAATGGAGATAGTGGACTGCTCTTTTGTAAGTTCAGAAAAAGTATTTATTAATAAATAATGATGGTAATAATTTAACATTTAATCAATTATATTATTTTAATAGTATACCTGGCTGCCAATATCGACGCAAAAAAATAATAACATATATATATTGGACAAAATACTATAGACATAATGCTATTATACCTGCTACGCCACTTCGATTATTTCTTTACTTTACTACGACGCTAGGTGCACTCGGTTACTTCCTTACTTTTCAAAAACAAAACTTTATACAATCTACTAATATGAAATTAATTTATGGTTTTTCACTAATCTATTTAGGATTTTCTATTGATGAACTTAATAAAACTAAAAGAGTTTCTCAACTTATAGAAATATAAGAATTTTCTGTCAAAATCCAAAAAAATATATGGAACATAGACTGTTCACGAGAGACCAACCCCGTTAAAACTCAAAACAACTTCATGCCATTGACAGATATATGTGTGAACTCAGATTCTCATTGCACATGCAAACCTTACCAAATTAGAGCCAAATACTTTGTCTCCTTTGAATAATTACTTATAATTGTTTTAGTAATTTTACCTAATCGTCCAAATGTCCAATATCGTTTGCCAAACTCGGTAACGGTTAGACATAGTCACATGCACATGGGTGTATGTGATATTTTGTGAGATAAGTTATTGGTCGTTGAGACTTTTCATCTCTAGTTTCGGCTTTGTGGTCAAAATCTCTAACTAACCGATATACCTTCAAGCTCCAATCTACCTTTCCAAAAAAAACTGTCGACAAAACTCAAAAGTCAAAAAGAACACCAAACTAAACCTAATAGACTAAATTTAACCTAATTCATCTAAATGGCTCTAACAAAAGAGACGCGAGGGACGAAGTTTAAATTTTGTCACTTGAGGTTTTGAATATTTCGTGTTTACCTTAACAAAAAAGACCTTTAATCAAATTGAGATGGATGAATCTGATGTATATGAGAACTGCAATTTTGGAAGTGGGACGAAGTATTGTCTGAAAAGGGACTCTAAGTGATAGTGATCAATGATGTGAGCTTTCTATGTCGGCTTGCACGCCACGAATACTCTGCCCATTATCCGTGAGATAGCCTCAGCAATAGCATCAACCCATCAAGTATCATTTTTTCTTCTCCCATTTCTTATAATTTATTGTTCTTATCTATCTTGTTTTTAGTTATTTATCCCCCGTCATATGCAAAAAGCGATATTATAATATTACTTTTGATAAAACTACATGCTTCATCTTTACTTTTTTCATATTGTATAATTTACGGCTATGCAATTTCATTGACCTTTTCAACATTTTTGAAGAGAATTTACGTTTAACTTTTCTACATTTGATTCTTTTGTTTGTTTTTTCTTTCTCTTATTATATGTGCTATGTGTGCTTATAAAATCATAAAGGTACAGAACAAGCATGCTAGAATTATATTATACGAATATAAAGGAATTATGTGACATTACTTTTTAGTTACAGATGAAGAATCTTTATTCCATTTGTGAAAAATGTATTATTTTGTATAACGAAAGTGGGGTTGGTATAATAACTATTGGGAAATCTGAAAAAAGGAAATATACAAGTCACGGGAAATTTCGAAGCAACCGACTAAGCATTTTGATCGATAGTGGTTGGAGTGCACGAGAGACAAAGAGAGATAATTATTCCAATATTCTATTTAATAATTAAGAAAAACAAGTTAGAAGTTCCCTATACAATCCATTACGACAAACTTAACTCAGTTTTTTAGCCTTTTTTTTAATCGTAATAACGAATAACTTTATTTTTCTTATTGTCTAAAATATTTTTTATTATAATTTTTTTGAAAACGATTAAAAATAATTATTCAACGGATAAATTATATATATTCCACCAAAATCTATATAATTGACATTCACATGCATCATATTTTATTTGCACCACACTAACAATTTTTTACATCAGTAACCCTTAATTCACTATAGAAAATTCATGTGTTTGCATAAGAAAGTAAAAAAATTGATTTTTTTCTTTTCTAAAATGTGAAACATATAATTTGCAGTAAAAATCAATTCTAAATGGTCCCGAACAGATTAAACGAAACATTCGAGATACGAGTCGGAACATGAATCCGTCCCGAAATGGACCAATCCAATCCAACAAATATAATGTTAGGCCCATTTATAAGCCTTATCTATTTGGGCCTATCAGTTTAACAAATCCGTTGTAAATCATTTATTTTATCTTTTTGTCAAGCAGTCCGTTGTATATATTCATTTATTTTCTTTATCAAATACTATAAGGAAACATCTGATGGCAATTCTTCGTCTCTAATCCACTACTTTTATAATTTATTTAATGCGAGTACTTGCTTATTTTCAGATACCATATCGACTTTATATAAATAGTACCATAGTTTATCTTCTATATATTATTTAAAAAATGATAAGATAGAAATTTGTTGTCCGAAACTAATTTTTATAATTTCTTCTTAATTGATCTAAAGCTCGATCACCTTGCGTTATTTGTTAACTAATTTATGTATTTTAGTTAGCATGTCAGCAATAGTAGTTATGGAACATATTTTCGTTATATAGAAAACATATTTTTATACAGATTCAACTTAAGAATTGTTTTGTGGAAATATATATGCGGCTATTGATATCAAAGATTTTAATCAATCAAACAACAATTTTTGTTCTTTTGTTTATTCTTGTTTTTAATATAAAGAAATAATTGAAATGGCAAACATCCTATTTGCATTCAAAACAATCTAAATACCTAACTATGACATGATATATGGTTTGATTTTGACTCTTGATTTGAAATATAGAGTAATTAGTTGGTTAAAGTCGCTTTAATAAAGACTAATTAGATGTAATTAAGGACATATCTACCTACAAAAATGTTAATTATTAGGATAAACTCATATTAATAATATGGTTAATGGAGTGGCTCAGTGCTATATTAATAGATGTCCTACCAGTGCCCTTCCAACCCAACTAATCGTAGTGGACAAAGCTTAATAGCTTATACTCCTTTGTATGGTTCAATCATATTTTTTATAATTTTTTGTTAATTTTTTTATAAAACAATTTTAAGCGGACGGTTTTTAGTTGCTTTTGTAGATTAATCTGTAGCCGTCTAGAGTTGGGGATATTGTAATATATATATATATATTTTAACATATTGATATTTTCTAAACACGATTATGATTGAAAACATGTTTAGAGATGGTTTGAAAGTAGTTGGGTGCAAATTTCTATTATCAAACAAACTAATATGCGGATAGATGATTGAAATAAGCAGTTTAAACTCTATATATGTTAATGATGTTGTTAGAAATTAAAACAAATGATTAAGATATGTTTTATACTGCCAGTTTACCAAATGTATTTATTTTATACGTATCATTCTTTATAATAATTTTAGTGTCTACTTTTTCTTAACTGCCAGTTTACCAAATGTATTTATTTTTATATGTATCATTCTTTATAATAATTTTGTGCACTTTTTCTTTTCAATAATTTTTATTTGTATTTATCATATGTATGTTTTATTACACAACCATCAGGGTTATATAACTATATATATATATAAACACAATCTTAAAAAGAAACCCAAATTAAACAATGATGGTTTATATATATATAGTAATTTTTCTTTAGTTATTATTTAAGTAAGGTAATACCGTAAGGCAATATATATATTTATTTTATATAATGATTAAATATATATATATATATATATATATTAATTGGCGATCACACTCCTCGATTTAACCCCACTATTTTAAGATACTTGATATTTCTAAGCCATCCTTTCACTAAATAATAAAAGACTGAGACGGAAATTAAATAATTTAATAAAAATTCGGCCCAACCCACGTGGTTCTGTCGATTAAAAAGATGACCGATGTATTATAGATAAACAGTGTCTTTAGTTATAAGTGTTAGCCGAATTGGTCTCTAACTTATTTTGGAAAGCTTTACTAAAAATTAAAGGAGAGTTTTTTTTCTGTTGTTTCTACAAAAAGAGAGTTCTTTTCCGTTATAATTTATTTTCACCACCGATTTTAATCAGACACAACAGCGATATTATAAATATCACGTTTGTCATTGACATTTCTACTATATGATTAATTATTTGACTTTTTTTAGGCTTGAATATATTTAATTATGTACCGAAAGAATCCGAGACACTAAAGTAACATTTAAATCTAATAATTTTTTGATGACGTTTTTTGATAGATATTGATATGTTAATAATCTTATATGCATATTTAAATTTTACATAAGTTTTTATTAATAGTGGCACAATGTTTTTATATTGATTAAATCTGTAACATTACATTTTTATTCTTATTCGTAGTTCTTTTATATTTGTATTCAGTTTTTGTATTTTTCGTTTATTTTTTAATTTTCTCAATTAAAATTTTCGAGTGTTCGTTTAGTTATATGAGTTTTATATTTTATATATAATAATAGTTTAAATAAATAAAATATAAAAAATTAGAGTTTATAAATCAAAAATTATTTTTAATTTTATAGAAATTAATTATAAAATTATTATGAATTTTTTACCTAAATTATAAATTTGTAAATATAAACTTTTATTTAAAAGAAAATAGAAATTGTCACAAACAATGATTCTAAATCGATTAAGTTAACTCAATTCTGAAAATTTAAATCGATTAAATCAGCAAAATTTTTAAAAGATTAATATGTACTTAGAATAAAATCAAGTATCCAATCTAGGATTGCCTCAACGGCCATAAATTCGTCATCCAATAATGTCATACCATTTATAACTAGACTCCAATATTGCTTCAAGGTTGGAACTTTGTTTGGGCTAGAAGTAGTAGTAACTGATACAACGAATTTGAAATGATACTTTTTAGAAAGTTTGTCACAGTTTTGTGATATTCAATCAAGACATAATAAAAAGTCTTCTATCTTAATTAAATTACCAGAAAATTAAATTTTAGTTTCAGAAACTATGTATTGAATAAAAGTTCTAAAATGTACCATTAATTTTGGGCCTAAGAAGAATTCATAAACGTTTACTAAATACTAAATTTCTAGGAACTTCTAAATCTAAAATCTGCAATATGTTTGAAATTTAGGGATTTTCACTGTAATTTTATAATGAACGTATTAAAATGTGGTACTTTTGAGAATTTTTATAATATTTCTAAATAAAACCTACATAGCTAAGATGATTCAACCAGCATTTTTAAAAAGTCTTCAAAAATAAACTGTTATCATTAGGCCTTGTTTTTTTTTGTATGTAGACATCTAATTTTAGTTTTAATAAAATAAAATTTAAATTTTATGGTATAAGTGATATTTTTAGATAGGATTTTAGAAAAATAAATAATAATAACAAATTTATAAACTAACCCAAAAAAATAATAAGTTAAAAACTAATCAAAACTCACCATATTTTTTTAAAAATCACTGATATAAATGTTATGTATAAATTTATGATGGTTAAAAATCTTAATTATGGTAATAAAATTGTTATATTAATAACATATTTAAAGATTTATATGAAAATAGAAATATTCATAAATCTAAAATTTAGAACAAGTGATGAGTATATACCTCTTATCATATCTTTGTCTTGTACCAATCTCCACTGCCACCTCTATTTAAGCTTCTCTCTAGATCTCTCATATCTATTGTTTAATACTTATAATCTATTGATCAAGCTAAACAAGTCTATTAAGTAGGGTTTGATCAACAACTAAATAAATCAATCAGCCACTTAATCAGACAATGAGCCGAGGTGGGAGCTTCGGAGGAGGACAAAGCACCCTAGGTTATCTTTTCGGGTCGGACAATGAAACTCCAAAAAATCTTCCACCGGCTGCCCCAAAGCCTACACCACCGTACGGTGTAGATTCTACTGACGACGACAAATCTGACCAAAAGCCTAAGATCCCTAACAACAACAACTACCACAGAGCTCAGGGACAAAACTCCGGCAACTTCGTCACGGTAAGTCTTTATTTTACTTCTTGTTCTTTATTTCATTAACTTCACGGTTATAGTGATTAAATCTTCAGGATCGTCCAACGACGAAGGTGAAATCGGCTCCTGGTGGAGGTTCATCTCTTGGATACTTATTTGGAGATAAGTAGAGGAATGAAAATGAAGTTATAAAACTAGGGTTTTTATCATGATCTAGTGAGTATTTATGTGTAGTGATGATCCCTATCTAGATCTCTCTACACATTTCTTATTTATATATGTCCGTACGGAAACGTGTGTTTTGAGTTTGCAGTTAAGTTTTTCCAACCTGTGGAGTGTGTTCTAGTCATTATTCATGAATATCTATCTATATGCATTGCATATATCAATCAGCCTTGCATTTGATCATTTGAAGTTTTTTTGCTCTTAAGTAATTAGGAAAGTGGAGTTCTTCTTTTGCACATGGCAAAGCAAACTCAACGTTGGGCATGTTTTTCTTTTTTTTTATTATAACCGGAAAATATTTTTGAAGCTCAAACTAAATTTCTAAATATGTAGACAACTGAATTTATAGTCATGTAAAATGTTAAAGCAGTCGAAGAGTTGATCCGGTTTCTACCAACAACACAAAATTTCAACTATTAAATTCATGCCCATTCAATAAATTTAGAATTCGAAAACAAGTTTTTTTCCCTTTTTTTGCTGTTTTTTTATCAAACCGTTATTACATCCTTAAATGTGAAAATATCGATTGTTTGTCGAACCTTAAAACTTACAAAGTTAAAAATGAACCTAGCTTCTTCAGCGAATCTCATGCACCCGAACGTGTAGTAGTTGTGAAGTAGCCAAAGAAGCAGACCAGTAACGACAGTGGTACTCGGCATGAAAGCTACGTGGCTTTGACTAAATCCATAATGGGGTATACATGTTTGGATCTGTTTGAAAATTTATAGTTATTATAGGGCAAATGAGAAATAATGAAAAAATATGTGGCTAATTTCGAAAATAGTAGAACTTTCCCAGAGTCCCGGACCTTCTCAAAGCTTCCTCTACCACTGAAATATTTAGCAGCGCTAAAAACAAATTTTCGATCACTGAAGAAAAGAAGATCTTACAAGAGAAGAACCTGAGACAATAATTTCATCTTGCTCACCATCTAATCTTGTAGGTTGATGATTTCTGTTTTTTTTTTCATTTGATCTTGTCTTTTATATTCTCCCTATAAAGAAAGAATATATCTCTATGTTAAATTACACGATTAATGTTGTGTTCTAATGTTGATTTCTTCTAACCATAATTTCTTTGTTATTTTAATCTAATTCCATTTTTGTGGTTGATACAAGAAATTTCTGAAATTAATTTTCTCTGATCTTAGATTTACTAAGAAGAATAATTTTCAGTTGTAATATTGTTTGTTCTGTCCTTCTTGCTTACTTGCTTGATTCTTGAAGTTCTTTATCAAGAATTTGAAACTGAGACTCGAAAACACACATTCATTTCCTTCAATACGTTGCTGTTTGAAGTATAATATTTTGTGTTTGTGGTTTTCTGTAAGATATGTGAGTTTCTCAAGTGTTGCATAGATCTAATATGTTACTCTACTCTTCTTGCTGGCTTGACCATTTGCAAACAGGTTAAGCTAGAGAGAGAGAAAGAGATCACGTAGATCCTAATCTCATGCGGCGTTTTCCTGCTCTTATAGTCAAGCTCAAACTAATCTTTCCGGTTTCAGGATCAAACGGTAACTTAACTCCTCCACAGTTTCATGAGTTCAGTTTGTCATAAGGAAGAAAACAAAACAGAGTGATTCTATTTCTTATGAGAAGCAGGTCAAGTGGTGAAGACCATAGTACCGAAGAAATTTGGGAACGTGAACAATAGCGAAAGAGAAACAATGAAGAAGATTGTGGAGCCGGTAGAGCCAATGGTTGCCTTCAGTAGACCACCGCCATTTACGCCATTCGTCGGTCCGTTGCTCATGTATTCCCTTCTTCAATCATGGTCTAGCCGCGACGAAGACGGCTAGTTGCTGCGTGGAATGTAATTATGAGATGTCTGCCGAAGTTTTCTTAACCAGAATCTCTAAAATCTAGATATGTAATAACCGAGTCTTTCGATAGTCTAGCGAGATGTTTATTAGAGACAATGAAGGTTTGATGTTTATTTATAGTAAATATCGATCACTTGGTTTGGCTTCATGTATGCTTTGTGAATCATATTAGTGATCAAACGTGTTTTGAGTCAGTTTACAATTTCTTTAACTTGAGTGTTGATTCTCTGAAGACGACAATGAGCTTAATATGTTTCATAGCTAATGGGCTTAGCCAACTTAGATCCATCAAACACTATTTGGTTTTTTCTTCTCTGTTGGGGGGTTTTACTTAGTGTTTTGGAAATAAAACAGAAAGCAATAATTTTATAAACCAAATCATGTAAAAGTGAGACATAAACTATGATATCCCTGTGCCACACAGCCCTATTGCTGGGACCAAAGCTCTGCAATAAATAATAATTAGAGAATATAGAGCAGGTACATAGACACTTTTTTATTTTTATTTTCATAATTCTATTTTTAAGAATAAGTTAATAAGAAGACGACAGAAACAGTATCAATCAAGAATCCAAAGGAGAATGTAACACAATATTAAATGTGGGCAAATCCCTCTTGTTGATCTTCTTAATTAGTTCTTAATTATTGAATTCAAAACAAAATAAAAAACAAAGAGTTCCATCGTTTTCTTACGAGTTTTTGTTTAGTTAGTTATGGAAAAAATTTGACATTCAATACGTTTTCTTATCTATCATATTCACCTGAAAGTCAAGAAAGAAAATAATTCTACCAAATCCATCTAATACTTTTGTTTCATTTATTAACCAAACGTCAAACAACAATAGAGTAGTAGTTACAACTTACAATTATCAATCATCTTCTCTAACAACAACATAAACAATCATTGATATACTTTAGCTCTTTTCTTCAAATTTTAACGTTTTACTTTTGGCAATTTCTGTGATATTAAGTTATATAAATGATTGATACTTGAGAAAATAATTTATATTTATGTAATCTGTTATCTCACTTTTGTACTAATACATCCAAAACTGATTTCTTAAAGAATTATTTTTTCTTTTTTTATCCAGTTTTCCGAAGAGTTGACAGCAAACAAAAAAAGATTTTTCAGAACCAAAATTTATTAGCCAAAATAAGATATAACCTACAGTAAACTTGGAAATCTGCAAATTGTGAAACTAATTATTTTCAATAAAAATACGATGATACTTGCAATTGCATGATTGTATTTATCATTAATGCGTTATAACGTTGGATTTCTATTTATGAATATCATCTCTTACATGTAAGTATTTACATTTCTAAATTCAATAACCAAATCTAAAGCCCATTATTATTAAAAAGAAAACTAAATCTTCTAAGATCTAAAAATTCTATATGAACTTTTATTAGTTTCTCACATTAATTATTAATATAAAAGATACAGATTTTAATTGATAATGATCTATTGCAGTGGTAACCATTTTGTTATTATTATAGAATACATATGATTTAATTGTAATGAAAACAATATCATTTATCTATCTGTTAATTATTTATATACCTTTTGACTATTTGTTGTAATTTCTTTCCAGTATATTTTTTTTACCACTATCCTCTTCCTCTGGTTTTTTATAATTAATCAAGCGAAGCCAAAATATAAAAAGCATAAAACAGTAAACACTAGTTACCGCTGAAACGAGCCTACGAAACGAGGACGTAGGTTTTGGTTTTAAAGCTGGGATCAACGAAAGTGACACGTAGATAGTTCCGTATGACCCACGTGGGAAGACGAGGAAGAGTAGGACCCACACATATTCATTGATCCGACCGCTCTTACGAAATGCTTTCCCCTTAGAGCATCTTACACATTAAACACACAAACCTTTTTGGTTTTAGGCTAACACCAAAATGATTATAGTAAAAATAATTACTTCATTAGCATGATAATATCTATTAAGAAACAACCAAAATAAAGACAACAACCCCATTTTATTTATTTTAATTATATTTTTCCCCTTTTTCTGCTCTTTTATTTATTTATTTATTTTTGCGTTTATGGAGTTTTCTAGTGGGAGAGTATTGCGTTCTCTCTCACCTTTAATCTGTCTTTCCATATCTCTCTTCTCTTTCTCTCTTTTCTTTTCAAAGCAACCAAAAAAAAAAATTCACATTGTCTTTCCCTTAATTTCTCGCAATTTTCTTCGATTTTTTAGGATTATAACCAATCTCATTCACATTGATCTTTCTTTTTTAGGAAAGAAAGATCCAATTTTCTCGGTTTGTTCTCTTCTCTGAGGTACGAATCAAGAGCTAGAGAAACACACTGTCTCCTTCTCTAGAATTTAAAAACTAGGGCTTGTTTTTCACAGATTTTGGATTTTTTTCTTTAATTCGGGTGTTGAGGGGAAGAAAACAAAAAAAACAAAATTTGGATGAAAGGTAACCAGAAAGATTCGTCGGAGAAACCAATATGGGATCGGAGCTCATCGAGTACTTCCATACCCGGAATGTTGTCGGTAACCCGACCCGGTCCAAAACTTATGGTTTGGCTAATCTGTTTCATCGTTTTCACTTACATTATCTACATGCTTAAGCTCGTTTCCACCTCACGCTCCTGCGACGATTCCACTACCTTCGCCACCGTCTCCGCCGTCTCCACCAACGCCTCCAACGTCTCAACCTCCGTAGCTTCACGGCGGCGTGAGTGGGAGGAGGAGGTCATAGACCCGGTAAACGAGCCAACCGATCTCAACCACGTGGTGTTCGGGATTGCTGCGTCGTCCAAGCTATGGAAACAGAGGAAAGAGTATATCAAGATCTGGTACAAACCGAAACACATGCGCGGCTACGTTTGGTTAGACAAAGAGGTGAAGAAGAGCATCAACGACGAAGACGACGACCATCTACTTCCGCCGGTGAAAATCTCCGCCGGCACAGCGTCTTTCCCTTACACGAACAAGCAAGGGCAGCGTTCGGCGTTGCGGATCTCGAGGATCGTGTCGGAGATGCTGCGATTCGGTCCGAAGAACGTGAGATGGTTCGTGATGGGTGATGACGACACGGTGTTCGTTACGGATAATCTCATAAGGGTGTTGAGGAAGTACGACCACGAGCAGATGTATTACATCGGGAGCTTGTCGGAATCTCATCTACAGAACATTTTTTTCTCCTACGGGATGGCTTACGGTGGAGGAGGCTTCGCGATTAGCTACCCATTGGCTAAGGCTTTGAGCAAGATGCAGGATCGGTGTATACAGAGGTATCCAGCATTGTATGGATCAGACGATCGCATGCAAGCTTGTATGGCAGAACTCGGAGTTCCACTCACTAAAGAACTCGGCTTTCACCAGGTAAGAGACATTTTGTCGGAGAATTTCAGTGCCATTTGTTTGATTTGGGCAAAATTTGCTAGTAATTGCTGGTGTTGGGTTGTTGCCAAGTGTGGTCGATTTATCTTTGAAGGTTGGAATTAGATTCTTGAGGAATTAATGAAACCGGAATTGAAGATTCTTGAGTCTTAATGATTGATGTTTTTGGTTTAGTGTAGAAAATATAAGCAAGATTTATGATTTAGTTCCAAAATTGGCGTTTTTAATGATTTTGTGACATGGGTCTTGGTTTTAATTGAAATGGGTTTCCATCAATTAGTTAACTTTTCGAATGGAATCTACTCACGCAAAGTTTTGAACTTTAGAGTTTTGTTAGAAAGAGTTCCAAAGACTAGTTTTTAAGGGCAATGGCTTTAGTACCAAACTTTCAAAGTATGCAGCTTCAAAATAGGGCTTCAATGTTATGATGTTTTGTAAGAAGAATCTTAAGCTGGTTAATGATTTCAATTTTCGTTTCCTTGTTCTAAATTTTGTTTGCTTCGATGCTATTTTGGCAAAATTTCCGTGGTTTGGTACCGACAAAGCGGCGCGTGAGTAACTCAATGTCGTCCATTTACTAAGTTAGATAATTTATACAGGTGTAAGAGTGGGACCCGCTTTTCTGTTTTTACACTTCAGTGTGACTTGTGTCTCTCATTATTTCCTATACGCGCATGTGACCCGTGAAATTCACGCTCCTTGTAACATGTTGAATTTTTATTTTTCCGTTTCAGTACGATGTTTACGGGAACCTCTTCGGCCTCCTCGCCGCACACCCAGTAACACCGTTCGTATCAATGCACCATCTCGACGTTGTGGAACCAATCTTTCCGAACATGACCCGAGTCCGTGCCCTCAAGAAGCTAACCGTGCCGATGAAGCTCGACTCAGCAGGGCTTCTTCAGCAGTCTATATGCTATGACAAGCACAAGAGCTGGACGATCTCGGTCTCGTGGGGCTACGCAGTCCAAATATTCCGCGGAATATTCTCTCCCAGGGAAATGGAAATGCCTTCGAGAACGTTCTTGAATTGGTACAAAAGGGCGGATTACACCGCCTACGCCTTCAACACCAGGCCGGTTAGCCGAAATCCATGCCAAAAACCATTCGTGTTCTACATGTCGACCACGAAGTTTGACCCGCAGCTGAACACGACGGTTAGCGAATACTCGAGACACCGTGTTTCGCATCCGTCTTGCCGATGGAAGATGACAAACCCAGCAGAGATTAACACCATCGTAGTCTACAAGAAACCAGACCCTCATCTATGGGAAAGGGTAAGTAACATAATGATCATTTTTAGCATATGGTTAAAATGTGAATAATTTTTATGTACTTAATGGTTCATGTGTTTTGTGCAGTCACCGAGGAGGAACTGTTGCAGAGTATTACAAACAAAGAGGAATAATACGTTATGGATCAATGTTGGTGTATGTAGAGCAGGTGAAGTCACTGAAGTTAAGTAAACTTTTTTTATATAGTTATATTTTTTTTGTATTGATTTTATTTTTGAAAGGGAAGAAAAAATTAGTTTTCTTAGGCTGCTTCACCACCTCTTAATTTCATGCCACGTTATTTAAAATTTTATTCATTGAGATCTCGTTGTAGTTCTTCTCACTATATGCTTGTTCATAAAAAAACATGCAACATTCTTCTAAATACAATTTACCAATTAGAATTTAGTAAATAGATTTTTTTATCAAAACTATATTTCTTAGTGAAATAGATACATTTTAGAAGTTTTCTTTTTAACACTCACAAGGGCACAACCACAAGGTTTCACCTCTTTTGTTCTTTGTTATGAAGTCAGTTTGTTAATGCTGTATATAAACAGTTCGTGAATTGTATTGGACTCTGTACTTCCCAAAACAGTATTCAAAAGAAAGAAAAAGTTCATAGAAAGTCTCAGTCCAAGAGGGACGTCTCAGATAACATCTCGTGATGAATAGTCTTAAACAAAGAATGACCTCAAAACAATCCGCGAGCGTTCAACACTTTAACCAGCACACACAGCATGTATCAACGACGGGAAAAGATGGAATAAGAAAATATTTCCGAGTCGGAAGAGAAACCAGGCAAAGAGTGATTACTTTGGGTAAGCCTGAGGAGGATAAGCCGGACCGGGAGGGTACTGAGAATAGGCTGGAGGGTTTTGAGGATAGCCAGAAGGTGGATAACCTGGTGGAGGGATTTGAGGATAGCCAGAAGGTGGATAACCTGGTGGAGGGTGTTGAGGATAACCAGAAGGTGGATAACCAATTGCGGGTGGGGTTGCTTGATCAAACCGTGACATTTGCTGAGGCGGAGGCACTGCCATTGGCTGTGGACCAAACTTACCGTCTCTCTTGTCCATTTCTACCTTGTGTTGTGTCTACAAGAGCATTATGGATAGATGAATATTTTATCAGGAAGGCTGTAATATTAGTTTTTTGACTAGGTGAGGTTGAAATGGGTTGCTATCATAACTTTACCTGCATACAAGCGCAAACCCTGCGAACAACGCAGAATACAATCATCAGGGACAATAAGCTAAAGAGAATGAAACTGAGATTGCAGATAGGGGGATTCTTACGTGCAGTACACCATGTCAGCTAAACAAGAGAGCAACTGCGAAGCTTCTGAAAGCTCATCAATGCCGACTATACATGCAACTATCGAGAATATGCAAGCCACTTGGCTAAGGCAAACCATAAAACCCTACAAAGCCAAGAAAACATAGATTAGGACACTCGTTTTTTCGTGTTTCATAGTCTTTGTCTGTTTTTATTCTTACTGCTTATGAGTGTTAGTAACGGGCCTGGTTTGGGCAGAGAGGATACTTACAATGATGCAGTTGTCACACTGAGTCGTTTGAATTTGAAACTCATCTTGGAGAAGAAAACGAGTCGACGCCACAGAGGTTCCAAAGCATAAAAATACCTGCAAAGGTTCTGCTATTTATAACGCACCGGAAACTAACTAACACTTCATGGAGTTGTCTCATTAGCCATAACTAGGCATGACAGAGTTTGAATGCTTATGTTACAGGAACTATTCAGATGCTGAAATGACAGTTCTAGAATAACTGGAGTTATAAAAAAAGACTTCATTTAAAGATAGTAGCCTACAAAACCAAGGTCCTTACCTCAGTGGCAAGACAAAGTTGAGGACATTTGGCTTCTCCACACCTGCCACTACAAGGCATGTAACCGGCGCAGCATGTGTACCTGTGAGACAAAGAAGTATCCTTTTTAAATTAAGAAGGTCGAATTAGAATGAAATTTATATCAAGGTATTTGAATGTGTGGAATACCTTGACATGTCATTGTAAAGCGCACGCTTGCGGAGCAAGTATGATGAACAAGGGGCACTGCAAGGAGATGAAGAACACAGTGCATTTACATGTGTATGGAACAAAGCAGAAACCAAAGAGATACAAAAAAATCTCAAAAGTCCTATTACAATGATCAGAGAAACTCGTACTATCTGTGAAATTTAAGATCACTCCATCAATAAATTTCTTGATGAAAATCAAAGCTGATCAACGGAACAAATCGAAGTCAAACCTTCGTCAATTTAAATAAACAAATCACTGGAAAAATTTCTAAATACAGAGAGAGAGAGAGAGTGAGCAACGAAAAATCTCAGATCGAGCAGAAACTTACCACCACAACGCGAAGCAACAATCTGCGAACAACAACAACAACACACAGAAATTTCGATCAACACCCAAAACCAATCAAATACAAATTTTAAAGAGAGGAAGAGAAGAGAGATTACAGGGAGTATCGCCCTGGATGCTGTGCGTGAGATCTGTGTGCCAGACGTTGCGGAAGTTCTGGCGCTGCTGCATCTTCTCCGTGTCGAATTTCGGCGCCATTTTCGTTCGGATCTGATTCGACGACGAAGTGAGTCAATCTAGAGAAAAAGAAAAGCTCGCGGCGAGACACGACAAGGATCAGAGACTCGAATAGTCTTGAGAATCTGATCAAATCAAACATCTAAAGCTTTTCTCACAAACGTGTTTTAGACTTCATCCCTCTCAATCGTCAACTACATTCTTCTCCCCTGGATAGGCAAACTGGCGTTGACGAGACGAAGTCTTGTGGCATTTTTAGAGATAACAATAGTATAAGGATCAAGTCGAAATTAACTTTAATTTTCGAACCAACCTATTAATTTCATTAATTACTAAAACCATCCGGAAACTAATTACTGGTCAAAACATACAAACTGAGTGGGCTAAAAAATTACCAAAAGGCCAATTGAAGAATCGGCCTGTTTGATTGAGAGGAAAAAAAAACTCCATTGTTTCTGCAACTTCCCCGTCTTCGTTTCTCTGTGTAACTCGTCGTCTCGGAGAAGAAGCGTCGAGGTGGAGGAAGAAGGGAGAAATGAGCGGCCACGATTCCAAATACTTTTCGACAACGAAGAAGGGAGAGATCCCTGAGCTCAAAGAAGAGCTGAATTCACAGTACAAGGTTCGTCTTCTCCATCTAATTCGTATATGGTTTGGGTGTGGATCTGTGATCCGCCATTTTTACGATCCTGATCTCTTCTGAATTATTCGTTTAAGTTTTAGTAACTTTTTTTTATGGTAGATCTGTATGAACATGGATTCGGATTGATCGGTTTATTTTGTTGCTATTTAGTAGATATTGGTTTTGGTAGTATTTGGAAGAGTGATGATGGTAATGTGTTCAATGGTTGATTTGAAAATAGATAGAAATGGAGGAAAATTCAGATAATGGCTAGTGCGGGGATGTGTGCAGTCTCGTAGACACTTTTTCGAAATTTAGATTGGTGGATTGTATTAATTCTCGATCTATGTATTGCTTGGACGGTCAGTGATTGTTGATCAAACTCTCATCTTCTTTCGTACAAGTTTTTAAAGTCATTGGAAATGAATGACTACATTAATCTACTGACTTTAGAAGGAATCTTCAACTTTCCTGGTTGTGCCTAAGATACAGAGAGTTCTTCTTTGAGTATATTGATATGTGGTGCCCAGATGGATTTCAGTTGAAGTGGTAAACAAAATCTTATGTAAGGATAAGTCTTCTTGACTATGCTTGACATCTGTTTTGATCTGTCTAAATTGTTTTTATTTTATTTTTTCCGATCTTGGCATCTACAGGTATGAAGTTTTCAGTATAATGTCTAGCACAAGTTTACAATTTAATGAGATGCCTGACTCAAGATGGTGGCGTGCGTTTCTATTTTTGCTTCAGTTTTCTAACCTTTCTTTTTCTTCTTTGTATGCTCCTAGGATAAGAAGAAGGATGCTGTCAAGAAGGTTATTGCGGCAATGACTGTTGGAAAGGATGTTTCATCACTTTTCACTGATGTAGTCAATTGCATGCAAACGGAAAATCTGGAGCTGAAGAAGCTTGTTTACTTGTATCTGATAAACTATGCAAAAAGCCAGCCTGATCTTGCTATCCTCGCAGTAAATACTTTTGTAAAGGTAACACTCTCATGCTACTTTCATATACATTTCTTATCTTTAGCCTACCCAAGCAAAAAGACCTGACATATAGCAAGTTTCTTGGTATTTCTCTAATTTGGAAGAAGAAAGAAAAAGAAGACATCTTACCATAATTTTTAAACTTCCGCTTTGTATCTGGCAGGATTCACAAGATCCAAATCCGCTGATCCGTGCTTTGGCTGTGCGGACAATGGGTTGCATTCGTGTTGATAAGATCACAGAATATTTGTGCGATCCTCTTCAGAAATGCCTAAAGGTTGAGCTTTTTATACTACCTTGCCACTGGGACTTGTATCAACATCTTTATGTCCCTCATGAATTCTAACTAATGAAATATTATGTCTTTCCTGGCCTTTTGCAATCTTCCTTTTCCAGGATGATGATCCATATGTCCGTAAGACAGCAGCTGTTTGCGTTGCTAAACTGTTTGACATAAATGCTGAATTAGTCGAAGATAGGGGTTTCCTCGAAGCCTTGAAAGATTTAATATCAGACAATAATCCAATGGTTGTAGCAAATGCTGTAGCAGCCCTTGCAGAAATACAAGACAATAGTACTAGTCCGATCTTTGAAATTAATAGTATCACCCTCACAAAGCTCCTAACAGCCTTGAACGAATGTACTGAGTAAGTCTTTCCTGATTTCCATATCCTGCTTTCACTCAGATTCTCTCTGATTGACTATCTGTAGTCAGATCATCGTTATCCTTTGTTTTTGGAGAACGTACAGGTTGACGTAATTACTCTCAGTAAAATAATCTGTCGAGTTCCGAAATGACTTGCTTCTTGTGTTATGGCATCAGTTTATCTATGATTTTTTTATTGTGTATCTAACATAAACTTTTGGCAGTTTAGGATGTATTGTTCATTTGTTGTTATTGAAGGTTTTCTGTGTAAATAAATACTCATGGTTTTGAACTTTGGAGAAACGGATCCATAAACGACCATGTATTCCTTGCTTGGTCACTGTATACATATTTATCACTTTCGATCTTAATAATACTGTCTGTGTTCTTCACAGATGGGGTCAAGTTTTTATATTAGATGCTTTGTCGAGGTATAAAGCAGCTGATCCTCGTGAAGCTGAAAATATTGTTGAGAGAGTTACTCCAAGGTTACAACATGCCAACTGCGCTGTTGTGCTTTCAGCTGTTAAGGTGACACTTAGAAAAGGAAAAAAAAACTTATTCTCTAGATTTTCATCTGTTCGCCTGTCAAACTTGTTTGCAATATGCCTTCGCATAGTTTTCTAATGCTATTCCTCTTTTGTTCTTTTTCTCTGCGAGCTTTCCAGATGATCCTTCAGCAAATGGAGCTAATTACTAGTACAGATGTGATTCGAAATCTTTGCAAGAAGATGGCTCCTCCCCTAGTTACTTTGCTTTCTGCAGAACCTGAGATACAATATGTTGCACTTCGTAACATCAACCTTATTGTCCAAAAAAGACCCACTATTCTTGCCCATGAAATCAAGGTACCTTGATCCTAACTTGTAGACTTTCAAAATAAGCAATGGATATATTCTTAGATTAATTGATATTACGTCATGTTGTCCTTTAGGTGTTCTTCTGCAAGTATAATGATCCGATTTATGTCAAGATGGAGAAGTTGGAGATTATGATCAAACTTGCTTCTGACAGAAATATTGACCAGGTAATCCGTACTACACTTTTATCATCTGCTGTTTGTTAAAGTTATTTTGTTTTGGTGCCTATCATGATGGTTTCTGGAACATGCTAGTGTAGGTTCTTCTGGAGTTCAAAGAGTATGCCACGGAAGTAGATGTTGATTTTGTTCGGAAGGCTGTTCGTGCAATAGGCAGATGTGCCATCAAACTAGAAAGAGCAGCTGAACGGTGCATCAGTGTTTTACTTGAGCTGATCAAGATAAAAGTAAACTATGTTGTTCAGGAGGCCATTATAGTTATCAAGGATATCTTTAGAAGATATCCAAACACGTAAGTTGACTTATTTCAATTTTCTTTGTTGTGGCATCTTAAATGCTTTAACTCTTTTAAATCTTGGCTATGTCATTCAACCAAACTTTCAGGTATGAGTCCATAATTGCTACACTCTGTGAGAGTCTAGACACCTTGGATGAACCAGAAGCTAAGGTAACAAAAAAGTTGTTAGTTTGCGTGGTGTAAAATAGCTGGAAGCTTCCCCATCCGAAGTAAATCTTAAATCAGTGAAACTCATACTATTGCATATGTTGGCATCATAAAAGGCATCTATGATTTGGATCATTGGTGAATATGCTGAAAGAATCGACAATGCGGATGAACTTCTTGAAAGCTTCCTGGAGAGCTTCCCTGAGGAACCAGCACAGGTCCAGCTGCAACTTCTTACAGCTACAGTCAAACTATTTCTGAAGAAGCCAACTGAAGGCCCACAACAAATGATACAGGTTCTGCAATGACCTTATGTGAAGCACAGCTTTGCTCTCCTGATCAATTCAAGCACATGTATATGATGACAGGCCTGCCTTTTGCCATGGTTCAAATTTTCAGGTTGTCTTGAATAATGCTACTGTGGAGACGGATAATCCTGATCTCAGGGATCGTGCATACATCTACTGGCGTCTTCTATCTACTGATCCCGAGGTATGTTACCTTGATATGTTAATACTAGTCAACTAGTTCAAGTACATCGGACAATGAGCAACAAATCTGTTTTACCTACAATAATCAGTGCTCTTCTTTTGACTAGGCGGCAAAGGATGTTGTTTTAGCTGAAAAGCCTGTGATTACTGATGACTCAAACCAACTTGACCCATCACTCCTGGATGAGCTGCTTGCAAATATTTCCACCTTGTCCTCTGTGTATCACAAGCCGCCTGAGGTTTTTGTAACCCGCTTGAAAACCACAGTACAGAAAACGGAAGATGAGGATTATGTGGAAGGTAGCGAAACAGGATATTCTGAGACATCTGGTAATCCAGTTGATGGTGCAGCTTCCCCTGCAGCCGCCACAGGTTATATCCCACAGCCAACTCCTTCAGCGGCTGCCCCACCTCCTGTGCCTGATCTGCTAGGTGACCTAATGGGGCCAGATAATGCTGCAATTGTCCCTGTAGATGAATACACAACTCCGTCAGGGTGAGTATAGCTTGAATGGTAAAAAAATTCCATTGCATTAAAAGTTTCTAAAGGCCACTCTGGGGTGTGCAATGGACAGATTTTCTTTGCTCATATCTATTTGGATAACCTTGTTGAATATGAAACTCATCGAATCATCTGAAATTGATTGCAGTCCTCCGCTGCCTATTGTACTGCCTGCATCAAGCGGTCAAGGTCTGCAGATTAGCGCTCAATTAACCCGACAAGATGGTCAAGTATTCTACAGTATGCTCCTGGAGAACAACTCGCAGTCGCTTCTAGATGGCTTCATGATTCAGTTCAACAAAAACTCATTCGGCCTTGCAGCTGCCGGAGCTCTTCAGGTAGCAGTCGTTGAATAGGCTACACATCCACGCTTATATTATGCTGGATGCTTGAAATTGATGTCTGGCTCTTGTACTATTTTAGGTTCCGCCTCTGCAACCCGGAGCATCTACCAGGACAATGTTACCAATGGTATTGTTCCAGAACCTGTCTGCCGGGCCCACCAACTCTCTGTTGCAAGTTGCTGTCAAAAACAACCAGCAGCCTGTCTGGTACTTCACCGATAAGATTGTACTTCACGCTCTTTTCTCAGAAGATGGTAGGATGGAACGCGGGACCTTCCTAGAGGTAAAAGACTATTCTATATGATAAACAGCTAAATTAACCATACCACATCAGCATGTTCGTCATAGACTAAAAGTAGAAAAGGGCTTTCGATACTAATGTTGTCTTTCGCAAATGGTTTGGAGCCTTCAGATGCTTGGGAGTGTAGGGGTGCTCTAGAACGCATCCTAGGTTATGATTTCTTTGATTTAAGTTTCTAGGTTGAGTAAGAAGTACAGTTAGATATTGATTTCTGATCATAAAATATATCACAGCCTTTTCTCTTGGATAATTGCGGACTCTGTATATATATATATATATATATAACATTGTTTTGTGATTTAGACATGGAGGTCTTTACCGGATTCAAACGAGGTCCAGAAAGAATTCCCCGGAATAGCAATCACGAGCGTCGAGTCAACGCTAGACTTGCTTGCCGCATCAAACATGTTCTTCATAGCAAAGCGTAAGAATGGAAACCAAGACGTGCTCTATCTATCAGCCAAAGTCCCAAGAGGCGTACCATTCTTGATCGAACTAACCGCCATGGTGGGTCAACCCGGTCTCAAATGTGCGGTCAAGACTCCAACCCCTGAGATCGCTCCTCTCTTCTTTGAAGCCGTCGAAATTCTCTTCAAGCCTTGATTTTGTTTTTTTTTACAATGTTCAAAAGGTAACTAAATTATTCCCTCTTTTAGTGTATCTAGTAAGTGATTTGCTCTTCTTTTGTTTCCCTCGCTTGTTATCTATTTGCCCTCACTGTTTGTTTCTAATTTTGTTGTTTGACCCTCTCGTTTGTCTCGAAAGAGCTTCTTTGGTTTTGACCTCTCTTTGTGTGATGATGACTTTTTAATTATTTTGATCAGCGAAATGCTTCTATTCAGCAATTAGTGACCGACATGGAATCAAAAGTTCCCCAAGTGGAACAAAGACATTCCTTCCTACACGTAAACTACTTATAGTGTTTGAAAATTAGGTACCTTTCTTTGCACACATATTCCGCAGATGGATGCATATAGTAGACACTGGGCCCGTAATGATTGCCGACGTTGCGTATCTTAAGTACGAATCATGGTTCCTCTGTAACATACAAAATCGCTTTGTTGAAATTGAAACTAAGCTTCTTGATATTGTTGCAAAAAGAAGATTAATATATCTAACCAAAACAAATTTGAATTTGTAACTTTGAGGAAGTTTAGTAGCGTGAGATTGAAGTAATGCCACCGAATATAAAGAGAATAGTAAGACATTAAGCAGCTTCCGGAACCGAGCATGATTGATACATAGAGGTTGGGATTATTAACATTATTCAGCATTAGATATTGATCAAATTGTTTTATTTTATTTTGTTACTAATTGAATAATACATGAAATCATGTATATATGGACCATAGCGTAACATCTGGATTATTGATAACTCCGTGTCATATAATATATCCTCGATATCAAAAGTTAGCTCAACTCTTATTCTTATAGTTGTGTTTTACTATTCATTTTAGTACAAAAGTTTTACAGTCGTGGCCTAAACTAACAAAAACTGTAAATAGTAACAGAAGAATATGGAAAAATTCTTTCTTGATAGATATATTTTTTTCCGCGTAATAACAAAAGATGGAGAAAAAAACATAAGAGAACATTTTCATGAAACTACCCTAAAATTTTTATCAAAGAAAAGTATATAAAACATTTATTTTTAGATGTTTGACCGATGAAACCGTAAATTTGAATTTCGTGCAAGGAGCTTTTTAGTGGAGATCATAAATAAATACAAGATATTCAAGCTTTAAAATAAATATTGTACACAATTTTATCAAAGATATTTCACTAATAGAATAATATCTTTGGCCCCACCAAGATATTATATGAATGGAATATCTTATATCTCTATAGATAATGTTTTAAATCTTGGCATTTCATATCCAATATTTTTTTAAATATTTATGTATAAATTTGTTTTTCTGATTTATTAATCTGGATTTTCTTTTTCAACTACTCTAGTAGTCTAGTATTTTTTTAAAAAATTATATTTTAAATAAAATACTATAGATAGGTCTGGGTTGCGGATCAAATCCCACTGATCTGCTCTGCCGTGGGTTTGAGTTAAAAATTTTTGTTTACAATTTATCCGTTAGATCTGTTTAACTGAAAACCTAAAATCTGCATCAGCCCCGCGAAAATAATGCAAATCCCGTGGGTAAGGCAGGTAACCGCAAAAATTTAGAAAAATTAGAAAATGAGTAAACAACATACATTTTGGTCTAAAACATAAAAATAACACTTATTTCTAACCTACAATATCAAAACGACACACCATTTAAACATAAAAACGATATAATATTTTAAATGTGGATATCCACAAATCCGCTTTTAAAAAAACCGTAACCGCACACATACCGTATTATATTAAGACGACCTACACCCGCCTTGCAAAATTAACAAAATTTATTTTTCGGATTCACACCTGACCCGCAACAGATCTAACAGATCGAATCCTGCGGATTTTGAACCATATTTCCATACCAAACTATATGTATTTTCGAGGAAACAATCATATATTGGAAACTTAGAATGCTTATAAATTAAGTATGTTTATATCCATAAAAGAAAAAACTTGGGGCGTGAATTACAAATAATTTTTTTTTCATAAATCCAGAGCTTCCTTGTACGATATGGTTTATGATTTTATGAATAAAAATACAAAAGTTTGATTAACAACCAAAATAACCATTAAAGTAATGTGATTAGATTTTCATCTCTGATAAAGTCGCCTCTCTAGTCGCAAGCCAGTCTTCTTCCTCTCTCGCTTTTTAGAAAATTCTCCCTAAAATTTTCTAAATTCAACACAAAACCTCAAGAGCTTCTCAGGGATCCTAACAAAAGTAAGGTTTTTTAAAAGAAAAAATCAAAGCTTTTTTTTTCTGGGTTTTGCGTAACTATTCATCGTTCTTCTTCTTTTTCTTCTTCATCTCCGTTACAAAAGAAGTACCTTTACATATGTTTCGTAGGATCACGAACTCTGTTTGCTCGCTTCTTCTGTGCTCTATTGATTTGCTCTGTTTGGTAGTTCTGAGAAAAAAGGTTTTTTCTTTAGTTGCTGTTCTGTTTCAACCCACTTGTTTAGTTTCTGGTTCTACTGTCTCTAATTTTGATCTCTCTGACTTATGTTCTTATTCTATTAGAGTTTGGATTTGGTTTCGCTCATACTAGTATCTCTCTTATAGTCAACCTAATTAAGGGGTTTTCAATACTATTATGCTGAATCAAGCTATTTTTTATTTCTAAAATTCTCAAGGATCATATGATTTTCCATAACTACACAGAAAATTTAAAAAACCTTTTTTTTTGGTTGGTGAATTGAACACACAAGAGTCTCTAAGGGTTTGGGCGTTGTTTTAATCTCCTGGCTAGCTATGATCTCATTGTTTACATTGAAGTGTTTAACTGTGGTTTCTCTGATTCTAAGTTTGATCACAGAGCTGGATTTTTTCCCTCCCATTAGAGTTTCAATAACGAGTTTTCATATATATGGTCTGATAAATTTCAGGTCAAGAGCTGAAATACACTGATCGGTGAACTGTCTAAACAAACTTCGTTTCACCATCCAAATTATGGGTTGCTGCTGCTGTTGTTTCCGGAGTCTACCCGAAGTAAAGCTTCTTTCAAATTATTTCGAAGAAAAGTGTTTGTTTTGGTTTTCTTTTCTTATGTTTTCTTGTTTTTCAGGAGAGCTCAAGAACTATAGATGAGCATGTTCCTTTATCTCGTGCCTCGCCTTCCTCTGTGGTATCATCCACTGAAACACAAAATAGAAACTTGGTGTCTAATATGTTATACACCGAACAGCTTCAGCCTCCTATTCCTTTAGCATTCACGCCTAGAAATCTTCAAAGTCCATCGAAATTGCCAAAAACTGAGAGCGATTCAAGCCAAGGAGCTCGCCCTATCACAACACACAGTGTTCCAGAGAAGGAAACATGGCCTGTTGATGATCGAACTGATATTGATATAAAGAAAAAGGATAGAGAAACCATCGACGAGTGTCCAATTTGCTTAGAAGGTATTTTTGTTTATCATTCAAAGCTACATACCAAAGATAGCTTTCGGTAATCTTCATTTGTTTTCTCTTTCTCTCTTTGTAGAGTATGATATCGAGAACCCGAGATTGCTCACGAAATGTGGCCACGATTTTCATCTCGCTTGCATTCTTGAATGGATGGAAAGAAGCGAGGCTTGTCCAGTTTGTGACAAGGTTTGTGTCAGTAAAAAACCGCCTTTTTTCACATACATTTTCGATTTCCCTGAGTCACTTGACAGTAGAGCCTGTTTCTTTTATTCTTTGTGCAGGAACTAGTACTCATTGATTCATAATCAAAAAAAGAAGATAAGAAGAAACAGAGAGCATGGAACAAGAAGTGCGAAACATCATGGTACATAAAAGATTTTATTAGACTGGCATTGGGTGATAGTGTGGTAGTATGTGATTGAAATTGTTGGTATACTACATTCATAAGCTTTGAGTTCCTGTTAATTGTTTTTTATTCTTACCAATCTTTTGATTATTTTATATCAGACAAGATACAGAAGAACAAATTAGGATGTAGGCAGAAATTACACTTCATTGTTTAACAGACTTTGAAAAAAAACTTTCATATTCATGATTTTTTTACTCAATCTGAAAATTTAAAAGAGCAGTTTGAGAAAAGCCTAAAAATGCAGAGATTTTACTGTGTAAAAAAGGACTCTGACAAATTTCTTACATAACAGTTTTTATTATTACTAAACCCTCTGTATAAGTCTAACTCTTATGGCTAAAATAATGATTATGAAAAACAAGAAACTCTAACCTTTTTAACTTTTACAACAAGATACCCCTAAAGACATCTCTCTCTATTACGGTGAAGTGTTATGAATCTGATGAACATTGGATAAAAGCCTTGTTAACTTACTTAATGTCTCTCTAGCCGCCACAGTCTCAGGATGATCCTCTCCTGAGATCGAAGTTCTGATGAAGATTGCTTTTCTGATTAAATCATCAGCCACACTGAACTGCCCACCACGTTGCATCATCTTAGCTCGAGTCTCTAGCACGGTGGCTCGAGCCAAAGCAAGTTCTTCCCATAAAATAGGGTTTAGCTGTGCACTTGTCTGAACAGGTCTCCAGCAAAGCGACTTGTCTAGCCACTTCTCCACTGGCGTCACTAGTGTTTGGTCAGCCGCTTCAAGAGCATTCGTGCAGACTCTGAGTAGCTCTACTGCCGCGCTGCATCGCGAAAACGTTATGAAAGTTCTAACCGCTAGAGGCAAGATAACTTGTTTCACAAGACTCAGCAGCTCTGTTATCTTCAGCTGAATAGTCGGAGCTTCGTTACTGAAACCGAACAGCAAGAAACAAACCCCCCAGATCTGCTCTGCGGTTTCAACGGTTGAGCCGCGGTTTATCACTGCTCGAACCATTGCGGGCGCGTTTTCGTGAACCAGTACTCGATTTCTCGCATAGAGTTTCACCAGCTCGTGAATTTGTATAAACCCTAGCTTGATGCTGCTCGTTCGAGCAATGTTGAATCTCAGCAACATAGAAGCAGCTTCAGCTCCTGATCGCTTGGAGTTTGAAGATGCAAAACCGCAGGTTATAGCACGTCTCAGTCTTCTCCACAGCCGTTTCGGACCTCTGTGTTTCTCAGGGAGTTTATAAGCAGCCAAAGCTAATAGAGAGGTTGGAACCGGAGCCGGAGCTAACCACCCTCCCGCAACAACCATTCTCGTAGCCAAACTTCTCGGTCCATCCGCATGATCAAAGATCGAAAAACACACTTCAAACAGCTGCAACAGAAATGCGCTTCTTCTCAACAAACTCCCGTCCCGGCCGCTACATGACATCTCTCTCAAGGGCATTCTGTTTATGGTATCCAAAAGCCGGCTTGGGTTTATAGGAAGCTCTGATAATATCGCTCCCACGACCGCTAATCCCAGCGTTAACCGTCCGAGCTTCTCTTCAATCGTTCTCAACGCATCCATTTCCGAAACTGGATAATCTTTGACGTTTCCCTGCATTAACGACATAGCTTCAGCACCAGAGAGATAAGAGAGTTTCAATGGCTCCATGTTCATAACTCGGGAGAGACGGGTAGATATCAAAATGTGAGTCCCTCCTCCAAACCGAGGAAGAAGATCCATCACAAGCTTTGAATCCCACCAGTCTTTTTCGCTCTCCAAGTTATCGATCACAACCAGGAAAGGTATATTCCTCATCAGCTCTTTCCTGATTCTTGAAATCGCAGCATCTTCTTGCTCTTCGAAGCTCTTCATTCGGGTTTTATCAGAACAATTCTCTATCCCAACATCGACTTCCAAATACTGATAAAGATTCATATAGTTCTGTCTGATGTAACGGCTCTCACCGCCTATCCAAAGAACCATCTTATACCTCTGGTGATGCCGATAAGCATATTCAAGAAGCAGCTCGGTTTTTCCAATCCCGGATTCACCCGAGACACAAGCCACACCTTTCCCATAAACAATCTTCATGGACCGTTTTCTCCTCGTGTTCCGGCCTACTTTCACTTGATTACGCAATGGTAAATCCGCACTTTGCATCTCTATCTCTTTCTCTGACTCCTTCCACACAACTTTCTCTTTACCTTTCTTCCGTCTCTCTTCCGCTGAACCGCTTTTATTCCACCCGAGCATCACATTCTTCTTCCTTCTCGTCGGTCTAGCCTTTAGCTCAAAGTAATCCCTTTCCGAATCTCCAGCAACATCTCCAAATAAAACAAACTCTAATTCAGATAACTCCTTCTTCCTCCCAACAAAATTCTCGTTCCGCGGATACGGAAACTCCTCTTTCTCCGCTTTGTCCCGCCATTTGGTTAGCCTCTCCACTATACTTCTCATCCCTAACCGCATTGCCAATAACGTAACCGCCCTGAACACACAATCTCTCCAATTACCTTCATGAGCTTCAAGCTTCCAGTCATCAACCCGCGATAATCCGTGAACGGCCTCTTTCCATTCTTTCTCAATCCCTCCATACAAATCCCATAGTTCCCCTCCATGCTTCTCCCACAAATCTCCTCTCTTTTCAACTATATCTCTCACAAGACAGTCCCTGGGAGAAAGATCGAAGAAAACCGGAACCAGATTCTTCTTGTTTGCGAAAAACCGTAGCTCCTCGATTGTGTAAGGATTCTTGAAAGCCTTTCTTGTTAGAATTATAACCCCGAAGGAAGCACCGTCCATCGCTCTCTCGACTACCCTCTGTTTCCGAGAACTCCTGCACCTTCCTCTATCCGACATGAAACAACTCATCCCTTGAAGCTCAAACTCAGCTCTGAGCCAATCCGCAAATCGAAGCAGAGAAGGCTTCTGACCGTGCAAACCCAAGAACACATCGCAGCATCTCACCCTGTTGTAAGAAACAGAGACGGAAGATGTCTGAGTATACGAAGACGAATCATGACCTCTTCCATATCTAGAAGGCGTGTATGAGATCACACTACTCGAAGCGATCCGATCAGCCTCGAGGCTCTGAGCTTGAAGAGGCGCGGCGTTAAACCCGAGCTCAGGGTCTTGAAAATCGTGAAAACCAGAGCTAGAGCTAAAAGGATCGAAGCTGTCACATTGAGCATCAGACCGAGTGGATTCGGATAGTTCTTGCTGAATTTTCGGAGATCTTGGAGAGAAAAACGGAGACTGGTTAGCTGAGAAGAAAGCAGCTGATGAAGATGAAGACATGTTCCTAGATGGCTTTGTCGGATATTGTCCGAACCTGGAACTGTCACCTCGAGAATCCATAACCACAATTTTTCCTTAATTGACAATCTATCAAATCCCATAAATACAGCCTATATGTCCATCGAAGCCAATCTGGTAAAGGAGAAAAAAAAGTCAAAAGCATGAGGACATGAAGCATGGAGATAAATAAGGATTAGAGTCTTGATTTCAGATTTCAGAGTGAGCTATAAAAGATGCAAGATTTGGACAGACATGAACCCTAAGAAGGAAAGTTTACAGCTTTCAGAGCAATTTTGTGCATAAATTTGGTAACAAAATGAAAATTAAACGGCGATGAAATCTCCACAGTATAATACCATAAAGCTTTCTTCTCCTTCTTTTGTTTAAAATCTTTGACAATAGTGAATAGTTGGTTTCACATATAAGGGAAAAAAAACCCACTTCCCAAAAGCAAATAAGTGATTTTTTTTATAAGGAAAATAATTGATTTGAGGACGTTGCAGATCTAAGCAGAAAGGGAAATAAAATAATCATTTTTAATGAAAATGAAAATGAAAATGAAAGTTTGATTTTTTTTTCTTATTCGTACAGGGATTCAGATCTGAGAACTTACATAGCTCGGCGTCTTGTGTATACCATTAACAAGATCACCTTGAGCTGTTTGTATACCCAGATACTTCACAAGAACCCTAAAATCCAGAACTTTTTTTCGAATTTGGGAATGAGGAATGCGAGAAATCACTGAGTGCACCCTGAAGAAGAAGAAGAAGAAGAAGAAGAAGCCAGCTCGAATTAAAACGACGTGTGTAAAATTCCTTCAAGAGAGTGTATCAATCAATCAATGAGAAAGGAAGTTGAAAGTGAGAGATAGAGAAAGTTTAAAGAGAGAACAAAGAAAGACGAACTAACACTAGGAGCTTTCATAGAGTAGCAGGATGCATCACCATTTACAGATAGACTTTGAAAAGGACTCTAATTTATTTTGGGGTTTATTAAACAAAAACAGGGGAGACAAAAGCTGAGATATTTTATAATGGAATATTCAAAGAAGAAGAAAAAAAGGGATTTTGAACAAAACCCAGAAGAGAACAAGAAATGTTTCTTGATACCCAGAAGAGGAAAAATCTAATCAAGCGTGGGATTTTGGGGATTTTACCGCGAGAGGGAAAGAAAAACAATTGGGAATCGTTATTTAGAGAGAAGCTTACCATTTTTGAGTTTTCAAGAACTGAGACAGAGAAGATAAAATTAGTAAGTTTTTTCGAATATGTAGAGAAAGTAATTTTTAGGGGTCCTTATCCAATAAACAGAAACATGGGCACTGTCAAATCACAAAAAGATGAGAAAAAAAAACACAAAGTCTCTCTCTTTCTCTTTCAGAGATTTGCTTCTTCTATTCTCTTGTAAATATTATTATTGTTCAAAGGGAGGAAGAGAAGAGACAGAGATTGGGAGAAGTGAAATTTCGAAATTAAAATAATTATTTTTTTTAAATAAAAGAAAAATTGAGACCTAAACGAAAGAGAGATCAAACTAGGTATGGCTTGTGGGCTCCAAATCACAAAGTAATTTTCTAACCAGTGTTTTTTGTTTTGTCTGAAACTTCTGACGAACAATGATGTTTCTGATAAGAAAATTTCATAAATTTAGTCTGTGGTTAAAGAAACAGAGGTTCATCATAGTCACGTCCCTCCCCTTTCAGGATATGGGCGCCACTGTGCCTTTTCGTCTGCTATTTTCTTGATAACTATATATATATCTTCAAATCAGATAAATATTGTCCCCATTAAAATACAATTAACCATGTTTTGGCTTCATATAACGCATTTATACAGCACTAAAATCCGATTGGACAAGGAAGTTGTTGTATGATTATCAGAAAAAGTAGAACATAGTATGATTGTATATTTGTATATTTGTATACATAATACATAGTTGTTTTCTGTTTTTTGTTTTTGGTTTAAATGTTAAGAGTATGCATAGTTGTTGACATTGACAAATGACAATTTATTATTTAAAATCTTACATGAAACGTTGTGACGTGCAAGTGGTAGACCAAAAGACATGACGTAGATAAATCGTTGCATGAATATCCATTATAAATGGAATCTATTGGTAGGGCTTCATCAATAATATGAAACTAAATAGATAAAAGTTGTTTTACTATTATGATGAGCCTTGAATAGTTTGCATTACAATAAACAATATATTATTTAGATCATTTCTTTGTTAATTTGCCTTCTAACGGTCGGGTCAATTCAAATAGATAGATCACACGTTCCGTATAATGGCACAATAATATTAAAACATATTATAATCGTTTTGTTTTGTTTTACTATTAATTAAAGCGTGCTTCTTATTTGTTTGTTATGATAATATACTTCCATTTGACATATAACATTTGATTTCATTTATACACTGTACTGTACTTTACTATTCAAATGATCTTAAATATTTGTTGCTTTGTTTTACTTACACTCATTTAAATATAATATAAAATAGATAGTTTGTAAATATATAGTGCTAATTAAGCCATTTTTTTTTCATTCAGATTACATTCATGAAATGAAAACATTAGAATCATGACTTTATCTCTCTAGTGCATAAGTCATCGTGAAACTAATGTTCTAGTCTGTTCGATCGGGAATGCCACACAGAAAATTAACATATTGCTCTTACACGATGACACACATAAATTAAGAAAATGGTCCCCATGAAAAGGTGATTAAAGATTTTTCTTTATGGGTCTATCAATTATTATGAATTTTTTTATAATTATAGTTAGTTACAATTAATTAAATGGTAAAAAATACATAGTTTTTTTTCACATGCATTGCAATTCAATAGTTTCGATTACGCTCCAAGATCATCCAGTTGAAAAAAATAAAAAAATCTAAAAATAGAATAAACAAACTTATTAGATAGAAGTTTTGATGGTATTTAGTATTAGACGTGTTCACGACCAATGTTTTTGTGAGGGGTCAATGATTGAAGTAGACCTTCCCATGAAAGCAGTCCAGTTCTCTGCCTTTACAAGCAATAATTGAATTTCTAAAATAAATTCCAATAAAATTATGTTAAGGATATATGTATCTATTTATGCTAAAGCCTTTAAAAAATTGTAACACAGCTTAGATTTTTATTAACATAAAGAAAACCAATAATCTGATTTTCAATAATAGAAAATGTATTACTACATTTCGTTTTTTTTCCTACTCCTTTTGTTAATCCGAAAATTTTGAGCTAAAATCCAAATTAATCTTTGAAATTTATGAAAAACTAAATATTTTTGTTAAAATAAAAAATTACTGATTATTTCTGAGTAAAAAAGTCCACAATTTTTGATGTGATTTGTCTGAATATTTTTAATTTTCGACATGTTTAGTTTGGTTAACAAAAAAGGATTAACTCTAACTTTGGCCAATCTAGTTACAAGATGAAAACTTTAAACCAATACTAATCATCAAGAATTAATTTCAACATTTTATATATGTTATAAGTTATTTTTTCCTGTTATTTAGATTGCTTTGTCGAAATTACAATCCCACTGCGATTTAATAAATTGTATAATGAACTAATTTTAAGGAAAAACAGATTAATGTATACCCTAACTCGGACCTTAAGAAGCTAAGATGGCTATAAAATGTGAAAATATGAAATCAATAAGGGATAATACATCATATTAAGGAAATAGTCTTTGTGTGTTTCGACACCATATGGTTGTCATTGGGAGTAACAAACAACTCAATGATATGTGCTGTTTATTATGGTACACCGAATGATGTTCGATGTTTCTCTTGTTGCTTCCCAAGTCGGTCCAAAAGGCAGTTTTGTATCTACATTGCTCACTCCATTCCCCACGTGTCCTCACGTGATGTTAAACGTACGGTCCTGATTCCTTCCACCAACTCCATTGAGTCATCCACGGCTCCAAATCAACGCGTCTCCAACACTCGCCCCTCAAGAGGCCCATCCACCATTCTTATGAAACCTTGATTATGTCAAACAAAACTGAAATAAGATTGATTAGCTTTGTCCAAAAGAAGAAAGAAATTTCGGATAAACCAACAAGAGTAACGTCAAATGTGTCCTCTCAATCAACACCAATCTTGAAATATTTGAGGTTATAAACAAAAAATAATTGAAAACCTACATTTAATAAGATATAGATGATATAATTATTTTATAATATCTTTCCTTTTTGTTCGACAAACATATTTATATTAAAAAAGGACGATTACAAACCAAAAAACTTGGAAACCCATTGCCAAAGAATCCGTAAAGGCTAGTTTTGTATACTTAAAGATGAGCAAACAAAATCTTTAATGGCAAAAGAATAGTCCTTGTTAAATTTTATGATAACATTTCTCTTCTTGAAACTTTTGAGAGGACTCATTTGGGTAAAGAACACTTATTATAGTGAAATGTATACTGTATACAGGGCAGAAACATACAACGAAAGCGTCCGAATTGTACGTGTACTTGTGATAATACAACATGATTGACTTTTTAGTAATAGTAAAATAAAATAATAGAGAAGAAATATGGAACTTACTATTACCAAAAATTAAATTACATATGTAGTACCACGGATTAGTTGCATAGAGTAAAACAAAGGTGTGAACTAAGATCCTTTCACCTATGTGGTTTGGTGGCTGCTCTGATGCAGAGAGTTCTGAAACATTACTATAGTATTTCATTATTAGTCCCAACACCAACTGTCCATGTATGTTTGTGATACATAAAAACGTTGAAATTAAAAAACATTTCTGATGTATTGCATGGGAAACAATGTACTCCCTTTCTATTTTCTTCCTCTTCCCATAAGAACTATGCTGATTTTTTTTTTTTTTACTTACATGAGGTTCATAACATGATCACTTTCAGTTTCTGCTGGAACTTCATTTTTAACAAGTTACACCGACTATGTTTCTAGTAATATTTTTTCAAAAGTTCCTATCATAGAGAATATATACATTAGGAGCTTTGCATTCGTTTCAATGAACATATATTCTCATAGTGTATTCATATGTTAAAAATAAAATCTTTCTACATAAGAAAAGAAAAGTCTGAATTGGGTTGCATGAAATGCACAAATCTGAATAAATGTTATTTGTTCCACACTGTAGATGGCAAGTAAAAATCACTGGTATATAATAAGGTTGAGGTTTTCAGGTCATACAGTTCAACACAATTCTAATAAAACTAAAATTTTGAATGAAAATTTTCCAAGAATTACTGGTATAAAATTTATCGGGATTGCTTAGAACTTGTGAAAATAGTTTTTTGTTTTTACGAAATTGGCCAATCTTCTTCGTCTACCTAAAAAATATCAGTGAAATAAAGAGTTTTACGATTCTTTTAATTTTTTATTCATCTCACAGATAGCAAATGCAACAGCGGAAAAATTCGCCAGACTTACCGATATCCGTCACATTTTTTTATGTAGAAATTACGCTACCAGTTTAAATTTTCGAGTCGTGTTGGTTTCTATCTTAAAATAAAAAATTAAAATAATAAATAAGTAGATCAATACATTTTTTGGTTTATCATCATAAATTTCTAATGAGGAAATGGAATGGTAGAAAAGGATGCAAAATATATATATTTCGATAAAGTCGGCAGTATCCACATCCATACACACGATAGCTCAAATTGGAGCATGTGAATTTTGCTGCAAACAGTTTGTACATTCAATAGAGATTATTATTATGCACAGTTTTACTATGTCCCATTTTTTCTATGATTTGAGATTTCCCCATAACAGTCGCAAATACTATAGATTTCAACATCGTTGCAACATATACACTATGATAATCATAAATCAAATTGTTGTTGTTAAAGCATGTGATATGAAATTTAGATATCATTTCATCATTGTTTGGTCTAAATCAAATAAATAAAAAGACATGCTATCTAACAACCGACAAAAATATATAGATAGTGTGAAAAGAATTAAATACAGAGACTATCCAATTAGCGTTCTTCTTTAAATAATTAACTCTCCATTGTCGACAAAACTGCACGGTATGATCTA
Organism: Schrenkiella parvula; assembly: GCA_000218505.1. Classification (NCBI taxonomy): domain Eukaryota; kingdom Viridiplantae; phylum Streptophyta; class Magnoliopsida; order Brassicales; family Brassicaceae; genus Schrenkiella; species Schrenkiella parvula. The sequence goes on along the minus strand of CM001193.1, from coordinate 10,759,497 downwards.
AAGTCCAAACATAGATAGGTTAATTAAAAACTTAATAATTAAATCTTGCTAAGAAAATATTAAAGTGTCATTTAAACTAAAACCATCCACATTGATGTTCATTACTGAATGTCACTTTATTAATGCATTGACAGTGTCACAGTATTGTCTCCTCGTGGCTTCTTCTGTTTGAATTCAAAAGTTGTGTTACAAATATTTTAGATGATTGTTATCAAAACATTTTAACCTTTTCTCGAGTCTCTCTGCTTTCTATACCAAGGAACCTTTGGTGAAAGCCAAGAGCCAAACCAGTCAGAACCAGAACTAAATCACATTTTGCAATGATTCAGATTTGTTATAACATTTTTATTTCCTTTGGCAAAGACTGAAATACAAATCACAATGGACACATTGCAACGGGGAAAGCATCAAAGTTAAGATTCAGTGAAAAATCTGCTTTCAAGAATCACTTTCTTTTGACTGCGAATCGGTGAGCTTGGTGCTGAAATCCCAGACCTTCTTTGCTAATTCTGAATCTTTGGCAAGTGATAATGGTTTAGCAATGTTGCTATCTGAGAAGTATTCGCCTGCAACTCCTTTAACCTGAGGATGCAATGCCACGTAGCAAGTTGTTGCCGCCCCCTACAAAGTCGAGTATTCGACATGATGAACCAGATAATCAACAAACCGAATTAACACCGGTCTATCTTTAACCAGTACCAGTTCTCTCCTAGGATGCAACTTAACCGGAAATTTTTTGTGGCTAGTTTGTAACTGATTGGTTATTAGTGTGAGGTATAGAAATTAGAAGCATACCTGCGGAACAGTCTTGAGCACATATTTAGCCACTGCACCAACAGCTCCTGCATCAAGCCAGTGACAGAGAGGGTTAAAAGCAAAACAAAAGTATATATACACCTTAAAGAGCATGGACTGATGAAGGTGGAATCAGATAAAAGAAGTTACCAGCTAAATAGCTGTTGAAGTAGCGTCCGAGATTTGTCATAATGGCTCCTGGATGAAGTGAATTTGCTGTAATATTGACTCCATCTTCCTGTTTTCATTGATACCAGAATTGAGTCAAGATAACCATGGAACTATAGATTCTTTATTTGATAGATCCTTTTTCGTTGTAGTTACCTTCAGTTGCTTTGCAAGCTCGTTAGCGTGCAATACATTGCAGAGTTTGGACTGACCATAAGCTCGAATACTACTGTAACTGCAGTGGAGACAACCAAGGAAGAATTTTACATTTTGAATAAAAGACGGGATCTAAGAATGACTTTTAGGTTCACCATTAGTACCTTGACTTGTCGTTGATCTTATCGAAGCGGACTCCTTCTGGATACGAGAACCGATGAGCTTCTGATGCTAGATTAACAATCCTTCCTTCTCGTTTGCTTTCACGTGATGTGTTCTTCATTGTATCTAGCAGAAGTTTGGTCAACAGAAAATGACCTGAAACATAATTGGATCACAATATCCATGGCACTGATCAGAAACAAATGATGAGACTATAAATTTAGGACAAAAAGCCATATTGCTGGTTTGATTATCTTACTAACCTAAATGGTTGGTTGCGAATTGCAGCTCGATGTTGTCCTTAGAGAGCATAAAAGGACATGCCATTATCCCAGCGTTGTTGCTTACAAAATTGAGACAACTCAAAACATTAACCGTCAAATATTCCCAAACCACTATACATGAAGCACAGTGTTTCGATGGCTTACATCAAGAGGTTGAGTGGAAGACCAGCAGATTTGTACTCAGATGCAAATTTTCTGACAGATTCCATTGAGCTTAGATCTAACTCCATGACATCGAGTTTAGCCCCAGGGACTTGATTGACAATATCTTGCTTAACTTTGGCACCAGAGCCAGTGTTCCTCACCGCCATAACCACGTGCACACCACGCAGTGCAAGAACACGCGCTGTCTCTACTCCTATACCACTTGATGCTCCTGAAAACATAAACACAAACAAAAGAAAACCTAAGAAACGAAGCAAGTCCAATAAAGGTAAACGCAGGGTAACATAATAAGCTAGTTCCTAGCTATTTCAATTCTCTGATAGTCTGATACAGAGCATTTCGTTCTTGCATATGTCTATTAATACACCAATTATGATCAACTAAGAACTCGATATACCAAGAAAAGAAGTAACACTTCACATACAGGACACCACGATTGGCTCAATTAATGCTAGCCTCTAATTTATATGCAACCTGTGGTGTCTTTAACTTCACCAACTCTACTCTTGTTTAAGCTTAAACGGATTCGATTGTTTTTGATTCAAGTACATACTTTTTTGTTTTCCTTTTTCCCTGTTAGGTTATGAAACATAACACGAATTACAATCAGCTGAAACAGAGACTAGCATATGTAAGTTACAAGCACATGTTGCTTTGCAGATCTGAAGTTATTTTCCCTTTCAGGCAAATGGTCCCAAACATATTTTACATTGAATTCAACAGACAAAGAAAAAAAATATTAAAGAAGAGCTCTTGAGAAGAGGCTTTGTGAAGAAAGACTGTTACTTTATTGACAAAAGACAACAACTTTCAAACAGTGATCGAATCAAAAATAAGACCTTGATCATAAAACCCTCCCCAAAATCAAATCTCTTTGCCTACAGGTGAAATCAATTCTAAGACAATCAGAGAAGACATAAACTCGTGAAATTGTCGAAAAGTCAACATATTTAGACAAAAACCCAAGTCCATGTGTGAAAGCTTTGATAGAAGAAACCTGTGACTATGGCAGTGAGGCCAGTTCCGTCAACTCCATGTGTGACTTCTTCTGCTGTCGAACGAGACGAGAATCCAGATGCTCCTTTCGATCCAAAAAACCACATCTTTTTGTGTTTGGTTTTTTTTTTGTTTTCTGGAAATCGAGAAGATGAGGAAAAAAGAATAACAAACTAACACACTGTGAGAGATTTGTTAACGTTTTCTTCTCGAGTGGTGGAGCGATTTCGCTTTATTTCTTATATTTTAATTTTTTAGTAACATTTTGTTCATATGTGAAATGTAATTACTTTTATATGAAAAAGGAACGAAAGTGCAGAGAAGAAGCCTCACGTAAGTGGAGAAGAAAGATAAGATCTGCAAACCCAAGTCGAAAGAGCTTACGTCACATCTAGGAACAAAGTCATAAAGTTTCCATTTTGAGAATCTTTTAAGGATTTTACAAATGTTCTCCAAACCAGTTCCAAGCTTAAAATAGCTTCAACCCACTTTAGCTTGATTACTTAACAGAACATAGAAGATGTTGTGTTATTACTCAGATTAAGAGTTAGCCAGTCTGAAATCGTTCACTTCACTTATTTTTCTGAACAAAATTCCTTCTTTCTTACTGGTTTCAAGATAAAATTAGAGGAACAGAGAAGCAGAGGACCTCTGATAGAAGTGGTAGTGAGACTAGTTTTGTCAACTCTTACATTACACAGATAAGTAGCTTCGATCCAACACTTTATTCAGTCTGAAATTGGATGAAATGTACAAGATCCATCATATTAGTAGTCAGTCACATGAGCCATTAGAAAAGAAGGGAGCGTGTGGCTCAGGTTAAGAGAGTTCTTGCTATTGAGGTTACTCTAACTTCCAACAGGAACAAAGCTCACAAATCCATACTTGTTGCCATCCAAATCCCAATCTAATGGCCTGCCCTTTGTTAGTAGATCCTACTTAGTGGCCTCAGATGTTATACTAGTCGAGATCAATAAAAAGCAAGCTAAACAAATTGGACTGGAGAGATTAAGAGGGGCCGCGCGAGCGCAGGCCCCCACAGCAACAAATAATGACGCAGGATCTCCCACATGAGGAGACCTTAAGCTAAAGCACACTTCCAGAGTGCAATGGAAGTCACTAGCCTAGGCCACGAATCTTCTTGATCGCCCGTTGACCCCGTCCAGGTAAGTATCTTTTCAGGTTCGACCTTCCGTCTTATTTATACCGTACAAGTAACAGCTGTACCAGAGTGGAGTTTCCGATGTGGGAAGTCTCAGGCTGAACTGTACAATACTTATGACAAAAGGCAATAATCAACTCTGTTATCATTTTGTTCATAAAAAAGGAACCAACTTTGTTAGCATTTTGTTTGTCAAACCATGAATGACGTCTTTTTTTCCCTCTGCCTATGGTCTTTAAATCTCGCAGGCCTTACCTACCAAACTTTTCTGTGTTTCTGACATAAAAAATGATCTGGCACTAGTTTAGCTAGCCATTCGATGATACTCATAATAGACTACTCATCAGAGTTAGCCACATACATGACATATCAGCTTTAGCTATTGCCATCTTAGTGAACAATATTGAACTTTTGTATAAAATAATAGTTTCGTTCTTGTTGAACTAATATAATCCACAGAGTTACTTTTACACAGTCCGAACTGTAACACTCTCCATGAACCATTAAAGAAGACACATCCTGTGGCTCAAGTCAGAGAGTTTGCCAGTAAAGTGACTTGTCTTCACAACGTGTGTGTACTGAGACTAAACTTAGACAACAACTTAATATTGAACTTTTGTATACTGGAAGGGGCCGCGCGAACGCAGGCCCCCACTGCCACAAATAATGACGCAGGCTCTCCCTCATGGGGAGACCTTAAGCTAAGCACCCTTCCGTTATGTGCAATGGAAATCACTAGCTTAGGCCACTCGTCTTCTTGATCAAGAGTCGACCCCGTCCAGGTAAGTATCTTTCAATGTACGACCTTGGTCTTATTTTATACTACGCCAAAGACGAGTGTCCCGTCATCAAGTTTTCGATGTGGGACAAGCAATGTTATCTTTACTTTAAGGCAGAGTTTCGATATGTTCTATCAAGTATCAACCTTAGTTTTCTCCATAGATGGGCCTTATGATTATTTTCCGGCCCAGATCAAACCCAGTTGATTTTGCATACCTTTTCTTGTTTCTCTTAACAATCGCTATTGGCTGTCTATTTATTTTATCAAATTTTATCTTGTGAAAATGAATACATTTAGTTGATGAGTTGGTTCAGCTCATCTCAAAACTCTACGAGTTTATATTATCTTTGTGAGAGCTTTTCCTCCTGTGAACTTCCTAGCAATTTTGCTTTGTATGACCCATCATTTGGAAAAAAATGCGATGTTTTAAAAGAATTGAACGGAACCGTTAAACTATTTTCGAATTTAAATTATAGACTAATTTAATAAATCAGAAAAAAAATTTGATAACACAATAAGAATTCGATGATGTAATATTTTATCATGTTTTCCAATGCTTAAGTAGCTCAAAGGGTGGATCTACTCATATATGTGTACAATTTTTTCGTCTTCAAAAGTGATATGGTAAATTAAAATGGAAAACATATAGTTGATATATATTTCTAGATATACAAAAATTTATTGTATTAAAAATGGTAATAAAAATTTAGTTTGTGTAATAAAATAATTATAAAAATTTAGTTGGTGAATTATTATGGAATTTTCCTTCAACTAAAATGTAAAATTTCCATTTCTTCTAATTATTTCTCTTTAATGACAAACTAAAATGTAAAACTTACAAATTTCACCAATCTATTTTATAAAAAAATGTAAATTTTCGTATTGACGACATCTATATATAAGTGTAATGTATTCGAGAAAAAGAAGATACGAAAATTTTTTTAGAAAAAAACTTTTGGTGTGGGTGTGGTGAAGAAAACATGATCGATCCTATTTTGATCGTCGTACTTGTCATAGTCGTCTTTACGTTCATCGTATTCTTCTCGCTTTATCTGAGGGCTACATTTTGCTCCGACAAAACACAAATTGTACCGTTTGAGAATGCCTAATTCAAATTTATAGCTATTTTTCTATTATCATTTGTCCTCTATTCTATGTTTGGTTTTATTTTAATTTTTCTCTATGCATTATTTTATTATAAATTATAGATTTGTAACCTAAACAACAAGCAGATCGCTTGTGCGATGCTACAATATTTATCAATAATATTTTATTTATTTTGGTTTATCGATTTTGTAATTCTATTCTATATATTTAACTGATATTTCAATGACTTCGTCATACTTTGCAGTGTTACGTTACATGCTCGTTAGTATACTAGGTGATTTACATCTAAATGTGAAAACGTTATTCTTCGGAAACAAAATCTGTATGTTCTCTAAACGAAAAACCAAAACAAAAAAATCTATATAATCTCCAAAAGAAATTAAGTACTGCGAGATGGTAGTCCAACAAAGCTTACACTTTTCAGTTGTATAAACGAAAGAAAGATAAAACGAATATACAAAAGAGGTTCCGTTTTTTCTTGTGAATCAAGTCATCAAGAGCATTAGGGTTGTACTTCAATCTTGCGTTTATATTTGATAACGGTGACGCATATGATCGATCATACGAAAGTGTAGAGACTGTCGCCAATGGTACTTTATAGCCGTATATACTCTTCATATTGTGTGTATAATTTACTTATTTTTATAATTGGGTACAAATTTTACATAAATAGTAATGATAAATTAGATGGTATCAAAATTTTCAAGAATTTTAAGAATACTTTCATAACCGTAAAAAAAGGTTTAACTATTGGAAATGGGAGGGGCTGCGCGAACGCAAGCCCTCACTGCCACAAATAACGACGCAGGCTCTCCCACTTGGGGAGACCTTAAGCTAAGCACCACTCCGTTACGTGCAATGGAAGTCACTAGCTTAGGCCACTCGTCTTCTTGATCACGAGTCGGCCCCGTCCAGGTAAGTATCTTTCAATGTTGGACTTTGGTCTTATTATGAACTACGCCAGTGACGAGTGTACCATTCTCAAGCTTACGATGTGGGATAAATGTTTTGCAAACATGATCTTCAATCCAGGATTTCGTTATTTCATTAACCCTAGTTGTATACCTTGATGGGCCTCAACTTAAGGCCCTCCTCGATGACTAATATATGGCCCAAATATATTTGACTATGTTCGACTCCTTATGATCCATGTCTTAGTCAATATGCTGCTAAATTAAACCTGTTGCAGTACTACACGATTTTCGATTTTGTTATGTGTTAGAATGACAGTCACTTTTATGTTGTTTATAGTGACTATAACCTTTTTTTTTCCTCAGTAGACAAATCAGCTCATTGAAACAACAATTCCTACTAATTGGAACATTATATTACCATTTTTTAGTTAATCTGATTCTTTTCTACAAAAACAACAAAAAGTTGCGATTTCATTAACAAAAATTAGGCCTTCTGTACAATATGTGTTGTGTAAATTAACAGGCCAAGAGTTGAGTCACAAACACGAAAATACATGACATAAATATTTTTTATTAATACCGATCTCTACCATGCCACCACTTTGACCTACATTCCATGAAAAGAAAAAGTCATTGGTTGCATTAGAAAAAGAAAAAAAAACACATCAAACATATAGTCAATAAAATAAAATAAAGAGCATTGCTTTTTTTTGTAATTTAATAGTAAACGATTAATCTCACCAGGACTGTTCCCATCCGGGTCGAGACTTGGACATGCCGTAACGTCCGTAAGGAAAACCGTAATTTTGAGGGCGTTTGGCGTTTTTAAACGCGCAGCAACCGACGCAGTAAACCGCGATGAGGAAGAGAACAATGACGACGTTAACTATAGAGAGCTTATGCCAATCGCGCCGCACCGTCTCTAAAACGCCAGCTCTACACGAGTCACAGTCATAGCAAAGCACCGTCGCAGCGTTGTTCCACCGGTAACAATCGGATTCTTGCTGTATCGGCGTCTCACTGTTATATACGCACGACGTAGGTGGCTTGCAGCATCCAGACTGTTTCCCAATTTATAGAATGTCTTTAATATCTTGAATTATTATGAGCACACAAATTATCTTTTTATGATACTATATAACTAATTAATACTCTGTATGATGTTGTTTATACAATATAGATATAAAAAGGGGTACCTGAAGAGGAGACAAGTCCTTTTGGAGATAATCAATAGGAGTCCAAAGAGAGAGCTTCGAACAAGTGAGTGAGCCCAAGAGACAAGTCTTTATAGTCACCCAATAACTAGCATCCGTAACCCTTGTCTTAAGCCATGGATGATACTCTTCAAGCTTAAACTCTTTATAAACCCTGCCAGTCACACCCACACCACCACCATGGCTAGTTACAATAAAGCCAAAAAGGGTCAAACCCATGAGCGCAACTATGGTGAAGACCATGAAGACGAGGTACACCCACAAGACCCAAGCCACGTCACAACATGCACCGATCAGACCAGCTAGTGACAAGACAAGGATCGCTAGGCCTAAGACCAGAAGTGGCTTCTGCAGGAAATGCTCGCATGTTGTCTTGCTCTTACCCATCCATAGAGCTGATCCTATTATAACTATGGAGAAGATTAGTGTTAGGATGTTCAAGAATCCTATTACTGTATTGCTCGTTCTGTTCATTTTTCCACTCTCTTTTTTTTTGTTATTTAAAAATTTGGAATAATTCTCTGAATCTTTTGTGTGTGTCTATACTAAATTTTTCTTGCTGGCTTGTCTCTCTCTCTATATATTAATCACATATGCTTCAGCCACTTTATACTTTAAGATTTTTTTATATATATAATTAATATAAACACATTGTTGTTGGTATATACATATTCACACGCATTTTTGATAAAATTCAAATAAATAAACTTAGAGAAAACAAAAGAAAAAAAAGTTGATGAAATTATTCCCTTATCTTTTTATCTAACTTCTTGGTGTTTGCTACTTTTTATGTGATAATGTATGCGTCTTCACTTGCTTTAATTTCATCACTTTTGAATTTTGATGAGTGGCTTTACCTTTTTTCTCAATAATTTTTTTTGTTATTTCGTAGATTTGGATTTTGAAGCTTTATACCATACCAATTCAAAATGTTGGTTGAGAGTCTTTTTCTTAAATATAGGCTTTTATGATTTTGGTTGGAACTTGGCTATTAAGAAACTTCTCTCAGTTCGACTACCGATAAAAAAGAGTTCATACTTCAATAAGTGGGATCATAAGACAAACTTCTTAACCATTAAGTAACGTTTCCGGCCCAACTTTTATGTCATTTTTATTCATGGATTAATCTAAAGTTAAAAATACGTGGCCACAATAATTTGAACTTTAACATATAAGATAAAACTTTGAGCATTTAAAATACAAGAAATATATCAACTGCAATTACATCATCATCGTCAATAATCATTGCTTTAAGGGTTTTGTTTTTGAATTGCAAGAATCAACTTCTCTTTTTTTCTTGTCACAATCAACAAATTTTTCTTATTCAACTAGATCACCATCCTTAAGAAATTGGGTAGAAAGTTTAAAGTTTTTCCAAAAAAAAAAAACAAAATTCTTTATTTGTCGGATAAGTATAAATGGTCCGACTAATATATGAGCATGGCAATAAGTACTTATTATCTTAAGTTCAAGCTCAAGCTGAACACTCACACTTTATTAGCCAAGTTGATGCATCAAACATATGAAAGATGTAACTCTAAGATGTTGTTCTTTTATCCTGTTGCTGAAACTCCAAGTGTGGAACAGAACCAAGTATTTGAACATTGAGACCTTAAGCCCAAAGAACAAGAACCTAATGCATGCAACTACTATAATCAGAACCTAATCAAAAGTAAGAACTTGAGTGTCTTCTATTGATGCTACTAATTAGTAATTACATGACAAAGTAAAAAAGAACAAAAAAGGAAACATTCATCAAATCTTTCTTTTTTTACAAGCCTACTTTGAATCAATCAAGATATATCAGATGTTCTATAAATTTTGACAAATTATCTAGTAATTAACACGCAACATATTTTACAATTTTTTTGTTTATTATGTTTAGTTTCTACAGTGTTAGCATACCTATGTCCAGTTCCATATCGTCTCAATGATATACAAAGAAGATTCTGAGCATATATTATGTACAAAATACAGTCTATCAAGAGACACTTCCGTTGACATAATTACTTGCACATATAAAACAATATAACTTAACAAGGTACAATTCGATAAATTACACATATACAATGTTTACAAGATCCAACTCCAGTGGCAGATTAAGGTAGAATCACACAAGAGACATAGGAGACAAGAAGAATGCGCATAGAATAAAAGATTGATACATTTTATAGCTTGATGATGATGATCAAAGAATATGTGGGAAGCTTTATGTCTTAGATTTGAAAGGAATGGCTCTGATGACTATCTGATGGTACAGAGCAGCAAGAGCAGCACCAATGAATGGACCGACCCAGAAGATCCACTGCAGATATAAGAAAACAGAAAGAAAAAACAGATCAATGACGGTAATCTCAGACTCGATCTAAATAGCAACTCAGGTACAGCTTTCCTCATCCAAAAACTCAAATTTTCATGCAATTCATAATCATCACACTTAGCACAACCGTTGATGTGATTAAAGAGTAACTTACGTGGTCGTCCCAAGCATGATCCTTGTTGTAGATAATGGCAGCTCCGAGACTCCTGGCCGGGTTAATTCCGGTTCCAGTGATCGGGATGGTGGCCAAGTGCACCAAGAAGACAGCAAACCCAATTGGAAGCGGAGCCAAGATCTGCGAATTTTTCAGCGACCAAACAAAACATCAATAACGTTCTACCAAGAACTTGAACCAAAAACCAATTCTTTTCTGCGGATTCTAGCCTATGTGACAGTCAAATTAGCAACATACAGGGACATGGGAGTCTCTGGCACTTCTCTTAGCATCGGTAGCTGAGAAGACAGTGTAGACAAGAACAAAAGTGCCAATAATCTCTGCACCAAGACCTGAACCTTTTGTGTAGCCATGAGCCACAACATTGGCTCCACCGCCATTCGCCTGGTACGGCCCTGACTGAAACCCCTTGACCACACCAGCACCACAGATAGCTCCAAGGCACTGCATTATAATGTAGAAGACAGCTCTTGTCAAAGACAGCTTCCTCGCCAAGAACAAACCGAATGTCACCGCCGGGTTAATGTGTCCTCCTGTTCGAATTACCAAAAACCAATTCGCCACAGAAAATCAAAACCATAATGCTTCAAAACTCAGACGATTCTTCAACATAAACTAAGAAATAGGCAAGGTTCCTCATAACCTGAGATTCCGGCAGTACAGTAGACAAGAGCGAAGATCATGCCGCCGAAAGCCCAGGCGATGCCTTGGATTCCGACGGAGGAGCACATGTTTGGAGATCTCTTGACGCCCATGACTGTCAAAACGGTGATGTACAGGAAAAGGAAAGTGGCGATGAACTCGGCTATGCCGGCTCTGTAGAAGGACCACGACTTAAGCTCGCCGGGTTCGAAAAACGGCGCCGGAGGTGGTTCCTTGTAGTCCTTTCCCTCCGTCTGTGCCGCCGTGCCGATCGGCTGCCTCTCCGAGAACTTGTTTGCTCCCACATTCACGTCCTCTTCTTTCCCCTCCATTGATGATAAAGGATATGAAAGAAACTGAAACGTTGAGGCTCTGCTTTTATAGTTTGGTCCATTTAGACAAACATTAATTTTAGATTTTGAACATTTTTTTCTTTTCATATGCAAGCTATAATCACTTGCTAATTGAGTGATTTCCAAACCTTCCATAGTTATTAATTTTTCAAATTTCTCTTATTATTTTCTAAAAATTATTATTAAATGTTTATGTTAGTAGATGTCGTTAAATTCAGTGAAAAAAATTAAATAAATAAATATATATATGACTAAAATAACTTAAATTTACCAAGATTTATGCTACACCATGTTAATTGCAATGTGGTGGTAATGAGATTCGCACACAAGTCTGTTTTGTTTTGCATTTTCTTAGCTATCATCAATTGTTTTTGCAAACATGTAAGACTTTACATTCGCTTAATTGTTTTATGTGTGTGAATGATTGTTTTGGTTAGTCAGTCTTTGTCTCTTTGAGCATAATTAAGGTTAAAATGATTTTGCAACAATGAGTGGAGGTAGGTAGATGAAATAGACTGGACAACAGCGAAAACGAATGGATATAAGATTAAGCAACCGGTATATATATTTTGGTGAAACAAACATATTACAACTCAAATGATGTGGACATATCTTACACATCGACCGTCAATACTGGCCTACGATCGAAATTGATGCCTTGTCTACCAATGTTTCATTACTATTACCTAAAATATGTATTGTTTTTTCAGTTTAAATCATTGGTTGCTTTGTCATTTTCGTTTTATTTTTATAAAAAAATTTCGTTTCACTTTTTCCGATCTTTTGACTTCACTCGATTTGCTTGTTTTGATTATATATTGAGCATGACCAACGATGGAAAAAACCATGAAGCCGTGATGCAGTTCCTAAGATAGGTAAATGACCTTTGGACAGAGCATTTCAACACATCAAATGAACGTGTAGCTCAAGTTGAGAACGCACCATAAGCCGTACCCAACCAATATAGACTATTCCATGAATATAGTGTGAATCGAGCACGCACCCATATATATTCCACCTGATCCGCAGAGACGCCTTTAAGAACGAAGGGGAACTAGAAACTGAGTGATAGGTCATGGGGAGCTTGTACATTGAGGAAACCGTTTAATAGTGGAGTTGCTAAGCCCGCACGACAATTCATTGGCTAACATATGAGCATGGCTAACATATGAGCATGGCTAACGATGCAAAAATTGTTGTATTTTTCAACTCCTCAAAGTAAAAATGTGAATGAAAATAATTTTTTTTAAAAACTTAGAAAAAGAAATTAAAACTCCTTCAAATATCTCATAAGAAAAAAAAAGCTTCTACAACATTTAAATCCAATTACACTTTGTCTTAATTTCTAACTTGATTGATTTAATCCTCTCTTTGAGATACTTTATCAGCACAAAAATACAACAAAAAAGTGTCTAACACTTTATTCATAATTTGCAAACTTTAGCATCCACATAAGGGCAAGAGAAAGAGAGCCACTTGTCAGTTAATGATTAAAGGTTCTTTGTTGGTTTTAATAGTTTTCAGATTATTTGTTTTCTTTAATTAATTTGACACCATAAATAGTTGCTATGCTTCTTCATTCATCTTCTGTAAAAACAGTTTAAGATCCTTGACTTTACATGAGGTCATACAATAAACTTATCCTGCTGCTTTTTTCGACTGTAACTCTTATTTTAGTTACAGAGAGTCAAAGATCAATACCATCGGAAGAGAAGAAAAAAGAGTTGGAGAAACTACTTAACCATATCAATAAACCTGCAATAAAAACTTTCCAAGTAAACTTAACTTTTCTTTTCTTAAATTTCCATTTTTTTTCCATTAGTATTATATAAAATTTATGTTGGACGTTGTAGTTTATGTTGATTTTCTAATTAGCTTATACGATTTTGTAGGAAGAACTAAAAAAAGATAACCAAATTTTCAACAATACCGTTTCATTTTTTTCTAAACAAATTTGATGTCGTAAAGCTATGTAATAAGGCTATAGTTGGACTGGCCGTGTCTCTTCAAGAGTGCAACTATCAAAGTTACATATTTTTCTTCAGATCAACATCTTTTTTGTTTTGTTTCTGCCTTGTCATTCGACAGAGCAAACATGGTTATTTATTGGACTGCATCGATATTCAAAAGCAGCTAGCCTTTGATCATCATTTGCTCAAGAATCATACCATTCAGGTTCTATTCTACAAGACACAAGTAAAAGCTGTTTAAAGGTTTTTTTTCTTTTCCTAAATGGATTGAAATAACATATGCAGTTAAAGCCTACAACTATACCAAAATGGACCAAAGATAACACAACTTCTAAAAGATTTACTTCTATGCCATTTCGAGAAGATAACATAAATTGTCCACAAGGGACAGTGATTGTTAAAAGAACTACACTTGAAGATCTTATCCAAATTCAACGTTTGAAACCAGTAGGATTACACTATCCAACTTCAAAGGACAAAAACTTTGAAATAACTCATCGTGTAAGAATCACTTCTTGTTCACATGGTTGAGACACAAACACTCTAACATGTGCTTATAAAATTTCCTTTTTTCTTCTTCTTTTGATTATCCTAGTATGCATTTGCTAATTACAAACATGACAATTACGGAGTAAAAGGAAACATTAATATATGGGAGCCCTACGTCTCACCTAATCAATTTAGTCTTGCAAGTATCGCTGTTGCTAGTGGCGCTAGAAACCAGTTACAAAGCGTCTCAGCTGGATGGATAGTAAGTTAAAATTCACTTTTGACTTAACATTTCTTAACAGTTCAAAAATAGCTATAAAATTGCAAAATATTTATATATCCCTAGGCGTATCAAAGACTGAACCAGAATCATAGCGTCTTATTCACTTCATGGACTGTAAGTTTTTAAAACCTAATTAAAATTTGGTATTCTTATGGTCTAGATTCAACGGTTAAATCGGTTTCATTTTTTTTTTAATTGGAAACAGGCAGATGGGTTTGACAAGACAGGTTGTTTCAATATATTATGTCCTGGGTTTGTACAAGTGAGCACTAAGTTCGCTCTTGGAGTTCTTGCCAAACCAGTATCCACTTATGGTGGTAAACAATACCATCTAGAAGTCAGCTTGTCTCAGGTATATAGCAACAAGTTTCTCAAATTCACCCACATCCAAAAGTTGGAAGTTATGTAATAGTTATGTATGAAAAAAAACAAAAAAAAACTACAAAAGTTTTTATATAGTTTCAGTTTCTATTAAACCACAAAAAAAACAACCAAACGAAACCAAACTATAAACTAAATCGTCCCCTATTGGTTTTCGTTTAAGCAGGATTTTGTTACAGGAGATTGGTGGTTTATGCTAATGAATGAGCCAATCGGGTACTGGCCAAGATCATTGTTCAATGTAGAAGGTTTATCTAATGGAGCAAGTATACCATTTTGGGGAGGAGAAGTTTACAGTCCACCAAAAGAGAAGAGCCCAAGCATGGGAAGTGGACATTTCCCTAGAGAGGGTTACAAGAAAGCAGCTTATGTGAATGGTCTTAAAGTGATCGATCCAGACTTAGGAAAAGTTCGAATTCCACCAGTTTCAACTATAGACTTATTCGCAGACAGTTTAAATTGTTATGACGTTGAGAAACAAAAAGGTAAAGGTGAACATTGGTCTACAGCTATCTTCTTTGGAGGATACGGAGGATGCACATTTTAGCTAAACATTTCTTCTAAGATATCTCTATACATTTAAGTACTTATATGTCTGTTTTTTTTCTCTCTCTGTTTTCGTTAAAGAATAAAACAAATGTGATAATTACATTAATGTATATAATCATCTCTCACAACTCCAACAAAAGGATAATATTTGTGGTGATATAGAACTCCAACAAAATCAGACGCAAACTGTGACCCCTAGTTCTGCTTTAGGTTCTATGGAACTGCAAAATGATCCAGATTGTGATGATATGAGCCCATCAACTGTAGTAATATGGAAACACACAAGCACTACATTACAGAGCTTGTCTACAGAAGATGTTACTGAGCTAACTAACCTGGACACGAGTTCAAATAATTGGAATAGATCAATACACAAAGCATAGAGAAGAAAGGATTAAAGAATAAATTGGATGAGTTTCTTGAACATATAATGTAGTCTAGTTATCATTATCAAAGGTGTAAGTTTTGAAAACAAAATGTGAAAAATTTTGTCACAAAAATGTAAAAACAATCACATTTAAACTGGTAATGCTTCGTTAGTGCTATCGTATAATTGTCTTACTCCAAAGGATCGAGGTCACAAAAGCCCTGTTAATTATGTCAACTTAGGCTCAAAACTCAATGTTACACCATTTTCTAATTTTATATTAACAGTGAAAGTTTTTAGGCCATGAGTTTCAGATTCAGTCATACTTTAATGAACACAAGAATACAACAAAAATAGTCTTTACAGTTAGTAACGTTAGCTTCAGAATCTACGTAAGGGCAAAGAGAGCCACTTGTCAGTCACTGTTTTCTTTGTTGGTTTCATCAATGGTTTCAAATTTCATTTTTTTTATTAATGGTTTCAGATTTCATTTTATTTTAACAATTGTTTTTGTTTTTTGTTATTCATTAACGGTTTCAGATTAATGTATATCCGACATAAAACCATATTATATATATAGTTACTATGCTTCATTTATCTTTTGTAAAAACAGTTTAAGATCCTTGACTTTCCATGAGGTCATACAATAAGCTCATCTTGCTGCTTTTTTTGACTGTAACTCTCATTTTAGTTACAGCGAGCCAAAGAACAACACCATCGGAAGAGGAGAAAACAGAGCTGCAGAAATTACTCAACAATATCAATAAACCGGCAGTAAAAAGTTTCCAAGTAAACTGACTTGTTTTCTTAAATTTTCCATGTTTTTCTTACAAATTACAAAGAAATTGTAATCCTATTTAATTAAGCTATGCTAATTGTTAGAACCGAAGATATTTGCATTTCTGGATAAGAAAGGATGTTCACAACTTTTAACCTCACTTGGTGTCTCAGTTATTTTTCGACCAAGCGTGTCTCTTTATAGGTGTAACAATCAAAGTCACATATTTTTTCAAAGCACATCATATTTTTTTGTTCGCCTTGTAATACGACAGAGCAAACATGGCTATATATTGGACTGCATCGATATTCATAAGCAGCTAGCCTTTGATCATCCTTTGCTCAAGAACCATACCATTCAGGTTTTGAATATTCAACACAACATAAGTAAAAGCTATTAAAGATTTTTTTTCTTTTTCTAATTGATTGAAATATCATATGCAGTTAAAGCCTACAACTATACCTAAATGGACAAGAGATAACAACTCTTCTCAAAAAACAAGTTCTCTGCCATATCGACAAGAAGACGACATAAGTTGTCCACTTGGGACAGTGATTATTAAACGAACTACACTTGAAGATCTTATACAATTTCAACGTTTGAAATCCCTAGGATTCAAATCAACTTCAAAGGACATGAGGGCTGATCCGCCTGGTCATCATGTAAGAATCATTCCTTGTTCACATAGTTGAGACCCACTCATTAACACCCTAAGGTCCCTAACATGTGCTTATAATTTTGTTTTGTTTTTTTTTTCCTTTTTCTTTTGATTATATTAGTCTGCCTTTGCTCAGTACTTTAAAGACATTTATGGAGCAAGAGGAAACATTAATATATGGGATCCGCAAGTCAAACCTGATCAGGTTAGTCTTGCAAGTGTATATATCGAAGGCGGCCTTAGAGAAGACTTAGAGAGCATCACAGCTGGATGGATAGTAAGTGGAAATCCAATTTTTACTTACAAATTTCATAATAATATAGAAAATATTTAAAATATGTCCACAGGTGTCCCCGAAACTGAACCAGAATCATAGTAGCTTATTTATATCCTGGAGTGTAAGTTTCTCAAAAAATGTTACAAGTTTGGTATTCATTATATGGTGCAACTACACCGGCTAAATCGGTCTTAATTTTCTTATTCGAAACAGACAAACGGGCATGGTTGCTACAATACATTATGTCCTGGATTTGTACAAGTGAGTAGCAAGTTCCCACTTGGAACTCTTGCCAGACCAGTTTCCACTTTTGGTGGTGAACAATATCATCTAGAAGTCAGCATATATAAGGTATATTGCAACAATTTTCTCATATCGAAAGTTGAAGTTTCTCTATAGATCGATGACTTGTTTTCTTAAATCCCAAGAAACTAGAAACGAGCAGATATTAGTTTAGTGTAACCAAATAGAATAAACAAAAAATTCATGAATTTGACCTGGCTTCATCAGACAAAATTGCATTTAATCGAACCAAACCCAAAAGAATTACAAATATTTTCAATTTCTATAAAACCCAAAAAAAGTGAAAAAAACAAAAAACAAACAAAACCAAACTATGTTCGAACCGCCAGTTATAGTAAAAGTGTTACTGGTTTTGGTCTAAGCAGGATCATAAGACAGGAGATTGGTGGTTTGTGCTACGGGGCGAGCCAATTGGGTACTGGCCAAATTCATTGTTCAGTTATAATGGTTTAGCTGATACTGCAAGTCGTGTTTTCTGGGGAGGGGAAGTTTTCAGTGAAGCGAGAGAGAGTATAAGCCCATTCATGGGAAGTGGATTTTTCCCACAAGAAGGTCTCAGAAAAGCAGCTTATATAAATGGTCTTAGAGTGATCGATAATGTTTCAAGAGATGTTATGATCCCACCAGCTAAAGAATTTTCAGTATACGTAGACAGTCCAACTTGTTATAACGTCAAAACGATATCAGGTACTGGTGACTATTGGGCCAGCGCTATCTTCTTTGGAGGTCTGGAGGATGCACAGTTGATTAACATCTTCGTATACTTTACGAGTATCTTCTGTTTTTCTGTATTAAGGGGATAATATAAAAATGATTTGCCAAGTAATTTAATTCATACGCATGTTTCTGAAGTCTTATGTCAAACTAGTGAACATTTAAGGTTTGGAACCTATTTTCAACAAAATTTTTATAATTATTTATCAAATATTATTCTTGTTGGATATGATTTTGTTATGTAGCTTCTATTGTCCCTTCATATAAAAGAAACATTTCAGAGAGAAGTTAATGAGTTAGATAATGTTTTACAAATTGAAAGTTTCAAAAATCAATTTGATACTTAAATAGTCATTAATTTATATATGTTTAACTTGTAATTTATTTTTCTCATAATCTTTGCTCGATTCCCAACCAATTTTGAAGCAGTTTCACCACTAAACTGAACTAAGATATGTATTTCAGTTTAACTATTTCACACTGAATGTCTTAAACAAAAACATAGGAAACTCTTTATTGAAAAAAAACAGTATAGATCATAAGTTTTAAACTGATATTGTTGATTTCTTCCTACTTGCTAATTTGATATTAATAGATTCATTTTAAGATTGCTCTGTTAAATCAAGTTTGTTGTAGTGTAGTAGTGACAACTACATAAATCCACCCAAATGATGTTGTACTTTGTCTCCGACTTTGAAGTCCTTTTAGGATGGATATATATGTAGACTGAACATGATGTATTCAAATTGCATGGACATCGAGATCCACATGGTTATCCTCTGCTCAAGAACCATTCTATTTGTATAAGAAGTTCACTACTTCAAGACTTAGTACTTAAAAGATCTAATTATTGTGGGAGCTTAGTTTAAAGGTTCCTTTTACAAACTATTCTGTTTGCTCCAAGACACGTATATCTCTCAGTATTAATATACAGATTTAAAACTTAGATCTTTTATTTCTATTTTTCTGTAACCATTAATTACTTATGCCCAGTATAGCATTAATTCATTCACCCTTTATTAATTCGATTCCATGGAAAAGTATAGACCATTTGTCTGTAAGTTCTTCTCACCATTTTGATTGTAAGTTGTTCATTATAACTGATTCTTTTGATTCATTGTTCATTTCAAGAAGCAAAACATACGCATCTCGAATTTGGAGTATCATTGTTTACAATGGGTTTCTCCAATAATCTTGTGTTACTAATTCTGTTAACAATCACTGTTCTTATACTCGCTGAAGCAGCTCAGGAACGCGGAGCGATACCGTATGAAGAAGAGAAGAAAGAATTTGAGAGGCAACTCAAAGCTTTTAACAAGCCTGCCATCAAGAGTTTTAAGGTTGGCCTAATAGCTTGCCTTGTTATTACATTATGAACGATTTTCTTTCTCCCCATTACTTCATATCAGTGTCATTTTTGCTTTTGAACAGACAGAACAGGGTGATATATTTGATTGTGTCGACATTCACAAACAACTAGCCTTTGATCATCATTTTCTCAAAAACCACTCTGTTCAGGTTTTTGCTTTCCGCATATTTCTCTCTTCCTCTCCCATCTTTTGTATCAAAGATGAAGCTCTTTAACGAATGATTGAGTTTGTGACCGCATTTGCGTATATGCAGCTGAAGCCAACAACTGTACCTGAATGGATCACAAGCACCAACATTTCACAGAAAGTTGGTTCCTTGCAGCTTCTGCAAAAGGGCATAAGTTGTCCAGATGAAACAGTAATTGTTAAAAGGACTACAATGCAAGATCTTTTACACACGCAACATTTGAAGTCCCTTGGATTCAGTAGCCTAAGGCATGGTCTTAAAGAGGGAAATAACATTGATTTAAGTGGACATCATGTAAGAACACTCACTTTGCAAGTATAAATCACCATTTCTATGCTTCCGTTTTCTTAGTTTCTTTTTTCTTGTATAAATAAATTATAGTTTGCAACGGCCGACTATAGATATAGCAGCGTTTCTGGAGTAAAAGGAAACCTTAACCTCTGGGATCTACAAGTGTCACAAAATCAAGTTAGTCTTGCAACCATGGCTATTGCAGGAGGTCCTATAGAACAACTCGCCAGCATTTCAGTTGGGTGGATGGTAAGTCTAGTTTCTGGTTCTTTTGCTGTTAGTTTCTTTTTTTCCAATAGAGAATAATGCTGGAAACATATATATACCGCAGGTGAATCCATTGTTATACCAAGATCACAATCACTTATACACCTACTAGACTGTAAGTTTTTGAGAAAATCTTTTAAAGTTTAAGCTAAGATTTTTCCAATTTCCTGGGGTGTTATTGGTATGCCTATGGTGGTTGATTCAAACAGGCAGATGGATATAACACGACCGGCTGCTACGACATAAGATGTCCAGGATTTGTGCAAGTCAGTAAGAGGATACCACTTGGTGTCCTTCTTCAACCAGTTTCAATTTATGAGAGTACACAGTACGAGATGGACTTAAGCTTGCATCAGGTGAAAACTCCACACTCTCTAGTGATCTCTTCTCTTGGGTCATTTTTGGATATTCATCTTCTTAAAACAGGGAACATGATCGTGCCACGGGAGATTGGTGGTTTGTATTTGGGGGTGAGAACGTTGGGTATTGGCCAAAGTCATTGTTCATAGCTTCAGGCTTAGCTAAAGGAACACATCTTGCATCTTGGGGAGGTCAAGTGTACAGTCCATTGACAGAGAAGAGTCCATTTATGGGCAGTGGGCATTTCCCAAAGGAAGGTTTCAGAAAAGCAGCCTTTATAAACGGTATTCAAATCATCGATGGTTCTGGAGAAGCTTTGATTCCACAGATCTACACTATAAAGACACATGCGAGCAGTCCAAATTGTTATAAAGGCCAAGTATATTCATGACGACGATGATCCTTGGATACGAGCTATTTTCTATGGAGGTCCTGGAGGTTGCTGAGGGCAATTATATATATATTCTCTGAAGAGTTACAAGGTCTTAAGAATGTAGATTGGCTATATGAGGAATTCTAGAGATTTGAAATGTAACCAGGACTTGTGCTGTTTTACGAATAATCAAGCATTAGAATTTTAGAACTTTCAGCACCAACTTTTATTAGTGTTTCTTGAACATAGATTGAGTTAAGTGTAAACTGACCTGACAATACAGAGTTTACAAAAGAACATATGTTTCTTATTTTTTGTTGGGTCAACCAAAAACATATGTTTCGTGGTGCAAAATTATGTAACTGTAGCCAAATTGTAAATGTCACAATCATAACGTCTTAAATTATCATCCTTATAATCCTTTCTATTCGATCATTATAATTATCAATTTATCATTATCACTCATCATTTGAGGTATATATCTACTTTGATAAATCTTACTTTCGTATTTTCATAAAAGCCTTTCATTTGAGGTACCCATCATCCTTCTTTTTTTGTCAAGCATTAATTTTCTTATAAAACTGAGAAGATAATATTGAAAATATTTCAAAATTTTCTAATGAATGTTTTCTTTTTTTTTTCCAGTGAAAATATGTCTTTTTCCTTTTCATGGATTTTGATTATTTTTTTGTTTGAAGATTGAAACTAAAATTAGAATAGAAAAGTTTACCTCTTTATATAAATATTAAATACCATCATAAAAGATAGTATTTGTATCTATTGGTTTTTAACTATAAATTTTCAAATCATTCCAAATCATATCTGATCTATTTAATTGATGAAATCTATATTTTTTAACTAGCTAAAATTTCAAAGAATTTGTACAAATGATTAATCTAAAAACCTTTTATTTAGATAATTTATATAAATGCTTGATCAGATAAGTGAAGATTTGAAAAATAAAATGATATTATGTTAAATCACTTATCCAATACGTCCTCTTAAATTTGATTTTTAATGACTCACTTCAAGAATCTCCATAATGGTCTCAAAATTATTGTCATTAAGGAATGGTCTCAAAATTATTGTCATTAAGTAATGGTGTCAAAATTATTGTCATTAAGTAATGTTCTCAAAATTATTGTCACACCATATATATTATCGATGTGTTTCATTAAGCTATTGGCAAAGATAGTCAAGAGCCCTGATTTTCTAAAATCATTAGTTGCCATGATTTCATCTAATAAGCTTCTTCTTCTGACATTTTCAGCAGTAACCTTAACTTTAGTTGCCAAGAGTCACAAAACAATAACACTGGAAAACAATGAAAATGATTTGGAGAGTTTACTCAACCATATCAATAAACCTGCAATCATGAGTTTCCGGGTAAGTTAGCCTTTCTACAAACATAACTTTTGTCTTGTGTATGCGACCAGAACTATTTTCTTTTCAGATTACATCAAGTTTATTGCTTTACATTTCGACAGACTGAACATGGTGATATATTGGATTGCATCGACATCAATAAGCAGCTAGCCTTTGATCATCCTCTGCTCAAGAACCATACTATTCAGGTTTTAGTCTATATATATAAGAAGTTCGCTACTGCAAGACGCTAGTAGAAATTCCAAAAAAAGATCTAAGTTTATGAATGGACTTAATTATGATGTGCAGTTGATTCCTACAACTATACCTAAATGGAACATAAACAACAACAACAATTCAAGTAATGGTGGTTCCATGCCTTTTCGACAAGATGGCATAAGTTGTCCAGCTGGGACAGTGGTTGTTAAGAGGACCACACAGGAAGATCTTACACAAGCTCAGCGTTTGAAATACATGGGGCTTAAATATTCAAGATATGTTTCTTCGAAGGGCAAGAACATTGATTTAACTGGTTATCATGTATTAACCATATGCTAATACATTCTCTTCTCCTTCCCGTAGAGCATTTTTCTCACCTACAATGAGCATTTGATTTAATCACTTATTTCTTCTTATTTGATCTCTTTATATACTAGTTTGCGATGGCAGAGTACAGAAATAAAAATTATGGAGCAAAGGGAAACCTTAACTTATGGGAACCAGAAGTTTCACCCACTCAATTGAGTTCTTCGAGTATGCTTTTCGCCGGAGGCTCTAAAGAACAGTTTCAAGGCATTAGAGCTGGATGGATAGTAAGTCAGAATCTTGTGTTTTGCTTTGTTTTTTTCTGTCATTGCACTCATTAAATTACATTAAATTCTTATATCAACGGTGAAATGTGAAAAGCTAGAGCTGGATGGATAGTAAGTCAGGATTTATTGCATTTTTCTGTTGCTCTCTCTGAATCGCACTCATCAATTCACATTTATTCTTATATCCCTCAGGTGTACCAATGGCTGAACAAGAATCACAGTCGGCTATACACCTACTGGACTGTATGTTCTCTAGACCTATAAGTCTTGATGGCCAACATTTTTTGAAATTTTTTCCATTCTCATGTTGTGTGTTGTCGTCATATACAACCATCTATTCTTTGATTGTAAACAGGCAGATGGATTTATCAAGACAGGTTGCTACAATACATTATGTCCTGGTTTTGTACAAGTGAGCACCAAAATCCCGCTCGGCTACCTTCTTCACCCAACTTCTAAATACAATGGTCA
Source organism: Schrenkiella parvula (assembly GCA_000218505.1). Classification (NCBI taxonomy): domain Eukaryota; kingdom Viridiplantae; phylum Streptophyta; class Magnoliopsida; order Brassicales; family Brassicaceae; genus Schrenkiella; species Schrenkiella parvula. The sequence continues at coordinate 10,735,838 of CM001193.1, read as the reverse complement.
ACAATATGATATGGAAATCAGCATCTTTCAGGTAGCACCGACTTCCTTATATTCAGTCATTTGAAAGCTTAAGTCCCATGAAATGAGCACAATCTACCAAAACTTGAAGGCTGTATGTTAATGAATATGTGCATACTTTTGATAAGCTCTGATTTATTAAGAGCCATGATTTCCTCTGATAAGCTTATTCTGCTGACTTTTTCAGCAGTAGCTCCACATCGTTTGAAATCCATGGGATTCAATGGTCCAAGAAATTTTAATACAGAGAGTAATAACACTGATGTACCTGGAAAATATTATGTAAGGATCTTTAGTCTAAGATCTAGTACAAACCACCATTTCTCTACTTTCTTTTTCTTAGTTTGATCTTTCCTCTGGATGTTAGGTTGCAATGGTTAACTTTGGACCTAGTCAATTTTCTGGCGTACAAGGACATCTTAACGTTTGGGATCCACAAGTCTTGCAAGATCAAGTCAGTCTTGCATTTATGGCAGTCGTCGGGGGGCCTAAATATCAGTTGTCTAGAATTATTGTTGGGTGGATAGTAAGTCGGTTTCTGTATCCTTTGTTATTTATTAAGTTACATGAATATGAAATTGACATAAAAATTTGAATATGAGTATACAACAGGTGAATCCATCGGTGTACCAAATTTCCCAAGATCATGTTCGCTTGTACACCTACTGGACTGTAAGTTTTTGAGTTACCAGTAAAGAGCTTGTGCTAATGTTTCTCAACTTCTTAAGGTCATAATTGCTATGTGTATATATATGTCATTAAGAGAAGGAAGGTGACAAGTCGGGATGCTTTGAAATAACATGTTCTAGATTTGTGCAAGTCAGCAAAAACATACCAGTTGGTACCCTTCTTCAACCAATTTCAGTCTATAATGGTACACAGTATGAAATACAGTTAAGCTTGTATCAGGTAAAGTCCAGGTTCTATAATCTCTACTCATTTTTTATCACTTCTCATCAAACCAGTTTATACATTCATCTTTTCTATATCAAGAATAGGATCGTGCCACCGGAGATTGGTGGTTTGCATATAGTGATGAGAACATTGGAGACTGGCCAGCGTCATTGTTCAAGGCCTCGGGATTTGCTAAAGGAGTAAATTATGCATCTTGGGGAGGTCTAGTCTACAGTCCAGTAAAAGAAAAGAGTCCAGTTATGGGAAGTGGGCATTGGCCTACGGAGGGCTTAAGCAAGGCAGTTGTTTTGTCACTTAGTTATAACCAACATGGAGCTGACACATGGCGATATGAGTATAGTAAGTGTACACTAAGTATTTCCTAGTATACCGGTATTACTTAGTTTCAAACAGTTGTACTTTTGGTGTTTTTAACGTATAATTAGTATTACATTAGCATAACATATATTTTTTTTGGTATTACTGATGACTATAAATAATTAAATGTATTTCTTATGTCATTAGACATTAGTATGTTTTAAATCACATTTTATCTATCTTTTGTATCTTATTGTGGTTAATATTAACAAAGTGATCATAAATGTATAAGGTATTTGTTGTCTAAAGATTCTAATAATTATCCATAAGCTATGCATTAATTTTTTTACTTAACATATGTGTTTACATATTACAGTAAAGTACATATTTTATATTCGTTGTTTCTTGTGGATTTTTTGTTAATTAATTAATATATTTTCAAATTATTTTTAGTGGAAATGAACTTAGTTGTACCATTAAAAAAGGCGGTTGTAACATTACAAAAAAGATATAGTATTAAAAGAATACAAATTCACAAACACATTAAAGTTCATTCTCGAACGACTCAAACCAGCTACCCAAGTTTCGTCCTAACACCCTTTTATTACTCGTTTTCCGATGCATTTCTCCACTCTAGAAAGTTGCATATCCTTCTTTTTAGCATCGAGTAATTATCTCCATAATTGATGTTTTAAATGATAAACCTAAGCTGTAACATTCAGAATTCCATATATCCTCTCCCCTTGTCTTCGAATAATTTCCTTCATATCAAAATGTATGTTTACGTTGTTGCTCATTATCTTCTGAAATAATAAAAACAAAAGTTCTTTTGCAATACCAGTAATACCAGTTATACTACCTATTTAGTAATACTAGTTATACCCAGTTTTCTCATCTCTGAAAATAGTGTGATTTCAGCTTAAACGATTTCTAATCTAACTATGATTTACTTAGATTCAACCACTAACTAATACCAGTTACAATGAAAAGAAATACCAATTAAAAGCAATTAAAATCCTTAATTTCCAACTTAACTTAACAATACAGTTGTACCGGTTTTACTTTTGTATTCAGTGCTACCAGTTGTACAAGTTATACCTTCATATTCAATATTACCAGTTATACCTAGTTGTTCTATCGCTGAAAATCAAATTATATGATTTTGAGTTGAACCCTTTCTAATCTACTTGTGATTCACTACAATTCAACCAATACAATTCATTCATTATCAACGCATATTCATAATCGATCCATAAGCATCAACACCTTCAATGGAGCTTCAAAATGGAGTTTAATGGAGATTTAGGGAAGCTGGCGGCGGAGGAGGAGAAAGATGGGTCGGGACGGGCGCGGGCTCGGAAGTGGGGGAAATATGAGTTGATTTTAAAAAAATTAAATTAATAATTAAAATAAAGGGTAAAATCGGAATTACATATATCATTAAAGGAGAGAAGGTTATGTAGATTAGTGGAGGGTATTTGTGATCTAGATTTAATTTTTAAAGGTATTTGAGCCCTTTGCCCGATTCTTTTAAATTCATAACCAGTAAAATCTGTCATACCCTCATTATTGTTTTGATTTTTATTTTCCTATTTAATTAGCATTAAAAAAATTAAGAAAATAATTTTTTTGTTGTGATAATGTTTCCTCATTTTAACTATTTGAAATTAATTTATTGCATTTTTTAACTGTATAGTTTGTCATAGTATCCTAAATATGTGTTTTTTTTATGGGCTGACGACCTATTTCCCCCTCGGAACTATCATATAGCACTGTTAATACCCAAAATTTCGTTTCTAATCCAGATCTCGTTAGCTTTAAAGTTTGAAACCCATTTTCCCACAATTTGAAAGATCGAAACCTAATTCCACACAGATTTGAAATTCTCGGTTACGCGCTTAAGACCAATATGAAACCAGCTGCAACCGATACCAAACCGTTTAAAAACCGGTTTCGATGGAGATAGCCCGACCTGAATTAAACCCAAATAACTCTAAACCCGACCCGAAGATCAAGTTTACGTTATCTTTAGTTTTTAAAAATTTTTCTGGGTTTAGAGGAGAAAGGAAGAACCCTAAAAATCAAATTGGGGGAAATCGATTTCTGGGTAAAATCGAAAGAAGAAGAGTAAGGATGAGCTATGTATCTAGAGATTCGAGTGGATAAATCCCAACGATTCATGTTCATACATAGTCATAGATATCCTAAATAAACGTTTCTTAATCAAAATGAGAAAAAGAAAATACACAAAAACCAAAAACAAAGAGAAGACACAAAAAAACGTTTCTTAATCAATTCTTCCTCTTCTTAATCATGATATTCCGTGAGCGCCATCGATTTCGGACAACATATACAAATAATCAGGACAACATATACAAATATAAATAGTGCATTAAGGATTTACGTTTAGTTTAAAGTAATATTATATTTTTAATTATATGAACTTCTTATAAGAATTAGTAAAAAATTATCATACCTTTCTTAATATTTTCTCTTAAAAATTAATGAAAAATTGATTAATTATCGCTTTAAAATAAATCAAATACAATTATACAAAATGATTTTCACCTTGGCAAAAACTTGTACATAAATACATCCCCAATTTTTATAATAGGATCAATTTTTTTAAAAAATATATGTTGGTGACAAGATGAATTATCTTATTTTTACCATTATTTTTGTCCAAAAAATACATTTAGTTTTTAAATATATTATGGAATATTATTTTCAAATTTAAGTATGGCGGAATCATAAAATATTAAAAGAATGTAATGTAATTTGGAAAGAGAATCATTTTTCTTTTTGAAATATAATCTGAAAAAAGTAATTTTTTTATTTTAACACGAAAATACATTTTACACAAATGTATAAAAACATCGGAAGTAAAAGAAAAAAATAAAACATAAAACATATATTTACTTTAAATATGTGTTTAATTCTTCATGTTAGAATGTAACATAATTGTATATGCATCAAAAGATTAGTAAATTAATTTATTTTATTTTTCAATTGCATATATATTTTATAAAATGTTAAATATGTGTTTTATCTTAAATAAAAAAAGAAACAATGTATATAGATATGAATATTGCATTCAGGATTTAAGTTTATTTTAATTGAAGATTTTATTTTTAGTTGGGTGAATTTCTTATAAGAATGAGTACAATCTCTTCATTTTTTTTCTTAATATATTTCTCTTTACAACTAATATAAAGTGATTACTACTTTGAAACGATGCAGATACAATTATGTAAACTGACTTTCACCATAGAGAAAAGTATTTATTTACCTTCTAATATTCATATATAAACACATCCTTAAATTTTAAATAGGATCTATATATCTTAAATATATTTGTTGGTTACAAGAATTATACTTTTACCAATAAAATACTCCATAATCTTGTATTTACTACAACAATTATTGATTTTACTTAATTTTGTGTTTTTAATTACTCTATAATCCTGCATTTACTACTTTTCATTATTTTACTTAATTTTTTGTTTTTATTTCATTTAAATTTCTACTAATTATAAGTGACATAATTTTTTTCTCTTTTGATGAGCACTTTAGGAAAGATTGTATGTTCATGGGGATAAAGATCCTTGGTTAAGAACTCTTTACTATGGAGGTCCTGGAGGATGCATAGGGACATGATCTATGATGTGAAGTGTAACAAGATGACTCTTATAAATGCTTTTATGAATAACTAAAAATTTCATGAATCTCTTCACCCGTTTTACATACATTGAAAATATATGATCTTCACAACTTTCAGCAATAGCTGAAATGTTTCTGAGTTCTGATGCTGAAAATAACGAAACTATAGCCAATGTGTAAAATGTCACAATCAAATTATAAACTATCATCCTTTCTATTTTCTAAAACAGACAAAATGATTAGTCAACCAGAAATGTGGGTTCTACTGTTAAAGCTTTCCTCTGATAGATTGTTATATCTAAAAAGCCTCTCTTTATCAAGTCTTTAATATATATACCCCTATGCATAGCATAGCTTACCCCTACTCTCTACCCCTAAACTCTTAAAGACAAGTAAATATTGAATATAATGTCTGAACTTCATAGCTCTCTGCAGTTTCCTGTGTTAGACTTAACACAACCGATTCAGTCCTCTATTCTGTCTTCTCTTTCTCAGGCCTGCAAAGAGTGGGGATTCTTCTACGTTTCCAATCATGGAATCTCTAAAGAGATGTTCAGTAGCATCTATTCCATCTCCAGAGACGTTTTCAGTGTTCCTCTGGAATCAAAGCTCAAGCTTGGTCCCTTTTCATATACTCCTCGGTACATCGCCTGTCCTTATTTCGAAAGCCTCGTTGTCCCCGGACCCGATTTCTCTGCTTCTGCAAAAGCTTCTGCAGAGGTTTTGTTCCAAGACCATCATAAACCAGAGCTAAGGTTGTCAGTGCTACACAAATCAATGTTTTTATTCTTCATTCTGTTTGTGGCTTGACACTTTTTACTTCTTCTCTGTTTTTGTGCAGAGCCACACTGCAAGAATACGGCGCTAAAATGGAGGACTTGTCCAAAAGACTTGTGAAGATACTCTTGATGATGACCTTAGGAGATGTAACCGGGAAGAGATTCTATCAAAATGAGTTTAGCAATTGTCATGGATACTTAAGATTGGTGAACTACACACCTCCACACGACGTAGAGAAGCAAAATGAGCTCGTTGAAGGTCTCGGGATTCACACGGATATGAGCTGCATAACAATAGTATATCAAGATTCAGTTGGTGGACTTCAGATGAGGTCTAAGGAAGGGAAATGGATTGATATAAGTCCGTGCGAGGATCTGCTTGTTGTTAACATTGGAGATCTTATGCAGGCATGGAGTAACGGACGGCTGAGATCGTCTGAACACCGAGTTGTATTGAAAAAACTGGTGAACAGAGTCTCTCTGGCGTTTTTCCTCTGTTTTGAGGATGAAAAAGTGATACTCGCGCCACAAGAATTCGTGGAGGAAGGAAATTGCAGGATCTACAAGTCGTCTGGACTAAAGCTGCCTCAACCAGATGATCCTTAAGAGAAAAAACCGGTATTTTGGTTTAGAGATCACTAAAACGGTTCCTGGTTTAGAAAGTGGAAAGAGCTTATAATTGTTGTGACTTGTGAGTGTCATGCAATATCAAAATATAAGCTAGTGGAATCCAAAGCTACTTTTGGATTTTTTGTAATTTTTGTGTAGAAAACCTTTTTCTGAGTCTTTCTATTACCATCTAAGTAATGCATGTTTCAGAGGTTTGTTTTTACATGTTTATCAAAGTGGGAGTAGTAATCAAGCTAGATTCAGTTTAAAAGGTGCGCATAGAAGCATAAGTGCGACCCACAAATGATTGTGTCCTGAAAAGGACTAAAGCAACACTAAACACAACTTTCTTCCTTAGTGTTATAACTGTTTTGTTCGTTTTGACTTGTTTGAGCATCACCTTCTCTTCACTCACTGAATACTTTCTACTAGAAACCATAGTTAAGCTGAAGTTTGCTTCTTATCCAAGATAATCAGTACTAATTAGTAAGTGGAGCCAAACTTCATTGAATGAAAACTATAGCCATGTTACCAAATAAACTAGATATTTAGCAACTCTTTATCAATTTTATTATAAACAGAAAAGCTTTCTGTTGCCTGAACAATGCATGAATCTCTTTTATGATTCTACGCATTATAAGTGAAAAACATGAAAGTACGAGAGGCTGAAGTTGTAATGAAAAGTGAAATTTGTTAGAACTAAATGCTGTTTAATGCAAAAAAAAACGTTTTCCACAAAAAAATATTGTCACAAAAGAAAAAAAAATCAGTTACGTAATCAAAGTCTGTATGTACGAGGAATAAGTAATCCAAGTCCGTTAAAGGTGACTTCTCATGGAGGACGGAGAAGTTTGTTCACAGCCGTGTCAAGAACATCCACATTTCTCCTCAGGTGCTTTCTGCAGATTGTTTTGTTAAGGATTCTACAAACGAATTCCGTCTAAACCACAATTAAGAATGCTTCGTGCTGACATGGTATGTCTCTTCCTCTGTTAAACATTCAAACACAGACATAAACATGGTTGACATGAAAAGAACCATATTAAGGATACAACCGAGCCGCCAGATTCTCAACGCCTTTAATTTCCTCGTTTAATCTGCATGTTAAATCCAAAAAACTTATCATATCGGATGCAAAACAGAGAAGAACTCATTCATAACCGTGAATGCATTTGAAAGTTGGAAGTCAAGGCTAAAGAATCACATGAAGCAACATATTAAGACAGAGACTTGGTGAACTCGATGATCAGAGTAATATCAAGATCATTATGAAAGTACCTGAGGCAAGAATTGATGTACCGGTTCCCTTTGGTGGCTGCATCTAGAGCTGAAAATTCATAAAACAAAGAAAAGCGGGTCAAATTGATTGTTCATCTATACATAGCAAACTGAATCTATTGCTCTACGTCCCTAATAAGATTACAAAAACCAGTAGGGTCAAATCAGGTGGTTTTCTCTAATCTTACCGGTTTCCTGAAGCCGTCCTGCTGCATCTCCAAAGCAACTCATGTGATCAACTGAGCTGCCAGTAGCCTATAACACCATCAAAGCAGTCTCATAAACCACGCAAACAAAGATTATAATCGACTAAACAGATCAAAAGTGCCATCAAACTCAGCAATGTTATCATCGTTCCACGAAAGTCTCAAGAATCACATTACCTGGTTCAGCAACAGATACGATCAATGCTGAGCTCAAAACATAATAAACATTGAAATTGGTTTCCCTTCTATCCAACCACTACACTCGTCTGCTAGATTGTTACGTAATTGTACTAACCAGACAGAAGGTATAGACTGGAGAATGGATAGAACACTCTGTCTTGTACGCTACTCAAACCGGTCGTTTTACGGATCGCTGGGTATGGAAATTCTGCGGAGTGAGAACTATACCAGAGATTTTCAAGCTAATATGACCGATTTGGAAATTACATGGGAGGCTTTGATGATTGATGTGATAGACGAAGCTTCTTCTTTGTACTACGCAGCCGGAATACGAAAGCTTGAGTCGTCTATCTCCCATATATACGGTGTCATGCAATGCAGCAAAGACGTGTCTCTTCAAAACTGCACTCAGTGTCTGCAACAAAACGTGATTGAGTATAGGTCATGTTGCCGCGGGAGACAAGGAGGCATTATTTCGAGGCCTAGCTGTTTCATTCGATGGGAGGTTTATCCATTCTTGGAACTTTTCGATAATATTCCTCCTCCTAAGAAAGGTAAGACCATGTTGTGTGAGCTTTATTGTTGTCAGGTCATATGACTGTATCCACATCTAACCATTTTTGAAGTTTTCTGCTCTGTTCTTTGTCCTTGTTTTTGTGCTAATATTTTTACTTTATTGGTGGTTTTGGTTCCTGCAGATGGTAAAAGAGTTTCTACAGGAACTATTGTGGCAATTGTTCTTGTTCCCATCGTATTGCTTGCTCTAGGATTTGCTCTTTGGAGGAGGAGAGAAGCGTACAAAGCATTTACAACTGATAGTGAGTTTCCTTTTGTTTTGATACGAAGACAGAATTTCAAAACATAAGTTCCAAAATGTTTCCTTCTATATTTCTATGTTGCAAAGAGATTTCACCACCAAATAATGGTAAAAGACTATGGATCTGAGAGAGAAATGTTTAATTTCCCTTGGAAACTATTTAGTATAACGCTATTTATACATTTATTCTGCAGCTGTGGAAGATATTAGAACTTCAGGTTCACTTCAATTCGAGTTTAAAGCAATTGAAGCCGCCACAAGCAACTTTCATAACAATAACAAGCTTGGTCATGGTGGATTTGGTGAAGTTTACAAGGTATAATATTTGTCCCATGTACTTATTTGTGTTACAAATTTGGTGAGAAAGAATAAAACAGATTCTGATAATTATGTGACGATCATATGAAATGGCAGGGAACGTTTCCGAATGGATCAGAAGTTGCTGTGAAGAGGCTGTCTAAAACGTCAGGACAAGGTGAAGAAGAGTTCAAGAACGAGGTGTTTCTTGTAGCAAAGCTTCAACATAAAAATCTTGTTAGGCTTCTTGGGTTTTCTGTCAAAGGAGAAGAAAAGATATTAGTCTACGAGTTTTTGCCCAACAAAAGTCTCGATCATTTCCTTTTTGGTAATGAACATATGATATATAAGCTTATATTCTCTGAAACCTTAGTTCTTGATCTCATAGTCTAATTAATCGATATATGGGGTATGTGCAGACCCGATGAAGAGTATTCAACTGGATTGGATAAGACGATACAAAATTATCGAGGGAATTACTCGTGGGGTTATGTATCTTCATCAAGATTCACGGCTCACAATTATACACCGTGACCTCAAAGCGAGTAACATTCTCTTAGATGCTGATTTGAACCCGAAAATCGCGGATTTTGGGGTGGCTAGAAATTTCAGAGTAGACCAAACTGAAGGTACCACAAGAAGAGTAGTTGGAACATTGTAAGTAGTTGTCAGTTTTAGGTATAATTGTCTGTCCTTCTTTGTTGATAAAGCTGAAGATGATAGGCTTTGTATTTTACAGCGGATACATGCCACCTGAGTATGTGACAAGTGGACAGTTCTCCACAAAATCTGATGTGTATAGCTTTGGAGTATTGGTTCTGGAGATTATTGGTGGAAAAAAGAATAGTAGCTTCCACGAGGCAGATGGCTCAATAAGCAACTTGGTCACATATGTTAGTAAATTTCTAGTGCCATCTCAAACATTTCTACTTCTTTTAGCAAAGATCATGGCTCTCAGCATTATTTTCTCGATAAATGACCTAAACAGGTATGGAGGCTATGGAACAATAAATCACTGTTGGAAATAGTTGACCCGGCCATGGAGAAGAATTATGACAGAAATGAAGCCATTAGATGCATACACATCGGATTGTTATGTGTTCAAGAAAATCCTGCAGATCGTCCAACCATGTCTACAATCTTCCATATGCTTACTAATACTTCAACTATTTTGCATGTTCCTCACCCACCTGGATTTGTCTTGAATATCACATCCGAGCCAAACCCATTAGCTGAGATATTGCAGCCTGGTTCATCTACCAGCATATCGATCACATGTGTTAGTCCTCGATGAAAGCAGTGATAATGTTTGATATGTATAGTCTTTTACAAACTGATGATTGAGCCTAATATTAGCTAGTCCGGAAGGATGACCTAAAGAACACAAGTCTCCCGGGATAATTCAAATTAAGCGTCCCAATTACTTAGCTTTTCCATTTTACACATATATTTTTGATATGGATGTAAAAGTCCATGCAAGTATGAGAAACTTTGTGCTTACCAATAGTTTTATAATCTAAAAAAATAATTATTATTTCTCTGTAATAGAACACAATTTCTTCCACAGTTACACGTAAATACGAATGAAGTTGAAGAAGTTCAAATTAACTTGTGGAACATTGGGAGAGTGAGCCTGATCGACCTATATGACCACAAACAAAGGAAGGAAAACAGAATTAAGCTTTTATTACAAAACAAAAATGCTGGGACATTTTTCGTTGTTACAATCATATGCTTGGAAACATTCCCTTTTTTATTTTGCCTTCTGGCGGAAATGCGAGATAAAAACTTCTCATTTAGATCAGATCCGCTTGTTTTTCTCTTGGTCATGTGAAGAAACTTGCTTCACACGCTACTCTAACCGACCTTATCTATTGTCTTCACCATTGTTCCATAAACGGTTTACAATACCGGAGTTCTCAAAAGTCAAAACGAATCAGAATAAAATGCTTATAATAGAATGTTAAATCAGCTTCATGAGAGTAAAACCTATAAATTATTGTCTCAAATTGCATCTGTATAAATAAAACTTCTCACAAAAAAAAAAATCTTACAGAACTAACCGAAGCATTTTAAAGTTAACGGCTACAACATAAGATTACATAGAAACTTACTACGCTTCTTATTTGTGGACAAATAAATCAAGTATCGCCTGACCTTTTATATGTTTTAACTTTTCAGAGATGACTTCATAAAATCTTTTATGAACTAAACGAGGAAAAGACTTGCTAGTTCATATATTGGCTAGGCTTTGATCCCTCAGCTACTGCGGCCAGTTTCTGCCTGCTTTGTGGGAAAAATCCTGGTAGGCGAGGCACTGGTAAAGTGATTGTGTTACTGGTAAGCATCTTGATGATAGTTGATAAAATTGGACGGTCTTCTGGATATTCTTGAACACATAAGAGTGCGATATGGATGCATCTAGTGACTTCATTACTCTGATAAATCCCTCGCATAGCCGGGTCCACTAGCTCTAGTTGCGATCCGTCTCTCCAAAGCTTCCAAGCCTACCACAATAAACAATTAATTAACATTCGGTCAAGTGTTTAAATTTAACTAAAATGGTGAAAGTTCAGGTCTTTATGCTTACATGGGTGACTAAGTTGCAAGCATGAGTATTTTCATCCGTCTGGTAGAGGTAATTATTCTTCTTGCCGCTTATAATCTCAAGAACCAAGATTCCAAAGCTATAAACGTCAGTTCTCATGGAGAATTTGCCATGGACCGCAAACTCCGGAGACATGTAAATGCTGAAATACAAGTTGGGTTATTAGGAAACATAAAAAGATTGAATGAAATTCAGTTTACGCAGTTGAAATTTTTGGGTTCATATCAGCATCTAAAAGTATGTTGCTGGCTTTAAAGTCACGGAGTATGATTGTGAGCTGTGAATCTTGATGAAGGTATAGAATCCCTTGAGCAATGCCTTCAATGATCTTGTATCGCTGAGTCCAGTTTAGCTGATACTGTTTTTCAGGACCTGCACATCTCCATATACTATCAGTAATCTTAAAGCTGTAAAAGGATCCTTTGAATAAGCAGATTTTTTAAAGGAACTATACCAAATAGATAATATTCAAGACTTTTGTTTGGGACAAACTCATAGATCAGAATCTTTTCATCTCCTTCCAAACAGAACCCAAGAAGGCTAACCAGATTCCTATGTTGAAGTTTTGATACAAGAACAACCTCGTTCCTGAACTTTCGTGTGTCGTGCCCTGACATTTCTGAGAGCCTCTTCACTGCGACTTCATTTCCATTTGGAAACTTACCCTACATATATGGCATTTAATGAAACACATTCACCGTTCATAACCAATCATAACTTATAAAATATAGCAAACAGAAAGCTTTATATACCTTGTAAACTACGCCATATGCACCTTCACCGAGTTTATTACTCATTGAAAACTTGTTAGTTGCAGCTTCAATTGTCTGAAATTCGTATTGCAATGAATTTGTAGTTGAAATACTATCAGCTGTGAAGCAAGGGTGTTTTTAGTTATGCTTTTGTTTTCCTCTCTTGGCTAATGGAAAACATATGGAAACAATAGAGAGCTTAAATCACAAGAAACTAACATTCATATTCAGTTCGTTGTAATGAGTTTCTCCTCAGGCAAAGAACAAATCCTAGAGCAAGCAGTATCAAGGCGGTAAAAACAGTTGGAACTGTAATCGCCACCACAATTCCAACTGAAATTCCTTTCCTATCTTCTCATAACACAGAAAAATAATGTCAGATATTTCAATTCTTCTTACAATCATATGTTTTCCAGTTGGAAGACTTAATGTTTTCAGTTATATTAGCCCGGTCGCCTGCGGGTGGTGGTATGGACCAAATGGCCGCAGGAGGAGGAAGAGAAGCCACCCAAAAAGTAATGTCATGCATATATTTCAATTCTTTTTACAATCATTGTTTTATCAGTTGAAAGACTTACTTTTTTTAGTCCTTTTAGCCCGGTTGCCTGCAGGTTGCGGCGCAGCAATAGGAGGAGGAGAAGCCACTGTAATATTATCAAAAGCCTTAGAGTATTTATACAACTCCCACCGGAAAAAGCAGCTTGGCCGCATAACAACGCCTCCTTGATTCTGACCACAACATGACTGGTAGTCTATTGCGCTTAGTCTCAGACAGTTAACACAATCACTAGGGGAAAGATCCGGCGTGCATTGCACCAAAGCGTATATATCCTCTAAACTTTTCAAGTGTGCAACATCAGCTGCGTAATGGTTACTACTAGACGATGGTGTGCTTCTTGCTGTGGAGGCTGTATTAATCATACTAACTATTAATCCTTCCCAGATTGTCGTGAACTCTGTTAGATTTGAGTTGATTTTTCCACTGTTTACGACTAGTACACGCGGGTCTAGATCTGCAGTTCCTGAGAAAGAAGTGTTGGAGTAGCGCACATGGCAAAGTACGGGCTCACCTGGCCATGTAAACGCGTCTGTTTGGTTAGGACAACTCTGTATCAAACCATCAGAAGCGGTCTTGATACAATCAGAACAATCATCTGGATCTGATCCGGGGATGCACATCCCTATTGCGTAGACACGGTTTGGTTCTTGTCCGATGAAACCGTTGTAGAAGAAGCCGTCTTGAACCGTGACATTGGAAGGAAGAGAAGAAAGGATGAGACGGCGATTTACGTCGAAAGTACCGTTGGGTTTGAAATACCCAGTGATCACACATGTTTGTGCTGAAACTGAAGGAACGCCAAAGCTTACGAGGACAAAACAGAGGATTGAAAACAAACTCTTCTGCTTCATTTTTCCTTTAAGGTTATAGCGAAAGCAAAATAGTTGTCGTTTTAGTCTTTCTCTTTCTTTTTAGTATTTACGAGTCTGTCCGTTCTTAGCAGTTTAAACAGCAAATTGAAATTTCTCTCCGAAATTTCTAATGTTGAATTCGTCAAAACGATAACAATAGTCCTCAATCCTGCACATACGGTCACAAAAGGATCAATTAAAAGTCAACAATGATGTTGAATTTTCAAATGGGGATCAGAAAATTGAGATAAATGAAATTTTAGAACCCCTACCGACAAAAAGGCAGATGGAGAAGGATTAGAACAGTATTGAGCTAATGTGTCAATGTCTTTCGTTTCGCAAAAGAGAGGACTTTGAAGTAACGCATGTATCTGTGTTCCTACTTATATAACAAAAACAATTGTCCAAGTATTTAAGCATGTATTTGTGTCTTAAGCAGGATATGAAGTTTCTCTGCAATTTCTAATGTTGAATTCGTCAAACTGAGAAGTAGTCCTTACGCCTCCATAGAAGGTCAAAAAATGGAAATTAAAGGTCAATAGTGTTGAAATTTCACATGTTCACCCAGAAAATGACAGCATGGACTTTACCAGTCTTCATGCATGTTAGTGGACAAGCATGTCAACACATTGGACTGAGTATGCAAACTGTACGTTGAAAATTCTATGAAGATTGGGCTGAAAATGACACCACGGACTTTTCCAGAGTTCATGCATGTTTGTGCTGAAATAGAGCCATTGACAGATTATGAAAATCCTACTTTGAATATTCGACGAAGGTTGGTTTGAATTTCACGTAGCTTCCCATGAGAGATATTGGCTTTGAAAAATCATTTCGCTCTTAAAATTAAATCTTTCAAGATTGGATTTTTCAGACAATCAAACACAATGGGAATCAAGAAAATCGTAGATTTGTCAGTAGTCTTCTGGTTTGTGATCATAGGCTCTTGTGCTGTCTCTGCACAAAGATGCAGTTCGAGATCTGGTTTTTTCAGACCCAATGGTACTTATGACTTAAACCGCCGAGCCGTGCTTTCCGCTCTTCCTTCTAGTGTCGCTGATAATGCCGGCTTCATCACAGCTTCAATTGGACAAGATCCGAACAGAGCATATGGTCTGGGGATGTGTATCCGCGGTACTAAAACAAAGGCTTGTTCTGATTGTATCATGGCCTCAACTAGCAAATTGTTAAAGACCTGTCCTCGCCAGATAGAAGCTACGTACTGGGGCAGATATGGAGAATCACTTTGTCTGGTACGCTACTCAAACCGCTCGTTTTACGGATCCCTCGACCAAGAAATGATGTGGGTGGAGTCCAATACCGGAGATAATGGAGTCAACTTGACGGAGTTTGGAAATACATGGGATTATCTGATGCTTCGCTTGATAAACAATGCTTCTTTGTCGTCCAACCCCAAGTACTACGCGGCCAGCACAGAAAATCTTACGGCATTCACCAGTATATACAGTTTCGTGGAGTGCAGTAAAGAGCTATCATCGTGGAACTGTACCGAATGTCTGCGACTGAACGTGAATGACTATAGGACGTGCTGCCGTGAGACTCAAGGAGGCTCTATTGCGAGGGCTAGCTGTTTCATGCGGTGGGATTTATATCCCTTCTTGGGACTTTTCGATTCACCAAATTCGCACAATCCAGCCAACACAACCAATAATGGTAAGAAACCTTCATTTGAAATTTGCCTGCTCTATTCACACCACCTTTGAGTTGGATCTCGAATATTCGATGACGTTTGGTGTTTATTCTTTTTATTTTTAGATTAAATGCACAACTTTTCATATCTTAAACAAAATTCTTTTGTTAATTGCTAAAAGAAACGAAAAGAAGAATCTTTTTGCTGTATGGATTTGCATTTTGCAAGAATATCTTAGGGAAGACTAAAATGATTTCATATTTCAAAAATATGATATTTTTCTTTATATGAAAACGCGAACGTAGAAGTAGGCGTTTAATTGAAACTTCAATCTGCAGATGACAAAAATATTTCAAGTGGAGAAATTGCGGCAGTTGTCGTTGTTCCCATCATTGTAGTCACTCTACTGCTTGTTCTTGGATTTGCTGTTTCGAGAAGAAGAAGATCTAACCAAGCATTTGCAACTAAGTGTAAGTTTTTCATGGTTTTCTACAAAGACACATTCTATCAAACGTGCAAAACACTTCTAAAATACAAAAATCGGCTTAGATCTTTAATCAGTTGTTGCCTCGTCTGTAACTTTCAGATGGAGACTTCGCTCTTGCAAAGAGACGTAGGAAGACTTCTGGTACTGCACCGCCTGATGATGGTAAAAAGCTAAGGGATTTGAGATTTACCAATGCCCCTTGATAAATCTCCAGCATAACACTATTAAAAGGTATGCTTTTCATTGTGCAGCTGCGGATGATATAACAACTTCAGGTTCACATCAATTCGATTTTAGAGAAATTAAAGCTGCAACAAATAATTTTCAGAAGAGTAACAAGCTTGGTCATGGTGGATTTGGTGCAGTATACAAGGCATGATGTTCCTCAACTTTCTCAACTACTTTGTTTGTGTTATAATTTATGTGCTAATTCTCATCGTATATATCATTTAACAGGGTACATTCCCGAATGGAATAGAAGTTGCTGCGAAGAGGCTGTCTAAAAATTCAGGTCAAGGTGAGAAAGAGTTCAAGAACGAGGTGCTTCTTGTAGCAAAGCTTCAACACAGAAATCTTGTTAGACTTCTCGGGTTTTCTATCGAAGGAGATGAAAAAATACTAGTCTATGAGTTTGTCCCCAACAAAAGTCTTGATTATTTCCTTTTGCGGTAAGAAACAAATGAGTGGCTTTTAGTGAATTCTCTGAAACCGTAACTCATAAGTCTATGGATCTATATGGGATGTTCAGACCATTTAAAGAAGGGTCATTTGGATTGGACAAGAAGACTCAATATTATCGAGGGAATCACTCGAGGGATTCTATATCTTCATCAAGATTCACGGCTCACAATCATACATCGTGACCTCAAATCGAGTAACATTCTCTTAGATGATGATATGAACCCTAAAATTGCGGATTTTGGTATGGCTAGGAGCGTCAGAGTAAATCAAACAGAAGCCGATACAGAAAGAGTAGTTGGAACATTGTAAGTAATTGACATCTTAATATAATGTGAAGCTGAAATTGATATGCGGTGTATTTGCAGCGGTTACATGCCACCTGAGTATGTGGCAAATGGGCAGTTCTCGACGAAATCTGATGTGTATAGTTTTGGAGTATTGATTCTGGAGATTATTGGTGGAAAGAAGAATAGTAGCTTCCATCGGATAGATGGTTCAGCAAGCAACTTGGTCACTTATGTGAGTTTTAAAACGCCAATGCATCTCAAAAAAAAAAATACTCCTCTAATTGTGGTCATGGCTCTAAACATTAGTTTCTTGACAAATGAATATATAGGTTTGGAGGCTTTGGAACAATGAATCATTGTTGGAACTCGTAGATCCAGCCATTGGGAAGAGCTTTGATAAGGATGAAGTCATTAGATGCATCCACATTGGGTTATTATGCGTGCAAGAAAGTCCTACAGATCGTCCAAGCATGTCCACAATATTTCGAATGCTTACTAATACTTCAATTACTCTGCCTATGCCTCAACCACCTGGATTTTTCTTCAGGGACAGATCTGAGTCAGACCCATTAGCCGAGAGATTGCTGCCTGGTCCGTCTACTAACATGTCTTTTGCTTGTTCTGTCGATGATGCATCGATCACGAGTGTTTATCCTCGTTGAATTTGAGTCAAATGATTAAACCTATCTTGTTTCATTAGCCCAAAAGGCCAAAAGCATATTATAAAAGAGTGATCATGGAGTCAAGTCTGCCACAAAAATTCAAAAGTAGTCAATTATTGATTAATGGCCATTCATCTAGAAAATTTAAACTTATGATTAAATCTTCATCCTTATGTGTGCATGCCCCTTTTTCTTAAAAGAAAATATGCAAAAAGTGACTCAAATCGAATACGTGAGAAAGGGGCAATCGGCCTATAAGGATCTGGTGGTTGTAAAACCCTAAAGCGTCAGAGATTAATAAAGCTGACTCTTCCTCACGGCGGAGGTCTCATATTCAATTGACAGCGTCCCTGCCTTTACCATTTGGGACTGACCATGAGAACCTATATCTGATCATTTTTATTTGATATATATATACATATCTGATAATTTTATTTCTCAAAATTTGTAAGTTCATTGTTTTTAACTTATTCTCGATTTCCCCAAAATTTATATAGTAGACAAGAATTCTTATGTTTTGATGTTTTCCTTTAGATAATTTTTTTTCTATTTAAGTGCTTTCCTTTTAGGTATAGCTGCCTCCTCCTATTGAACGGTTGATCTGGCTAGGGCCTAACAGAGCCATGGAGATGTGGGTTTTAGTCGCTGACCTGAGGTTTGCTCCGACAGTATAAGTATCTCTTTGGAACGGTAGTGTTTGAACAAGACAGGCACCTTCTCATTGTCACATGACGAAACTTGCTTCATACGCTATTCTAATCGATGCTTCTACTCGTTCTTCACCATGGTTCCACAATACCAGAGTTTTCTAAAGTCAAAAACCAATCAGAACGACAATAATATATTAAATTGTTAATCAGCTTGATCAGAGTAAAACATGTAATCATTGTCTTAACAAATTGCAGTATCCCGTAAAGCCTCTTAATTATTAATTGTGGAGGATAGTTCGAATAATGTCTGACCGCTTTTATAATATGACTTAGACATCATATCAGAAAATGAGAATAATGTCACTGAATGCATTCACATTTGGGTTACTCTTATGGATTCCAGAAAATCCTGCAGATCTTCGTAGCATGTCCACAATAATTCGAATGTTCACTAATTCTTCAGGGACAAATCGGAGCTTTCACTTGTTTACGAGTGTTAGTGCTCGTTCAAATTGGGGCCAATGATTGACTTGTATACATCCTTTCATAGCCCAAATGGCCAAGACTTAGATTTAAGTCTTACACAAAAATACAAAGCAGTCAATTTTGTATTAACGTGTATGGCCATTCAATTTCAAACTGATGATTAAATTTATCACAGCCACAAGATACCAAAACACCACAAACATTATCTGAAGGGAAAAAAAAATGGCAAAGAAGCGTTGTGAATCAGTCCTCTGTTTACTTTTCGTCTTGATCATATACTTCAGTGCCATTTCTGTTTCTGCACAAACTTGTGATAACACTACTGGTATTTTCAAACCCAATAGTCTTTATGACAAGAACCGCCGTCTCATCCTCTCCACTCTCGCTTCTAACGTCACGTCCCACGACGGCTACTTCCACGGTTCGATTGGGCTTGGTCCGGACCGAGTCTATGCCACCGGGATGTGCGCTCCAGGTGCTGAACCTGATATTTGCTCTAGCTGTATCGAGACCACATCTGAGGGTTTATTACTGACCTGTCTGAACGAGACAGGGGCTTTCTCATGGTCAGACGATGAAACCCTTTGCCTTGTTCACTACTCTAGCCGCTCTTTCTCCGGGTTGCTTGTCATGGAGCCTCGTGGAGCTCTTTCCAATACCAAAAATTTAAGAATAACGAATCAAACCGAGTTTGATAGCGTGTGGAGGAAATTAATGTTTGGTATGATCGATGTAACAACTTCTTCATCTTCAGGCAGGAACAATTCGTCTAAATACTATCTAGGCGATGTATTGCCCCTACCAGATTATGGGAACATATCGGTTTTGATGCAATGTACACCGGATGTTTCTCCAAAGGATTGTAGCACTTGCCTACGGGAAAATGTTATTGACTATGAGAATTGTTGCCGTAAGCAACTAGGCGGCATTATAACACGACAAAGCTGCTTTTTCCGGTGGGATTTGTATCCTTTCTCTGGTGCTTTTGATCAAATTAATGTACAGCCTTCACCCTCTTCAGTAGCTAATTCGACCAATATAACCAAGCAAGGCAAGTCTTCTTTGTTAACATTTTCAGAGCAATTCTTGTTTTGTAAAAACAGAGAAGATGTTTTTATTTCTGTTTTTCCATATTTTGTTTGTTTGTTTGTTTGTTCGCTCAGGAGGAATTATCACGGCGATAGTCGCTGTTATTGTTGTTACCGTAATATTTATTGCTGTAGTCTTGGTTATTCTCAAGAGAAGAAAGCAAAAGCAAGAAATTGAACTTCCAAGTGAGTTTTGTTTTTTGTTTGTTTGTTTAACAATTGATTAGTTTAGGTCATTTTGCCTTAAAAGTTGAAGGTGCAAATTTTTTCAGGAGCTTAATATTGGTTTTGAATGTAGCGGAATCTGTTCAATTTGATTTGAAGACAATTGAAGCTGCAACGAGCAACTTTTCTGAGCGTAACATGCTTGGTCAAGGTGGATTTGGTGAGGTTTACAAGGTACATACGCTCTTTGTCTATCTCACTTGCTTCTTTTGTGGAGAAAAAGTGAAATGATGATTCCTAATTGGTAAATATTTTTAAGGGCATGCTTATGAATGGCACTGAAGTTGCGGTAAAGAGACTATCAAAAACATCTGGACAAGGTGCAATAGAGTTCAAGAACGAGGTTATTGTTGTTGCAAAGCTTCAGCACAGAAATCTTGTTAGACTTCTGGGGTTCTCGCTACATGGAGAAGAGAAGTTAATAGTGTATGAGTTTGTTCCAAACAAAAGCCTCGACTATTTCCTCTTTGGTCTGTTGTTTATAACTCTGTTCTACTCTTGTCTGTTGTTTCTTTCTCTTGTACATAGCTAATTGTGTTTATGCATGTATGAAGATGCAGACCCTAAGGAGAGAATTCGGTTGGACTGGACAGTGCGACGCAACATCATCGGTGGGATCACTCGAGGGATTTTATATCTTCATCAAGATTCACGTCTGAAAATCATACATCGTGACCTCAAAGCGAGTAACATTCTCTTAGATGCTGACATGAACCCAAAAATTGCTGATTTCGGAATGGCAAGGATCTTTGGAATGAACCAAACTGTAGCCAATACAGCAAGAGTAGTTGGAACCTTGTAAGTATATATTGAAATGGATCAACTAATGAACCCTTTTGTTGCAAATTTAACCTGTATTCAGCAATTCTTTGACACATTCTTTGTAAAAAACGCTTTTTTGGTTGAATAAATTTTACATTCTTTCAAAAAAAAAATTTAACCTGTATTTTGCAGCGGTTACATGTCGCCTGAGTACGTGACACATGGTCAATTCTCGACGAAATCAGATGTCTATAGCTTTGGGGTATTGATGCTTGAGATCATTAGTTGCAAAAAGAATAGCAGCTTCTACCGAATTGATGGTCTAGTTAACAATTTAGTCACATATGTGAGCAGTTATAAACTAATAAAGCTCCAAACTTTGTTTGATTCTTTCAAACAGTGATGATTGTTCTGAATACATATTACATAACTTCTGCAGGTTTGGAGACTTTGGGAGAAAAAATCATTGCTTGAGCTTGTGGAAACTAGTATTAGAGAAGATTGTACAAGTGATGAAGTCATAAGATACATCCATATTGGGCTGTTATGTGTTCAAGAAAATCCTACAAAACGTCCAACGATGTCAATGATTCATCAAATGCTCACAACCAGCTCAATTGCATTGCCTGCCCCTCTGCCACCTGGATTTTTATTCAAGAATGAACCAAGATCAAACCCATCAGCTCAGGGATTGAAGCCGGGCCAATCGAGCAGCAAGTCTTTTACTTGTTCAGCAGATGAAGCAACAATCACTGATGTTGATCCTCGTTGAATACTCAACATGTCCTGTTTGGTTTTTGTTGTTTCCACTAACGCTTGTCACACGTTTTATGTACATACATGATAGTACAGAAACCTCATGCACTCTGAAATGATTTGTAATTAAACCCATAAATTTGGTACAATCATAGAGAGCAAAAATAAGGATAAGAGTTTGTTATCATCATCTGTGACTTTACACTCATATAATTTTTGAAACTTCTGATGCTAAATTTTGTAATTACTCTAAATGTGTTATTCTTGTTATATTTTCCTCACATTAATATCAAAGTTGACTTAGAGAGTCCAAAAGTCTGCCACAAAATTCCAAGTTTTCTTCTTTCTGAATAATAAAAATTTTAAAGTCGTCACTTTCTTATTAATGTCATAATGTGTATGGCCATTCAAGTAAGACAATTCAAACTTCTGATGTGGTTGATAAGAGCCACATAAATTAACACACATACATTATCTGTATCATCTAGAGAAAAGGATGGCAAAGAAGATTCAGATGTTATTTAAGAAAATTAGCAATGGAGACTAATAAACTTGACTGAAAATATGAAGGGGTAAAAGGTAAGTAATGTCCTCATTTTGTTTCAATTTGGGGTCCAATATATGTTATTCTTGTTAATTTTCCTTACGGAATATCAAAGTTAACTTAAGAGAGTCCAAAAGTCTGCCACAATAATTCAAAGTCGTCACTTTCTTATTAATGTGCCTGGCCATTCAGGTAAGACAATTCAAACTTTTGCTATGGTTGATAAGAACCACATAAATTAACACAGGTACATTATTAAATCATCTAAAGAAATAAAATAGTAAAGAAGATTTAGATGTTCTTAAAAATTACAATGGAGACTAATAAAGTTTTGTTGGTTATAACTTAGATGAATTTGGATGATTTTACTTTTCCTTTAACTTAGATGAATTTGGATGATTTTACTTTTCCTTTAACTTAGACTAATAAACTTTTGTTTGCTAGTTCTCCAATTTGTGCTCCAATATATGTTAATGTTATTCTGGTTAATTTTCTTACTTTAAGTAGGAAAGAAAAAGAAAGAATTTTTCAAATAATTTTTTTTGATATATCCATAAGAAACTTTCAAGACATTTATCAATTTATAACTAGCTTAACTTTCTTTTAAACGTTATAAAAAATTAAAAATTATATTTATTTAAAGTATTATTATTATTTAGTTTAAAAACTTTTTGAAAAACTTTAGCAATGGAAATGCTCTTAGAGGGCCAAATCTCCGATATAAACTTATAGTAGTCGATTTTGTAGTACACGGCGTTGTTATTCAAGTGTATAATATTCAAAGTTCAAGGTAAACTGATAAGATCCACACATTCCAAAACAAACACACACACGATCAGAATTATCCAAAGTAGAAAAGAAAAAAATGGGAAAGAAGAGCTCTGTATCAATCCTCTGCTTCTTAATCATAAGCTTTAGTCCCATTTCTGTTTCTGCACAAACTTGTGATGGAGCTGCTGGGACTTTCAAACCCAATAGTTCATATGAGAATAACCGCCGTCTCATCAGCTCTACACTGGCTTCTAATGTCACGGCTCACGACGGCTACTTCAATGGTTCGATCGGGCTAGGCCCGGACAGAGTCTACGCCATGGGGATGTGCGCTCCAGGTGCTGAACCACATGCTTGTTCCTACTGTATCCAGGACGCCTCAGATAGTGTAGTACAGTCCTGTTCGAATCAAACAGATGCTTACGCATGGTTAGGCGAAGAGGTCCTTTGCCATGTTCGCTACTCTAGCAAGTCCTTCTCCGGGGTCCTCTTGGAGCCTATTGCAGTGTTTCATAATGTAATGGACATAAGAAGCGAAAGCCAGAATGAATTTGATAGTGTGTGGGACGGGTTAATGTTACGTATGGTCGCAGGAGCTTCTTCCTCGGTGAGAAACAGTTCCTCTACTTCTTCTTCTTTATCACCGTCTGGTAAATACTATGCAAAGGATGTTGCTCCGGTGCCTGTTTACGGGAACATATTGGTGTTGATGCAATGCACTCCAGATATTTCTTCAAAGGATTGTAGTTTTTGCCTAGAGAGTTGCGTCGATTACTATAAGCAATGGTACCATGGGAAGAGAGGCATCATTATGTTGCGGCCAAGTTGCTTTTTCCGGTGGGAATTGTATAATTTCTCTGGTGCTTTTGATCACATTAATGATCCACCCTCACCTTCACTGGTGCCTTCAAAGAGTCCTCCTGTAGCCAATCTAACCAATATAACCAAGAAAGGCAAGTCACTTTTGAAACATTTCCAGAGCAGTTCTTGTTTGTTTCTTTGTTTTTTTTTGTTGTGTAGTTATGTTTTTTTTTGTGTGTTGGTTTTGTGCAGATAAAAAGTTGTCGGGAGGAATTATCGCAGCGATAGTCGTAGTTATTGTTGTTACCATGATATTGATTTCTTTAGGCTTGGTTATTTTCAAAAGGAGAAAGCAAAAGCAAGAAATTCAACTTCCAAGTGAGTTTATTTGTACAGACTCGATTGGTATTTTAATCTTAAGAATCTCACAGATTAGGAAATTTTGTGACGAGCTTAATGTTGGTCTTAAATGTAGCGGAATCTGTTCAATTTGATTTCAAGACAATTGAAGCTGCCACGAGCAATTTTTCTGAGGGCAACAAGCTTGGTGCTGGTGGATTTGGTGAGGTTTACAAGGTAATATATATACGTTATTGGCCCAACTAGTTTGCTTCTTTCGTGGAGATATAATGAAATGATAATGCCTTATTTGTAATTATTATTCAAGGGTATTCTCATGAATGGAACTGAAGTTGCAGTGAAGAGACTGTCAAAAACATCAGGACAAGGTGAAATAGAGTTCAAGAACGAGGTTGTTGTTGTTGCAAAGCTTCAGCATAGAAATCTTGTTAGACTTCTTGGGTTCTCACTTCAAGGAGAAGAGAAGTTACTCGTCTATGAATATGTTCCAAACAAGAGCCTTGATTATTTCCTCTTCGGTTAGTTGTTTCTAACTCATAGATATAGTTTTGTTTGTTGTTCCTTCTTATGTTACATTGCTAATTGTGACACTGCATGAATATCCAGACACTACGAAGAGGATTCAGTTGGATTGGATAATGAGACGCAACATCATCGGTGGGGTCAGTCGAGGGATTTTGTATCTTCATCAAGATTCACGGCTCAAGATCATACACCGTGACCTCAAAGCCAGTAACATTCTCTTAGATGCGGATATGGATCCAAAAATTGCTGATTTCGGAATGGCAAGGATCTTCGGAATGGACCAAACTGTAGAAAATACATCAAGAGTAGTTGGAACCTTGTGAGTATATACTTATTTGGACGTGATGAAGTTCGATAAACAAACCCTTTGGCTGCTAATTAACATGTATTTTGCAGCGGTTACATGCCACCTGAGTATGTGTTACATGGCCAGTTCTCGACGAAATCAGATGTCTATAGCTTTGGAATATTGATTCTTGAAATCATTAGTGGTAAAAAGAATAGCAGCTTCTACCAGGTGGATGGTTTGGTTAACAACTTAGTCACATATGTGAGCAACTATAACCTAATCAAGTCTCAAACTTTGGTTGATTCAAAAAATAATGATCAATATTACGTAACTTCTACAGGTTTGGAGACTTTGGGAAAAAAAATCATTGCCTGAGCTCGTAGATCCAGGTATCAGAGAAGATTGTAAAAGCGATGAAGTCACTAGATACATTCATATTGGACTGTTATGTGTTCAAGAAAATCCGGCAGATCGTCCAACAATGTCAACAATTCAACAGATGCTCACAACCAGCTCAATTATTCTGCCTGTGCCTCTGCCACCTGGATTTTTTTTCGGGAACAGATCAGGATCGAACACATTATCCCAGGGATTGGAGCCAACTCAATCGAGCAGCAAGTCTTATACTTGTTCTGTGGATGAAGCAACAATCACCGATGTTAACCCTCGTTGAATACTCAACATGTTCTGTTTGGTTTATGTTGTTTCCAGTTTCCACAAAGGCTTGTCACTTGTTTTATATCCATATATGAAGATGTTTGAACGTTCACTTTAAGTTTGACTGATTCAGCATAGAAATTTCACTCTAGAAATTTGGAGAGTATCTTTAGTTGTTATAGAATAAACTTTACAAATAACACATACCTTGGGACACAAGCAACCGAAAGACCCTGAAGCTTAAAGGTCTATTGTTCATGTGGCTAGAAGAAATCCTGTATCCTCTAACCATGTCTAAAATCTTTCGTATGCTCTTTAATACTACCTTTTTCTATCGATTCTATCGTTGAAATTAGCGTCAGTGAGCAAGTAATATGAGTATTCTTTCAAAACCAATCAAAAACCATAATAATATTAAGGGTAACTTAGAGAATTCAATTCTGAAGTCTCTTACGGAAGTCCAAAGTTAGTCAATTTATTAACGTGCAAGACCATTCAAATATAAAATTAAAACTTTTGATAAAACTTATAAAACCAACACATTCCAACATATGCACACATGATCCGAGTAATATAAAGAAGAAAAAAATGGCAACGAAGGGCTTTGTATGAATCCTCTGCTTCTTCATCATAATCTTCCAGTGCCATTTTGGTAGATGTATCAAAGGCGGACAAAAACGTTTGTGGATTTTCTGTACATCTTGAAAGAGAATGATTACATCCTTTTATACAAAGAGAGCATGCATACATGACTCCTGAATGCTGTATATTACAGAAATTAAGGTAATTGATTGGTCGAAGAATTCCTAAACGTGTGTGATATGATTGTAACTTTCTCTTAGATGACAGTATGAACCCTAAAGTTTCTGATTTTGGAATCTTTGAAATGGACCAACCAATACAGGGAGAGTGGTTGGAGCATTGTAAGTGTACTTCTGAGACTGAAAAAGATCACTCATGTTCATTTTCGTTGAAATTGTACATGCTCTGTTTTGTTGTGTTACTTTGACGAAGGCGTGTCACTAGTTTTATGAGAAAAATTTAAGGGTCACTTTCACTTTGTAAGATTATATAGTATATAAACTCACTCTGGAAATATTTGCATAGTATCTTCAATAATTGTAGAACAATGAAGAAATTTACAAATATTTAATCTTAGAGAACAAGAATGAAGCAGAGGAGTCTATTATCCTACTCCGTACCATCCCCTTGCTTCCAAGTTAGTGTGGGTCAAGCTGCTGTTACAAGACCTGGCCTTGTTCCTTGGAGTACAAGAAATCTCATTTCTTAGTCTATCACTCTCATCCTGAAACATTTAGAAAATAAATTGTTTTTGTGGCTGCGGTCCATTATTATGTTAATCAAAATTGAACAACACGTTAACATCTTCTAAAACCTTCTGATTTGACAATAATTCGAATTCTAACGTTAACTTCTACTTCCCATATATGACCATTGCCACCAAATCCTTTAGTCAAATGCTAATGACATGAAATATTTGGAGCCTACAGAACCAACATGTAACCCTATTTAACTTTTACCAATTCAACACAGAGAAAAAATCATAATCTTGAAAAATGGGTGGAATCAATCTCTTGCCCATCTTCTTATCCGTCCTTGTGACCTTCGGTTTCGTCTCTGTGTCCGGACAGATTTGCGTAAACACTGCAGCGACTTTCAGACTAAACACTACCTATGACTCAAACCGTCGACTCATAACCATTTTATAAATTTAGAGAACAATAAATGAAGCACAAGAGTTCCTTATCATCCTCTGTGCTGTTCCTTTCCTTTAAAGACAGTGGCTCAAGCCGGTTCTACAACATTAACATGCTTTTTTCCTTGGATAACAAGGAGCTGATAACCCTAATCTCCTTGGCAAAATCAAGGATTCATAAAACTTTTTGCCTTACAGGACTATGACATGAATTGCTTGATTAGCAGAGTAGCTACTCTCAAATGTGAAAAACTTAGGCCACGCTTGCCCATAGAAAATAATGCTGCGTTTAGAAATCTTGCTGGTCAATTTATCATCACTTTCATCTTGAAAACATTTAGTCCTTATTCCTTAAATAATGAATTGGTTCCGTGGACCGTGGCTGCGGTCCATTGCAGTTGAACAAAAAGTAACACGTTCAACAAGTTCTTGTAATATTTTCCAAGTTTTCCATTAAAAACGATTTTAAACAACGTTGAACTTTGACGTCTCATACCCAAAGCCTTTATTCAACTGCTCTCATGAAGTAGTGACTTCTTTTTAGTTAATAATTACTAGTGGCTTCACATATCTAAAGACTTTACTTAACTGCCAACATGAAGTTGAGCCTCCAATTTTGACAAATCCAAGAGATAAGCCTATTTAAATTTGCTCCTTCCACCACAAGAAAAAAAATACAATCTCGAAAAATGGGTAGAAGCAATCTCATGTCGATCTTCTTGGCCGTCCTCTTGACCTTCGGTTTTGTCTCTGTGTCCGGACAGATATGCGTGGACAGTGCAGGGACTTTCAGATCGAACTCTACTTATCACTCAAATCGTCGACTCATCCTCTCGTCTCTTGCCTCTAATGTTACGGCTCGAGACGGCTTCTTCTATAACTCTTCGATTGGGCAAGCACCAGACAGAGTCTTCGCAATGGGCTTATGCATCCCCGGATCTGAACAAAAGGATTGCTTTGACTGTATAACCGAAGGAGTTACAGAGCTAATACAGAGTTGTTCCAACCAAACAGAGGCTTTTTCATGGCCAGGCACTAGCACTCTCTGTATGGTTCGTTATGCGAACCGTTCCTTCTTCGGATCGATCGAGCTGGAGCCGCACACAGTAAGGTACAATAACGGAAACATCACTTCCAACGTTACGGATTTCCATAGAATTTGGGACGCCTTCATACTTGGAATGATAGATTCGGCTTCCTCGGGAGCTCCATCGTCCTCTAGTGTTGGTAAGTATTATGCGGCGGACGTGACGTCAGTGACGACGTTTCAGCGAGTTTATGCGTTGATGGCATGCTCGCCGGATTTATCTCCGGGGAATTGTGATGCTTGTCTCCGAGCAAATGTTCGCAGCTATCAAGACTGTTGCCGCGCGAATATAGGCGGGGCTACTCGGAGGCCGAGCTGTTTTGTCCGGTGGGATCTTTATCCTTTCTTAGGAGCTTTTGATAATATTGAAGATGGTCGGAGTCCGACCAAGAAAGGTATGTACTTTTAATTTTAACAGCAAAACCCCTATAGAGAGAACTTTGTATTTGGCTAGGTTAGTGAATTTCAATTGGTTTAAATTTTTCTATAGCATTTTTAATTTTAACTTTCTGAATGGGATTTATTTTCTTAATTCCATTATGAATAACATAATTTTTTCAGTAGTATTTAGAAGAGAAATTTGGCTAAAAAAAACCAAATTATAACCAACTTTGTCTCATAAATTTTTAATCAAATGGAATTGGAGGATTAAGATATATATTAATGAAAATATAAAATTAGCCCCCAGTAATTCGAAATTTTTATATTTAAATTGTATTGTTGATTTTTTTTAAAAAATTGATTAAAATCCACTAACCAATCACATTGGGTTAGAAAAAAGCATTTCTGATTAAATATACTGTGCTTTTGATGTTTAGATGGCAATTCGCTTTCGGTGGGAGCTATTGTTGGTATTGTGGTTGCGATCGTCGTCATCGTTTTGCCGCTTCTCGCTCTTGCGTTCGCTTTTTACCGGAAAAAAAAATCGTACCGAGAAGTTGATTTTCAATGTGAGTTGTAGTTCGTATCTGTTACGAATAACGTTCAAAACTAATTTTATTTGAAATTAGGGTTTGAACGTGATTGGGGTTAAAGCACCTTTGTGTATTACTTCGTTGGG
This sequence comes from Schrenkiella parvula, assembly GCA_000218505.1. Taxonomy (NCBI): domain Eukaryota; kingdom Viridiplantae; phylum Streptophyta; class Magnoliopsida; order Brassicales; family Brassicaceae; genus Schrenkiella; species Schrenkiella parvula. The sequence goes on along the minus strand of CM001193.1, from coordinate 10,706,466 downwards.
TTTCGTACGGAGATCGTTGGGATTTTGTCTCTGTGATCTGTTTCTCAGACAGCTAAAGAGACGATGTTAAATGTCTTAGAAAGGAAAAAAAGTGAATTTTCAGCTTAACAGTGCTCACTTTCGCTGTGCAGCTGGTGATGATATCTCAACTACACATTCATTGCAATTCGATTTTAAGACGATTGAAGCTGCAACAGATAAGTTTTCGAGCAGTAACAGGCTAGGTCAAGGTGGATTCGGTGAAGTATACAAGGTATAATTAAGTTCTTTCAACATCTTTTTTTGTTTCTTCACTTGGAAGTTTGAAACTATGAGTGTTATGGTTCGGAAAAATGTCGATTTTTTTCAGGGTATACTTCCAAATGGAACTGAAGTAGCGGTAAAGCGACTGTCAAAAACGTCAGGACAAGGCGCACAAGAGTTCAAAACAGAAGCCGTTCTTGTAGCAAAGCTTCAACATCGAAACCTGGTTAGGCTTCTTGGGTTTTGTGTGGAAGGAGAAGAGAAAATTCTCGTGTACGAGTTAGTTCTCAACAAGAGCCTTGATTATCTATTGTTTGGTATGTTGCGGCATCAATACTTCACTTATTTTCCCGGTTCTTAGTGATATAGCTACTGACTATGGCTGGGTGTGCAGACCATGAAAAGCGAGGTCAATTAGATTGGACCACACGAAACAAGATCATTACAGGGATTGCTCGAGGAATTCTGTACCTTCATCAAGATTCACGGCTTACAATCATACACCGTGACCTCAAAGCCAGTAACATTCTTTTAGATGCAGATATGAACCCGAAAATTGCGGATTTTGGCATGGCCAGGATTATTGAGATTGATCAAACCCTAGACAATACAAACAGAATAGTTGGAACATAGTAATTTTTTTCCCCTTTGAATTCCTCTGAATTGAATTCTTTGAGAAACCTTTTTGTCATCCATATGCTCAAAATTCACTATATGTTTTCAGCGGTTATATGTCACCTGAGTATGCGATGCATGGCTTGTATTCCACAAAATCTGATGTCTATAGCTTTGGGGTCTTAGTTCTAGAGATTATTAATGGCAAACGGAATAGCAGCTTCCACCAAACAGACAGTAATGCGAGCAACTTGGTTACATATGTGAGTATGGAGATAGAAACATCGAGACATAGACTTCTCTAACTTCAATCAGGTATTTGAGTATTAATTAATTGATTATTATGTAGGCATGGAGGGTTTGGAGAAATGGGTCGCCATTTGAACTAGTGGATCCAGATGTTGGAGAGAATTGTGACAGCAGTGAAGTTACAAGATTCATCCATATTGCGTTGTTATGTGTTCAAGAAAATCCCACGGATCGTCCATCTTTGTCGACAATCATATTGATGCTCACAAGTAACACTATCACCTTACCTGTACCTCACCAACCTGGATTTTTCTTTGGAAGCACACGCAATCAAGGCTTTGCAGCTGAAGATTTGGAGTCAGGTCAATCTATCAATGATGCAACAACTAGTAATTTATATCCTCGTTAAAGGTCAATCTTGATGTTCTCTATGATGGTTATTGAGTCATTTTTTTTGGCTTTAAAGCTCTAAGATTGGACTTCACCTCTCATTTGTGTGATTGTAAATTTGTGACCGAGCTCTTTAATTGAATTTCTGGCGGATCTCGTATCAGTTTCGTTATTGATTTTTGAGATACACATCAAAGTTATGTATAAACTCTGTCATTTCTACATTGTAATTATCAGCTATTTGTTATGAAAATCCTTGATTCCATTTGCGGCTCATAATTTTTTATCAATTTGTCAATTATCATGAATTATTTATAAGTTTTTGCTAGTTCGTGCCATCTATATTCATTCGAACGAAGAGAAAAAAAAACCTATATGTAGAACTCAAATCAAAACTTTAGCATGCAGACAGTAGATTGGTATGTTTGGCTACGTGATACGCACGCTACCAGTAAATCGTCCAGATCATCTTCTATTACATTCGGTCCAACTTTCCGGATACGTCTGTTGATCTCTGTTATGAAATCTCTTGATTTGATGAACTTTTATTTTGTGATATTACAATGTAGAGATGATTAAAGGGTCTTAATTTTTTTTGTTCTTTTTAGTTTTGTTCTTTTATTTGTGAAGCCAATGACACTGACTAATACCCTTTTGATCCCCCTCCATGTGCCTCTCTTCGCTGGATTCCTTGAAGTCATTTTCTGAGTCCACTTTCGAAAATTCAACCTTATTATATTCTGTGAACCAAGAAAATATTATTGACTTTTAGCTTTGACTATTTAACCCCGTTTTGATGACTCTGTGTGCATGGTTCAGGACCACTGTTATCACTTTGACGAATTCAAACCTTAGAAATTTGCCAAGAAACTTCCATTTGCTGTTTAAACAGACAGATGCGCAAATATAAAAGACAAGGATTTTGCTTTTGCTCTTACAGAAAAAATGAAGCAGAGGAGTTTGTTTTCAATCCTCTGTTTTGTCCTCATAAGCTTCGGTGTTGCTTCAGTTTCAGCACAAACATGTATGAACAAAGGGAATTTCATGCCCAACAGTACTTTCGACGAAAATCGCGGTCTCATCCTCTCTTATCTTCCTTCCAATGTCACGGCACAAGACGGCCTCTTCTACAACGGTTCGATCGGACACGAACCATGTCTACGCAATAGGAATGTGCATGCCAGGATCAGATCCAGATGATTGTTCTGATTGTATCAAGACCGCTTCTGATGATATGATACAGAGTTGTCCTAACCAAACAGACGCGTTTACATGGCCAGGTGAGCCCGTACTTTGCCATGTGCGCTACTCCAACACTTCTTTCTCAGGAACTGCAGATCTAGACCCGCGTGTACTACTCTTCAACACTGGAAATATCAACTCAAATATAACAGAGTTCACGACAATCTGGGAAGGATTAATAGTTGGTATGATTGATACAGCCTCCACAGCAAGAAGCACACCATCGTCTAGTAGTAACCATTACGCAGCTGATGTTGCACACTTGAAAAGTTTAGAGGATATATACGCTTTGGTGCAATGCACGCCGGATCTTTCCCCTAGTGATTGTGATAACTGTCTGAAACAAAGCGCAAGGGACTACCAGTCATGCTGTGGTCAGAATCAAGGAGGCGTTGTTATGCGGCCAAGCTGCTTTTTCCGGTGGGATTTGTATAAATACTCTAAGGCTTTTGATAATATTACAGTGGCTTCTCCTCCTCCTATGGCTGCGCCGCAACCTGCACGCAACCGGGCTAAAAGGATTGAAAAAGGTTAGTCTTTCGACTGATAAAACAATGATTGTAAAAAGAAATGAAATATATGCGTGACATTATTTTTCTATGTGTTAAAAGCAGATGATAGCAAAGGAATCTCAGCTGGAACTGTTATAATTCCGACGGCTACCGCCATCTTGATACTGCTTGTTCTTGGTTTTATTCTATTCAAGAGGAGAAAAACAAACCAAAAAATTGGGATTGAATGTTAGTCACTTGTGTTTTATACCTTTATAGTTTTATTTAACTATATTATCCCCTAGCCAAGAGGGGAAAACAGGAAGCTTAACTAGTACACCCTTGCTTTGCAGCTGATAGTGATATTCCAACTGAAAGTTCATCGCAATACGATTTTAAGACAATTGAAGCTGCAACAAACAATTTTTCAAGGAGTAATAAGCTCGGGGAAGGTGGATTCGTCGAGGTTTACAAGGTAAGGAGATCTCTGTTTTCCAGTTTTTTTAAGTTAGCTATGGAAATAATCGGTGATGTTTGTTTCATTCAATGGTATGTAGGGTAAGCTTTCAAATGGAACTGAAGTAGCTGTGAAGCGGCTGTCAAAAAAGTCAGGACAAGGCACAAGAGAGTTCAGAAATGAGGCTGTTCTTGTGTCAAAACTTCAACATAGGAATCTGGTTAGGCTTCTTGGATTCTGTTTGGAAGGAGAGGAAAAGATTCTGATATATGAGTTTGTCCCCAACAAAAGCCTTGACTATTTCCTATTTTGTATGGTTCCCTTCAATACCTTTTTATTTTCTAAGGATTCTTCTTCAGCTTTAAACTGATTGAACGTCCATGGAGATGAGCAGATCCTGAAAAGCAAAGTCAGCTAGACTGGACTCGGCGATACAAGATCATCGGAGGGATTGCTCGAGGAATTCTTTATCTTCATCAAGATTCACAGCTAACAATCATACACCGCGACCTCAAAGCCAGCAACATTCTCCTGGATGCGGATATGAACCCAAAAATTTCAGATTTGGATTGTCGACGATCTTTGGAATGGAGCAAACTCGAGGCAATACCAGCAGAATTGCCGGAACCTAGTGAGTTCTGCTTACAATAGATGAAATCACACAAAGTTGGTTAAACCTTTTTCTATTGCATATTAACCATACTTATACGTCTTTCAGCGCATATATGTCTCCAGAGTATGCAATGCATGGTCAATACTCCATGAAATCTGACATTTACAGCTTTGGAGTCTTAGTTCTTGAGATTATAAGTGGAAAGAAAAACAGCGCCGTTTACCAGATGGATGAAACTAGTACTGCTGGAAACTTGGTCACCTATGTGAGCATATAGTCATCGATTTTCATCAATTTAACATCTTAAAACATACGACCAAGATTCTTGATTGTTTTTTTGTGTTAGGCATGGAGACTTTGGAGGAACGGGTCACCATTAGAGCTGGTGGATCCGACCATTAGAAGGAATTATCAGAGTAATGAAGTCACTAGATGCATCCATATTGCGCTCTTATGTGTTCAAGATAGTCCACAAGACCGTCCAATGTTATCAACTATCATCTTGATGCTTACTAGTAACACAATCACTCTACCAGTGCCTCGCCTACCGAGTTTTTTCCCACGACACAACCACGAACTGGACAAGGTATCTGAGGGATTGGAACCAAGTCAATCTAGAGAAAGATCGGTTATATATTCCATTAATGACACATCGATTACTGATTTAGAGCCTCGTTGAAGATAGAAGGATTCTCTTGTACGTTTGAGTGATGGTTATACGGTATTGTTCTTATTTTGTGAAACTTCAAATCTTGAATATTCATGTGAATTCTGTTTCTACTGTATCTTCGTATTTTCTGTGACTTGAATATCCATCCATCTAAGTTATGTGCCACTACACTTTTGCTAAATTTAATAATGCTTCTCTCCCTCGCTCTGAAACAGCCTTTTGCGCATTCTCTGTTTTCCCTCAACTTAGTCTACAAGCTAGTCTTTTCCTCATTTAATTCGTAAAAACTGATTTGTTTCCTCATCACATCTGAAAAAAAATCTGAAACACAAATATAGCCAGACGAAATTTAATTTTATTTCTCCACGTACATAAGTAACGTAGAGAGTTTCTCTGTAATTGTATGTTTGTAGAGTGTAAAAGGCTATGGTCAGTTCTGTAAAAACTAGTTTTTGGTGTGGAGTTTTTACGGAGAAACTATAAATATTTATAAGTTTTACTCTCTTCAAGCTGAATCAAACTCTCTATTTGATCATTCTGTTAAGCTATTAGAGGCAAAATTTGGAGAAACAAGTAACTTTTCTGTCTTCAAGAAGAAACGTGTAAACAGTATACAAGTCATATATGCTTGTGATTACAATTACAGTACAAACATTCTATAACAAAACAAGCTTTTAACTTATTTTCAACACCAGTTGACTCCGGAATCAGGCATGAAGGTAAACGTTCGTCTTCAACGAGGATCTACATCTGTGATCGAGGCATCATCAACAGACCCTAGAAGAGACTTGGTCGTTGTAAATTGGTCTGAATCAAGCGGGTCTTTCCCGGGTCTACTCTGAAAGAAAAAACCTGGTTGCCTAGGCACCGGTAATGTCACAGTATTAGTAGTGAGCATAAGAACTATGGTTGACAAGTTCGGACGATCTACAGGATCTTCTTGAACACACAAAAGACCAATATGGACACATCGAACAACTTCATTCCTTTGGCAGTTATCTACAATAATTGGATCCACGAGGTCAAGCGGTGTCCCATTACTCCAAAGCCTCCACGCCTAGAATATGAATCAATCAATCAATACTTGCAACCATGGTAAGTTAAATATGGAACTTGAATTGGCTCAACACTTACATATGAGACCAAGTCATGTGCACCGTCTGTTTGGTAGAAGCTGCTATTCTTCTTGCCGCTTATAATTTCAATAACTAACACTCCGAAGCTATAGACATCAGATTTCATTGAGTACTGACCATGCATTGCATACTCGGGAGACATGTAACCACTGAAACCCACGATAAAAACTATGTTCGGAAAAAAGAAAGTTTAGCAAACTTCAACCTATGAGAAGTTAAGAGGAAGACTTACTAGGTCCCAACTATTCTACTTGTGTTCTCCTGGGTTTGATCTAATCCAAAGATCCTAGCCATTCCAAAATCTGCAATTTTAGGATTCATATCCGCACCCAAGAGAATATTACTCGCTTTGAGGTCACGGTGTATGATTGTGAGTCGTGAATCTTGATGAAGATACAGAATCCCTCGAGCAACTCCACCTATAATTTTGTATCGTCGAGACCAATCCAACTGACCTTGCTTTGCAGGGTCTGTGCACATCCATATATTACTGTTAGCTCTAACGATTTGCATCCCCAAGTCTCAAGAATCATTGAAAGAAAGTAGTAAATGTAACTGACCAAAGAGGAAGTAATCAAGGCTTTTGTTAGGCACATACTCATAGACTAGTACCCTTTCTTCTCCTTCTAGACAAAAACCTAGAAGTCTAACTAGATTTCTATGCTGTAGCTTTGCAACAAGAACAACCTCGTTCTTGAACTCTGCTTCACCTTGTCCTGATGACTTTGACAGTTTCTTCACGGCAACTTCAGTCTCATCCAATAATGTACCCTATCATTATAATCAGCATCAACCCTTTAAGTATTGGCAAAAAATTTCAAGACAAAAACACAACTGAAGGCAGTTAAGGAACGGATGTTACCTTGTAAACCTCACCAAATCCACCTTCACCAATTTTATTACTCTCTGCAAAATCAGCTGTTGCAGTTTGAATTGTTCTATAATCGAGCTGCAGTGAGTCTGCGGTTGTTATATCATCTCCTGTTGCACAATGGAAAACTGATAAGCTGAGCATTGACACTAATAAAAATCCAAACCCAAAAAAGACTGTTGATGACTCGAAAACTTTACCATCAAATGCAGATGATGTGTGATAAGCCTTATTTGCCCTCTTTGCAAGGAAACAGTAACCAGCTATGAAAAGCAGAACAGCGACAATAATCGGCACAACAATGGCTACCACTAACACAGTTGAATTTCCACCTTTCCCTGCTTTTCCAAACATCATTTTTCTTAAGATCAAACAATGACAGACGAATAACAAATTAAAAATTCTGTCAAATGAACAGAACTTTCTATCTTGGTACTGCTAACTTCAAGAGGTCCGGGCAAAAAAATAGAGGAAGAACAGAGGTAGACCAATAACAAATCGAAATTCTGTCAAAAAGGACAAAACTTTCCATATTGGTATTGTTAAGAAAACAGAGGAAGAAGACAGAGCTCTGACCAGATGGCGGAGTAGCAGATAGGGGAGGAGTAGAAACCGGCGGTGGTGGTGGTGGTGGAGGTGATCTAACGCCGGATTCGTTGTAAAACGAGTAAAGCTCGTATCTTGAACTACAGCTCGGCACAACAACTCTTCCCCCTATTTTGTCAGTGGGTAATTGATTGACAATCTGCTGCAGACAGCGCAAACAGTCTTGCCTCGTCAGATCAGGAGTGCACTGAACCAGACCATACAAAGTTAGGAACGCAGTGAAATTGGCATTTCTCGCATCGAATTTTCGAGGACTGCTCGATGCCTCGGTGGCGGCTTGGTTCATCGTGGACAAGACCAAGTCTCTGAACCCAACTTGGTTCGATCTAACACTCTCGGGGTTGGACAAGATGAATCCTCCATTTGTATTAAGGGTCGAGAGAATGTTCCCGTTAGAGTATCTGAGCATACACTCATCGTAATAGAGCGTCACCTCTCTCTCGTTGGGACAACGACTGAAAGTGTCGTTAACGGCAAAGACGACGCATCTACGACAAACTTCCGGCGAGCCATCTCCACGGCAGAGGAAAAGTCCGGTGACCCTGTTGGGGGAATGCCCGGCGGTGGCGTTGTGGAATCCGGTGGAGTAAGAGGCGTTGCGGGAAGAGAGAGAAGACAAAAGGGTTCTGAGATTGGTGGAGTAAGTGCTGTTTCTGGAGAAAGTTGTGGTGTTGGGACAGGTGTGGTAAATGTAAGTGGGATCTTGAGGATCTTGAGCAAAAGAAGCTCTGAAGCAAGTGAGAAAGGAGAAAATGAAAAGGAATAGGAAAGTGGCGCAAGAAGACATATTTGTTATTTTTTCGATTTGTATTTCTCATCAAGCTTTGGCAAACTCACGATTTTATGATATAAATATGATTTCTCTTTCTTTCAGATCAGCGTGAAACAGAGAATGGTTTTGTGACCGGTGTCCAGTAGCGACGACAAGTCAAGGTCAAAGTAAACGCGTCTTGTTCTTGTTTTGAATTGTCTTGCAAACTTGATAATCACTTTTTACCAAAAAAAAACTTGATAATCACAAACACCATGATAATGATTTAGCTAAAAACGACAGAAGAAAAAAAACTTGCAAGCCTGCAAAAATGAAAAAAAAAAACAAAAATTATAAGCTTTTTTGGGTTTTCCATATTTCTGGCAATAAAATTTTTGAAGACGTAATATAATTTTTTTCTATAAAATTTATAATAAGAAATGTGGAACATGAAAAAGAATCTAGATTACCTTGACCGTGTCTGGTGATTAGTCGTATCGTAAAAAAAGAAATGATCAAATTATTTAACAAACAATTAATTGAATTTGATGCAAATGTTAATGTACTTATCTCTTCATAGTTCTTTCTCTTTTCTTACTGATCTTTCTCAACAATTAACACAAATCCAAAAATCAAATTCACTAATCTAAATACTTACGCACAACAATACCATAACTCTAAAAACGATTCTAACTTTCTAAGTCTTGATTACTTTTTCTTTGGTCAGTTAAATACAATATCTTAGCCCAAAATTTTTCATTATTCAACCCCATTCTCTTGAGACCACTGTTCTATAACATTGTTAAAACCGATGGTCCAGACTCTAGATTGAAAAGCCAGCTGGATTGGACAAGAAGGCACAAGATCATTAGAGGAATTGCTAGAGGGATTTTATATCTTCATCAAGATTCACGACTCACAATCGTTCATCGTGATCTCAAAGCGAGTAACATCCTCTTGGATGCTAATATGAACCCAAAAGTTGCAGACTTTGGAATGGCGAGAATTTTTGGGATGGACCAAACAGAAGCCAATACAAATAGAATAGTTGGAACCTAGTAAGTTTTCCAGTTCCCTATGTTTCTTATAGACATGTAACATGCTTCTATCAACTCAAGCTTTAATATTTTTCACAGTGGCTATATGTCTCCCGAGTACGCAATGTATGGCCAATTCTCCATAAAATCAGATGTCTATAGCTTCGGGATCTTAGTTCTTAAAATTATAAGCGGCAACAAGAACATAAGTCTCTAACAAATGGATGGTAATTCTGGCAATTTGGTTACATATGTGAGTATACACCCTTAAACCTTTTCTTTTTTGCTTCATTTAACAGTGACGTTTATTTTAAGTATGAAAAACTTTTACTAGACTTGGAGATTATGGAGCAATGGGTCGCCCTTAGAGCTCGTGGATCCATCCTTTCAAGAGAATTCTAAAGTAAACGATATTAAGAGATGCGTCCATATTGCTTTACTATGTGTTCAAGAAGAAGCTGAAGATCGCCCAACCATGTCTGCAATCCTCCAGATGCTTACTACTAGCTCAATCGCTCTCGCAGCTCCCAAAAAACCTGGAGTTTTCTTTAAAAGTAGACGTGAACAAGTAGAAGGAGCTGGTCCATCAATGGATCCGTCTGCTTTCTGTTCCATTGATGATGCTTCCATTACTCATGTAGCTCCTCGTTGAAGACAAAACGTTTTACAAAAACTAAAAATCATCAACAACAACGAAGACAAATTTGTCTTAGTGAAAGTGCTTCCATTATCTTTCTTTAAGTGCACCGCAAGTAAATAGAAGTTAATAATCTTGTTTATAGTTCTGTTTCTTGGATGACAAAGAGGAAAAAGTGGTGCAGAGAGTTTATGGCGTAACTGCTGTTTTCTTGGACAGTAAGTTTGTTTTCTTGGAACAGAGATGTGCTAGTTACTTACGGTCTTGTGCAGAAGCTATGGACCTTGTGAGGAAAGAGAGGGATGAAAATGATATAAGTAGACATGCTTCAGCATAGTCTATTATCTTCAGTTCAGAGTTTGAGAAATCCCATATGACTCTGAATATCTAATACACAGATGTAAAGTTAACAAAGTGAAGGACACTGATTTAGGAAGTCAATGACTATCTTAAGAAGTCAACCTTCAATTGAGAGTGTTGATTGGTTCACACAAAGTCTCCGCGCCTAGCAGAATTATCACCAACCTCTTAATAATACACACTAAATAGATTGATAGACGTCAAAATAGAAGAAAAACTAAAGTTTATGTTACTTTATTTTACCTGGTTTCCTCATTCACATGATTATTCTAAAATCTGAATTGCTGATTGTTATTTATTTATTTAAAAATTAAAGTTGATGTTACTTGTGTAATTGACTTTGACTTGCAAGAATTTTTATTATTTTACAGACGAAAAAAAGCTAATCGACTTAGACCGGCTGGTTTCACATTGATTCATTAGTACTCATAAATCCAAAAAAGAAAACAGAGCAAAGGAGAAGAAGTTGGATAATAATGTCTGCTTATGCCTCATTAAACTATCTCTTCCTTCTCATCTTCTTCATTGCAAGCTTAAGAGCTTCTGCACGATTACAAGACCCAACTTACGTCGGACATAATTGCAGTGACAGGATATCAACAAATCCCATTTACTTCTCCAATCTCCGAAATCTTTTGACATCTCTTTCTACAAGCCCTGCTGTATTCTTCTCCATGGGATCTCATAATCTCGCAAAGGGTCACGATGCTGACATGGTATTCGGGATATATCTCTGCAGAGGAGATCTCTCGCCGGAAGTTTGCCGTGAGTGTGTCGTATTCGCTTCTAAAGACACTCAAAGTCGATGTCTACGAGGGAAAGAGTTCTTGATTCAGTATGATGAGTGCATGCTTGGATATACGGACCGGAATATTTTCACGGATACTGTTATGACAAGGTCCACACCTACAATAATCACTTGGAACACTCGGAGTGTTCCCACGGACCGATCGGAGCGGTTCAAGGATGCAATGTTTTCTCTGATGAACAAGTCTGCAATTGAAGCGGCTAATAGCACAGGAAAGAACTTTGCGGTTAACAAATCGGTTTTCACTTCATACCAGACGCTTTATGCATTGGTTCAGTGCATTCCTGATCTGTCACAGGAAGAATGCTTAAGCTGTCTGCAAGAATCCATGAAGGAATATAATTTCAACAGAGTTGGAGGAAGAGTTCTTTTACCTAATTGTAACTCAAGGTACGAGCTTTACCCTTTCTACAACAAGACATTTTTGGAAACTATCCCTCCGTCGCCTCCGGTTTCAGCTCCTCCATTACCGGTGAAATTTCCTCCCCCGGTTTCAGCTCCTCCGTTGCCGCCTGGTAAATACCTCTCTGTATCTTTTTCTTGAATTTGTTTCGGGTTGAGTCATTTAAGATTTGGGAAATCATGTGTCATGTCTCATCTAATACTTTGGCAGGAAACAAAAGAGGAAACTCCAAGGTGATAATATTGGCAATTTGTGTGCCGGTTACAGTCTCTATTCTTCTTTTTGTGGCTGCTTTTAGCTACCATGTAACAAAGAGAGTGAAGAAGACTGCAGATGATGATGGTAAGGATTTAAATATATTTGTGTGTGCTGCCTACAATTTTATGGAGTGAATACTTAACACCTTTCATTTGTTTTGTAGATGAGGATGACATTGCAGCTGCAGGCTCACTCCAGTTTGATTTTAAGGTTATTGAAGCTGCCACAGATAAGTTTTCTATGTATAACACACTCGGTCAAGGTGGATTTGGAAAAGTATACAAGGTATTATTACCAGTTCATTGAGTTTCTTAATTAGTTTCATAAGAGATTCAAACGAGGTGACTTAATTCACAATATTTTTAAGGGGACACTTCCTAATGGATCACAAGTTGCTGTGAAGAGACTTTCGAAAACATCAGGACAAGGTGGGAAAGAGTTCAAGAATGAGGTCGTTCTTGTGGCAAAGCTTCAGCACAGAAATCTGGTCAAGCTTCTCGGATTTTGTTTGGAGAAAGAAGAGAAGATACTCGTCTACGAGTTTGTGCCTAACAAAAGCCTTGATTACTTCCTGTTTGGTAAGTTAAACCAATGCTACTTAGCCACAAAAGTTTCATTTTTAAACCCTTGTTTTTTACATTCTAACTATGGATGTTCAGACTCTAGAATGCAGAGCCAGCTGGATTGGACTAGACGGTATAAAATCATAGGAGGAATTGCTAGAGGGATTCTATATCTTCATCAAGATTCACGACTCACAATCATACATCGTGACCTCAAAGCCGGTAATATCCTTTTGGACGCTGATATGAACCCCAAAGTTGCAGATTTTGGAATGGCAAGAATTTTCGAGATAGACCAAACCGAAGCAAATACGAGAACAGTAGTTGGAACCTAGTAAGTTTTACTCTAGCCATGTAATTACTATACTGACTTTATTATGCTCCTATTAACTCAACATAGTATTGTCTCAGTGGTTACATGTCCCCTGAGTATGCGAGGTATGGCCAATTCTCAATGAAATCAGATGTGTATAGTTTTGGAGTCTTAGTTCTTGAGATTATAAGCGGGAGAAGAAACAGCAGCCTCTATGAGATGGATGGTAGTTTTGGAAACTTGGTTACATATGTGAGTATTAACACTTTAAAATCTGCAAATCTTTTTGCACTATTAAACAGTCACAGAGATTCTAAGTCTTAAAATGTTCAACAGACTTGGAGGCTATGGAACAGGGGATCGCCACTAGAGCTCATGGATTCGTCCTTTCGACAGAATTATCAAAGCAACGATGTAATTAGATGGATCCACATTGCCTTATTATGTGTTCAAGAAGATACTGAAGATCGCCCAACCATGTCAGCGATCGTCCAAATGCTTACTACTAGCTCGATCCCCCTCGCCGCGCCTCGACCACCTGGATTTTTCTTCCGAAGTAAGCAAGAACAAGCATGTTCATCAATGGATAAGTCTGCTCTCTGTTCCATTGATGAAGCACCCATTACTTCTGTAGCTCCTCGTTAAAAATAATCTCGTTTCATAAAACCAAAAGTCTTGTTAGTTCCAATATCTGCAATTTTTGGTTTCATATCAGAAAATATTATTATTGTCTAATGCACCTGGTCCCTCGTTTTGAATGGCCTGCAAATAAATGTATATATAATTTACAATCGGTCCCATCAATATGTCTCTTTGGTTGACTCGTGTGAAGAGTTTTGTTTAGTCAACCGTAGGTTGTTGCAATTTCATGGAAGCTCCAAAAGATAGAATCTTGTAGGCAGAGAGATTCACATTTGGAACAAAACAAAAATGGGTCCACGAGGAAAAAAAAGACAAGCAGCACACGTTCGATGTAAAGACAAATGCGAAGACTCTTAGCTGTTTCACATAGATAACTTCTGTAACCAAGTCTCCATTCTTTCGGAATACAAAACACGAAATTTTATTTGGATGAAACTAGTTCTAACGCAGAGCATACCTCATCTGAACCATCAATCAAATCATGTATACTATCCATAGGTTTCACCAAGAAGGCAAACACATTACTCAGATCCCACTAGACCAAAAAAAAAAAAATTTGATTGGTAAAAAAGATTATTAATTCATTCATTTATGATGATGATTAATTGATTTGCAAGCATACATGGGAGGAAGAAACCTAAGCCCTAAGTATCTTTCCTTAGTCAACAAGAAGCCGGTTCCACGTTTTCATACGGTTCCACTTCCACTGATTTCATGTAGCTTAAACTAAGATTTGTATTATAATGTTTTTTTTAGCCAAAAAAATCCTAGTCCTTGAAACAAAAGGAATGAATTGAGTAAAATGATGAATTGATAACTAACACATACACAAAAAATTCTACATTAGAAATAACTCTAAACCCTAAATCTTAAAGCATCATTGAAATCAACCATACCCTAAATTTATTACAACCAATGTTCAAAAAATCGCTAGGCGGTAGCTAGGCGGTCGATAGGAGCCTAGCACCTAGAACGACTAGTCAGGACCTAGTTAGGGTTAGATTTATATTTAAAAATTATTACATTAGATTAGATTTATATTTAAATTTTATATGTCATTTGTCACATATTTTCATTTATTTTATAAAAAAATTAACAATGCATTCACTTATTAAGTCACGTTGTCTTTTATTATAACAAACAATATATATATATATATATATATATATATCCATGCTAATTTAAAAAAATGTAAAAATCAACCTTATTTAATTACAGTTTTTTCACGTGTTTTCTGCATATATTGCCTAGAATTAGGCTATCTAGCAAATAAACCCTCTAATCTAATAATTGTCATACATATAGGCATGTTTGTGTTAATATGCAGTCTATATAACATATGTTAGCATTATCGTAAAATTAAGTAGTTTTAATTTATAAGACAAGGTTAATGGGTGGCTACAAAAAATAATTCTTGGTATAATAGAAAGCAAATTATTCTATTACAACACTGCTAATATTTAGAATCAAAATTCATTTTAATACATTCAAACACATGTTATCATTGACAGTCTTAAAAATACATAAACTTTAATAACTGAAGTTTTAGATAAAAAGTCTCTCTGACCCAAAAAAAAAAAAGATAAGAAGTCTCTCATCTGCATCATACCTTGAAAAGAAAACTCTAAGAAAAAAATTCTCCAGAGATTTAGATAAACCGAGAAAATCAAACAAGATTACCATATTTCAGGGTTTAGCATCTTCTTTAATAGTAGAAGAAACTCTGTTTCCAACACTTGGAGGTAGATGGATCATTTGTCTTCCATATCGGTTCTTCGATGACAGCCTTCATTTCATCAAAAGTGCGACCGTTCTGAAAACGAAAAAGAAAAATAGTTACTTCTGACATGTAAAGTCCCTGAAAATGTGATTATAAAATATACGATTTTGTGTGCTAATAAACATCAAGACCTAGTTTCTGATTTGCCTTAACCGATAAAAACTAAAGACATTCCAGTTTTACGAAATGATATTCGATTTGAGGTTCCACCGTCATATTCTATGCAAACTAAACTAAACTGAAGATTCACAAGTGCGTAAGAAAGTCTGTGAATATGAGACATTACCCTTAGCTCATAGCGTTTCATCTTTACCAATTGTTCAGGTTTTAATTCGCCATCGAGAACACGTTCAGCTAGCATCCGCGAGGTCTACAAACAAACCATAAGAGAACAAGCATTTAAAATACAAAATAAAATAACACAAAACTACGTTAAAATGAAATCAATGTTCTTAGTATAACGAATAAAATATATTAACATTTAATAAACTGGCTTCTTAATTTCTTATTTGAAGTACTTATTAAGTTCTTATTTAGGTTTTTAGTTTTGCAAATGATGTAAGACGATATTATTCGCTAAGGGATGGTGTAAAACAATTCATAAATGATATCAGTTGATGAAAATCTAAATAGCATCTAACCACCTAAGTGATACTTTTTCCTAAGGAATAATGAAATAAATTCCTATGGAAAATGTATCTTTAGCATCGTCGATCTGACAATCTCCGAAATCATGTATATTGTCTATTCTACTCAAACACAATGTGAAGTTCAATAATCATCAAACATCAATGTGGCATTTCACACAATCATGTCTTTTCTATAAACCACAACATATCATATCTTTTTCACCGTTAAGTCACATATTCATGTCTTTTCTACCGCCAATACCGACAACATTTTCGTATATTTATAATGAAATATTATCAAATCCTAGGGCTTATGAGCAGCACATGCACACGCACATACAAAAAAAAAGTGAAAGAGGAGAAGAAATTAAACTAACCTGAAGATTATCAACTAGCACCTCCAACTTGTGATTGTACGTTGGTATATCTTCTGCAAAAGACTCATAAAAAACTTGTTCAAGAGCACACACAACATCAACAACATCATTTGGCCAGAAGGAATCATAATCACTAGCTGTCTTCTTCTCAGTTAAACGACACTTGTGCTTCACTGCATCTAGAAGCTCATCCAATCTCTTGTCACGGTCTGAATCACCAGTTAACATATTAAACTTCTTCAAGATTAACTTATAATGAGGTTCATTGACCACATTACTGCGTCTAGTACTCGTTCTCTTAACTTTCAAGATACGCCTTTTCTGAACAGACTGTTGACGCTTCGAATTAAAAGTCTTTTGCTCCTTCACAACGTCAGGAAGATCACCAATTCGCGAAATCGTCTTTGCCACAAGAATATCAATATCCTTTTTTTGCTGCCCACTAAAGTCATTATGAGTGAACTTCCACAGCTTCTTCTTAATGATATTATAAACATTTTGCACAATAAAACCAGGGTGCTCTCTACGGTTTGGGATTTGCTTATACTCAGGCACGAAATGCACAATGCAACTGTGCTTTACTGATTCAGCAAACACTTCATCACGATGGAAACTGTAGAAAAGTTCCCTTGCATCTTTGGATACCCAATTTCCAAGATACTTTTTTTCTACATCTTCTGGACGATAGAACCACTGCACATCAAGTTTCACGTATCCTTCTTTGCCTTGTGTATAAATATCCTGTCGAAAATATAGTCTGAATAGGATAAAACATAAACAAAAATATATTATTTTTTTCTTTTGTTTTTTAACCTTTATGATCGCAACGTAGGGCCTTTGGTTAGCGACATCTGGAACCAATAGCACTGAATCCTCCTATGTCAAAAAAAATTATAATGCAAATAGTAATACGACGGAAACTACGTAGATAAACAAAAATAAAATTTTCTATGTTTCTTAATATCATTTCAGAATATCTCAAAATATTTTGTTTTAATATCTCAAACTTGAATCAATAATTCTGTTCTTTTGAGTCCAAATTCTTCCTTGTATTTTTTTTCAAGCAACTTTTAATACTCGAAAAGTTGTTGTAATCCGTTAAAGCATTTAAACTAATGAATTTTAAAGCAAAATAAAACCCACCAGTCCATATTTTTGGCCTTGAAACTTGAATTTTCCGTAATGGCATTTTTTGTTTCTTCCAGCACCAGTAAACTTAATCAAGTCTCCACTAGGTTGAGCACAATCTTCCGGTTTCCACTCTACCTCTTTTTCTTTTTCACCAACTTTTTTTCTGTACTTTCATTCTTCCTCTTTCTTTGCTTCTTCTCCGTTTCTTCAGTGCCTGACTTCACAACATTTGATGTCGAGAATGGAGCGTTTTTTTCATCTTTGATAATCGACATATGATTCTCTAGCTCGTCCAACATTTCCTTGGTGAACATCCTTCTTATGCGAGTCATAGTGAAGTTTGAGCTTTTGTTGGGAACTTGAGTTCAAAATTCGATTTTCAGCCTACAATTTTAAAACTAGAATCATTAGGACAAAACAAAAGATGTTGGCATTAACCTGACAATACAATATTTAAAACCCATGAAACTCAGTTAACAATATCTAATGAAAAAAAACAGAATATTATGACTAGTATGATATATATGATTCGACACAATAACATAATAAAATCTTATAATTAAACTAATATGAATATATATACCGTTAAGAGGAACCTGTGGAAAAGGATGAGTAAACCACAGTTGCATTGTTCTTTAGATTAGGTCTACCGAAGATAACTCGTAAATAACCCATTCTAAACACTTTTCATATCACACTAGATAACTCAAAAACAAAATTCTTTATAGGTACACAAAAAAAGGAAAACAAAATTTACCAACAAAAAGCTATGTAAACTATGTAGTGAAAAAAAAATTACTTCGACTATTCATATTAGTTAGATAGATGAATTATTCATAATAGCTAGGCAAGACAGGAAGGCAATAAAGATAGATCAGTCTGTACCTGATGTTTATACTACCAGACCAATGTTTGTGTGTGCTTCGGCAATGTTTAACAAATCAAACTACTCATGCCCAACTCGAAAGCCAAAGGACATGTTTTCTGCAATTTTTTTGTGGCCACTCTTTCTATGTTTTGAAAGCATGTCTCTCTATGTTTATAAACTAGATTTTATCTACAAATGAATACTGCTAAGTAAATTTTCATTAAAAAGATTAATTCATACAATAAATGTGTGTATAATTTACACTTAAAAGTAAATACTTAAGAGGAAATAAGAGGAGGTATAAAAGGAAAATATATGAAATTTCAATTATTTACTTGTTACAGTAAGAGTTTTGTAAACACAAGAAATAATTATTTCTATGAACTTTCAATTGTTTCTATGATAGCAATAACAGAAAAAGCAATTTTGGAAATTTCCGCTATATTTCTTTTTATAACCAAATGTAACTATAGGTAGCCATCCAGCTGTCAGTAGTCATGTTTCTGTTCATCTATTGGTTTTGCAATATACTAACCTATTTAAAAAGAAATTTCTAAAAATTAGGTGGTCATGCAATCATGTTGTGTAGGAAATATTTCCTTTTAATTACTAATATTCATATAGAAACTAAACACATTTTCAACACTGCTGACATTTTTTTGTTTGAAAGGTCGGGTCTCTTTTGAAACAAAAAATTTGTATTTTTTTACTTAATAATAATAATTGAAAAATTCTGGAACACCAATGCACTTGGTAAAATTAGAATTACATGAAAAATGGAGACTACACTACTGTATGTTCAGTGAATAAGCTAGCGAGAAATGTTTTACATCTCTGCACAAACAACACCTTAGCTATTCACCATCTAGAGATAAGGATTTAAAAGCTAGAATATAGAAACTGAAACAACTCGGTCGATTTCACGAGGAATTATAGATGCGTTCAACGCTGCTGTTTATCTGAAGAAAACTATAAAATCATCTACTTTTGAAATGGACTGTTTCAGTTGTAATGTGGCGACTCGTTAGGGCTCCTTTGAAAATCTTGTCAGCAACTTTAGATACCGCAACATCAAGAACATCATCTATTTCTAGGATTCACAAACACTATCAGATTATCAAAAGCTTTCCGCGTTTTGGATTATGTGGTGTATTTGGAAGTCTACGAACAACTTGATAATCCAGCTAAAAGAAGTATAGGTGTCAGTTGCAAAATCTTAATGAAACGGAATGAAAGTCCTCATCACGGAACTCATGATCGCCCTCAACATGCTACACTGCAACCTTCATGGACAGGGCCACCAATTGGTTACTTCGAATGCAATTATGATGCAACGTATGATTCGAACACTTGACATGTAATATCACGTTGGACCTTAAGAGACCAATATGAAGTTTCAAATTATTGGGGAGCAGCTAGATTAGGTTTCACTTCATCACCTTGGGAGGATGAAGGTAAAGTATGACTAATGGTTATTCAGTGTTAAATTTATGGGATACCATTCGATTTGGTTTGAAGGAGATTGTAAAGTTCTTGTTAACAATCTCAGTAGAGTAGATGTCGACTACAACATTCACAACCTCTACATAGACACTAGATCCCTTTGTAAACGCACGCCCATCGAACTTAGGAAGACAATGTTGTGATGTGTATAGAGAGAAAAAGTTGAGGTCCCTTAAATGATTTGTTTCTCTCAAGTTGTACTCATCTTCCATCTTGGTTAACTTTGCATTTGTATAAAGACTATGTAATGTCTCAACTTATTCAATAAAATATTTTAAGTAAAATGAATAAATAATCGGAAAACAAATATTTGGGATGGCTGCACCCTTGATTATAACTCTTCATTCTGTACATTTTCACTTTGGAACGTTACATATATTAATAGTTATGTGATATTAATCTATGTGAAAGGGCACTTTGCCGGTACATATATGCAAACGGTACCAATGAACCATCTAATTCTGATAGTTTGTCGAATATATTAACAGCTAAAGATTAAGGGTTCAAGAGATTCTCCTAACTTTAGGGTTTGCGAGAGTTGGTGAGTTAGGGTATTAGAAAACTCTTTTCAAGATAAAAAAAAATTCTAGGTGTTGATTGGAAGATCTGGATATGAAAAATCGATTTGGGGGCTAGGGTTTCTTCAGTCACATTTTTAGTTTTGCGATTTAATATCTTGTGTTAAGGTTCGAGAGTTTATCTTTCTTTATTTTATAACAACGCTTAAACCTCATCTAAATGCTTTGTCAATCACACCCTTTAAATCTAACACGCTGGTTACAAAAATATTTGTGGTTTAATTGTATCCAAGTCGATGTAGTTTCAAATTTTCTTTCATTAAAAAACGGTGCTAGCGCGAGCAATTGATCAAATTACAGTCCAAATTAGAGAGGATTGAGGTTCAAATGAAAAACAATAGACGCAAATTCTCAACACGCAGATTACAAAAAAAAACATTCAAGAAAATAAAAGATAGGACCAAATTTTGGATCAGACATTGTTTTTGTTTCGTCTTACTTATGGTTCTTCGGCCGAAGTCTTTGCTTCTGGTTCTTCTGGCATAACACCTTCATCGGAGTTGGTCTCCTTTGATCCATCACTGTTGCATGGCTTTTCAACTGTTTGCTGAACTTCTGGCTCCTGTGAAATGAATCTCCTAGGGACATTGATCTTCCTTGGCTTTCTTCTCATATTGGTCTGCTTCACTTCTAACTTATATGAACTGGTCGCTTCACTATCGTCTGACACCTTCCTATAAACCGGTTCAGGTGACTGAGCTCTGATGAGAAGAGCTTTGTAGGGAGCTTTTCTCACAACATCGTTTTCCCTCGGCTTCATTTCCAACTCTTGCGAATCGGAGGCTTCACTATCCGATGAACTCTCTCCGGCTGGTTTAGGTGACTGAGCTCTTTTGAGAGGTGCTTTGAAGGGACGCCTTGGTTGTGGAGAAGCCTTCAGTGGTGTTCTTCTCGATGGCTGAGATCTATCACTCATTGTTCCCAAATATCAAAAGGAGAAATGATAAGCGAAAGTTAGAGAGAGCAAGAGAGATAAAAATTGTTTATGAGAACATAGAAGTGTGTTCAGAGGACTCTAGAGGTTTACAATTTATACTCACTTCATATTTTCATTGATGCTTATCAACAGCTTTGGATTTTGAATTTTTCGCGCGAAAATTTCACGAAAAATAAAAATATCAAGCTGATGTTGCATTTCTTAATTGGTCCATTTGTTGAACTAAATAAGATTTTTTGATATATTTCTATTTATTCAAAAATATATTAAGTAAAAAAATTTTATAAAATAAATATTTAGCACTTAAATTTAAATGTGAATGATGGCATAACTACAATACTAACAAGAAGCTGTAAATAATAAAACATATATTTCTTCACAAAATTATTTTAATTATAAATTAAAAAAGGTAAAATATCTTTTTTTAATTTTTAGAGACA
Organism: Schrenkiella parvula; assembly: GCA_000218505.1. Taxonomy (NCBI): domain Eukaryota; kingdom Viridiplantae; phylum Streptophyta; class Magnoliopsida; order Brassicales; family Brassicaceae; genus Schrenkiella; species Schrenkiella parvula. The sequence goes on along the minus strand of CM001193.1, from coordinate 10,684,868 downwards.
TTGGAACTAGGCATATAAACATGTTCTAAAAGATAGAAAAAGATATAAAAAGACATTTAATACAATATTTTTGGAAAAGTTTACTAAAAACAGATTTTGACAGTAAATGTATGTAGTATTACATATTAAATATAGAAAATAAAAATTCTATATAAATATATATATATATATATATATTATTTATAAACATAGAAAATAGTGTTTCTATATAGATTTGAAAATTTTTTGCTGGATATGATTTTTTTCCATTTTTGTTTTGATTGATGACAATGCAGATTAATTGAAAAGAAGAGATTTTGTATCTATTATGGTGAAATACTTTTCTATATATATTAATATTATTTCAAAATTTTCATTTAAAAAAATCATTTTTCTATAATTTAACCCCAAAAAAACTAATTCCCAGAATAGTCAAGTTTTACTTTTCTTTTTATGCTTCTACGAGACAAGACTAGACAAATTTTACTTACAAATATTTAACCTAAACGAATAGGTTTGACCCTTTGAACCATCTTTTAGGATATTTTTTTCATTAAAATTAAATATGAATTTTTTTTCAAAAAGCTTGCGGTTAACTCAACCGTAGAAACATGTCATTTCAAAGTTACTGTAAAAACTAAGTTGGTCATACGCTCAGTATAGTATACGAACCTTTTTTTAGATAAGGCCAGAATGAACTTCAAGATATTGAGATTATGTAAGATTAATAGGTCATAGACCTTAATCTCTAGAAAGTGAGGTGTAAGTAATGTTCCACATCATATCATATTGGAAAACTTTGAACAATATATTAATAATTTGGGTCAATTCATTTATTATTGTCAATTGGTTTTGAGTTGGATGTCAAAAATCTTAGCACAAGATGTAGGTAGAGTTGTAGTAGATACACCGCGATTCTCAGAACTTGTGTTGAGATTTAGATTGAGATATTCAAAATAAGCTATATATATATGATCATATACAATGTATTGTAGAGGGACAACTTTTTATTCGATGCCACTTAAAATATTTTAATGTACAACAATGGCTCCCTTCTCGAGCGAGCATGATTCCACTAAATAGCAGTGTTGTATAAAATAATACCAGATAGTAATATTTTGTTGAAAATGAAACAACTCTCGTCAAAAATAGAAGACTCGCTTAGATATATCTTTTTAGTTGGTAGATAATACCAACTAGGTAACTTAAAATCTATAATATATATACCGCAAATGGACTCTTTTTGAACGAGCAAGAAGAATGTCATGGGTCAAAAACCATATTAGCATTTACACGTTAGGTGCATGGAACCAAGTTCCTCGCGAAACGGTATATCTTAGATTATAAATATTTTATAATTCTTATTTCTAAATGTATTGGATTTTAGGGTTTCTATAAAAAAATTATTCGAATGTACGAAGATTATATAGATAATTGGCAGTAAAGAATGATTCCATTAAAGTTCTCAGAGGAATCTTACAGTTAAACAGCATAGAAAGACTAAGTCCAATGAGGTGTATGTGCTTTCTTTAAAAAATTTCCATTCAGTTGAGTGTACCTTATAAAAACAAGAAAACAAGTGCTTGATACCATTTTCACACAGTAGATCAGTTACATTCTACATGTTCTCTAATTTAATCCTAGACCTTTATCCATTGATCTTTATCGACGATTGAGAGGATATTACTACTAACGGTCCTCGCAGAGCTACTTCTTTTATTATGCGACAAGGTATGGTTCTAAGAGCATCTCCATCCAGATATGGATTATAAAGACAGTATCTTAAATATAAATTAATAAAAAAAAGGTAAGAGAGAGAATAAAGATCTATAAAAAACCGTTTTTGTTTTAAACTTATGAGGTACTATTTATAGACCTATTAACCACTTCTCAAGTTATAAGTATTTTAAAGAAAAATAAAATTTATTTAATTAATAAAAGTATATTAAATTAATAATATTTTATGTTTTAGATACTCATTTTGAGTTTCTAAACACTGGAGGGGCTCTAACGGCCTTGGTTCTATTTACCCTTTCTTGTGCTTCTTCAAGGCAGAGACACATGTAAAACATCTGGATTTAACATTAATTGGACTTCGTTGAGGCATAAACGTATCTGATTTGGGCTTATGTATGTCACTTGACAGGCCCATTTTTGTCAAATCGAAATTCCTTTATAACTTGTAGTTCTCTATTCTCATGTTTCATATGTTTTGCTATCATTCAGTTTTTTAAAATAATGTTGCTGAATAATCAATCCGATGTTGTAGGGATAACTAAGTTTAACTCATTATAGTGCAATTAACTATGTATGTGTGATCATATTTAGGTAAATTATGCTTACAATTGGGGGTTTTAATGTAAAATCAAAAGTTTCTCGTCGATATTGAAAGATATTTAAGGTTCTGGTATAAATGAGAAATAAATAGAGAGAGTCAATAAAGCAACTTCGAGTTTATTCCGTATCATTTTAGAATTTCTGACTTCGATTTCTGACGGCTTAACTCAACCTCTCTTTTTTTTATTAGTTTTTTAGAAAATTTTCGATTATGTCAAGTGTTATTTATTAAATTATAAAAAGTTTGAGATAAGTTTCGTGAAACAATGGTGACGAATTTCGATAGGAATAGCAAGAAACTGTAGAGGTGGCTTCCTTTTACATGGCCGCCAATATATTTGACTCACGTGTTCACCTACTTTGCTTCTGTATTCGATAAAATATTATTTCCAGTTATTGTTAAATTAAAAATATATGACATTGAAGTTGCATTTTTGCAGGAATTTTGTTAAATTTAAAATATATTTGTAAAAAATATATGTATGTGCACACGTAAGCAGTTCCATTCTGCAGCTACTTGTTTTTTTTTTCAATGGCAGCCATAATTGATGCCTATAAAATAGATTACTAATAAAGTATTAATAACGCCACATGTTCTTTCAGCAAATTATTTATAATATCGATCTGTAAAAACAATTATGGTACAGCATAGATCTTGAGTTGTAATTTGTGCGTGCTTAAAATGTTCATATACAAACCTTATTTTTAATTTTTAATTAATAATTTAATGCAAAATTTCTTCATAATTTTCAAAATTTAAGATTTTGGTTTTCCCAAAAAATAATATTAGCTCGATTAGATATCCTATTTTAGTTAAAAACAAAAATTAAACACTATTGAGTTATGAATTTTTCTTTTAAAACTAAAAGGAAAACTCTAAATAGATACATCATGCATTGAAGCTCTACATTAAAGTGTTTAGTTGATCATTAGTGGTGTTATTCGTTCTAAGAGTAATTAAACCAAAGATAGTAGGTGGATAGCTCGAAACAAATATTTTCTTATTGTTGTGACATTGTTTTCCCAACTTTTGTCACATAGTTATAAGGTGATTCATCTACCATTCACATGTTTTTCATTTCATTTGTTGATAATAATAGAATTATAGATTATGGTTTTATTCCACCTACTACGAAGTATATATATTAATATATATATATATATATATTTGACGCCACTATGCGCTATGATACCTTTTTATAGTCTTTTTCCTTTATTATTATGGTTATTTGTTTCGAAGTTATTCTAGGTTAGTTCTTTTCATTACTATTTTTTCTAATTAAATATTTGGAAAGATGCGACGAAGTTTATAAAGTAATCATAAATAATAGAAAACTCAACGGCTAAAAAAGACAGACAAATCGTTATATAAAATAAATTTCATTGAGTTTATCATTAATTAAATTCTCTTGTCTGTCTGAAGTGGAGTTAGTACCATGCGAGATTTGACAAAATCTTTAATTCATTTTATAATAATATAATAATACATGAATAATACAAACACAAACCACTAAATTATCTATCACTACCACTTTTATCAAAATACATAGTAATGAATTAGTCTTATTGAACAAAACTACATTTTTTCATTTTGTTCTTTTTCCAATTATGTTGACATTTTCAGTTCAGCATCTATATTAGTTTATGAATTCAATAAAATTTAAACATTATATAGTAAAGAATCTTACAGAGAATATTTGCACGAAATATTGAATATGAAACTAGTTTTATAATTATTTAACTATATAATTTGAAAAAGTGGGCAGAAATTTAGATTATGTATATATATATATATATCAATAAACTATATAAACATCTAGATATCTATAAAGTAATGTTCAAATTAAGAGAAATCAATTGTGTGGTAGATCGGAAAGTGAAGAAAACTCTTTTGTTTACGAATTATGTTCCTAAGTTGTATACGATAGTGCTAAATTGAGTTAAGCCATTCATTAAGGATGGTATTGCATAAATGAAAGTAGTTGTTATATGCAAGTCTATAACTATAGGGTCATTTTTATGAATAAAGGAGAAATAGGAGGCAAAATGCTAAAGAATCTTTTTTACAATCAAATAGTATAATTTATCACTTTCTTCGTAGACAGCTCAGCTCCACTGATCGGCTCGTGCTCCAAGTAACAGTTTCATTTTGTTTTTTATAATTTGCCATCATCTCCTTTTCTCCTCATTTCAGTCGGATATAAATGGAGACGCCGAGTACTCGCTGAAAAGCTTTCTTCTTGCTTTATCTCTTTTCTCTTTCAATCGCCACCAAGGTTGACGAATTCAGGTGGGATTCTTATTCTTCTTCTTCTCTTCTTCTTCTTCTTCTTCTTCTTCTTCTCGTGTCTTATGTCGTGAATCTTCGCTTCCTAGACTTCTGGATTTTTCCCTGAATTTTCTCTGTCCGTAATTGATTATTCTTTTTCTTTTGTTGAATCTTCGGTCGTTTCTCCCATGATTTCCAGATTTTGTTCACTATTGCATAATTGTTGTTTTGATTATCGTTTTTTCACTTTTGCTCTGATTTGGTTTTTGTTGTTGTTTCTGGTTCGGTGATCCACATGGTTGACGAAATTTGATTTGTAATTTATACCCAAATGATTATGGTAGATAGTTTGATTGTGTGGGAGCTTCTGATTCCAATTAGGCGACATGCGACGGCTCTGAGTCAAAATGAAACTTTACTTCTGCTTAAGTACAGTTTTTTTTGTTATGAGTTAATTTCCATGGAAAGGGGAAAATGCAAGATGTTTGTGATATCTGGTTTACATGAAGAGATGATGAAACGATAGTTAAGCTAGCTACACTTTTTTAAAGTTAAATTTAATCTCATATCAATTGTTGGAACTTCGTTCCTTAATCATATTACCAAGTAAGACGTGAGAAAGTGATTGATTCGTAGTGGCTTCCCCTATGTCTGTGAATGGGACTTAGATCTCATGGCTTATGATGAACCGTGATAGTTGCAGGACCTATATACCATGGCGCTCTTATCTCAGGCAGGAGGAACATACACTGTCCCTTCTGGACCTGTATGCTCAAAGACCGGAACTAAAGCAGTTTCTGGTGGTGTGAGAAATTTGGATGTGTTACGGATGAAAGAAGCTTATGGTAGCTCGTACGCTAGGAGTCTATCTACCAAATCATTGCCCCTCCATTCAAACCATTCTGTTAACAGGAGCAAGAGAGGGCATCAATCGATTGTCGAGGCAAGCCCTCCGACAGAGGAGGCTGTCGTTGCAACTGAGCCACTGACGAGAGAGGATCTCATTGCCTATCTTGCCTCTGGATGCAAATCAAAGGAAAAATGGAGGTACAGTTTGATTACGTTATGTTCGTAATCGTGACATATTTCTTTGTTTGTGATCTACTGCTACCATGTTTTTTTTAACTCATTTAGAATGTTTTTGTCTGTTGGACGTATATTCCATTTCGCTAACTTAACATTATGAGTTTTCAGAATAGGTACAGAACATGAGAAGTTTGGTTTTGAGGTCAAGACTTTGCGCCCTATGAAGTATGATCAAATAGCAGAGCTGCTTAACAGTATCGCTGAAAGATTTGAATGGGAAAAAGTAATGGAAGGTGACAAGATCATTGGTCTGAAGCAGGTAAACATTCCTGTGTTTCTTTTTTTGAACTGCTATTTTCTTTTCTTAAATACATTTTTAGCCTGTAGAACATGTTAGCTTGATATTCGACACAGTGATAATAGAAGTTTACATTTCTCTTTTTTGGTTTTTCTGTAGATAATTCGTTTCCTTTTGTTTATCAGGGGAAACAAAGCATTTCACTTGAACCTGGGGGTCAGTTTGAGCTTAGTGGTGCACCTCTTGAGACTTTGCACCAAACTTGTGCTGAAGTCAATTCCCACCTTTATCAGGTAATTTAAAAGATGATTATTAGCAATATTCTTACCCAAAAGTGCACACACAACCAACTCTCTATTTATGTTAATAGGTAAAAGCGGTCGCTGAAGAAATGGGAATTGGTTTCTTAGGAATTGGCTTCCAGCCCAAATGGCGTCGGGAGGATATACCCATCATGCCAAAGGTATGAGGCTTTCTCCATTCTTAGGATTGGAAAAATTTCCTCATTTTGTCGCTAGTTCAGATAAAATAATCTGGTTCTACATGGCCAATGTTTCGTTCATTTTATTGATTTTTGTATTACGTTTTACAATCATGTCTGATCGAGTCTGGCAGTAAGATTTGACATAATATGTTCTGTGCAGGGGAGATACGACATTATGAGAAACTACATGCCGAAAGTTGGTTCCCTTGGACTTGATATGATGCTTAGAACCTGTACTGTTCAGGTTAGATGATTATTCTGATTTCTCGTCACTTTAGAATTTCCTTCAACTATACTGTCACCTTCCTTCCGTTATCTTACGTTGAAACTTTAAGAAATTGACATGAATTCTTGACAGGTTAATCTGGATTTTAGCTCAGAAGCTGATATGATCAGGAAGTTTCGTGCTGGTCTTGCTATGCAACCTGTGAGAAGCTCGAACTCATTGTGGCGTAACAAGAAACTTTCTATTAATGATGATGACTAACCATTGCCTCCATTTCTCCAAATTCAACAGATAGCAACGGCACTATTTGCGAATTCCCCTTTTACCGAAGGAAAGCCAAACGGGTTTCTCAGCATGAGAAGGTTTGTAGATCGAATTGTTATTATCCCCTAATTTGTTGTAATAATTGTTTCCGTCCCATGTTATAACCCTGGTACGTTTTGATAGCCATATATGGACAGACACTGACAAAGACCGGACAGGAATGCTACCATTTGTTTTCGATGACTCCTTTGGGTGAGTATCGAATTTATTATCCAAGAACAACTCACATTACTTCGGTTTGTTTGATATGAGAAGCTTCCCGGAAAAATGACTCTTTTTGGCACTCTTGATGAGTTATGGAAAAAATTAATGTGCTATTCTGCAGATTTTCTTACATGTGTGTTTGTTAAAGATATAAAGATGTTTGGATCTTTTTTACTTGTCAAGAAACAACATGGCTAATCTCAGTTGTTCTTATCTGATGTAGGTTTGAGCAGTATGTTGATTACGCACTCGATGTCCCTATGTACTTTGCCTACCGAAACCACAAATACGTCGACTGTACGGGAATGACATTTCGGGTCAGAATTTATCTTTTATCTTCTCTGTTAGATTCTTTAACTCTTTCTAAGAAAAGGGAATGACAAATTGAAAACCATGGGATCTTCTTGAGCCATTTATAACCTAATCATTTTCTTCATGCTTCAGCAATTTTTGGCTGGAAAGCTTCCTTCTCTCCCAGGTGAACTGCCAACATATAATGATTGGGAAAATCATCTGACAACAATATTCCCTGAGGTTTATCATCTGCCTCAAGAGTCCACTAATTAGCCAATGACTTTGCGTTCCCTGTCTTATGTTGAAGCCTAACAACATTTCATAACATTAATAGGTTCGGTTGAAGAGATACTTGGAGATGAGAGGTGCTGATGGAGGTCCCTGGAGAAGATTGTGCGCCCTTCCAGCTTTCTGGGTAATTACATCTATTAGTTTATATGTACTCTTGCTTCGTAAGTTCTCTGATTTCAATGTATATTGTCTATTGTTTTGATATTTTCTGCAAACTGCAGGTGGGTTTATTATATGATGAGGACACTCTCCAAGCTATCTTGGATCTGACAGCTGACTGGACTCCAGCAGAAAGAGAGATGCTAAGGAACAAAGTAATTACGAGAAAAGCCACATTTACATTCTCTTAGGCCACTGATAGAAGACATCTCGTTTTAATCCAATTATTGATTTCCAACAGGTTCCAGTAACCGGTTTAAAGACACCGTTTAGAGATGGTTTGTTGAAGCACGTCGCTGAAGATGTCCTGAAACTCGCAAAGGTGTGTTCGTGTGCACTCTCTTAGAAACCTTGAAGCCAACTTTATATCCAGTCTCTTACAGTGCCTAACTATGAGTATATATATTATTGGCTTCTTTTCCTTCAGGATGGTTTAGAGCGTAGAGGCTACAAGGAAGCCGGTTTCTTGAATGCTGTCGCTGAAGTGGTTAGAACAGGTAAAATGACTTTTCACAATCTATTACCAAACCGGAAACCGCAAACCGACATTCTGTTGTATAACTTGGTGGTGAAATCTTGGTTTTGAAAAAAAAACAGGAGTTACGCCTGCGGAGACGCTCCTGGAGTTGTACAATGGAGAATGGGGACAAAGCGTAGATCCTGTGTTCCAGGAACTTCTGTACTAAGAACGACGGGAACAAAAGGGGTCAAAACCTTTTTAGGTGTGAGATTATGCTATCTGAAGAACTCAAGTCTGAAGAATAAGGTTTTTCTGTTGTAATAGGATTTGAAAACTGGTTTTGTTTTTAGCAATTCGAAGCATTGAAAAATCAGAAGGAAATGATCCTATACTCGACGATTCCGGTGTGGGAAAATCGTTTGCAAGTTCAGGCGTTTTGGATCTTTTGAATAAATTTACCCATTTCTCTTTGTCACAAACTCGTCCTATTTAACACGAAAGATGGTGATTCTAAGACGTTAAGTAAAAGCAGCCACATGGCACGTTCGAGAAATGCTCAATTTATACAGGTTTTGAAGTCATTATATAACACTTTATTGTATATATCTTGTGGCAAGGACCAATTATCTCTTGATCATTACTAATTGCCGACACTGAGAAGCATTGTCATGAGATAAGTCGACAAATACTGTGAGAATCATTACTTAAATTACCAAACGTGTTGATTTTCGTGTTCTGTCGATCATCAAGGTACCGACATATATTAGTAGACCCGACCAAAGTCCTTACAACACTGAGAAGCATCTACTCGGTAATGAATAATACAATATTCAAGGTAGGGCATTGTCTTATCACCGAGGTGGTTAGAATAGGTAAAGTTTTGTTTTTTCGATTAGCAGAAAGTTTTGGTAGTATTAGTGTACGTGAAGGTCCTAATTTCCTTGACAAAAGCAGGGGTTACGCCTGCAGAGAAGCTCTTGGAGTAGTACAATATAGATGTTTATTTGATCCATATACCAGAATTTACCATAAAGTACATAGAGTTTAAAAATTGTTTAGATTATAAATAGTTTGACCAAAACAAATTTAACTTAATTTTATTTGGATTATTTAGGTTTGAGAGAGGGTACTATTGTTAGATTTAGTAAATAAAAATAAAATAACATCTACATAAAATTTTTGATGTCAATTTTAGTAAATAGTTCTTTTTATAAATTCTATAAAACATTATTTTGATATGTTAACATAAAATATAATAGTTGAAGTCGAATAAAATGTCAGCCATATAATTTATGTCAGTATTTTGGGTTTTATATAGATTATTTTTAGTTATCTAAAGATCATTCCAAATAATTCAAATTCAATTTATAAGAAGTTACGTTTTCTTACGCTTATATAACTCTGAACCAATTCACATATCAGTTTTTTATTTTTATTTTTTCCAAAATAATATATATAAAATTATACAGATTTTAACAAAAATATATTTATAAATATAAGATGAAGAAGTGAATTATATGTAATTACAAATTAAACTATGGTTAGTTATTTTGTAAATATTCATATCCGTGCACAAGCTTTCAAAATATTACTAGTTTGGTTTGCTTATGCAACTCTGAACCAATCAATACTTTAGTATTTTTCTAATTGTTTCACAAAACAATATATATCAAATCTTACAGAATTTTACAAAAATATATTTACAAATCTAAAACGAAAAATTGAACTAAATATATTTAACAAGATGAATCCGATTTCAGTGTAACTAAAACCAAAAAATAAATCTATTATTATTTAATTTATAGGAATACATACAATTCAATATGCCCAGTGTTCAAAAAATCGGTCTAGGCGCCGCCTAGGCGCCCGGCTAAGCGATCAGATATACACAGCCGAAACGATTTTACTAGAATCGGTAGAAAAAATCGGAAATTCGGTTTAGGTGGTCTGGTTCGGCAAAAATCGGCAAAAATCGACAAAATCGGCAAAAATCGGCCAAATCGCTCAATTTCCGGTTTAGAAACCGGTTCAAATTTTTAATAATTTTTAGTAACTTTAAATTTTTTTATGTTCTAAAAACTTTATACATGAAATTTATTTTTTAGATTTATGAAAAATTATGTTATAAATATACTTTTTGTTTAAATTAGGAAACATTAAATAGTATAAATATCTTTGTTCTATATTTTATTATATTACAAATGGTGTGAGTTTGAACCAAATATCTTTGTTCTATATTTTAAATGGTTTAAGGTTGATTATTGAAGGAGGTGAACAATTTGGTAAAAAAAGAGTTTAGAGGTTAGTTGAAGAAGAGACTGGATCTGGAAAAAAAAACATAAACTAATTTTAAATGGTTTTACGGTTGATTATTGAATGAGGTGAACAATTAAAAAAAAATTAGAGATTAGTTGTAGAAAAGATTGGATCTGGAAAAAAAAGCATGGCCCAATGATTTTAGTAGATTTGGGTCCAATTTTTTTTCTGGTTTCTGGTCCGCTTTTATCAATAGATAACACGTGGCAATTCTACAAATTATTTTTTTGCTGATGTGGAGCTCTCTGGAGTTTCAATTAGCAACTTTTATATATTATAATTCTTTTGGATAACGATTGAGCAGTACGAGTTTTATTTCTTATCAAGATAAGGATTCTTATAGACACCTCGATTATCTAATGGCTGAGACACTATTATTTAATGGAAATTAAAGTATCTCGATCCATAGAATCCCATAGACTTTTTCAAGGAAAAAAAGTTGATATTTTATTAAAAATAATTTTCTAATTTAATTTTAAATTAAAAAAAAGTATTAAACCAATCTATAATTGACAACTGTTTGATGAGATTTTCATGAGTTTCTAAAGTTTTTTATTAAAGAACTCCTTCACATTCTATCTCTTCTTTTTATTACTTTTTTATTTTAATCATAAAAATCTCTTATATACTACCAGTAGAAATGCTCTTCGTTTACAAGAACATAAATTTATTTTCACTTTATTAGTATTATAAAGTAGTTGAAATTATTAGAATAATATAGAACCGACTAGCTTGGTTTATAGCTCGAAGCTAGTGTTACGTAGCTTCCCGCATTGGTTGAAAAATCTCTTTGAAGCGAGAGTTATTTTGTTTGTAGATGACCTCTCTCATTGCTTTTTGTATGTCTGGTTGTTTCACTCGTTTGGTCTTTTAATATACTACTCAGATGAAAAAAAGCATGTATAATGTTTAAAGTAGTAATTTTTTTTATATAGTTTCTACAGTATGCATTACTGTAATTTGTTCTTAAAAAGCCCACAAGTGTTTTAGCTAGCCCACCATATACTACACACAGTATAATGTAACTGAATCGGAATGAATGTATTAATCTCGATACAACATATCACACAGGTCCCATTACAATATTTCTCTGATACGTAAACCATGAAAAAGAAAAAGGAAAGAAACAAATTCTGAAAAGTCGAAACAAAACAATATCTGAAACAAAGTAGTGTTTAGAATAACTACTGGAGACTCTTTACCATGATGTCGATGACTGCAACAACACCTGCTGCCACAGCAATACCTATCACACCTGCACCTATTGTAGCAAATCCACGCGTCATGGGAATCTTGTAGATGGTCTTCCACATAATGGCAAACATCACTTTTACTGCTAGAGTTACAACTCATGTGACTAAAACTCTTGTGTGCCATGGGCGAATGAAACCACCAATCATTAGCGGAAATAAACCTCCAAGAAACACCCAAAGTACAGATGTCGTTGCGCTAGCTACAATACGCCTAAAAGATGCACTTTGTGTCTGCATGGTCAAATAAAATCAAATTTAATTTCGAACAAGAATTTGTTATTATATAACATAAAATTACGGCATTTGATCAAGTTTAATATTACTACATAATTTTGATCAAATGTCATTTTGAGTTATAAAATCATTCACTTGACTATTTGACTATGTTGATTTTATCTTTAGTTTTGACATAAAATCAGTTTTGTCAAGTTTTATTTACCAACCCTAAACTAGTTAAAATACACATGTATGAGATATATAGGTAATTTTGTTGTTAAAATTTCTGCCCAAATATTGAACAAACTAAGTTCAAAATTAAATTGACTATCACAACATTCATGCCAATATTTGTTTGAATAAGTGATAATGTAGGCATAGTTATATGCATTTTGTGAGCTAGGTATGATTGTATGCATTCTGAAAATGAATCACTCGATTATATTACTATTATATATTGATGTTGTTGAATATCATTCCAATCATACGCCCAAATAGATTGGTAAGACCACCAAACAATGTGATCTTCACGTTGTTGTTCGAATGTGTCACAACATATGAAGTTGTAAACACTAAATTTTTTATGAGCGTTCCAACGAATCAGCGAGATTTTGTAGGTAATTCACATAACAACAAATTCTGAAAAGAAAAAAAGATCAAATAAAGAAAGTCAGTTTCTTCTATAATATATAATTAGATTTGACAAGCATCATAGAACTGTGTACATGCTCGCAAAGCTTTCGGTTTATGGTGTGGATAACATCTTGATATAAGCTGATGAGTTTAAATGTACTGCTTCTCCAACTCTTCAGAAACCTTTTTCTCAAGCTCCAATGAAATTTTCTGATTTTAAAATCCACATCCATCTTTAGCTTGTCAATATCTTTCTTATGCGCTTCCGAATCTATATGTTAATTATCGATAAACATCTTCACAAACAATTGGTTAGTTTGTAGCTCAAAATTCAATTGATCCTTCTCAATCTCCCAATTCATTTTCTGATTCTTGAATTGTGTATCTGTCATTCTATCTTTATATGCGTTTTCATCTTTTATTTTTTGAAAATCATTTTCCATATTCAACATACAATTATCTAGTTCGTGCAATGTTAAAAATCAAATTATATTTTACCTTGCAGATTCAAGATCTTAGTATGATCACAAAAGTTCAATACATGTTGGAGAACTTACATTTGATGTTGTATCTATGGTAGTTTTTGAATCAGCTACATACTCTAATTCTTTGTATAGTGCTTCATTTCTCAGTATAATTATGATGTAAATGTACTCAGTTCTGTACAAAGAAGAGGAAACAATTACCACAACATAGTTTAAGTTTCTACTAAGAAGTAGTGAAACTAGTTCAGATTTTGGATAAACAAATACAGGTAAAATTATCAGAATAATCATTCATTGTCCTTTGTTTCGTCAACTATCAAGTCATCATCCAAAAGAAAACAAAAATTTCAAAGAATCATCAGCCATAATTAAGCACTAAAACTTTTATATAAACATTATGTAAGCAAACCCGTAAAACATCACGTTTATTTCATCATGCATGGAAAATAGTAATCAATCTAATCATACAACACAAAATCTAAGAAACATTGTATAAGAAAAACCGTAAGAGCATCAAGTTCATTTCATCATATAGCAAAAACTCTAACAACATCCTCACTGATAAATTTCTCAACTCGATAATTTAACTCAATAATATTAATATTTTAATAAAATTAATTAATTAATTATATTTTAATATTTTAGAAAACTTAATCTATTTATATACAAACACATATTATTATGGATTATGATCAATATTTAAGAATTTATTCTCTCTTTCCTATTTTTTCGTAATTGATAAGATATCAATTGGATACGGAGGTATTCTGACCAAAAACTCTAAGTAACGATGTGAACTATAAAAAAAAATCTTCAGAGATTAAATTATAGCAGTATTATTTAAAGATGATTCAATTTCATACATGCGATGTTCTCATGGAAATAAAGTTTTTTTCCAAATTTAAACCCTAAATGCATGGAAGTTATTTTTGGTAGCAAATTAAAAATTTTGAGAATAACTTTTCAAAAACTCAAAAATAATAAACCAAATTTAAAAAGAAAAACAAACTTTATGTAAAACTATCATAATTAGTTAATATTTGAAAAACTAGTCAATGAAAACAATATATTCACATCCCTATGACATATATGTGTTACTATGTTATTGACTTATTGTACATTTGATTTGTGATAAAACTAACTAGATAGAAAAGTGAATTTGATATCAAAACTCTCTTTGATTCTTTGGTTGAGTATGTGACATTATACATTAATTGTAGTTGTTGCTAAACTTCCCTAGATTTATTTAATTTATGCAATGGTGAATTTTTAATTAGTTTTGGGCAAACATTACTCATACAAATAACAAAAAAAAAACATTGTGCATACAAATAACAAATTTGAAAGAAAAAAAAACACATTACAAACAAAGTTTAAAGTATACGTATATTACATGTCTATATATTACCCACTAAACACAGAAAGGCTAGTATTTCAAAAAAAAGAAAAAGTCAACAAATTTGGCCTTTGACTAGTTTCAATTAAAACCAAAAACAACTTCTTGACAGCAAATATCTCTCTGTTCGTGGATTTTGTTTTTCTTTCCTTGAATCGTAGCTCAAATCAAAATGTTTTCGAATTCTGATACCAAAGAGACAAAAAAAAGTCAATCACGATTCTTGCGAAATTTACAGAGATTTTGATTGCATTAAGCTATAGCTAGAGTGTGAGAGAGATGGTTTCTGCAGCAGCGGAGGAGGATCCTGAAGGTGGAGGAATAGAGAGACAGCAACGAGACGGTAATGGCGGCGAGAGGACGCCCGACGTACAATGGACTTCTTGGGTGATTCCGATGGTTGTGACTGCCAACGTCGTCGTTTTCATTTCGGTGATGTACGTCAACGATTGTCCTCACGAGAGCGATCAATGTCTCGCCAAGTTCCTCGGACGTTTCTCCTTCGAGTCTTTCAAGACCAATCCTCTTCTCGGTCCGTCTTCCTCTACGTGAGTGGTTCCAACATTTGTAGCATTTGATTTCCTCTGTAGGGTTTAGTTTTAAGATCTGGGTTTTGATTTAAGATTCGAGTAATTTCAAATTGCTATTCACATCTAGTCAAAGCCACAATTTCTGGAAAAAAAAAACCTGTTTTTTCTCATAAGCTTCTAATATTAGATTTTGATCATTTCGTTTGACTGGAGGTTTTGCTTTTCTTGTTGAGATTCTAAGCTGCATTTGAGCTGAGGAGCTCTTTTACGTCAAATTCTTGAGACAAACAACATTCGGAGTTACGTTTGCATTAGGTTTGGTTTTGAGCTAAACTATAAAATTTCCAGATTGGAGAAAATGGGAGCTTTGGCATGGGGGAAAATAGTTCACAAGCGTCAAGGTTGGAGACTCTTAACATGTATGTGGTTGCACGCCGGTGTTATCCATTTGCTAGCAAACATGTTCTGTGTCGCCTTCATCGGAGTTCGTCTCGAACAGCAGTTTGGTTTTGTTCGAGTTGGGACAATCTATTTGGTATCGGGCTTCTGCGGGAGCATATTATCTTGTCTGTTTGCTCAGAATGCTATATCCGTTGGTGCCTCAAGTGCCTTGTTTGGCCTCTTAGGTGCAATGTTATCAGAACTTCTTATCAATTGGACTACCTATGACAGCAAGGTATACGCAGACACCGCACTGAAGAACATAAGAATCTTTTGCATTGAGCATACGAAACCTCTTTATCCATAGGTTGATTCTGTTTTCTGATCATTTGTAGGGTGTGGCTCTGATAATGCTTTTGGTGATTGTTGGTGTTAACTTAGCATTAGGGACTCTTCCTCCTGTTGATAATTTTGCACACATTGGAGGTTTCTTGGGTGGTTTTCTTCTCGGTTTTCTTCTCCTGATCCATCCACAGTTCGAATGGGAGGAAAACCGAGTTTCTCTTATGCCTGGTTCCATTGTTAAACCGAAATACAACACTTGCCAACGTGTGCTTTGCTTAGCTGCATCCATTGTCTTTCTCGTCGGGTAAGCTTTATAACTGTCTTAGTTCTTCATGATACTAATTACCACACCTTCTCTTAATCATACTGGTGATGTCTAGCACATACATTTGTTTTATCTCTTGTCTTGAAAGGTGTTTGATTGGGTTACTAAACCGGATTGTGGTTTGAATATACCAACGCGCAGGTTTGTTTTTGGGTTGGTGATGCTATTCAGAGGAGAAAACTTGAACAGATATTGTAAGTGGTGCCACAAACTTAGCTACTCCGTTAAATCCGAATGGACATGACACAAACTTTTACTTAGTGTTAGATTTTTTTTCTTCTTCTTTTGTAATTAGGCCGATTCTTTCTTTTGTAGCTGTGGTTTCCTTTTCAAACTCATAAAAAAATTTCAAGGGAAACAAAGAGTTACAATCTAGACATATAATAGTGCTTTATAGATGTCAACTCAACATTATGATTAAGCAAGTTCTATTTGCATTTTAGATTTGATCCACTTACTCCAAACTACAAACCAAGAAAATTAACAGCAAAGTTTCAATCCACTGACCTACAACAAAACCCGAACCAGATAGAACAAACCGGTCCAACAGCTTTTCTCAGTACCTATACCCAATTGGCATCCCGAGCCGGTCCAACCGACCTGAACCGGGATAAGCCTTGTTCATAAAACTAGTGTGCAGAGCAGAACCTTTCTGCGGACCTGACCTCGTATCACCACAGTAAGGCACATCAACAAATCCAAATCGTTTCGACGAAGACTGCTCGTAATATAACTGCGGTCGAGACTTCGGGGCACTAGCAGACCTGGCCTTAGCCCTAGAGGACTCTGTACAAGCCATGTAGCTTGGATGGTCCGCGTAGCAACAGCTTTGAGTACAATCACTCGGTGCAATAGAACTAGCCGTGAAAGCACTGCGTTTGCTTATAGAAGTAGCTGAGTATAACTGAGGACTGTTCTCTGCAGTGCAAAACTGGTTTACAGTCTCATCATGTGACGAGCACGGGCTAAAAGGCATGGCGTAAACTGGTCCAGACCGGCCTGAGTTGTCGAGGACGTAGTGGGATGAGTAGAACATGTCCGGTCTGCTGCGTCTTGTGTAAGAACCGTTGTGTTTCCTGTCGATTTCAAGGATCTTTTCTTCTCCGTTCATGGCTGAGAATGTTTCTCTGTGAGCAATGTACGGTCTGTTGTTGTTGTTTGCCTTAGAACCGTTCCTCTGAAAACATTAATCCAATTTCTTAGACAAATAACAATAACGATATGTAAAATGGATAAGCTTAACTAACATGAATTCAGTAATGAAAAATATAAAAACTAAGTCTCGAGAACGGATTTGTTTTGAACATAAGCCATGTTAGTAACTTATATCTTCAAATAACCCAAAATTTCAAAGTAATGGGACAATAAGCAATTAAATGAGGAGAATCAAACAGAAACTGAAAATGTATTACCTTGAAGAGATGAGAATGATCGAGTTTGGAGCTGCGAGAAGAGATTGAATGCTCTAGTTTTTCCGGCGTTGGTGGACCCTTATGGATAAACAGAGATGTTATAGAGGAATCTTGAACTAGAAGACTAGTTCTAGATTAAATAGGAACAATCTTAAGGGGTTTAACCAGGCTTACGGGATTTTGGAAGTGAGAAGATTTGGTGTTGTTGGAATGAGAAGAAGAGGATTCAGGCGTGACAATAACCCGAGTGGCACGGACACGAGCCTGAGCTCGAACCAAAGCGTGCATCCTGCGCAGATGGACAGACATTCTCTTTCGTTCGATATGACCTCTAACTATAGCTTGAAGCCTGACCAATCCCTTGAGTGCCCTTAACGCTCTCCTTGCCTTCATCAAGATATAACCCCATTATCACAAGGCAGATTCTAAATGTCAATTTTTGAAACAGAGTCTTCAACTCAAGCTCTCATTACGGATAGGACCACAAAAGCACATTGAAATTTAAAGAAGCATTACTTTTGATAGAAGTTGGCGCCAAAAGGAATCGAAAAGACAACAAAAAAAAAGTTGACCTTTAAGGAAATTGAACTTTTGAATATTCACAAGTAAGTCAAGAAAATAAAATAAATATGAAGACATTCATATCATGAGTACATGTATTGTCACCCTCTCTACAATAGGAAACATGAATGGACTATTAATGAACAAGGCGACTTTTATGTCGATGAGTACACATTTGGGTCTGAATTGTCTTACACACACTACACTATTATCTTAAAACCCTCCAATGAAACAAGAAATGTAAGATTCGCCATAAACTATAAAGTATAAAGTTCAATAGGCATGCATCCAAACATTAATATACTTACATATTCAACTACGTCTAGCCTATATTGAGCTGAAATATAGCCTTAACTATAGCAGCCATGTAATTATGAAAGTGGTCCAGTGACGAACATTCACAAACCAATAGAACAAAACTACAAATACTTCGTATTGGTTGATGTTTACTGATCTTCGATTGGCTTATTTATATTAAAAGGTTTCATTTAATTGGGTAAGTAATGATGATTTATGGACTACAAAATTTTGTAAAAATATTATTTTATTTCCTCACATTTTATATGAAAGCATTAAAATTGTTGAGCTAATTAACTCTATATAATGTTCCAGCCGCAATTAAATTTATAGAACCGGTTAAACAGAAAACAATCCTAACCGGTGAATAAAAAAAATTAAGAAGAAAAAGCACATGCAATTTTTTTTTGGGTATCCACAAAACAAATAACTTAACACGAAGAATACTCAAGTGCTCTAATAATATTAAAACAAAAAATGAAATAAATGAGAATATAGAAGGTTAGTGTCTAATCACTCGTCTAGGGAAGAGGAAGCAGCAGAAGGTTTACGACATCGAAAAATGTAATCTCGACGATAATCCCCGCGAAGAAATCTATAATAACCATTTTATCGTCTTCTAATCCTATGCAAAAATGGAATTAGATGAAAAAAGAAATAATGTATTTATCTTCTCTCAAAACAATTACGTATTTCTAAAATTAAACTTCAGAAATAAAGAGTGAAATAAATATTAGCAAAACAAAAATAGTAAAAGAGGAAGAAAGAAGAATTACCAGATAACCGCGAAATGTAGATTGTATCTTAATCGCCGCAAGATCTTCACGACCATCGCGGCCGCGTCCGTGTCTGTCGAACAAGCTAACATGCGCTACAACGTCGTCGAATCCGTTGCTAAAATGCGCCGGGACGGGACTACGCGTCGACCTCCCGCTCGTGCTCGTGAGCCTGACGACCGCAGCGGCGGCGTTAGCGGCGGTGACGGCGGCTTCAGCAACAGCAGCAGTCGCGGCGGCCACAGCAATCGCATGTTTGTCTGAATCCTCGATTCCCTCATCCTCCCATACCGGCTTCTGTTTCCGCCGCCGTCCATGCGACGACGGAGAGGATAGGTGATACGACGACGGAGATGATTTTTGGCGTAACGACGGCGGTGGAGGCGTCGAATTCGGTAGCGACGGAGGAGGAGACTGATGCGGCGGTGCGAATCCTTTTTCGCGTTTAGATTTGACGAAGCTCCACCGGCGTTTTGGGTAAGAGCGAGAAGGCGTCTCGACAGATGGATCCGGAAAACCCGGGTCGGGTTTCTTAAGACCGAACAGAATCCGGAGCCACCGTGAAGCTTTTCCCATCACAGAAACTTGCTTGAAGAAGAAAACGACGGCGTTTCTTCTCTCGCCAGCGTCTTCCTCGTTTTGGAGAGAGAGCAAGCAAGCAAGCGAGAGAGGAAGTGAAGAGACCTTCTTAAGTAGTCGCATCAGTAGAACACAGTGTTATGATTAGTACCACGCTTCTCACTCGCGCGTGTACCTCACTCACACCCTCTCTCTTTTCCCGGGAAATTTCGTTAATCTCCATTATTATTTTAATTTGTCAATTTTAGTCAACATTGCGTTTGTCATTTCTGTGTATTACATTCCATCCATAAGAAATCCATTAAATGAAACACATTTTAAGTAAATTTTCAGAAACAAAAAAAGAGAAACAATTACTCTACACCTCACTACCTTACACTAATCAAAAGGAGAACTAATTTAAAAAAAATTGGAAAAGAGAACAACAAAAAAGAAGAATGTGATGAAATGTTTAATCTCAAAAACGGATGATTTTTTTTTGGATTTACTTTCTTCACTTTACTAATAATTTCCACTAATTTCTTTTTCTTTTTGTTTATCATTTTGTTCATAAACCAGTCACAATCCTTTGTAACCAAATCTAAAACGTAAGATTTTATATTTCTAATAATTGTGTTATATATATATATATATATATATATTATTTTTCATATGAATCTGGGAAATAATACAATTGATGACTCCGAAGAACAGAGAGATGACAAAAAGCGTCAATACTTTTTATTACGAGATGGACCACACTATAATCCGCTACGGCCCATAACGGATGAAGTCACTTTTAGTAGGACCCGTTCGACGTAATCCAATGGCTGTTAATAATCACGTTTTTGTGGTCCCTACTCCGTTTGTTTTTTTATTTTCGTCTCGTAACGGGATCGCGCCGTCCGCTACACCGTCGTTTTGCTTATTATATGGCAATAGAAGTCGGAATACAATTCTTATACTACTATTTGTTTTTTGTTTGTTTGCTTCTCTTTTTTGTCTTTTACGCATTTAAAATGTTTTGTCATCAGATTCATATGGAGGCTATGTTTTCGGACTGTATAACAAATATCATGTTTTGTGACTGGTTTATGTTTGCTGCGATACTGTTCGTAATAGTTGTACGAATGAAAACTATATACGAATTCACAAAACATATATACATGACGGGACAAGTCATAATATTAAGATAGTACCTGAATTACAATAAACTTTAGAACAAATTACGACAGGAGTAAGCGACAAATCTAGCCAAGAATTTTAGATGTGGAAGTAGATTTTAAAGTTAAGGAACATAGCAAACCATTTTACACAAAATATTATCGTAAATGGGTAGCAGAAAACTTTTTTTTTGTATGACAGATGGTCTGGAACATTATCAAAGATATTTGAAACTAAAAGATATATAGATTTGGGGATAAGAAATAACGTTATTGTAGAAAATGTGTTAAATAGTCAAAGAGACGACAGTGAGTGGAGGCTTTAAACAAAGTAGAAGAAGAGATTGAAAAAAACAGAACAAAGATAAAGATGTTGATTTATGGAGAAGTAGGTCGAGGTATGTGAAGAAGTTCTCTACTGTGAAAATATAGAACATGAAACGGGTTGCACAAACACGATGTAAATAGATCAAAGGAGTATGATTTTTCAAGCAGCTACAAAATATCTGTTCATCACCTGGATTGCAATGCACGATAGATTCGCAATAAGAAACCGCATAGAGAAGTGGAACTAAGAAACGAATACATTATGTTAAAATTATGATGTAAAGTTTTTTTAGTTATTAATATTTAGTTGTACTAGTTATACCAAACTGTTTTAATAATATAATTTTATATTTATTAAAAAATATCTATGACCAAAAATATAATCAATTAAACTAATTGTAGGTACTGAATTTTACATATATCTTATTGTTATGTTTGAGAATTTGTTGGAGTTGGCCTACTTCTGCATTTAAAGATTTTAAAACTTTTAGTATGAGTATATTTATAATTATGCTGATTGATTTCTGAAAAATGTAAAAACACGAAAGTTTTTAGTTTTTTTCATTTAAATTCGTCGGTGGAAAATTTATTATTTTTGAAAAGGAAATTTTTTTCGAAAATTTAGTAATATAATGTTTTAGTTGTAAAAGAAATAATAAGACTAAATACAAAGCTAATTGTCCAAAATGAACTTAGTTACGAACTTAGTATAATAAGGTGAGCTCTGAATCTTCAGTATACTCCAAACGTATAAACCAGAAGTTAACAAATAAACAAACACTTACACTGTTAACAAAAGATAATGTCTTAAGTACATCATAATGAAGTCAATTGGTTTCACGTGTACCCAACTTTAGAGAATCTAACTCATAGTCCTAAATGGAAAAGAGAAATTGGACCGACAACTAATCCACTGGAATCTTCGGTATGTCTCATGCATTGAGAAAAAGACATCACAGAGACTCAGAGAGACGGAAGAGGCATTCAGACCAAAAGGCCGTTGCGATTTCGCCACGTGTCGTACAAGTACCAAAATGGGGAGCCTACATGAATCTTACTTAGTCGTATATTGTAGACTGCGAGTGGACGGTGGTCGTTGACTTTGGTCAACTCATTTTCGTGTATGAACTCGTCTTACGTGAAGCTGGTCAAAACTTTCAGCGGAATTATTGTTTGTTTCCCCAAAAAATAACATTTGTTGGCAAGAGATTGTGGTCTTTTTTAACGGACTAATAAATGTCAAGATTATGAATATTGTATGGTATTTAAGTAATAATACAAAGCTGATCAATCATATAGTTAAAGCAGTAAATGTGGATAGGAACTGATCAACGAAAATTATGATTTATTAACAAGATTAGGTGTACCTAATAACAAATCTCATGACTTCTATGAAGCAACCAAATTTGTTTACTCGGTTTCCCTTTTGTGTAATGGAAAATACGAAACTCTTTTACAATATTAAAATTTTCCTTAGATATTCAATCAACAACAAAAATAAAACGGTTTAGTTCACGATACATCTAATAAAAAATAGTTACTAAATAATTTTTATTTATATCGGTTCATTCAGATATATGACTATAATATATAATTTGGGATGTGCAATCAAAGTTTTGTTTTAATTTCTTTGGCTTTTGCTTAACATCAAAATAAGTATCCTAATTTATAATCGAATGTATAAGAACATATATAGTTAATACAATTCAAATGATTACAGAAAAAAATCATCAAAAACTTTTGTTTAATTAATAAATTCGTAAAAATCAGGGTTTTGTTGTTATGATTTGGACATTTTAAATATTTTAAGTAATTCTAAACAAAACCTTCTGTATTGACCGAACAACAAAGTAATACAAAGTAATAAGGTAGTCAATTTTTCTGATAAACTCAACACTGAAATTATTTTCCATCACGAATATCATTCACTCCCACGTAAATTTTTTTTTTTTGAAATGGAACTTACTTCACATCTTTAATATGCTCTAGTTTCATTTGTTCACCATTTATTCAACATTTTTGTTTTGTTCTATGGTCTAAAGATCTGATAAATAATTGTAGTCATAGATGTTGAAACCAAGTATCTAAATTACTTTGTACCTTCCTTTCTTAATAGTGACTTCTACCATAACCTTTTTATTAATTTACATATGGAATCACTGTATTCCGGTGACGTAGTATACCCTAAAAGATTCCGCTTGGGAAATCGACGAGTTCATCAATCAATCACATACAATTATAAACGTAAAGTAAAAAAAAAAGAATAATTTCAATTGAAATGCTACGAAATACATACAAGGCAAGAGCTAGAAGTCTAAAAGTTGTTTTGTATAGAGGTCACAAGCATGTGTTGTGAACTAAATATTACTATGCAGCTCGATGTGATATGTTCTGACTTAACCAGACAGGCAGACAGATATCTTCATCCCCAAAAAAAAAAAACAAATTCTTCCTCTCAATGCTTTTTCTCTTCACCCACATGCACATGATACACCATCTATGTACTGTATCCCTTTCTTCAATGTATATAATTATGTGTGTATAAATGCGTCAATTTCAAGATAATAAATTGAGGAATTACATATAAAGATTAAAAAAAAATCAAATAGTGTTGTTATAGGCTTCTGGCTCTTGTTATATTTAGGTGCTGAGACGATGCAGTGATTGGGAAGCTGTAAGAAAGAATAAAAAAGCAAAAGAGGCAAAGCTACGAATTGTCACTGCTCTCACTCCCTTCACCTTCTCTTTTCTTCTCTCCAACTACATTCCAAATTACAAAAAGCCACCAATCTCCAGTTTTCTCTATTTCACCCCTTTTCTTATTTAATTTTACATCTCGGTCCAAAAGCCATTCTTTTTGTAAATCGATCTGTATCATTTTATACTGGCCAAACCAAAATTATCGCAACCTATACCAAGACAAATGATTGAACCAAAATTTTACCAAACCGAAAAAGACATACATTTTTCTGAACTGAAAGAAAAGAACCAAACTAAATGCCTAGAACTGTCGGGGTAATGATTCAGTGAACACCAAACAAAAGTCCTATGTGTATGGTTCTTTGACGGTACCTTCGTTGATTAAGCTATTCTGCTTTCCTTTTTTATATTCTTTAATTTAATGAAAATATATAACTAGTGCGGCATAATTATACAATGAGACACTTCGTATATTAATTGATCAGAACGATTTTTTTCCTTTGTTCACCGTCCTTGCTTTGTGTAAACCATCCTCTAACCATGAACCAGTTTACCTTTCTCAATCCTCGTCTTCTTGTGCACCCGACCCCGTTTTGCGGAACAGGCTCATCATCCGGCTAATTAATTCCTCAAACGACGGTCGTTTTGCTGGCTCACTGTCCCAAGAATTTACAACAAAAGGATTATAAAAACGTCTTCTCCAAAAATTTGAAGGGATATTTGATGAATTTATATACGTATATGTCTTACGTTTGCCAACAATCCTGTATTATGGATGCGATCCGGGGATTTAATCCTTCAGGTAAGTCCAACCGTCGGTTCATGAATCCCACAACTCCAACAACCTATTATAAGGTGGAGAAGATTACTACAAAGATTAAGTCATACTCTCACAAGGACAGAATTTGAGAGGTACCTGGATAGAGTTTAGACGGTCCCATGGTATTAAAGTAGTCATTAGCTCCCACAAGATGACTCCAAAGCTGAACACATCACACCTGATACAACAAAAGTTTTGAGTTTTTTAATATGTTCCAAGATACTGAATAATGTGTCACAAGAAGAGAGAGTAAGCAAGGGTGAATATAATATCGACGTACTTCTCATTTGAAGGTTCACTCCTGAGAACTTCAGGGGCCATCCACTGCGGCTGCACATAGAAAAATGACTAATTGTTAGTTGCAGAAATCCAAGAATGTTTCCTTGAATTTAACAGAATCAGAGATGGCTTACTGTTCCTTTCCCGGATTTAGTGCTTAAGAAGGTTGCGTTCTTCCACTTTGACAGCCCAAAGTCTCCAACCTAGGGAAGAAAAAAGTTGTAGCTTTGCAAGTAAACAGGCTAACTCATTTTTACAGGCCTTCATGAGTGTCACTTGTGGAGGAAATTGAAGGCCTTTTGTTATACCTTGACATTCCAGTTTCTGTCGACTAGAAGATTGGAAGATTTCAAGTCTCTATGCACTATTGGTGGATTTCTGCGGTGTAAGTAATTCATTCCCCTAGCCTGCAACAATAATGGAGAACCCGGATTCGCTCAGCCTTTGACATGATTTTTTTTTCCAATTCGAGGGAAGTCTCTGGGAGATGAGAGATAAGAGATGAGAGTCTTACAACATCAAGGGCCATCCTTAAACGTCGTTTCTTGTCCAATGGCTGATTCGAACTATGAAGTATTTTGAAGAGACTCCCTCTAATCAACAAAACCGGAAAGAAATAAATCAATACTCGGCACTGATCTGCAATTTCTTGCATCCTAATACATAGTATTCAATAAGGAGCAACACTAAATCCAAATCCAGAGGTCAATAATCTAACCTTGGCAGATACTCCATGACTATGGCAGATCTTTCTTCCGAGCATACTGCTCCCATAAATAACAGGACATTCGGATGTCTCAATTTCTTCATAATGTTGATCTGAATATATCCAAACTGATTTATTTTTTCTAGCACTGATGATTTTTCAAAACATTTGCATGGCAGAGAGAACTAAATATGCGTACCTCCTTTTTGCACTCCATCCAAGTCATCGCGTTGTAATCACCCTCAAAGTAAACCTTAATAGCAACATCCTGGCCCAAATAAATTGGACTAGTTAGTTATTCCCGTGCGCTGATACAAGAACCAATTTACACTTATCTTTAAATTACAGAAGACTCACCGATCCATTCCAAACTCCTCGATGAACCGCAGCAAATGAACCTGTGGGCAAACATAATGCATCAGAAATACACAGAATTCGATTTAACATTCTAGACACTGTATTGAATCTGCATATCTAAAACGGTGAAAACAAGTGTAACACTTTGGTAAACCAAATGCACCTCGTCCAACTTCTTCCCCAAGTTGTAGATCTTCCCATCGTATCTCACACGAAGAATCAGTGACTAATCCATTATTCATTTGGCTCGAGGGACTTTGTTGCCTACCAACGCTGACTTCAAGGCCTGGAAAGGGATCGCTAGGCCGAGCTGTCCAAGCATCTTCTATCTCACCGTTTAAGTCCGACATTCTTGTTCCCCTGCCAGAAACTAAACCACTCTCTGGTCCTTTGGGTGGTTTCCTTTGAGTCAGACTCCCAATAAACCGAAAGCGGTCTCTAGTAGGTGTCACTACATGTCTATCTTCACTCAAACCTCGAGCTCCATTCCCACAGACATCTGAGAATCTAGTTTCAGCTATTTTTGGCTTTCCATCGCCATCATCTCTGAAAGTTGTGCAGCTAACTGCATAAGAAGACTTAGAAACACATCCACTGCCACTGGCCGTCTTATTTTTTCCACTTCCTATGGTAGACTCATTATCTTCATTTCCTTGGCTGCCAGTAATCTTCCTTTGCAGTTTCCCCAAGAAATTATCCGCCTACACTTTTATATGTGAAAATTCGGCTGATAACACGAGACTTCATTTGTTCTACGAAATGCCAATGAGGACACTGAAGTCTTATTTAACTAGACAAAATCTACTTACCATTGAGCCATACTTTTCGAAAGTTGTGGATGCCACACCCGGAACATTTTCATCTCTGCTCCTAGAATTCTGATTTGCATTGAAAGAATCATCTCCATTTCTCTGAGGTAGAAGCTTTGACGCCTTTTTGGTTTCCGCAGATAACAGAGTAACAAATCATCATTCATCTTGCACACAAATGGAACAAAAAAAGTGAACGAAAGACCTTAGGGGATTCAGAATCTGATATTACCAAGTTTGAAACAGTTGATGAAATCTGTGGGATAACTGGAACCTGTGGTGCTCCAGCGATCTGAGGCCTCGGGAGGTGCCATTGGTGCTTTCTCAGGATGGATTCATGTCTGCTACTGTGTGCTTGCTGTTGATGCTCACTACTTAATGGATGCATCCTATTAAAGAGTGTCGCATCGCTAGAGACTGTAACAACACCAACAAGCTGTCCGCCTTCATATACTGGGCTTTTAGTCACCAGTGCCATGAATAGTTCACCTGTTTTCTTCTGAAACGGAAACTGACCAGTCCAAGTCTCCCCACGGCAAACCCTCTCCCGGATACTCGTATGGCAATTATGGTATTCTTCAGTTACAAGAACATCAATCGTTCTGTAGCCAACAACTTCCTCCGCATACCAGTGATAAAGATTCTCAGCCGAACGACTCCTGAACAAAGAAAAAAAAAGAATCTCTTCACTCGGGAAACAAATAGGATATTTCCATTTGCATATAGAAAGAAATCATCAATTATAACTCTGTTTTAATTGCTTAATCACAAAATCGGCTTTTTCGTTAGATTAAGATATTCCACTCTTGAATTCACTAAAATGAACTAAAAGCATCAGAGAAAACACATCACACAACACCAATTTAGTTGAACGAGTCGAATATTACGAGCTCCTGATTCAACCAAAGCATCTAAAAGCGCCATAGATGAACACGAAGAACACATATGGTGCATCGGTATCAGGCTTACCAGAATGTAATTTCTGCAGACGCAGCCGATGTCACATAAATCGCGTGACCCATTGAATCCATCAAGGTCCGGTACGCGCTATCGGCGAAGTAGAATCCCGAAACCGCTCTCTCCCAGGTCGCCGTCGGATTATCCCACGAATCCTCCGCCTCTGCCTCAGCCTCTGCCCCCGGCGCCGCTTCGATACCGGTTCGCCTCTCTTCCTGGAGCAATAGATCATCCACATCCTCCCTTAGCCTCGCTTGACTCGTCTCCATTCTCTGGCACCACTCCACCAGAACATGGTAGAGACTCGATTCCGATTTGTTTCCGGCCATCGTACTTCGCCGGAGAATCTGTTGAGCAGACGCATTAAGATCCGCTTCTAGTAAATTTCACAATTTAAAAAAAATTAAAATAGATGATCGAAAATGAAGCATTCCTTATTGTTTATTATTTCTCATCTGCTTCTTAATTACTCGTGACGCCATAATTACCAAAACACAGCTTCAAAATAAACACTGTGACGCATTAAGCTTACGCCACGTGTCCTTGTGCGAATAAGCTGCTGCCACTTGTGAAATCGCCGATGTAAGCGAAAGATTGAGCGAACACACGATTTTGTCAGGATTTAATTTGTAATTACGATTTAGCCCTTTCGTGTTGCCGCCATTTGCCGAGAAGATGTCAAAGGGACCTGAATGTGTTGTAGGCCTCTAACGGCATTCACATATTTTATAGTTTATCTCCACATATCGCTGACGTGGCTATATATTTTTTAAAAATAATTTACTGACCCTTTTTGTTTTGAAATTTTTTTGAAAAGTTAATGATAAAACATATATAGTAAAAATCAATTGTGAAGATTTTTCATGATATTGCAATTGATTTCAATAATGTAAATTGTAACACTAATTTGACTGAGTTGGTGGAAATATTGGTAGTATTGACTAAAAATTTGAATACAGTCTCTTGACAATTTTAATTATATTCTCCTTTTTTCGGAAATAAAAAATATATTGTTACTTCAAAGAATACATGAATCTTAAGCAGTAGTAGGATAAAAAAAATTTTACAAGTCAATCAAAACGAACAAGAACATAGTTAGAACTACCTTCGGTAGGTTAAGAATCACTAAATTAACTATCAGTATGTATGTACTATGCAGGATCTAGATGAGTTTTCTCAAATTGTTGAAAGTTAATTAACCTTCATTTGTCCTTAAATATATAAAACCACAAAACAGGTGTGAGAGGTGTTAGGAGGGAATGCATATATATATATGCATTTATAATTTTTTTTATTTAATATATTTTAAACTAATATGTGCATTTATAATATTTTATAATTTACATTCATTAAAATTAGATAAAACTTAATTTGAATGTATTTGAATGTACAACACTTATATGGACTATACACATTATAAATGCACATATTAGTTTCGAGTCCGAACAATCCGTTTTTGATATATATCAAAGCAAGGTGCAAGTCCCGTAGGTAGGATAAAACCCATAGAAGATTGGCCCGCATTCGACTCGGAGCTCGATAATTTCATTGGTCTAAGTGAAAGCTTTGTTTATGTTAACATCTATCTTATACCCTGAACACTTAATGTTTGTGCGGATCTACTTACGAAAAGTGCAAGGACACACGAATTTGGCTATTCCCATGTAAGTCACATAGAGCCGGTAGAATCCACTATGGTGGAACTCCAGCATATCGGTTTAAACTTGATTTAATATATGGAATTTGTTGACAGATAAAAAAAGATATGAACTATCCAATTATTTTGGGTGGTGGAATATATTTGAAAAAGACAATCTAAATATCAAGTATATTTTTAATGGAAAGTTGGTCAATATAAAACTCTAAACTAGATAAACATTATACAACAGTGGATGATGTTATTGGAAGCTAAATTCATTTATCGGAACCGCTTAGGAAATAAGTATATCAATATCTTAAACTATATAAATATTTTTAGTAGATATTTTTCTAATAGTAAAATAAGTTTCTGGATCTGCCACTAATCTCCCTTGATCATAAATCATCTAGTCTTTCTCATTTTCAAGTCATTTTTTTTGACTTTATAGACATTTGTAAAAATTGGAAGCTTAACACTTGCATGCTGATAAATGGGTTGTGCGATAAAATGCTGTATAGAATTTTGCACTGGAGACCTCTTCTAGTTGGTTTGTCAGTGTGATCAAAACAGGTAAGTTCATCGACACTAAATGAAGTCGGTTTAACGAGCAAACAACAAGTCTTGTTCTTGAATCTATATAAAGCGGGTAGTCTGTTTAGAGTTCCATAAATTATGTCTTCTTTTTTCGTCATATGTATACATGAAGATCTCAGAAATTTGGGAATACAAATTAACTTCTTCTTACTTTTTTGACTGCTTAAAAGTTAAACTTGATGGGTTTTGTGCACTCTTATTTAAAACACCAGAATCGCTAACTCAACTGTTTTTTTCTCATCGTAGGTGGATATAATCTTATTGAGTTAGTAAAATAATTTAAAATCCAAAAAACTTATTAACTATCTTAAAAGATAATCTCAAAATTTTTCAGTGAAAATATATAACTAGACAAAATAACTAAAGGAAATAAAAAAAAGAGGTGATGGAGGATGAAGGACATTAGAAGCTATGGTTATTTAAAAGCAAGTTGGGACACTTGAAGAAAAGAGGTTTGAATTTAGTGCCAAATTCACAACTAATTGCCTTTCTTCTTGTTTCATCTTATGGGCCATTTTTGTTCCTTTGTAACCAACTAACCACACCATAACTTTCTTACATTTCTTAGTCTACAATTGAAATATTATATTCTTATAAGTTGTAAGTAACCAAGTGGTCGTAAAGTTGTAATCCAGAGTTTTAGATTCTAAATTCGTAGTATTATTATATTTCTTCCAACCGTGTGAACTTTACAGAAGAAAAAAAGTTCAAAATTTTAAAGTGGACGGGTTATCGGGTCAAGTCGGCGATGTTTAGTGGAACAAAAGAGAAGCGGGTCGTTCACGGCGTCGGCTGTCGCAAACGACGACCTTGACGGAGACGTTAATACTTCTTCGCCGTCGTCAAAGTTTAACAGCTCCTTCCGTTATTTACACGCGCTTAGGCGCGTTTCATAGAGGACCACTAAACACAGTGTTTAATAATATTTATTTTTAATTTAAATCCTTTTTTTTCTCTTGCACAAGAATTTCCCGGCAACGAAACCAACTTCTATCTTGTCCTTTAATTGCTTAACCAAATTCATATATACATACACACTTACATATATATACATTCAAACCACTTGACAAAGAGAGTTTTTATGTTTAAAATTAAAGAATTTAAAAGTCGACTTCTGTGATACTTAATGACATGAGACATAAGATTTTACATCAAATCAACAACATTTGTAAAACTTTGCTTTAACTAAAAAGATGCAATATACTTTTTTGAATATAAAAAGATGCAATATACAATCTCACAAATCATACTTTACATAACAGTTTTAAAATCCAAAGATCAATAATGTTTGAAGTGTTTCCTCCTAAAGTAATCAATTAGAGAGTTTACAAATGAAAAACAAATTTCGTTAGTGCCAATAAATCAAACCACGGAGACAAGATTCAAAACACATTCAAATGCCTATAGTTCCCACTTTCTTCTATATCCAAAGAATCCAACAAAAACGCCATCGTATTACTTCCATTACCATCATCATCTTCACCATCGCCATCACATGATCTAGTCATGAGTTGTTTTGCCCTATGAACCTCTGCTTCCCAATCAGTCTTAGCCAACACGACCAACATCGAAACCAGGCAGGAGCCTTGAGCTGCAAACAGACCGAGCCATAGTCCCTTGAAGTCAAACCCACTAAAGAAACTTAACCATATAGCAACAGGCATTCCCACACAGTAGAAACAACACAAGTTTATGTTTGCTCCTAACTTAGGTCTAGCACTTCCTCTCAAAACTCCACACATTGTCGTCTGAGGACAGTTTCCTAGCTCGCAAAGCCCGATGATTGGTAAAACCATGGAAGTCAACTTCAAAATCTCTTCCTCGTCCGTGAACAATCTAGCCCAGCAATTCCTCACCATCAAAGCGAAAAACATGGCGAATAAACCTAAACCTAGGCTTAAACAGAGACCTGTTCGCGCGGCTTTCCTCGCTTTATCAGGCTGATTCGCGCCTAGCTCGTTCCCAACACGTGTCGAGACACTGAAACTAAGAGAGGAAGGAAAAATGTAGATCAAAGCGGTGGTTTGGATCGAGATTCCCATAGATGCGACAGTTGCTTGCGGGTTAAGTAACAATCCACAAAGAAGAATCATGATCTCGTACCACCACCATTCTAGACAAACCGAGACGCAGCTAGGGATAGCTAATTTCATTAGAGATCCCCATCCTTTAAAGCTATCAATCGAGAATCCTGCCCAAGTCTTCTTGTAAACACCCGAAAACACGACGTAGATGATCAGAAACCCTATGAGATTGACATTAGTCCAGATCGCTCCCAAAGCGACGCCTTTAAGACCGAGACCGAGGGAGGAAACTAGGAGGTAATTGATTGGAATGTGGAGAATCAGAGCGAAAAAAGCAGAGTATGTAAGAGGAAGAGTGATCGATTGAGATCGGAGGTAAATACGGAGAGGATGCAAGAAAGATTGAAGAATCAAATCAGGGAGAGAGAAGAAGATAAAGATCTCTGCTTGGTTCGAGATTTCATCGTCTTGTCCGAAGAATAAAAGGATCTTCTTGATGTTTAGCCAGAGGATAGAGATGGGGAGTGAACAGAGGAGGAGCAAAAGTGTGGTTCTTTGCAAAGCAAGGCCTAAAAGTTTGAATCTTTTGGCGCCAAAGGCTTGAACGCAGATGGGTTCCATGCCAATGGAGAGACCGGAGAGGAGAGAATAGCCGGTGATGTTGGCGAAGCCGAGGGCAAGTGAGCCGCCGGAGAGAGCAGAGAGATCGTTGAGACGGCCGAGGAAAAGCATTGAGATCATTGAGCGAGAGTAAAGGAGTAAACCGGTTAAGATCATTGGGAGAGATATTTTGGCAATTGATTTGGCTTCTTGGATCGAAGAGGAGAGATGGGTCGTGTTCGGATTCGGATCTTGTCGGTGATCTGTGTGGTTCTTGAGGATCAAAGGAACAGCCATGATTGCAGGTTTAAGAGAGATGAGAGAGAGAGAGAGATAAAGGGGATGAAGAAGGTGTTGTCGATGTGTGAAAGGCGTGTGATAATAAATTTCAAATTTAAGTCACTAATTAAGGTTAGACAAAGTGATTAAGGAAAACAAGAGAAGGTTTTTGACTGAAGAATTAAGTCTTAATTTATTTTTTCTCCTAATTATAACAGAACTATTTTGGCGGTTTTTTGACCAACCATTATGTCATGTTATGACTCCGTCTTCCTACTAGCGACAGTATTTTATTTTATTTTCATTTGTGGAGATACAACGAAAAATAATTTTTCAAGAAAATATGAATTTTCGATGTTTATTTGGAATTTTTTTAACTTTATTCACGTTTACTTCATAATTTTTTTAACTTGATTCACGTTTACTTCATAATTTTTTATTATTATTGTTTCCGTTTGTGGAAATACACACACACAGAAAAATTCCGAGAAACTATGAAGCTGGATGTTTATAGAAACATTTTATTTTATTCACGTTAATGATTATTTGGGAAACAAATTAATTTTGTTTGTATTTTCACTTGGGGAACTTCAAACAAACAAGTTGTACTTTAATTGGAATTTTTTATTTGCTTCACGTTTGCGTAATGCATGCATCTCAACTTATATGGAAAAAAGGAGGAAATAATATATAACAAAAAAAGAAGAATTTTGGTCATTGTATATATTTTCCTGGTTTGTTAACTTTTCAATAATTAGTATTTTGCTAAATTTTAGTACTAACGTAAAATGATAAGCTACAAAACTTAAACGTTGGCTGGAAAATTCTGTTTAGCTGAGAGTTTTGGTCCATAAAAACTGGCTTAACAATTTTTTTAATTTACTTTCTTGATATTCCTAAGCAAAGACTTGATACGTTTTAGGAAATTATTTTCTTAATTATAAACATATAGAGTAACCATTTGACTCGTGTCGTTTCTTCACTTCAATAGTTTTCAACAAGTGTCAAAGCTTATTAAATTTAAATTTGGATACTAGAGGCTCACTATTTTATATACAACATAAACAAATAGAAATTTAATCAGTTCGTCAGAATTGAATCCACTGGAGGTTTGGTGTAAAATGTACGATATTATAAAATATGATACAGTTTCATCCCTATTTTTTTTCGTTTTTTGTGAGCCCAAATTATAAATTAAGTAGCTGCAAAGATTAATTACCAAGTTGTTACGGAATTAGATTCATAATTTCTAGACGCTTTTATATAAAAAATCTGGAAGATGGTGACGCTTCCAATAAAGTGAGAAGAATTTTATGGAATATACGTATTAATACAAATTTTAATTCCACAATAGTTTATTGGACCACCCTATTCATATAGTTAAGGGGAAAATATATAGTTTCGCGTTAAAAGAAAAGGTAGGCTTGCTTTCATAATTAGTTTTAAATGAAATATTTTATGAGTTTTGATATAGATTTGGAATAAGAATTTATTGTTTGTGCATAGATATTGTTATAATGTCACATGCTTCACCTCTATAGAATGTGGACCATTAATATAGCTTAATGTGAGGATGATGGGGAACAAAAATTATATTATCTTATCACGAGTTATGTCGACCGTGTTATAATACGATAAAAGAATTCACAACTGTTAACAGAAATTATATGAAATAAAAAGGAGAAATTATATGATAAGAAATAGAATGCATATTTTTAAGTTGCAATGGATTCACTTTTTCTATGATAAAAAATCAAAAACCAAAACTAAACCAAACCAAAAGAAAAAAACAGACATAAAACCAACATTTCTTTAAAAATTAAAAATATATTTTATTACAATCAAAATTTAAGCCATCCAATAATATTTTTATTTATTTTAAATATAATTATTTATAAAAGAAAAGAAAAAATCTAATCAAGACTCGGATTGAATATCCTATCTCCAAGCGATCGAATATATGAACCAAAGAGAATTGTTATTACTTTTGAATCACAGACTAAATTATAAAAAGTTGATTAGGTTCAATAATAAGAAAACTTTCGAGATATTGAAGGATGTATCACTATACTTAAACTTATCATCAATCCTAGGTTATGGTAATCTAGGAACCTAATAGAATATATATTACTTTTGTAGTTAAATTATATTTTTTTCTTAACACAAATAATAATTGTGCATCACCCTGCAATGTTTGATTATACTTTTTGTCGGACGATATATAGTATATAATCAGTGTATCACATATTTAATGGTTTCATAAGATCAAGGTAATAAAAACAACAATATCTTGCGAAACAAAAGATGTCATATAATCAAAAATATATAATATCTTTGGCATAGAAGAAAATTAAAGACCGTAAAGATCCTAAGTAATAGGAGGAACCCTGATGGCCTAACTGCCTTAGATTATGCATTCTCAAGCATGTAGCTTAAACTTAACGTTTGAGATAAATCCGATAAGCATAGAGTACATAAAGTACTATATATTATTCAATTGCTATGGTTTTATACACTAAGGCCCTTTAGAACTTGTATGAGATTTTAACAACGTTTTAAAGTCCGACCCATAAATGAACCGATCAAAATCATCGGATATTTGGGTTAACCATGAGTGAACCGTGGGTCGGTAAGCTAATGAATTTTAAAATATTATTAAGACGATAACAAGACTGAAAATCAATAGCTATATATATAATATGAATAACGAAAATCATAAAGTTAATTTCTAAATTCAAAATAAAGCAAAAGCAAAACATCAAGATTATAATAGATTGTTAATAACAAAATAAACTAATAACGAATCACAACAACCAATCTTGTCAAAGATTAAACTTAATAATTTGTTCACAAACCAAAACAAATCTTTTTTTTAATGAAGTAAAAGGTTTCTAAAATCAAAAATCTAGAAAATCATTTTGAATAAAGACCATTTATCGGGTAAACCATTAACTGAATTAACGGTTGATTGTGAATTTTTTTTAGTTTATTGGATTATTAATTAACAAATTTTCCCAATAAATATGAACTGGAAGGTCGAATTAGAAATGAAAACATTGAATTTCAGACATCAGTACGTATATCTTATTAATTTTTAAAATATTTAATTCGATACTCTTCACACACAAAACATTAGAATCCTATCAAATAACACATTTTTATATTACCGGTTTTAGAATAAATAGGTAATCTTCACATGAATAGTCATTAGAATTATATCAAATGACACATGAGAACTAGAAACATTTGTTAGCGTATGGAAATAGGATGGCGGAGAAATTGGAAGCCTACGTTGCTTCAGATAATATCGGACAAACAAATAGTTACCTATCAGTGTTTGAGAGACCCCAGTTCAATAATTATATTTCGTCTGTTTGTTTCAAACAATTAGAATATCATACAGTATATTGATTGGTACTCATGTTGACTCATGGGCTTCACAATTTTCGAATTTGACGTAAGAAAATAAGATATATATATTTAATTTAGTTTACAAAAAAAGAAAGAAAGTTACGCCTATCTTAAACAACTAGCTCTTTAGAACTTAATCTATTAAAAAGAAAAGGAAAACCCTAAAACTATTTCAAAGAAGACGAAACTATGATAGATTCTATGATTAAGATGAAATGTGGAAAAATGAGGGTTGCTCAAATAGCAATCCTCAAATGTTACTTCGTTGATTATCATTATGAAGCTATCTTTAAGTATATGGGTTTATGAGCTTATTTTGTGACAATATGATGGGCTTATCATGTGATACAATATTGGACTTTTCATGTGTGCTTCGATAAACTGGACTGCTAGCAACTCTTGGTAGATATCCACCTTTAACCTTGTATGAGTTTCATGTCCCAAATATTTCACTTATTGAGATAATATATGTGCATTAGTTTACATAATTAAATTGAGCATGCTTTGATTGAAAAAGTTAATATTTTGATTTTAGATTCCTTGGTTTAATAAATTAAATGTCATAGTGTTTCATTAACTTTTCGAGAGTTTAATATTTCTAAATAATACATGTTGTACACAAAATCATATACGGATAATAAAATTATATATTATTGGTCATAACCTCAAATGTATCAAAACCATATAACAAATCGATATACACTTATTTTAACAGCGAATAAAAAAGCAAATAAAGAATACCAAAATTCAGTCTGCTCTCTCTAATTCGTTTTTTATCTAATACAAAATCAATATTAATATTTTGACTGGTGCTAAAAAACGTGTAACATTTTTACTGTCTTATATTTCGTTTTATTAAATTGTGATGATAATAATAAATGAAGAGGGACAAACTGAAAGCTGCAAAAAAAAAATAAGAAATAATCTTAAAACAGACCATTATGTCAAAGATAATAGAGCAAGCCATATAAGATATGTGTGGTTAGCTCGTGAGTTCGTATTCCGTAACTCTTGCCCTAAAGATATAACGTTCCTTTTCCAACAAGGCAGGCTTATATAAAAGCCCGATATAATCACAAATCCCATTAGATATCTTCTACCAATTTGAGCAAGACTTGGCTAATAATCAATATTTTTTTTTCTCTTCTTCTTGTTTGTAATAATCAACTAACTAAATCGTAAAACCACATGAATTAGGACCAAACTGAACCAAACCATAAAAAAAAACTCAATCCAAGTTAAGAGTAGAATCAAGTGAAAGAGATCCATATCTATATTTCCTCAGCTACTTGGCTCTCAGATAGTTATCATTTTTAATCCTTATCTTTGTGTACATTCACTCTGCTGTCAATAAAATCACCAACATTTTCTTCCATTATATCCAAATTTGCATCATTATCATATAACATAGATTCGAAACCACATTTATTTTAATCATTCCAAGTAGAGCCAACCGTAAAACTATATGGACTACAAGCAAACAAATGTATTATGGGCCTAAAAACAACTAATAGGGAAAAGCCTAATTGGACACTTCACCTCTCATACATATATATTTTTTTTGCTTATAACTAAGTAATATAGTGACCTAATGAATATCATTCAAATATAAAAACAAAAATCTATTTATATATCATTAGAGACTGCAAATACATGTTTGTTTTTCTTGTCGTTAAAATCGGTCTAGTTCTAACATTTTGAATGCAAATTCTTGCATTCACAGATATTGAATATAGATTTTTTTGCCTATAACAATATAATTTTATCAGTATATTAATAAATATGAATTAAATTTTTCTTAAAATATCTTGTTATTTGTTAAAGAAAAATATGTAGTTATTAATAACTCAATACTATTTTTACTT
The DNA here is from genome assembly GCA_000218505.1 of Schrenkiella parvula. Taxonomy (NCBI): domain Eukaryota; kingdom Viridiplantae; phylum Streptophyta; class Magnoliopsida; order Brassicales; family Brassicaceae; genus Schrenkiella; species Schrenkiella parvula. Next base: position 10,646,503 of record CM001193.1, on the reverse strand, counting down.
CACGTAATATTTTTAATAATCAGACCATAACATGAATTTAGTAATAAATAAAGATCGAACGAGATTTCAAAGGTATATTCTACTGTAGCTACGTAGTCAAAATCTATCAAATTCAAACTCAAATAGTAAACCTTGGGTCTGAATAAACTATGCTTCAAAGATACGAAAACAAATTGTAAAAAAACTCGATTATAGAAGTTGGTTGCAGACTTGCTGTGTCGAAGCTTTTAAAGAGAGATTCATAACTAAAACCAGTATTATTAAATTTACATTATTCGATTTATGCTGCAATTTGTTTCCTTTGAAAATAGTATTAAATTTGTAAGACGTGCACACGTGGTGGTAACGGTAATGCTGATTGGACAAAATCTGCATGGAAGCCGCAATAATCTCGTCCATTGTCTTATTTACGAGGTCAACTTGAGGTCTTTACTTTACTCTCTTAAGTCTTAACCCCATCAAACTATATATATATAAACTAGTTTAGGTTTTATTCATATATAATTTTTATAAATATGGTTTCTCTTTGATAAAAAATAGAAAAACAAGGCTACAAAACATAAACAAAGGCAACATCTACATATGATTTTTTTTCTCTTTATGGATGTTTGATTTATATGTTAATATGCAATCGCACCCTTTAAACTAATCTAGATTTGAAAATGGATCTATTATTTAATTAAGCGTATCAAACGCATGTGATTCTTAATATAGATTTATATTGTACTGTGATTGCTGTATCACAATAATTTTGTAATTATTAGACATCTAAAAACATTTTCCCCATACAGAACACCTCATACCATATCGATAATGTGTGTGATCTCAAGGATATGAATCAACCATTTGGATTTTATTCAATTTAATGGAAACCATAATAACTGGTCCTCTTGTCACGTCGCGACCACTTGTTTTTTTTCCTTAACATTAAAAAAGTATAAAAATTATGATTTCCCGTAGTTGTATAATTGTAGAGTTCATAATTGTATACCAAAATTAAGTTTTTTCATTAGTTTGTAATCGAACCTTTTTTGTATATTTTATAACAATTCCCCCACTCCCAATATCTCAAAGTACATTAGTTAACCTCTGACTCCATCGAACCTCCAAATGAATTAAATACTCAACAAACGCAAATTCAAATTCAAAGATTAAAGAAATAAGAAAAAAAATTCAAATTAACTTCATCACTAACTATCACAACTACACACAGAAGCTTCTTTTTTCCTAATTAAGTTTTCTTATATATTAGTAGTATCTATGCTAATGCAAAGCCTCTCTATATCTCATATTCTTACTCATCACTCATTATCTTGAGATACACGTGCTCTTCGTTTCATTTCTCCAATGGAATCGTCGTCGATCACTTCCTCCGATGATCATCGCCTTACGATGAACAAGAGACGATTAAAGCCGTTGATTTTGAGAGATTACCTTCTTGATGATCTCAGCTCTTGCTCATCCAACGGTTTCAAATCTTTCCCTCGTCGTCAAAGTTCCTCTACCGTCCGTTGTCTCCTCGACGCCGAGATCAAACGGTCAGGGATATTCCACCACAAACGCCGTCTCACCTGCGGATTGGTGTTTAGCCACGCCGTTCAGAAAGCTTCTACGGCGTTACTCAACGCCGTTAAACTCTTGCCGTTCCCTTCCTCCTACATTAATTCTCCGTCTCCGTCTCGAAAGAAAGGGCTTTTCTCGAGAAGCTTCTCTCGAAACATCTGGAAGAAACTTTCCCTCCGTGAGCTTGATAACGCCGACGACGGAGAGATCGAACTGAAAAAGGAGGATCGTGAACAAGAGATCAAACGGTGGAGATCATTCGCTGATTTTCTTCAAGAGAGCCAAGATCAACAGTCCGATCGGATTTCTCGCATTTCACCGACGACGGATGATTCGTCATTTTCCGGAGAAGCGACATTGTCAAAAACCGCCGGCGGTGACTCGTCGAGTTTCGGTAGCGAGTTCTTCAAGAACTCGGAGATTGTTCACTCGAGCGGCGGCGAATCTGAGGCGTCGAACGAAAACGACGACGTGGAGGAAGATGTGACGGAGGAGACAACAAACGGAGTAGTAGTTATGATGAGTGGGGATTGTGTAGGGTCACATGTCAGTGATGGACTGTCTGTCAACGACGACAACAGAGAGGTTAGTTAGTTAATAAACTTTCAAAGTTTTTTTTTTCAAATATCTTTTCGCTTTGTTCAATTATTATCCGCCATGTCACATCGCAGAGAAACTCTCAACGCACTAAACCATTAATATCACCAACTAATTACGACAGAAAACCATTACGTGAAGTCATTTGAATTAGCATGTACATATATGTGTTAGTTTTAGAGTTGAGTAGAGAGTTAGGTTTTTTGAAAGTTGTCGGCTCGTGCGTGCGAGTCACGTGTATGGCTGGCCTTAGATGAAATCAAGGGTTGCGATTTTTTCTTAATGGCTTCGAAAGCGGATTTACGGACGATATTACTCACTTCCCAAGATTAATTTTGTGGATTTTTATTTGTAATCAATTAGTCTGTCACATTAATTGATTAAAAAAACCCAAAAGTTTTGGAATTAGTAGTTATATGTTGTCATGAAGTGGGTTGACTTTCTCAACTCATCACTCTAGTCTTCATTTCCAACATTTCTCTTTTTTTTTCCATTTTTTAATATGTTCATTTGATTCAACCACTGTGAATATATTGTAGGAATGCGCGAACGAAGAGAAAGAACAACTCAGTCCAGTATCGATCTTAGATTGCCCATTTGAAGATGATGCAACAACTCCTCATTCGCATCAAAAAGGTAACTTCACCGATTGTCTATTTAGGTTCTTGAATATTTAAAATTCAGATATATATCCTTCTGTTCAATTAAAAATAATTAATAAAGAAGATTATATACATAAAACGCAAAGGTAACCTTTAGACATTTACAGAAACCGATGAGAAGAAGCTATTTAGAAAGAGCAGAAGATTTGAGAGTTTGGTACGACTTGAGCCTGTGGATTTAGAGAAACGCATAGAGAAATATGAGGAAAGACAAGATTATGACTCTCAACACATGGTGGAAACCGAAGAAGATCAATCCGAAAACCGAGCAAACCGTTTGTTTGCTCTAGTGAAGTCTAGATTAATCGAGGAACCAAGCCATTTGCTTGCATCTCAGAAAGTAGACAATCTTTTGCTAGATTTTTTCAAAGAAGAGTACTGTCATAATGAGACAAGAGACGAGGATAAGTTGGTAAAGATAGTTGAAGAATGGTTGATGAGTAGACAAGAAGAAGAACATATGTTTATGAGTTGGGAAGTGAGAGAGAGCAGAGAGGTTTATGTGAAGGAAATGAAATGGGGTTGTATCCATGGAGATGAGAGGGAGTATGTGGTTGAAGAATTAGAGGATGGTTTTGTCACTTCTTTGGTTGATGAACTTATTCTTGATTTATCGCTATGAGTATAAGATTTTTGTCACATGTTCGTTTATTGATTACATTAGTTCTATATGTATGATTAAATTTATGATAGAATACCGTTATGTTATCTTAATAAATGGTATGATCGTATGGTTTGTACTAATGTAGTTACCGTATCATCATCCAAATTCAATTTTGATAACTACGCACTATCTGAGTTATTGATAAAAGTTCAAACCATGGTAAAAAATTAACCATTTGTATTAGATTCAGTCCTAGTTTATTTACTATTTTTTTTATAAAACCTAAAACACCAGATCTTCTTAATCTTGGACTAGAGATGTATAATCCAACATCTACCTTATCAACACAAATTAGAAGAACAAAAATTACATTTGAAAAAAAATCAATTATCTTGTTCATGTAGAGCCATTCCAATTATGTTAAGCAAAGGATACATTACGTAAATTGGGACTAAAGTATGGTTATGTTTGGGCTTTAACCACTTTCCTTATGGTGATGATAAGATGGTGTTAAGTGATTGTGATCGTTGAGCATCGTGGCTATGGCTTTTTATCTCTATTTTTCATGTTAATAGTTGTGGTCAAGCAAATCCAACTTCAGATTCATGTAGTATGAGTGTACCACTAGTTTAATTTGTTAGTTAGGAACTAGGTGAGACATATATATATTTTATTTTTTTGGTCTAAATGTTAAGAGACATAATCATATTTGAGAATGAATTTTTTATTTTTTGACAATGATTAGTTATGGATAACCAAATTTATTTTTCAAGGTGAATTATATTTCACTAAATCTTACAAATAATTTTGTTTTTGTATGTACATTTGTGTTCAAGTTTATGTGTTAAAATTTATATACATATGGTTTACAACGACAAACTATATAATATTATTTTTATAATCTCATAGTTGATTCAGTGAGATGTTAGTTTAAAATATTGTTTAAAATTGAAGTTTTTTATATAAAAAACAATTTGGTGGACGAGAAGTTCCTCTTAGGCACGTACATCCCTTGAGCCGAAGATCAAAACATTTTAACTGGTCCTCTCCCAAAAAAAAAACAAAACTTGAATAATCAAATCTTTGTGCAAAAAAAAATACGAAAAGAAAAAGTCCTCTTGATACACGAGTTGATCAGTTTGGTATGCTTGAGAGCAAGTTCATTTGTGTTTTTAAAAGTTTTTAAAAGGTTTCTGAAATTATGAAGAAAATAAAATAAATGAATTAAAATTAAAAAGATTATAGAGAAGTTTCTTATAAGAGATTAAGAAACAATTTCTTAAAAAAATATTACGAAACAATGTTTAGAGAGTTATGTATGAGTTTTATCAATAAACTTGCTCTCAATATATATATTGTAAATAAAGGTTGTTTGTATTTCGCGTGTACGTTTACAATTGGGAAGGGACGAACAAAAGTTTGACAAATAATCATTTCATTATTTACGAGAATCAAATGTAATATACATATATAACATAACCACAGACTACATAATTATCGCAAAGAGAGAGAGACACTTAAACGGTTGCGAACAACTTCGATACTTTAAGACTTGTCTACTAATATATTATAAGATTTTAATAATATGCATTTGTCGCGATTACCAAATATCGCGACATATTACCTATCATTGTATTTTAAGTGCATAATAGGACATATACTGTATATTCAAACATAATAGGATATACTAATGAATCATTACACATCTGCATAAGCCAGATTACAAAAGTATGTATTATAATATAATACTATATTAAATTTTATAGATTTTAAATTCGAAATTTATTAGCAGTATGTGAATTAGTCCAAATCTGTTAGATATTATTCAAAGTTTTTATTTTATTTTGCGTCAAATGATTGTTCTTACTTTGATACACAAAGAGATATTTTTGCATTTCCAAGTAAGCCATATTAGGTTTTCATAATTTGAAAACATTGATTGGAAATAACTTGAGCAAAAAATATATATTTATTTTAAAAGAGTTGTGAAAGTTCATATTTGGAAAAAAAATTATATTTTTAAAAATTATTATTCGTAATATTTATTTATATATCCCGACTATCATCATTTAGTTATATAAATTTGAATTTATATATATGTATATAAATTTTCTACTTACCCTATTTTGCGTATGATAATGACGGCGTTAACAGTGCCCATTACCTGAGATTAGATCTTTTATGGAAAGAATGAGACAGCAGTGTAATTGGTTTGGTGAAATTCCGGTACGTGGTACAAAATGGCCGGAGCTTGGGCCCACGAGGCCCACATTATTGACCGTACGTCCATGGATTGTTTCTTCTAATGATTTTGATTCGATTGTCATTTTGTGTGATTTGTGACCGGTTGCTTCCAAACCCAAAAGTCTCCCGGTTATTATAAACCACACGAACGTTTGTAGATAGGTTTGTACTTTGTAGATTCATCTGCTTTTACTATGGTTTTAGGTTTAATATAAGTTTCTCTTCATACCAAAAAAAGAAAGAATATAAGTTTCTCTTTAAACACATATATACTCGCTTGTTAGTTTTGATATATTTTGTTGTTGTTATTGTAATATAAAGTTTATCTGGCACGTACCATGTGCACGTGATCCAAAGGAGAAAGCTAATCAAGGCTTTAATTATATGTTGATGAGTTTGAGAATTCACGACTAATCCCTCTCGAAGGTCGTCAAAAATAAAATAAAAAAACATTCAGTTGACGAACTAAAATTTGCCATTATTTTGTTCACTGTATTTTTTTGTTGACTCAAATCTGTTTTCGTTCCTCTAATATTGTCAATATTCAATAATAACTTCACTAATTTTCAACTATTTTAAAAGAGGTGTTTTCAATAAGAATTTTGAGTGATTTGTATTAAAATAACAAATTATATGTTATTTCTATGTGGATTTAAAATAAACTTTTAATATATGTTATTCATATGATTTAAAAACCTTTTAAAATACAGTATTACTGAACTTGTAATTTTTAAAAATACTCTAAAATTAAATGTTATTGGAAATATTTTAGCTACTGAATTTTAGAAGATTTGTTGTGATTTTAAGGTGATTTGCTGAAGTTTTTAGTAAAAAAATAAATAAATTTAAATCTTATGATCTTAGAAGGAATTTTAGAATGGTTTAATTAAAATTATAGAAACTTTTTTAGTTACCCAAAATTATCTAGGAACCTAATAAAAAAAAATTAATTCTTCCTAAATACTAGATTGAATACATTCCCTAAAAGATTTTTTTATAAAACTTTCATAAATATGTTTAAGATCTTTATGTTAGTCAACGAAATATGTGTGATATTAACTGCTTGATAGTATAGAAGGTGACGAAATAAATTAAAATAAAGAAAGAAGGTTTTAAGGTGTCCTAATTTATGATACTCATTAGATTCAGAGCTACTATAATGATGCTTAACGCATTTAACAAATTCTTCCGAAAAAAGTTGAACAAAAACACGAAAAAAATGGTAAAATTGTAAACGGCAGGCTGTAATGGAGTCTATTGAGATTTGAGACAATGACTCAATTACCATAAACCGAAAAGTTGACTAATAAGCAGCATTGAATCATTATTTCTTCACTTTCTTTTTTTTTTCTATCGAGATAATAACTTAATCAACTATGAAAAGCGCCCACAAGTTTATATTATTTTCTAATACCGCCTTTTACTTTTCTAAAGTGTAAACAAAGCCACACTGATTGTTTACTTTATACAAAGATTCGATGAAACCATCATATGCATGATTCAGTTAAGGTTTTGTGCAAAAAGTGTGGCTTTTTTTTTCTCTTTCACAGAAGTATTGTAGAAACGGATTTATAAGTCACTCAAGATTCGGAATTATCTGTTACAAAATGTAAATTTTGACTCACAAAGATTTGATATGTTATTTTTGTACCAGCATTGATTTATTATTTTGATACTCTGATTGTCTATTTGTAGACAAATTTAGCCAATTTAATTTACTCACAGCATTTATTACTATTTATTTTGAACTTAAAATTTTTAATTAAATTGTTGACAGGAAAAAAGTTCAATTAAATTGAATTAAACAAATACGATTTTATAGAAAAACAAAATAAATTATTTTTTAGATAACCGGACCGAACCGGTGATGGGGATACTGTCTTTTTAGCATAGATGAGATCATGCAATAAAAAAAAAGCGGTGGCACGTGGGTAATGCAAAAGTTATTAATTTTTGTCTTAGTGTGTGAAGTTAAAGGCTTGAAAGATAAATATAGATAAGTGTGGGGGTTTATATGAAAAGTTGAGTTTTACTGGAAAACGTAAAAAGGAAAAAGAAGAACGTCTATTGAGAAGAAGAAAAAAACGTGTCACAGAGTGGCGAATCACGCGACGAGTCTCTTGACCCGCCTCTTCTTCTTCATGTGTGTCTCCCCTTGGGTTTTAAAAGCTCTCTCTTCTTCTCAATACCATTTACTATTTACTCTCTCTTCTCTCTCTCTCTCTCTCTCTGCTTTGAAGTTTCGACAGAGACTTTAAGGAGTGAATTAGAGAAGAGTTTGGTTTCTGTGATTGATTAATCTTTTTGGGTTTTTGGTTATGTGGATGAGTGATATATCGTTATGAGTGACTTTACATGCGTTTGATCAGTTTTCTGTGATTTTTTTACTCTATTTTCTGGGTTTCTTTGACATTTTTGTTTGCTTTCTCCAAAAAAAAAGGTTTGATTTTTCTTCTAAAGAAGAAGGAAAATGAAGAACGAGGAACAATCAAGATCTCTGTTTGGAATCTCTCTTTCTGATCGACCAACTTGGCAACAGTTTCTCATTTGCACTTCTGGTTTCTTCTTTGGATACCTCGTTAACGGAGTTTGCGAGGTTCGTCTTTATGATTCTCTCTCTCTCTCGGTTCGTTCTTTATTGTATTCTCTCTCTCTCTCTCTCTCTCTCTCTCTCTCTCTTTTTTCTCTTTTCAGTTCGAATTTTGATTTTGGAGAATCCCGAAATATTCTCGATTACGTTAAATCATTTTTGATTATTCTTGAGATTATTCCACCTAATATGCCCCTGAATCTCGCTGGAAATTTGTAATTTCGTTGCATAAAAAATCATTTGCATGCTAAGTGTTTGTTAAAGAAATACAAAACAGAGGAAGAAGAAAAATGCATGACGAACTTAACTCTCTCCAACCATACACAAACTTTTTTTTTGATATCTATATTTCAAAATTCAAATTATAAGTCATTTAAATGCAGATCTTGTGTGATTACAAAAAAGGACTTTGGAGAATGTATTGGATCTACAATTGTGATTAATTAATTACTCATAAAAGATGATCTTGACTTGATTTTGATCTTTGTGTCCCTTTTTCATTTTACAGGAATATGTTTATAATCGCCTTCAGTTTAGGTAAGAGTCAACTTTGATTCCTCCTAACTTCTAGAGTTTAACAACAAACAACAAAAAACAAAAAATGAACAATTTGATTTGGTCTCTCTTTTGTAGCTTTGGTTGGTATTTCACGTTTATACAAGGATTTGTCTACTTGTTTCTCATCTACCTTCAAGGCTTCACCACAAAACATATTGTGAATCCGATGAGAACTTATGTCAAACTCTCTGCTGTTCTCATGGGATCACATGGTTTAACCAAAGGATCTTTGGCTTATCTCAATTATCCAGCTCAAATCATGTTCAAATCCACCAAGGTAAACCCACAACTCCCAATTTACAATCTCATTGAGTTTAGAGAAAGATCCAAAATGATGGGATCTTTTGTGGGGCTTTAGGTGTTGCCGGTGATGATAATGGGAGCTTTCATACCTGGTCTGAGAAGAAAATATCCAGTCCATGAATACATTTCAGCGTTCATGCTGGTTCTTGGCTTGATCCTATTCACATTAGCCGATGCGCAAATGTCTCCGAATTTCAGTATGATTGGGATTTTGATGATCACCGGTGCACTAATCATGGATGCGTTCTTGGGTAATCTTCAAGAAGCAATTTTCACAATGAATCCCGAGACAACTCAGGCAAGAATACTAGAAACACACACAACAAAAACAAAAAACCCGGTTCTTTTTGGTTTTTATTCTTACCGTTCTGTTTTGTTTCGCGTATGAGATTCTTGTATTGTGTAATGTGCAGATGGAGATGCTTTTCTGCTCAACGGTTGTTGGATTGCCATTCTTGTTCGTTCCCATGGTCTTAACCGGAGAGCTTTTCCGTGCGTGGACTGCATGCTCACAAGTAAGTCCAATCCTCTGTTTTTCTCCGGTTTTGGTTTTGTTAAACCGTAAAGCTTAGCCAAACCAAAGTGACAATGAGTGGTTTGAAAATTCTTGGTCTAAGTCTGACTCGGTTAATGGTTAAAATAGGATTCGTGGTACCGTTAAAATGAAATCATTGACCGACGTGCCTAAATCTGCCAGCTTTTCTCAAAGTCAATTTGTCTTTTATGTTAACGAAATCAATCAAATACATTGATTCCATAACTAAAGTATACCAACGTGTATTTTTTAATATTAACGCTTTGATGATTCGTTAGTTGACATATTTAAAAACTCATTCTTTTGTTTATTGCTTTGCAGCATCCTTATGTGTATGGAGTGCTTGTATTCGAAGCCATGGCCACATTCATCGGTCAAGTCTCTGTTCTATCTCTCATTGCCCTCTTTGGAGCCGCTACAACCGCCTTGGTAAAGATCTTTAATCTTGTCTACACATGCTCACTTGCGTTATTTAAGTGACTATGCGTTCTAATATCGCATTACTGTTTGAAAACGTACGTTCTTTGTAGATAACAACGGCGAGGAAAGGGGTTACATTGTTGCTATCGTATTTGATATTCACCAAGCCTTTAACGGAGCAGCACGGGTCGGGACTGTTGCTGATAGCAATGGGAATTGTATTGAAAATGGTTCCGATGGATAGTAAACCTCCGAGCAAGATTCCGGCGAGACCAGCCGTTAGGAACGCCGGAGGTGAGGGTAATAGAGAAGAGGAAGAAGAGAGGAAGTCATTGGTTTAATATTTGCCAGATATCTTATAAATATTTTATTTCAGAAGTTCAAAGAGTTTATAGAAAATAATGTTGGATGAAGAAAACGCAGGGAAAAAAGCAAATAGAGTAATATTTTTTTTTTTTGCCGTAAATGAAATATTGGGGTGTTCAAGTGTTAATATTATGGTTTATATGTTTTGTTATCACTCTCCGTATACGGTGAGAAAGAAAATTCAAAGAAAAATGGCCATGTCTCGTTAACTAATAATACTGCTAAAATGGCAAAATTAGAAGTTAAAATTAAAAAGATCACAAAACGTATCAAAAAGCAAGCATTATGCATCTATCTATAAGCCTCATCAAAAACCTGACTTTGGTTTTATGCTCTAAGAGATTTGTTCTAAGATGGAATGAAGCAAGAAACACTACAAATTACATTCTAAACGAGAGAAGAATCAGTGAGAAACTGATTCTAATTAAGATCCTCCAATTTTTTATCTGATCTACGAATAACAAAACGATCGACGATCTTTATTGTGTTGACAGGATCCTGCTGCAATGTTGTTGCACACCATTTGCTTGGAAACCTTCTGTGATGACTCATCTCCACCGTGGGTCTTGGCTCTGAATCCCAGTCTTTGTCTAGCTTCCATTCCTTGGTACCTGGACTCATTAAGCACATACACTCCTCTGGTTAAAGACCAATCACAAACAAAGAACAACAACAGCTTATCCCATAATCACAAACTTTTTACTTTTGTCATTTAAACTGAAAGAGTTGTTTTACTCACCTTATCTACTCCGAGTGTGTAGACTTCAAGGTCTCCATCTGGTTTGATGTGGAAACGGGTGAATGATTTGTAATTTGCGATCCGTAGTGAAGAGAATGCTTCATCAAAGTGTATGTGAAGCCAGTTGATGCAGATGTATAAGTAACTTCCAAAGACCAAAGATACAACAGGAGTTGAGAAGACCCAAAAATAGAGGAAGACAGAAGCGTAATATATGGCTGCTCCGCTTCGAGAAAGCGACTCCATTCCTTCCCGGCAGATGTTAGTCCGTGTAACCGCCATAACCTGATGTTATTAGATACTTTTAACGTTTGGTTGCAAAATAGATTTCTAATGTATCTAAAACAAAGGCTACGTTGAAAAAATACGTTACCTCAGGAATATCAAATGCTGACATAAGATACTTGATGCAGGCAGGATAAAATCCGAACGTCCATTGTTCAATACGAGCTCGAAGGCCTGTGGGGTCTGGAAAGTGTTCATTTTCTACGGATTTGTACCACTGATACAATGTATGATACCCTGTGTAAACCAAGACTTCCAAATCTCAACATTCCTTGAGGTTTGATCACATATGCTAAAGCTTTCATGTACACTTTTACTCATTAATGTCAATGACATTGTAATGAAGAAAGCGAAACAACATTGTAAGGAAATGAAACTGACCAGAGGTTGCAAGGAGTTGATGCTGAATACATATTTCTATGCCGAGTTCCAACAGCAACATAAGTATCAAAGCAGCCGTCAGATGTGCAGCAACATGAAGAATTCCAATTACCAGTCGTTTCTTCCGAGATATTTTTGAGGGAACAAACATCATTGCAGTTATTAGCAACATAAGGACACCCGTGAAAGACACATATGACTGCTCTGTTATGTACACAAAGGCGCTCCAGACTGTGCCAAAGAAACTCCCGAGGTGGCCAGAAAATGAATCACCTCGTAAGATGTGGCCTAGCTTACACTGAAACCAACAAGGAATGAATTCAAAATACCCTCTTGTGAGTAGAAGTGAGCATACAAGATGGTTTAAACAGCAAAAACACTACTATCTACACATATGCAATGTCTGTCTCGGCTTCACCATTTAGTAGTGGATGATGATATTGTATACCGTTTTAATAGATAATCTTAATGACTAATACATTGCTCGCAGAAGAGACACACAGTGGAAAAACAAGAAACAGAGGAGGTCGAGAGTGTCAAAAAGCTATTCAAAACCGCACCTGTGGGAACAAGGAAAAGACCAAGAGAAAGTATATGATGCCACCAATGAAATCAAATTGCCAGTTCTTTTTCCTAAACTTCAAAATATTTCCCAAAGCAATCTGCAAAGAACAGTAAACAACATAAAATACTTGAGAATGCAAAGAAAACAAGGCGAATCAGTGATAGGACGATGAGAGGCCCAAGAAAAAAGAAAAATTACCCTGCTTGAATCACCAAAAGAAGGGTAAGCAGATTTACTTTCGTAAGAAGCACCATAAAACTGTGAAAAGTTGCTAAACACATGGGTGGGGTGCAAAAAAGCCCCTCCACAACCATTAACAAGGAGATGTTGGACATGAGCAGGTCCGTCTGAATGAGTAAGCGAATGACGCATGTAATGATGCAAATCTCCTGCCATTCTAAGTTTACACCTGTCTTTCAAAAATTCGCAAATCAGGTGTCTCATGTTGTTTCCGGTATCGTTTTTCCAATACCAATCAAGAAGCCAGTTCGGCTCATGTGTGATAATGATCACTGCATCATTCTCCCCAACCTAAATGAAAGCAAAAAAGACTGAAGATTTAATAGTATCAAACAGAAGACAACAAGTATAATACCTAAAATTATGGTCATTTCACAAACCAAAGAAAAACCAATATCACAGGACATAAGTTGTGAACAAAAGAACAAAAGAGCTAGAGTAGATGGGAAGTAGTGTATTTTGTATAGGATCTACAGAATATATCTAGCAGGAGAAAGAAAGATGATGCATGAATCTACCTTTTCCTTCACTAATTCAGAAAAGAAATTGAACTGGTACACATCAATATCACCGTGAAGCGCAAGATCCAAACCAAACACCCACCATCCTTTAGGTAGCTGCAGGGCAAAGTAGCTTTTCTTTTGGGGCATAAACCAGCCACCAAGCCAACTTTTATGGCATATATACCTCATGAAAGTATTGAGTCCATCAAACCAATCTGAAGTTTAAAATAACAACATTACAGTTAAAAGCAATTAATAACAAAAACCAAGTATGTGAATATTATTAGAGAGACAAATGAATTTGAGAGCTGAAACCCACCATGGTTTCCAGGGATAAGAAAACATTGAGGACCATCATAATCCTTCATGTCAGACACCCCGTCCGGTAATTCAGGCTTGTCAACAGAAATTGAGTCCTTTTTATACCAATGTGGAGGTTGCAGCGCATATTCAAAAGGACAAAACAGACGTTTTTCATATGTAAACGCTGATGGATTGGGGTATCTGCAATAAACAAAAGCATCATTTGGTTATATCCAAACCTGAAAAAGCAGAGAATATTGAAACATCACAGGTACAATACGAAAAAATCTTACGCAAGATCTCCCCCAATAAGAAGCACGTTACCCCTTTGTAGAGATACAAAATCATCATTCAGCGGGACTTTGATAAAAGGCTGAGCTAGAAGTTTTGCGACAGAATATGATGAATTCCCACCATCACCAGTATCCGCCATGAAGTCAAACCAGAAATCATTCTTATCGGTTAAATGATCGTATAATAGTTCGTTTCTCTTGTCTCCGTCACAAGTTCTGGTCATTGCAGCCTACATATTTATAAATGGGGAAGGTTACAATAAATGGAATACAAAAAAAGAAGATCAAACCGCGCAAAGATAAGAGGATCTGATCATAATGTATAACTAGAAAGAAATATATACCTGCATCATCCGCATGTCAAAGCGGCCAAGAAACACAGTCACTGATACGAGGAGGTCAAACACAGTTTTAAATAAATCAGCTGAAGTTCTGAAATAAATAATTAGACAGATCAGACAGTGCTAAACGAAGTCTACTTCAAATTCTAGTGTGCCAAAAGAAAACATCAGTAGATAGTATTGTATATATACAGGGGAACGGTTCGTTGACATGGACGTACCCTGAATACCAAGGAACCATATCCAAGAAATCAGGTTTCAATTGCTGCTTCTTCAGCCTCTCATAATTGTCGACAGACACAGGGTGCGCCAGAGCCCACCTAACAGTACAGAGAAAATTAAATTTTCTGTATATGTTGTTGACATTGATAGTAGCAATATTACCACTTACCCTGTTGATCTCTCCACTACATAATTGGCAATGTAAAGACTAATAAACGTTGCCCACAACGAGTATATAGGCGATATTTCATCAGATGAGTCAGGACAAGACCCATTGCATGCCAACTGAAAAAAAAAGGTAGGGTTACAACAGAGAATGATCAAATAAATGCATACACAACAAGTTTACAATAATACAAAAAAAGCCAGACCTCCCCATAGATGACCCATTTGGACAATAGTGGATAATCGCTTGCAGATCCAACCGGAGCAAACCATGATGAGCAGACTTGATCTTTAAGCTCATCAATGTTAATGAAATTTGCAAGCCAAGTACTGTTTCCATTTTCTCCTTTCCATAACCAGCTAGACTGCCTACTTTCAAGGGGTGTTTGCCTAAGAATAGCACGTTAACCACAATGGCTGTAGAAAATACAGCATGCTATGCTTAGAACCTGCACGAGGTAAAGCACACTGAAATTATGATTTTTATTAAAAAAATGATGTTTTTAACCAAGAGATCTTGATGTACATGTACTTACAGCACAGTTTTGAAGAATGGTTAAGATCTCAGGGCGTCTTCCAGCCACACGAGAAACAAGACCGATATACCAAAGCCCGAGAAAAACGATGTGGAAGACAAGAAGAAACACTATGGATGATATGTAAATTGTTAGAAACAAGGACAAATTCATCCTCAAATCCAAACCCATTGACTGAAAACTTGGGAGATGGTACAAAGCTGCAACTAAAATCCAAGCAATGTACCTACACAACACAAGGAAAGAATCAGAAAAATACAAGTGTGAAAAATATACACTTTATGGAAGATGAGATACAGGATTCACTTACCACCGACTGAAGGTCGAGTAGCTTGGTCGGATAGTCTTCCCGATAAATGGAGATGAAAAGAAATAGAAAAATCCAAGCAAGCAGGCATACATGGACCACCACTTGAAGTTGTTGTCGAGCTTTTCAATGAGTGTGTGCATGTTATCCGACGAAATAAAGAATAGGCAACCCAAAATCACAGCAATCATAGCATGGCGCGAATGCTCATGCGGGTAAGGGTAAGTATGGGTAAGAATCGTTCTGACCCTCTCCATTTTGAGGTTATTGAGCAAACGAGCAGAATGCTTATCAGACCCCATAGCTTTAGGTTCCTCTCTACTCAGAGTTCTTGACAACACTCCAAATCTTGACAGAACTAAAGAATGGTACGTGGAATAACTTCCGGCATTTGGATTTCAAATTCAGCAGACAGAACCTTGTGCCTAGGGAAAGCACAAAACAAGAACGGAATACATTCAACACATGCTTTGAGCTACAACACAATCATGATTCCTCTGATCTCTATCTTTCCAACTAATTGATTAAATCACTTATCCCAAATTAGTTGCCTTTAGTCTGTACTTCATTAGTTTCTGCAAACCTTTACACTATTAGATGATCATTAAGATTCAATGTTACAGGAGATTCTACACCCTCTTAAAAGAAATACGTTTAAACACTTACGGGTCAGAAGAAACATTCGTAAGCAATGTGAACAATAAAATATTTCGTAATGTCAAAAACAATCTACGTTGAGGATATGAGAAACAGGATACAAAAGTGTATACCTTTAAGGCTTCAATTGCGATAAAAATCGAAGCTTTGAAACCACGCGAACGCTGGCTGATCGAAAATTCAACCGTAAACCTTAAACATAAATGATCTCTTAAGGATTGGATTAGAGAAAGATCATCATCATCATTGATGTGGTGAATCAAAGCGGATAAATAAATTGGATCATGTTTTTTTTTAAAAATAAAAAAATTGTGGTTTCCTGAAAAAGTACCAATTTTTCCGGAGAGATATGCGGTATCAAGTGATTTCTCAGTCTCCATTTTCTGATTTTTCGTTCTCAATTTTTATTAACTATAAGAAATTTAAAACTAAAAAAAACAAAAATAGGAGAAAGGAATCTCCGCTGCTACCTCCACCAGCATTAGATTCCAGATTCCAGAATCATTTATTCCGAATTTATATAAATTATTTGTGTTTTTTTTTTCATGCTGCAATAACAAACAATATATGAAGTTTTAAAGTTATCTCTTTTTAACAGAATAGTTTATTATTGGCTAGATAGCCGTACATCATACACCTTTTCTCTAGATATATATATATTTTTCCCATTTAATTGGTCAACATAGTTTGTTTGATCTAGTAGTTAAGTATTGTCATTTATCAATAAACAAAAATATTACAGTTTCATTCATAAAGAATATAATGCAAATCAAACGATTTTATGATAATTTTATAGTACTGAAAGTGGATATTCGTATTTCTTGACCGAAGATTATCGAGAATTACATTTTTAATTATTGTTAAAATTGTCGAATTCCATTGTTATTAGTTTATGGATTCTAACATTGTTATTAAAATTTAGTGTTATTGGTTTTATGATTTTTTAATTCTATACAAAATTTATTATTATTTAAAAAGTCTGGTTTTTTATGGTTTTTTAAAGATTATATGATACTATCTTGAATTTTAAATAATTTAATTTATTAAAACGAAACTTTCAGAATACTATCTATATCTTTTGGATTCTTAAAATCATTCTACTAAAATATTTTGATAGATTTTTTGAATATACAAAACTCTCTACAAATACAACATAACTCTTTACAAATTTAACAAATCTCTCAATTTTTAAAATCAATCAACTCTATATAAATTTAAATTTCAATAACCCCATATAATTTCTTTCACTCATGGGTCATATTTAGTAATTGTCAATGTAATACAGTTATGGACTACAAATACTAAAATCACTTAAAATTGTAGTATTAGTTTTGTCGTCTCGTCAATTAAAAAGAAGATACCCTCAACAATACTTAATAATTGAGGACCCACTAAATCTTTAATTATGAAATCATTATTTATTTTTCTTCACGAATATGCATTCATTCATGTACTTGGTGATCAGTACATTTTCTTTTCAAAAGAAAATTCGATTTTATGTGAATTATGGAGAAAATGTATTAAATTCAAAACACATGCAGATGTCTTTAGGCGTGTACATTAATGCCATGCACCACATATCTCCTCTCTATATTTAGTTTTCTCTTATTTTTGTATTTTATATGGCCATTCAAGATTTGTTTGTTGTCTGTGTTTAGATCACATATAGTCTTTGACACTTCTTGCAGGCACATGGGAACTTGATTTTTGGAGTTTTCTTGGTCATCTTTAGTTATCAACATGTGTATTATATGTTATTTAGAGGGACTATATATATATTGCGCTTTTTAATTATACGATAAATATTTTTTGAATAAAAAAAGAAAATAAAACATTTCTTATATATTTGTAGTATATATAGAGTAGGAAAAAAACAAATAGGGTAACTAATAACTACATTACAATACCCTATAATTTGAAACTATCAAAAACTGTATAATGGCAAAACCAAAAACTCATCATTTTGCATTTTAGAATCACATGTCGTGTACATAGTGTTTTGCATGTATTTTTGGTCCATTTCAGATGAGTGAAGCATTTGAAGAGTTTGAATCTTGATGTAGGAAAAAAGAGAGGTCAAACGAAGCATTAAGTAGCAAAAGATGGAGCACAAGTAGATTTTGACGGTCTCTCTGGTCGCCAGATATGGTCCCTAAAATCTCTTTAGATTGTTGAGTGAATTTACTGGATTTGTTTATAATGCTCATTAATTATTAAAATTGGCAAATGAAAGTCTAGCTTAATTGGATAATTGATGAAATAATTAAGGCCATGAAAATGGATTAGTCTTGTTTGTGTGATACATGTTTTATGATAGTGCTTCATGGATGTTATTGCATCACTTTTCATTATTGATTTACCTTGACTAATTACTAATTCTCATGATCCATTGTCTCTCCATTAAAAGTTCTATCATGGATCACTTATTTGCTTTGTTTGTTTGATTGTTTTTGATTCTAATTATTGTTACAAATAGTGATTAAAACTGTTACATTAAAACCATTGATTGTTTTCATTTAGAATCGGATTCTCAAATTATTGGTTTTGTTAGTTCTCGTTTTTTCGTGAATTGATGTTTAACTATTTGTTTATGATAGCGAATTTGGGTATAAACTTTTATCCTCTACACAAAACTAATGGCACAACTAATAACGCATGTTAATAAAACAAAAAAACTAATTGAGATGAGCAATTTTTTCTTGCTAATTATAACAAAAATATGAGATGTTAAGCATGACGACATTCGACAAGTTTAACCAAAAAAGAAAAGAAAAAATGACGACATTCGATAACATCTATATTTTTGGACATTAGAATAGTATAATTAATTAATGCTTGAAAACGAAAAAAAAACTAGACTCAAAACAATATGCAAATTCTTATATAGAGAATAAGTAATTTCTAAGTGAACTTCATTTTGATTTACATATATCAATCAACATTAGTTTTGTTATTTAGAAATCTTATGCATGAGTAATATAATTTTAAAATTATAGGCTAGTGATAGATTGATCTAAATGCATTAGGTATATATATATTTGGCTACCGTAGTTTTTATTATGATATGCATACAAAAAAATGAGATAATTGTTTTTGTTTTTTGGCCGTCATAAGAAATAATTTTCAACAGAAAATCCCTGTTACCGAGATAATTCATTATCTGAAAAAGAAAAGAAAAAAAGAAAAATAAAAATGAACAAGGACCCCACAATTGGACAGTGATGCAACTCTGATCTCTTTTCACTCTCCTTTGTATTAAAATTGTTCAACGTGACTCTTCCACACAACACCTCAGAGCCACACTCTCTGGATTTTCCTCTCTTTTGGTTTCTTCTTCCAACTTTTTTTTTTTTGCTTCTTCTCTCACCGAACCATAATTTACGATTTTGCTACCACAGAAAAAAAAATAACTGGTCTCTCTCTCTCTCTCTCTCTCTCTCTCGTGTTGATTTTCAACTTTCGAGGTAATAATATTACTGTGTCTCTCTCTGTTTTCTTTCTCGTTCCTCGTTTTACAGAGGTTGGTAATAGGTTTAATCTTTCATTCATTTATGTTTTCTCGAATTACGAAAGGTTTTCTCTCTTTTCTCTTTGATGATTACGAGGGCTATTTTGCTCATTTCTTTTCCTCTTGGAGCAAAATATATGAATTACTGGTGACTTCTAGTAGATGCGTACTTTCAGAATTTCAACTCTTTAGTGGTTTGTTTGCGAAAGTATACCATAGCTTCTTTGATTTTCGCCGACAAAAAGGTTAGAACTTTTTTTGAAACTTACCGCCGATTTGTAGCTCCGGCGTCGCCTTTGCTGTTTTCATTTTCTGGAATCTGGTTTCAACTTCCGATTTTGTTAAAGCTTTATTTTCATTCACAAGTTCGACTTTTTCTTTTCTTTTGTTGTTATTAAAAGTTCGCCGAGTTTCTCAGAATCTGATTACATCAAGAAAGGGAACAACAACGACAAGAGGTTCATACATTAATCACAATGTTCAGTTTTTTATTTTACAATTTAGTAAATGTTTTGCGTAGTTGTTCCTATTCATGAACCATACATATGAATACACAAACTCATATCATTCAAAGCTCGAATCTTTTTACTTGTAGCAAACATGTCTCAGTGACAAGTTTTTAGTGTTAGCTCATAGTTCTGCAACTTCGTTGATATAGAAAGGATGGAGACTTGATTCTTGCAATACTTTTTTCACAACAGCTTTTGTGTAGAAAGATGGTAGCCTTCGGGAAAAAGCTCAAGGAACGGAGCATTCAAGAATGGCAAGGGTAAATCTTTTCTCGATATAAACTTGTAATTATCTCGTGAAAGCTTGTCCTAATGTTGTTACTCACGATCGCTTGTAGATATTACATCAATTACAAATTGATGAAGAAGAAAGTGAATCAATATGGTCACCAATTAGAAGGAGGGAATCTAGAGCGACGCCATGTTCTTAAAGATTTCTCAAGGATGCTGGATAATCAGGTGCTCATGGTCCTTCAACAAATCTTTCGCGTTTTTTTAAGCTTGAACTTTCTTAGAAGCTAAAACTCGAATTTGAATGCATACTCAGATCGAGAAAATCGCACTTTTCATGCTGGAGCAACAAGGATTGCTTGCAAGTAGGCTACAGAAACTAAGGGAATCGCACGATGCTCTCAGGGAGGAGCCGGACATATCCCAAATAGCTAATCTAAAGGAGGATTATAGAGCTGTTGGGCAAGATCTTCTCAAGCTCCTGTTCTTCGTCGAGATGAATGCTATTGGTGTCCGTAAGATACTGAAGAAGTTCGATAAACGGTTTGGTTACAGATTCACAAACTATTATGTCAAGACTCGTGCTAACCATCCTTACTCTGAACTTCAGCAAGTCTTTAAACATGTTGTGAGTACAAATGGAGCCTAACGTCAACTATATATCTCTTCTTCCAAGCTTAACGCTGATTATCATGTTGATTTATAGGGTCTTGGAGCTGTTGTTGGAGCTGTATCTCGCAACCTTCACGAGCTTCAAAACAACCAAGGAAGCTACTTATCCATTTATGATCAACCCGTTCTGCCTCTTCAAGATCCTGTGGTGGACTCAATTAGAGCAGCAGTGGATAGGCTAACACATTCAACAAACTTCCTAAACTTCATGGCTCAGCACGCATTTATCATGCAAGAAGAGTTACCGAGTCCGCAAGACGAGGAAGAAGCTGTTGAAGAAGATAGGAGATATCACTTCATGTCTCTCTTGTTGAATTTGGTCAACACGTTTCTCTATATGGTCAATACATATATCATTGTCCCTACAGCAGATGACTATTCCATGAGCCTTGGAGCAGCAGCAACGGTGTGCGGTGTTGTAATTGGTGCTATGGCTGTGGCTCAGCTCTTCTCTTCGGTTTACTTTAGCGCCTGGTCCAATAAATCGTACTTCAAACCGCTCATATTCAGTAGCATTGTCCTCTTCATTGGGAACTTGTTATATGCTTTAGCTTTCGACTTGAATTCAATAGCGGTTCTCTTGATCGGCCGACTTTTCTGTGGGTAAGTTTTTGTAAGACTTGAAGATATAACCAATCTCCTAAGAATTGTTTACGTTTGATTCTTACTGAATTGTATATTTCAGATTCGGATCAGCAAGAGCAGTGAACCGGAGATACATAAGTGACTGTGTGCCATTAAAGATCAGGATGCAGGCTTCAGCAGGTTTTGTTAGTGCAAGTGCTTTAGGAATGGCGTGTGGTCCTGCACTTGCTGGTCTATTGCAAACCAGATTCAAGATCTATAAGCTTACGTTTAACCAAGATACATTGCCTGGTTGGGTTATGGCCATTGCTTGGCTTATGTACTTGGTCTGGCTAGCTATTTCATTTCGGGAGCCCGCACTTGTGCCTGAGGAGAGTCATAATACTTCAAAGGATTCTAAGAAATCTGGTATGTCTAAGTCCTGTATCTCTCTCTTTGTTAGACCGGTAGAAGTTATTGATATCTGATTATAACGGTTTCTGTTTGATGTTGAGTGATAGAAGCTGCTCAAGATGTGAATCTGGAGAAGGGCATCAAACAGCCATTGCTGATTACATCAGAAGAAATAGAAGAACAGGTCGAAGACGAAGATGAAAGCGAAGAAGCTCCTGAGGATTTACGTACACCTGCAAACTCCATTGTAGCTGCTTATAGGTTACTTACACCTTCAGTGAAGGTAATGGAAACCCCAAAATTTAACTTTCTGAGAAACTGAAAACGTAATTGTGCAATATTGATGATCAAGATTGATTGGTTTTTCGCTTTTCAGGTTCAACTGTTGATATACTTCATGCTTAAGTATGCAATGGAGATTCTTCTCTCTGAATCTAGTGTCATTACCACTTACTACTTCGGTTGGTCCACGAGCTCCGTTGCGATCTTCTTGGCTTGTCTCGGTCTCACTGTTCTTCCTGTAAACATCGTCATTGGAAGCTATATCAGCAACATGTTCGAAGACCGGTATGTAATCTTCCTCTTTGTTGATTTCTTCTCTTTCAAAGTTTCCATAAAGTCATAAACTTTTTTTTGTGGGTTGACAGGCAAATTCTGTTGGTCTCGGAGATTATGGTTTGTGTCGGAATACTTTTCAGCTTCCACGTCGTTGTTCCATACTCTGTGCCACAATACGTTTGTTCCGGACTCATCATGTTTGTTTCTGCAGAAGTTCTTGAAGGTAAAAGAAGAGATTGATAATACCTCAAAGAAAGCCAAAAAGTTTTAGATTTTAGCTCGATCTAATCACAAAGATCTTAAACATTTCTTGATCTTTGTAGGTGTTAATTTATCGTTGCTCTCGAGGGTTATGTCATCGAGGCTATCGAGAGGGACTTATAACGGAGGTTTGCTTTCGACGGAGGCAGGCACAATCGCACGCGTGATTGCTGACGTGACGATTACCGTCGCCGGTTACTTTGGACGGAGTATGCTTTTGAATGTTACTCTGCTTCCTTCTCTGGTCATTTGTGTTCTCTCCATCGTAGCTACTTGTTTTACTTATAACTCCTTGTATTAGTACTCTTCTTATAAATTTCACCCCTTAGAAATCAAATTGTTGCAATTAGGTACCATTGATTATCTCCCGCGTAAAATAGTTTTGGTTTATGTGGCAAAGAAGAAATCACAAGTTGATTGCTCTTGTATGTCATGCAATTCCTAGTTATGTAAGAATTGGTAACAATTGGTAAGCATATAAGAATCATATTGAATTATTTTATTCAATTGGTAAGTATATAAGAATAAGACTTAACTTAATTCGCGCAAAAGGAAACATGATATTTGTTTAATATGACATATTTTTTCGTTCTACATTAGGCTATCATAATCAGGCAATAAGCATTATAAAGAAAATTAGAAGCAAAAGGTAGACGTCAATTATACAATAAATAGGATACCTTTGACCTTAAACTTTAGGAGACACACATCAAAAAAGACCATTTGCCTGCGCTTTAGTCAAAATATATACAAGTTGGTCACGTGACAAGACAACTAGTGCGTGATGGACCTCAGCTCCTACTTACCTCCTCGTCTTTAAATCGGTCATAATTAATTTGGAAAAGTGTCTTTAAGTGTAATAATTAATACATTATCTTTAATATTTCATCACTTAGCTATTTCAATATTTCGAAGATCGATCTTGCATAATCAAACAAATTTCATTTCAAAATTTTTTTGTTTAGTATTTTATTTTTTTGTCAACAACATATATTGAAATTTAAAACGATCCAGATAATCAAATTAGTGTTATAATATCCAAATAAAAAAATATAAGTCTGGTTGCATGCAAACACTTTTTACTAGTTTGCCTGTTTTGTTCTTGTGTTGTATTTTTGTGGAACTAAACACAATGTCCAATAAAAAACAATACGTAAATTACGTTTATTTTCAAAATTATAATTTTCATAACGGGTATTCTTGTATTAACTTGCTTTTTTTTCTTGTTGTTTTCTGTTTACTTCCTTGTGATCATAATGGATGCCACACGGATTATAATAGCGCCAAAAACGATATAAATCATTATAAACTTGTGATTTGGTTCGTTGAAATTGAAAGTCGCCACTAGCAATTGTTCCTTGTTTTCTTTTTCACTTTTTGTTATATTTGAAAATAATGTTGTGTACCTAAACATTTAATTCCATTTATCCAAAGATTTCTAGCTATTCCCGTGTTACATTAATAATACACTTTTACTTTTATATGAAGATTTTGTTTTGTTAAGTGGAATCATGTTTCTTAGACGCTTCTCTGCTTAAACCTCAAAACATGTCTTGCTCTAAAAATATATATTATTAACTTAAGTTACTCAAACGATATGTAAATATGAAATCTTAACAAAAAGCAATAGTACAGTTTCTTGTACCACCCAATATCGACACACCCATGTAGTGGAGTCAGGAGTGGATGACATACATATTGACACGTTACACACGTATAATATGTATAAATGCACACACATATATACATTATATGTTTGATTGTGATAAGTGAAAAGATAACAATGACTAAAGCGTAATGTAAACACGAGAGATTGACCAAGTCCAAACCGCGTCGCCCTCGAGGTTCTACTTTCTACGTGCATGAAAACGCCATCCACTTTCTAAAGACGTTTTGCAACATAATTTTAAACTTATTTTTTTGATAAATAATTTTATCAAACTTCTAGCATTAAGGTAGTACTTATTATTAAAAGAAAAATTCAAGCATTCTCTTATTGAATAAGTATTTCTGTTTTTCAAACATGCAATTTAAACCAGAATTTTGATCTTGTTAAAAAAAAAAGTAAACCAGGATTATAATAACGCCACTAATATAAAGTATTACATGTCTTTGTCCTGGTAAAACAAAGTATTTTAGTACACCGAAAGAACATAAATCCACTAAATATATATGAAATAAACTTTCTGCTATAAGATCGTAAGTCAGTAACATAAACTATTACATATAAGATATATTTATATTTGAATATATAAATATATATGGTAAACGCGCATAAATCTTGACTGCGTGTTGTAACTAAATTCATTTATAAAATAAAAAATGCTATTTTCATATCATTCAAATATCATAAAATAATTGGGGCAAGAAAGGCCTAAAATTTAGTTCAAAAAAAGAAATGCCGAAATTAATAAATAAATGGGGGCAAAAGAAAGCGAAAAGAACAATTTCTTGACGAAATCTTATTTTTTCACTGGACCCAATTTCTTGGATATTATTGTAGTGGTCATTGGTCAATAATCATCTGGCTGCCTTTTAATTCATAAACTAATATATCTTGATTATTTGTTTTTTCTTTCTTTTTGGGTTATAATACCACCAAAATTTACAATTCTAGTCATTCTCAGTAGATATCAGATTGAAATAATATAAAACTTACTATAAGCTAATGAAGCCATAGAGAAGTCAACTCTGTTCAACCATAAACGTGGGCATAATGTGTACCGAATAGCCTATACTATTCTTTCTATACAAATTTTTTTTTCTTAATAATTGACCTCTATTTATCAAAGAAATTGAAGTCTAAAATTGGTTAAGTGATTAAAGAGAAACAAAATTTAGGTATGAGTTCCCTTTCCTTCAAATAACAACAACTTTTCTTTTTTATTGACCATGCAGTTTAGATTACGACATTTATTTTTGGTTTAAAGACACACAAGTTTCACTTTTTATAATCTTATTGACTTCAACAATCTCACACCAAGTCGCACACCTCTTTCTCCAGACAAAAAAGCAGAGACAGGAATAGGAAAGAGAGCGAGAAAGAGAGATGAATTCACACTTCATACAAGAAGCTTCAGAAGCTTGCTTCAATGGTTTCTGTTCATCACCATTCTCATCTCAATCCGTTACTCAGAAACAAGAAGAAGAGCTCGAGTTCTCAATAATCACACCAGGAGCTTCTTTTCTAACCAGAGACATTAAATTCACGAGCCAAGAATCGCTCCCTCCTCTCCGTACATCTTTCTACGATCTCATCACAGTTTTTCCAGATTACTTGCAGACGAATCAAGCCGACCATCTCCGATCTACAGAGTATCAAAACCTCTCGTGCTCGTCTCGCCACGTGTATTTAGACCACATCGGTCAACAACAGCCCTTGTTCTCTTACTCCCAGTTCCGAGAACTCTCGGAATCTAAATCCGATTTGAATCAATCCCTCTTTACCTTGTCTTGCAAGTCAGTGAGCTCCGGTGAAGAATTGTTATCGTTCGCGAGCGAAGAATCTCGGTTTCAGTCGAGGATGAGGAAAAGAATCATGAGTTTTATGAATCTTGTAGAATCTGAATATCACATGATTTTAACTCAAGACCGTTCCTCTGCTTTCAAGATTCTAGCAGAACTCTACTGTTTCAAAACAAATCCGAATCTACTCACAGTCTACAACTACGAAGACGAAGCAGTCGAAGAAATGATCAGAATCTCAGAGAAGAAGGGTATAAAACCCAAAGAAGCCGAGTTTTCGTGGCCGAGCACTGAGATTGTCTCTGAGAAACTGAAGAGGAAAATCGGGAGGAGTAAAAGAAGAAAAGGGAAAGAAAATAAAAGAGGACTCTTTGTGTTTCCACTTCAATCTCTGGTCACTGGAGCTTCGTATTCTTACTCGTGGATGAGTTTAGCTCACGAAAACGAGTGGCACGTTCTGCTCGATACCTCTGCTTTGGGCTCTAAAGACATGGAGACTTTAGGGCTTTCTCTGTTCCAACCAGATTTTCTCATCTGTTCTTTCACAGAAGTCTTAGGCAAAGATGATCCTTCCGGCTTCGGTTGCTTGTTCGTAAAGAAATCTAGCTCTCAAGCTTTGTCAGAAGAACCAGAACGCATCACGAATCCGGCTAATCTCACCGTCGTTAAAGCAGAGCCATCTTGGATATCAGAAAATGACGAAATTACCCTTTCTTTGGACCACGAGGACCACAAGGCGTCTACTTCAGCCACTGAGATAGTTGAAACCGAATCATCTATTGAAGAGGATAAATCAATTATTGAGTTTCGAGGTTTAGATCACGCAGACTCTCTGGGGCTAATACTGATCAGTCGAAGGTTAAAGTCGTTGACTTTATGGCTGGTTCGAGCCTTGACGAGTCTTAAACACCCAGGCTCTCATCAAACAGAGACTACTCTGGTGAAAATCTGCGGACCCAAGACGAGAACGAACCGAGGACCGTCGATTTCGTTCAACATTTTCGACTGGCAAGGAGAAAAAGTCGATCCCTTGATGGTCGAGAAGCTCGCGGAGAGGGAGAAGATCGGTTTGCGATGCGCGTATTTACAGAAGATTAGTAGGACCGGAAAAAACAAGAGAAGAAACGATGATGACAAGCAGAACCTGAGTTTGAGAGTGTCAGTTGTAAGTGTTCGGTTAGGGTTTATGACGAATTTTGATGATGTTTTTGGGGTTTGGGGATTTGTCTCGAGGTTCTTAGATGCGGATTTTGTGGAGAAAGAGAAGTGGAGACAGAAAGCTCTTGAGAAAAACAAATGAAGGCGTCACTGGGACTTGGGAGGAAGCTTATTTGTCTAACTCTGAATGGTTCAATTCCAACACACATATGGTTGACCATTTTGGATTTGGATTCGGTTTGTTTCGGTTTGGTTAGCTTAAATTGTGGTTCGATTAGACATTCAAATTCCTTCGGGTTGGTTTAGTTTGGTAGATATTCCAACTTGGTTTCGGTTTGCTTTGAGAAAAACCGAAATCAAAATTCACGTATATATTAGTTTGTTGCTTTAATCATACAATTGCTAAATAGTTATCTTCAGATACAATTAACTAAAAAGGAAAACAGTGTACTACTTATATAAGAAAAACAAAGTCCGAATTCGAATTTCTACTGATGACTTCATAATATCACTTTCAATACAATATCGGAAAAAGTATTAAGTTTTATCATTCAAAATTTTGTTAGCAATATCAATGATAAATTTATGATATATATTTTGACTCGTATAAAAAGTTAAATTAATTAGTCCGTCGCGAACCTGCTTATATGGAATGGGCTTTTGTCAAATATCAGCTGATATAGTGGGCTTTTAATATCATATGCGAGCCCAAAACAAAAGGAAACAATTCTGCTGAAACAAACGTTTTAAAAAAAAATTTCGAAAAAAATACCAAACGGTTTTAGTTCTAATTCTTTTTTTTTTTACAGATCAACTGTAATTTTTCTCTTCCGATTTTTGGTAAGTACAAGTATAACTAGTGAGAATCGAGTGAGCGTAATGGAGACCTAGAAAATGTGTATCTTCGCTTAGCGGGAATTGCAAAACTTTCACCACATTCGAAAACCGAAAATGGCGTCCTCCGATGACGTCCGTCTTCTCTCTCTCATCGAATCCTCTTCCCACGACGGCGATGTCTTCTC
The DNA here is from genome assembly GCA_000218505.1 of Schrenkiella parvula. NCBI lineage: Eukaryota > Viridiplantae > Streptophyta > Magnoliopsida > Brassicales > Brassicaceae > Schrenkiella > Schrenkiella parvula. The sequence goes on along the minus strand of CM001193.1, from coordinate 10,618,162 downwards.
CTCTTTCTCCGATTACCTCCGACCTTTCTCTACTCTACCTTCGACTTCCCGGAAACAGGACCGAACACTTACCCTTCGTTCCCTCGGAAAGCAATTCCTACCTTTTCTCAACAAATCGATCTCGCTCTTACCCAAACGCCTCTCCACCGCGAGTTCTGACGAGGAAGCTCGTGAATCAGCCGGAGATCTGTTCCGTGCCTATGAGCTCTGCTTGGATTGCCTTGAATCGTTCTCCGCTCAGTTAGCCTGCAAGCCTCACACCGTTCAGCTTCAGAGGCTAAGAATGATTTACTGTCTCGACGCTTGGGGTTTTTATGAGAGTGTAAGTACCCAAGCGTTTAAGGTTCTGGAGAGGCTTAGAGGCTCCGAGGTCAGGTCCCGGAAGTGCCGGTTGTTGTTGCCGGAGGTCCAAGACGGAGAAGCTGAGCTTGCGATGGTTTTAGTCGAGGCTGTGGCGGCTATCTTCAAGGCTGTGGCAATGGGTCAGCAAATAGATGATGAGCCGTACAGAACAGCCCTTCTCTTACTCAATGAGGTCAGAGCCTGGTTCAGGTCGGTGTGTGGATTAACTTTCTTCTTTGATTATAGATCAGTGCTGCTTCCATTTTGCACCAGGGATTCAAAATTTCCTTTCAAGAAATAGCACAGCGTGAAATTTGGTTACTGTACAGGGTTTTAGATGCCAAGGCGTATGAGAAGTTGCACAGAGTGCTTGTGACAAATCTAGGTAAATGTGCTCTCTCTCTGGTTAGAGAAGCTGAGCGTTTTGATGGGGATTTAGTATGTTCTTTCTGCGACTCAACTGTGAAGGAACACTACAAATTTGCATTGTCAAAAGATAGAATTTATAAGGTGACTTTCTTCCTTTGATGTCTTCCCTTCTTGCTGCTGCTTTTTCTTTTCGCTGCTGTCATCTAATTGATAGTTAAATCCAATGCCCATTTTCCAGTTTGCTCGCGAGGTGCTTTCTGTTCTGTTCGGATTTAAGGATAGAAGAATGTCTATGACCATTGACATTTCAATGTCTGTGTTGCGCAGCTTAACTTGCCAATTCCAGGTTTGCGCAAAAAGCCTTGCATCGTAGTTATCTATCTTCCTGTGTACATAGAGTAACTGTTCCATATATTCTGATGTCACCTGCTCCTTTTTCTGTTGCTGGATTGGGTGACTTTTAGTTTTCTGCTAGCTTCTCAGTTGAAGCTCTACCGCAAACTTGCAGTGTCTCATAATTCTGGTCCCTTTTCAGGTTGAAACTAATGATGATATAGTGGATTTTGTTGACCTGGTCTCTTATTGCGCTCACAAGTTTCGATCAGTAGGAGACATTTACCGTGTTAAAGTTTCAAAAAAGTTAAATGATATGGCAGCTATTTTCTCCGAGGTACTTTTACTCTCCTTGGCATGTAAAGCCGCCTCAACTTATTCGGGAAGTATTCTGGTGTATGAGTTAATTTTATAAATTGACTGTTTGGCAGGCAATACCACAACTCAATCTGATTCTTAAACTTTATTCATCCGGGTTGTCCATCACGGTTTACGATTCCAAGTTCGGAGAAAGTAAGGTTAAAGCGGCAACTGATGATTGTAAGATTCAAGCTTTGCTTGATGATGAGGCTAGATGGCAAAGTTTAGTTTCTTTACTCGATATGGTTCATAGTGACTCAGGTGATGTGGGCAATCGGACTGATTTATTATTGGTTGGAGGGCATAGAAACTCCAACAACAAAACAAATGATAGTTGTACAGACATAAATAAGAGGACTTGTTGGCTACAACATGTAGATGCCTTGAAGTTCTTGTGCCAACCACTTGCGGACTTGATAAATTCAGTGAAAAGAAAGATTGTGTTGAAGACAGAAATGTCCTGTGCTTCTGCTCATCTGTCTACTATTCATGATGCCTTTCTCCGATTTTGTGATGGTTGTCTCTTCCTTCAGAGGTAAGGTGATCATTATCTCTGTTATGCTATATTCTCTAGCTTTTAGTCAAAGCCGTGCTCTTCACTCGGAAGATGATTTTGCTTGTCACATGGTGAAAGTAACATAAATATATTTGGGGAAAGTTTAGAAGATAGTTCTTTATTTTATGCAACCGAAAATGCATAATTTGTCTACCAGTTTTTTTCATTCCTTTTTTTAATCATGTTAATTTGCAAATCATTGTTCGGAGTTAGTTGACAAAAAAATGTAAATCGTTGCCAGGTGAGATTACGTTTAAATCTTTAAAACGCTTAGATATTGGAAGTTGTATTAATCTTTTGTCAAATTTTCTTATGTGCGTTGAATGCATTTCTCACCTCTCCTTTTCCCCTTCTTAGATGCACGTCTGACAAGGGAGGTAGAGAAACCGACAATAACAAAGCTTTGTTAAACGTGGCTATGGCTGCTTTCATTGTCTCACTGAGGACCCAGCTTAAATTGGAGGTTTGGTTTTCATGTGCAGTGCATACAAATCAACGGAAATATCCTGTTCCAGTCACTGAACATGTCATCATATATCTAACTTATGATCCAACATCTTCCTTTCCAGTTAAGCGTTCATCTAGTTGAGGATGTAATTGCCAGTGCATGGATCCGATCTCAAGAACTCAAGTATCTATTAGCGTCGCTATACAATGTTGGTATCGTTTTGTACAGAAATAAGGAGCTTAAAAAGGTGGAGTACATGCTTTTTGACTTCTTATATATTTTATATGCAAACAAGTATGAAGACTGGATAAAAATCTGCTCCTGCTATATTTGTAGGACTCATGCATCTATATAATATCTTCTTCTTTTTCTTATTCTTAGTACATTCTATAGAGTAAGTCTTCTACTTTGCAGGCTTGTGAGGCGCTCAAGCTATGCTTGATGGCATCATGGAGATGTGCTGAACTAGATTGTCAGATGTTTGCAAATCAATCTAGTTCATCTGATAATGACCTGTCAGAAGATGGCATTATGGATTTTGTGGACGAATCATGTAACAGGTCTGCATTCTACCTGGATGTACTCCAACAATGTAGCAGATGTAAGATTAGAGAGACTATCCTGCATATTCTAGAAAATTGGATTTCTGCTGAACATCTGATGAGAAGGCTGCCAGGCCCTGCGGCAATTGTAAAAGTGTGGGTTAAGGTAAATTGTTAATGACTTACTTTTCTTTTATATGTATAATATTTTGAACTTCAAATATCCGAGTCTATGTTATCAACAGATAGAACGGGGAGGTCACACGAATCTGGATGCGGCTGACTCTTGTACAACTCTGTACTCGTTGCTATCATCTTTAAAAAAAAGGTCAAAGCGGGCTATCGGAAAAATCCTACAGCAGGTTGGGATCCTAACAGCCTTTCAGTTATTGTTTGGAATCTTTGGATAAAGCGTGCAGGTCCTAACTTGAAGTGGAAATTCCCTTTATTTTTTTATCAATGGATGCACTTTACCTACTTGTAGAATTGGTGAAAATGATACTGGTATTCTTTTCAATTTGCATTTTCTCTTCTCTATTAATGCTTGCAGGAGCTTCTTGCGTATGATGAACTGTTCCCTTTAAGCTCAAATCTAGGTCAACAAATGCGAATTGAAATAGCAGATATCCTATTGAAGGATGTTTATGTTACAGAGGATATGCATATAGAGAGAACAAGAATCTTAATATGGAAAGCAAGAATGACAAGAGCATCTGGAACTGAACATCTAGCTGACTGCATTCGTTTTCTGTCAGAAGCAATCTCTATATTGGTATACCTCTCACTACGTCTGAATTAACAGCTCATTAAATTACTCGAAATATTTCGTGACCAAGTTCCTGTATGCATGAAAGCAGAGTGAGGTACATCATGGGCTAAAGAAAGAGGGTGCTCCATCTTCTCACCAGTTACCTATTGCGTATTGCTTGAGAGCTTTTTGTATCCAGGAAGCTGAACCAAACTCGAAGGTGCAAATGTGTAAACATAGCATCTAATATTAATAGTTCATCTTTCAGTTGGTGGTTTGTTGTTCAGTTTTTAATTGACCTTTCTTGAAACATTTTGCCTTGTCTCTTTCCTGCAGAAAGTCTTTCAAGATATTAGCACTTCGCTAAATCTCTGGCTGAGGATTCCTAGCTTAGATGATAGTGGGGACAGTCTACCAACAGAGAACATAATACCGTTAATTTATAATATGATCGATTTGATGTCAGTGAAGGTATCCTTTTCCTTTTATCTAGCTGGACTATGTTTTTTAGTGGCATACTTTATAGTGCGTGCTTCATTTCTGTCTGGCCCTTAATACTTTTTTCCATGCCCAGGGATGTACGGAGCTCCATCATCATATATACCAGCTAATTATCAGATTATTTGAATGGAAGCATGTCAAGTTGGAGGTCTGTCTTGCAATGCTATGGGAAGGTAGAAGGCTAAGTCATGCCTTGTGCCCTTCCCCCATAAGTGATGCCTTTATCGGGAGCTTATCAGAGAATTGTGGTGACAAATCTACGTGCATCGATTTCTGGATAGATTGCCTGAAAAGTTCAAAAGCAAAGCTAATTGGGTTTCAGCAGAACTTCCATGATTTACATAACGATTTCTTGCGTACCTCCAAAAAGGATCAAGGTCCCTTTCTATCAGACATCACAATAGATGATATCACAGATGCAGCTTCGGAACTCATTTCAAGTGTAAGAAATTTAACTTGTCTGTATAATGTATTCTCACCAAATATTGTTTATGGTGATATCAGATTTTGCTAATGAATGTCATTTCAGGCCTCACCCTCTGGTCATTCATCTTTCGTAGCTGCATATCTCTATTATGATCTCTGCGAAAGGCTCATATCATTTGGAAAGTTTTCTGAGGTGAAATTGTTATATACGTGTTTTACATTTTTTTGTCCACAATTTTTGTTGTAGTGATATTACCAGGTTCATTGTTGCAATCTCTTGATGGTAAGAAAACTTCTTTTACAGGCTCTTTCATATGCAAAAGAAGCCTATAAAATACGAACTCTTTTATTTCAAGAGAAATTTAAGTATACAGCTGAGAAGCAGTTCGAAAAACATAATAACGCAGGGAAAATATCAGAGATACGGACTTATAGCATAACAAATTTCCAAGTGTACAAATCGGTCGCAACTGATTTCTGGCCATGTGGGAATTTTTTCTGGGACATCAGTCGCTGCTACTTAAGTCGTTGGAATGTACTCCAATGTTATTTGGAAAGCACCCTTCAGGTTCTGTTTCTGCTCAGACCTTCTAGACTAGACAGGTTCCATCACTTCTCTGTTTCTCAATTTGGTGCCAAATGTTCAGGTTGGAATTGTTAATGAGCTGATAGGGAATGGGCTGGAGGCGGAATCCCTTCTGTCATGGGGGAAAGCAATTTCATACTCGCAAAGTCTATTCCCTTTTGTAGTTGCATTTTCTTCTGCCTTAGGTATGAAACGACGTTTGTTTTTTTTCAAAAGTATTGTCTTTCTTGTAGGTTTCCTTATTCCTTTTCTTAATAAGCCACTTGATTTCTTTTCGTCTTTCTTAATAAATTTCGGAAGGGAACTTTTACCACAAAAAGCAGAGTCTGGATCTGGCAGAAAAGGAACTCCGAAGTGCAAAAGAGATATTAGTTGCTAATCAGCGAGATTTTTCTTGCGTAAAGTGCAAACTGAAGTTAGAAATTACACTGGATAAGCAACTTGGAGACTTATCTCGAAAACAAATTGATTCCCAGACAGATGGATTCTTGCATGCTGAAAGCTTGTACAGTGCTGCCCTGGGGAAAATCTGTTGCTCAGCATGGAAAAGCTGCATTAGATCTCATGGAGAAGATATTGCTGATGGAACAGCGACTGATAAAAATGGAGGGGAAGTTTTAGGATGTAAATCAAGCAAAACAAAACTCAGTGTAAATAAGGAGCCAACTGTAAGCAAAGGCTCCAGGAGGGGTCGGAGAGCTAAAACTTCCCAAATTTGCGTGTCAAAGGACCATGATTTGATATCTGAGCCAACTTCAAGGTTGACTCGTTCAATGCGTCAGTCACTTAAAGAGCAATGCCAAAACTGTTCTAATGTGCCTGAAGTTGTTTCAAAGAAGCCTAGCTTCTGTGATGTGTCTGATTATTCTGGGGGTGAAAGGGTGTTGTTGGACACAAAAAACACAATCCATGGCTTTTGCATTTGCTACAAAGGAAAATGTATGCAGTGCCTATCTGTAGAAGTAATGGAATCTGGGTCTCTTAACAGTTTGGTAAGTTTGAAATGGGAACTTTGCCATAGGAGGCTTGCGTCTTCAATACTTGTTAACCTCGGTAAGCTCTAATGCCTCATCTGCTCATGCAAACGTGAATGCATGCATATGAAGTTGGTATTTGACAAGTTTCCTGCTGAAAAGAATCTAATAGCTTGATAGGGTAGACGAGAACTGAGATTCATTTAGCAATAAATTCATCAATTGCTGATTAAAAAAAAGTAAATGGCCTTGGAAACCTTGAGTGAGTTTTGAGCCAAAATTAGTTCGATCTGATTCTCCCATTCCATGTTTTCGTTTTGTTTTCTGGCTGTTCTCGTGTATATACATGAAAAATATATCTGCTACTCTTTTGTTTATTCTCTGACAAAAAAATACGTGATATATACACATTTCAGTCACCAGGCATCGTTAGAAGAAGTGTCTCTCTGCTTATAATCTCGTTTTCCAATTCAGGAAAATGTTTGGCGGACTCTGGTAGAGTTCATCTAGCTCATGAAGCACTACTGCATAGTATCTCTGTTTTATTTAAAAGTAACCGGTCCAGCCACAACCAACCTTCTGTCAGTCAGTTGCTGGAATTTATTGGGAAAGAAGCTACAAGGGATGTATTTGCTATTGATCGGGCAATAATACTATACAACTTGTGCTGGTTGAGTTTGCGCAATTACCACTGCAGGGAGAGCAGGTATGTGTGACATATATTGGTTGTTCCTCTTGTCAGTTTTGCCATGCTTAAGCTTTGTCCTTTCTGATGCGAATTTTATGCCATAAGAAAAGTCATAGGCTGAATTGATCAAATATACCCTTTAGAATTATGTACCTATCATCTTCCTTAGCCTCCTGATTGTTACTTTTAACAGGTCTATTTGCTGTGATCTGTCTCATATTCCTTTCACAAAGCTGGTATCATGGTTGATATTAGCATTTATACTCAGCAGAGAGGTTCCAATAGTATTTCAGAAGGTAAATGCTCAGCTTATTCTATGGAAACCTGTCTTTGACGGCCTGTTTCAATCTGAGTTATCGTCTGGTATAAAACTGTGTTTTTTGTTCCCCACAGGTTTCAAAATTGCTTGCTTCTTTATACATGCTTTCTTCCTCAAGTGATGAATTCTCATTCGAATGTGATGGAAAGGAGCTGTCTGCAAGTCACTGGGTCTCGTATTTCCATCAAGCCTCGCTTGGTACCCATATTAGTTACCAATTCATTTCAAATTTGAGCCGAAGACACAAATCACAGTGCCTCTCAGATAAAGAGGTAAGAAAAAGAGGTTGGATAGGTATTTTCAGCTTGTCAATTGGTGGATTAACTCCTGTAGCCTCAGTGTTACTGATGATATTTTATATATTTTATATATTTTCTAACTTTGTATTTGGAAATACGTGTTGTTTCTCTTATCTGACAGCTTGTATTTTCAGTGTACAGAGGCTACTTGCTCGAGTTGCATGGTTCCTGAGGAGTTGGACTTACCCAGGTATGACATGAGTTAACTTTAGCACATGCTATTTAATTTTCTGTTGGCTTACTCTATTTTTTTGTCTTACTCGCAACTGTAGGCTTGCTCCAGAGCGTACTCAAGATCTTGTACAATTTGCTAAAGAATTCTTCATCAATCTTCCAAGCTCAACAATCATCTGTATTAGTTTGCTTGGAGGCGCTTTAAATCAATTGTTACAGGAGCTAATGCAGATTCGTTCACCTGTTTGTGCCTGGGTGCTCTTATCACGCCTCAACTTGAAAAGTCAACCGGTTGCCACACTTCTGCCTGTAGATTCGGTTCTAGAAGGTAAAATATGAACTGCCTACTGGTTGATCAATTGTGTTTCCTCTCTGTACTAATGATCTCATTGATTCACTAGACATGTCAGACGACGGTGCAAATATTAGTTTTACGGAAGCAACTCAAGTCAAGAATTTGGAGAGGCGCTGGCTTTGTCCATGGGGTTCCACCGTGGTTGATGATGTTGCTCCAGCATTCAAATCAATATTGGAGGAGAGTCACACATCTTCTGGATCTCCTGTAGAAGATACGAGAGAGCACAGACATTCTTGGTGGAAAAAGAGAAAGAAACTTGATGATCATCTTAGAAAATTCCTAAGGTTAGATGGCTTTCGTTCTATAACACGTGTTCATATCTGTCTTTTTAACACTTGAGAAAAGATTGATCACATCTTGTTATATTTCTTGACATTTTGCAGAAAATTGTCATGCCACCAAAAGCTTTTACATTTTAATATCTCCTTAAAATTATAACTATGACATACAGGACTGTTTTTAATCCATCTTATGAATCCACAACTTGGCACGAGTCTGCATTTTTGTTAACAACATTGGGTAACCACTTTTGTCTTAGGAATCTAGAAGCTTCCTGGCTGGGTCCCTGGAGATGTCTGCTTCTTGGAGACTTGTCAAACTTCAAATTGCCTGACCCTGTACAGAAAAAACTGGTAAAAGATCTCAAGGCTAAGTGCAAAATGGAAGTAAATGAGATGCTTTTGAAGGTTATTCTTGGAGGTGGGATTGAAAATTTTAAAGGAGAAGCATGTGTTGCTCAGCTTTCTTTAAGGAATGGTTGCTATGTAGGTAGAGGGGGCTATCTTTATGAAGAAGATAGCTGTAAAACTCCTACGGCCGCGTCTAATATTTCTGAAGGCAGGCATGCGTTGGCCTTACAGCTCATACATGAAGCAGCAACCAAACTGGAGCAACAGGATGGAGATGAAAATAGAGAACCTATCATTCTTGTGTTAGATCCTGAGGTTCAGGTTCGTCAATTACATCCTTATCACTTTCCTGCGTATGTATTACGACGTTTGACTGTCTGCCTTGTTTATCTGTTGCTATTCAGGCTGAGCAACATAGATCTCACCAGTGAAATATGCTGTTAATTCTTGGATGAGATGAATCATTGGGGTTGATGAATATAAAATTTTGACACACTTAGTTTTAAGTGTATTGGTTTCTGTGACAAAGAAGAGTCTGCCTTTTCTCTGTGCATGTACAGATTTGCTAACCTGCAACTGCGTTCTGTTTTTGATTAGATGCTTCCTTGGGAGAATATTCCAATACTAAGGAAACAGGAGGTGTACCGAATGCCTTCTGTAGGTAGCATATTTGCTGTGTTAAAGAAGCGCTGCCTCCAAGGAGAGCCAGCAAGATCTCATGCTGCTTCCTTCCCTCTTATTGATCCGCTAGATTCATTCTACTTGTTGAATCCCGGTGGTGATCTCAGGGAGACACAAGTCGAGTTTGAGAGTTGGTTCAGAGATCAAAACTTTGAGGTAACATATAACATCGAGCCAGCATACTTGTAGTAAACCTTTTTCTTGATGCTTAATTTTTAAACTTCCTTGATTGCGTATACTTTCAGGGGAAAGCTGGATCGGTACCAAGTGCTGAAGAGTTGACAGAAGCATTGAAAAATCATGATCTATTTCTATATTTCGGTCATGGAAGTGGTATGATTCCTCGTGCACTCCTGAAATTTGTTTTTCTTAGCCGTTTAACCTGTCTTTGGTGTAATCTTCGTTTATACTGTCACTGGTTTCTAATAGATCTCTACTGCATATGATACGGCAGGAGCACAATACCTGTCTAGTCGCGAGATAGAGAAGCTGGATAACTGTTCTGCAACTTTCCTAATGGGATGCAGTAGTGGTTCACTATGGCTAAAAGGCTGCTACATCCCACAAGGCATACCGCTTTCTTATCTCTTAGCTGGATCTCCAGCCATTGTGGCGAATCTGTGGGACGTAACAGACAGAGACATTGATCGGTTTGGGAAAGCGTTGTTGGAAGCTTGGTTGAGAGAGAGATCAGATGCTTCTTCTCCTTCTTCAGAGGGTGGTTGCAGCCAGTGTGAGTCATTAGTTAACGAACTTGCAGCCATGAATCTAAAAGGGACCAAGAGGACAAGAAAACCTTCTTCACGTAACAAGCCAGCTCAATCGAATGTTGATGGGTCAGGGAAGATTGAGTGCAATCACAAGCATGGACGCAAAATCGGTTCATTCATAGCTGCGGCTCGAGAAGTGTGTACGCTGCCATACTTGATTGGAGCCGCACCTGTCTGTTATGGTGTACCAACTGGTATCACAAGGAAAAAAGGAATTGAAGCTCTTCTTCCTTCTTCTTCTTCATCTTATTAGTTTTGGTTTAGACTTGACAATTTTGAGGTATATTTACGGGTTTGAAGGAGGGAGAATTAGGGATATACAAGTGATCCATCTCTTTTTTCCCCTTATATAGATCAATTTGTAAAAAAGACTATCACTGATAACACATGGTTTATATAAACCTCCTTGAATTTCATATAATAAAAATGTCACCAATTTACAGATCAATTTACGTGTGTAACTTGCATACGTTTTTTATTCAGTTTTTATCGTATTTACAGCAAATAAAATCTTGTTTTTATGAGTTCACAGTGATGTCAGGTTTATCATACATGTGAGATATCTGAATTCAGCTGAATGTTGGTGGATTTTTAGCTTCCACCGTCCGATGCTCTCAACAGATTAAACAAGCTGTAGACCGTTAGATGAGACAGATTCTGCTGAATTCAAGTTTTTGGAGGTATGTATGTTTAACTTCTTATCAATGCAACTGAATCCACCTTACTTGTGATTCAATTGTAAAACAGTATCCTCCAAATATACATACTGTACAATACATTGATTCTATTTCTCAATTGAATAAAATTTACATATGGAATATTTGACTAAAAAAGAAAATTACAGAGAGACAAACAAGGAAAAATATACTCCACTGAAGCCAAGCAAGTTTAAAAAAAGCTCTGATAACTGGTTAAAACCTATAAATCATTTGTAAACCCAACAATCCCCCCAGAAGGAGCCATGAGGAGGGTTTATATACATGATTGTACATTTGCCTTCTTTGGACTGCTTTCACTTCTTGTATTGAAGAAGACCTGTGATTGCTTCTTATTAGTACCTGAAATATCCATATCACACACTTTTAACACATTTCATGATTAACGTTCATCCCTCAAACTGTCCCTTCAACACAGTTTACATTGTAAAAGAAAATGCTTATCATTTATAACATTTGGTAGTTTCATATTGGCTTTAAATTTAGGATTTTTTTGTTTTGTTTCAGATCATGGTATTTATGAACCATGATCGTTCTTGTCTGATATTTGCATTCTCGTAAATTTAACCCAAGAAGAGTAAATGGTATGGGGTGGTTACTAAAAATACTTGCTGTTTCTTCTCTTTCAAGGTATATTTCTGGCACATGCTAATGATGTGGTTTTTGTTAATGTTTATCTGGATCATTGTTTCATTCACGCTCCTGAAATTTTTCCCAGGAAAAACTGCAAATAAACACTATTCTGGTTTCGTTTGTTTAATGTTAACATTGTACTTTATTTGGTATCTTGTGATTGGATACTTTTAAGGTAATTTTGGTTAGATCTTAAGTTAAATCTTCTGTGGTTTTTGGTATTTTATTCCTTATTTAAATTTCTTAGATTTTGAAGGGTATATCTTATTCTGTACAAGAACAAACTGCAGAAGAGGTCCTCCGTCATGTTCATGGCAAATATAACAAAAGGACAAGCAGAGGAAGAAAAAACGCACAGAGGTTTTTTCTTCTTATGTTTGTGGAAAGACATGAGATTACCAATTTATGTACTAACAGAGTATGTATGAAAATGAGACGTGTGTTCTACACTTTTTAGGATAGTTCTAAAATTCTGATGTTATGAGGGCTTTGTAATGATTAAGATCACCTAAAGTACCTGAAAATCAATGCGTCCACCCAACTCTTGTTCCTGCAGCTCCATCGCCATTTTAAGATCGGGACTGCGTATTACCATAGAAAACCAAAAAGAATGAATTTTTATAAATGATAAAGGTTTAGATGTAAAGGAAAAACTGGTCTAAGCAGATCAAAGATCAGAAAGTAGGAGATACTTACTCAACCTCCATGCCTTCTTTTGATGAACTTTTGATGCTGTTGATATAATCCTGATAAAGAAAAAAAGAACAGAGATTCAAATTAGTAATTGCCAGGAAATTTCTCGACGGTAAAAAAATCTCCAGAAGCAGGAGAGGAGTGTTCATACCGTTGATCCCAGTTGCCACTGTCACACTCAGTATTACTAAATGCATTCTGTTGATCCCAGTTGCCACTGTCACACTTGAAAACCTCAAAGTCACCAGTAACGAAAACAGAATCGCCATTAACCTGGAAATTAAAGAAAACAATACGATAGGAAATAGCAATCAGTGAGATTTTGAATACAACATAAACAAGAAATCTTGAATACAACATAAACAATCTTCTCCTTCAATGATAATCAATATATAATTCGCGAATACCTGGTTTAATTTTTCCCAAACCAAATCTCGCTCATTCAGATAGCCTTGATCAGTAACCAGATTATATAGTGCATTGTCATACTACAGAAGGAGAGCAAAAAAAAAAGAATTAACCTTCTAGACTGTTATGTATAAGCTGTTGAAACGCCTCTAGAAACACTTGCTGATCATCGATCCAAAAGACTGGGGAAAGAAAAAGCTACAGCTTTACATCTAAGTAATAACCTTAAGCATGGTGTGGAAGTGATTGTTGCGGAAGAAGACACAAAGTTCACCCTCTTTAAGGCCTTCTTCCAAGGAAAAGAGCCTGGACGAAGTGATAATCTATGATTATAAAGATAAAATCAGTGTAGCCAATTACATAAAAAATCTTCCCTAAGGAAACAATACCATCACGCACCCGGGAAACGTTAACTGGCTGGCATTATTATTCAAGAAGTTCTTGATCACTTCACCTGAAAATCCAACCACGGTGAAGTTTTCATAAGATAGTCAGGAAACGTATGGAGTTGTCTCTATGCACAATAGAATGTAATGCATATGTGTGTGCGAACATACCCTCTTCTGGTGTTAGCCTATTTGTATCCTTCCCTTCCGAAGACCTTTTTCGAAGAAGTGACTCGTCTTCATAAACTGGAGAACCTACGCTTACACCTTTCTCAGCATCATACAGGGGTACATCATCATGCTGGGATCTGCCAGTAAGATCTGGAAATGCAATGAGCAGATTTGAGTGAGTAACTTCAGATCTAGCATATCTTCAGCTTGCACTTTTAAGTCACTTCAGACAGAAATACCAGTGAGGTTTACCTTGGTTAACATAAGTGACAGCTTCAGCCTTGAGTTGAATCTCAGAACTGCTGTCATTTTTGGTTGCCACCAGAAGAGTCTTCTCCAAAGTCACATGCATATTAGTCAATTTGCTGCTATTCGCAGTCTCAAAATCACAAACCGTCTCATCTCCCAATTTCGTTGAAGATAACTGATCATGGTCAAGAGCTCCACTCTTTGTATTTGATGTTGTAGAATGTTCCTCTTCCCCCACATTGATCTTATTCCCAACATCACAATCAGTCGCATCTTTTGATTCCTTAAAAGAAAACTGATCATCATCCTGGGAAATTCCAAGTGTCCCAGTAAGATCTGGAAATGCAATGAGCAGTCTTGAGTAAGAAACTTCAGATCTAACATATCTTCAGATTGCAATTCACGCCAATTCATATAGAGAGACCAATGAGTTTACCTGGTTTGACAAAAGTTACAGCTTCAGGCTTGAGTGAAATCTCAGAAGTGCTGTCAATTTTGATTGAGTCCAGACTAGTTTTCTTTGCAGAAATCATGTCAGAAGATGTCAAATGAAAAGCAGTCGTTTTGCTGCTATTCTCAGTCTCAACATCACAAACCATATCATATCCCAATTCCGTTGAAGACAAGAGATCATGGTCAAGCGCTCCACTGATCTTTTTACTTGATGCTGGGGAACATATCTCTTCTCCCACATTGATCTTGTTCCCAACAACACAATCTGTCTCATCTCCTGATTCCTTAGAAGAAAGCTGACCATCACATTTGGACTTCTGACAGATGTTACCACTGCCTGGTGTGCTAGTACAAGCAGAGTCAGCGTCCATAGAATCTACCAATGTGCCATCCTCAGACATTAGATATGCATCTGAGTATCCTGACACAGAGTCTCCCCCACTGCTTGAGTCTCCGCAAATGTCAAAACCAAGCTTTTCCCTTTCAGATAACCGCAAGGCTCGCAGCAACACTATTTCTTTTTCAATATTTCCGCTTCTCAATTTACTTTGCTCTGCAGATGTAGGTGTAGAGTCAGCAAAAGATCTTGTCTTTGAGCAACCTTGTGAAGGAGCCCCTAGAGCTGCAGTAAAATCAACAGAGCATTGACCGCTTCGAGCCTTGACAGTCTGTGTCTCTAAGGTAACAAGCCCAGTCATCAAATCATTATAAGATTTGCATCCAATTGCAGTAGCAGTTTCGATATCCTGGAGGTAAGCAGAGGAGAATCAGTCAATATTGAAACTTTTCTATTACTCCAAATGGAGGATGCCATTGAAAAAAGAAATAATCAAAATGATAACCTGAGGATCAACAATCCATCCGTGATATAAGGGAATATTCAGCAAATCAAATATAGCTAAGTCAGGTGTACGCTCAAAGTCATCAATCCTGCAAGCAAGTAAACATTTTCGGTTACGATAAGGGAGTTTCCACGTACATTATTAAAAAAAGGAAAACAGATTAAAAAAGGATTAGATTAACCTCTTGAATTTTATATTGACATTAACGCCATCTGCAAAGCGTGGGAGGAGATCAACGGCATCAGAAATTTTCTGTAGCTGGTTCTCGTTATACTCTTTTTCTTCATCTCTCTGCCATGAGGTATAGAAAATAGATTCGTGTCAATAAGACAATGAAATAAAGGTAAAGAAAAATGCAGTTTGTTACATTCAAGAGTATGTCGGCCACAAGACTCAGCAATCTCTCTTGAGATACTTGAAAGCGATCAGGATGTAGTCTCATCTCCTTTCTCAAGAGCAGCACATTACCTGTTGCATAGAAAAAAATAAAAAATCAAACAACAAAACGAATGTTTAGTAGTCTGATGCGATAAAGTTATCAATTCAACAGGTGAAATTATGAAAAGCATACTTTTTGCAGAGAAATCAACATCTGAACAATGTTCTAAACGAACACTTCTCTTTTCCAAACAAGAAAACGATGCAAGAATGAGAGTTCTTCAATCAAATTTCTACGATTAATCAACAGGGAAAACCTAAAAGATTGAAGATAGTAACAACGTCATTGCGCTTATCTTCCCTATTCGATCGAAGTTGAAAAACCCTAGCAAAGAGGAAACTGGAGGCGAGAAGGGAGAAAAGAGGAGGCATTACAAATGGCGATGAGAGGACACGGTCCATTCTCGTTCTGAAGAATGATTATCTTATTTCGTTTACGAAACTTGATCTCCTTCGTTTTGTATGTCACATTCTTCCGAGCTTCGTTCTGCGACACCTGACTCGTCAGCGTCATTTCGGCGGGAAAATCCGGAGTAGGAGAAAGAGGATGAGAGGAATCGATCGCTATTGACGGTTCACGAAGGTCGCTGAAAATCCGATAAGTGCTTGTTGATCGATGACTCGTCTCTTAAGTCAAATAAAAATCAATCGAAGAAGAAAACGTTTTTACACTGGAATTTCTGAAGAAAGGCGAGTGAAGAAGCAACATAAGCAAATGAGCGACGAGAGAAAATTGAATTTGAAATGGGTTTTGGCCACTAAACCAAACCGGAACTAACCAAACCGAAATTTGTATTCTGGTTTTACTAAACCGCTCACAAAGAAATTGACTTCATCGCATTTACTTAGGGCATGTTCGTTTGCTCATTCAGGTGATCCATCTGGGTGAAAGTGAGAATTGATATTCGTTTAGTACGTTTTAACGCATCACCCAAATAAAATGTTTTGGTTAATCTGCGGGGCGGTCACGGGTTGTTGAAATTTTTCGCTGGGCGGGTGCGGATTTTGTATTTTTTGACCGCAGGATCCGCGTGATCCGCATTTTAAAAGTTGTGTTGTTTTTTGTATTTAACAATGTGTCGTTTTGAAGAAATAAAATATAAATGGATGTTGTTTTATGTGGTTAAGGCTTAAATGTGTGTCGTTTTCTATCATAAATTATTTTTACATGTTTTTTTTGGCGGATTACCTGCGGGTCCAGCAAAATTTTGGCGGGGCGGGTGCAGATCTGATTTTTTCAGAGTCGCGGATCTGGCGGTTAAATTTTGGCAAAATTTTTTAACTCATTCCCGTGGCGGGGCATGTGAATGCAGATGTAAGTTTACAAAATTATCTTAAACGAACGCATCTGCATCCAGGTGAACCATCTAAATGCACATCGAAAAATAAAAACGAACAGCATTCAGGTGGTTCATCTGGATAGATCATCCAGATAGATCACCCAACTGCTCCATCTGGGTAAGGTGACGAACAGAGCCTAAGTATCGGCAATAAGTCTTGTGGGTATTGGGTATACTATATCCTCTTAATTGGCGTTATACTTATATATATACTTCATATAAATCAAAGTCTCTCTTATCATATCATTTTTCTCCTATTTTCTCTTCATCATGCAAAATTCGAAAAATATGAAATCAAAATCAGAAACATTCCTAGATCACCTAAACACCATTACACTAAAAGAGTTGGACCAACGACTGGTGAAGGTGGTGGTGACATATATCTTTTACCTGCTATTTTATCCTAATTTGCTTCATATTCGGTTTGGTTATATTTAAATTTCCTCCCACAATTCAAGTGGCCGAGATCAAAGTAGTTTATATGAGTTTCACAGTCGAGCTTAATAATAATAGTACCACATAACAAAGTCATTATCTTCCTCTAACTAGTGCTAGATGGGCTTTAATGAAAACTTGTTGGTGGATTATATATGTCTCCAAGGAAACCTCCAAGCCTCTTTCGTACAAGGATGTAACTCTTGTCACTTCTTCTATCCAAAGGTTTCAGAAGTTATTTTAACTGTTAAATGTATATTTTTATGAAACCTTCCTAATATTTTTTACTGATTTCAAATCTTATGTATGTTTGATACGTAGTTACAACAAACTCGAAATAGGCATGGCTCAGTTTCTCATTGTTTCACCGGTTGTCACAACATTAGATCATTATGTTATCCATTATTATAAGTTGGTCGTGAATGCTTAACCTTACGCTAGGCAAAAGTATGACAACGAAATTTCAGAGATCAAACAATATTTCTATCAGAAGACTACAATAATTAATTAAACAATTTTATTAGGCAAACCCCGTGATATACTATACTCATTAACTTCTCGATCCACTCATATCTATTTAATTTGAACCATAAATAATCATTTAGCACAAACTTAGCTATGATCATATTGCAGATTATAAGTAGTCTAAAAATCAGTATATGATACTCGATAAAAAAAAATCACACTTCTGTTGGAATTTACAAATTATATATAGGGAAAAAAAATCGGTTTTTTAGTCTTCATCATTTACTCCCGAAATTTGGCAATACCAGATTTAACTACTACTTATACTAGTTTTGTTTTCCTTTATGGGCAAATGATATTATCATAATAATTATTTGGAAAAGTTGATTATCATTATAATTATTTTGAAAAGTAAGATTATCACATATATTTCTTGTTTCTTTATGTAATAAAATGCATTTCAACAAGCAATGCTGGCGAGAGAAAAAGGGGACCAAAACTATAAAAAACAAATACAATTGATTAAAAGGATGTGGTCCTCCTAGCGTGCGACACCTGTTCCGAGATATGAAAAGATTTAATACCTACAAATGCAGTATTATTTAAAATTTCATTATTAGTATAACAAAAAGCATCCAATAGTGACTAAGCACTTGGTTTATGCAGATTAGTTACAGTTAAATTAAAAACAATTTCTAAAAAATGGCGGGGAAACGAATAAAGTAAAAGCGAGAACAATGGTTAAGAAGCGCACCAAAACAAAGACGTGGAGCTGTCACGTAGAGAGATGTATACGTGGTGTTCTTTGCTTGGTCTGTCATTTAACGTGCGAGGACAGGCAAAAGTATGGTCGCTACTAAAATAAGATGGATTGTACGGACGCATTATTAAGCATCAAACGATTAAAGTCACTAAAGTTCTGTTTTTCACCTGCGGAATCTTCTTCATCTGTAAACGAAGAGCACATTTAAGTAAATGAAAGTAAAGCTATAAGTTGATACGATTGTGTTTCTCTTTTCCTCCTAACTTAAACTGTATGTCACCTTATTACAAAAAAAAAATCATACTATAACTATTTTGTTTGTTGATAATTTAAAAGTTCGGAATCCAAAACATACACATTTCCATAAATCGATAATATCATAATATTGTTATATGTTTTGAATTACTACAAATTTTTATTTTATTTTTCAATTTCATGTTTTGTTTTCGTGTTATTAAAATTTCATTTTTAGGATTTAAAGTTGTTTCGCCTGCTTTGTTTCTCTTATTAAAACTCAAGGATTCTTCTGAAGTTATCTTTCAAATTTCAACAATAAATTCTAGATGACCAAATAAAAGATTAAATCTATAATACACGACACAATTAAATTATTTTTTTGCATTAACCACTTGTCTTTCATATTTTTAATAATCATGGCTATAACTGAAATTCCTTTTTTGGGATAATTTATTCAGAATGTAGCATTCCATTGCATTCCAAAAAATAAATTACCAGTTACAATGAAAAAATTGAAAACAATTCCACATATTCCATTTTTTGATGGGAAAAAAAATACAAATCCTTTCTTAAAATTTATTCCACTTCCCAAACGTAGATGAATTGATAGAATGAATAGAATCCACTATATTACTAATAATACAATTTTTTAATTCTATCTAATTTATCATCCCATTAATTTTTAATTTACTCGTAATTATTCATTTTATTTAGTACATCTCTTAAGAGAATCACCAGTTACATCTACTATATTTACGTTGCTGATCAGATATTCAGATCTATGGGTCGTGTACTCAGATATGTTCATAATAAATGATGACTGTTTGAGTAACTTTTTGTCTTGATCCATTTAGTTCATACTTTTCTGGTTTTTTTTACTGAGATCGGACGGTGTTTGCTTGATTAAATAATTGAAACACATCTTGTCCGAGAGGAGCTGGCAACCGACAGAGATGCTGGTTGTTCACATTATGGACTGGTGAAACCCACTTTGACGGACACCGGATCTATAGGTTGTCAGTTAACATAGGCACGTGTCAAAATCTCCTCCAATACCTTTCTACCATATCACCTTCACTTCCTCCTCCTTCGCTACACTTACCCTTCAAGTATAAGAGATAGTAAATCTGCAAATACACCAACAGTATCATTAAATTATCCCATAGATCTAGCTAAATATATATTTATATATATATATGTACGAGTAGTATCATTTTAAATTTAAATCACCACCCGAATAGACAATTATAAAAAAAAAAAAAATCATATCAGGAATTGAAACTTGTCATTCCCATTGGAACTTATTCTTTCCACGCCCATAATTATTCCACTCATTTATTATTAATAATAATATATATTGGTCTTCAATAAGTTTTTACCAAAAGAAGAAAGAAATTACGTAATGCTATTTCTAAAAATAAAAGTGCAATGCACTTGATGAGCCAGGTCTAGCTACCTAGGGTTATAGACCAGTATAGGGATAAGATAAATTTGGCAAATTTAATAAAAAGCAAAAAAAAGAGGCTATTATCAAATATCAAGCATAAAAAAAATATCATTTATTGATTTTCTCTCTCTCTTCTCCTTCATCATAAATCTAGGGTTTCTTAAGAAGTTCCCCAACAATCTGTATCACAACCTCTTCCCAAAATCTCTCTCCTTTATTTATTTTTCCTTTTATCTCTCTCTCCACCATATTTACACATATATAGAGAAACATATCAATCCAAGCACATACACATACGAAAAGAGGGTAAATCTTGAAATCTATCTTCAGTTTTAAATGTTGATCCGTTTTCTATTTAAAGCAAATAATTGTTTCTTTTGTTTCTTGTAAAAGTCAAATCAAAGATTTTCTTCTTTTCCAACTCTATTGATTGTTGCTGTTGATGTTCTTGAGTAATTATTAATCTATCTCTGATCCATCGAATTAGTTTTAATATCTGGATACTATTCGTCTTATTTAAGCTAAATAAATTTTTAATTTTACTTGATCTAATTAGATCAGACGATTAGGATTAAATAAGAAAGTAAGGATGGTGAGGGGAAAGACGGAGATGAAGAGGATAGAGAACGCAACGAGCAGGCAAGTGACCTTCTCCAAGAGAAGAAATGGACTTTTAAAGAAAGCTTTCGAGTTATCTGTCCTTTGTGATGCTGAAGTTGCTTTGATCATCTTCTCTCCAAGATCCAAACTCTATGAGTTCT
The DNA here is from genome assembly GCA_000218505.1 of Schrenkiella parvula. Lineage (NCBI taxonomy): Eukaryota > Viridiplantae > Streptophyta > Magnoliopsida > Brassicales > Brassicaceae > Schrenkiella > Schrenkiella parvula. The sequence goes on along the minus strand of CM001193.1, from coordinate 10,597,622 downwards.
CTAGCTCCAGGTACATACATGTCTTTCTTATCCTCTCTTTGTTTATCAATCTACTTGTGCTAAAGATCGATTTGATAATCCGATTCGATTAGGGAGTTAATCCAGTCCAAAATCCACAGTAAATTTGATATAAAATGGAAAAAAGAAAGAAGAGAAGATCGATTAAATTTGGTTATGTGAATATCAAGGTCGTGAGAGAGTGATTCAATGGTAGTTCTTGTTATTAAAATAAAGAACTGATCGAAGAAAGAAAATGGAGTACTTTTATAGGATTGATTGGTAGTAATCAGATTTACATGTCTCTGCAGCCTATGTAATGTATGTATATATATGTGTAGCCATCTACTTCTCGCTGTAGATGAGTTGATCTTTACTACTCTCTCTCTCTCTCTAATGAGATCTTTTTGATATGAAAACAACTTTAATTTATCAGATACTTGATTTTTACCCATTTATAACAAAGAAAAGTCAATGTTACCTATTCTATATATATCTAGTTAGTTTTTACTATGTTGCAATATATATGACTTTTTAGCATCGTGTCATTAATTACTCAAACTAGGCCTATAAATATTATCAGAATGATAAGCCATACTTGGCAGTAACGATAAGTTTCCTTATTTAGACATGTGTACCATGTCTCTCAACATATGTATTATGTATATACAAGTGTGTGTCTGGGTGCGTGAGTTTGGTTTTATCATGGATTTCTGTTTAGTTAATAGAATATAATAATATTTATATATACATTAATAACTATTTTTACGCATGTTTGGTATAATTGATGGATTACGGATTTATGTGTGAACAGGCCTGTCTAGGCATGGGGAGTACACATTTGTATTCTGTATATATGTGAGTCTCCTTACATGCATCTTCTGTGTATGTGTGTATGTAAAAATGTGGCAAACAAATAAGCATTTTGCTTCACTTTTAACCCACAAACGCTTTACTTAAGCAATGTGAGTGAAGGAGTCAGCGCATGTGTGTAGATCAGAATTATTTTCATTCTTTCTATGTTTTCTCTTATTTCTTTATTTATCATCGAGTTTTAGTTGTACTGATTTGTTTTCTATGAATAATCTATGATTAAACATGGAGTAAAAAAGATTAGGCACTTAAACAATATACTTGTACTATGTGTCTTTTGAACAAAGCCAAGAGAGGTTAATCACAATAAACTAGGCATTGTTAACCACAGAATCATAGTTGTTAACGCAGTGCTTAATGATATTTTAAGGGTGAAAAGCTTATTAATTTCAATATCCACCTGAGCATCCATGTGCATCTATATATATATACATCTGTCTGTCTCTGTATATGTATATGCATATTGGTGTATGATATTTTTTTTGAAGCGATATTGATGTATGATGTTGAATCTTAGTTTGTAAACATATATTTATCGTATTTGTAAACTATTTAAGATATGACCATCGAAACATTAGATCATATCGCATATCCTAATTTTTGGGAGCAATGCAATTAAACATTGATAGTTCCATGATTTTCTTTGTCTTTCTTTTCACATTATATGTAGAATAATCAGGTGGTGTGACAATTATTTCGAGAGAAATTAAGAATATAGCTATGAGTGACAATAAAACCGTTCTATATAATCAATAATAACCAGTATGATGTTTTAATTTTTTAGACGTCAATAGAAATTGATGTCAGTTATATACAAACTTTTTTTTTTGAATCTTATTATATACAAAATTAGTCTTTTCACTCACAAATATTCTAGTTTTAGAATTCTAAGATAAGACTAGTGTATCTTTTGCTTGTTGGAAGCTGAAGTGAAAATGCTTACGTTTTGACTCCATATTTTCGTTTCTTTGATTTGTATATTTGAATATTTTCAGCATATCAAAAACAATAGAACGATATCAGAGACGAGTCAAAGAAATTGGAACTAACCATAAGAGAGATGATAATCTTCAGGTAATCAAAACTCTTTCTCAATCTTTGATTTTAATTATGCTTAATATTAATTCATTCGTATTTTGGGTTTTACATACTATGGATGAATAGTTTTGTTTTGTATTTTAAATGTTTCACCGACTATACTACTCTTTTTTACAGCAAGCAAGAGGCGAAACATTTGGCTTGACGAAAAAGATTGAACAGCTAGAGATATCTAAACGGTTTGGAACTCGTAATATCCTGTGAGAAATATAACTTATTATTATGAGTGTTAGGAATTGTAAGACATTTTTATCTTATAATCATTGCAGAAAATTGCTTGGAGAAGGTATTGATGTATGCTCTATTGAGGAGCTGCAACAGTTAGAGAATCAGCTGGAGCGAGGCTTGACCAGGATAAGAGCTAAGAAGGTATTATTTACTAAAAAAAGGCCTCATAATATCACACAAAATGTTCATTTAATAAGAAAACTTAAAATATCGATTTATTCATACATACACTCACTTATCAAATATTATGCGATTTTAATATTATGCGATTTTAATATCGATTCATTCATACATACACTCACTTATCAAATATCCTCGTTTTTTATGCGATTTTAATTAGAATAGTAAACTTAGATGACATACTATGTGTTATGTTTACTTGACATGATATAAGTAAACACAAACAATGTTTTATTAGTATGCAAAAACGTCATATAGAACAACATTCAAAGGAAAAAAAAGAGCAATAATTTGTTCTATTAAACATATCATGCTAATTAATTGCGATATGTGGCGTTTTCATGCATGACTATATCATTGATGTCCATGTGCATGGTTTGCATGGCTTCACTATATCATATTATCATCCCCAAGATAATATTACAATATATGAAAATTTTGCTTACATCTATTATTTGTATATTCAATTATTTTCAGTACCAATTACTCCGTGAAGAAATTGAGAAGTTCAAGGAAGAGGTAAAAACAAAAATCACCTTTACCTAGTTTCTTTCCCTAAATGTTGTGTACATATATATAAATTACGCAAGAAAAATTCTCTTTTCATTGTAAAAATCGTAGGAGAGGAAGCTCATTAAGGAAAACAAAGAGCTGAAGGAGAAGGTATACAACTTTATTTCTTTAGTCACAAAATGCTATTATTATGAAATGTAGATGTTTTCTGATTAATAGTTTTGGTGAATTGGTGTAAATAAAAGTGGCGTGTAATGGGAGCAAATATAGTAGCATCATCATCATCGACCTTATCATCATCAGAAGTGAACACGGATGACAATAACAATATGGAAGTGGAGACTGGTTTGTTCATTGGACCTCCTGAGACAAGGCAATCCAAGAAAATCTCTCCTCAGACTTAATGTCACAACTTACAAAAAAATAAGAATGTTTATTAATGTATGAAGTCTTTTTTTAGCTTTTGTTTTTCTTCTATATTTTCTGTCCAAAAATTCGAGATGTCAATAAATCTAAACCTAGTGTATTTAACTTATTCTTGGTCAAGGAGTCAAACTTCAATGTAGTACCTGTAAAACATTTTTTTCTACCATCCTAGACAAATATCCTAATTAGACAAATATCCTAATTACGTTTATAAGTGTTTTTTTTCCTTTTTAATCAATACGAAAAGAATCTTGACAAATTGAATTTTAAAAAATAAAAATATACCCGTTTAACCCGTTTTCTTAGATTAAAATACGGTGGAACTTAACTATGCAAACTCAATTATTCCGTATTAATTATCCAGCCAATCACGTTTTTCTAGATTCTTTTTATATTAATAAAAAATACTTATAAACGTAACCTAAATTAAATAGCAATCTAACATCACAAAAAACCATATTAGTACATTAATACCGAAAGCAAAAATTGGTCATTCATTATGATTTCTGATTCTTCAACCCCACAACGAACTCCGATTTTCAAAATACCGAGAATACATTGAACAAATCGAACTAAACCGAATTTGGTTAAACCATTAGTTACGTCAAAATCAATAATTGTCCAAAGAGAATAAAAATGTTTAAAACCTTTTGGAGTGGGGTCCACGACAATAGTTAAGATTGAGTCCTGTCGCTTTCCTTTGCGAATTTGGTTCTGTACAGACTTTAGACATTTCCTCCTCTTTTTCCACTTTCTTTCCTTTTTTTGGTTTAGATTGCGTTTCTTTATTGCAGTTTCTATATTCTATCTCTTCACCACATTAACAATGTATTATCCCCTTTGTAAAACATTCAGTGCCGTGGGTTTCGATCATTTGCCGATATGGGTTGCATCATTTCTTCTCGGAAAAAGAAACCGGCAACAAAAGGGTCGCCGGAAAATCCTCCTCGCTTCCACATTCCTCCATCAGAGACAATAATGGCTGATGATGATCAAACCCAAAAGGTCTCAGAATTGTTGAAGATGAGTGATAAATTAGGTCTAGGTCCCAAGGAGCTGAAGAGAGAAGAGAGCATTCTTGTTGTTAATTCTCATCCTCGCTCATCAGAATTAGCTGCCTCCGGTTGGCCACCCTGGCTTATATCCGTCGCTGGTGAAGCTCTTGTCGGTTGGATTCCTCGCCGTGAATCTCACTTCGAGAAGCAAGAACAAGTCTCTCTCTCTCTCTCTCTCGCTCTCCCCTTAGTGATTCTCTTTTGACGAACAGAATTCTCTTCTCTGTGTCTGCAACAGATTGGAGGAGGAACATTCAGTAAGGTGTTCAAAGCTAGAGATCTTCTCCACAACAAGACCGTAGCTTTGAAGAGAATCCGGTTTGATCTCAGCGACTCAGAAAGCATCAAGTGTATAGCCAGAGAGATCATAATCCTGCGCAGGCTAGATCATCCTAATGTCATTAAATTGGAAGGGTTAATGCTTGTAGACTGCGATTCCTCTAGCCTCTATATGATCTTTGAGTACATGGAACATGACCTCTTGGGACTCTCTTCATTACTCGGTGTCGAATTCTCAGAGCCTCAGGTACTGTTTTATTGCTTCTATTCAAAAGCTTCGTAGCCATCAATCACGTCTCTCTTCTTCTTCTTCGTCTTCTCTGTCAGGTTAAATGCTACATGACGCAGCTCTTAAGAGGGCTTGATCATTGTCACACTAATCATGTACTTCATAGGGATATAAAAAGCTCGAACCTTCTCATAAACGGAAATGGAGTCCTCAAGATTGCGGATTTTGGGTTATCAACGTTCTTCGATCCTCACAACAGTGTCCCCTTGACTACCAATGTTGTAACTCTATGGTATCGGCCTCCCGAGCTTTTGCTTGGAGCTTCTCATTACAGTGTTGGGATCGACTTGTGGAGCACAGGCTGTGTAATAGGTGAATTATACGCTGGAAAGCCTATTCTTCCTGGAAAAAGCGAGGTAAAACATTACATTCCCATCAGTCTTGTCCTTACCAGATAAGCAAAGTCTCAGACTTTCTGTCAACTGCAAAAGATATTCGTATTCTAATGTTAGACAGACCAACTGCAAAAGATATTCGAGTTGTGTGGATCGCCTTCAGAGAATTATTGGAAAAAGCTAAAGCTACAGCTTTTGACTCCACTGAGACCCATGTTTCCATATGGATCAAATATAGCAGAGACATTCAAAGAGTTTCCAGATCCTGTTATTTCGCTTCTAGAGACTTTGCTCTCAATAGATCCAGATTTTCGAGGCACCGCAGCTACTGCACTCAACAGCAAGGTACTTGGTTTTGAACCTGTATATCTTCCTCCGTAAAATGTTGGTTTGTTGTTCTTGTGATTTCAATTGATTAACCTCTTCCACCGTGAAACAGTACTTGAACACTGAGCCAATGGCTTGTGATCCATCTTCTCTACCAAAGTACACTCCCAGTAAGGAATTCGACATTAAAATGCGCGGTGAAACTAGAAAACAAGCTTCACAAATTAGAAGAACAGACGAACCTCAAGCTGTCCAGCCAATTCTAGCAGATTCTCTTCTCACAAAGCAGCTTCAGGTATCTCTAATCTTAGGTTTCTTGGTTTCTTGAGTGTTGGCAGAAATTCAAAATAAAAGATGATGTATATGCAGAGAACGTGTTCAGATTCCAAGAGCAGAGACAGTTCATACACAAAGTCTTACGAGGAAGACGACACTTCCAGTATACCCGATGATTCTCCTAGACAAATGCAAACAGCTACGGACATGACAACCGAGGATGAAACTGGAGCGGAAGTCTATTACACGAATCCATCTAGAGAAGACCAGGACATAGGTGGACCGATGGATATGGAGGATCACATACCTTGGCCACTGAGTCCATCTAGAGTTAACCCAACAGCAATTCTGCCTAATGTTTACGAGAATGGGACATCTTCGTCCCGAAGAGTAGGCATCAGGTACACTCTAATCGAGGATTGTACTGTCAACTAGATTCAATGGGGGAAAAAAACAGATTCAAATACAAAATAACCATTCTTGAACAGTATTTTGTTTTTATTCCTAAAAAAATGCAGAGCATAACTCAGCCGTCAGAAATCTTATCAAAAAGATACAAGATATAACTTTAATTTAAATTTGTTGACCAATCCAAACCACCACATTATTTGAAGATCGGTTGCCATTGAAGGGTTTCTCCAGCAAACATTGGAATGATATCTCCAAAGGAAAAGGAGAAAACCTCTGGAACCTTCCAAGGAGCTTTCTTCAGTGTGATCTTTGACGAGTTTCTCGGGAGGCCATAGAAATCAGGTCCATTGAAGCTTGTGAAATCTTCCAACTTGTCAAGCGCACCAGCCTAAATGTTAAAATAGTTAGAAGCTATGAACATAAAGAGATCCCAAACCAGGAAAGTAAACTGTTTGAAGTTACAAAGTTCACCTCATCAAAGACCTTGGCGTATAAGGACAAGGCAACAGGAGCACTGTAAATACCAGCACATCCGCAAGCTGATTCTTTTCTTTTCCGTTCATGTGGAGCACTATCTGTACCGAGGAAGAACTTCTTGCTTCCACTAGTTACGGCTTTAACAATGGCTTGCCCTGTAGAATTGAAGTAAGAGTAACGACTTCAGAAAGCAGCTGTAAGAAATGAAATCTTAATGTTCCAAATGAAAGCGAAGAACATACGGTGTATCTCTCTTTTGAGAACGGGAAGGCAGTAGTTGTGCGGTTGTAAGCCACCTTGGAAAAGAGCGTTCCTGTTGAGGAGGAGATGTTGTGGTGTGACTGTTGCACCCACAAACCCTAGAAGCCAACAAAAGGGTATGATAAGCCTAGAAGATTAACAAAAACCAAAAAGAAATAAATGAAAGATAAGATAGTTACAAAACCTTCTTTGCAAGATTCAACAAAGTTCACAGCATCCATGGTAGTGATGTGTTCCATCACTACTTTCAGCTGAGGAAGCCGTTGGATTAAAGGCTGCAGAACTGTCTCAATGAAGATTTTCTCACGGTCAAAGACATCAATACTCGGATCTGTGACCTCCCCATGAACCTAACCAAAACATTCCTCAAACAAGAAATTTTTAAATACAAAAAGACAGTCTAGTGTGCTATGTGATTTATTTACCAGCAAAGGCATGTTTTGTTTGACCATCTCTTCTAGTACTGGCAAGCATTTTCCAAAGAGGTCTGTGACACCATCTTGAGAGTTGGTTGTGGCTCCGGCAGGGTATAGCTTTACCGCATAAACGACACCACTTTCCCCTGAAAACGAGTTTATATATGCCATAAACTGAACTGCCTCAAGTAGAATGTCAATTTGATTGACAAACATGGCAAAGGTACTTACGGGCAAGCTTGATCTCATCAGGATGGGTTTTGTCTGTCAAATAAAGTGTCATTAGTGGATCAAAGCTACTCCCATGTGGCAAAGCTTTCATTATAGATTCACGGTAAGTAATGGCAGCAGCAGTGGAGGTAACAGGGGGCTTCAGATTCGGCATCACAATTGCTCTCCTAAAATTACTCGCACTACACATACACAACCCATTTCCCATCAGAATAAACAACAAAGGTTCCTTAGTAAACACCAATAACCAACAAAGCAGTGATGTGAAAGAAATACAAAACCCACAATTAAATGCCATTAAGAAAAATCAGACATCAAATTGCAGGAAGTTATATGACCTGTGGGGAACAACAGCCTGGAGAAGCTCGCCGTCACGGAGATGAAGATGCCAATCATCAGGTTGAGTGATTGTGAGTTCCATTCTAACTGCTCCCGGCTTCACTTTCTTACAAGATGTGTGAAACTTCAGTTTCTGAGATCCAAATCCCTAAACATAAGGAATAAATTATCACAATAACTTTTTCAGACGCACATGGACAACGAGATGATTAAATAAAATCTAAATTGGGTTCACGTGGATTGAATAATTTGAGGTAAACAAAACCAGACTCGAGAATGGAGGAGGCACAGTACGTACACTACAAGGAGAAACAAAAGTCTTTATCATCACAAGACGTTGCAAGATTCACCTGTTTAAAAGGACAACAAAATAAGACATTCAACAAGTGACCAAATGGACGAATTCTGCATAGCATCACAATCAAATTAGATTTGTCTTGCCATGACATAGAAGAGAGAAACAAAACACAAAAGCTCTATTCAATAGAGACTCCTAAGCTAATTCGATGTTCATTAGAGTTGAACAAAGATATTACAGCACAAAACGTCTTGCTAGAGTTCCATTTTCTGAATTTATAAAGCCACACGCGAAAAAAGCTGACTGACAACAAAACACAACCACATTTCTAAAGCTCATTTAAACAATTAGTCGAACACCTGATCCGCAATATATACTACCCTTTATCTTCTACAACAAAAGTTAATGAATCCATTACAACTTCCTCTCAAGTGCTTATAAACGAAGAAAGACAGTTTCTGAAACCCGTCTACAACAAATTTCATAGTCATCTCAACCCCAAACCAGTTTTTGCAAACTAAAATTTCAGAAACTCACCGATTAGAACAGAGACACTTTTGAAATCGAAAACAGTGATGGAGAAGAAGATGCCAATGATGGAATAAAAGAAGAAAAATAACGCCGGTGACGAAGATCCGACAAATAGACGTGAGAAGATGAAAGCGAGAAGATGAAAGCTTGTACTAGCAAATGTAATTTCTCAAATAATATAGGGGCAAAATTGTAAATGTAAAATCCTGTGTGGAATAAAAGAACAAGAATACGCAAATTTTCAGAGAAGAAGACGAAGATGAATAGAAGCATTTGTGAAAGAGAAGCAACACGGAAGATAAATACTTTCTTGTTTTCTATCACAAATTTCAACAAAAATACAGTATAAACAGAATAAAAATGAATATTTCAAGAGTTGAAGTCGTAATCAAAATAAGAGATTACTGTTAGAAGCATCATCCAAACTTGTACGCAGAGAGAACACTTCCATCTTCAACGAGGCTCTAAATCAGTAATCGATGCGTCATTAACGGAAAAAAGAACAGATCTTCCTTTAGATTGACTTGATTCCAATCCCTCAGATACCTTGTCCAGTTCGTGTCTGCTTCGTGGGAAAAAACTCGGTAGGCGAGGCACTGGTAGAGTGATTGTGTTACTAGTGAGCATCAAGATGATAGTTGATAACATTGGACGCTCTTCTGGATTGTCTTGAACACATAATAGTGCGATATGGATGCATCTAGTGACTTCATTACTCTGATAATTCCTTCCAATGGCCGGATCCACCAGCTCTAATGGTGACCCGTTCCTCCAAAGCCTCCAAGCCTAACACAAATGAACATATCAAGAACCCTTTTTGCATATGTTTAAAGATATTTAATTTCCGAAAGTTGAAGTCTTTATGCTTACATAGGTGACCAAGTTTCCAGCAGTACTAGTTTCATCCATCTGGTAGACGCCACTGTTTTTCTTTCCACTTATAATCTCAAGAACTAAGACTCCAAAGCTATAAACGTCAGATTTCATGGAGTATTGACCTTGCATTGCATATTCAGGAGACATGTACGCGCTGAAAAACATACAACCGAGGTTAATATGCAGTAGAAAAGGTTTAACCAACTTTGTGTGTTTTCATCTATTGTGAGCAGAAATTTACTAGGTTCCGGCAATTCTGCTAGTATTGCCTCGAGTTTGTTCCATTCCAAAGATCGTCGACAGTCCAAAATCAGAAATTTTTGGGTTCATATTGACATCTAAGAGAATGTTGCTGGCTTTGAGATCACGATGTATGATTGTCAGCTGTGAATCTTGATGAAGATATAAAATCCCTCTCGCAATCCCTCCAATGATATTGTATCTCTGAGTCCAGTCTAGCTGACTTTGCTTTTCAGGGTCTGCACAATTCCATGTACAATCAATCAATTCAAAGCTGAAGAAGAATCCTTTGGATAAGCAAACTATTTAAGAGGGAACCATACCGAATAGAAAATAGTCAAGGCTTTTGTTGGGAACAAACTCATATATAAGAATCTTTTCCTCTCCTTCCAAACAGAATCCAAGAAGCCTAACCAGATTCCTATGTTGAAGTTTCGACACAAGAACAGCCTCGTTCCTGAACTCTCTTATCCCTTGTCCTGACTTTTTTGACAGTCGCTTCACAGCTACTTCAGTTCCATTTGAAAGCTTACCCTATATACCATTGAATAAAACAAACATAGCCGGTTATTTTCATAACCTATAAGTAACTTAGAAAAAAATGGAAAACAGAGACCTCCTTACCTTGTAAACGTCGCCGAATCCACCTTCACCGAGCTTATTACTCCTCGAAAACTTGTTCGTTGCAGCCTCAATCGTCTTAAAATCGTATTGCGTTGAATGTGTAGTTGAAATATCACTATCAGCTGCAAAGCAAGGGTGTATTAGTTATGCTTCATGGTTCCTTACTCTTGGCAACAAGAGCTAAAACACAAGAAACTAACATTCAATCTCATCAGTTCTTTGGTATGTTTTTTTCTCCGGCATAGGCAAAAAGCTAGAACAAGCAGTATCAAGACGGTAACAACAGTTGGAACGGTAATCGCCACGACAATTCCAGCTGAGATTCCTTTGCTATCTTCTGATAACACAAAAAATGCCATATATATATCAATTCTTAAAATCATAGATTTTTTCAATTGAAAAACTTACCACTGTCGGTTGTGATTACCCCATCATCTACAGGTTGCGGTGCAGCCATAGGAGGAGGAGGAGAAGCCACTGTAATATTATCAAAAGCTTTAGAGTATTTATACAATTCCCACCGGAAAAAGCAGCTTGGCCGCATAACAACGCCTCCTTGCTTCTGACCACAGCATGACTGGTAGTCCCTTGCGCTTTGTTTCAGACAGTTATCACAATCACCAGGGGAAAGATCCGGCGTGCAATGCACCAAAGCGTATATATCCTCGAAACTTTTCAAGTGTGCAACATCAGCTGCGTAATGGTTACTACTAGACGATGGTGTGCTTCTTGCTGTGGAGGCTGCATCAATTATACCACCTATTAATCCTTCCCATATTTTCGTGAACTCTGTTAGATTTGAGTTGATATCTCCAGTGTTGAAGACCAAACTACGCGGGTCTAGATCTGCAGTTCCTAAGAAAGAAGTGTTGGCGTAGCGGACAAGGCAAAGCGTGGGATCACCTGGCCACGAATAGGCTTCTGTTTGGTTAGGACAACTCTGTATCAAACCATCAGAAGCGGTCTTGATACAATCAGAACAATCATCTGGATCTGATCCTGGGATGCACATCCCTATTGCGTAGACCCGGTTCGGTTCTTGTCCGATGGAACCGTTGTAGAAGAAGCCGTCTTGAGCCGTGACATTGGAAGGAAGAGAAGAGAGGATGAGACGGCGATTTGCGTCGAAAGTGCTGTTGGGCCTGAAAAACCCATTGTTCATACAGTTTTGTGCTGAAACTGAAGCAACACCGAAGCTTATGAAGACAAAACAGAGGATTGAAAACAAACTCCTCTGCTTCATTTTGTCTTTTAAGAAGATAGCAAAAGCAAAATCTTTGTCTTTTTAGTATTCAATGCATCTGTTTGTTTCTTACAGCTTTAACAGCAGATATAAGTTTCTATTGTTGAATTCGTCAAACCGATAACATTGATTACCAAACATGCAAATGCTGCCACAAAAACGATAAGTCAAAAGTCAACGTCAATAGTAATGTGGAATTTTCAACAAAATTTTCATAAATTGATTTATTTTGTAGAAACCATTGACGAAAAGAGAGATGGATTATTGGGCTAATCTACTTTCTGGTCCGTGTCAATTATATGAATCACACCGAACCCAGATTCTTCCAAACCACTATTGTCTCGAAAGTAACCCAGTGCCGTGCGTAAGGCTTAAGGCGAGAATATAATATATTTCTGTAATTTAATATCAAATATTTATTTCATAAAAATTAGATATTTAATATTTATAAAACTATATGAAAAACTGTATTTAATATTTCTTTTAAAGAATATAGACTATATAGTTTACTAAACAAAAATATTCAATATTTAAAATTATCTATAACAATATTATACTTATTTAATTAAATATATGTTGATTTAAAATAAGTTAAAAGGTAAAGTTAGAAATTTATAACTATAATTTTAGAAATAAAAACATATGAGCCAAAGAAAAATATTTCTTTGATTCAAAATTTGAGAAGGATGAAGACAAAAAACAAGTGAATAAAATAATTTAATGAATATAGATGAAAAATCAAAATCTCATAGTCCAAAATTGCATGACGTGTAATAGATTATGTAGCACAAATAAACTTATAGCAAAATTATTGCTTGGATTTGAAACTATAAAAGATTTCTAGATACAAAAATTTAACCAATTGAATTAAAAAATTTAAAATTGGGGACCTAAAGTATACGATATAATCTAAAGCATTGATCTTGTTCTCGGTCATCCTCTGTTTTTTCCTTACAATCAAAAGATGTGTTGTTCTTGTCTCTGTTCACGCACAACAGTGCTTGGACGAAGGATCTTTAAACCCAAACAGCTTTTCCAACAACAACAACTTCTGACGTCACTGCTCAAAGCAACTTCTTCTACAATGCTTCTCTAGGAAGATCGAGACAGGATCAATGCTTTAGCGATATGTCTTCCAGGTACTGAAACAGAGGATTGTTCAAATTGCGTCACTACCACTTCAGAAGAACTTATCAAGAACTGTCCAAACAACACTGGAGCTTTTCAGTGGTCATCTAGCTTCAACTTTTATTAGTACAAGATGTAAGCAGATCAACAGACATAGATTTGCGCTTCATTAGAATTTCTTATTCTGAAAGCAATTAAACACTTTCTAGTTTTCTATCACAAATTCCAACAAAAATACAGTATAACCAGAATTCAAATGAATATTTCAAGAGTTGAAGTGATAATCAAAATAAGAGAATACTGTTGGAAGCATCATCCAAACTTGTACACAGAGAGAACACTTCCATCTTCAACGAGGCTCTAAATCAGTAATCGATGTGTCATTAATGGAATATATAACCGATCTTTCTCTAGATTGACTTGATTCCAATCCCTCAGATACCTTGTCCAGTTCGTGCTTGTGTCGTGGGAAAAAACTCGGTAGGCGAGGCACTGGTAGAGTGATTGTGTTACTAGTAAGCATCAAGATGATAGTTGATAACATTGGACGGTCTTCTGGATTATCTTGAACACATAAGAGCGCAATATGGATGCATCTAGTGACTTCATTACTCTGATAATTCCTTCCAATGGTCGGATCCACCAGCTCTAGTGGTGACTCCTTCCTCCAAAGCCTCCAAGCCTAACACAAATGAACATATCAAGAACCCTTTTTGCATATGTTTAAAGATGTTTAATTTCCGAAAGTTGAGGTATTTATGCTTACATAGGTGACCAAGTTTCCAGCAGTACTAGTTTCATCCATCTGGTAAACGCCACTGTTTTTCTTTCCGCTTATAATCTCGAGAACTAAGACTCCGAAGCTGTAAATGTCAGATTTCATGGAGAATTGACCTTGCATTGCATATTCAGGAGACATATACGCGCTGACAAACATACAAGTAAGGTTAATATGCAATAGAAAAAGGTTCGACTAATATGGTTAAACCAACTTTGTGTGTTTTCATCTATTGTGAGCAGAACTTACTAGGTTCCAGCAATTCGGTTGGTATTGCCTCGAGTTTGCTCCATTCCAAAGATCGTCGACAATCCAAAATCTGAAATTTTTGGGTTCATATTGGCATCTAATAGAATGTTGCTGGCTTTGAGGTCACGGTGTATGATTGTGAGCTGTGAATCTTGATGAAGATAAAGAACTCCTCGAGCAATCCCTCCGATGATACTGTATCGTTTAGTCCAATCTAGCTGACTTTTTTTTTCAGGGTCTGCTCATCTCCGTGTATGATTAATCAGTTTAAAAGCTGAAGAAGAATCCATGGAATAAGAGAAACTATCAAATGGAACCATACCAAATAGGAAATAGTCAAGGCTTTTGTTGGGGACAAACTCATAGATCAGAATCTTTTCGTCTCCTTCCAAACAGAATCCGAGAAGCCTAGCCAGATTCCTATGTTGAAGTTTTGACACAAGAACAGCCTCGTTCCTGAACTCTCTTGTGCCTTGTCCTGACTTTTCTGACAGTCGCTTCACAGCTACTTCAGTTCCATTTGAAAGCTTACCCTACATACCATTGTTTGAAACAAACATCGCCTGTTATTTTTCATGACTGTATAGTAACTTAGAAAAAATATGGAAAACAGAGACCTCCTTACCTTGTAAACCTCGCCAAATCCACCTTCACCGAGCTTATTACTCCTCGAGAACTTGTTTGTTGCAGCTTCAATTGTCTTAAAGTCGTATTGTGATGAATGTGTATTTGAAACATCATTATCAGCTGCAAAGCAAGGGTGTATTAGTTATGCTTCATGTTTCCTTCTCTTGGCTAAGGGAACAACAAGAGCTAAAACATAAGAAACTAACATTCAATCTCATCAGTTCTTCTTTGGTATGTTTTTCTCCTCCGGCATAGGCAAAAAGCTAGAACAAGCAGTATCAAGACGGTAACAACAGTTGGAACGGTGATCGCCATGATAATTCCAGCTGAGATTCCTTTGCTATCTTTCTCTAACAAATACAAAAACAATGCCATATATTCAATTCTTCTAATCTAACAATCATCATTTTTTGTTTTCAATAGGAAAACTTACCATTGTCGGCAGGTTGTGGCACAGCCACAGGAGGAGGAGAAGCCACCGTGAACTTATCAAAAGAAGCCTTAGAGAATTCATACAATTCCCACCGGAAAAAGCAGCTTGGCCGCAAAATACGGCTTCCTTTCTTCCCAACACCGAAATCCTGGAAGTCACTTGCGCTCTGTCGCAGACAACTCTGACAATCACGAGAGGAAAGATCCGGCGTGCATTGCATCAATACATTCATATCCTGGAAAGTTTTCAGGGCTGCACTATTCGCTGCGTAATGGTTATTACTAGAGAATGGTGTGTTTTTCTCTGTGGAGGCTACATCAATCATACGAGCAACTAAGTCTTCCCATGTTTTCGTGAAATTTGCTAGATTTGAGGTTAGATTTCTACCGTTGATGACCATAGAACGCGGGCTTAGACCTACAGATCGTAAGAAAGAAGTGTTGGAGTAGCGCACATAGCAAAGCGTGGGATCATTTAGCCATGTAAATGCGTCTGTTTGGTTAGGACAACTTTGCATCAAATTATCTGAAGCGGTCTTGATACAATGAGAACAATCATCTGGATCTGATCCTGGGATGCACATCCCCATTGCGTAGACACGGTTCGGTTCTTGTCCGATGGAACCATTGAAGAAGAAGCCGTCTTGGGACGTGACATTGGAAGGGAGAGAAGAGAGAGTGAGACGGCGGTTTGCGTCGTAAGGACCGTTGGGCCTGAAAGTCCCATTGTCAATACATGCTTGTTGTGCTGAAACCGAAGCAACGCCAAAGCTTACGAGGACAATACAGAGGATCAAAAACAAACTCCTCTGCTTCATTTTTTTCTTTTGTCTTTAGTATTCACGCATCTGTTCGTTTCTTACCAGCTTTAACACTAAATGGAAGTTTCTTTTCTCCGAAATTTCTAATGTTGAATTGGTCAAACTATTAACAGTGATCCCACAAACCTTCAAATACGGCCATGATAAGTCAAAAGTCAAGTCAATAATGATGCAGAATTTTCAAAATGAAGAACACTATCCTGTCTTTTATTGTTCCGATTCAGGGATTAAAATTAATCAAAAGAATATAAATATAAAAAAATACATATATATAGACTTATATTATAAAACACTAAACATCGAAACCATAATAACATTTAATAAAAAAAATCATATAAATATCAATATATAAAAATTGAATTTTATCGATTTTATTCAAAACTGAATATATTTTGTTTGTTTATGGCTTGACTTTTCTAATGTTCTTTTTGTGTAGTTCTAGATATCGACGTTCTAAATTAGGACAAAATAAAAGACTTTCACACTAATATTTTAATTTAGCTTTTAAATGATTAAAATAAACAAAATAAATCTCAATCACAATCATCCAAACCACTCTTTTCTCTTCAGTCGTAAATCACTTTGACCAGTATTTTATAAAATAATGCTCCTACTTTTTAATTACATCCAAAATTAACATCCATGTGCCCTAAGTTCCTAGCAAAAAAAAAAGGTTCAAGGTGATCTCATCACTCAGGTAATCGAAAACCTTCGTGATCAGAAGAATAAAAAACAAATATGTATCATCTCGAAAAAATGAGTCTTAACAAGAGTTTCTTCTTCTTTTTCTTGATCATCCTCTATTTTAATCCTTACAATCAGAACAGGTGTTGTTCTTGTCTTTGCACAAGCACAAGAGTGCTTGGACGAGGGATCTTTCAGACCGAACAACACTTTCAACAAGAACCGTCTCCTTCTCCTCCCTTCACTTCCTTCTAACGTCACTGCTCAACACAACTTCTCAACAATGCTTCTGCTTCTATACCGAAGCTTTTCGAGACAGAACCTATGCTCTAACGATGTGTATTCCACCTCCGATGGATTTATCAAAAACTGTCCGAACAACATCGACGCTTTTCACTGGTCTGGTGGTGACAAAACTCTCTGTTTCGTACACTATTTTTTTTGGGTAAAATGTTAAATTTTATATCATCTAACTTTGTGACAGACCGGAATAGAAAGACCGAAAAACTACAAATGAAACCAAGTTACAACAGAAAACAAAAAAAGACAGACAAAGCTCGACAAAAAGACCTACGCCGAAGCAAACCAAAAGTTTCCCGACAAAGAAACACCGATTCCGAACACTTAAACTCTTTGGCTCACCAGATATTAACCTGCGTCAGATTCTTCCCAACGTATGGTGGATTCTGCTTCATCCAAGTACTATGAAGCTGAGACCAGACCTTGACAACGACGAATCCGGAGATAGGTTGATGATCTACACGATTATTCAGTGTACTTCTGATATATCTCATGCTGATTGGAACACTTGTTTGAGAAATAGCGTTGGGGATATCGGAACTGTTGCCGTGGGGTCTTGTCACTCGTCTAAATTGCATTTTCCGGTGAGAATTTTATTATTTCTACGAAGCATTTCGTAACATTTCACCGCCGTCTAAGAAAGGTGAAAAAATCCAATTCATGAACATTACAGAATACCATATTTCTCTTTTGTCCTGTTCCACATAGTGATATGGTTTCCAGTTTTGATGTCGAAGATTCTAGGGTTTTGCTTACAATCCGAAGAGAGGCTTCTCATTAACGAGTTTGTTCCCAGTTCAAGCCTTGATCATTTCATATTCAAGGTTGCGAAAGCAGAGCATTTTTCTATCAGGGCTAATTGGAGTCCGCAGTACAACATTATCGAAAACATAGCTCGAGGGATTCTCTATCTTCATGAACATTCTTGAGATCATATGTGGACAGAAGAACAATAGCTTCAAACCAAATGGTGTAGCTTTCCATGTAAGTAAACTTGCGTCAAGAAACGTAACTAACAAGCAATCATTTTCTTTTGAGTTACTGATTTTATTTATTACAAAAAAACGGTTTTAGGCCTGGATAAATTGGCGCGGGAATCGAGCACTGGACATTTTAGTTTCAGTGATCACAAAGAATGTTTCGAGAAACCAGAGAAATGCATCAACATATGACTCTTATGTGTTTAAAGAGAGTGTGATGAGAAGACCAAACATGAACTCGGTTGCTCATTGACTCAACGTAACTCTGTGACTCTTCCGGTTCAACACCTACATTTGTCGTTCAAAGTTATTCAGGTGAAGCTTCTCGGGTTCGCAGGTCAAGCTTCCAATCACTGAGCTTGAGCCACTTTGAAAGATTAGCTTAAACCGGTTTGTTATAGATTGATAATGTGAAGTTTTTGTTATTTTTGTTGATTATGCATTCATAAAATCTGCTTTGTAGATGATTCGTTTACATTTTTATACAATCTGTTTTGAGCCTGTAGATATATATATAAAAAAAGACTTATAAGTAGGATTTAACTCCTAATTTTTAAACCGAGTAAACCAACAAAACCGGAAATATTGGATTCGGCTTGACAAGAACATGATTAAGGTTCGGTTAGAGCCGAAATCTGTCTTTTTGTCGCAACAGGATGGCTAAGTTATCCAAAAAGACTGTTAAAGCCACTTGGTAGCCCCACATTGACGACACATGGGCAGCTCATGCAAAGACTGTTGATGACACGTGGCACTCTTTGATGCTCAGAAAAATTCCAAATATTGTCTCTAGAGTTTAGCACGGAAGTGTGAAACGTGAAGCAACCCCATTTAAACACAAGAACCAACCCAATACGCATCAGAAGTGCCCTAAATTCCAGGAAGAGAAAAAAAGGAAGATCCCAAAGGAAAATTTAAGCTAAAGCTTCAAGCAAACGAAAGCTCGATTTGGGTTATCTTAAAGTTGCAAGCTTTCGATTTTTGGTTTCAGTGTACGAACACGCAAGTCATCGTGTGAGATCTAGTTCCAAGCCTTGCAAAAGGGTGTCTCTGTATTTAGAGCTAATTTCTTCCTTTCATTATTCTGAAAAATTGAAGCTTGATTTTGGTTCGAGAAAAAGAGCAGCGATGTGTAGTTTGTCGGCCAATCTGTTGTTACCAACGAAGCTGAAACCAGCTTATTCGGACAATCGGGGTAATAGTAGCAGCTCACTCCTTGTCACCAATAGAAGATCCAAGAGGAAGAATCAATCGATTGTTCCCGTAAGGATTTTATTTTTTAATCATTTTGACAGAAATTTTTTGTCTCGTCATTCGATTTATTCTTAAGGAAATTTCAGTGTGATGGAGCTGATCCACTAGTTTCACAGTTTCCAGCTGTATATAGTTTCAATTTCAGTGTGATTGTCATGGTTCTCGATAGATATGAACATCTGAGATTCTGTTTCTGAAGAAATCCCCAAGGAACTTGAAAATTGTTTCTTATCTATCCGTGAATTCAAGGAATTTGAGTACCTACGAATGATTCCTAGATCAAAGTAAAGAACACATATTCGATTATCTTGAGGTGAATTGGATTTGGTGCAGATGGCAAGATTGTTTGGACCTGCGATTTTCGAATCATCCAAGTTGAAAGTATTGTTTTTAGGGGTTGATGAGAAGAAGCATCCATCAACGCTCCCAAGAACTTACACTCTAACCCACAGTGACATTACAGCTAAATTAACTTTAGCTATATCTCACTCCATAAACAATTCTCAGGTAAAAAAAAATCAGCTTTCTCTGCTCTTCACATATCTATAGACACATAAGAACATAATAGAGGTTGATTTATATCATCAGGCTCTGTGGTTTTAGCCTATCTCTGTATCCGCATCTGTGCATATGTCTAAATCTCTGTGATGTGTCTGTATTCACCAGAACATTACACTTTTCAACAGAAAGATTCGCATATAGTAATCCTGGAACATGAATGCTATTAAAGAACATTAAAGGGTTTAGTTTATAGGCTGTAGAGGTTTTAGCAATTTAGAGCCTGATTCGATGCTCTATGTAGTTGCAAGGATGGGCGAATAGGATATACCGAGATGAAGTGGTAGCAGAATGGAAGAAAGTGAAAGGGAAAATGTCACTTCACGTTCACTGTCACATAAGCGGTGGTCATTTCCTTTTAAATTTCTTCGCAAAGTTTCGATACTACATCTTTTGCAAAGAACTACCAGTTGTAAGTTTCCATAGTCAAAAAGTAACTTTTCTTCTTTTATTGGTATAACAAATGTTGATTACTCTGTTTTGATATATGTATTAGGTGTTAACGGCTTTTGTTCATGGAGATGGGAACTTGTTGAACAACTATCCTGAGTTACAAGAAGCTCTTGTTTGGATTTATTTCCATTCCAATGTCGATGAGTTCAACAGAGTCGAGTGTTGGGGTCCGCTTTGGGAAGCTATTTCGCCTGATGGTCACAGAACTCAAACTCTTCCTGAGACACAGTGCGCGGATAAGTGTAATTGCTGTTTCCCACCGGTTAGCTCGATTCCGTGGTCTCATAGTCTTAGTAATGAAGGTGTTACTGGTTACTCTGGGACTCAGGCTGATGGAATCTCTACTCCTAATCCGGAGAAACTCTAGTGATTTAACTGATATACAAGTTTTTTTTAAAACCTTTTTGGTGGTTTGTAAAGTGAAAAGGAAATGGAAGATCTTTCCTTTTGGTGGACCTAATATTGGTCTGGTTTGGTTTGGTGTATATAGTGTGGTATGGGAAAATAATGATTGTTTATAGGTTAAATAGTATTAAAGCAAGTTAAAAAAATGTGTAATGTTTTGTGTCTGCGCTCTAGTCTTCGACCATCACAGTAATGACGGTGTAGACATAGCGAAATCAAAGTAAGTTTAGTTTTTGTAGACCGTAATGGATACTACTATGAATATAAAAACGTAAACGAAATGGAATACTATTCATTAGAATCATCATCACCAAAGTAAAGTTAATATAAGAATAGTCGTATATTAGGACACAATTCGCCGATGTAACATGTGAAACCAAGGAGAAACGTGAAAGTAAAGAGGATTGGGAGTGACGGTAGAAGACTTGTCTGGTTCACGATACGAAGCGTATTGGCCACACTTTGCTTCTAATGATTCCAAATCATTTTCTTGGATTTATTTGGTCTCTTACCTCACAATCTTCTTGATTGTTAAACCAAACAAAGATGACTTTATATCTCTGACCATATTCCGGAAGAGAAGAAGAAGTAATATATAAAGAATGGGGCAAACGAATTATTGCTTTTATTAATGACTCATTATAGATTGGTGTGTGTGTTCGTAAGTAAATTACAACAAAACTTATATGATGATGTATAAAGGGAAAATTTGAATAAACATATACAATTTGAAAATTTTGTTGCGCATCTTGACGAACCCAGATCGTATTATATCAAAGGGTTAGATCTTCTTGCATCCGTGTGAAAAAGAATTTGTTTGGACTCTCTCTCCGTGTGAAAAAGGTTGTTGGTTGAGAAGACCAACTCAGAGGCTGCTGTTGAAGAAATGAAAGAACCGTTTATCTGTCTGTGTGTGTGTTTTAAAGATGTCTTCACCGAATTGTTGTTCTACCAAAGAATGACGACCCGATTTCACTATCCGTGTTCTGCGTAGAGACAAAAATATCGAACTTTTACCTCTGAAAAAAGTAATTTGAGCTCCTTACTAACTAGTGTAGATAAGTTGATTGTTTTACCTGAGATTTCGGGGACGGGAAGACATTCCAGAACCTTAAGGTTTCGTCTCCAGCTCCAGTTACAATAGTCTGTCCATCGGGTGAAACGGCAAGGTACAGAACTCGGTATGTGTGACCGGTCAGAGTTGCAATCTGAACCCAAAAAGTGAGATGGTTAACCATACAATTCACAATGATGGAGAGTTATATAAAGAGACAAAGGTCAGACAGATTTCATACTTTGGACATGGTTGGATATTTCCAGACTATGATCTGGTTTTGGGAGTATCCGTGCGTGCTAACCAATTCGTTTACGTTCTTAGACCAAGCCAGATTGCATACCTGTCATATGCACAAACATAAATGGTTATTAACCGTGAAATTTTTGGTTTATGTTTCGTGAAGTCATGTCAACTGTTCAAGTTAATATTTACCTGACTGCAAGTATCTATGGAACTTAAATGAGTATTTGTCGTTGTATTCCAGAAACGTATGCATCTATCAGCAGTCCCACCTCCAGAAGCAAGAAGCCCGTGAACATGAGGAGACCAAGCAATGGCTTTAACTGCTGCAGTGTGTTCACTATATTTCAGAACCGGTTGTGTTGAATGTTGGTTCCATACAAAAAGCTGCAAACATTTATAAACCATTTTTAGCCCATGTTGGCAGTTAAAAAAGAGGAATATTAATTTAACCGCAAATTTAGAATATGGTATACATACCCGATTGTCGTTTCCACCAGATGCTAATTCTCTGTTATCGTAAGACCACTTGAGTCCGCATACTTCAGATTTGTGACCTGTCAATTTACTGACATGATCTTCTTGACAACGTATGTCTCTCTGAAGAATACTCTTGTCTCTGCTACCAGATGACAGAACCGATGAGCTCCATGCCAGGGCTCCAACTCTTAGACGATGACCTTCCATTGTTCTTGTTCTCTTGCAGCGTGACGCATCCCATATCTGTCAAAACACAATTAATTGAATATTCCATAGATAAAGCATCACAAATTCCGCAAATCTTATCTGTCAAGCTTTTATATACTTTCCATCTTAACCGCAAAGGGTTTACACAGAGGACACTGTCTGAATATACAAACCCTTGATAATGCTTTATCTGAGCATATCTTATAATGAAGGAAAACATCTTTGTAACAACCTCCTGATATTGTTCCACTAATGGTCAAGATTCCGGTAAAAAGAAATGGCATGAACTATCTTTTACAATTTACAGTTACAGCATGATTGGACCATATATATGGACTGTAGTTACTTTCCTTTTGATCCAGATGCAGCCACATGAGAGTATATCTCAATGGACAGGTTACTTTGCAATTTTCCATCCAGATTCAGAAATTTGAAAAGTACCATAAAACACATAGGCTAAAAGTTTATATCAATGGACATAAACAAAAAGTAAACGAGATCTAACCTGTACTTTCCCGGTACTAGTTCCAACAGCCAGATGAGTTCCACGAAACGCCCAACCGACAGAGCAAACGCTATCATCAGCCCCTAGATCACATAACTTAGTTACCTGTTGAATTTCAAGGGAGATATCAACATCAAAACAACTCAAAACTTCTGCAACGACATGCATAAGCTAAAAAAAGGTTTCTTAGGAATTTGCAAGTGACAAAAGGACTCACCTTGCTGCTACAAGCGTTCCACAAATACACGCAGTTCCCTAGTCCCACCGCAAGAACATTTTGCGGAGACCAATCCACGAGATTTAAATAAAAATCATCTTGCAAGGCCGGTGCATCTAGTACCTGACAACACAAAGAAAGTCTCTGTTATCATCGGTAGCAACATTGCTCACACACAAATATCCAAATCCAACAACAAGAACAAGCTCCGCACATCAACAACCACACTCAAAGCTACTGGAAGAACAGTAAACAACAAGCATTCTTCAATCAAGGTTTGATCTAAGATCAGTCTAACCTCAGGACTCTAATTCTAGACCATCATAGAACAAAACATCAGTAAGATCAAAGAACGTTCCATGCATCGATGGAATCTAACAATAAAAGTCAACGAGATCGAGAATATAAAGTCTCACAAACCCAAATCTATAAACATTACACAAAAATCCATCGAAGAAACGATCAATGCCACACAATGCACATCTACCTCAAAAACACAAGACATGATCGAGATCCATTGTCATAAATTCGACGATCGACATCAACCAAAAATCCCCCAAAAAGAGAAATTAGCAATGCACGATACCCAGAATCGGACATAGAAAAAAAAACCCACCTTATACGGCGATCGCGACACCTTCCTCATCGCCTTGATCGGACTATGGCTAACACCAGGAGCTTCATCAGAGACGAAAGGCGAAAAAGAATTCAGACACCGATTTGTCTCCGTCTTAAACCGAAAAATATTCCGCGACGAAGAGAACCCAGTGATATCCCGTTTCTCCGGCGTCTCGGGACCGAACATCGCCGCGCGCAAGAGGGTCGCGTAAGAGCCAGCGCCGTCCTCTTTCCCGTCTTTTCCCGGGGAAGGAGCGAGATCGAAGAGCACGAAATTGGATCCGGATCTACTGGGTATAAATCTATCAGAGTATATAGACCTTGATGGTGATTGAGATTGGTTGGCATTGATTAGACGATTGATTCGTGACTCGAGTGAGATGGTCGGAGTATCCATCGATGGCGATAGATTTAGCTGAGAAGAAGAATTCGCCGTCGGAGTCACATTGCTTGCGGT
The DNA here is from genome assembly GCA_000218505.1 of Schrenkiella parvula. NCBI lineage: Eukaryota > Viridiplantae > Streptophyta > Magnoliopsida > Brassicales > Brassicaceae > Schrenkiella > Schrenkiella parvula. The sequence goes on along the minus strand of CM001193.1, from coordinate 10,573,349 downwards.
AGGATCTTCCATTAAGAGTTTTGACTTATTATTTTTTTCTTCTTCTTCTTCTTCAGATTTAACAAAGGCTAAAGAGTGTTGGAAACAAACCTCTGTCCTTTTATTGATTTTTTGTTTATTTTATCCTTTTATTTTGTTTTTACTTTTTCCTTTTTTTTTAATTTCCTTCCCGGGAAATCTCAGGGAAACAGAAAACGACATGTGAATTGATGCGAAATTAAGAGGTTGATCAGGTTGGTTACGTCATGATTAAATCTTAATCGTTAGATTTTTTGTACTTTAAAGTTTTAATGGGCTTAAAGCTAGGCCCATATAGGTTTGCCTAAATATTTATTATTTTTATTAACTCCACTTTCACCCATTTTCTTTAGATGAAGTTAAATCTTAGATGGCGATCCAAAACAATAAAAGAAAAACTTATAGATCTACTGCGCCAACCAAATTTCTTTTTTTCTAAGATAAAATTAGATCTGATGAATGTGATTATATATTTTTTTCCAAAAAAATTGAGATAGAAACCAAATGAAAACAAAACTTAAATTTAAAATACTAGAAAAGAAATCAATCGGATAAAAAATAAAATACTTATAAATTTGTACGAAATTGATTAAACTACATTTAATTGCATTTTTCTCTTAATAAAAGAAACTGAAAATTTTTTAAAAAAATCAAAATATTAGTAAAATGAATGAATATTAGAGCAAGTTGCAAATTGGTAATGTAGAAGTGATTAGTTGTTTTTGTTTTTGTTTTATCGTCTCACGTTCTGAGATAGGTGATTTGTTTTTTTCTATAACGTCATTAAATTAAGACACTAGACAGTTGTAGCAATGAAGGAACGAGATTTGTACAATAATAAAAAAAAAAGAGAATCAAAACAAATCAAAAAGAAAAAAAGTTGAAAGAAAGTCCATGTACGATGTTTGGTGAAAATAGCGTTCACGTTAACAATAATAGCGTTATTAGCTAACGTCTAAGGACATGTCCCTTGGTGATGTGTGGAGGATGAAAATTAATACTATTAACTTTTCATAATATATTTTTGTTCACGAAATCAGAAATATATAATATGATACATCAAAACGGAAAAAAAATACAAATGAAAATAATTTAACTTTCAGTGTCAAAGTTGGGGGAACTATCTGAAATTTAAAAATTTCGTAACTTTATTGACCATAGCATATTATATATACCAACGTAAATAACATATATAGTACCATTAAAAGAGAAAATGCTCCATTCTGTAAAAGTTTTCACTTTTGCAGAGGGAAAAAATAAAACAAAAGATTCTAGCCGTTTACAAAAAAAAAAAAACTTATGTGAATTTTCATTTTGGATACATTGTAACTAATTATGTAAATATATATATATATATATGTTAAGAAACTCAATTAACACAGAAAAAAATGTGGGGGAAAAAAATCAGAAAACAAATTATAAAACTATGGATAATGATTCAAATGAGTGTTTTTATACCTATCATCGGGCATTATAGGAAGAGTTCTAGTTCCAGAAGCAGTAGGAGCCCTAACATGACCCACCATTGAAACCTGAAGAGCTTCTTCCTCATAAGCTCTTCTCTCCATTTCTTCTCTCTCTGCTTTCTTCTTCCCCTTCACCAACATGGCCACCACCAACAACCCCAATAGAAACGCTGCAATCCCCGACCCAATCACACTCCCCACCGCCACTTTCCACCGGCTTAACTTTCCTCCTCCTCCGCCTTCACTCACCTCCGTCGATGGCGTCACCATCCCACCACCACCACCACTGTCATCTTTTCCTCGAGCATCTGTCTTCGCCACGAGAGCGTAATGCCCTTGTCTTGTTCCTTTACAAACATAAGGTGAAACTTGATCACTAAACGTTGTGTTACCGTTGCTTGTGAAACACGCACACAAGACTGATGAGTTCTTTTTCGTCGTTTTAGGATTAGGGTTAGGGTCACCACTTGACTTGCTATTCAAGAAATCGATCAAGATTGGGTTTTGATCGGTACCAGCAACGTTAACCTCGAAAGGGTTTGTGGCTACACCGTCCGGATTAGCGTTGTAAGCTAATAGACCGAGGACCGGCGACGCGAGCTGGTAATAGTAACCGCTTAAGTTATAACCGGTAGAGTAGATGGAAGACCAATTTGAACCGAGGTTTTGTCTAACCAGCATGACTCTCTCCGGGCATGGCTCCACCGTCACGCCAGAGCCAATGTGAAACTCGCCGATAATGGCACCGTATCTTCTCAAACTCCCGCACCTTAACTTGACCGTATCGATTTCTATACCGGAGAAATTAGAAGGGAGATGGATTTTCTGTGTGGTGCCTGTGTTGAGATTTAGCTTAAAGTTACTAATGGTGTAATCTCTGATCATGAGATCTAGCAGATGTGTAGATTGGATTGATTGGGACTCAGATTGGTGGAATGATAAGAGAAGTGTGACGAGAATGATTGTTATAGAGACCTTTGATATACAAAAGGAAAATGAATCCATGAGAGGATGAAAGAGATTCTAGGGTTTGCAGAGGAAGTGAAGAAGAGTAAAGAAAGAAATGTTTGATTGTGTTTTTAATTTGTGGGGATGTGTCTTGTAGACAAACATTATAAACACTTACACTTCATTTGTCAGAATTCTCTTTTACCTTTTTTTAGAAAGACATGATAATTATATAAATTAGCATATGACCGTTCTAACGTAGAGGTTTGAAATTTAAAATGCTTTTTTCTCTCATATCAACAAAAAAGCGATTGATCAGTCTAGTGGAGGAGAAAATTGGGTTAATGATGATAGAGGCATGGGAAGATGATGATCATGATTACTCCTAACCACACAGAAAAAAAAGAAAAAAGTTTACTCTTGTGTTAATTATCATTCAAAATAAAGAAATATATATATATATATATATAGTAATTTATGTTATACAAGCAAAAAAAGAAGAGAGACATTGGCGTGCTAATATTCGTGACTTTTTCTCTTTTGTGTAATGCTAATACCTTTGTTCTGTCCTTTCATTATATGTGTTCTTGACTTTAGTTCTCTCTTATCAATCAATATAAAAATATTTTACACACCATTTTACATATTTTTACACCCAAATTCACACTATGGCACTACTCATAAATTGTTTGAGTTGTAGAGCATAATTTATCGGTTAAACGGTGAAGATCTAATAACCGGGCTTACGCTAATCGATCTTAATTAGCGGTTAAGTCAGAGAAGAAAGGGTTTGTAATTGTAAACCTTCTTCGCTAGGAGTTGCAGAGAGTGGAGTCTAGAGAACCAAACATAAATAAAATTAGCGGTTATATAACTAAGTGTATATTTTAGACATGTACACGTTTGTCATATGGTTTATTTTTTTGTTATAATTGTTGTAAAGCAATAGAAATAACAAATTGTAAACTCTAGAAATTTGATCACAAGAATATCCACAGCGGTAGAAAGTATATGTACCTTACATCTTGAAGGTGAACCACATATATCATGTGTGACTTTTTCTAAACCATTTTTTTAAGTTGTATTTGAATTCCAAATCTTAACAACAATATTATAACTGTTCAATCCATTTCTTTTACTAGTATTGTACTGTTTATATGTTAGAAAAAAAAATTAATCCTTACTTTATCTGATTTAATTTGAACTTGCAAGAATCGTTTTTTTTTTTAGTTTCAGTTCACTATAGAGATTTTTTTAAGAAATTTAAAATTTGATTGACATATAGAAGGATAAAGCTAAAATAAAATTTAATTTCGTTACGGGCTATATCAGTTTAAATAAATTATCATTTTACCTATAAAATGGTGAAGAAGTATTCATAAAATATTTCTCTTATTGCTTACACAATACTTACAAATCAGAAAACATGTGAAGGAGGAGAGAGCTAACATGGAAGATCTTAAATATACAGCACCAAATCTATTTTGCTTCTGACAAAACCCATTCTTCTTCTTTCCATCTTCATCTTGTTGAAAAAATCAAAACTTTATTCTCAGATTTCCATGTGGTGAATGTAAAGAGAGTAATTAAATAGAAGTACTGTGTATATGAAGATGTGTACCTCATAGGGTTCAAGCTTGGCTTCCTTCTGGCAATGTGATCAACCGAGAATCGGAGTCGTACACCAATGCGGTTCCACAGCTAAAACCGCAAAAAAAAAACAGAGATGATCAAAGATTCAAATACTATTACATGTTTTAGTTTTGAAACAAGGTCTAAAGCTAAAATCTTACTTGGTGCATTTGACAGCGTTGGTTTTGCCACCGCTGGAGATTGACAGAATTGTTCCGAAGAAGGAGACATTCTCCGTTCCACAATTCGGACAAGGACCCTACCGAACAAAAATTGATAGAAACAAGAACATTCATCAAGGACTCTTGTTGCTATTCTTTTGCAATATGAGTCATGGTTTTTTACCTTCAAGATCACGAAGTCTTTGATGATCAGTTTGGTGATCGATAGAGCCAGATACACAATCAAAGGTACAGCAGCGAACCACGTGAATATGAAACTGAATGGTTCTGGAAGTTCCAAGATGTATGTAATCTCAAAACCAGTGACATCGTCCAGGAAGAAAAACCTGAGAGCACACAATTGAAAGAAAATATGTTAGCAAAGACAAAATCTGGGGTTCAAATGATTTGAATATTCTAAAGAGAAGAAGAGAATTGGTTATAGAGACTCACAGTCCGAGAGCAACAACGGTTGCTGGAACATTTAGCAAGAGCATTTTGAAATAATCTACGGCGAGATCACTATACACCTGCATTGAGGAAATTAGCAAGGCTGTAAACTAAGTATCTTTATATGGTATATAACCTGAGCAATGAATCTGATGTTCTCTTTACCTTTTTACTACGGAGACTGCATCTTGGACCTTCACACACAATCTCGCTACCATCCATCTATAGAAGCAGAAAGAATCATAAAATTGAAGCTTAGATGAATCTTATTAGTATATGTCTATTTTTGAGTGAAGCATAAAGGAAGTGGAACCTTTAGTTTCAGTTTCAGCTTATCATATTCTTGATCATTCAGGATTGGATTTCCAGAAACATAAGCCATTGAAGCTTCCAAGAACCTTTGCTCATCAGAGCCTGCATTTCATATAACAAACCAAAGATTGAGGACTTTCTTCTAAGAAACCTAACAACGATAAAAATTTTGATCATAATTGATTACTTAGCATCACAACACTGCTCCCTTCCCACATCAACTCCTCCTTAAGGTTATCAAACTCCTCATTTGACATGACCGCTTTGCCATCATAATAAAACGACTGCAAGAAAGAAAGAAAGAAAACACAATATAAACAATGCTCAGGATCTTGGAGATTTGCTAAAAAAGGATCGCTGATGGTTTATGTAGCGTTACTTGCATGGCTTGGAGAAACTCTTGTTCCATTTCACCAATCGATTTCTTCTCAGCCTTGTTGATGCTACAATAAGGCATAATATTGCTATCGACGTCTTCTCCTCCCACTTGACCTTGACGAAGACCAAAAAGACCATATTTCAGAACTTAATAGCAAATATAAAGCTGATACCTTGTTATTGCAAATTTGCAACCCATTAGTTAGACAACTTTTGACATTGTAGAAGTATAAAATATAGAGAGAAACCCCAAACCTCGAAAGAAAGTCGAATACAAACAACCTTTGCTGAAAATCGAAATTATTGAATCAATCAAAGCCTTGAATAATATGTCCAATCTAAGAATACCATCATTGATAGTTGAAATTTAACAGAGTTTGAGTCTTAATACTATAATTTAGTTACTGAAAACATTTGAGTGATCAGTACTTTCAGTCTTCAGACCCTGTAACGAGCGGAAGTTTCACTATAAATCCAAAGTTCCAACTAAATTTGGTGCCACAAGTAATGAATCTACCCTGATAAACTAAAAGGCTACAACTTTGGGAAAATCAATTATGAAAAAAAACGATTAGAAGGAATGAGTTCGAAATCGAGACATAAGAGGCAAAAATGAAGACCTGATTGCTCGGTGGTGGCTTTTGCAGGCAACAAGAAGACTCTTTTTCTCAAGGAAATCGATCTTCCAGGGCTGAGCTGAGCCCATTGAGTCCTCGACGACGACGACGGAGGAGAAGGAGAGACAGAAGTGGTGGGTTTGCGAGAAACGGCGGAGAAAAGTCGAGGGCTTGTTAAACTGAACAACATCTTGCTACCCATTTTCCCCAGGAGAAGAAAGGAGCTCCTTTTCCTCTGTTTTCCGGGAGGTAGATGAACCTGTGGTTGAAGATGAGAGTTACTGTGAGCTTCAGGTTTGTTCTGATTTTTTTTATTATTTGTTATATTTATTTTATTTTTAATTTTGGAGGGAAGAAATTATGAAGAGATAAGAGAGGTGTGGAGATGAATTTCTAGGCAGATCTCTGATCATTTTTTTCCCCTCTCATCTTTGAGAAAGAGAATATCCACGTCAGCATTAAATATCCACCTTTTAAAATTAAAAACACAAAAGTTATTAGTTTATAGACATTTTTATTTTATGCTATTAATAATAAAATTGTTTGTAATTTTTTTCCACATTAATATTTTAAATTAAATAATAGTTATAGATAGTCATAGAACTAATAAACTTGTAGTAATTATTCACTTTTAGAGCTTTAAACATAGTGAGACTAAAGAAATAAGGGTTATGGAGTCTGAAAAAAAAATACAATGTAATCTAGTTTCCTTTTGTCAAAAAAAAAACAGATAGTTACTCTTGTTGAAATTGAAACCAGTCAAAATGTTTTAGTAATTAATTGGTTTGAATTTTTTTCAAAAATACAATAATATGTGGATATTTTATACTGGTAGAAGTATTAGGGTGGACACGTGGAGAGACGATTTAGGCACGTGCACACGGACGCAGATGAAACGCCACCAAGTGTTGACTGACTTTGATAGCGATTTTGGTTTATTCTATTGGGCCTCTTTATCTGGGCTTTTGGGCTGGTGAAACCATCAGTCAACCAAACCATCATCTTCCGTTGACCATGAAGTGTGTCACTCACTTACTTACCTCTCCTTCACAATATCACTAACCACCCGGTAGCTCAACATCTTTCTTAATTCATTTATCTTTTCAATGAAATATTTGCTCTATAAGAAAGCCTTTTGCACGTTTCATTTACTTTGCAACAAAACCAAAAGAGAGAGTAAGGAGGAAACACAGAGCAAATCTTTTTTCATATCCATATTACTCTGTTTTTTCTCTGTTTTAAGCTTCTTTACTTACTCTGTTTTAGCTTTACAAGAAGACAAGAAGATGGTTGCAGTTGAAAGAGTTGAGAGTTTAGCAAAGAGCGGAATCAAATCGATTCCGAAAGAATACATTCGTCCAAAAGAAGAGCTCGAGAGCATCAACGACGTCTTTCAAGAAGAGAAGAAAGAAGATGGTCCTCAAGTCCCCACCATCGACCTACAAGACATCGAGTCAGAAGATGAAACGGTGCGTGAGAAATGCATAGAGGAACTGAAAAAGGCGGCTATGGATTGGGGAGTGATGCATTTGATCAACCATGGTATATCAGTTGATCTAACGGAGCGTGTGAAGAAAGCCGGAGAAGAGTTTTTCGGTTTGCCCGTGGAAGAGAAGGAGAAGTACGCAAATGATCAAGCCACCGGAAAGATTCAAGGGTATGGAAGTAAATTGGCTAACAACGCGAGCGGACAATTGGAATGGGAAGATTACTTCTTCCATCTTGCTTATCCTGAAGACAAGAGAGATCTATCACTTTGGCCTAAGACACCAAGTGATTACATGTAAGCTTCGACTGTTCTACTTAAGAAAAACAAATCTTGATTTTGGTTGTATAAATTCTTTTGATGATTGTAGAGAAGCGACGAGCGAGTATGCAAAGTGTCTTCGTTTGCTAGCAACAAAAGTCTTCAAGGCGCTCTCTATCGGTCTAGGCTTAGAGCCTGACCGTCTAGAGAAAGAAGTTGGTGGTTTAGAAGAGCTTCTTCTACAAATGAAGATAAATTATTACCCGAAATGCCCTCAGCCTGAGCTAGCACTTGGCGTGGAAGCTCACACCGATGTAAGCGCCTTGACCTTCATTCTACACAACATGGTTCCGGGTTTGCAGCTTTTCTACGAGGGAAAATGGATCATTGCAAAATGTGTTCCTGATTCTATTGTGATGCACATCGGAGACACGTTAGAGATTCTTAGTAATGGGAAGTATAAGAGTATATTTCATCGCGGGTTGGTGAATAAGGAGAAGGTTAGAATTTCTTGGGCTGTGTTTTGTGAACCACCAAAGGATAAGATTGTTCTTAAGCCGTTGCCGGAGATGGTGAGTGATGAGTCTCCAGCTAAGTTCCCTCCAAGAACATTTGCTCAACATATTGAGCATAAGTTGTTTAGGAACGAACAAGAGGAATTGGTATCTGAGAAAAAAGATTAAGTTTGAGTCTATCTATGTAAAACTCTATGTTCAAGTTTCTCTGTTCTTTTTCTTTTTTTGTCTTTATCATGTATCATTGAAGATGTGATGACATATTTCTATGAATCATAAGATTTGTAACGAAGGTAAAGGAAGCGTTAGTATAAACGAGTAATAGAGAATATACATGTAGCTCTATGAACCACATGTTGTATTAAGAGCTTGAGAGTATTTCTGATTTACATTTTGTGTTTGTTCTTTTTTTATGCTACTGAATGTAAAACGAGATGCCGAAGAAAGCAAATTGGTCTTATTATGAGGAAACTGAAGAATCCGGTTTGCTTTGCCTTCTTTCTCCTTCGTCCTTGTTCTACTTCTTTCGATTTCAAATGTTAGCTTTGCGATGGAGGATTATTCTACAGGATCAGGCTGAGAAGAGAACCAAATCTGAATGTACAAAAGGAGTTGATGATGATGATTCCAGTTACTACAAAAGCTTTTTCTATACCATCAGCGAATGCCTAAGCTCCTGCCGAATTAGAACAACAATAAGATATAAGCATTTGTTGTTCCATGGCACCGAAATAATGAATCCATACGATTATAAAACATTCTCGAAAGATAGTGATTGCGTAATTGCTTCATTAGCTTACCTACTAGCTGTCCTTCGTTGGTTTGTTTCAGGAATTATTCCGCTATGACCAGATTGTATCTGTTGTCCAGCTGAAGAAACCGTTTTTCCAGCTGCCAGTCTTGTTCCCTGTAATGAACCAGTATCGATTAAAGAACTTAAGACACCTCAGGTGTAAGTTGTTGCAAGCTACATTTTCTTTGATAAGTTTAGAGCTTACCTCATTCCCTGCTTGGAAAGAGTTCACTCTATTTTCCTTGAAGCCCTTTTACCAAGAATGGATTGCAACTCAGTAATTAGACTTGGAGAATGGGAAAAAAACAAATCAAAATAAATTGAGTTTCACAAGCTGCACCTTTGCTTGCGGAAATCTTGTGTGAGATCCATTGTTTTGCTTGAGCTCGGATTTGATGGAGAGCTACAGGTTAATAAACAGGGTCAAGAAACTATGAGTATTCAAATAACTAGAGTATGTTTAAGAGAGATCATACGTCAGTCAAACCATGAGCTGTTACCTTGCTGAAAAGGTCTGTTGGTAAATCTGGTTGAACTTTCTTTTCGGAATGAAAACTAAACTCCTGCGTTGCATTCAGAAAACAATATTCATCCTCATCAGGAAACTTCATTTACAAACATACAGAAAATCAAGCGCAATGAATAAATTGGTAAGATTACCATACCAAAGGTACTGTTGTTTCTCGCTTGCTATTTTTAAAAATGCCCATGTCTCCTCTGCTTGAAAGTATCTGTTTGGCAGAAAGAGTAAAAACCCATATTAGGTGCGAAAATTATAATGCAAGCAAATGAGACTCGAGAAAGGATAGTACCTTCTTGTTCAGAGGACGAGCTTTAAAAACGTGTTTTCCCTCTGAGACATCATGCTTAGATATATTCATAGCGCTTGGTCTGCAAGAGAACTAAACTTTTAAGTTCACATTCACCACGAACACAACTGGAACGAGAAATCAAGCAATCCTTCTTAATCTTCTATGTGATTTTATAAGTTACCTCCTACTTTCCCTGTTAACACCGTCAAGTGCATCAGTTATATTAGATTTGTCTGAACCCTGTCAAAAAGAAAAATTTCAGTTTTTTAAGGATCAAGTTGTTTAGATGAGAGAAGAACTTGTTAAGATCACAGGACATGTGATAAAACTAATATAAAGCAATACTATTGCTACCTTAGACGCATCATTCCCCTGATTAGTCCTTGTTGTTGCTGCTGAAGAATGTTGCATAGCCCTTTCTGAAGTCTTTAAATGGAATTCCTGTTAAGAAAAGTCAAGAAATATAATCCAACGTCTTACACCAGATTATTGTGTAGAAACAGTATATCAGCTGACACAAATTCATTTCTGCTACTTACTTGGAACTCAGGTAGTTTAGGAGTGCTCTTTTTCCGGATGGGTAATGAGGGAGCATCAAATATCTAGTGATCACAAACGAGCTTAAGTTGGGCCAGGACAATGAAATTATTTCTAGTACACATTTCTTAGTAGCAGATACGAAGTTACAAACCTTTCGGTTAAATGGACGTGCTTTGAATCTATATACAGCTGTTGAGTCCTGTTCTAACTTGGCATCATTCTTGTGCCTGAAATAGTCATTAGCCAAACATCATGTAAGAATTCACCTTTCTCGTAACAATTTACTTTCAGCAAACATTTAGATTCTAACCGTATCCTGTGAGCCCTCTGCGATGTAGCAAAATCAGGCTCCTGTGGGATAGTAATGTTTGTCCTGGCATGCTGTGAGTTTCTATCAAGAGTTGCATCCTGCAAAACCATTTAGCAAATAATTAAATGATTTATATCTCAGTAAGAGCTTCATTTTCACCAGAAAAGATTGAATATTCCATATACAGACTCTTTTTAGACTCAATACGTAGATCAAGAGTATCCAAGCAACAGAAAGCAAACCTTCTTGGGTATTTTGTGAACAAAACTCATCTCCTGCTTTGTATCGGCAACCTGAAACAGAGAAAAAATGACTTTTACTGCTACTAGTTTCAGCAACTAATTTCAGATAAATCTAATACATTGTTAAAAGGAACTACACACTGCTTTAACAATGACAATCACTCTACCTTACGAAGAAGACCTCCATCAAGCTTCTGTCTTTTAGCTGCTTGAACTTCGGTCCCAGATGTCCCACATAAGCCTTTCTCAGGAATTTGATCTACTTGCATATGGAATTTACTATACCAGCAAAAGATGCTACGTATTAGGTGAAAAATAATAAGTTGGCAGAAGAAAAGTACCAAGATTTTTTACATGCTCCAACAGTCACCTGGCATTATTTTGTTTTGCTAACTGACTAGCAGTTGGTCTCATTAACGTTGAGCTCCTTGGAGTTGGTCTGATACTTGACTTAGCTCGGAATCTTGGTTTATCAATGGGCTTGTGATTGCTAACCGTTGGCCCTGGTAAGAGTCGAGAAAGTGAGGCCACAAACAATAAAGTAAACACTAGATACCAAATGTGGTCAGAAGTAAGATGGACCACATCTAGAGGTATAAAGGGAAATGAAACTGATGAAACGTTAACTGATTTTCAAGATAATTAAAAAGCCGTATAATAAACTAAAATTGAACTACATGCATGCTCATGTTGCCATTAAAGCAAAGAATTTATCACCTTTGCATATTGGTCGATGTGGAACTTTCTTCAAATTACTACCTTGTTGGGAGAAAAAAATCCCAGAACGCATTCCATTTCCTGGACAAAAGAGAAGAAGATATTTTTAAGAATCTAAGCATATCATGTGGTCTTCAACTTTCTGCTTTGCTTATCCAACCCCACAACACAATCAACTGGAACACTACTTAAGAGATGCAGGTACGTAACCCAGACATCATATATTTAACCTGTCTTATTCAAATCTGGATGCTCATAGATTTCTCTATTCTTTTCACCAATATCTGTTGCGGCTTCCCCATTCTCTGATCTTGTGGATGCCTCAGTCTTGTCATCAGAAATCTCCTCGTTAAGTAACAGTTTTGTTACAAAAGCTGAAAATACAACAAGTTAATAGCTAAATCACCTTGAAATCTCTTATCGTATCGGAAATAAGAGTGCTCGCTCACTAAGGGAGTATGATTCCGAGACATCAAGGACGAAATGGCAAATGTAGGATCAAAACAGAATTGTAATCAAAGCAGATTCCATAACTATAGATATGGACTCCTGAACATAAGTAATCACATTGTAAATTAATTTTCTGGAAGGATACCGCATTGCAAATGAAAATTTACGATTTGCAAAAGAAGCCACATCTAAGATCAATCAAAGAAGCAAGAAGAAATTACGAAAATTACCTGAGCAATCAATCTCATTAAGCTTAAATCGAATGAACACTAAGAAAACTAGCAAAAAGAAGGCGAAAACGAGAACTTAAGGCCTAAAGCGTATGATGATACTCACGAGAGGGCGCGTACGACGGAGCAGACTGAAACCAGAACTCAGCGGCCTGAGACTCCGCCGGTAACTCCATCCGAGTGAAATCGTACCACCGAGCCGCATCAAACTCGTACTCCAGATCGATCTCTCTTACATCAAACACCATCGGCTCGATTTCCATATCTTCATCCATCTCCATTTCCTCTCTCTCTAAAAACAAAACCTCCACAGTCACTTTCTCTCTCTCTCACTCTCACTTTCCTTGGGGGAAATGTAAACAAGGCGCAGAAAAAATCACTGATCGTCTTGTGCAAAAACCTGAAGTCACCACATGGACTTGACCAGACAAAACCCTAATTTCTACAGAAATCTCTGACTCATTGGGTCTGATGATGATGAAGAAGAAGAAGAAGCAGGAAAGGAAAAAAACGGCACAAATTTCGCTGTTTCAGAGATTTTGGTTTAGTGACAAAACGGAAAGAAAATAATCAATTTTAATTTCCAGAAAAAACGCCAAAAACGACAACGTATTATACAAACAAGTCGAAGCACAAAAGCGTGGACGCTCCGGTTTTTGTAACGACTCGAAAATTTTGAATTTTAATTAAGAGACTACGGATAAGACGATAATACCCCTACTAGACTACTAGTGAGAGTGTGTGAGGGTGTTTTCGTCAATCCGAACCTATTTTGTTCCCTTACGTGGGGTGCTTCGACGAGGCGCGTCTGGGTCTGCGAGCTTTTCTTGACTTTCGACGAGACTGTTATTCCGGCGGGATCAAAAATTACCCTTCAGTTTTGTGTTTATCTACGAATATGACACTAACGGTTGAATTCTTTTGTCAGGTATGACCTGGCACATTGCGCTTTCTCAGTGAAAAAAAACAAAATTAAAATAATATTTATGGACATAATTTTCGTTCTTTTAAAATGGAGATTTGAAATATAGAAATGAACATTTACACTTGTGCAAATTATAAGATGAAAAAAATTCAATGAGGATAGGATAAACATTATACAATAGCCTTAAGATTTCTATTGATATTAAAATTGTAAACTCCAATTTATTTTACCTTGTAGTGTATGTGTAATGCAATAAACGAGAGGGATGATATTTTTCTTTTCTTTTTCAAGTAACATTTTCAAAATGATATTTAAGTAATGTTTAGATCATTATTTAAATATTTTGAAAACCAGTTTCATATGAAAATGAGGTACGAGTGGACAAAGAATGACGTTGACTGTGGATTTTAATAATTTATCCATCAATTTTTTTAAGCAAAACTTGTCATTTAATAGGTTGAATGGGAGTACACAAAGACCCAAATTTGTGTAAAAGAAAAGGACAAATTATCAATTTTTTTGTTCTTGGGGTAGGACAAAATTTTAAAATCTTTATATGTTTTTAAGGCATACGTTTTGTTCAAAGGGTTTTGGGGTTTAGGACCAAAGCTACTTTTGGGAGTACAAAGATACATTTATTTGGGGAGATGTTGTTTGAACATTTTCAGAGGTAGTAAAAGATCAAATTAACTAAAAATAGAAAAAGTAAAACTTAATACATATACATATATGCACATACAATCATATTATATTATGATATCTATCATTTTCATACTATTGTATTATTTGGTGTCCATGTTCAATTTAATTGGCCTCACATGATCCCCATGGCAATTCTTTACATAATCATAGATGTAGTTGGTCTTCTTCTGCTATATCCATCAATTAATATGTTCAAAATAATTTAAGTTCCATTCAAAATATTAAACTTTGTTCTGACAAGTTCACTTTAAATAAAATTTATTTGATTTGACATATTCAAGAGAAAGTAATATTTAGCATCAACATAAGAAAAGTAAATCATACGAAGATTCTCTCATTTTTATAGTTTCCCAATAACACTGCATATAAGAACAATCTTTTTCATTCAAGTCACACACATCAATATCATCAACTAGTACACATTAATTACAGCAAAAAAAAAATCAAGAATGGTGTTAGATTTTTCATCTGTTCGTACTGGTTAACCATATTTTTACTTGTTCTTTTTTCAAGGCTGTTAATAAAATAGATGAAAGAACCAAGGAGACAAAAAACCAGAGCTCTTTCACATCTTCGAGCTGACCTAAACTGTGTAAGAAGACAAGAGATGTTTCAGGTTAAAAGCAGAGAGACAAAAGCAGATCAGAGTTTGTCACGTGGGTTTTATTGCAACAATGCTTCTTCCTCTTTCTTCATGGTCTCCAGCTGTCTTTTCGCATACTTAGTGATGACAATTGTTGTAGCCACAGTTCCTAAAAAGCCGAGAATGTTGAGAACAATCTGTGTAACCGAGAGGCCATGTTCATCTGCTGCAGAAGATGCGTCTGCTAATGTCTTTACGAGATTCCCTCTGCAACACAGAAACGAGAGATCTCACTGGTCAGTGACAGTACAGGATCCAACAGTGAAAAAGGGACTTTACTTAATCTTCTAGATGGTAAATACTACTAGAACACAGGCTTAAACTGTTCTACAATCATGGAATGTGACTATATATGCTAAGGATTTATCGATGTAAACAGATTTTGGCCTAACAAAATGTTTTGGAATCGAAAAGAAGAGATAGAAACCTGACTTACGTATAGATAGCAACAAAAATCTCAGGCACCATGCCTAAGAGAGAGCCTGAGATGTAAGGACTGTACTTAACACGAGTTGCTACAGAAAAGTAGTTATAAAGAATGTAAGGGAATGGAGAAATCCGGATTAAAGTTACAGCTCGAAACTGGTGAAACCAATTCCCTTCACCAGCAGCTCTTAATATAACCGCTTGATCAGGATATCTTTCTAACCATCCCTGTACAATCACAAATAAACAAAAACACAAACAGATTTCAGTAATATGACAGTTTACGCATTCAAAATCACAAACGTAACAACATTGATCAAAGTGATCATTTGAAGAAACGAAAACAATGTTAATAATTCCTATTGGAGCGAGATAACCAAGGTTTAGATTCATAAAAATGCATCTTTTCCTTTCTAGCATGATCAAAAATTTGGATATTATGACTGATTCAAATGAATGAAGGAAACAGAATTTGTTCTCAGGTTGACACATACTTGAATTTTGTGGCGGAAGAGATGGCCAATGAAGTAAGGAAGTGATACACCAACAGCTGCAGCTGAAACAATTAGTAGAAACCCATAGCCATAACCAAATGTCATCCCGGCAATCCACATAGATGGCGTAGATGGAAGAAGTATTGTCGGGAATACAGCCACGGATGCAAAGACAAGAAGACCACACACGGGATGTGTAAAAGTCTTTATCTCCCATTTTATAATTGGGATTAGCTCCTGCAAACAATACATAGGCATAGTTCCCCTTGTTAGGAACATGGCAAAAGAAAGTATACAGATGATCACTAATGCAAGAACTGTTGGATTCGTTAGTACCATGCGATATAGGTATCGTGAAAATGAATAGAGACATGAACATGGTTGAGATTGTTAAAACCACAGAAGTCCTCAGATCTATTTAACTTCCAGACAATGAGCATCAAGGCAATACACAATGAGAAAAAATGGATTAAAGCGATTAAATAAATCTATGTTGTAACCTCAGTGACAAACACTATGTTGACTTAAGTTAGAATCGTCTCCAAGCCATCAAAGTTGTGATCGCGAATTGAGATAGATAAACTTTTATTGAACGAAAACACTAATCCAACTACAAATTCTAGGAGATAAGAAGCATGCATTGCTTTTATACAGTGTAGAGAGAGAGAGAGAGAGAGAGAGAGAATCAGCCATGGAAAGATTTTAAATTGAATCTGCTGGAAGTTAAATCAAACCTTATCCATGATTAAAGGACCGACCCATCTGTAACCAACGAAGGCTAATGCAGCAAGAAAAGCGAATAAAAGAGCAAGCTTGACCCAGAACCAAAACGGCGACGAAGCAGCCTCTTCTTCTTCTTTCTCCTGCTCTGATTCTTGACCATTTTCTAAACCCTCACTCAGTTTCACATAAGCCCCTTTCTCAACGTCATCGTCTTCGTCTCCCACACGCAGCTCTAGAACCGCCTTTTCGTCTTCCGGACAATTCATCGGAATATAATACAAAGAAAGAGTTTACACTGGGCAAAACCTAATCGATTGGAGTTCCCGATTACACCGGCAAAATCCAATGATCGGAAAAATTCGACCTTTGCGTGAAAGGAGAAGATTGAATCAATCGAGCTAAAACAAATTGGTGTTGTATGGGAAAGAGAGAAAGAGAGCCAATTTCGCAATTTCGCAACTCAGCAAGTTTTCTCCTTTAGAATTGTGTGTTTGCTTGTACCGATTACCCTTAAAAATTAATTGCGTCTTTGCTTTCCTTCACTTACACATTTATTTCAAACAAAAAAAAACTCAGTATTTATCTTTTCATAATTTGAAATTTACTATCTTAGCATATGATATGATTTTGATTTTTTACTTCTCATAAATTTCCTTTTACCTTTTTAATTATTCTCTAAGTTAAATTAAAAAATTAAGTAATTAACTTTTGAGCATATTAAAATCATGGAAATCTTCCGATTTTATTAAACAAAATAGGCTATATTCCTGCCATTTTCTTAAATTTAAAAAGCATTATGTATTAATGTTTATCTGCAAAAGCATGCATGTTGGATGGTTCAAAGATGACCATGACATCAAAAGAAAGAACGTCCACTTTCATCTATCATGAGATTGATGCTTGGTTTATTATTCATCACCATCTCTAAATCTTGATCCGTTTTCTCCATGATTTCTCAATCTCTATTTTTTATTTATTTAAGTAGGATTGAAAAAAAACAGAAATAAATATTTTGTTTGTTTACGAAGACATCTTTCTTTAATAATTGTTCAATGTTTGGTGATTAATTTTCAAAATTATTATTGAATACTAATGTGTCAGAAAGAGATATTAACGTGTTATCCTCTTGTGAGACACAACTCACACTCTAAGAGCTTATCCACATAAAGATGTTTTGAGGTACAAGTACAAGAAACAATTGAGATATATATATGAAAAAAGGAAAAAATAATTGTTTTCTTTTCATTATGTCACATGTGTTTTTAAATAAGATCACAACTTTAAACGGGCCTGCTCGGGCAGGGCCGGGCCGGAAATCTCGTTGGACAGATACTTTAGGTTGATGATAGGGAAAGATTTTAACTTCGCTGATCTCTCTCTCTCTCTCTGTTTCTTCGATATTTTGAGATTAGCTACTTACTCTGACGCTAAACTCCTGAAAATCTCGACACCATATAGAGAAATGAGTGTGATCACACCTCCCGTAGAAACTTTACATCTAAAGTCAACACTTCCTCTTCTACCAC
This sequence comes from Schrenkiella parvula, assembly GCA_000218505.1. NCBI lineage: Eukaryota > Viridiplantae > Streptophyta > Magnoliopsida > Brassicales > Brassicaceae > Schrenkiella > Schrenkiella parvula. The sequence continues at coordinate 10,555,572 of CM001193.1, read as the reverse complement.
GAGCTTTCCCTGCTCTCTATCGAAGTCAACGGATCCAAGTTTTCCCGCTCAACACCTTGTCCAACTCTTCTTTGACTTCTCCGGTTCGCATTGTCTCAGCTTCTCAAGGTTACTTCACCTTATTGATCCATCTTTGGCTTATTTTATTGGTGGTTAGTGGTTACATGCAAATTTTACTTCTTTTTCATCGTGTTCTGCAACTTGTAGGTGGAGAATCGAGAAATTTGTGGCGTAGATATGCATCCGATAGGCTCTCTGAGATGGGTTTCGATCCTGGAGCTGATTCAGACAAGGTGCACGTTGGTATCTTACAATTTCTGTGTTGGGTTTGATGATTGTTAATATTGTCTCTTATATAGTCTTCTCAAATGTTTCATCTTTAATGTCAAAATATGATTTTGCACGCACTAATGAAGAATAGTTTAGATAATTATCGAAGTTATGAATCTGGCTAGCTAAAGATGTTCCTGATCTACAGCTTTGTGATTCAGCTTATGATTCAAACGGTTGAGGTTATTTAGATACGTTTATATGTTTTGTTCGAACCAATCGTTTTGGATGATCATTATCAGTCAACATCTTACACTTTTGGTGAATTTATGTCCTCAGATGTTTAATGAGACGGCTTCTATAGTGGAAACATTGAAGAAAGCAAACTCAATTCTTCCTCATGTAGTGTTGGCGAGTACAATATTAGCTCTTCTCTATCCACCTTCTTTCACATGGTTTACGTCGAGGTTCTTGCCATAACTCATGGAATTGGAGAAAGGTCAAAATTTGGTCTAAGACTTTAAGTAGGAGATGTAAGGTTTTCTAAAAACTCTTTCTTGCTTTCCTGTTCCTTCTTAGGTACTTCGTCCCTGCTTTAGGGTTCTTGATGTTTGCGGTTGGTATCAATTCAAACGAGAAAGACTTTCTTGAAGCCTTCAAAAGACCAAAAATTATTCTCCTTGGTTATGTTGGACAATATCTCATTAAGCCTCTCCTAGGTTTCATCTTTGGCTTAGCTGCTGTTTCTCTTTTCCAACTCCCAACTCCAATAGGTTAATCTCTGTCTCATTCATCATCAAGACTCTTAACAGATCTCATAACGACTAATCTTTCTCAATCTTAGGTGCCGGAATCATGTTGGTTTCGTGTGTTAGTGGAGCTCAGTTGTCAAACTACGCGACTTTCCTAACGGATCCAGCATTGGCACCTCTTAGCATCGTCATGACATCTCTATCAACCGCTACTGCAGTTCTTGTCACACCAATGCTATCACTCTTGCTCATCGGGAAGAAACTACCCGTTGATGTAATAGGAATGATATCCAGCATTCTACAGGTCGTAATCGCACCGATCGCTGCTGGGTTGCTACTAAACAAGTGAGTACTGAGTAGAATATAGCTGCAGAGTTATAAGAGAATGATATAAGCACAAGTATTTTTTAAAAGTTTAAACATTTTGTTTGTCTTCTTTTTATAGGTTGTTCCCAAAACTATCCAATGCAATCCGACCGTTTCTCCCAGTTCTATCGGTTCTTGACACGGCATGCTGCGTTGGAGCGCCACTGGCGTTGAACATAAACTCGGTTATGTCTCCGTTTGGAGCAACCATCTTGTTACTAATAACAACGTTTCATCTCTCAGCTTTCCTAGCTGGGTACTTCCTTACCGGTTCCGTCTTCCAAAACGCTCCAGACGGTAAAGCCTTGCAAAGAACATTGTCCTATGAAACTGGTAACGAACTTAACAAACTCTTTGGTTTCTAAACTCTTCAAGAAAGTACGATTTGGTTTTAAACCTTTGAAAAGAGAAATGTTTTTTTTTGTTAATTTTCTCAGGAATGCAGAGTAGCCTTTTGGCTCTAGCGCTTGCGACTAAGTTCTTTCAAGATCCTCTTGTTGGGATTCCTCCAGCAATATCTGTAAGTTCCAAAACGAAATGGTTTATGACATTGTAGAACCTTCTTTTGATGATAGACAATTGTTTTGTTTTGTTTTTGCAGACGGTGGTAATGTCATTGATGGGGTTCACACTCGTTATGATCTGGTCTAACGAAAAAGAACAAAACATTTAACAAATGTAGATTTTAATTTTCACTCCATCTTTTTATTGATCAATGTACAAATACAGTGAGAACAATTTGTAACTTTGAAAATCTCTATTCGTTATTGTGAAAACAATAAAGCCTGGTTCGATGACAAACCAGGTTTAAATTAAACCAGAACTTCAAATTGTGGAAGAAAAAAAATCTCAGCCATGGCGATTGCTTCAACAGCCACTGTCATCTTCTGCTGCGCGAAACCTGATTTCCAGCGAATTCCGTCACAGGTTCGTTCGCATTCTCCGTCGTCTTCTCCTCTCATAAGTTGGATCAAGAAACGTAGCTCAATCAATGACTCGATTTCTCTGTCGGGTCTTATCGGAACCGGATTGGTGGCGGCGGCGTTCGTCGCGGCCGGACAAGATGCTACTGCTATGGCGGCTGTCGATTTCCCGTCGGTGGAATCTCTTCAGCTAAGCGAACCGGCTAATGCGTTGTCTTTACCCACTTGGGCCGTTCATGTTTCTAGCGTTGTTGAATGGTTCTCTCTTTCTTCCTTGCTTCATAGATTGAAATCTCATCTAGAAAATATTGACAATTGTTCTATAGTGCTACGAGAGAGTATTGTTGTTGTGGGTTTCTCGAGTTTTTGATATCTATCAAGGAGTTATGCTCAAATCAAACCATATTGAGAAGCTTCATCTTCATTGTGTGTTAAGACTGGTCTCCAAAGATCAAGACTTTGTATTTTGAATTCGAATTTGTGATTATCATGAATAAACGCATCTTAAAGCCAGCTCGAGGGATTTAATTTCTTCCTAAGTCTGATGCTGTTTGTATTTTTGGTGTTTTAAAGGATTACGGCGATGGCGTTAGTATGGAAATATGGAGAAAGGAAGGGTTACGAGTCATGGAAAGGTCTATCATGGGGAATGGTTAGAGCTCTCTAAGCTGTATCAAGCAGTTATTTCGTAGATTCTCAAGAATTTGTATTTTGATAGCTTAAAATGATTACCATCTTTTCTGAGCTTTTCGGTTGAAGAAAAGGATCTGTTGTTCTTTGTTCAGGTGCCTTTGCTTGGTGGAGCTCTCTGCGCATGCACATGGCATTTCTTTTACAATGATGAATCTCTTGAGGTGAAGAAACTTCTTTAACTGCCACTTAGCTATAAGACTTATTTTCTGTTGCTCGTTGGTAATCAGATTATTTGGTTATTTGGTGAAACACTGATGATTGAATAATTTGAATTAGGCTAAGCTCTTACGAAACTGTAATTAGGTATTGTTCCTGTGTCTTTACTCCCACTTAATGTTGTTTTGGTGGGCTCTTGCTGCATTGTCAGGTGTTGGTCGCGCTTCAGGGAGCACTAACTGTGATTGGTAATATTACTTTGTGCATCGCTGCCTTTCGAATCAACAAGTCCACATCGAAAATGGAAATCTCTGAAAAACCGTGAGGGCTAAACACATCTTTGTGTTAGAAGGTCAAAGGAATGATCTGTTTTTTTTTTTCATAATTTCTACAGACAGGTAAAGCCTGCCTTTGGCTTGATATGGAACAAGTGATACACAAAAATGTTTCTGGAATTCACAATGCTCTGTTTACCTATTGCAGGAATCTGAGTGTAACCTTCTTGAAGAGTCGTGGTGGTTAGAGAAGCAACTGTATCTTTCGTTGTGGTATTAGCGGAAAGATCTTGCTTCATATCTCTATTGATTGCACTAAACAATATACATGTTTCTTGTGCTCGTGTATATATATACTTATATAATGTATTATCCTGATTATATTCCTGGTGAGTTAGGCCAATGCATAACCTATAACCTATTATGTAAGCATTCTTCTTCTGCAGTCTATGTAGTAGTGAAATCAATATTTTGGGTCTTTAAGACTTGGATGATCACAAAGTTCATGCATTTAAATTGACTTTGCCCCTCGATTCTTCTTTTATCATGAATCGCCTAAAGCAAGTCAATTTAGCGCTTCTGAGTTCGTATCCTGAACTTTGCTTTGTACCTTTGTACATCTGGTGCTATCTTGTTCCCGCAGGGGACCTTGATCTTGCGTTACTCTGATGAGGATGTGCTGAGAACACCTCCCTAGCCGAGAGTTCTTCTTTCTCCTTTTGCTCCAACCCTGCAATTCGATTTGATTCTCTTTGCACGTCCCTGAGCTCCACACAAGTGCCCTCTTCATGGGAGATTCTTTTATGCGTATAGCATTAGCGGTAAAGATCTTCATACTTCATGTTAATAGGCACCAATGTTTTTAAACCCGATCCGGATAACGAACTGAAATACCTTTGGAGTCACTGAGTTTCCGAGTAGACCCGGATCGATCCCGGTTGTGGTCTGACCTGACCGCAACCGGCCCATTTGCAACCAACGACAGGCAAGGCAGCCAGAAAGCTAGGCGTATAAAAGTTTCTAACACTATACTTATTGTGTGAAATCCATTTACTATCCATCTTAATCTTATTATACCTGTTAGTCAATTAATAAGCGTAATGGAAAACTTCTTTTATTCAATTAAAAAAAAGAGTGAACAAGCGACCAAAAAAAAAGAAAATAAGAGTCAGAAAGAAAGGAAAAAAGAAAAGGGTACACAAAAATACAATTTTGACTTTCATAACATAGAGCGATACGATTAGCCGCCCGATTGATAAATTAGCAGCGTCAAAGTAGGTAGGCTTAAGAATCTGACGGCTAATATTACTAAGGTGTACGATAACGTGTATGTAGAAGAACGTGACACCGGTATAAACTAAAAAAAAAGAAAAAAAGTGTGCGTGACTCATTTACCTTTTATGTATATATATACAGATATGTATGTTCCTCCATAGTTACGTGTTTGCCATTTTCTCTTTCTTTCTTGAAAACGAAAGGTCTCGTTCTGATTTCTTTATCGATTGAAGAACGAATCATAATAACACATCTTACGATTAAGATTTACTTGATAACTTTTCATTTCCGATAGATCAGAATCATCTTGTGAATTTGTGTGTGGACAATTCTTTTCGAAGAAACCCAGAACAAGGACGGATCTAAACCGGTAATCTTCTTTGTTCTTCTTGTTTGATTTGATTGGTTTTCATTGATTCTGTTGGCCGATCTGTATCAGAGCCTTGTGTCATCTTTGGGATTTGTGTATCCGAAACTCAGATCTACTTGAGTCATTGCTGTAATTGAACAATTCTCTGTTTTTTCGTTTCGATTTGTGGGAATTTGATGACGACGTTGATCTAATCGAAGCTGAAACAAAGTCGATCTTTTTTTGAATTGATTTTGGTTTTTTGGATTATATAACGGGATCAAGTCAGGATTTTGAATTTGAATTTTGAATGATTGTTTGTAATTTTACATGATAATACAGAACAAGGAATGGGTTCTGAACAAAACGATAGCACGAGCTTCACGCAGTCATCAGATCCAAAGCTGTGTGCAAACGGATGTGGTTTCTTCGGATCACCATCAAACATGGATCTTTGTTCGAAATGTTACAGAAACATATGTGCAGAGGAAGCTCAAACAGCTGTTGCAAAAGCTGCAGTTGAGAAATCTTTCAAGCCATCTCCTCCTCGAACTCTCTTCATATCGGAACCGGCTGTGAAACCATCCGAACCGGAGAAAGAAAAAGCCGTTGTTGCTGCTGTTGTGGTGGCTGAGCCATCTTCCATAGTAGGAGAAGGAGAAGAAGCAGCAGTTCCTGACCAAAACGAACCATCGAAACCGGCACGACCGAACCGGTGTCTGTGCTGTAACAAGAAGGTTGGGATCATGGGGTTTAAGTGCAAATGCGGGAGCACTTTCTGCGGCGAACATCGGTACCCGGAAAGACATGATTGCAGCTTTGATTTCAAAGAAGCTGGACGTGGAGAGATTGCAAAAGCCAATCCTGTGATTAAGGCTGATAAACTTCAAAGGTTCTGAAACTTTTGAAGTTGCAAAGGATTTGTTTTTATCTTTTTTTCTTACTCAAATTGTATTTCAATCGAATTGGGTTTGTTGGATGGATTATAATGGTTGGTTTCTAAAGGGAAAGAGGATTGATTTGGTTCCATAATAAAGTGAATCGATGAAGTTTGGTTCTTGGTGTTGTTCCTTGTCTCAATGATCTCTAATGTTTTGACTTTGTTTGTTTATGCTTATAGCATGAGAAAATCAGAGATCAGGATATACCTTCAGACCCAACTAACACAAGTGGATTCATGATACTAGATTGAACATGAAGGAACTATGATCTTGAGAAGGAACTATCTCTCAAAACCAATTTGTCAAGCTCCTTGTGTCATGTGCTTATTTTATATACTTGGTCAAGTTGGACTTTTGATCCGAGAAATCTCATGAAAATGCAAAAAAAAAGTGGGTCTTATGAAAATATTGACAATAAATTATGAAAATATGATTGATAGATAAATGACATGTTGCTTTCGTATGATATCAATCTTATCTATAAATCTTGTGTTTCTTGGTCATATAACATTTTGTTTGGTATAGGATAAGAAGAAGATATAGATTATATTCCAGTACGAAAACAAAATTAATATAAATAGAGTGGTTTCAATTAATGTGATGTGGTGTGTCGGGGGATAGGATTGTTAAGTTATACACCTGTGAATGTTGTTGGGAAACGTCTATTTTATCAATACTTATTACAAATTTACAACTGTGATGCAATTCTGGCTCAATAATGGACTTGAGGTCGTCAGCAATTTTGTTGTTGTATTTCTCAAATTTTGTATTCGAGTTGTTACGAGACGTGTCAGTTGCAAATATTTTTTCTTATTGTATCAACATGTTAGTATATTCGGCCCATACAATCCTGCTCAACAGACAAGTATTGGGGTGAAAATTGGTCTGAAAGCCCACATACCTTCAAAAATGTATATAAACCCTGTTAATGTCGTCTTGAATATGTACACACTTTTTTTTCTTTGAAGACTTCCTATCATTTATATGTTCTAGCTATAGCTCCTTTAATTAGTCCTTTTTGGTAACGATCTTTTTAGTCTTTTATGTTTTTCTAATTACAAAAAGTCATTAATTTAGCTACTAATTATCTCTGTACATTTACACTTTAACAAAAAAAATATGTATAATTAACTTTATATCCCTAAACAACATGAGTCTGTAGCCGGTAGTCCCGAAAGGAACATGGTATTCACGAGCAAGCGCACGTGTGATGCAGTAGTTGAACAAATGTATTGTCTCCTTATCCACATATATACACACATATATGCAAATATACATACACTGACACACACTCAAGATCTATTAATTGATGCTTATATGTAAGCGTATAAGCTCGTGTATGTAAAGAGAACATGCCATAAAGCTCCCATACCTCTTTTACTTTTCTCGTAAATTGTTTAGCTCCCGTTTAAGCCGCCGGTATTGCAGTTTATCTTACATATATATGCGTACTCAATACACGCAGTCAAATGAAAATATATATAATAGACTTGTTTGTGTATATTATAGTTATTTTATACATTTGATGCTAACATATTTGTGACTGTAAATCATCGTCAACTAAATTTATCTATATATATTCCGACAAGCGACGTGTGTATAGCACATCCATGATCATGTAATGACTGACTAAGGTGATCATTATCCACATAGGCTTATTGATTGAAATTTGGATATCCGTAATGATTAAGGACGAGATGAAAACCTCCCAATGTAAAATGTTTTTTTACTTATAGAAATACTTAATCCTTTCGTCATATCAATAATTTGACAACATAAGTGCCTTTCTAGTTTAGGAAACTTCCTGAACTTTCAATAGAAACAATGTTGTAATATATTCGTTGACGTAGACCAGTGTATTAAATCAGTCCAATTTATATAAAACAATGTGCTAATATACTCATTGATATAGCTTAAGTTAGTGTGAATGTACATATCTACTAACCAACTTACTAAGCAGCTAAATAATGTATTTTTATTATCATCTACTTAATTAGCTCTAAGACTGCGGAAATATATGCGAAAGCCTGTAAAAGCATAAACCATCTCTCCCTATCGAAAACTCAAACTTAAAGCAATAACAATTAACAACTATGTCATAAAAATTACCTCTGGTGTGTTCAAAGAGGTTCATATTAAGAATATGTTAAGACATATAATAATTCTTACCCATTAGCAAAAAAAAACTATAAGAATTGTCGGAAAAAACACCATAAAATGTTGATAAGAAAAAAACATACTTAGAGCCAACAACACAAAGCAAATGCAAACTAGCAATGAAAATTCATATAAAGAAAAAGAACTAAGAAACAAAGAAAATGTTACTTAAATCATCATAGAAAGATCTACGAATAAAAAAAAAGAAGAGAAAAAAAAACCTAGATTCATCTTATGAATATTGTCCCAAATATAGTGAAGCTCGATAGAATCCTTATCCACCAGATTATCGTCGACTAAATTCATAGTCTTATTTGTTCATAAGCTCGTGATCATTCTCCGTTAGCTAGCTATAGATATACGTATAACTAGCTACGATGATGAGTTATGTGTATATGATCAATACGATGGTCGTCCCGTTGACCAATAAGACTGATTATCATGCTGAGGTAATCCTTGATGAGCCGAGCCAAGAAGATTAGGTGGCAACCCTTGATGAGCCGACATAGCTTGTTGCTGATGTGGCAGTTGTCCTCCCATCATCGGCGGCGACTCCATTGATCCTCCTCCTCCTCCTCCGTGAACCGGCGTTTGCATCTCATCTTCCTCTAACGGGAGCCTCTCGTACGCTGCATTGCTAAAAGACGCCGCCATAACCACCACGGGACCAGCACATAGCAAAGGACCCACCACGCTTCCTCCAACAACCTGTCCTTGTCCTCCGGCGAGGTAAACGCTCAACCCGGTGGCTGTAGGAGGAGCCGGAGGAGGGAGAAAAGAGCCTGAGAGAGAGAGAATCTCGAACCTTCCGTGAAGGCTTACGACGGAACCAGGAGATGGAGATCCAGGCTGACGTATGGTGACGTTCGTGACGTTTCCAGTACCGCTCATAACGCAAACCCCGCGTTGGCGTCTTCGTGCGAAAGTCGCTACGCTCTCGACTAGATCGCAGCCGTCACCGATCTCCATCACGTGAGTTCGAAGCGCGTTTGCGCTGTCTCGCGTGATGATAATCGGTGGTTTTGGTTTGTTCTTGGATCCAGCAGGTCTTCCTCTTGGTCTTCTCGTCATCTGATCTCCTCCAGAGCCGCCGCCACCGCCGCTTCCTCCTTCTCCCAAGTTTGTGTCTTTCCCTTCGCTACCACTGTTGTTAGCGATGTTGTCTATGTTGTCGCTTGTCTCTTCACGATCCATCTTGATTTGTCTGTTTAATCCTCCTCCTTGTTGATCATCTTGATCGGTTTGGTTTCTTTGTTGCTGGTGGTGGTGGAGGAAGAACTCTTGTTGCTGTTGTTGTTGGAGATGTAATTGAAAGTCTCTTGAGTGGAAAGGAGGAGGGAGAGAGCTTTGTGATCCATGGGATTGCACTGGATCCATGATCTATGATTCGATGGTGGAAACTGGATCAAAAAAAAGAAGAGACTGATGGATCTAACTAAGAGCTCAGATCTTGAAGTTGACCTTTTTCTTTGTCTTGTGTTGCTATCGAAACTAGAAGGAAGAGAGTAGTAATGATGAACAACGAAATCCAAGCTGGATCTTCTTCATCTTCGTCTCTTCTTCCTTTTGATTTTGTAGGGTTTCTCTCTCTTCTATCTACCTACTTTTGTTTAGCTAGCTTCTCTCTCTCTCCCTCTTTTCTTTGAGTTGGACGAAGTGAAACTTATTGAAAAGTGAAAAAAGGGGTTTTATTTAAACTATATGATATGTGTTTGAGAGTCTTAGCTAGCTTTGGATTGTGATTGGTAAGCTAGGGTTAAATAAAGATATGTGATTTTGTTATTATTGTGCTTATGAATTTTGACTGTGACTTGCTTCCTTCTATGTATGGACAGTGTTTTTGGTCCCCACCTCCTCGCTCTTTCGCACTAAACCTTAATATTTGGTCACATAGTTAGTCATTATCCAACCAATGTGACTAACTATGCATTGTTTGTATTTTAATCCTTGTGATTGCTCGAATTATTATGATTCATTGTTAGATCAGCAAGTAAAGTTAGCAGCTAGTGATTGTTGTTTCAACCAGTTATTTCAAAAACATTAACACATATATGGATTCAAGTTTCATTAGCCACTATAATTAAAATGACGCATTACATGTTGTGTGCAAAAAGAGTCCCATGGTTTCAAACTTTTTTAATTAAGTTGGTATAACTTAAAAGACATTTACAGATTTATATATAAATAAAATATTGGATTTTCCAATTAATACAAATCATTACAAATGATTAATTGGAACACCCTCCAAATTATTGCATGTGTTAGCTATAGAATTATTATGATTATGTGATTATTTAGTATGGGTATAATATACCAACAAACAAACTTACAACTAGCTCATTCAATGATGATCATACAACAAATATCAATCACCTATAGTTATACGTTGGAGTTGTTATTGAACATATGATTGATTTGTATTGTTAATATGATGATGATGAATGTCCTTGTGTTGATGAATATTATTTTATTCCTTTAGATGTCCTGAAAGAAAATAGCGGCATCAGTAATGTTATTTAAGTACTTGTCGATCATCACGGTTATAAGATCTAGTGTTGTGCGTTGAATTGAAGAAACTGGTCTATATATAAAAATGTAACCTGTACTTTAGTTATTAGTCAAACGATCCATTTGTCAAAATATCATATAGATCTAACGGAGTGTTTGTTTATAGAAATACGTTGATACTCTTTTTCTTTATGGTAATTTAAAATTTGTGAATACACACACACATATGTATATGTAGATAGAGATTGAGCATTGGAGAGAGTGAAATAACAAGAAGGCGCGAAGATATCGCTGACAATTCCAAAACCACGAGAGAGAAAGAGAGAGAGAGAGAGAAGTAAAAGAAACGAAGAAGAAGATAAAAGAGAGGAGAGGCATCGCATGAAGTGTTGGGAGAGAGATTAAACACAAACTCCAATGTCTTAAAGAGATGCTCTTTGTCGGCTTTCTCATGCTCCACGTGCCCTTCTCCTCCCACTCCTTTCTTTTCTTTTTTACATGGACAAAATTTTCCGATCTATAATGTACAATAAGCAATGATTCTGTAAACCAAATCCGTGTGTGATCGATGACGTACTGGCGTGGGGATGAAAACTTAGGGTTTCACAAAGTAATTTCGCAAAGATTTTGAATATATACGAATTTTTATCACATTAATATACATATTGTCTATAGTTCTATTATAATATAGTCATCATTCCTCAAAACATAAAACGTATTTGAATTCGGATACGTATTTATACATGTTTTTGTGGTCATAAAAAATAGTTAATTATTTTGCCCTTTTCTTAATTAATCAAAAAATTTACGGAAAATATATAAGAGTGTGCTAGTAATATATTAACCAAGGTGTGTCATGTAGGTATTAATAAGCATGTTCACCAATACTATATAGTACTACTATAAACTAAATGTTCCATACATTTACTCATCGTTGACTTTCAATTGATTCATTTAAAGCGGAAAACATGAAATCTGAGTACTCTTTATATTGCAGATTATGCTAAACAAATGTGAACGTGTACCAAATCATAAAAAAAATATACAGACGCTTCTTTATAATTTTTCTACTCTTATAATAAACCAAACATAAGCAATTTCTAAATTAAACCAAACAAAATTTGACGACAGTAAATTAAAGAATTAAGTTAACACCTTTTGTGCTTACTTTTAATTGATATTCTAATTACAATATTTAATATTCAACAAAGAAGTTAACAGCAGAGAGTTTGCTTCCAATAATTAGATGGTTGGTTAACGATTATTGATCCCATTACCGAAATCAATAAAATTATTGGGAAATGAGGTCAGTTGGCTTATATTATTTTAATTTTCAAAAGGCATGGAACTTATCAAACCAAAGTTCGAGTTCACAAGCTCTTCAAAAGAGAAAAGGACAGCTTGCTTTCAATCCCGAATTATACGGACAATTAGTTGATTGGTTAATTAAATTATTTGAGTTTTCATTACTTTATTATCTAAGTTGTAATCGAGGCATGAACATTTATTAAACATTTTTGACGTCATATTCTTAGCCTGTATATATGCTTTGTTATTATTGTATGTTTTGCTACCAGCTTGCATGAAACACAAAATATGCTAAAATAAATAGGGTTTTTTTCCTTCATTTTTTTACATTTACCACTTTTTCTGTTTGGGGTTCAAAACTACCATCAAAAATCAAAATTTGTGTTCATTTACTAAAAGTGAAACTAACGAATTTGTAATTAATTTTTTTAATAAACGTGAAATCATCAAAACATATAAACTTCATTATCCAAGACCAAACCATATACTTAAATCCTAAAGAATGGATATGTTTGCGCCTATGGATACAGTTTTTAGAAAAGTTTATTCCTTATCTCCAAGTAATACTAATTGATAAAATAAAAATTAGGTTAAAGTTAGTAAATTAAGCTAATTAATTAAATTTAAATGTAAGTCCCACGTGGAAGACACCTAATTGCGCAAATCACATCGTGCTTATGTTTTTCTCATGAACCGAATTAATGGTCCCCTCCCACCATATGTAAATAAATAAATGTGTATATAAACGTTGCAGTGAATCTCATAGCTCTATAACGTCAAGTCAATGTTAAATCATTTATATAGGTAATATAATCTGTAAGCCTCCTAATTAAATCAGAAACTTCCGAAGAAAATAAATAGGTTTCTATTGTTTATTTTTTCTAATTGTGTGTTGAGAATTTGAGATTAAGAGAGATGAAGACTAATGTCAAATTTTGGGGAGACATGTGGGTTAATTAATGATCAAGTGGAAGCTTTGAGGACCACTAAGACGGCCAAATTAAAGAAGATTAAGCTAACGACAAATTAAAGCTCAAAGAAAGCTCACATGATTTAAGGGTTATATCCCTGAGGAATCTCATTACTATCAGTTAAATTATCTCTTCTCAGTCTCATATTATATAGCACACATTTCATATATACAGTCACTCTTTTAAGTTTTGAAAACCACTAAAATATGAAAATCTCTAACTGTTTTATTTGTTTGGAATGGATACTACTCCAAACATGGGCTAATGGTGTGGTTCTATTAAAGTAATAGTTTATAAAATTGATCAAATACTTATACCCAAAAAAAGACTACTGATATTGTATAAAAACATATTTGTTGGATATATAAGCATATGGTTTATGTTTATTTTGAGGTGGGTTATAGCACCTCCTGCGTTTAGAAACTCAAAATGGATATTTTATGTATAAAATGTTATTAGTTTGATATATTTTTATTAATTAAATAATTTTTTTGTTATTTAAAAAACACTATTTATAATTTGCCAAGTAGTTAACGAGTTTAAAAAAATATCTCATAAATTATATAAAAAAACGAATTCTTATAAATTTTTAATTTTTACTTTTTTTACTTTTCCTTTTCTATTAATTTATTTTTGAAATACACCATTAAAACTTCTGTGATGGATATGATCTTAGTAACAGGCTATTATGCTGTTAAAGAAACTTTGTTTTGAGGTGATTGTTTTTAGATGTGTTTAATTTAGATTTTTTTTGGAGTTGATTTAGGAATAATAATGATCGAAGTGAAACTAAATCTAAATTCTAATATGTAATAGTTATGGTATTACTTTAGATTGGGTTCTGTTTTTAATCTAATATATGAATCTATACATAAATTTTTGGTTTTGTTTAGATTTAGGATATAGAAAGAAACACTGATTTTAACTAAATATTGAGCAAGTCTGAATCGAATCTTGCATTATAAACAATAATGGCCTTCTGAAATTAAACTATAAAAATTATATTGGTATGTGCAATAATTATAAGTTAATCGTCCAACTTTTCAGGAGCTCGTCAAGGGTCAAATTCAATTAAATTTTAAAGATGTACTGAACGCTAATCTCTCTTTGCTATTGGCTCACCCATAATGTTTCCAGACAGCTCTTGTCTTCGTTCTGCCAAACAGCAATTTTGTTAGTTAATTATCTCTTCTTAAGAATATTACAATAATTAATACTTAACCGCAAGATAACCTAAAATATATAAGAAGACATGTGTTTTTATAATCAGGTTTTGCTTTCCCAGATACAGTACTTGTCCAAAGACTCATTCTCTCTGGCTGGAGAACCAAATTTTAGGGTGTTTCAACAAAATATTCTTTTTACTTTCTCCAATAAGTTTTGTAATTACCCCAATACTTGGATGGTTAAAATGTTAAGTGTCACAAGTGAGAGCAAAGAGACATACACCGTTTACATTTTTTTTTTACATTTATATGCATATGATTTCCACTTTTATATACAAAAATATATATAAATAAAATGAATAAAAAACCAAAAGTGTATATAAACAAAAGTTGATTTTTTAGTCGAAAATTGAATTGAACTATATTCACAGTAGATTAGATTAATTTCACTTAATTTATTATTAAATAAAAGTAAACACATTTTATCCAAGCCAAACATCAAATATTCTGCCATAAACTAGAATTGAGATTGCATCGATGTCTTTGTTTTTTCTTGTGGTCAGCAATCTAGGCTATCTAGTATGTACCTCTTCGATTTAGAAATAGAAAAGTTTGCAAGATTATAGCATGTGGTTTCATATACTATATGACATGATGTATTAAATTAACAAGGTATTATAGTCTGTTTACATTTACTTTTCCTAAATTTTCGAATGGATCAATTCTGTGGATGTACATATTTTGTTTCCTAATCTCTAATGGACCATGACAAATAAATGGGCCCTTGTAGCCCAAATGGGGTTGGTTAGACCGTTGATTGGTTTTAGTTGCAAATTTGTCCCTTGCAGTAAATGTTTCAAATTTACATATCTGAAACAATAGTTATCTCTTAATTTTACTTATGAGAAAATGTTTCTAAAATAAAAATTTGTTTTGTTTATTTTTTCTGTGGCTAATTATAGTTTTGTTCAGCCACCAATTTTTTACTCTAGCTTAAAAGGTAAACAATGAAAATTCTTATCACTTCACCAAATATCTAACCAATCGAACATCTTTTTGAAAAGCACCAAAGCAAAAGTTGAAATATCCATAAAAAGAGTTGGTATATTAAATTGATGATGTTCTCATTACTCATTAGACAATTATGCCTTATGCAATTATTTGTTGCTTTTCTATAAAGAAAAAAATAGAAAAGCCAAAGGTCTCATATCCTCTTTTCCAATATTTTGTCTTTTGGCTTTTATTAATTGTTTTTTCCTCAGTGTTTTGTTATTTATGTGTTCAATTATTTCTAAGATTTTTAATTTATATAAATAAATAAATAAAAAATTATAGTTTCTAGTCAGTATTAAGATGAGACGAATTGATCAAACTATCAGCTTCTATCAGTATTAATCGGAGATCAATCCGTGCAGTATACTTATAAACTTTGACCATCATATAATTTTTCATAGCAGTTAAAGAAAAATCTGGAATTGAGTTTATAAAATCTTTAAGAAGATGATACAATAAAAAAATTTAATTAATTGCAAAATTTTAAAATAAAAAAACAAAGAAATAAAAAAAGTGCAAATGGGACTGATATGGATTCATCATCATCAATGCACTAAGGAGTATAGGAAAGCCACCAAGTTGTTCCACCTCTTCTTCTTGAGCGTTACAAAAACTTTCTCCAGAAAATCGCAGCCTTTCACGCAAACCATGCTTTTAATATTTACAATCCTCCACGCAAACCCATTTCCCACTTGCAAATTTGTTGATCTACATCAACAAACAAACAAGCAATTATCTCTGAAACTCTAAAATCCAGGCCAAAAAATTGGCTCAAACCTCTTAAAGTTGTTTCCTTTTTCTTGCTTCGCTTATCAACTTCCTTTTCTTCAGATTGTTATCCTCTTTTTCTGCGCATAACAATGTCGGAAACATCAAAGTTAGAGCCTTTTGATCCAGAAGTCTCTGAAGGGTGTTCTTCAGAGACTTCTGAATTGAAAATCTCTGAAAGTTGTCGTTCGAAGACCTTTACGCAGACCATTGTTTATGAGCTCAAGCTTCAAATGAGAATTGGTTTACCATTGGTGGCTATGAACTTGTTGTGGTTCGGTAAGATAACTACTACATCTGTGTTTCTTGGCCATCAAGGCAAGCATAACCTAGCCGGAGGTTCATTAGGGTTTTCCTTTGCAAACGTTACTGGCTTTGCTGTTTTATACGGTATTTCTGCTGCAATGGAACCCATTTGTGGCCAAGCATTCGGAGCCAAGAACTTTAAGCTTCTTCACAAAACCCTTTTGATGGCAGTGCTCTTGCTTCTCTTGATCTCGATCCCGATTTCCCTCTTGTGGCTCAATGTTCACAAGATCCTCATTGGTTTTGGTCAAAAAGAAGACATTTCCTTCATAGCCAGGAGATATCTAATCTACCTCCTTCCTGATTTACCAGTACTCTCTTTGCTTTGTCCCCTTAAGGCTTATTTAAGCTCACAAGGTGTTACGCTTCCCATAATGTACACCACAGCTGCAGCCACTTCTCTCCATATCCCCATGAACATATTTCTCTCTAGAGCAAAAGGAATCCAAGGAGTTGCAATGGCGGTTTGGATTACCGATTTTATTGTCGTGGTTCTTCTAACGGGATATGTGATAGTCGTTGAGCGATTGAAAGAGAATAAATGGAAAGAAGGTGGGTGGTTGGACCAACGTGCTCAAGAATGGCTTAATCTAATCAAGCTTAGTGGACCGTGTTGTCTCACCGTGTGCCTAGAGTGGTGGTGCTACGAGATCTTGGTTCTATTAGCCGGGAGGTTACCTAACCCGGTGGAGTCTGTATCGACCTTGATCATAGTTTTCAACTTCGACTACTTGCTTTACGCTGTGATGCTCTCGTTGGGCACGTGCGTGGCAACACGGGTGTCTAATGAGCTCGGCGCAAATAATCCGAAAGGAGCTTACAGAGCAGCTTACACTACACTAGTTGTGGGAGTTGTTTCGGGCTGCATTGGAGCCTTAGTGATGATAGCAAGTAGAGGTGTTTGGGGGTCTTTGTACACTAACCATGACCAAATAATCTTAAACGGTGTGAAGAAGATGATGTTGATAATGGCGGTTGTTGAAGTTATAAACTTCCCACTATTAGTTTGTGGAGAGATTGTTCGCGGAACAGCAAAGCCATCACTTGGAATGTATGCGAATCTTGGTGGATTCTACCTACTGGCTTTGCCATTGGGGGCGAGTTTGGCTTTCAAAGCTAAAAAGGGGCTTGAAGGGTTCTTGATAGGGTTTTTGGTTGGAGCATCCGTCTGTTTCTCGACATTGCTCATCTTTATTGCAAGGATCGATTGGGAGAAAGAGGCTGGTAAAGCACAGATTCTAACCTGTAACACAGAGGAAGAACAAACTCCACAAGGCTCAAAACAAGATAGGATCTCAAATTAAAAGGGAAGAAATATCTTCTTCGTAAAGATCTAGTCAAATCTAAGTTGTGGAATTGTTTATTTTCTTGACGCAAATCTAGCCTGAAAGGTGACAATAGTAGTAAACATTAGAAGGTTTCAAGTTTAAGTTACGGAGTCAATATATATATTTTTGCAGAAAGGATGAAACTTAAATAATGAAAGCAAAAAAAGAATCGCCCACCGTGGGGCTCGAACCCACGACCACAAGGTTAAGAGCCTTGCGCTCTACCAACTGAGCTAGACGGGCTTTTGATTGTTAGGTTAGGTAAATGTTAATAGTCCATAATTAATTCTACGGTCACAAAATCAAGATTGCTTTGCTTTCCCAAGGATTATTCTGAATGAATTGAGTGACACTAAAATGAAAATTCAGAGTGAGTAATCGATTTCAGAACAAATCCAAATTTTTATTAAAAAAAAAACTTTTCTCAAACATCGAAACCACCTTGCTGAAAGATAAGATTAAGCTATACAAACGAGTTAGGATTAAGTTAAGCAAAACCTGGTTTTAGTT
Organism: Schrenkiella parvula; assembly: GCA_000218505.1. Taxonomy (NCBI): domain Eukaryota; kingdom Viridiplantae; phylum Streptophyta; class Magnoliopsida; order Brassicales; family Brassicaceae; genus Schrenkiella; species Schrenkiella parvula. Next base: position 10,537,497 of record CM001193.1, on the reverse strand, counting down.
GTTGATTAACAGATAAAGAATCAAAGTGCCCTTTAGGAATCTTCACACACCCTGTAAAGCATAACAATACCATTTGGCTGAAACCACATTAGATATTAAAAAAAACCTTGATCAACAATTATTAATCCCACTCACTAATTAAAATTATCAATTCCTTTGTGTATAATCAGAAATCTCATCACTTTCACACCAAAAACAAAAAGAAAATTGGGTAATTTGAAATTACATCTATAGAATTATAAAATAAAGATCATCACCTGGATAATAGAATTTCTGGATAACTGAGCTTGATACGGTAGCGTCAGGGATTGATCTGTGCGTTCGCTTATTAGCTTCTGAAGAAATTAAGAACGAGGCATAGAGAAAATTGAAGATCGACCATGGATACGTCAAGCATCAGATTTTAGAGACAATATCTAAAGATCATCAGATTCGCTGAAGAAGGCTTGTGTCGTGTGGAGAGAGTGTGATCTACTTTTCGTTGATGTATAAGCTTTGACTTTCTAGTTTCTACCATATTGGAGGCCCATTTATTGTTGACCTTACCAGGCCTTCCTTTTTCAGCAAAATATTTCTATCAATTTTTGAAGAAAAAAAGTTTTTGAATTCATGATTATGAAAAAAAAATTGCATTCTCCAATGTTTTTTTTGTCATCACATTCTCCGATGTTTGATATCCATATTTAACTTTGTTCACATTTAATTTAGATAAATGATATATTACATTTGTTAAGAGTGTCCCAAACGAAATAGTGCATTAGTTCTAGCTTCCAATCGATTATCATGAGAATTATTTTCTAAAAATATTTTTGCTAATTAAAAGTAATGAATGACATTAACCAAACGAAAATAAATACAATTTTAACAATACAGCAAGATTATTGGAATACAATTAATTTGGTTCTTGGTGTTTTGGTAGACAAAGAAGCTAAAGACATTGATTGTGTCTTGTGAGTGCCATGTGAATCGGAAACACATATCCGAGAGAGAGTGTGGGGTTAATAAATTTCAACTTAGGGGTTAAAGCTTACTAACACTAACTGAGGTTGTTTTCAAAAATTTTAATGCTATTTTATGATCGTTTTATATGTACGACCACGTTTATCGTTGGTATACTAGATTGATGCATAGACATGCTCTAGATGATTACTAATTAGTACCACTTTGTCAACGTTTATTAATTATTTATAATATTTTAGTTTTTAGTTAACATATGCACTTGATGATATATAAATGAACATAATTGATTTTGGGGTCGCTGACATTATATATAATTAGTTTGTGGAATCTATCGCATTAATGTTTGGAGGCCGATTCTCTTAATTAATTCTTAATTTCAGATTGTTTCAAATTCATGAATAAGATGATCAGGAGGGTTTGTATAATCAATCCATGTGTAGACTTTTTATTTTGTCTGTTATAATTTGCTTGCTACCTAAGATTTATTACTTACCAATGGAAATTACAAACAAAATGATATATATGGCATATATATATATGTATATACACGTGACATAATCTATACATACATTGTATTTGTACATGATGAGATGAGATAGACTAGTAGATCTTGGTCTATGCGAGGAAGATGATTAAGTGGTTTAACAGACCATGAATCACCTTGTGATGTTCCTTCTGTGCCTAACACAAAGTTTATGTTTCTCTTGCAATATTATTTTAGTAATAAAGCCTTCGTAAAACAAAAACACTTAAAAAAATAGTATTAATAGAACGATGGAAATGTAGAAAAGTGACAAAAAAATTGCATGATAAAATGTCATAATAGTTATTTACATAACTAAAATTTGGTGAAAAATTTTGCTTTATTTTTACAGATAAAATGGTGGAGAAATTCAATAACATATCATAAATAGCAAAATGCTATAGATTTAGGTGATAACAAAAATCAAATCATAAATTGATTATCTGGAGCTTCCCTTTTAACATTGGAATATTAAATATTTAGAATATAAATGATATGCTTTTCTTCAAAAATGAACAAGTTAAAATTAAAGGTAGTTGTTGTACCTGTCTAAATTTTGAATATAAATACAAGGACTACACTCCTAATTTTGGTATATAATCGTGATCAGGCAGTTATAGTTGTCGTTGTATTCATCGAAAACTTAGGTTCATTTTCAAAATTATATAAACTCATCACGTCTGAAGAACGTCTTTTATCTTCTCTTTGCTTTTAGAAATACTGGCTACAACTGTACCATATAATATGCCGTAACAATTATATATAAATACTAAATATTTTACACTGATACAAGTAATTAGAAGATGTCACTATCTTCTAAATGTATGAGTCAAATATTTAAGAAAAGTGGATAATAAGAAATTGGCCGGTTCCAATGTCTGAACTTACAAGCCAAGTTATAGTCCCACGCCACACTCTTTTCTTTGAATAATGACTTTGACAATTGCTACTTTTTGTATTGATACTTTTCTTAAATCCGGCTTACTTTTTAAATAAAATACTCACCCATTAGTATCAAAATGTGAATGGAAATATATTAAATAGGAGAAAAAATTGGAATCATACAATTCTTTTTATATGACTATTCCTGTAATTCTTCTGACTATTGAGAAGCGAGAACTGTTTGCATGCAGTGACCACATGTTATGTCTTTGACCAAATCTTAAGCCTCTCTAGTCTCTACTGTTTTGTTCAATGATTCTTCTAAGATAACCGAGATCGACGGCTCAGATCTTCTGACACTTTAAACTATTAAGATCTCACATAATATCTAACTAAGTGCGTCTCATTTTCGTGGCTTCACCACTTACTGCGACAATTACGGGATTTTTTAAATCTAAAGAAACATGATAATCATCCAAACAAATGATGTCGATCACCTTAAATATGATAATCTTTTGTTACAATAATCACATGAAAAAATACAATTCCAATCTCGGATTAGAATAAGTATGTATTTATTTAGGTGTGACTCCATGAAAAGACGAAAAGACACGACATAGTTGCTACCTGCTACAACTACAAGCACTCAAGCAGACACGAATCATGTCTTCCCATTTCATAAGTCTCGAACCTTCGTTATGTTTTCACATGATACTTTCAACCTCTCAAACGTTTTTGTTTATAGCTTAAATAAATCATATTTCCGTTACTAGATCGTCAATATAAATTGGTGACAAGAAATGATAACAGAACAACGGTTACGATTTATCATTTATGGCTAAATTTGACGGTGATTATTTATGAATATGTTGTTTATCTTAAAAAAAAAAGAACCAGAGCCACGCCGACCAAAGTCGTTCGCATGTAGAAAGGTACACCCGTGGGACCAACTTCTGCTTCGACGCGCCTTCGACTAGTTTTAAAAGCCAGCCGTTTCTTCCTTACCGTCAAGGCGTGAACACATGATTTTTTTTTCCCACCATTTTTTCTTTATATTTTCAACGCGTTTTTATTTTTTATTTTAAAATTATACACAACTTTTATTTTCTCTTCTATTTTTCGCAATTACTATTTTTAATAATATTATGATAAATGGAAAAAAAACTACCAAATTTTATAACGCTGAAATTTTCAATATTTTTTAGAAAATTAAACAATAATATATTTGCAGATGACATAAGTTGATTTCCCTTTTAAACTTCAAAATTTTAATTTATGACAAGTCACATGTTGAGTTGAGCCAAAAAAAAGGTATATGATTATTACAAAGTGAAATTAAATCTCCTCTCTTTTTTTTGTCATTAAGTGAAAATACTTATATCGGCTTGTGAACATGAGATTTTAAAGGGAAGACAATCGACATCAATCAACGGCGTTAATTGTTTCTTTTAACTTCCATGTCGTTACATTTACCGTTGACTAACGCGCGTTAAAAAATCTATAATTCTGTCATGCCACGTATGATCCCCAACAGACCAAACTAGCTCAAAGTGTTCCCCTTCATCGGTTGTACGGCCGAACCATTTGCAAATTTTTTTTTCTTCTTTTAGTTTTTTGAGAAAATAAAAGACAGAAATAAAAAAGGAAAGTGGGTAAAGAATACAGATGGGAGAAAAGGAGACAAAAAACGGAAAGTCTAATAAAAAGATTAGTTTTATTTGAAAATTCTAATGGTTTAGATTTTTTTTTCTTTCTGTGGGAGCCCCTAGAGAGAGACACAGAGGCTTACAAAACAAGAACAGGTCAGCGTCTGTTTTAATTTTCAAGAGCCGGTCCTAACGCTTCGTTGATATTTTAATATTGCCATTTATTTTCTTATCCTATTAAATTCTAAAGACAGACTTGGAAGTAACTCTGCCCCATAAGAGGAGAGAGAGAGAAACAGAGTGGTTTTAGATAGAGAGAGAGAGAAAGATCGATTCTGTAGACAAACACATGATTTGTTTTGGTTGCCCTTTTAACATTTGAAGAAGAAGAAGAAGAAGAAGAAAGATAAAAAGAAGGTGTTTTGAGAGATATAGTTTGAAGGATTTATTCTCTGCAACAAGGAGCAACAAGAAGAAAGAATTGAAGAAAACAAAAGATGGAGTTGTCTGATTGCTCTAATGAATATGAGAAGCTCGTCGTACGGATGAACATGCCCAGGTTTTTATCTTTTTATTATTACTCTTTTTTTTCTTGATGTAAAAAAAATTACATCTTCTGTGAAGAAAAATCAAGATCTTGTTCCTAGATATTAACTTTTTTTTGTTCTTGTAATCATTCTAAACTCGATTTCTCTGTTAAAGAAAAATTTCTATTCACTTTTTCTATGTTTGTTTTAAAGCTAACCAATTCAAAAAAACTCATTAAAATTAAAATTTAATTTTCATATGATGTGTTTGTTGAAACAAATAAGGTTTTGATGAACTGATGGGAAAATAAAAAAAATTCCAATTTGTATGGAAGTCTTTGTCATTTCCTGGCTTTACCGTAATCTATTATTAGTATAATATATACAGTAAAATCACAAGTCAAATTTGGCATTTTCAAATTAAATTATTTTTTTATTTTAATGTTTTTGGTCGTTTGATTCATAGAAAAGAAGTGAGTTAAAGGGTCACTGTCTTTTTGGTCACTTGCAGGGTCATCATTGACAATGGAGTTTGCCCTAATTCAACTGTCGTCAAGGTTCGTTACCTTCACGCAACCTTCCTCTGTTTCTTCCTTTTAATTTGAAAATGATTTGTAATAATTTTTTTTTTTTAATTTTTGTATAAAGATTGATAGCGCAAGAAGTTCAGGGATATTGCTCGAATCTGTACAGCTTCTCACTGATATGAATCTCTGGATTAGGAAAGCTTACATTTCCTCTGACGGAAAATGGAATATGGATGGTAATTATCCCTAATCTTAACGCTAATTACACTACTATTAATTAAGGAAGTAAAATAATTATTTGATTCGTTTTTTTTGTTCGCTTCTTCAGTATTTCATGTGAGCGATCTTAATGGAAACAAATTAACGGACGAGAACCTAATCCGTTATATTGAAAAGGTAAACTTAAGTTACCATTAACTACACCATTAATTTGTGAATGTTAATCGCGAAAATTTCAAGACATTTAAAAAATATATATATTTGCAGTCGATCGAGACGTCTCATTACAGTAAAAGCGAAAGGTACACCGGTTTAACCGCTCTAGAGTTAACCGGAACAGAGAGAGTCGGTTTACTCTCAGAGGTTTTCGCAGTTCTAGCTGATCTTCAGTGTGATGTCGTTGAAGCTAAGGCATGGACACATAACGGCAGGATTGCGTCGATGATCTATGTTAGAGACGGTAACTCCGGGACTCCAATCGACGGAGATTCCGACCGTGTCCAACGAATAGAAGGTCAATTACGTAATTTACTAAAAGCAGACGATGGTTACCAAAACAATACGAGGACGTGCGTAACGTATGGTGGCAATACTCATATGGAGAGAAGGTTGCATCAAAGAATGTTCATGGACCGTGACTACGAGAAGAAGTTTGATTCGGAGAAATCTCCGATCGTTTCGGTACAAAATCTTGTGAAACGTGGTTACTCGGTCGTGAATTTGCAGTGTAAAGATCGGATGAAGCTTTTGTTCGACGTTGTTTGCACATTAACGGATATGGCTTACATTGTGTTCCACGCCGCGATTCGAACGGTTGGAGAAACGGCGTTTTTGGAGTTCTATGTAAGACATAGTGATGGACATCCTGTTAATTCAGAACCGGAGAGACAACGTTTAATCCAATGTTTACAAGCTGCAATTGAAAGAAGAACGATCAAGGTTCATATTCCGGTTTGACATAACTTAAAACCGATCGGTTTAGAAGCTGATTTTGGATTTTTACCTTCATGACAGGGTGTGAGATTGGAGCTATGCACTGCGGATAGACCAGGATTGTTAGCGGAAGTAACACGAGTACTGAGGGAGAACGGATTAAACATTGCTAGATCTGATATATCGACTAAAGACGGTATAGCAAAGAATGTGTTCTATGTAACAGATTCAAATGGCAACCTTATAGACCCCGAGATAATCAAATCGATTAGAGAGAAGATTGGAATCGATGATCTAAGTGTTAAAGAACCGTTCCCGATTAGTTGCCGAGAAGCAGTCGAGAAGGAACAACAACAAGAAACTCAAAATCAGCAAGGACGCAATGGAGGAGGGACAATGTTGGTGTCACTTGGGAGCTTGGTGATGAGAAATCTATACCAATTCGGTTTGATCAAATCATATTTTTAGGAAAATTAAACCGGGATACTATACGGGCCATATATACCAATTCAATCGTGTTTGTTAACAACCCACGCGGTTAAATTGGTGTATCTGGAACAGATAGTGAACCGGTAATAGATTTGGTTTGGGGTTATTATTATTGTACATAAAGAAGGTGGGAAGTTAGTTAAATTTGGTGGTCGGTCTTCTTGTTGGACCAATTGTTTGTAGAAGGATGTTAGGTAGATCATTGGTACATTTTTTTTTAATCTGTAAATATTTATTATATAACCTATGGTTTGTTAGAACATTAGCTTGTCAATAGTAAGTCAGTGTGATAATGTAAATAATAATTTAGTTATGGGGTTAGCTTTACGCAAGGAGACAAGCGGGTCCTACATGTGTGAATCTATCTTATTAATTTGTTTTGTTTTATGAATCTCGTTCTCATGTGATCTTACCATGATTATAAAAAGACAACTACATTTTTCTTCAAATTGAAGATAAGCTTTACATCTGACCAATAAACAACTTTTTTAAAGAAAAAAATTGGGTCAAGATCCATTGGCCATGGACTTGCGTCTTCATGACGTACAATCCACGTATGTTTATGACAACTATGATGATGCGTAAAATCTAAACTCCATTGAATCATTTACTTATGGACAAAATATAATTTTGACCATACAAATATGTTTTTACCAAATATTTCATGACATTGAGTTTGAAAAATGACACTAAAAATATAAACCGATATAGTGTTTTAAAGAAAATAAATCCAAAATTATAGTATTTATGAAATGGAGATGTAGCAAAAAATTCTTAAAATATAAAGTTAAATTTTAATATGGGATTAGTTATTTTTTAAAAATTATTGGTATTAAGATTAGTATTTGAAAAGAAGATAGCATAAGTGAAAATTGTTATGTAATTTTTGGTTTTTAAATTTGGTTATGGGTTATATGTTAGTTTGGTTTTGGAGTAATAGATTTTGCTGGGGTTAATTTCCCTTAAAATTTTACGACTTTAATTACTCATAAAAAATTTTGATTTTATTTTTGGTTTTTCGATTTTGTAATTTGCTTTAATTTTTTGCTATGGTTAATATATATATGTTTTAGATTAAAAAAGTGAAAAATGAAGGAAGTCGAAACAAACATTTGAAAATTGAAGAAATCGCACTCATCCTCTACACTTATGTAATGTACACTTCCTTATGAACTAATTCATAAAAAGAGACAACAACCCAATAAGAAGCCAAGAGAATCTAACTTTACTGTGGGCTTTAAATGCAAAGTTGCAAACAGCTAAGCATTATCGACCAATAAAACCAAAACACGTGACTTCTGAACCTGAAATTCCACCAAGCCGGTTCTTATATGATGCTGCTAAACACCGCCTGTTAAATTCGGGTTCGCATTTTAACTCTAACTCCACCAACTTTATTTTTATCTTTATAGATACTGTTACTGACATACAGCACTAAAAAAAATATGTAGTGTTTAAAAAAGAAAGTGATATTCCAAGAGATAATATAATAAGAGAAAGTAATACGAAATAACTGTATATATATCTTAGACAAAAGCGTAAAATTTAATGGAAGTACTTTAGTGGGTATAAAAGTATTTTAGATTATTTTATATACGATTTAGTGGTTTGTATTAATTAGTTGGTAAAATTTAAACTCATATATTATATAGTTTTATTGACAATAAATTATTTTTATATGTTTTATTTATTGAAAATAAAATTAAAAGAAATGAATAACTTTTATTTTGTATATTATTTTATTAGTGGATCATTTTGTATCGATATATTTTATTTTATTTACCTGATCTGATTTTATTAAATAAATAAACAATACTATCTACGTTTCTCTATCGATAAATAGTATTTTATTTATTTTTAGAAATAATCTACTTTTAATTTCTATCTTTTTTTCATTTTAATTTTTTATTTTAATTATAAAATATCAAACCATAATATTTACATATTTACAAGGTATGACCTGATATATATTATATAATTGAATCATATATAAATTTTCTTCTGTCAACATATAGTTAATATTTAGTAATATAATTGAATTATATATTATGAATTCAAAAAAGCAAAGTACACTAATCTTAAAGTTAAATTCTGAAACTATGAAATAGTTGATATCAAAATAATCATTATGAAATAGTTATAATATTTTATATCTCTATAACATAAAATCAATATAGTAATTTAAAAATTGCATGTCATAATATCATTTAAACATACTTAACCAGTTATGTTCACATGGTATTTCATATTGCCATTTTCCGATACATAAAGATAACTTTTTGTATATTAAAATATTTTACTATTAATTTTTGTTTTTGTCACACTATTTTAATATCGATGGCTTAAACAGTCAAATGGTAGAAGTTTTTTTATCTAGTGATTGGTTGAAAGGTTTGTACACAAGATAAGGGGTTTGATTCTTAAAACATACAGTTTGTACAGAATTATAAATGAAAAATTTATAATAATGTTTAATATTACGAAAAATCATATCTATCATATAGTAGATGTAAAATTGTTTATTGTGGTTCCTCATAGTACGGGTAGAACTGTATTATAAAACTGTTAGTGAATGAAATATTTATCATAATTACATCTAATTGAATTCAATCAGTTTATAACATATATAATTGAAACCAAAAATTTATCTCTAACTAAATAATAGTATTATTAGACGTAGATATCTCATAAGATCCGAATTGCAAAACATTGACATAATTTTTTTTGTATACAAATTAAATTTTAATATTTAAATATTAATCTTCATTGAATCATTATGTGAAATCTGTATTATGATTTCTTTTTCTTATTTCAGAAACTTATATTGTAATTTTTTTTTCATCGACATTTTAGTTAATTTTGATTTGCTGTCATAAATAAAAAATGTGACTTTTTAACATATAAAAATTAAATATAAAATTAAAAAATGTATTATAATACCCCAAATAAATAAATCAGTATTACTAATAAGTAGCTGGTTCTTATATATCTTTATTTTCTTAATTGTTTGTCAAATTAAATGTGTTAATCACTAGGTTCAATGCTTTGTGGTCCCGATTTATATTATATTCAAGTCTGTATAATAAAATTTTAATACTTATGATTCATGATTACTTCCATTTTGTTAATTATTTAAACAAAAAAGTAGACCAAGATAAGCACATAAAGTGATAAGATATTATTATTGACAAAGAAAATAGTACAATATAATATATATATATATATATATATATTATATCGTTTTTTTCAACAAATTGCTTATAATTTAAGCTATCATTAATTGGTCTGGTAGATATCATTGTGAGCTAAACCTGTGAAGAAAATTAGAAGAAAGGGTAAAGTAAACTATTATTGTTGACAAAGAACAATGATACAATATACATATGGTGGTAGTTGACAAAAAGTGTATATATATATATTTTATATATATATATATATATATTTATCATAAGAAGGTGGTTATAATTCAAGGTAACATTAATTAGTTTGGTAGAAATCATATTGAGATAAAACTTGTGAACAAAAATTAAAGGAAATAGAAAGAAGAAGGGATATAACAAGCCACCAAACGATATACATGACCAAACGATATACATGGAGTTGATATTTTACATGAAATTCAGGGTTAATTTCAAATTCATTTGTTGTGATTTTGAATACATCTGGTTTAGTTTTATCATTTCAAATATTTATTAAATTTGTCGCTTAATCCTGTTAATTGCTACGAATTTGTTTTCCGTAATATATCCGTCAAAAGAGTTTTGTTGATAACATAAAAAGAAAGAGAAAGAGAGATGCACGACCGTAATTCTTTGTGCAAATTTTCATGTTTATAACCTAAAGTTGCAGCATTCTTAAACACTGTTTAAATTTCGAATTACCTAAAACATTTTATGAGTTATTAAGCTTGATTGGCAAAGAGTTATAGCAAGAGTTGTAACTAATAATTAAGTAGTTCTTACCAAAAAATTAAGAATCTGCTAAAGATTAATGAGAGTTTAAAAAAAATTAGCTTGAGGATGTTTTAAGAAATAAAATTTGAGAAGATTACTAAAAAGTACACGTGTAATTGGAATGTTTTAGCTTGAGGATGTTATGAGAAATAAAAATTGAAATTTGGCACAAAAAAAAAATTACTTTAAAACTTCAAAAGACAATAATTACGTAATTTTTGTACTACATATTTACGTTTTTTGTGGCTAAATTCAACTTTTCTAAATTACAAAAAAACAGTGATAAAACACGGCAAGAGAACTAAATAAATAAATAACAACTCTTATCTGCAGGCCACCTTTGTCTTTTTTTGTAAAAAATAATTTAAAAGAAGAGAAATTCAAATTAGTATCAGCCACTTTCAGTTTTTCTCCTTACTATTTATTATTTATTCTCTCTTTTAATTTATTAATTTTTTCCCATCGGATTCCAGCTAAAAAACACGAATTTTATATATGCCAAAACTATTATTTTTTGGAAGTTAAAATATAAATTTATTGTGAGGTGTATTATAACGCTCTATTAATTAAACACATTTCCTTTTCACGAAAAATACATTTTCTTTTCGAGATTACTTAATTAATTCAATATTAAATTAAAAACGGACAGACAAGGAAAAAGTTAGGAAGGAAATGAACTGAAAGCCTGATACAAAATATTAAAATATAAAGCAAATGCATTTTTTAATCTTTCGATATTTCCAAATTTAAAATCAAATATATTCATTTTCTTTTTTCCATCTAAAACCACACAGCATAAATAAATCTAATTTTCCTCACTTTCCTCTCAAAACATTTCCTAATTCCATCCTAATAATTATCTGTCTTTAATTCTTAGAAATAAATATTTCCTTCAACAAAATATTTTCTTCATATGTATTTATGAATGATTTTCTTCCTCTTTGATTTTTAATCTGATTTCTGAGTTACTTTCCACCTCCTTTTTTTCTTTTTGATAATATTATTGTTCTTATTTTGGTATTGCTTCTTTATTTTGTTGAATGGTTTAAGCTTTCGATTTGGAAAATTAAATCTTCTTCTGTCCTAAATCTATATAAAGTTTGTCAAAAATAAGAAAAAAAAACAAACTTTAATCGTTCTAGATATGGAGTCTACCGGAGAAGTTGTTACGACGACCGGTGGGAGCGACGGTGGCGTTATGGTGGTGAGATCTAACGCGCCGTCGGACTTCCACATGGCTCCAAGGTCAGAAACTTCAAATCCACCTCCAACCTCCGTCGCTCCTCCACCGCCTCAAAATTCATCTGCTCCGACTGCGCCGCCGCCGGCAACGGAAGGTTTTTTCAGCGGACCGATGAAGAAGAAGCGTGGACGTCCCAGGAAGTACGGACACGATGGAGCAGCGGTGGCGCTATCGCCGAATCCGATATCTTCAGCCGCACCAACGACTTCTCGCGTCATTGATTTCTCTGCATCTGAGAAACTTGGCAAAGTGAAACCAGCAACAACCGCAAGCTCCTTCGTCAGGACAAAGTACGAAGTCGAGAATTTAGGTAATAATTAAAAAAAAAAGTAATCTTCTTGTCTAAATCGTGTTACTGAATCTGAGTTTCTCCTGGTGACTTCAAAGTTAAAAAGAGATTTTTTGGGATCTTTCTGGTTCTTAAGCTAAAACATGCAAAGAAAAGAAAAGCTTCCATTTCAAGTGGGACCTATTTAAGTTCAATACAACTTTTTGTCCGTACATATACGGCCATATACGTATACATATACACACACACCGTATATTACATGTATTATTGTTGTGGTTTTGAAGGTGAATGGGCTCCTTCCTCCGCCGGCGCTAACTTCACGCCGCATATAATTACGGTGAACGCAGGCGAGGTCAGGAGAATATATATACATATATATAGATAGATATATGTGATAAATAAGTATGTGTGTTTTTATTAAATGGCTGGTTTAATTGATGATTTGGTGGTTATAGGACGTAACCAAGAAGATAATATCGTTTTCTCAACAAGGGTCTTTCGCTATTTGCGTTCTCTGCGCGAACGGTGTCGTTTCGAGTGTTACACTTCGTCAGCCTGATTCATCTGGCGGTACATTGACCCACGAGGTATGATCTCAATCTCTGTCCCTTGAGGATAGGTGAAAAAGACAGTAAGAAGCACCCAAACCGAATACGAACAAAATTTTATTAAATAAACCGATTGGTTTAGCATTTTACATACAAGAACCAAAACGTAATGAGAATATGTATCACTACTTCTCTCTTTTCATGTCATTTTAGTTGATCTTGACGGTTTTGCTCTGTGGTTTTTTTCGAAAAGGGTCGTTTTGAGATATTATCACTGTCGGGATCATTCATGCCAAGTGACTCGGACGGGACTAGGAGCAGATCAGGTGGAATGACTGTGTCGTTGGCTAGTCCTGATGGACGTGTGGTAGGCGGTGGAGTCGCTGGCTTGCTGGTTGCAGCCACTCCTATTCAAGTGGTCGTAGGAAGTTTCTTGGCTGGAACGAACCAGCAAGATCAGAATCCGAGGAAGCAGAACAACCACTTCATGTCGTCTCCAATGCCAACCTCTTCGTATGGAGCTGATCATCGAACCATCCGTCCCACCTCGTCTTCTATCCAGATCGGTACATGGACACCGCCTTTAGCTTCTGATCCACAACACAAGCCCTCTCATGACATTAACATCAACTTAACTTGATTTCTTTCTCAAAGGAAGTCGTGGATCGTCTGTATTTCAGTTTAGACTCTCTCAAGGTTTAGGTTTTCTGTTGGTTTGTAATTTTAGGATTGTTCTCCAACTTTCTTATTCGGTTTCTTCCGCTCTTGGAATGTAGTAGAATCTTGCTCTCACCAATCTCTTGACCAGCTACACATTCTGGTTAACCCAAACCAGGGATAATCTCCTTCACACCGATGTTGATTAATGATCCTAAAACGAAATCTGTATACACAAAAATCTCAATGATTTGAACCTTCAACCCAGCTACACCCAAGTCTCTTACGCAATTTCTTCTCTACCATCGTCGCTCTTACATTCCTTGCATCGTCCCATCTACCAACAGAAGTATAGATATTAGCTAGATGCGAAAGATAACCCGAAGGATCGGTCTCGAGTTCAACGCAGTGGCTGCACGCAATCTCCCCAAACTCAACATTTTTGTGTAACCCACTGGCTAAAAGCAAGGCTCCCCAAACTCCAGCATTTGGCTGCGTCGGCATACTCTTAATCAGCTCATATGCTTCCTCTAGCCTCCCGGCTCGTCCTAACATATCCACCATTATCCCATAATGATCAGCTGAAGCTTTTAGATTGTAGTCTTTCATGGAGTTGAAGCATCTGTGGCCTTCTTGAACGAGACCTGAATGGCTATACGCTGACAATAGTCCTGTGAACGTTACTTGATTTGGAGGGATCTTTTTTTCGATCATCTCTCTAAACAAGCTGTTTGCTTCTGTGGCCATGCCGTTTATCCCGCACCCCATGATCATAGCTGAGTAAGAAACTGTGTCTTTTTTGTTTAGATCGTTGAACAATTTGAATGCCTTGGCAAAGTCTCCACCTTTCATGTAAAGATCAATCAGAGAGGTACCTAAAAGATCATCGATTTTGATTCCATGTTTGGTTATATATGTCTCAACCCATGTACCAAAACTTGTATCACCCATCTGTGAATTAGCTGATACAACACTTGAGAGTGTGATCTCATCCGGCTGAATACCTGAGTTGCTTTCAAGCATCTGAGAGAATAGCTTCAGAGCATCCTTCGGCTTGCCGTTTTGAGCATAACAAGCTATCATGGCATCATAAACGAGTTTGTCTTTCTTGGATATCTGTCTGAAAAGCTCCTCGGCAGACTGAACATCTCCCGATCTTGTGTACCCTGAAATCATTGTAAGCCAAGAGACGCTACTCTTCTGGGGCATTGCATCGAAGTGGGTTCTTGCTAGTTTCATTTCCCCGCAGTTCACGTACCCGCCGATCAAAATATTCCAAGAAGCCGGGCTTTTCGAAGGCATCGCCAGAAACAAAGAGCATGCATCGCTCATGTCGCCCTTTTTTGCATAGCTCGAGATAATTAGATTCCATGACACCACATCTTTCTCTGGAATCTTGTCAAACACTCTGCGAGCTTCATCTAGATCCCCGCTTTCCAGATACCCGTGTAAAAGCGAGTTCCACGAAACTGTGTTCTTTGCAGCAATCTCATCAAAAGCCTTCTTTGCCATTTCAATGTAACCGAGTCTTGAATACAAACCCACGAGACCTGTCTGAACATAAAGGCAGCCACATAATCCACTTTTAAGAGCCTGCGCATGAACAGAGTTACCATCAATCATGTTCTCCATCTTACCACAAGCTCTCAACACTGAGGTTATAGCATGTGAACTTGGGGGAATCCCAGTGTTGTGCATTTCGATGTACAAGCCAAGCGTTTCTTTGAACTTCCTATGCTGGCTCAAGAACCTGACAAGACATCCCCAGGAGAAAGTATCTATTCCTTTGGAAGCCCTTCGAGCTGTCGAAACCTCTGAGACTCTGAAACTCTGAAACCCGTTGAGGATTCTTTTGATATAGCTCATGACATTTCGAGAGAAGTCTTTTGTGAAGTGAAGAGTTTGGTGGACTAAGATGGGCTCAAGATGGTTATAGCGGCTCAACACTAACTGAGCATGGACTTGCTTCGCCTGTTCAAGCACTACACATTTGTGAAGGAAGAATCTCAGCCTAGAATCCAACATTTGAGAACCAACTCTAAATTTCAACTGATTTCCCCAAAGATAACGTTCACAAAACCACTCAAGGAGATCGCTCTACCAAATACATTCCAGCGTTTAAAGAATCATTAAACGTTCCTTTTTCAAATGCTCCACTGATGAATCAGTTCCTATTTTCGCTACCTAAACATAAAAATTAGATTTCGATTCCAAAAAGTCTAAGACTTTCGATCGTATCTCGATTAATCTCGTAAAGGAAAGGGGAGCAATATCTATCTACCTCATTCGACAGAAATCTTCGAAAATGAATAAACGAAAGCTTATGGTTTAGAAACGGAAGCAGAAAAGGAAGAAAAAAGAAGCTTTGCTCCGGAGAAATTCGAGGAAGGAGCAGAGGTATTTGAGAAGGACAGAGTGAGAGCTTTGCTTATCGGCGAGTGATGGTGGAACGACAGTAATGCGTCGGCGATAGCGACGGCCACTTCTCTGTTGTAAAACCTGTTTGGTTGGGTTTTGCAATTCTCACAAATCTGAAGACTCTAGCTTAGTTAGAAGGTCCTCGAACTTATTTTTGTTTTCGTTGAACCATATCCGTTTTTTATTGCTATTTTTTTGTTGTTCACTAGATAGCATAGAGTTTTGACTTGCAAATCGTTACCGGTCACAAGCATCAACGAGGAAACAATTATACACACTATCCTCCCATAAAACCGCCATTTTCCACCACAACAGAATTACCGGTCACTAACTTTGAAATTGAGCTTTAAAAAGTAAAAAAATAGCAACGTACGTTTGTTTGAAAATCAACTACAAAAGTAAAACAGAAGACAAGCTGAAAAGAAAAGAGCAAAAACATAGGTTTGATTCATGTTCACGTGAGTGTGTGTGAAAACAAAGAGATGATTACATGATTCCCATCTTTCAAGAAATAGACGCCAAAGCCTTCTCCCACATTATTATGATTGTGTGATGGTCATAAACCTTAACCTTGAATATATTACCAAACTCTTGTTTTACATCGGATGTCTCCGGTTTGTATTACCCTCTGCTGAGCCTAATAACGTGCATGTGTGATAAATGGAACTCAAGACAAGTTGAGTTGTCCTAATCGGGAAAATGGTTGTACCTGCAGTAATATATCCATTCCTTAGCTTGATGAGGAAGTGTGCTCAGCTTCAAAATCGCTTATCACACTTGCTACGTTAATAGGCTCTCTTGCTATTAAGATCAAAGCACAATCAACTTATGTTATGATTCAATTACTTAAACTATGCATTCAAATTTTTAGAATTGACATTTGTAAACCATGCCTCATAGATAATAAAATTTGGTTTGGATAATATTAAAACATGTATAATATTTCAATCATTAGTTCGATATTTTCGTCAAATCATATCCATTTACTGCATATTTAAGTGTTCACAAGTATATGTATGAGAATACTTAAAAATCTATAAATATATAATACAATTTTATGATATTGGAACAACACAAACTAAATATTATGTGCCGCGCACGATTCAAAGATTGTATTTTAGTTAAATCTCATTGTGTACAAACCAATATGTTCCATATCTTTCTCGCTCTCCTTATTATTTTCCCTATCATCTGAGCAATGCACAATTTGATCATATTCGACGACGGAGAAAGGCTCGTTATCACCGGAGAAATCCCGGCGGAAGGAACTTCGGTTTCTTGAACTCTCTTTCTCAAATAGAAGTTTTTACTTCCTATTTCTCCGATTATTTCTCTTTTTTCCAAACCTGAAAATTAATTCAAATTAATTCTATTTTCCAACAGTTCAATTTTGTGGAAAAAAGAAGGTAAAATCATTGGTTCAAGTAACCTTATTCTTTATTATAAACTATAGCTAGCTCATGAATTATGTGATTTTTCTTTCACATGATTCATGAATATTTTAAGAAAATTTCCATGATTGTTGGAGATTAAAGCAAAACTAGATAGTATAGATAATTAATCCAACCTAATCAAACTAATATACATCAAACTGAAAACAATTGATTGATTTTTTTTTCCAACCAAAGCTCTATTTGGTGAAACAATTTCTTTTCCTATATAGAGAGAAAAACAAAAACCAAAATTTGGATTGAGGGTTGTGTTACGTAAGTTGTGTAATAGCTTACACTGGATGCTGAAATGAGATTGATGCAGTTCAAAGGCAGCACATTGATCGAGTTTTGGTGTTCTTCCTTCTTTGCAATACTTCTCCACTACGAGTTTGATCGTTTCTTCAACGTTGCAACTCAATTTAACCATTGTTCTTACAGGTCCAGGACTTCCTTCAACTGCTACATTAATCACTACTTTTGTTGCTTCTCTTTTATTATCCTGCTTTTGTTTCCAAATATAAGAAACGTAAGAGATTCTATGATTTTGGAAGTTCAAACTTTTGTACACTTCTCACGTTCTGATTTCTTCAATTGAAAATTTACAGCTTTATTAAATTCTATGTTCAACGTAGCAGAGTTAAGGGTTAAATTGTAACATTTTCAATATATTATGCTTAAATTGGAAACTCTTAAACCATGAGGGACCAAATGAGTAGAGTTTTTTTTTAGAAAATGAAATTCGTTGAGAGAACAGAGTCTGACCTCGTGATTGATCGGAAATGGAGACGACGGCGAGCTTAACAACGACGGATAAGAAGAGAAAACCTCAGAGCGAATCCTAGGCAAGAAGACGATCGGGTCGGATTCTTCCGTCGGTAAACCGCTCATCGGCGATGGTCGTCGCGGAAAGTTACCGTCGACGTCGCGGCGGTTCTGATTTAGACTCGGCTCTGAGAAGCTTCGCTCAAAAACAAGATTAGTAGATTTTATCCGATTCTTCCTGTCGGAAACTGGTTGTTTCGCCGTCCATCTCGTCTTGGAGCTCCGACCAACGGTTCTGATCGGACTCGGAACTCTTCTCCGGTGAATCGAATCTGACATTTTGGGGTGAACTGATATGACTTTGCTTGAGGAGAAAATTGAGAGGTTTTGGTGGTTTGCTTGGCAAAGAAGCGAATTATGGGATTCTCTGCTTTACTCTGTCTTTCTTTCTCTTTTTTTTCTCATATAAATAGTTTTTTTATTACATAAAAATAAGTTAGCTTTTGTCATTTAAATCCAAGCCGGCCAATATATAATAGGTTTAATTATCCCGATTAAATGTAATATAGACGTGGTTCTTGGACTATGATATTTATTATTTTCTTGTAGACAATATACCATATTATAGTTTGATATCTTATCATGAATCTTACGTATTGTGTTGTTCAAGTAATATGGAAATGCGTAGATTGTTAGCACTGTATTTAAGAAAAACTATAGCAAAAACTGTTACTAAAACATGATACAAGTATTAAGCCCAAAACACGATAATCAAGAAAACGAGAAACCTCAAACATGAAACAAATATAGGGAGACTCAAGTATCAATTCATTTATTTTTTATGAAAGTACTGATTAACGTCAAATAAAAAAAAAAAACCAGGAACTAAAATAAGATTCATTAACGTAAGAAATAACACAAGTACTTGTGTGGCTTAGATTTGTCCGAGGTTTGTTTTCAGCTTCTCGTGTTGTTAAGTTATTACTTATTAATGGTGTCGTCGACTCATAACTCTGATAGGAGCGTGTGGGTCATTTCTCTTTCTCCATACGCACTCACGTTCACGCGTAACGCACTTCGTTTCCACTGAGTATTACAAGTTTCCAAATTACAACAAATCGTTTGTGTTACATATTTATATATCTATTTTCATGTATGAAGAAAATTTTAGACGTTAGAATTTTAAATGTAATGTCATGTTTAGTGATGTAATACCATTCTATTACTTTAATACCATTGGATAATTGCCTCAACTTATTTCAACGTTTTGTTATGCATATATATATCGTTTTACTGTTGTCATAAGATTTTTTTTAATAGACAAATGCCACAAAAGTCAAATAGTCGATGTCATATGTCCGTGAATTGGTCCCAAATAATGGTTCTAAGAGTTTTGAATGGGTATAAAGTAGAGTTTTAATATAAATAACAACGAGATCGTATGAAGCCTTGATAGAATTAGAGAAAGACAATCAAATAAAAACAAGAAGAGGCTATGTGGTGTCCTCTACTTTAGGCATGTCAATTTAGTAATCTCATAAAACACTATATAGAATTTCTACCAGTTTGTAAAATATATTATATACACAGCTGATTATGTATTAGCTAGAAAGACAAAGAAGAAAAAATATCTATTAAATGATAAAATAATAAACTTAACTTTTTCCCCAATAAGTTATGTATATCTTTTTGAATTTTCCATCTAATTACGTTCATCTATACTTCTTTCATATACCACTTTGAAGTTTGAAACCTTAGATTGACTTCACTTTTATTGGGCTAAATTAATGGCTCGTTATTACTATGTACTTTTAATTAGGCCGAAATTTATAATGGGCTTTAGTAGTGGCATTTTGTATTTCCTTTTTTTCCTAGTCGAGAACTTGAGACAATCAATGTCCACAAAAACTAAATTCATATGTCCACAAAAATTTTCCTTTTTTCCTAGTCCAGAAATAAAAGTTTTTATGTTGTTTTTATTTCTAAGAAATGTTTAACAGATTAAAAAAATTATGACTTAAAAAAGTCACAATATTACAAATTTTTATCACTGTGATTTCTAACAATTGGTTTTGGTGATTTTGGTTTGATCCGGTTCCACAAGAATATTAGTCTTCATGTCAAGTGACATCACACTTGTTGCTGAGCCGATATGCCACGTCATCACTCCAAATATTCGCCAAATCAGTATATATATATAACAGACAAAATCCAGCCAAACAACGAAGACACTCTTCTCTCTTTCTCCTCGCTCACTCTCTCTCTCTCATTCTCGATCTCACGTCAACGATTGTCGCCGGAACGTAGACGAGTTTCGTCATCTAACAATGATCCCTTACGCAACGGTCGAAGAGGCGTCAGTGGCGTTAGGCAGAAACCTCACGAGACTCGAGACTGCTTGGTTCGATTACTCCGCCACAAAGTCCGATTACTACCTCTACTGCCACAACATTCTCTTTCTCTTCCTCATCTTCACCCTCGTCCCTCTCCCTCTCGTCTTCTTCGAATTGACGCGATCCGCCTCGGGCTGGTTCAATCGGTACAAGATTCAGCCCAAGGTGAAGAACTCCTTCTCCGATATGTTGCGTTGTTACAGAGACGTGATGAAGATGTTCCTCCTCGTTGTTGGCCCTTTGCAACTCATTTCTTACCCTTCGATTCAGGTAATAAAGATTCGATTTTTAGCTGAAGGGTGTGTTCTTAAGTTGATTCTAGAACACAACCTCCGATATTTCTCTCTGAACCTGATGAATCTGGAATTAATGTTGTGTGTTAGTCTTGAAACATGTGTAATGAATACGATCCTGTGTTTGTTAACAGATGATTGAGATTCGAAGTGGATTGCCATTGCCATCTTGTTTGGAGATTGTATCACAGTTAGTGGTTTACTTCTTGATAGAGGATTACACAAACTATTGGGTCCATAGATTCTTCCATTGCAAATGGGGTTATGATAAGATTCATCATATCCATCATGAGTACACTGCTCCTATTGGATATGCTGCTCCGTATGCGCATTGGGCTGAGGTTTTGCTTCTCGGTATCCCGACGTTTCTAGGACCGGCCATTGCTCCTGGACACATGATAAGCTTTTGGTTGTGGATTGCTTTACGCCAAATCGAGGCGATCGAAACTCACAGTGGGTAAGGAAGGAAAAGGGTCTCCCTTTTTCCAAGTTTCTAGTAGTATTTCCATTTGTTTATGTCTGTCTGCATCATATCAGCTTTTGAATTGTTTAAAAAACCTACCTTTTCATCTTTCCTTTGCTTCATAATAGTGATTCACCTGTTTTTTGTGGGGATAAGTTATAAGCACTAGCTTTTTTCTGATACTTTTTAAACCTTTTTAGCTCTTGAAGATTGTTTAGAGGCTGCTTAGATAATTTTTAGGTGAACATTCTTATTAGCTGAGTAAGAAAACATCCTCCAAATGATAAGCATTTCCTCTTAATCCAAATTTTTGAGCAACGTAAACCATCTATGCAAAGTATTTGTACACAATGATATTTCTTTTGGTGCATCAAACTTTCTCGGGAGAGTGACTTGTTCCTTTTCTTCTTCTTATCACAGATATGATTTCCCATGGACTCTGACAAAATACATTCCATTCTATGGTGGAGCTGAGTATCATGATTATCATCATTACGTTGGTGGTCAAAGCCAGAGCAACTTTGCTTCAGTTTTCACTTACTGCGATTACATCTATGGAACTGACAAAGTGAGTATTCAAACTTGAGTTCCTTTCCAGTTAGCGTACACCTACCGATTCTTGATGAAATCATTAACAATGTGATTTGATTTAATATTCTTATTTTCCATCAGGGTTACCGATTCCAAAAGAAGCTTCTTCAGCAGGTAAAATATACTCTCTTGTAACTGAGACTTGCAGACTTAGCTTATCTCTCGTTATAAACCATAAACGCAGCTATCGATTGCGAGCTCACACAATAATATATGTGGTCTCTGTGTCCATAGTTTAATATTTTATTGATGATATCTTTCTTGATCGTTTACTTGCATAGACTCATTAGTTAATGCTTGTATCTTATGAGTTGCAGATCAAGTAGGAGTCCAAAAAGAACAATAAGCAGGATGGAGAAGAGAAATTAGATTAGTAAAAAATTCTCACGGAGGTTGAGTTTACTTTTCATAAGATACGTTTATAAGCAATCTGCTAATCTAATTAAACCAAGATTCACAAAAGAAAGGATAGTGTAGTTTTTTATTTTCTGCTATGTCATGAAAATGCTCCTACATTTCTCGATCTGAAAGGTTTTAATTTTTTTTTTTTTTTGGGTTCTAACTCTTTTAAGTTTTAATGAATGCATTATGACTTTGTATGGTAGAGGAAAGAAGATTAGAAGGAAACTCGAAGCTTTAAAATTGTATTCTTAATTAATGAATGAAATATCGGCAGAGATGTCAATAAAGCCCGTCTAGCTCAGTTGGTAGAGCGCAAGGCTCTTAACCTTGTGGTCGTGGGTTCGAGCCCCACGGTGGGCGATCATTTTTTTAAATATTTTAAGAATAAACGCAGGATCTGTGGTCGTTTCAACGCATTTAATCGGTTTCGCACAAAACGACATAACATTCTCTTAATTTTTTTTTAGCTCCACTAAGTCTTAGATTTTTAACCTAAGTTATATCTTCACATATATAGACTTTTCTTACCAGTGAGCCATCTCCGAATCACCTCATATCGAAACCAAATTATGATTTTCTGCTAACTTTAAACTTTTTATATATATATATATATATATATATATATATATATATATATATATTATATATATATATATATATATATATATAAAATCTCCTCCAACCTATCCAACTCCTTGGGTTAAATTAGTGTCAAACATTTATAATTCCAAATATGTTACAACATTTCCTTTCTTATTCCATTAGCTTATGTTCTTGCTATTGAGACTGATGACGCAGATGGAGGATCTCAAGATCTTAGTTACATGATGGCTTATTGGAAGCACTGTGGCTTAAATAAAAAGGATTAACAAGTTATCTAAATAACAATAACCATGTTATCTAAAGAACAAGTTAGTTTTGCAATACGTTGTATTATTCTTTTAGGTATTTTTCAACCTATATGATCGACCAAGAAAATAGTAACCTTACTAAGAATTAAGTTTCCTATTATACATGTCTTTAAACGAATGTGTGAACAGTTTTACATATAGAGGATCGAAGCAGAGAAGCAAACAGTACACAAAGATAAGAATTTCTTGGTTCGGATCTGTTATAGCACGTTGTCAATTTCTACAAGATTTTTGAACATGGAAACTCGATCTCATTTAGCCTTTGTTCAAAAGAAAAACACTCATTTTTTCGTAAAAGGTAGAGAAAAACAAAAAACATACAGTGTAGACTATTTGTTGATATTAGTCGGAAAACATTTTAAATTTGGGATAGTTAGTATGATAGTCAATTAGATTTTATGGTTTTGTTGATCCGAACTACCTCAAAATTTATAATATCCGTTGAACAGTTGATCTGAACTAGCTCAAAGTTTATAGTATCGGTTGAACCGTTGAACTGAAACAAAAATAATTTATATTATAACATTTTGATGTGTTTCTATTTGATTTAACCAAATTAGTCGATTAAATATATATGTATATATATGTATATATATGTATATATATGTATATATATATATATAAAAGAGAAGATATTTTATGTTTCTACTAAAAACAAAAAAGAGTAAGAGGGAGGACGCAATTTTGGCGCTGTGTTCTACTAAAAAACGGAAAGAGGGAGGGCCCAATTTGGCGGACTTCTCAAAGAGAAAAAAAACGTAAGAAAAACAATTTGGGAAAATCGAAACAGAAATAGCAGAAATTAGGTCACTATTGTGTGATTCTGATTGGTTAAAAATGAGTCCAAAACACTCGTTTAGTTTCCATAATTCACTCTACTTCGAACTCTGCATTTTATATAATTTTCCAACCACCCTTATATGTATTTCACAACTCTAAAACATTGCTATAAAAGTGATTGATTTAAACAAACAAGTCCAGAGACACAACTTAACTCCTCACAGAATGATCCCCTACCTAACCGTCGAAGACGCGTCCGTAGCATTAGGACGGAACCTGACTTGGTTCGAGACGGTTTGGTTTGATTACTCAGCCACCAAATCTGATTTCCATGTTTACTGCCACACCATTTTGTTACTGTTCCTCGTCTTTTCTCTCGCTCCTCTCCCTTTTGTGTTTGTTGAATTGACCGGTTGGTTCGAGCGGTTCAAGATTCAGCCCAAGGTGAAGTATTCGTTATCTGATATGTTCCGATGTTATAAAGATGTCATGAAGTTGTTCTTTATCGTGGTCGGCACGTTGCAACTCGTTTCTTATCCTTCCATCCAGGTTAATAATTTTTTTTCTTTTTTTGGTGATCATGTTATATTGGTTTTGTATTTACGTTTACCTTTATTAATTTAAAAGAAAAACCAACATTTTTTAATGTAAATTATTGCCCTATTCTAAGTGTTAGTTTTGCAGCATATTTCTTGTGTGCGAGGTTGTACTAAAAAAAATTTATGTGTTAGTTTTGCATATTTTCTGATATTTTTTTGTCATTTAAAGCAATTTCTCATTCAAATAAAGAAATATGTAAAATCCCAACACGTAAGATCGTGATATTCTTGAAATATGGTTAAAGATTTGATTTAGATGTGTGTTGATAATTGCAGATGGTTGGGATTCGAACTGGATTGCCATTACCATCGTTAATGGAGATAGTAGCACAACTAGTGGTTTACTTCTTGATAGAAGATTACACAAACTATTGGATCCATAGATTGTTGCATAGCAAATGGGGTTATGAGAAGATACATCGAGTCCATCATGAGTACACATCTCCAATCGGATTTGCATCACCGTATGCACATTGGGCCGAGATCTTGACTCTTGGGATCCCAACCTTTCTTGGACCGGCCATTGTACCTGGCCACATTATGACTTTTTGGTTGTGGATAAGTTTACGTCAAATCGAAGCAATTGAAACTCACAGCGGGTAAACAGAAAAATACAAATCATAATCATGTTTAGTATATATTTACATCACCTTCTAAAGAAAGCATAATGCGAAGTTTTTTTTACATAATGACATGATCCATATTTTTTGTTTCGTTTATGATTTTCATTTGAAAACTTATTGGTTACAGAAGAATTTTTCTTTTTTTAATTTGTTTTACAGATATGATTTGCCATGGACCCTAACAAAATACATTCCATTCTACGGTGGAGCTGAGTATCATGATTATCATCACTACGTTGGAGGACAAAGCCAAAGCAACTTTGCTTCAGTTTTCACTTATTGCGATTACATCTACGGAACTGATAAAGTGAGTGTTGATCAAACTTCAATCTAAGCAATGTCTTGTTCCTTACCTTATTTTGTTCAGCTAGCGTTTAAACTAGTTATGGATTAAACACTAAACGATGTTATTGTTATATCTCTATCATTAGGGCTATCGAATTCATAAAAAGCTTCTTCATCAGCAGGTTACTATTCTTAAACTCAGACTCATAGTGTTAGCTTCACATATCTTAAATCCATACATTTTTTATGAAATGTTTGTTTCTATTTTATGTTTTTGGATCTATCTTATACGTTAGATTAAGGAGGAAGCTGAGCAGAAGGGAGGAAGGAAACACGATTAGTAATAAATCAAATATAAATTCTAAAGAGAGTTGAAAATTTCAAACGATGCATTAATAAGGTTCCTGTTAAATAATTTGTATATGATCCATATGTTGTTGTTACTGGATTGTGTTATGGCTTTAAAAAGCTTTGGGTGTTTGTAACTACAAATAGTATGCGATTATGTGACGCAAACCATTAAAAGAAAAACAAATTATTATTATTATTAAAACTCAACTTCACTTCTAATCTCATGAAGAGATACTTGGTCTGTCCATTTGAAGTAATAAGTCACGCAATATCAAATTTGGTCGGGAATGAATAATTCGGATATTATGTAAGATTTTTATTGGAAATATATATTTTTAGGTAGAGTAGGATAATTTTGGATAGTCAAAATCATTATTCGAATTCTTAACTAAATCTGATAATAATCAACATTAAATTGGGAGAGATTTTGGATGATGTTAGATAATTAGCAAAACAATTAACTATTTAAATGTATAATTAAAATATCTAAGCGTATTATTGTTTCATTTTTGTTTCATCTGTATTACACTGATGCAAACGGAACCAGTAAATTTTCTTAATTTGTACTAAAAAAGCCCAAATTTAATTCATATTAAATATTGGTAAATACGATTATATTAAACTTAAAATTTTTAAATTTTAATTGTAATTTAATCATGCGTGTAATAATTTAGTCACCTTGTTTATCCTGACAAGATTGTGAAGATTAGGACTCATTGTTGCCCAAAAATAAAATAAAATAAAAATAGAAGTTATTATAAGAAAGAACGAAGCCCAGATATGGAGAAAAGAAATTGTTCTTTGAAAGGAAAATTATCCAGGAAAATTATATAAATATTTTTCAGCTCGAATTTATAAATTTCCTTCCTCAATTCAATAAGGGGTTTGCTTCAATTTCTTAATCCGACCCAGAAATTTCGGGTTTTTTGTTTTTGTTTTGAGGAAGACCTCGACAATGGCGTGGAACGTATTCAAGTTCTGCACAGCACTTCGCGCCCTGGGTTCGATCAT
This sequence comes from Schrenkiella parvula, assembly GCA_000218505.1. Taxonomy (NCBI): domain Eukaryota; kingdom Viridiplantae; phylum Streptophyta; class Magnoliopsida; order Brassicales; family Brassicaceae; genus Schrenkiella; species Schrenkiella parvula. The sequence continues at coordinate 10,510,786 of CM001193.1, read as the reverse complement.
GATCCTAGTCGTAATCGGGATCATCGGATTCACATACTACGCCGTTGTAGTCGCCAATTACGGTCCGGCTCTATTGCTCGGCGGTGTCGATTCGTTTCTAGCTCTTCTGGTTTTAGCTCTGTTTCACTTCCTGGTAAAGTCAAAATCTTGTTTAAAAAAATAAAAATTAAAAGTTCTTCTGAGATCTTTGCATTTTAGTGCTGTTACAATTGTTAGTCGTGTTCTGTATTGGCTAAGACATGGAGAGAATGCTACATATATTTGTGTAGTAATAGGATCAATCTGGTGTTGTGCTGTAGATTTGGTTACTTAGATTTCTATCTATTGAATTTCAAGTGTCGCTATGGTATCTGTCACTTCTTGTACTACTAATTGCAGTTGATTAGGACACCAGCGAGATTGTTCATAGTGGATACGACAAGTCAAGTAGTCATCTATTTGGTTTGGTTTAGTGTAGAGAGTGTCTGTCTTTCCTCTACTTTTGAAGCTGTTTTGGTTTATGGTATCTTGTTATAGATTGTCTATACATTTTAGAGCTCTCGGACTTGAGAGAAAAAAAAGGAGTGAAGGACTCGGTGGTGATGATTGTTGTTTTGTGTGCAGCTTATAATGCTTCTTTGGAGTTATTTCTCTGTTGTTGTGACGGACCCTGGTGGTGTTCCACCGGGCTGGAGGCCGGATTTCGACATCGAGAAAAGCGATGGGAACCAAGCAGCGACTGCAGAAGGAAACACATCACTTTCGGTTGGAGATTCCTCATGTCATATCGTAAGATATTGCCGAAAGTGCAATCAGTATAAACCGCCTCGTTCGCACCATTGTTCAGTCTGTAAGTCCCCTCGATATGTGATTCTTTAATTCGAATCCAATGGTGTATTTGTTTCTTTAGTTCGTGAAAAAGTTTTCATCTTGGGTTTTTAGGTGGAAGATGCATACTAAAGATGGACCATCACTGTGTTTGGGTTGTGAATTGTGTTGGGGCAATGAATTACAAGTCTTTTCTCCTATTCTTGGTATGCCTAGTAACTTATCATAACATTTCTGCAAACGAAGTTGTGCGTGGGCCTTACGGGCCATAGTACCTGGATAGGATTAGATATTTACTTTTAGGGTTGAGGCAAGACAAACGCAGATAGGTTCTTGTGTTTTGATCTATGCTATCTGATTCGCTTTAAAGCCATGTTTCTGACAGTTTCAATGATACAACCCATCCTTCCACATGTACCACATATTTTCTTGAACTGTTGTTCTCTTAAACGGTATCATCTTATTATGTCCATCAATGTTGCCATGATCTTAATGCATTCTCAATTGTCAAAGTGCAGTTTTACACATTTCTTGAGACAACAGTGGTTGCAGCAGCGCTATTTCCAGTTTTCGTCGTATTCTTTAGCGATGGAGATGGTGAGATAACCGTATCACCAGGAAGCCTAGCAGCCACCTTTGTTGCATTCAGTGAGTCCAAAGATATATCTGAATTGCTTATTTTTTGTTTGTTTGTTTGTTTCAGACACCTTAATGTACCAATGTTGTTATCTGATTTAACATCTCCCCTTTCTTGCTATCCAGTACTGAACATAGCATTTGCACTAAGCGTCCTAGGCTTCCTAATTATGCACATAATGCTGGTCACTCGTAACACCACAACTATTGAGGTAAAACACCTCTCGCTTGGGTTTGCTCTAACCTAGGTTTCTCAGGTATCTCCATTGTCTAAGGTAATTGCAATAAACATACTAAACCAAAGTAATACTTTTTTGTTTATATCTCAGGCATATGAGAAGTATACAACTCCTAACTCTCCTTATGACCTTGGTCGTAAGACAAACTTTGAACAGGTTCTCTCTCCATCTCAAAACTCATGCTTTTATGGTTGATTCTTGAGGCCAATAAAAGAAGCTTCCGGCTACTTAAGATGAAATCTTGGACACACAAGCATTTAAAGTTTGTTACTTTCTTATGCCTGATCAGGTTTTTGGAAGGGATAAATTGTATTGGTTCGTGCCATTGTACACGGACGACGATATGAAGAGATTGCCAGCACTTCGAGGGTTAGACTTTACGAGCAGGTCGGAGGAGACGGAGCCGCTTCAGTCTCTATGAACTTAAACTTCAAACTATTGGAAATGGGTCTTCTTTGTGTATGTATCATCACTATGTCGTGTGTATTAAAGATTAGTGTTTTTTGTTTTGTTCTTATGTAATTTGATTTTTCGTGACGAGAAATTTTACAAGCTTTTTTGCACAGCCAACAAACATATCCTTTGAATTTATTCTTCTTGATAAGTGGTTTTTTCCTATACAATATATTTGTTTCACAAAATAGTTTTGTTCATTTTTTTTAGTTTTTGCAGGTTAAGAATTTTTCAATATATTCTTTTTGGGAATAATATGGATCCAGAGTGATGGTGTATACATGATCTCTTCTTTCTCAGAGAGTCGCAAAAACATCAAAAAACACATGATCCTAATGTGTTTTGCAAATTTTATGTATTTATTACTTTTTTAGAAGATTTTTCCATTAAAAAACAAAAAATCTCGAAACAATTATTATAGTAATTTCTATCTCTATATAAAACATATTTTATTAATAAAGATTACATACATAGTTAATGCCATAATTATATAATAACAATATATCTTTTTAGTAAATATGTTATTTTTTTACTGATTGTGTTTTTCAAGTTATTCGTATTTGCAATTTTTTTTGATAAATATTTATCTATATAATCTCTGAAATAATTATTTATGGTAATCTTACGTAATATATAACTGATAAAATCACATATATAAATAAATTAACTCTGCTATTTTAAATTCTAATATTGTATACTAATAGCATACTTTTTTTTAGGAAATATGTTATTTCTATAGAAAAAGAAAATCACAAAACGTAAATGACTTGATGAATGTTATCATTACATGTTACAGTGATCAAAGATGTTTTAAAGAATTTTTAGTCTTATTAATTTAATTAAGCTTTTTTTCTTATTATGCAAACAATTATTTTCCTAAATAGTTGGTATGTAGCAAAATTCACGCTTACTAAAATCTAGATTCAGTATGGCAATGTGGCATTTTCTATAGTTAAACAGATCATATACCTAAGTTTTAGCTAAAAGTAATAGATCTCCAAAACTAACATATAGATTTTATACAAAAACAATAGAAATCTAATTATGCCATGTTTAGAAGTAAATCACCAAGAGGAAAATTACCGAAGAAGCGTGTAACTACCATCAGCCAATCATTTCGCGACGCCTGTTGAAACACCTCGAGAAGATTCTTTCATCGTCTTCCCGGAAAAAAAAAGTTGCATAAAGGGTTGAAAGAAAGTCTCAATTTTCAACAATATCTCGACTTTTGAGATTTTAATCTTCGCCAACAACGCAGATTTTCTTGCGCCTATCTCTGTTGTTCAAGGTATGAGCTTTGATCCTTCTCCATGAATTTTCACTTGTGATTTTGCTATTTGATTTAGTTTTGTCGTTAGGTTTTTCGTTCTACCGAAACGTTTTTTAGTACCGATGAAGTATTCTTTATGATCTTAGCGTTTCTGAGCTGTTATTTTACTTGGATTGTTGTCGATTAACGTTATTTGCCCCTGGTTTTTCGATTTTTGATACGATTCGTTTGATATATTACTCTGGTTCTGCTCTCCTTTGGATGGGTTTACTCTTGCCATTGCTAAGATTTTACCTTTTTTGAAAGTTCTGGATTTCACTTTTGCTTTGTCCTGATGATGTATTCCTAGAATTTCGATGAAATGCAATTTCAGTTTGTTGGGAATATATGTGATCTTGTGTTTGAAGATTGCGCTTTACATACAATAGTTTTTTGCGTTTGAGCTTGCTCATATGAATTGTGTTGTAAACAAGGAAGATGCAAGGTGGTGGTAGAGATCCTTTCAACTTTGGTGGTCCATTTGGTGGCTTTGGAGGCTCTTTTGGTGGTTTTGGTGGCCCTAACAATGGTCCTCCGAATCTGATGTCTAATTTTTTCGGAGGAAGAGATCCGTTCGATGACCCTTTCTTCACCCAGCCTTTTGGTGGTGGCATGTTTCAGCCCAACTTGTTTGGTCCCAGCATGGATCCTTTCGCAGCAATGCGTCCTCCATTGGGTTTTATCGAGGATCACCATCAGCCACCACAACCGAGAAGATCGCGTGGACCGGTTATTGAAGAGATTGATTCAGATGATGAGAAAGAAGCAGAAGGAGACCAAGAGAAGAAAGTAAGCCTAGGGAAACATGGCAGGTCAAGCAATGAGGTAGACACTGAAGAGGCTATAGCTGAAGGTGATACCTCTTTTTTTTCTTCTCGGAAGGAGATTGTTTGTTTCTTTGTAACTGACTGCGTGTTTATGTTTCTGCAGAGAGAAGGAACAGACAAATGCGAAACATGAATGTAAATGCTATGGTGAACAATGGACAATGGCAACCACAATCCCGTAGTTATAGTTTCCAGAGCTCGACTGTTACATACGGTGGCCATAACGGAAACTACTATACTTCATCGAAGACCAGAAGGACAGGAAGTGATGGGGTGAGTTATAATAGTAGCGACACTTCTGTGTGTGTGAGAATTGTAATTATGCTTACTATAACATTGTGAAACAGTTAACTCTTGAAGAAAGCAAAGAAGCCAATACTGCGACACGCGAAGCAGCGCACAGGATTTCAAGAGGCCTTCACAACCAGGTACATAAAAAAAAAATTATTTTGTTGTTGGATCAATATAACTGTATAAATGATGTTTTAATCCTTGCAGGGCCACACGGTTGCCCGTAAACTTAACTCAGATGGTCGGGTTGATACAATGCAGACCTTGCACAATTTAAACGAAGGTAAGTAACACTTACCTCATTATCCTTCAGAAAAATTCTCTGTGGATGAGAGAACCTTAAACTGAAATAACTATATAACCGTTTCTTTTTCTTTCTTTGAATTGCAAAATTCTGCAGATGAATTGGCTAATTTTGAACAGTCTTGGAGTGGAAATGCTAGAATGCAAATGCAGTTACCCGGTCGGTCTGGTTCCTTTAACAGTAAGCAGCCAAATTACGATGTAGTTTATTTTTTTTCGTTTTTACCATTCCTGTCTAAACAACGTAAAATTGTTTTACAGGTGATCTTCTAAACAGAGAACCACCAATGTTGCTACCTTCGACTGGTCCAAGCCCTTCTCGTGCAAGAGCAGAGTCATCCAGAAGAACAAAGGCTGCAATGAATGTTAGAGGACAGGGCCGAAACTAATCTTAGGACTACCATGTCCGGTTTCTAAAGGCTTTAGTGAATGTAACCAAAGACTATGTACTTTACTTAGGTTGCATCGTTACTGTAACCTGTATGAGGACAGAATTTGACGGTTTTATGATAATGGTATATGCATGTTTGGCTATATTAACCTGTTCGTAACGGCTTGTGAAAATTTCTGTCGACCAAGTACAAGTTTGTTGAAGTACTTGATCGATATCATTTTTAGGCTGATTTTTCCTTGTGTTGAATATATTACGAGTTTTTTGGAAATTATTCATAACTACAAAATCATTTGACATGGAAATACTTAGGGCGTGTTCGATCAAAATCATTTAACAAACCCATAAAAGACGAAAATGCCCTTAACCCTAAACTCTTCTTCTGGTTTCATTTGACTCTTGTGCCGGCGAGCCTCCTTGCCTTCTCTCTCCGGCAAATCTCGCTGCCGTCTCTCTCTCTCTCCGGCGAGTCTCTCGCTGAAGCTTCTCTCCAGCGAACTACATACCTAAATCACTCTTCACTCCTCTCTTTCTTCTTTCACATTTCTCCCCGACGAATCTCTTTGTCACTTCTCTCCGGCGAGTCTTACTGTCGATTCTCTCTTCGGCGAGTCTCTTGCAGCAGCATATCTCTCTGGCGAACTACACAGGTAACTTTCATCTGCTATTGTGGTGGGGGAGGAACAAACCAAGGGTGTTTTGCTGTCACTTCCCTGAGTTTTATTATGTTTGTCTGCTCTGGTTTTGTTGTTCTGTGAGCAGGGACGCTCTGTTTTTTAAAACCAAAGAAATGAAGAGAAGGATAGCTATTGGTTTCGAGGGTTCAGCTAACAAGATTGGTGTTGGAATTGTGACATTAGACGGTACAATCTTGGCGAATCCTCGGCATACATACATAACGCCGCCTGGTCACGGTTTCCTTCCTAGAGAGACTGCACATCACCATCTCGACCATGTTCTTCCTTTAGTCAAATCAGCTCTCGAAACTTCCAAAGTCACCCCCGAAGAAATCGACTGCATCTGTTACACGAAAGGTCCCGGGATGGGAGCGCCATTGCAGGTATCAGCCATTGTCGTTAGGGTATTGTCACAGCTTTGGAAAAAGCCAATCGTCGCTGTGAATCACTGTGTGGCTCACATTGAGATGGGGAGAGTGGTTACTGGAGCTGATGATCCTGTTGTTCTGTATGTGAGTGGTGGGAACACTCAGGTGATTGCTTATAGTGAAGGTAGATACCGGATATTCCTCCCTTGGCATACACAAACTTCACTGAGCTCACACGATCACCATCTTCTCCAATAGACACTTTCCTCAGACCGTCATAAGCTCCGTCGTCCCAAGAAACCCCATCACACCCACCTCGAGGTTCCAAATGCTTAAAAGCAGAAGAAACGAAGACAAAGTAAGCTCCTATGGCGTCAAGAAAGCGACCAGACCGTCCATTGAGCCCAACAAGCATCGTTCCATTCTTGCCCTCCAACTCGAAGTTTATGCTACCAGGTCCAGACTTACCAAACTTCTGAGATGTTCTCCCGTATGATGTCTTGAACTGAAGCTCGGACACCGTATACTTAAGCGTTGGATCATCCATGTTGATAATATACGGTAGTGCGAAGTATTTGTCCGCAGATTCGGACTATAAAACAGAGCAATTATGGTACTTAAGAACAGAAAGAAACAGAAAACAAAGCATCGGACTAAAACAGAGCAAACAAACACCTGAGGTGGTCTCCAGTGTGATGTCCTGGAAATACGCTCCGACATAGCCTCATTGTCATATCTGTTAGCATCTCGATATGTTCCCCCAATCCAGATGATGTATTCGTCTGGGTACTTAACTTCAAACTCGGTCTTTAAGAAAAAATAAAGACGAAGAGCAAAACAGAAAACAAAAAGCCATTTAAAAGCAGAGCAAGCAAAAACAGAGAAAGAGAATTGTGATTAACATTAAAAATCGAAAGACCTCTGTGATTTGTGTTCCTGTTTCTCTTCCATGTTTTAGCTGCACGATATCTCCGTTTTTCACGTACTGGATCTTGATGTAAACGACGCCTTGAGAGTCTTCTCCAACAATCACTCTCTTCACACAGTCGTTAACACCATCGTCGAATCCGTCTCCATAACCATCGCGAGCTACCTCTTTCTTTGACATTGTTTTTCCTGAAAGATCCACGTACAGTTTTGATATAACAATCTCAAGAAAGGGAAAATCAATTATAACAATCTATTGAGAGAGAAAGTGATTTGTGCCTGTAGGTGTTCTTAGCTCTGATGAAAGTGAATGAATGAGTCCGTTGGGTAATATGTAATTTAGAGCACTTTCGAATGATGAGATACCCAATAAGTTTTTTAATCATATAATGTTAATAATCTTATCTTGAATATTTACTTCCATTAATGAGATACATTTTAGATCTTTTACTGATATAACATTAATTATGTAGTGTTATATGTTTTGTAATTTAATTTAAGAAACTTATCTCATATTAGAGAATCTCACATTTATATTTTTTAATATATTTTTTTAATATGTTCAATTATATTAATTAGTTATGTTTATTTATATCATCTATAATAGTAATAACAAAAGCATAACAAAAGCATAACAAAAGCATTTTTCAACAAAAATCAATTGACCTATCATGATGGCTAAGGGTGAGGCACAACAATGGAATCAGATTCAATCAACTACACAAACTACTAATTTCTAGGAAGTATGATTGTATCCAGATAACATAACATCATACTCTACACAAGCTACTATTTTTTTTTTTATTATAGAGTTGTAAGCTTAGAGATCCTTTCTATTTCTAGGAAGTATGATTGTATCCAGATAACATACAATATAAACACGTTTTCGATTTTTGATATAAAAGTAGTGAACAATAGAACAAAACGAGTTATTTATAATTCACGTCAGCCCGGCAGCATATAATTTCTACCAAATTCTTCCAAGTCGATATTTTGTTTTGTTTTGATATGTTACAAACAAACAAAAACATGTATTGACAGAATATGAATGAGTGACAAGATTCATGTCATGTACCATTATGCCTATGTATGTTATTGGGTTCAATGTTAATATTTTCGTTAAAGATTTAGTATACATGAATGTGCAGAGATTGATGAGAGTACAGAATAGAAAGAATTGTATATTGGTTCTCATAATATTGAATATACATGATATATACTCTTATATAGTACTAAGAGTTAACGATTAACCTAATGCATAATCAATATAAATTCTTACAAATCAATATAATACATTTTTATAATTTTTACATAATATTCTCTTTCTTTCTATATATATGCCTCCTCAATCTCAAGGTGGTAAAGAAGTATAATGAAATTGAAAGCTTGAGATTGACTTGATCGGAATATTGGTGGAGCTTAGTTTGATGTATTTGATGGATACGTGTTGACGATGATGATGATGTAGCCGTTGATGGTGCACCAGATGGGAGATGTGTAGCAAGGGGCCTTTGTTGTCCTCTTTTGGTGGTGAAGGGACGAGTGGAGATTGAAGAACTAGTCTGAGTTGCAGCAGAGCTTAAAGTTTGGAGCTGCAATCGTGTTGCTTCATAAAGAAGAAGATTATTATTATTATTTTTTGTTTAAGATAAAGAATATGAATATTGTGAAGGAGAAACGAAAATTTAGGATTAAATTTTCTTTATTCTTTTTTTTCGTAGAAACTCTAAAGCTTAGATTTAGAGGTTCGTGTGAGTTTGAATAAAGAAACACTGTAGCTTGGATTCGGAGGCTTACGGTAAGCTTGAATAAAGAAGCACTATGGCTTAGATTCAAAGGTTCATAGTGAACGTGAATGGAAAAGCAATTAGCTTATAAAAACAAAAACATAAAAATAGAATTTTGAAGAAAACAAGGAGCACAATGGCTTGAAATGGAAAATAAAAAGAGTTTCTATTTTTTTTTCTCTGAAGAATCCAATTCTATTTTATTTCTTTTGTTGCTTTAATATTCATCTAAAAATCAAATTAAAAATTCATGAATATACATATAGATATATATATATATATATATCTGTATAGAAAACCGAATTAAAATAAGCATAACTTTAAACTTTTTCATCATGTGATGAATGCAAGAATTATCTCTTCATAAGCCATCTGCACCGTCCATCATATTTTACAAGTGGGGATCTATTCCTTCCTCGTCTACTGATTGTCACTCATGACTTTTTGGTTTCTCATTTTCCTTAAGTCTCGCAAGCCAAAACTGAAGAAAGCTATTTGGTTCTAACAGAAAATATATAATGTTCTTAATTAAAGTAGTATTCAATTAATCCACTGAAAAAATTAACGTTTAATATTTATTAACTACTGTAATCCAAATTAATATTATTCAATTAATTAATCCACTGAAATGTTATATGCTTTTACACAACTCGGCTAGAGAACTAATTATTTTCTCTTCTATTTTAACAAGTGGTTGTAAAGATGCTTAAGTTTATCATGATCTCTCACCCTTCTAGGATTTAAATTTCCTAATTATTTTTACAATTTTTTTGAGTTATCTGAAGGTAGAGTTTTAAAAATATATTAAAATATTTTTAATATGTTTATATACAATGCAGAAAATATATAATGTGCTTAACTAAAGTAATATTCAATTAATCCGCTGAAACAAAAAGAAATCAACGTTTAATATTTATTAACTACTGTGATCCAAATTAATATTGTTTATTCTATCTTTCTTTCTTTTTTGGTCACTTTGTATTATATTTGTATTGTCTTAATTTTCGATAATGAATTTCACATTTTTTTACCACTGTCCTTACAAAAAATTTGGAACCCGTTTGAAATAGCTAGTAAAAGCATCTCTAATAGGAGGTTCTAAGAGACTCTCTCACTAATAAAAATAAAAAAATAATAAGAAGAGAGGAGAGAGATGAGATAGTTTCTCAAATGACAGATTTTGAGAAACTCACTAGAAACTTACTTGCCACATGTATGTCTTTGTTTGAGTTGTTGATTTTGATTTTAAAACAAAAGTTTAATTACAAAAATAAAGTATCTTTAAATATTATTATTTTTCTTTTTTTGAGAAAAGGTTCTAATGGATGGAGGTTCTCTAAAGGCTGCAAAACTCACATATATAAAATTTTAACGTACAATTTCGGTAAACAATAAAGTAATGTATAGAGAGAACAATAAAGGAACAAGATGATGCCATCACTTGTAAATATAAACTTACTATTTTCATTTATTCCATCAGAACAACGACATAAGACACGTGCACACAAGACAACAAACTTACTACTTTCATTTATTCCATCAGAACATCGACATAACATATGACACGTGCGCATAAGATAACAAACTGACTACTTTCATTTATACCATTAGAACAACGACATACATAAGACACGTGCGCAGGTAAGGATACTAGAAAGCAGCATCGGAGATAGATGTCACCGAGATAAGAAGAACAATGACAACATAAGACATAGATTGTTTAAGGAGATTAGAAACAGAGAGAACTAGATAAATTTGTTTTTAATTTGATGAAGATAACGATAGAATCGCCTGCCTTCGCGAACAGCACCTTTCGTCGGGTGAAAAGCCATTTGTCGCGTCCATAACTCTTAGATGTCCGCTTGTTTGTCTTAAATGTAAGTATCAGCATTTGGCGAAGCGCATTGCCAAAATATGCCTCTATTTCTGTGATATATTCATCTGGTTCCAGCTCAAACTGCAAACAACAGCAAAAAAAGGGAAAAATAGATTTGTGAAAAGATTGAAATCGAGGAAGAATAAATTCAAGATAACAAAACGTTATTAACCAAAGGACCTCCTCGGTTATAGGTGAACGGTGTGAAATCTTGCCGTGACCGTATTCTTCTCCGGTCACAGTCTCCGTGCCGTCGAGGTACTCAAACTTGACGAAGTTGACACCATAATCATCGTGACTTATTTGTGTCATCTTAACATTGTCATGGGCACCATCATCCCACGCGACTCCAAAGGCGTCACCACCCGTTGATGCCATTTTCCTTGACATTATTGTTTCCTGAAAGATTCAACGACCGACTTAAGAATGGCGAAACAACAACAATATATGTTAATATAAGGAAGACAAATGTATACGACTACCTTTTGGGTTTTCGTATCTCTGATTCAAGGAATATGCAAGAGAATGATGAACTGAGTGTGTAGGGTATATGTCTATATATATACTAACACGTTTTTGTACGGACGACCATGCATACTATTAACTTAACACTAAAACCCCAAAAGGAAAGAATAACTATTATCGAATGGTGTAATTTACTTTTTCCATAGTTGTTAAATAAAGAGTACTAATTAGTTTAGAGACCATTACCATTTATAGGAAGTATATAGTTGTGTCAAGATAATGCAAAAATCTTTATGAGTTGTTTTGATCGCGTTCTTACTATCATCGTCTACGTCTTTTGAGATTCTCACAAAAAGACAAAACAACTTTGAGGTTGTTAGAAAATTAGAACTAAGAAATCAATCGATTCACTTACATACCTGTGTCCACGCACACACACATGACTTCACTATTCATGTAAAAAGGAATGAATGAGCAACACTCAAGATACTAAACTTTATTTAATCTTTTCAAAAGTTCATTGTGGAGAAAAAGCTACGAAATTTCCTTTATAAATCCAATTAGAAGACTACACTACGACGCCATGATATACGTTAAACCGAACCGGCTTTTGCTAGAGAGGACCATATAAAAACCAATTGTTGTAATACTGTTTAACCGGAGAATCATACTTCGTACAAAAGTTGAAACCTTTTCTCCAAACAAATTACTAACTAAAAAGCAGACTCATTCACTTTTCATACAGTTTATTTCCAGAAGCAGTGTCTCTATATTAGGCCTATTGTTTGGAATCTCCTGTGTACAGCTTATCCCAATCCTCGCCATTGCTATCGCCTCTGGTTTATCAAACTCTCCACGGAGATATTCATCAATGAATCCACAATGTTCTCCATTTTCAGCTGCAATCCTCAGTGAGCTTGTAAGCATGAGCTTGCCAGAGAGTATCTGGAGAATGATGACTCCAAAGGCAAAAATGTCGGTTTTCTCGGTGAATTTTCCGGTTGTGACGTACTCTGGAGCTAAATATCCCATTGCTGCACTTGTTTTGAGTGCTGAGAAGACCATATCGTCTGCTAGAAGGTTATGAAGACCAGAATCAGCGATTAAAGGGTTGAATTGCTCATCGAGTAGGATTTTTTCGACAGATATGTTTCGATGAACAATAGTAGGCTTCATTTGTTGATCACTTCCATGTAAGTAAGCAATACCTGCAAGAGAATTTTGTGTTAACTACAATTTGTTCATGCAATTGAATTTTAACTTAAAGAGGTGATTTCAAAGACTTAACCTTTTGCAATCCCTTTGATTATAGAGACTCTTGCAGGCCAAGCAAGAACTCGCCCAGTTTCATTTTCTTGTACATCAAGGTAATTCGAGAGCTTTCCTTTTGAAGCGAAATCATATATGAGGAAACACTCTCCTCTGCCTCTAGAACAGCAGAATCCACGCAGCTTCACTAAATTTTCGTGTGACATCGAGGATAGAAGCTTCAAACCGTTCATGAATTCGACTTCCTCGTTCTTGCAACTGCTTATGTTGATACTTCTGATAGCTACTGGAGAACCATCTCTGAGAATTCCTTTGAACACCGAGGTAAAGCTGTTTCTGCTCAATAGATTAGCTTCTGAGAAGCATTGTGTTGCAGATTCAACCTCTTCTAAGTTAAACCTGAAACTGCTATTAACAACAAAAAGATGAGGGTCTTGTGAGAATTCAGCTCCGTTTCTGCTGTCTCCGAGTGGATCCCATTCTTTGGTGTAGGCAAGACTCACGAGAGGCGATGCCCGGAAATCTTTTTGTTGATCTGTACTGAGTCTTCCCTCCGAAAGCTCGGCAGTATTACTTATCTTCTGCTTCCTTCTCCTGTAGCGAAAGAAGATCAATAAACCGGCACCAACCAAAGTTATAGTGACGGTAATCACGCTTGAGATCAAAGCAACTTGTGGGAGTTTCGATGAGGATTTATGGCAATGTGTTTGGTTGCAATGCCTGTTGAGATATACAGAGTCGGAAGTGTTATGAATAGTTGATTTATCAGTGTCTCTTTCACTCGGAGGCTGCTTGAGTTCGACATTCGAATCATCGAAAGCAGAACAAGCTCTCAAAGAAGGAAAATCGATGCCACATAACCCCGTGTTGTTCTCAAACTGGAATCTCCCATTCAACTTCTTGAGACCTTTCACAAGTTCAAAACATATCGAACAAAATCGAGTCAAGAAAACAGAGAGAGAAGCATTACAAAAGACAATTTAAAAATCATCACTCACCAGGAGGAACAAAGCCAGAGAGACTGTTGTTGCGCAAGTCAAGGGTATCAAGCTGAGGAATGTTATCTACGGTTTTTGGGATTGTTCCTAACAGATTGTTGAAGCTCAAATCAAGCCTACTTAACTTACTCAAGTTTCCCAAACTCAAAGGAACCTCTCCGGTTAGTTTATTGTGTTGCAGAGACAACACATTTAGTTTCTTCAAGGATCCAATGTTCTTTGGTATCTTCCCGGTTAAGCTGTTGCAGCAGAGATCCATAACTGCATCAAAATACAACAAAAACCATTCAAATCAGATATATGATTCACCGGTTTAAAAGGAATGTTAAGAAAGATCTGTTTAATGTGGTTTAAGGTAACTCAGCTCTGTTTAAAGCTCTAGAGTCTAGGGTTTGCTAAGTCACAATCGGTCAAGCCAAACTAAATCCCGGTTAATCTAAACCGTTTACAAATTGTGAGATGCTAACCTTGCAAGCCAGCCATGGAGCCGATCTCTCCCGGAATCTCGCCGGAGAAGTTATTAACATTGAGATAAAGATCTGACAATTCAGAGAGATTTGTGATCTCTTGAGGTATCTCTCCAGAGAGACTATTGTAATGCAAGTAAAGACCTGACAAGCATTTGAGCTCTGCAACCGCAGGAGACAGTTTTCCGGTCAGACGTTTCCCTTGTAACGATATGTTTGCGACTTTCAGGTGCTGGTTGCAGGCGATGCCTTCGAAAGATCCGTCGCATGGGTCGCCGTTAAACGTCCATGACCGGAGAAGCTTGTTCTCGGGGTCAAGCGACGACTTGAGCTCCATTAAAGCTTTCAACTCGGCATTTCCTTGAACAATTAGTGTAATTGAAAGAAAGATTGAGAGAAGAACAAGTAACGTGGCACGTAAGGCAGCCATTACTGCTCTTTGCTCATCTAACTCTCTCTCCTTCTCTCTTTTACGTTTCAAGAAAAAGAAAAAATGTGGAATTTTTTGGCTAGAGCCCAAGATTTGTCTTAAGCTAAGTGTCTCTGACTTCAACTTCTCTCTCTCTCTCTCTCGTCGAATTCTTCACTTTCTTGACTTGGAAAAAATAAGTAAAGGAAAGAACTTCCGACAAAAGCTATAAAGCAGAGCACTCTGTTTTCTTCTGAGTGTGCAGCTATCTCTTCGTTAATCTAGCTTGACGAAGAGAAAGTAGAAACTTTTAGAGAGGGACCCAACTTTAGAATCTAGGCCGGGGAAATTTGCTGTTTGTTTCTCGTATATGGAAACTCTAACTTCAACTCTCGTGAATCAAAGTTTTTTTTGTTTCTGCAGAATATTTCTTGTTTTGGACAGAGTGGGAAGAGGAAGAACAGAGAGAGCTTAGCTGGTGAAAAGGTGGGAAGACAAACAACGCATTGAATACTCTGTCTCTGTGTCTCCATGAGAGAGAGAGATAGAGACGTGTACTGCTTTTGAAAAGGAAGGCCAAATCTTGATGACTTTTTTGGTTGATTTGAAAACAGTTAATGTTCACATTTGTAACTTGTAAGTGGGGGAATGTGATGTATTTTCCTTGAAATGCAATTAGCTTTAAAAAATAAAAAAAACAAGAGTGAAATCTATTACTCTTTTCTTGATTTGTATATCATTTTCTTGCATTGGTTTATGATTTAGAGAGATTTTGCAACATTTTTAGTATATTTCCTATAAATAGACTTTTTGGATAACCATTTTCTTAGACCGATATAAATACAGTCTCTGCCCTAAGTGTTATTGTCAACAAATTTATTAAGTTATATATTTGTTTTAACAATAAGATAAGATGATTGGATCATTAAACGTAAAACATTTAACTAGAAAACAGCAAAATGAATATTCTATTTTCCACTATAAACCCACATAGTATATATGTGATTTTGCAGACTGTAATTAGTAGAAAACTAGCAAACCGTTTAGCAAATTTTTATCATATCGTCAGTTGCGTGTAAAATCCGTTAATATGTAAGACCTATGTGTAGTTATAAATGGTAAAAGTGTAGAGCAGCTTTAATGTGAGAAAATGATATAACGAGTGTAGTTGAAGTTCATGTTTGGCGATTGGCACTTTTGGCTTATACTCATAACTTTTGGAATCATTTGAAACTTGGATCATCTTTTTGTTGTATGTCAACACTCCTTCGCATTCTCTGAACATGCCACATGCACGTGTTTACTCGTGCATACACATACACATAACACATATACGTGTAGCCATACATAGTCTCTTAAATTTTTTGGATGAGAATAGTTGATTAAAGAATCTTTTGTTTATATCTGTATGTCATATAATGTTCTAGGATGATTACTAGATACTAGTGTATACGATTTACAAAAGTCAATGATAATATCGAGATTTAGAGGACAATCATTCCACTAGCTTTTACTTTGTATGCTAATCAATTGTGTAGCCTATAAAGTAAACTGATAAAAGATTTGAGCTTAATTATTTAACTGTTAGTTATAGAAATACTATTTGTTAGTTCATGTATTAAAAGTAAAACCTAACTTAGCGTTATAACATGATAGTTTGACTATTAGAAGAATCCAATGTGGACTCCAACGTTCATCTAATTAGATAGGTATTGATTTATACAAACTATGACCATTATTATTCTCCATTGTATGACAGATTAACAGTAAATTAGATTGGTGAAAACTAATAACAAAAACAAATTAGTGGAGTAATGAAAGGTAAGTAAAACTAGAAAACGAAACTCTTTGGGATAAAGAGTGCAATGAAAAATCATAATTAGTAGCAACGGCTATAATCACATATTGAAAATTCGGTGATATGAATAAGCAGTGAAGTAACTATTTTGGCCAATAAATTTTTTGGTATCGCCTTAGAGGAGACTATATTACAACTTATCTTTTTTTGGTATTTTTGAAGTCGATAAAATTGTGAATTATTATTATTTTGTACGTTTTCAGATATCGTATGAACAATCAAAAAATTGTTCAGTTTGACAAAAAAAATATATAATAAGAATTAAAATTAATTCGAGGTTTTCAGGTGAATACCATACTAGCCAAGTATTGATTTTCGAACATTTTTTTTTTAACAACAGAGAACTTTTTTATTCTTAAATCATTTGTTTTTCATCTTTTAAAATTGAAGATGGAGGAAGGACGACTATTGAGATACTTTATCCTCTTCTTTTTTAATTACGTTGATCTTTAATTGATTGTTTTACTCGGAGCTTTTGTCTTTTCCTCAATCTCCTTTTGCGGTTGTCTTTTCTTTTTGAATCCATATGATCTATCTTTTAAGAACTTTTGAAAATGTTACACTATTGATATTGGTGTTTTAGCTTAGAAAGAGAGTAATACAAAAGACTCTGCTATAAGCTCCGGTCTCCACCGCCTACTTATAGATCAGGAAATTCGAATGTTATTATTTTTGTCTAAGTAAATTCTATTTTTGTTTCAATACGCTGTGAAATTTTCCATAAATTATCCTTTGATTGGACCATCACATACGTTATACAAGAAAAGTTCTAACTTTTAGTATTGCTGTTCTTTGTATAGTTGTTTTTGAATGATTAAGGAAGACTAATGCAACAATCTCTCCACCATTATCGGTAGAAACGTCGACTTTAATATATCATATTTTAATTAAATCAATAAAACAAAAAGCACACATATATCGAAATGCAAGACAAATAATTTTGAACTGCTACAAAGAAACTCGCCTACTTACCTTGAAATTTGAAAGTCGTTACACCAATCTAGAAATCATTCAATCAAATGAAACGATCATAACATTTCACTAAGAAACCACATTAAAACTTATAAAAAAAATTATCTAGTAGAGAGATTCATTCTCCAAATGAACAAAAAATAAAAACAAATGTGTACACAATCAATTAGCAGCACCGTTCTTATCTCCATGTTGGAATATCCGGTATCTACCTTCACTATAAGCAATCACCTGAGTGTTCCCACCACTTACATACAGAACAACAGGATCATCAGCTCCAGTAACCATTCTCCCCATCTCAATGTGAGCCACACAGTGATTCACAGCGACGATTGGATTCTTCCAAAGCTGTGACAATACTCTAACGACAATGGCTGATACCTGCAACGGCGCTCCCATCCCGGGACCTTTCGTGTAACAGATGCAGTCGATTTCTTCGGGGGTGACTTTGGAAATTTCGAGAGCTGATTTGAATAAAGGAAGAACGTGGTCGAGATGGTGATGTGCAGTCTCTCTAGGAAGGAAACCGTGACCAGGCGGCGTTATGTATGTATGCCGAGGATTCGCCAAGATTTTACCGTCTAATGTCACAATTCCAACACCAATCTTGTTAGCTGAACCCTCGAAACCAATAGCTATCTTTCTCTTCATTTCTTTGGTTTTAAAAAACAGAGCTTCTCTGCTCACAGAACAACAAAACCAGAGCTTCTCTGCTCACAGAACAACAAAACCAGAGCAGGCAAACATCAAACTCAGTATTAGATGAAGAAAGACCCGAATTTTACTACCAATTGATTCGTGCAATTAGTTTTAGCAAGACATAATGAAAAAAAAGTACTCATTTCATGAAACTGGTATTGGGTATTGTGAGAGATTCAACAATAGATTCGCGTAACGTAACTTTCGGGAACAGAAGCATCTAATGTAAGAAACTCATGACGTAAGAATCAAAATCGAATTAAGTAACGTGAACACAAAAAAAATAATAGTGTAAGAATTGACCAATGTTCTCTGAGAAACATACCTCAGGTTCTCAGAGTCTAAGTGTTTCGATTTACGGTCTATATTTTCAATTCCGACCAAGGTTCTTCGATTAAGAACACAAAATCTCCTTCTCTCTCGTTTTCATTCTGCACTTGAGAAGCTCGAACGAAAATATATCTATCTCTGCCGGTTTCAATTTGGCGTCTTTACTCTTCCCCTGATGAGGCTCTGTCGAATTGGAGGCGTTCGAGCTTGCTCTGTTCTTTTTTTTTTTTTCCTAGAGGAAGATCCTGGGTTCAAGCTTCCAATTCTGGAGATTTAGGGGTTTTCGGCAATTTGGGGTTCTGGTTCATTTTTAATTCGGGTTTGGTTTGATTTAATTAGGGGATTTTGGTTCAGTTTCAATTTCGAAACTAAACACGTGGGATGAAAATGTTTTAACCGGTTAGGCTTTAAGCGGCTGTTTAGGTTCGACAGGTGTGTGTGTTCTCTTGTAATTTTCTTCAGTTGAATGCAAAATTCTTTGGCTTTTCTTTGGTTTATTTCTTCATCTGGAATTTGCATTACGTGGGAGAGCATGAGAAAACAAAATCGACAAGTTAGGAAGTTGTTAAACCTTTATGATTTACTTAATGTCTTTCATTGTCGTTGAGATCGTAAATGTGATTGTGACTTGTGTTGAAACCACGGTAGTAGCTGTTTGAATATATTTATGTTGTCTTCGTCTTTTTTGTTTTTGTTTTAACGTTAGATTTTATACCTTTCTGAAATCATTAGAACCTAAACTACCCAATAAAAGAAAAGGAATCCAATAGTATAAGGAACATTGTTTGACAGACAAGGGCAACAATTATAAAGGATTAGAAAACACAACGGAAGTAATCTTCAAGGAGAGACAGAGAGTGCTGGTCCAAAGCCATGGATTGGACAGGATGGTCCAATCCATGGCTAGACGGAGTGGGGTGGGAGGCGAGGAGACCAAAGTGAATATCCTCGACATTGCTCTTTCAACACATGGTAGACAGCTGATAGCAGGAGCTTGAGAATGATGATGACTTGAGGCTACGGTGGCTGACGAAGATGAAGGATCCAAGCCGCTGCGATCGCTAAACCAGATGGAGGATTTGGCATAAACTTGGAGGCAAAGATTAGCCAAATTGCTGAAGAGAAGGGGCAAGTAAAGATACAAGTGGTCGGACCATTCATACTCCATGTTCTTAATCTATCTCTTGTAGGCAAACGAGCAAGTAAGGTCATCCAAGGAAGAGAAAAGCTAGGTACATACTCGTAACTCTTTAAACCAAATTGCATCAGACCAAGGAACCGAAGGCCAATGAACTCTTTGTTTCTCCCAAGTATCCTTGGAAGAGAAAGATATAGTAAACATACCTGAGGCATTACGCCAAAGAAAGGTATCACGGCTCTAGCTGCATCTAGAGAGCTAGTGGTCGTTAGAGACATCAGAAATGATTGGCTTGAGTTGACCATGCCAAACCGCAGTTATCAATCTGATTTTTCCCAACAAAAGCAGCACATGTTTTCTTATACTATATCAAGCTAACAAAGATATAAAGTTGCAAAACATAATATTCCTCCCAATTAGGGTTCACAACCATATATATGTGCCTATAATTATCTAGATGCAGTACTGTATGATCTCAATAGAGTAGTTTGCAGCAAAGTTTGGCTAACTTTTTGTTCCAACATGACCTAAAAGACAGAAAATATTAAGTTCGAAACACCAAAATCAACTCCCATGTCCCAAATCATCAAGCTGTACGATGCTCAAATAAATGAAGCCAAATGTGAAATAATCAAATAATGTAAATGTTTAAAGCTTCCTTTAAGAGAGCACCAAGTGTTCGTCTGTTTACAAAGAGCCATTTTCCTTGTGATGCAAAGTGCTCGCTTAAGCCTAACTGTGAAAATACATCAATGCACGAGATTCTAGTGACTAGAACCCAAGAACCCACTGCCAAGTTATCACAAAGTAATGTTCTTCCTCGAGCTAGTGTACTTCAAACAACAAGGTTTGATCCCATAGTTGATCCCATTAAGAGAACAAGGTGTTCACCGCTTAACAGAGAGCCATTTTCTTTGCGATGCAAAGTGTTTGCTCAAGCATAACCGAGAAGATAGATCAAACTCTAAGTTTATACTGAAACAGAGACATGAAAAAGTTTATACTCCAAGTTGGTCTCTTGGCCTTAATTCTTCTCTAATTGCTGCACTATGGTTTACGTTTGCCTTCTCTTGGACTGTTTAAGTATGTCTCATACCTATTACCTATACAAATGCAGTTGTTTCAGTATGCTTTGACCTTTCATGCATCTCTTTCTTATGATCTAGTAATACAATTATCTATGAAGTAAGATTGTAAAAAAAAATCTTGTTTTCAAGAATTCCATAATGACACGTGCAGTGAAAAAGCTTTCTAATTCACAATTGATCTTACCAGCTGCTTAACTTGTCACTCATTCTACTGCAAACTAATATTCTAATAAATACACACATACAGAGACTGAGCAGTTGCCATCATCTTGAAAGAAATTTGAACTATGTCTTCGAAACCTCTATAAAACATGATTTTGTTTCAAAGCTTGAATAATACATTTCAGAAGCTTCTTACTGAACATGCATACCATATAATTGTTTAAGAAGATATATGATCGTAGTCCATATTAGCGAAGGACTTTCATTCATCTTTCAAGATTTTTTAACAAAAAAAACATGGCACATGCAAACTTTTCCATTTTCTGTAATCTCAAATTCAGACATGAAATAATTGAATTAGATAATGAGAGCAGAAGGTCGACATGATCCTGTGGACTATTGAAAATTGAGAAAAGGAGATAAAACAAATGATTACCAGATAGATCAGAAAATCGACATGATTGACCATCTTCTTCAGCTGCTTTTGTGGATCTTTCCTTTCTTTTTTCTTGTTTTCTTCTCACATTGTAATTCTGGAAACACTCCCAGCACCAAATGATTCTCAATAGTCACATAACTATTAGCTCTTACCAAATCTGCGTAGATAGGGCCATAATTCTTATTAAAACAGAATGGCATCCATCATTTAAATGAACATATTTGATCTGATATGAAAAATACCTAATGGTAACTGTCAAAAACAGCATCTTGCTTTCTCAGAGTTGCTTAAACATAACTGAAAGAACTTATAAAACCTTTTATATTCAGTAATCATACCCATTTTTTGGATGATTAAAAATGTAGTGCCAAAGATCATCATACCTCAACAGTCTTTCTTATGCGTTTCTTATTTTGTACTCATTATCTTCTTTTTAGCGGTTGCGTATATGCTTCTAGGTATGATACTTATGCTTCTTTTGGCTATTAAAAAAATATAGTTATAGAGAGATTAATCAAACAAGAAAGAAAAGAAAAAAACTGGCATACATAAACTATCGTTCCAAAACTATATGAATGACTAATATAAACCTCTATTCTTGTTGTCACAGGGTCAATAATTTGATTACATATCCATTGATACCACTTCGCTGGGCTTCACCACCTACTATTTGCTTCTTCTTTTGGTTTATTTTCTCATGACCAGAGAGTCCTACGTTTTTCAAGCTATTAAACCAAAACCTAAAGTCATATTATGAGCGACACATATCACCATTCCTCCATTATATTACTACTATCACTCTACTTAGACTGTAGCTATCAAAAGAGAATGACAAAATGATTTAGATGTATTGTTAACTTAAGATACCTGAGTCTTTGGGTCTAATATACTTGTGTAAATTTGCTTCCTATACACTGATCGCTCTTATGATTTGCTTCGAGCTCCTCTTGGTTGTCCTTCCATCTCCTGAAAAGGTGGAATCGTTATTTAAAAATCTGAGTCTTGGCTAATAAAATAGTCTATTGATTTCCAGAATGTTAAAGTAATCCTTCCTTGGCAAAAACTGGATGCTTCCATTGGAGAACTTGAAAATAAACAAACTTTTCCAAATAAGACCACACCTAAGATCTTTATGTCTCTTGAACTCAATAACCGGATGTAATCTAACCTAGATTTGTATGGACCACACACATTTTCCCAGAAAAAAACAAAAACAAAATATGAATTCGGGAAAATGCTCCTTTAGACAAATGAGAGAGACCCATGATTTTACCTTCGGGCAGCATTTTCACAATCTTTCATCTGACCCAGAAACAACCATGACGAATCTCGTCGCAAATAATCTGACAAACAATGCATGATCGAACAAAACAAGCTCTAGGTCATCCGTTGTGTCGTAATCGATTTCTAGAATCGTATGGCAATCTTTAACAAAAAGTTATCAAATTCCATATCAAATAGGATTTATTGAAAGAGAAAAAAACATATCATTTTCCCCAGTATTAAAGTAATCCTTTAATTCGAAGAACATAAAGACAAACTAACTTTTACAAATTAGGTCAAACCTAAAAATCCATAAATAAGTATAAATCTTGAATCTAAAAACGGTTCTGACTGAAACGGTATTAGATCCTCATATTCAACACAGATCAAAAGGAGACATAATCTCAATAAGATTTCTACGGGCGTCACACATTTTTCCAGGAAAATCAAAACTATTAACAAGTAAAATACGCTCGAGTTTACCTTTGGGGACACTTTGTTAATGTCTTCCATTAGACTTCATTCACAAACCTAACGCTAAAACGCTTCAGCTTAGGTCTAAGAACCACGGAGGAAGAGGCAACATGAGTGGCTAATGCATATTGGTCTGAACCCTAGAAGGGAAGTCGGCGAGACGGCTTTTCAAAAGTAGGGCGTTTCTTTTTCCGTGGACGTGTCGATTACTAATATTCATGTATTTTTAAAAATTTATGTTATTATCTCATATGATCTAGATTGTATTTTGGCTATCCTCTAATCAAAGTAAAATGAAAAAAAACATTTGAGAAAATCAAATAGATAAACAACATGAATATCTATTATTATAATTATAAAACAACACAGACTTATGATGAAACTGAAAAACATAAAAGACAGGACACCGAATGACGAAATTGAAAAACACAAAAGGACAGGACAGCAAATGACGAAATTGAAAAACATAAAGGACAGGACACCGAATTATTATGGGAATTGAGATGCATGCAAACACGAAATTAAAA
Organism: Schrenkiella parvula; assembly: GCA_000218505.1. Taxonomy (NCBI): domain Eukaryota; kingdom Viridiplantae; phylum Streptophyta; class Magnoliopsida; order Brassicales; family Brassicaceae; genus Schrenkiella; species Schrenkiella parvula. The sequence continues at coordinate 10,487,337 of CM001193.1, read as the reverse complement.
AGACACAAGACAAAGGACCTTAATTTCATCGAAACTAAGGTTTGTTCTGGTTCTGAGGAGGCATCCGTTGAGTATTACCGGTGCTTCCCGCAGCCACAGATGGTCCAGCAGATGTTGATGCACCAGCAGCTCCAGGAACATCAACCATCTCTTCATCTTCTCTGTTCGTAACAATGTTACGTACGATCCCTTTTGCAGTAGAAAATGGGAGTTGCTTAAGTACGTACTTATGAGCCTCAGTCAATTCCTCCATTCCATCAATGAAGGCAAACAAAGAAGCTGGTGTATTGAGGACATCACCAGACATAAGAAACTCAGAAAATTGCGGAACTTTCTCGGGTCCCACGATGGCCGCGAGCTCCTTCTTGGTTGAATCGATTTTCTCTTTTAAGCTGTTGAGAAAATTTTCGAGAATCGATTGCATGCCAACATAACCGGATATGGGGTCTTGGATACGAGCCTCTGCCTCGTAGCAAAGAGAGCTGACAGCAGTTTCACGTTCCCAAGGCTTGACATTAGCCAGAATCTTGTAGACGTTTTCCGCTCCAAAAACCCTATGAACACGATCAAATTTCTCAGGCTCCGTCGATGGGAAAAATGGTGCGAAAATGCATTCTTGTGGAGGCACCATTGTGCAACTCGAGTTCAAGACCTTGCATGCAGCACAAGGGCGTAAAGCCATTCTCCTTCAACCCTTAGACACAAAAGTATAAGATAATTCATTAAAGTTTAATTCGGTACATATTATCAAAATAAGAAAAAGCTTGATTCCTATTTTTTTCTAAAAAACAATCATTCGCTTTTGCCAAAAAAAACAATAAAGAAATATAAATTAAAATTAGAAGATGAACAAAAAAGGTAAACAACAAAGAAAAGTACCTTAGAAGTTAGAAATTAGGGTATTTATGCAGACCTTAAAAACATATATATCAATCAATACCATGATCAATGTGTTATAAAAGAAAAAGATTTCTCGTCAAAGATCTAATCATTGAACATACACAGAATCATAATTTCTGTATACCCCATAAATATATGATATAAAAAATGGATGTTATAAACACGACTGATGTATATATGACAAAAAGTTATCAATAGCCCACTTTAGACAAACAAAAAATCATTAAGATATAATTATATAAACTTTAGTTTTCTATGCAACTCATATAACTGAACATAATGAACATGACAATTGATACTAAAAAGAATGAGTAAGTAGAATAAAATTACACAATAAAATATATAACGTACAAAATTGAATCTGATTAAGTGATTTTTAACAATTGATTTTAGATCGATACAACCAATCATGTCCAAGCACAACCATGAACATATGTTTGTGGTAAAAACGTAGGACATTGATATATCTTTTTCAAAAACTCTTAAAGACTTTATTGTTTTGAATCAAAGGTGAAATAGAAATTTAGTGTGTCAAATCACATTAAGAACATAGAACTGACAGTTTTTTGAAAACAAAACCTCTAACACGACATTATTTACAAAAAAATATAATTAGTAGAAAGCCGAGATAAAAGTATACCTCGAAAACTTTGAATACTCTGATTTTATGAAAGAGATTATAAAGCAACTGATGGTTTGTAATAGAAAAATAGTCTCGCTTTTATAGGCATACCTCGAACCATTATTCAAATTTTGATTTTACTGATTTAGGTAAGAAAGCAACGTCTAATAAATACATAAAGTTTGACTTTATATGTATTATTGTTTTCCCAATAATTAGATATTTGACTAATATGCTTTATTTTTTTGGTAAGAGAATACTATCACATTTTTCTTATGCATTGATTAAGTTACTTTAAATTTACTAATCTATCTATTTCATTATTTAACTAAACTTTAAAAAGTTCACATAAATTAAGAAATTATATAATTTTTAAATAATTTGTATATGTTAAAATTAATTATTATTGAATTAAAAATAATTTTAAAAATTATCAAAAATACTAAATAATTCTTATAATAAAAAATAAAATTTAATTTTTAATAAAACATCATTATCGTGAAATAGAAAAAATATTAAAATATTTCTACTGATTGTATTTTCATTTTTTATTCAAACTAAAGAAAAATATAAAAACTATAAAACAGAGAGAGTAAAATTCGATTTTTATTTGAAAAACTTTGAAAATTTTATAAAACATTTCTATGACACATTTTTTATATGAATGGTTTAATATAAATAGTTTAAAATTTTAATAACACAAATAAAAATAAAAATAATATATTAATAAAATACTTAAAAAATATATCATCGATGGAAATAATGGAGATAATCGAATTGTATTGTAGAAAATAATCTTCATCTTTTTGAAGTAATTGTTTATATAACATTTTTTATACCTTATATTTTATTGGGTGACATCCAATATGTTTAATTATGTTTTATGGCATCCTATATTTTTTAGACGATTTTACTTCATAGTCGTATTGTTTATTATCTTGCTATAATGATTAGTAGGTTCTAGCCCGCGCTATATCGCGAGATCATGAAAAATCGCATTAAAAATTATAATATGAATATTAAACTTGTATTTCGTTAATTTCTGATATTTTTAAGGAATATGATATATTCACATATTGAATTTCTTTGTTTTTTCATATTTAATAATTTAGTTTATTTTTTATAAAAATATAATTACATTCAAATTATGATATTCGTTTATTTAAACCGTCTATATATTGGTTTAAGTTTGTTTTTAATATTTTTATCACGGAAATAGGTGCTAACAAAAAAAATTAAAATAGGCTAATCTATTTTTTTAATCTGTCTCGCACTGATCAAAATTAATTTCTAATATTTTCCATATCACAAGCCCCAAAAGACTTTAATCGTGAAAAAATAAATCCAGCACGTCTCACTATATAATAAAATAATATAAGTATTGAGTAGTTTTGATACTTTATTTTTCATCAAATTATAATTATGTTAATTTAATCTCTAACATTCTAACTTTAAAAATATTTATTTATAAAACAAAAATAATTTATATTAATTTGAATATTGTTTTATAATATTCACATTTCGTTAAATTAAAATATTTTGAAAATACATGAATTTCTGCTTTTTTGTGTGCATACTTACTTAAATTTTATTCGATAATTTATACAAATAATTGGTATATTAAATTATTTAATTTGATTTCTGATTTGAGTTAATAGTATGTATGTGGAACATATATATATTTATTTCCTTTGAGAAGATTTTCTTATGATAGAATATGGAAATATACATTTATATTTATAATAAAGAAAAAATATTAAGAGTAAACTAATCAAAAATTGGTTTGACATTGTTATTCTTAATACTTTAAAACTTTCATTAGCTAATAATGGCATTTTAAGGAAATAACACATAGGGATAAAATTAGTTAGATACTAATTATGTTTTAATAGATTATTGGCAAATTTACAATAAGAAAATAAATAAATTAAATATATATAATGATTCTGTTTTAATAAATGATAAGACCAAATGACTTATTGGTAAATTGTGAAATAGCAAAGTATATTAATTAATATTTTTAATAGATTTTGACAATATAATAAATGCTTCAAAACAAGATCTGACTATTCAGATTATAGTAACTTTTTTTTATATAATCTAGAGCTTTTCTATCATCTAATCTTCATAAAAACCAATTTATACTCTTTTCCATTGATACATATTAGAGGGACCTAATTTCTTTATATCAATTACAAAAATGCATTATAGAAAAAGAAATATGATTATTGCATTATAGAAAAACAAATGAAAAGTATTGGTTATTTTACATGTGTTCTAGTTATTGGAATCTCTTCTATAAGGTTATTAATTGCTTTAGCGGTTATTAATGATTTTGTGATTCATCAAATGGATGTCAAAAAGGTATTTTTGAATGCATGGTAATGAATATAAGCTGTGTAAGTTGATAAAATCTACAGGTTAAAGAAAGCACCTAAACAATGCCATCTAAGTTTGATGATGTTTTCTTATCGAGTTGATTCAAATTACATCAATCGGACAATTATATATTTAGCAAATTTGATGAATCTGGTAGTAGAGTAATCATTTGATTATACGTTTGATGACATGTTGATATTTGATACTGATCTTAGAAAAGTAAAGCTTATAAAAACATTTTTGTCATCAAATTTTGTTTCGGTGAATATAGAATGATTCGGTATTGTGGAGGCACTTTCTCACTAAAGACCGGATTTTGATCTATTCTGATAAGTAACAACTCTATTATGGTGTTCTACAAATATTCCTTTACGGTTCCATAGCTTTTGCTCTAATGAAAGTTGCGCCATCGGACTCCCTAATAAGGCCACATGACATGTTTCCCTAAACTTTGTCTTTGTTGCGCTTGTGTTGTGATAGAGTCATCTCTATGACCTTTGCTGTCATGTTTTTTGTCACTTGGAAGTTCCTTTGTTCTACTGGTAATCATGTCCAAGGCCTTAAGCACATACATGTATAATTTACAGGCCCATGAATATGAATTGAATTGCCATAATGGTATCATACGAATCAATCTATGGTTTGTTTTCGTTTTCTACCTACCATTCTATCATTTGTGGGATCGATTATTAAGACTATTTATTATTTAGATAAGACATGATATGTTGGCCAAAAAAATAAATATTAATAAGACATTATATTAATAAACTTTTTATTATATGTAATCAGAGATGCGTCTTGGCACATTCTTTTTTACAAAAGCAATAAAATTTAAAAACTGCCACCACAAAATAAGAAAAAAGTAAATTACAATCAACTTCCCCGAAACAAACTTTCCTTCATACTTAGTTACTTAAGCTGTGTAGAGTTTGGGATCAGACAACCTCGGAACAGGGATAGCCACAAGTGGACTCTTCAACTTCAGAACAAGCCCAAACTTCTCTTCAATCTCAAACTTCTGTCCTTGAGGAGCTTTCCAGTCAAAAGAGTGAAGAAGCGACGCAATGTTGAACAGAACAAGCCTCTCGGCCATGTTAATCGCCGCGCAAATCCTCCTCCCGGATCCAAAAGGCAAATACTTGAAGTCACCCCCATTAAAATCAAGCGAGTTCTCCAAAAACCTCTCCGGCTTAAACTCGTTTGGCTCATCCCAATTCTTAGGATCTCTATGAATCGCCCAAACATTGATGAAAATCTTCGAGTCTTTAGGCACAGTGTATCCCGCAACCACCGAGGCTTCGCTGTTCCGGTGAGGAACAAGTAGAGGAAGCGTAGGATGAAGCCTAAGAGTCTCTTTCATAACCGCTTGTAGATAAGGAAGCTTAGGTAAATGTGATTCTTCAACGATACTGTCTTTGCCAACAACTTGATCCAATTCTTGTCTGATTTTCTTTAAAACTTCTGGTCTGCTTACGATCTCAGCCATGGCGAATTCGGATGCGTTAACAGATGTGTCCACACCACCAAGAACCATATCCATAAGCAATGACTTGACATGAGTCAATGAGAGAGGGGCTTTCTCATCGTCGTCTTTAACTCTAATTAAGTATTGTAAGAAGTCTTCTTCTTCTTCGCTTTTCTTTCCCACCATTTTGACATGGCTCTCCATAACTCGATCAAACAAAAGATCTAGCTTCTGCACATGGACTTTCATCTTCTTAACCAGTCCCTGGAAATCGAATCTTGCGAACAACGGGAAGAAATCTGAGTAGTTTTGAATCCCTTCGATGTCGGAGATATCGGAGATTAGGGTTTTGAGCTCGTTTCCTAAGCTCGTTCTCTCTTCTCCTTCAACAGTCGCGCCCCACATCATTCTTGTCACGACGTTGAAGATGGAAAGGAAGATTTGTTCTCCGAGGTTGACGGGAGATCCGTCTCGAGCCATTTCCGACATATAAACGATGGTTTGTCGGGTTTCTTCGCGGCGAGTGGAGTAAGAAGCTTCGAGAGTCGGCGTTGTGAACATCTTCATGACGCAGAGCTTACGGAGTCTCCTCCAGTGGGTGCCGTAAGGAGACCACAGGATGTCTTCCCCACCGTAAGTGTTGATCTTCCCGACTTCGGGGAGATCGTGGTTCGCAAAAGTGATGTCGTGCGTTTTGAGAACCTCACGAGCCATGTCTGGGGAAGATATGACGATTGCGAGTTTGTATCCGAGGTGGATCTTCATGAGAGGGCCATGTTTTTGAGTTAAGGCTTGGAACTGGGTGTGGAGTATGTCGGAGTTGAGGAACGGGAGGTTTCCGACGATGGGTAGTGGCCAAGGTCCCGGAGGCAACGGTGGTCCGTTCTTGGATTTAGATTTTCCACTAATCCAGAAGTAGCAGAAAACAGCGACGAGAACAGCGACGACGAGCATGACGGAGCTGTATGGATCCTCTGCGTTGAGGATCTTAGAGATAGTGAAGTTAGACGAAGTCACTTCCATTTTTGTCTCTAGAGAAAGATCAATATCTGTGTTTTGTTTCTTAAGGGAAAGAGAGACTTTGATTATTCGTTTTGTGTTGGATGATGGTGAAGATAGCAGAAGGGAGTGTGGAGATTTATATTGTTGGCTTAGAAAGAATGATTGTATTATTATATTTTTATCATTATTATATTATAAGATCAACATGTATGAAATTTCTTAGGTTCCTTCATTTTCAAAACTCAAAAGTGAAAGATTTGAGACGGCGTTGAAATTGGTATTAGGTACACATACAAACGTGCAAAGTATTCTTTAAAAACCATGCAGAAAAAGTGTCACGTAAAAGCAACTGGAAAAAAAATTATATCTCGTAATCATCAAATTTCATAAGTAAAAAAAAAATCTAAACTTCGACAAAAAAGAGATATTTGGTATTATGAGGAGTGAGAGGTTTAATAATAATGATAATAGTGGAGCTAAAAATGTTAATAAACGATATTTAATTTTATTAAACTTATAAAATTAATAGTCGACAAAAAAATAAAAACTTATAAAATTAATAAATGAGATAAGAAGCACAACGCCAATCTTGACTCAGTCGCCACCAGTGTTGAAGTCCCCATTTAATAAATTCAAATAGAGGAATGAGACAAAAGTAATTTAATGTTATGAGTCTATACGCAGCCACGACAACAGTAGTCTAATAATTCATCACTCCACTTGTGAATGAATATTCAAAACCTTATCAATTATGCATGAATCAACATTAGTAGTATTAGGTTGAATTTGACTTATTTTATTGTTTCTGCGCTGATTCTATTATGTTTACCTCGGATTTTTTTAAAATTACAGACAAGACTTTTCAATATTTTAAATTCCTTTGTCCGAATTTTTGTTTATATTTTTTCTGTGTGTCGGCTGTTGTTACCTTAAGACAGTCTAGTACAAGATATTTTTTTTATTTCTAACATAAGAACTATATAAAATTAAAACGGTAAAAGAAAAATAAAAATAAAAAATTCAGTCAGTCTTGAGAAAAATTCACTAATTCTAACTTCTTTTAATTAAAAATTTAAATGATCATCCTAAGTCAAAAGCACTCAATTTCTAAAGTGCAGTTAAACAAGGCACCATTATGCGACCAATTTTTCGTATCATTTGCTGTGGTGTCACCAGTTAAATTCAAAGTAAGACTTAGATCTTTTCTAAAGCATTTACATTTTTAAAAATATATTTTGCAAATTTTCCATTCTCGTTTAACGATTGCATATGCAAATCAATTAACAATTTCGGGTAACAACGTTCAAAGTTTTTTTAAATAAAAAAATAATATACAGAGTAAAACGTCAAAACAAAGGCAAGTGCAAACAACGCAGCTCTGTATCAGTATTTGTATATAAAATATAGTACCAAACTAAATAATGGTTAAAGTTCGTATTAGATTCAAAAATATAATCAACAAAGGCGAAACTAATCTTGAATTCAAAATTGCGTGAATTCGACGATATTAAAATGATTATGAGACCAAAATTAATCCAAAAACTGAAAGCTTCATGAACATATACATTCTTTTCATGCAACCTAGACACTATATACCATTGTCTCTTACTTCAACATTCTTTACTATGCCAATGCCTTAGATAAAACTATCCAATATACACACATAAACTTGGGCCTTGTACACAAAGATCCAGAACTAAGAAAGCTTCACAATATGTTTGTTTCTTGCTGAAGATGGAGAAAGCAGCAACGATTATCATTCAATCAAAACGGGTCTGGGCTTAATTGGAGAGGAATGAAACTATCTTGGGCCTAAATATGATTTCATGAACAGTTTAGGCTTAACAGGTATTTGATCGTCGGCGGTTGCAAGGCCCAACAAGAAGATCCAACCCATTAGAAAACATTTCCTTGTTTAGGTAAAATTAAACATTTTCCAATGTACCAAAAATTTAATGTAGTGATATTAACTATAAAGTAATTTAGCAAAAAAACAAAAAACTTCCTGTTAAATATGCTAAACAACCAAAACTCCATTATCCTTAGTTGCTTCTCATGGAAACTACAAATTTTGTTTTTAATGATGTAATCAAGTTTTTGGACCGAGTCATATAATATATCTTTCATGTTGAGAATCAGAGTTATATGATCTTTTTTCTAACTGTCAACATTTAATTTTTTAATTTCAAGATTTTTGGAATAGAAATATAATCGGAATAGCGGCACTTGGTCAAAAAATAGAAATATTAATTAGAGTAAGAAAAAGGAAATATTAATTAGAATATGGAATATCTCATGCAAACTATTCAGTGAGAAAGGAGATTATTTGATCAATATTTGGTCTTTACCACCATGAAGATTTTTACAGAAACTGAAAACATAATGGGAACATGTGACTTCTGTCACAAGAATGCCGCCTCTTAATATTTACAGTTCTATACATACACACAATATTTAAATATATGCATGCATATATAATGACGATGTCATTACTCGTAAGTTACGTAAGTGGTGGCTTGGAAATGGGATTAAAGCAAGAAAGTGATTTTAATCTTTTGATTAAGGAAACAAGCGATAGTTAATAGTCTTGTATCTTAATTAATTAATAATTATTACATGAGAGTTGTAGAGAATATAGAAGAAAGTGGTGGGGTTTAGAGCGGAAGTCTCGATACTTGAGGTGTTGAAATGTCACTTTTTGTTTTATGTTGACGTATTAGTTTAGAAACTTAAAATCATATAAAATCTCATTTTCGAGACCTATCAAGTTTATGAGGGAGACTCTCATTCCAATTGTCCAGTTTATTTCTTTTTATAATCAACATATGATTCGTGAGAAAAGGAAAACAAAAACATTTTCCATAAAAAAAGGAAAAAAACAAGTTTGTTTGTTTGTTTTTTAATTTTGTTATTACATTAAATACTGATATGTATATATTGTTTTTTAATCAAAACGAAAAGTATATTTATTATTTATATATTCTTTTATTTTTGTTAAAGGTATATTTACATATGCATATATTGTTGACGGATCGACAATTGTGAAAGGTTTTTCTTTTTGTTTAATTTGTTTTTCTGTCATGAGGGTTAGTCTTAATCACACGCAAACAAACACTTGGGACTTGTGTATGTTACATTTTGTCTGGGGACCATGATTAACAAAGAAGACAAGAGACACAAGTGTTTTACGAAGCAATTATGAGCAAGAAATTATTTCATGAAGAAAGAAACAAAAAGAATCGATCTTAATTCCACACATAATGATCTAACTGACCACATTCTAATCTTTTGAAATTATTTGATAAGATATTAATTCACTAACTATATGTATTATTACTTAGTGATTCAACCAACGAGAAAACTATATAGTAAGTAGTGAGTCTAGTCTCTAGTGACTCACACTCACAGGACAACGAAGATTTTCGTGGGAACATATGTATTTGGTATGGACAAATCGTACATAAGGAAAAGTATATTGGTTTGTAAATATTATTTTGAGTAGTAGTTGTAGTACGAAACACAAGTCAAAGAAATCGGAATCAAGAAAAAAGATGCTAAAGCATTAATTAGTAACTCAATTCGTTGAATCGAACTTTGTCATAGAGCAGGAAATAATAGTCTTCTGATTTGTACCATATGAACATAGAGAGGTCAATGTAAGTAATGGTCATGATTATATGAATCTATTCGAATTATAGTCAACAAACTCTCTTTACAAAAATAAATTTAAGGTTTAAATAAATAAATTAATATATCCGCATGCCCGAAATTAATTAGTTTAAAAATGTCGCATATAGACTTCCAAACCCTAGAAACGTTATATTCATTTAAAAATTGGGTCACAAGTCTTATTTTGGTATACCAGTGAGACATTATATCTGCCATGTTTCATCATATAAGGATAAGAGTATTTCAGAATATCGTTTACTGAGATTAATATCATATTTAGTATACATTCTTTTATAGAATATAAACATTTCCTATATTATTAAACAAAGAACCGAGTCACAAAATCACACGTCTGGTAGAAAATTATGCAAAATCATGAACCCAAAACTGCAAGTCATCCTCAAGTCGCAAAGATTAGAACAGTCTAGAAACATAAATTGACCTAATAATCTATAAGTCTGCACGTACGTGTCAAAGACATATTCGCCTAATCAAAAATATTTATTTATCCATTCTTACAAACAAAAAATACATACATTTACACTTCAATAAAATAAATTTATGTGAGACTGCCACAAAAAAAGAAGTTATAAAATAAATTTATGTGAGGTTGCCAAATCTATGTTTGTATGTATATGTAGTCTATGTACTATTATACTATATATATATATATATATATATACGCATAAAAATATAAACATATAGTAGCAAAGAAATCCATGTAAAGCAGCAAGTGTGCACCATGATTTGAAGTATTATTAATTAGGGTATATACGTAGGGGTTCGTCAAAGTCAAGATAAGTAAGTTTAATTCAGTTTGGTTATAGATATTCGCATATTCCCAATCCCAAAGACCAAGAAAGTTGTATAAGAATAATGTGAATGTATGTTTTCACTGTTATTAGGGTCCAACTTTAGGTTAAAACCTCTCTTGCATATGTTTGTATTCTTTTGTCTTCTCTTTATAGTATAGATTTGTATGCATACTGTATAATCTTAAGAGAAATATTAGCATACAAATTAATGAAAATAAATTACCATAAACATCATTTTCTGTGTTTTGTTCAAAAAAGAATTAGTGTATATATTAAACATGCATCTAAAAACCCAATTGGTTATAACCTCGACGAATGATCAATAAACTATTGGGTTTAGTTCTTTCTTCTGAATTAATTTGGACTATTAAGAGTTGTCATTAAGGTTTGATTCTTTTAACTTAGAGCTGTGGCTCCTATTTGTTTTGGTTTATTTCGTCTTTGTAGAATTTTACTGATTTTCAAAGACGATATGATTTGAATCAATTAAATTGAGAATGTGGAGAAGTTTCCCCATGTACATCTACATCACATCCTTCCGAAATGGACAGGCCTATGTTAATGTCATTTTTACGTTTTCGGATTCAACAATCTAGTTGATCACAAGGTTCGTTCACTAATCATATGTATAAAGGATTGGTGATTAAAAATCTCCAATTGCTCTTAAAGCATAAGTTATCAGACTAAACTATTTGACATTTTTTAATATCATTTAATAAGAATCTATGCAAATAAGTCAAACACTATCTTAACTATTTGTAGATTTAACTTCGAAGTTCTTTATTTTTCAAGTCAAATCATTTGAAATGAGATGATATGAAAAAAGTAAAATGGGGAATGTAACAACATCGTCAACACAAGACTTTGTATATATATTTGGTCTCGACATCTTTTGTCAACGAACTAAACAATCGAGTTCCTTTTCTTCTTCATCACATTAATTGCCCCTTGGAAAAACAATTCACCACTCAAGATTTGTGGTTCACAAAATATCACACATTTGTCTCTTGTACAGTAGAGTCTACTAAATTTATGGTAAGAATTGCCAAATTGTCTACTCATATATTCAAAGTGTACACCTGTGGCTCCTATTTTTCTCTTATAACATTAGACATTGGTCGAAACCTTAATTTGGCAATTAAACAACAAATTTGCTTTGTCATCTTGAAAAACTTAATTGATTTTACTAACGAAAAGGAAAGAGTTATGTTTTCTGTTCTGACAATGAAACCAAAAGAAACAAAAAAAATTCTCCAACATCTCATCTCACCAAGTTTTAACCACAGAAACTGCAAAAGACAAAAGCTATTGTTTTGTTTTACTTCGGTCCTCCGAATTTGCCCATCATCTTTGCAATCACCGGAGCCACCTTGGGATTCGATTGATGCTTCGCCAGATTCGCAGGGTTCTTCATCACTGTTTAACACACAAAATATGTTTAAAATTCAAAGTCACTCCAAACTATTAGTATATTAACATTAAGTGGAATGGAGTCATACCATCTTGAAGAGCAGCCATGACTTCTGGATCGCTAAACGCCGTCATTAGCTCAGGATCCTGCGCACAAAACAAGAAACCAGTCTCACAATATCAATCCCTTCTTCGCTAATGCAAAAAAAAACTGAACTTTGCTAGATTTGCATGTAGTCACACTTCTTACATTCAATATTTTGCTGAAGTCAACACCACCTGGCATCCCGCCACCACCAGGCATACCACCAGCACCGGGCATACCACCAGCACCGGGCATACCACCAGCACCGGGCATACCACCAGCACCAGGCATACCTCCTGGGAATCCACTAGGCATACCGCCTGCACCAGGCATTCCTCCTGGAAATCCGCCGGGCATACCCCCCGGGAATCCACCAGGCATCCCACCAGGAAACCCGCCGGGCATTCCTCCTGGGAATCCTCCAGGCATACCTCCTGGGAAACCGCTTCCTGATTGTCTGCTTGATGATGATTGTTCTTGTTTCTTAGCTTTATCATAGGCAGCCTTGCAGAAGCAGAAAAGACATGAATAAGCCCAACAGACTTGGACAGAAATTAACATGATTCTCATATAAACCCACACTTAAGCTAACTGATAATGTCAATACAATAGAGGCTAACGTTATCAAGATTATAGTGATCGAGTCCATGGACTACTAAAGGTACCTGTGCTTCAGCGCGGCGACGTTGTCTATCACGTGCAGCCTTTTTGTCATCTCTTTCCTTCCGTAGTCTGTCATACTTCCTACGGTGCTCCTCAAGCTTATGAGCATTAGGTTCAACCTAAAAGATTTCAAGACAGTGAGTAACAGAATCTAACTAATGCATTGTTTATAAAGTCAAAAACGAATCAACAGATAGACAATCCCTCCCGCGCATACCTTTTTGAGCACAGCACTAATTTCCTCATCGTAGTCTATCGTAGATGCAAGGTGAAGGTCTTTTGCAGCTTCTGCCCATTCTCCAAGCATGGCACGAGCCATGCCCCGTGCCTTGTATCCCTTGGCAGAATCAGGATTGATCTGCCATCGCAAACACAAATAGATTTAAGTATCATCATTAGAAAACAAAGTTCCTGAGAAAAGTATAGACCACTCTACCTCCAAAGCAGCATTTGCATCTCGAATAGCAGCGTTTGGCTTCTTCAACTTAATGTAGACACTAGCTGAAACACAAACATAGACAATTAGGAACGGAAAAAACACATTTGATGGAAGTGAAAAGAACAAAACCATCTTGTACACACCTCTGTTTCCATAAATAATAGCTGATGTAGGATTCAACGTTATTGCCTGAGTTAAATGCTCAATGGCTTCATCAAACTTTCCTTCAGAGAGAGCCTCCATGGCTTTTCCCTTGGCTTCTTGAGCAGCTTCGCGATTCTCATCAGTCACCTCCACCGATGAATCTCCCATCTATACCAAAAACAAGGGAGTTAAGAGATCATCAAGGAAAAATCAGTAACCGAAAATCCGAGGTTTCGTTATTTCGTTCATATTACCTTCTGAGGAGGATCATTGTCAGGTTCAACAGTGTCTCCTTCAAGCTCTACATCAGATTCAATAATCTCATCCTCCTCTTCTTCTTCCTCCACTTTCGGTTTGGGTTCTTCGGTTTCCTCCATTTCATCATCACTCTCTTCTTCCACTACGAAACTCTTCTGTTAAACAGAAACAATCAATCAAAATACAATCTCTTCAACAAACATAAACAAACTTCAATCAAACGAAATAATGATATACCGCTTTGGTGTCTTTGTGTTCTTCATTAGCAGCAGTAGGAAGCTTAGCACCAAGACTGAAATCATGGAAATCCGAAAAAAAAAGTAATCAGAAAGAGAGAAACCACAGAACACTTCTCAAATCGAACAAATAAGCAAACACAAACCCAGAATTTTCTGACCCTCCAAATTGCAATAGAATAGCCTCACAGGTCAAAGATACAAAACAAAAGGTTCAAATCCAAGATACTTAACCAAAGACAGGACCTTTCTTCAACACGAGATTTCGACGAGAGATCACTATATAGTACACGAACAAGTACACTTTGCACAAACAGAGACGCAAAGATCAATACTTTATGAATCTCAACTACCACAAAAACAAACCAAAGCATAAGAAAAACGATTGGATCGAAGCTAACGAAGAAAGAGTAAGGTACCTCTCGAGATACTCGCGGAAGAAAGAGAGCGAAGGTGTAGAGAGAAGGGAAGGGTCTGACTTGCATTGATCGATGAAGACCTTGAGTTCACTAAGCCTCGTCGAATCCATTGTTTCCGATCGGCGAGCGAGGGAGAGAGAGAGAGAAAGAGAAGAGACAAAGAGTGTTGTTTTAGGTCTGAGAGTGTCGTTATTTGTTAAAGTCTCGTCTTTTTCTTTTTAAGTCTTTGTTTCGATTTCGAAAAATTGGGGAAAAATAAAGGAATAGGGTTTGTTCAATATGTTCTAGCACCTTCTGATTTCTCCAATCTTCTGCTTCTTTCTCTCTTTGTTAAACGGATAAGCATCGTCGGATTTGAAACCGGACTCAACCTTTTTTCGTGGGAGGATACAGAACCGTAACTGATTCAAAATGAACCGGCCAAAACCGAACCAAAATGTTTCAACAGGAGTAAAATTTTCCAAAACTGAAACGTATGTCAATGGATTAAACCAAAATTTAGTAGGACTATAGTATACTCAAAATAAATTACGTCGCACCAAATTAAGTTACAAATAATTGTATTTGGAATTTTTTTTACATACTGAAAAACCAAAAGAAGTAAAAGAAAACAAAAATAAATTAAAAGCTGTGGTATTCATTTTGTATTTAAATAATTTATAAATAAAAAATTGAACTGATTTAAACCATGTTAAATTAATAAATGATATAATTTATACTTTTTTATATTTGATGATATAATCACAACTGATATTTCATATCTTGGTATTTCGTGGGCCATTATAAGCCCGTCAATAAGGCCCACAATAGAAAAGAAAAATTATGCGAAAGTAACATGAGAAATGTTACAAAAAAAAAATAATGCAGGAAAAATAAAAAATAAAAGCACAAAAATAAAAAGGAGAGGAAAATAATGCAACATGGATTCGGGTTTATAAAGAAACTATATATGATATACATGTTGTTCAAGTTAAATGATATATATATATATATGGAGGACTATAAAATATGAGTACCATGTTCAACCAATGTAATAATCTGCATCGATTCATATTTAAATTATGTAATCGGCACACTTCATGTTCAAACTTCTAATGCAAATTAGGAAACCAATCGTAAATGATTGCTTCCACTGTCTAATAGTCTGATCTGGTCCAGACTCTTTACTCATTCCCAAGGTTCAAAAACGTTGCAATTCTATGTAAATAAGTCTTTTGTTGAATCATTTACATTACAAAAATAAAAATAAATCAAACAATAGTAAATTATAAGCAAGAACGATTTGATTGATTAACTTCAACCGGTTTAGAAAGATTCTTTATTAGGTTTAAAGATGTTGGATAAATTACATAAAAATTTATATTGACATAATGTTAAAAAATATCATAGACTTAAAACATTTATAGATAATACGTGCGCTAAATAAATACGCTATTTTGCGACATGTTAAAGTCGGTTTTGAATTTAGGCTCTTTCTAATGATAATTTTGAAAAGGAACAAAATTCATGTATAACTATGTGTGTATATATATATATATAATATGTTTAAAAGAATAAATACAGTCTCAGTAATATTCAAACTTAATTAGGTAGTATAATTATTGTCGTCATATCCTGTTGACTAGAAATCTAAGGAAATAAATTGATTTTTTTCTTCTTTCTTCTTTCCATTTTTGGCCCAAAAAAATTACCCTTTACATATGGTTATATTATATATATATATATATTCGTCTTAGTCAAACAAAAATGTAAAAGAGAAAAACTGAAGAGAATATTAAAAAATGGCTATGACCAAGAAAATGTTAGCCACATTTGTTTTTACTATCCTCTTTGCGATATCTACAGTTCGTTCCTCCGAGAACACTCTAGGTGCGTACTGGCTTATAACCATAACTCTCTCCATTTGTTTTGGATATGAATATGTGTTCTAATGGTTATTGTTCAATAGGTTTTGTAATAAAACAAGAAGAGTCTAAAAAAATGCTTCGCACAAGAACCGTGTAGAAACGAAGGGTACCTAGACTGCAGTAACGTTTGTTCAATATTATATGGCCAATCATTCTACGGAAAATGTTATTTAGACAACATATGTTGTTGTCTGGCTAAGACGAAATGATCTTACTCAAATACATGTATCTCTTTTTCTAAAATGACATCACTAGTTTGACCGGCCGGTTATAAAGATGTTATTTCACAATTACTAGAACCGTCTCAACCAATTTGAAGATATTGGATATATTACCTAAAGGATTCTATTGACATAATGTTTTGATCAATACATAATTATTTGAAGGAGTAAAAAATTGTTTATCATTTTCTCTATTTCGTTTATCTCCTAAATTTCAAACACAATTATTAGGACGTAATACTCAATTGTATCATTTCTTTGTACTTTCTATTTGGTTGATAAATACCCGTATATATGAAAGTATAATTTTCTTTTTATAACGTGAAAACGATTGAGGAAACTAACAAAAGACAGATAAAACAATCATAGAATCATTATAAGAAAAGAAAAAAACTTATATATCTAATCATGATTATCAGCCACAACCGATTATACAAAAGTACAATAACATATATAAATTGTTTTACAGTGTTGACCTACACCTGGTGACTTCTATATCTAATCATACCATTTGAAAGTTCAGTTGTTTGTATTAATATCGTTTTCGTATATCATACTCCAATTCAAATACTCGGTAATCTGTTTTATAATAAATACAAAAAGTCAAACGCTTATGCAGTAACCAAAAAAAATCAAATATATCAGAGAATGGTCTGTATAAAAAGAATCTACTGATCTATAAGTATATATATACTTAAGTTAACTTTTATTGTTTAAAGGAATTGAGACTCGATATCGTGCGGAGCAATTGTATCTAAGACGTGAGAACCACATTTGTACAGCCGATGCAAATCAAGCAACAATTAGCATTCTAGTATGTGTAAACCATAATAATTTTTTTTCTTGTCATCAGTCAATTCGAATGATCTTATGTTTGTGAGTTCGAAGGTATTCAAATTTTTAAATGATGATGTGTATAGTGATACTTCAGACGTTCTTCTAGCAGAAGCGTCATGCTAGTCAGTTTTAAATTTTGGAAGATTTGTATTAGCAAGAAAAAAAGGAGAAAAATCATGATATATATATATTGCCTCAACTTTGAGATTCTAGACGTTTAAGAACTTATTGCACATTTTATTACAAATTCAGTTTCCGCTATAATCGATAATACTAAAAATTTGAAAACAAATAAAGTTATAGTAATCTCGTATTAGTTTTTTTAATATGATAAGTAGCTTATCAGAAAGTAAAGTTATGTTAACATCTCTTATAAGAAATATTATAACAAGATAATCCAATAATAATTTTTCCGACTCGGAGAACATCAGTATTATTTAGAAACAATAGTTACAGATGGAATTATTAAACGTATTAGTTTCGAATTTGTCAGATTCGAGACCCAAAAAAGAGAGGAAAAGAAGAAGGAGAACGATATAGAATTTGGTAGTCCCAAGTTGTTGTGAATTGAATTAAATTAAATTAAAACAAAAGGAAGAACAGACTTGCAACCAAACCAAACAGACCCATTGATGCAGCAATCTTGTTCGTTGCTCCTCCGTTCGCGTTTCCTTTGTTAGCGTCTTCTGCTTTGCCACACAAAACCAAAATCAATTGATTACCATAAAATCAGCATAACTCTTGTTATAATTAAATTGCATCAAGAAACTACAAATTCAGGGATTTACAGTCTCATTTCCTTAATAAATCTACGAAGTTTTCCTAATACAATTTTCAAACTTTAAGACAAAACTGACTTTTGTCAAATGAGTAACGTCTCTTTGGATCTTGCATGTCTCAGCAGCTGCTAAACTAGTTAAACTAACAACATTTAGGTTAGTATATAATATCCGATTCGAATTTTATGAACTTTACTCCATAATATTTTTCTATAGACTTCTTCCGTATTAATACCAATGTTGAAGAAATATAGTAGTTGCATTCTAACTCATAAAAATAGGATGATTGTATCTTCACCGACGTACTAATATGCTTATATGCATATGTAATGCGGAACCCGTATGTTTCGACCGAACACATAATATATTTCATATATACATTGATCTACTTTTTGACAAACCATGAAAACAAAATACGAACTAAGATGACTTAGTCAGTTGCAAAACTGAGAAATAAACATAAGTTTTTTGTTTTCATCGGACTTGCATAACGGTGTGATCATTTTTGTAGTGTGAGTTAGGCAAACCATACATGATATAACAA
The DNA here is from genome assembly GCA_000218505.1 of Schrenkiella parvula. NCBI lineage: Eukaryota > Viridiplantae > Streptophyta > Magnoliopsida > Brassicales > Brassicaceae > Schrenkiella > Schrenkiella parvula. The sequence goes on along the minus strand of CM001193.1, from coordinate 10,468,543 downwards.
GAATAAAGATATATATTTCTATATAATAACATGCATAATTAAGTCAGAAGCTTATAACTATGAAATCATAAACACATGGAAAAAATAAAGTAGGTACCTTCACATGTTTCATCGCAGCCGTATTTGTCAAGAACATCACATGCGGTGTTGATTTGGTCGTAGAAAGTTCGGGTCAAGTTTCCGAATACAGGATGTGCGATGAAATTGTCGCATAGACAAGTCACCTGTGTCTTGCTCGCCGATTGGAGACCCTTGCAACATTCTTCCGATGGCACCGAACTCAACGTTGCGTAGCAATTTTTGGCGATGTCGAGGATCGATGTCTTGCACACTGGATCCACCTCTGGCATTGGCGGCATTGGCGGCATTGGTGACATTGGCGGCATTGGTGGCATTTGCGGCATTGGTGGCATTGTCTGTGCCTTCGTCCACTGAGGAGCGATCGCAACCACTAGAAACAGAACCGCTGTTGCAACCACTGCCGGAACTTTGTTAGTGGGAATCATGACCATTGTGTATCGACGGCAAAAACAAAGGTTTAGTTTAATTTTTTTTTGAATGACTGTTATTTCGTTTATGACTTTTCGCAAGAATGTTATTATGTATATATAGAGGAGTCTTGGAATTTGCATTATCATTTTTGTATTGTTTTTAGTTTTTACTATACATTGTTTACCAAATCCTGAAGACTTTCTATATCCGTTCCTCACATTTGTTCTGAGATTATATATTTACAAGAAAACTGAACATATTTACAGTAACAACTAAAAAACACAAATAAATTCGAATGGTCAGTATAAAATAAATCCAACCATATATATACGTAAGTAAAATGACTTAACAATTTATTTTATTTTTATTTAGGTAAAATGAAATTAATTCCCTGTGGGGTAATTTGTCTAAGACGTGAGAACCACTTTTGTAAAACCGATGCAAATCAAGCAAACAAGTACCATTCTATTAAATTGACACTATTAACAATTCGAAAATCCTTTGTCCATAATCAGTCAATTCTTTATATAGAATGTTATACCATATGTATAACAATTTATATGGTGAATCTATACCAATCTTTTCTTTCTGCTAAGCATTATCAAATTTTGTAAAACCCTATTTTTATTTAGTAAATGATTGAAAATTCAAAGCATTAGCAAAACTATAGTTTAGCGTTGATCCTACAACAATGTCGTTTTGGTAAAATATAAATACTCAAAAGTTAACCTAAAATGACATCTTTTTACTTTTTTTAGTTTGCAGTGAAATGGATCGAACTTTGGTGAAAATTTTGCATCATAGAAGACTAACTGACTAACCACTTTAACTTGCTAAAATTTGTGTTATAATCTCTATTTTTGAAACACCGAAATCTAATTTCATCGTTTCCTCCTCTACAACATCGTTATGGGATTAACGTTTTATAGAACAGAGTTAAATTTAAGCAATATGGTATCTAAAATGGCAGATTTAACATTAGATTTTGTGTTTTTTTAACCAAATTAATGTAAGTTTGTGTATATATTAGCCTATTAAAGAGTTAGTTCTACTTTTTTGACGAAAAACGGTAATTCTTTTATAACCGTCTTTTCATTTTATAAATTAGTGGCATTTTATCATATCATCCTAGATTATTTTTTAGACCTATTTCATTCATAGAAATCAAATCAAAGAATTTCACAATAATTGTTGAACATTTTTAGCAATCGAGTTGGACGTAGAATTGGCCGATCGAGGGAAATAAAGGAAAGATATTCAATGAAAGATATCGCCAGTTAACAAATATCTTTGATGATAACAAACTCTGTTTTGTTTAGTTAATGAAATGTTGTCATTGTGTTTAAAAACTTAAGTTAAAATAATTTTGTTTTGATTAAAAAAGCAAAACAAGAATGGGTCCAACAAAGTCCCATTTATTCTCAAGTAAAACCTTTTTAGTAAATGTGTTTTAATAGGATAAGCCATTTAAAACCTCTTAAATTAAGTGAATCTAAAGGGACATTTATTTATTGTAATAATCCGTTAAAAACCTGTGAGTTATAACTCATTTTAATATCTCTACTTGAATGTCCTCAAAGCCTTTTTTTTTTTATGAATTTATGTCCACAATACTATATAGTCAATTATATCTTCAAATCCTAAATACTTCTCTGGAAGACTTCCCAAATATAGTAAATGTGTAATTATGTCATAATCATGTCACGATCAGAAAACGTCATCAGTGACGTATGCAGCGTTAGAATATGATTATAAACAACGTGCGGAGCATTTGCGTATGTATAAAATTTGAGATCACATTCACGCCTATAAAACCGGTTTTGTAAACGGTCTTGCAGCAATTTTGTTCAATGCTCCTCCATTGGCTCCTTTGCCACACAAAACATAAACCAATTAGCTAATTACCATAAAATCACCATAACTCTTGTTATTTAAGACACGAGAACCACATTGGACAAAAAAAACCTGTAAAATCCATGAATTTCCTATATTTCCTTCCTTTGATCAAGAAATTTAATAAATTTGTGAATGTTTTTTTGACATTTTGTGAATTTTTTTCAAAAAAAAATTAAATTTGGAGACGCCTTTTGATAAATATGTACATTTTCTTTTGAATTTGCATACTATCGCTGGTTTCTGAGTATCGATGTAGATAAAATATGACAATTGAATTCGGACTCTTTATGTCAGCTTCTCCGTCTTTGTATTGTATGTGCGTGATATATAAATGAATGGATGATGCGAATAGAGCCTTTCGTCTATAGAAATTCTCTATGTGTATTGATAGTGCATGTCAGTCCAATGGTGTTGACATAATTTTCACCAATTTGTAACAATCTGTGAAAATTTTTTTGTTGAACTGTCTCACATTAGTCATATATGTATTCAATTGTCCAAATGGGTGATTCAAATTTCGTATATAGTGACGAAAATTACCGGGAACATTGCGACCTCCCATCAATCTTTCAAATCCTTCTTTAAAACCATCATTATCTTAAAAATCCTGGTTGGAGGGAATTAGAGATAATTTCTATATTTGGAGGGCTGGAGGCATTTTAAAAGAACATGATAACGTTTTCTGTATGAGCCCTACAACTGTCACACTATATATCACAGTTGATTCCTCACTCTATCAGGTTATTTGTGACCGTCAAACATTTTAGTAATACTTAACAAATAAAATGTTTAATTTTTAGAGGATACTATACTTTCCATGAAAATACCTTTATATAATACCAAGTTCACCATATACTTTCCAGTTTCTGTATACTGCCAACCATATCTGTTTGGTTTAGTGAATCGGCTTATTAAGCATTTTACCCTGTTTTAAATAATTTTTGTAGATTTAACACTTTTACGAAATGATAGCACTAACAGAAATTGATAATTTTTTGGTATTTATCCATCAAAACTTGCTGGTCTATCAAAAATTTTCCATCAAAACCTAGCAGTAACTTCTCCATAAATCATGTCTTGTACAATAAATATTAGTATAGTTCGTGTAATAGATTAAATTTAATTAAGCGTTTAGTTAAAAAAGAGCAATGTACTTAATTACCAAAGTACCAAAAAGTACATATTCCCTAGTACTATTCCGTGAAAATGGTAGATCCACAAAAAAAAAGTAACAGATAAAAATAAAATGAGGGTAGAGTGAGTAATTTTTTTATATATTTATGTATACACTTTACTATAATTTTGTCGATTTACTTAAGGAAATAAAAGTAGTTTATGTGTGGAGCATCTGTCTGAGACGTGAGAACCCCTTTTGCTCATTATTGCTTTAGGTGTTGACTTGTCAAGTACGGCTCGATCCTAAACAGGGGTGATATCGAACAATCCTAATCAGAATGGCCGTGAGCAACAACACGAGTTTTGGTTTTAGATAATGTAAACAAATTGAGTTTGAAACATTTTCTTAACTTTGTAACACCTTTTCTGTAATAATAATTTTTAGTTTTTTACATATGCAGAGGACTATAATACGACCATTACAAAACAAGCTTGTTACAAGTGCAATGATCAACTAAATGTATTGGTTTCGAGTTGGAAAAGAAAAAAAACAAACGAACAAACAAATCAAGAAGACGAATTACGTAGTATTTGATAGGCCCAAGCTTTAATGGATTAAAAGAATAGACTTGCAGCCAAACCAAATAGACCCATTGATGCAGCAATCTTGGTCGTTGCTCCTCCACTGTCGTCTCCTCCTTTGTAACAAAACCAAAATCAATTAGTTACTATAATTAACTCTTGTTTTAAATTGCACACATATGATACAAGTAAAGATGTGAATAAATTATACAATAACAAGCATAAATAAATCATAAGACTAAAACTATAAGACTCTTGTATAACCACAAGGGAGAAAAATGAAAGTAGGTACCTTTGCAAGTGATTTTGTCGAGAACGCCACAGGTGGCGTGGATTGCAGTGAAGAAAACTTGCGTGAAGCTGCTGTTAGAAGAGTGTGAAATCAAATTGTCGCAGAGACAAGTAACTTGCATATCGTTCGCCGATTTGAGATCCTTGCAGCATTCTTCAGACGGCACTAAACTCTCTGGTAAGTAGCAAGTTTTGACGATGCCAGAGATCAGCACCGCGCATACTGGATCCAGATTTGGCATCGTTTCTGCCTCTGTCCACCGAGGAGCGATCATAACCGCTAGAAACAGCACTGCTGTCGCAACCGCCGATGCTGCCGGAATTTTGTTAGTGTAAGCCATGAATGATCGTTGTCTAAAGCCGGCAAAAACAAAGGTTTAGTTTGGTTATGTTTTGAGGGGACTATTATTAGCTCGCTTTACTTTTTTTTCGTTATGTGACTTCCCAAGAATACATTAATATCATATATATATATATATATAGGAAATTTATGTAGAGTGTTTGAATGTACATTGTTAGTATTACGAATAAAAATATAGGAGTTGTATTATTTTTGCTTTACATTGTCGACCAATTCTCCACGACTTTTTTTAAAAGAATAAAGAAATCTTTGCGACTTTCGTATTTCTAAACCAGTTCATGGCATTTGATTTGTTCAATCCTAGCATTTTATGTATTCATTGTTCTGAGACTGAGAATATATATTTAAAAGAAAACATAACAGTCTTAGCAAAAAAATCAAAAAAACAAAAAAATAAATATATATATATATATCAGAATGGCCTGTATTTGCTGACCAAACGATATATACATATAAACGGTGGCACAAAATCTTATTTTGTTATATAAGGAAATGAAACTAAGTTTTGCGGGTGGAGCATTTGTGTGTTGTGTCTAAGACGTGAGAGCCACTTTTGTACAACCTATCCAAAACAAGCAACAAATACCATTCAATCTTATTGAAACAAAGAAATATTCAAAATATTTTTTTCTTTATCAGGCAATTCAAATTGAATATATGTTTGTGAAGAACACAAAAAGACATTTCACAGTCATTTATTTTGGTCTCTAATACTAAAAGAAGAAAGCTATGAATGCTAAGCATTGGCAATTGTTTTTTTAAAAGCCCTAAATTTTTATATTTAATTTAGTAGTCACAATACACTATGACTACTCTAATTCTTTTAAATCTTAATAAAGTCATTATTTGATCTTTGAAAACACTCAAAAGGGACAATTTGGCTACTAACTTAAAAAAATCTATATGCTCAGATAGCATTTTTCAAATTAGTTAAATAACTAAAGCTTTTACTTTTATTTTTGACGAAAATGTTTTGGAGTTAACAGAAACTCACTGTTCACGGGAGAAAAAACTTTTATTAATGATGGATATATAGTTAGATACTGTTCATTACCTGAATTTTTTTTTTAATTGTTTACAATATTTTGGAAGTTTCCGTTAAAATGTAGCATGTTTAGACTCGGCCCGTCAATCATTGAGCTATTGAATAGGCATTGTTATGACCGCTCTAGCTTACTAAAATCATATAAGTGAATCATTGAGCTGTTGAATAGGCACTGTTTTGTTTCATTGTCTTTCTTGACTTTCTCAGAATTATTCAATTTCTTCAAAGTTACTTGGGTCTTTGTAAAAGCTTTATGAAAGTTTCAATGGCAGGTTTAAAATCTTTTGTATCAAATTGACAAAAAAATGTCAGCCAACCAAAGAAAAACCCCTCAAATTTTATTTTTTTAAAAAGTTGCAAGAAAGATGCAAGCAAAACTGGAGAGATAAAGGAGTGGTCGTAGTTTGGTTTTTCTGGTTTTGATTCCGGGAAGAAAAAAAAAGCAAATTAATTAACAAAAACTAGAATTCGCTAGAGGGAGGGGTCGAACCTCCGACCTTGTGGTTAACAGCCACACGCTCTAACCAACTGAGCTACTCCAGCTAGATGCCCTTGCTACTACAGTATTTTATGTTAATCAGTACTTATATTCTATCTGTTGATCACATACTTGAGTTGAGTTGATCTATTGTTTTTCTCCATCTAAAATCTTTGACTGAAATGACCTTAGAGAGCTATAAATTTATTAAGACTTAATTTTAAGGCTTATTTTGTATTTTATTTTTCAGGCTACTAAATACGTAACATAATTTAGATGAACCACAAAATTTAGATATGAATCACATTTTTTCCCCTAATAATTGTACATCTACTGAACATTGGACTAACCAAATCACCACGTATCTCCCTTGTTTAACTTTCAATCGTCATTACCAAAATCAATAAGTTTCCTAAGTATTGAAATTCCGAGAAAACGATTATTTAATCTTTATTCTGCAATTCGAATTAACTTCACATGTTAATTAACCTTGCTCCATAAAGTGTCATAACTAACCCCATGTTATAATAAAATCTTGAGCTGCTCAAGTTGGTAAGAGATTTCATGATACGTGATAGATACCATACAAATCACTTTTGTGTGGACAGTAAATAAAACAACAAAGGTGTATTCAGAATATATAGAATTTCTGTATTAAAATATATTATACTTTCATTATAAATCCGTATTTAAATAACATAAAAATGTATTCATGTAAAAAAAAAGACAAAATGTATCGGTAATTTGTATAACCTATTAAAGTTATTAACTGATGATATTCACACAAAGTTGAGGGAAGTAAGTTCCCATCTCTCTAATTAACATTTGACTCTCAGATAATAATGGTTTTTCTAAAAAAAATTATTTTTTTGAAGTGAAAATTAGAGAATCTTGAATGTCCGCTTCCGTCGGGAATGATCCCATGCGGCGATCTTCATCTGAACCTTCTCAAAATCCGATACCCGACAAGGTATCATAATCCGACCCGGCTGGTCAAACCCGTGAACCCGCTCCGCCTGCTCCAGCAACTCTCCGAACAGAGGATGGTTAAAGTGAATCACCGGAACCACCACACGCCGCGTATCGTCGCCGGATTCTCCTACGTGAACCAGTAAATGTCCCTTAGGAACAACCGGCGGTTTCGGTTCGTTACCCAATCGGGTCTGATCCGTTTTCTTTCCTCGGCATAGTCTATTGGCTCCACGACGGAGACACCGTGCTAAAGAGCAGATTTTTGAAACCGGGTTGAGAATTCCAGTCAGGCATTGGCGTTTCCCGGTTTGGATTCTTCTACTTCGGATTATCCATTTGAAGATCTTGACGAATCTGTGACCGATCTTGAAACCTCGGAGCCTCTTCATGATTGTTCGGATTCCGATTAAACAAAATGAAACCTTTTGTTGAAATTATGACTGAAACTGCGTTTTCAGAAATGGGTTTAAAGTGGAGAAGATGATTAGATGGGAAAAGTTTGAAACTTTGATTTGATATCTGTCTCTCTCTCTCTCTCTGTTTTGAGTTACAGTTCAAGATGAAGAAGAAGACTGAGTTGGTTCTGAGAATAGAGCAAAGCAACCTCTTTATATAGCCTCTGAGGTGTGTGACCGTTGAACGGTAATTTATGTGTGCGTGCGTGTATGTGTTCATGTGCATATTTGATGTATAGTTTTCCAAATTTAATGTCACTAATACCAAATATTTTGATTTTAAAATTATATCTTTTATTTCACTGTCATTTTTTTGAAAGATTTTGTTCATTGTACCGAATGCCATCGAAGGAACATAAGATTTTTTTTAAAAACAAAAACCAAAACCAAAATAAATTACAAGTTCGTATCACAAGAAATTTATGTTTATCGATTCTTCGTTTGATGTTTATGCACGAGGCAACTTTCAGTTAAGACCAAACTCTTAGGTCAAATGGTTGAATAATAGTTTACATGCTATTCAGTATTCACGATTTCTTTGTAAATGTGAGGGAACAAAATACAAAAAAGGACATTGCGATGTTGAGAATTAAAAAAAAAAAGGAACGTAAGAAAGAGGTTGTGAACCGATTTTTCTACAAATCGGTGCTGGTTAGTACTCAACCAGCAATAATAAATTAACGGTTAAGCTTATGTTTTTGGTTACGAGACCTTTTTGTTAGCGTTTTCAAGGTCAATTTCAATTACTGTGCAAAGGCTTTTCAAAGTCAATCTCAGCTATTGTCACAAGATCTGACCAAAAAAATTCGTTGCAGTAATATTTTGTGATTACAAGTTCGTTGTACATAAACTTTAGAATTTTGATGCATCAGCATGGTGTCAGTGGTTATGTATTTCATTATATTTTTTTTCCTACTCTTTTGAGTAAACTTGAGAGGACGAAAACTCTTTTTTTCTATTTAAAAATATTGAAAGTACTTGACCTGTTATGTATGTTCATTTGTTCTTAATTCACTACAAGAAACAGTCAACATATTTACGGATTTTGTTACAGTAACAATTTCTAGCAAAATTTTGCGATAAATTGACACAAATTAGTCACAAATAAACACTAGCTGGTCAAACTTATGCTTAAGCAAGTGAGTGAAAAATATGTTTGTTGTTGTAATTGTACCTAGAAGACCCGATTTGAGTTTATTGCTATTATATAATATACTGATTTAATTATTTAAATGTTCAATATGTCGTTTAGTGAAGATGCACATATGGGTGTGTCTCTGAGTCTATGTATATGGACTAATAAAGTCTTAGTCCAAATTTGGTTTTGATAAGAGAACTCGATCTATATAATAAATAATAACATAAACGGCCATGTTTAAAGATATATCCCAGATATATAACTCTTAAGTCAATAATAATATATTATTGTGATTTTATTTATTTTTTATTAAAAAACGGAGGCTGAAGAAGACAAAAGCCAAACATGTGTGTGAGTAGAGACATGGAGTAGGGATTTGGTCGGCAGTCGGCACGGCGCGTGCGATCTGCGTAACATGCTACGGTTCACAGAAAGTGCTCCCTTTCTTTTTCTTTTCAAAAATCATAATATTTCAACAATTTTTTAAAAATATATCTATGAAGAAGACATGTTTTTATTAGAGCATCTTCAATGAGACTGCAAAACACAAAATTTAGTGTAATTTTTTTTCAGTGTTTTGTGAATATGTTACACTATATTTGATGTGACACTATTCACAATACTAAATATTAAAATATTTTATTTTAATTTTGTTGAATAATATAGTTAAATTATTTTCTTTAATTTTAAAAAAATTAATTAGAAAACAAGTAATATAAATAATTATTTCTTTTTAATACTATGATATTCTTGTTGTAATAATATAATAATAAAGAATATTTTTGAAGTGTAAAATTTGGTGTTGTGGTTAGAGATGAAAAATAAAGTAAAACACTAAAACACTAAATTTGATGTTATTTGAATATTAAATTTAGTATTGCGGTAGATAAATTAGGTTAAAATTTTATTTACCAAAATCCAGACTAACTATACACTCTTCAGTAAGTAACTCCTCTATATATGAAAGGGGTCAATAATTTAAAATATATATATTGGGTAATTTCATTTATTAGGAACCAATTTATTATCACCATAAGGCGATCGACTACAACTTCAATAAGTCACCGTAAAATATAGATGTATTAAACAAAAAGAATATATGACGTTCTATAGTTTGCCGAGATTAATCTCGACCACAATAAATGGGTAAAATTATTTGTTAATTATTTTTTTATAAAAGATTAAAATTTAAAGTGTTTGTACATTTCACGCATATCTCTTTCCAGTATTGTTTTCTTGAACTATCTTCATGCAATGGTCAAATTATTACTCCCTTCGATTGTAAGATTTGTTCTGAAAGTTTTAACAAAACACTTAAAATATATAATAGATTAAATTCTGGATAAAAGGTGCTTAAGCATATTCACCACCATGTTCTTAAATTCAATATATTGCTTTGAGGATCTAATAGTTTGGTGAGAAAACAAATGAAAAGAAAGAAATTAGGAGGCTTTATCGAAGAGAAGGATAGAAAGTAACAATTTTATGTACTTTTATGTACCTAATCTTGAAGCATTCGGTACAATACATCGATCCGATATGCATGTGTAGTGTGTTGTACTTATCTTATGATTTTTTTTTCTTTAACTTCCAATCTCCGAATCCATTTTCGTAACATATCTATTTATGACATATAGCTAACGTGGATACGATGGTTTTTATGTACTTCTTTTATTGGATAAATCATAGTTGGATACGATGGTTTTTATATACTTCTTTTATTTGATAAATCATAGTTGAGATATTACAGTAGAGATGTTAAATTGGGTTTCAGCCCGCCGGTCAGACCCAAATAGATTTAATATAGAGCGGGTTTGGACATATATTTTTCTGTCCAAATAAAAATGGGTTTTGCGGGCCGAGACCGCACGGACATGGACTGAAAATGGATTAGCCCGTGTTGGATCCATGGGCGACGCGGACACGCATTTAAAAAAAAATTGAAATATTTTGTACTAATTAGAGTTATTTGTATAGAGACAATTTCATCTTTTAAATCTATTGTCAACGATGAAGATGATGAGAGGAAGAAGATTGACAGCTTTTTTTGCTTTTTTCTTGTTTAATTTTAAAGTCTTGATGATATTTTTTGGTTTTCGTTGTTTTTTAGTGATTGATTTCTTAGAGTTTTATTTTGACTGAAAGTTTATTTTTGTTTGAACTATTATTGATTAAGTATTTAAGTTTGTTTTATTTACATTAAAAAATTTGATTACACAATATTCACATATTTTCCTTCACAAAAACAACAATTTGTTAAAAAAAAAAGAGAATAAATAACACAAATATTTTTTAATAATATATTTTATTTTTTTTGCTGCCCGCGGGCCGGCCAGCCGCATATATATAGCGGGCGGGTATGGACAAGACAAATTGGACCACAGCCCGCAACAGGTCGGATCACACTGTCCAACTAAAAAACCGAACTGCAGCGGATCGGACCATTTGGACACGGACAACCCGATTTAACATTTCTATATTACAGCAGATTTAGACTTCAAAACCTCAGAGATTATGAACTATGCATGCGATTAATTTTGCGTGTTTTTTGGTAATTAATGATTGTTGTAAGAAATTTTCATAATCTGTATATGGTTTTGATATCTTTCTAACGCAACTAATTGTAGCCAACCAGTATTACTGATACAATTTTGATCATATATGAATATTTACATAAATAATCACAATAAGCTATTTATCTACCAACGAAAGGAATAAAGACCTTGGGATCTAACCAAATAATCCAGGAGGAATATCTAGATAACCAGTTCCAAAAAGTTTCATGTAATAATTTGATGTTTTCAATAACTCAAGATGCATCTTTTTGATGATAATAATTTCGAGTTCAAATGATAACATGATTTAATTACTTGTAAACAAATCTATCATATCAGCTAATTATTTATGTTAATACCTTGATACTAACTAGACCACATGAATCCTCCCAAGCCGACCGAGTAAAGATTGAAATAAAGACAAATATAGATATATTTATATATATATGGGGAGGACTACTGCACGAAATAAGTTGTCGCAGTTTTATATTTAAAATTATGTATTATTCTAAAGATTCAACATTTAAATAGATTCTCGAAATTTATTGAACATTACATTTCAGACGGAACCAAAATACAATCGCTTTAACATTGACGTTAAAGAAAAAAGCAATCGCAATGACATTTAGTGATGTGTTTGTGTCATCTATTGACCCAACCCAAAAGAAAAACTTAAATTGTTTTTAACTTTATTTGGTATAACTTTCAGAAATTATAAGAAGATATTTTTCAGGAGCAACTTATATATAACGGCTCGAGAAATAATGGACACATGGCAATCGACGACACTGTAACAATTATGCACAAGACCAAAAAAAAGAAAAAGAACAGCAACAGAGTAAGGCAAGTAAAACGTCAGATATGTTTGGGGACAAGAAGACAATATGATCAAATGAAAAATAAAAGTTAATATGCGATTTTCTAAATTTATTAACTTGTTGTTAATCCACCAATCACGGATCTTAATGTTTTGCTGCTAAATCTATAATCATGTTCCTTATCCTTTTGACCTTTCCTGACTTGAATTTTATAATCACTACAACCCAACACCAAACTAGTTATAAAACTGTACAATATTCATCAATTACTATTGGGTATAATAAGATTCGTTATGTTTAGTTTAATGATCCCTCAAAGTTATGCAGTATCATCGAACTATCAATTTACTTGATTTCAGGAAATGAACAAATGATAATATATCTTAATTTACCAATTAAACGACAATAAGAATAAAAAAAATGAAATAAAAAATTTAATGACCACCTGAAAACAATAGATTGTTTTTAGGATATATCAAATGTATGAGATGATTCCACATTTGCTGAATCAGAAGTTCATAACTAACTGAATAGAGAGCCAGAGTTTGCATTGAATATTACCTTGATGGTATTTAAGTTTCTCAAGCGGTTAAAAGCAAATTGGGTTTAAATTGGTATAGTATGGTAACTAAACCGAACGGAATTAAATTTAGGAGATCGGTTAAGTTTCCAATTTAACCGATATCTCAACGAATCAGTTATATATTTTGCTTTCCCTCCAAAATACAGAGCACAGAGAGGTTTGGCTCTCAACAAATCCTCCATTATCGTCTTCCCTCTCAGAGAAAAATGCTTTTCTCTCTCTTCTCTCGCAAGAAACCCACTCGTCGATTCAACGGTTTCTACGCCGACTGGTGCAAAACCTTAACTGATAACTGCCTCCCTCTCCTCCGCCAATCCCTTTCCTCCGCCGCTTCCGCCTCCGTACTCTCCTCCAACGTCGACCTCGTACTCCGCCATCTCGTCTTGTACTACGAAACCCTAGATCTCGCCGCCGATCCAAACACCATCCCTTACCTCCTCTTCCCCTCGTGGCGTAACTCGCTTGAGACGCCGTTTCTCTTCCTCGGCGACATCCATCCTTATCTCCTCACCAACCTCCTCCGATCTTTTATCGACCGAGAGAATCGAGATTCCGATTACGAAGACGAAGACTCCCTCCGCCTGATCCCTGATCTTGTGAATCAGCCGTTGAAGATCGCCACCGCGTGGAAAGATCCGTCGGACGAGCTTGTGACGAGGATCGATCAGATCGAGTGTACGATGAGGCTAATGGTCCCTGTTCTAATGGATCGTATGAGGAAAGCGCAGAGAGGTTTCGTGTCTCGTGTCTCGGAGAATTGGGTCTCGTCGTACCAAGTAGGGAAGAAGAAGAAGACGACGGTTACGGCTATCACGGTGGATGAGGCGGCGAAGGTGGAGATGGAGGAGCTTGTGAGTGTCTTCGTCGATGCGAATCGATTGAGGAAAAGTGTGATCATGGACATTGTTGGAGCTACGAGCGAGCATCAAGCGGCTCTGTTTCTTGAAGGTTTATGCCAGTTTCTTGCTGGGTTTAAAGATCAAGTTCTTCTCCAAGATTTTGAGATCGTTGCATTGCCAAATTAAAAAGAAAAACAAAACAAAACAAAACCTCTGTTTCTTCATGATTGGTGAATCAAGATTGGTTTTCTCAGATTAGGGATCTAGTTTGATTAGTTGTACAAATAATTGAAGAATTTACTTGCAAAAAATGTAAATCTCTATTGGATTTTGCACCGGTTATGTTACATGTTACATTGCTATTAAGAGACGTTCAAAGCCGGTTATCACCCGGTTAAGTGTGTAAATGCTGTTATTTTGTATATATGATATGGTTTTGTTAGTTTTTCATTTTTCAACTAGGCCTATCCAGCAACTACAAACTGCAAAATATAACTCTCTAGGTTCAGTTTCTTCTTATACATACTTTGGATTAATGATACTGAAATAGTGTGAACTTTAAACAGTCTATTTAATAATGTTTTAATCTTAGTTATCGGCTTGAATTCAATTTCCAGAAAATATCTCTCTAGTTTAAAAGAATTTTTAAGAGAAATTTAATTTTCAATCGTTTATTTTGGATTGGTAATCAATTCTGGTTTGTTTAAACATTTTCGATTTGGTTTCCAGATCGATTGATTTTCCTTCCATTTCAATAAAGTATGTCAACCCAGATTTTGCATCTTATTGCAGATGCCCATCAATAGGTGGGTGGTTCATAAATGGCATAGCTTAGAGATATTATCAAGCCCATAAGCCTGAAACTCTGTAAAATTGAATCTAGATTGTTTAGACTATAATAGCCCACCAGCGTAAGAGATTGTAAAGAACAAGATTAAAAAGAGAATTAAGCGTACGTCAAAACAATAGTTTAAAGTCGATTTGACTTATTCATCTTATAAACATGTCGTATAATTAAAACCTACTAGAGTTAGGTGTGTTTTTAGTTTATTTTAAGAACTCATTGAAACAGTTTGATTATTTTGAACTACTTTGACGTTTACATGGTTTCAAACGCTAAAAATGCGGACAACACCAAATCTTCAACAACTTTATAATAATAAACATAAAGATTTTGACATTAACGTCGGCGTCGACCAACCAAGTAATCTCCTAAGAATAAACAAGGGAGTTAATTAAATGGTTGTTATGTATATTGAGTGATAGAAAGGTTTTAACCGTTTTGAAATTATCAAATGCTCATGCATTTTATAATAATCTACATATGACCTGGCCAAACTGATCATATATTATAAGATACACGACTTATTCTCGAGGACTTGTTGAATCTATTAGTGCTTATCACTTCTTCCCATTTCTCTAACCAGTAACATGCTTTCTCTTGTTAGCTGGCATGTTGTAAATGTGTATATAAATGATCATTGGTCATTTATCTATAGTCAGATCTAATATAAATACTAGAAATGTCGTTCACATGCAATAATATTATTTATTCAGTGGACTAATATCAATCATTTTGTCTAGGATTATTAACCATTTAAAGAGAGAAAAAAAACTCAATAAAAATAGTCACGTAGCATGTGGTATATGAGTTGTTTCTATCGATTAACTAGTATAAGTGGATCGTGATTCGTGAATATATATAGGATCTTTCAGTAAAGTTCTTGGTCAAACAATCGAATTAGTTTGTTATAATGAAGTGGTTTTGTGAATATCTTATGCTGTGTTACGAACCTGATAACTATTATGAATACATACTTGACACATGCAAAAATTATGATGAATAAATACATACTTGATACTAATTACCATGAAATTATCACTTTTTTAATGCTAGTTATTAACATAGAAAAGATAAAAAAAATTACAGAAACGATCAGCGACCCTTTTTTATTAATTTTTGGAATGAATTAAAAAAAGAAGCAAAAGGTCATAAAAACAAGATTTAGAATCCAATTAAATTAGTAATAGAACAAAAAAGTACGTATTAAATCACAATTAATCATTTTGCATATAACAACAATCATTTTTTCACTAACAAATTTATCACATGATTTCTGAATCATGATGGATTAATTTGCTTAGATTATGTTATAAATTTTTTTGCCTATTTAGTAGTTGGATCATGGAATGCAAAATCTCATAATGAAAATGAGAAAGAAATATAAATAAATTTTAGAATGTGTTAATTTGCTTAGAATATGTTAAAAAACTTTTCGCGTATTTTAGTAGTCGGATCATGGAATGCAAGATCTCATAATGAAAATTAAAAAAATATAAATAATTTTCGGGAATATATGTACGATATATGCTTGAATGTATATGTATGAATTAGGGATACGTGGAGACACCTATGCAGGTGACTTATAACATGATATGTTATCATATAATGTTGTCTTATCATTATCAGTCTGATAACATGTGGACTTTGACAAATTGAGCTTATAGAGTTAGTGGTCGGCACACATGATTTTTTCATTATTGAATCAATATTTTCTTTATGTATGATTATTATATTATGATTTGCCAAACCAAGTACCATCGATACCAACGAAAAGAATAAAAAGGTTACTACAGGCTGTGTTTCTCTGTATAATAATAATGACTAAAAGAGAGAAGAAAGGTGACTGTGATTTGTGGTTTTTCAACTGTATGTTTACATAGCAATTTCGCATGGAGCCAGAGGATCTTATTAATATTAAGCCAATATAAATATGTACTGTGTTCTTATATCCAGATACATTGAATCTTGAAAACCTAGCAAAGACAATAATGGAATGTATAAATTATGCAGTCGCACTAATTAACTTTCCATATTTATTTTTAAAAATGGTTGAATTTACTATTAATTTAATTTTCGATGTTTATTTTTAAAAAGGGTTGAATTTACATATAAGTCTCTAATATTTTTACAAAATTCAGTTTATCTTTTTATTTATATACACCGATATTTAAAAGAGACATATTGAAAATTAAATTTATATAGAGTTGATTGATATTAAAGTTGAGAGATTTGCTAAATTAGTAAAGTTTTATTATATTTGCTGTGATTTTTGTATATTCAAAAAGTCTATCAAAATATTTTAGTATAATAATTTTAAGAATCTAAGGATATAAATAATATTTTGAAAATATTTTTTTGTGAGGTTAATTTTTTAAAATTCAAGGTCTAATAACACAAAATTTTAATAGAATTATAAAATTATTAAAAACCAAAATCGTATAAAACTAGAAAATGATTAAACCAATGACAATAAACTTTAATAAAAATGTTAGAATCCATAAACCAGTAACAATATAATCTAAATTTTCAAAAAATCATTAGAAATTCAACTTTCAATAATCTTTTCTTGAATTTATGATTTTCAGATGCACGAAGTATGGTTTTGCCTTAAACTGTTGTTATTTATAAAACTCTTTTAGTATATCTACTGTTATTAATTTACATTTAATAGTTGTCAGAAAATTATTTAACCGAAAAAGAGAGAGAAAAAACATAAAAGAAATGGCGACTCGAGAAGGTGTGAGATTTATCGATCTGTCAAATACTCAAAATGTTCTTCATTTGGAACATCGAAAGAAACATAATTGTTGTATATATCTTTTTCAAATCCAAATCACGAATTTGTCATTTTTAGTTGTGTCATCATGGCGTCAGCATATAGTTGTGACTCGCCAATCGTCATAGGTGCAGCGTAGGATACACGTATCGAACCTTCCTAAGATGTTTCCAAGACAAGACAAGATCTAGCTGTTTTTTTTTCTTCTCTTTAATTACAATTATTTTGACCTTTCATTTTTCATTTTATATATTGATTTAATAAGAAAAAATTGATGCAAAACCATTCCTTCTTCACTCAATACTGTTTATTAATTAAGATAAAGAAATGTTTTTTTATTATTATGTTCTCCATTTGTGGGAAAATGATTATATGCAGCTACCATAATCCATGAAAATATGACTAAACTTTATTATATTGAAAAATATGAAATTGTATATTAACTCCACCACCGATAATGTGATCACAGAGAGCCAATCCCAGCCGTTTATTCAGTTCACGGGACCCACTTTACAACTCAAACTTTTCTATTGGTCATTTATTATGAGTTATTAACTTATTATGGTTCCTGTGATTGCAACTCTTTACCAGCTAACACCGTTAAGTAATCGTTAACTTTTTAATAAACCCAATTTATTTTCAGCGAAATTACACGTTTAGCCTCAGCATCCACGTCATTATATCATCTTCACTACTCAATATTTGATCAAAAATTGGCACTATCATATTTCAATTAGAATATATATAAATGTGACTGTATATACATACATCCATCTTTATATAATTCGACAAACGTTGTATACAAAATGGCAATGATAATGTGCTGGAAAATGACATCGGAACTAGAAAAACCAATTTATTTTGGGCCCAATTAGGCCCAACTAACACGTGGTTACGTCACCATCTCAAATGTAACACGTGGCGCCTACACTTTATTCAACTTTCTTGACTCGTATCCACGTGTCCCTTCACGAACCAGCTCCTTCCTTTTTAGGTAACAAAACTAACGTCTGCTTCGGTTGTTTATTATTACTACTAGCTTTGCGTTTTCTTCTTCTCAATTTATTGTAGTAGTAACTTTTTTTAGTCAACACGGTTTATTAAATTATTTTTATCGACGATGAAAAAAGTAAAATAAAATTATTTTTATCGACCTCAATAAATGTTTTTCTTCTTGTTTGTCGCCTCTATTTTCGAAATATATAAGTAGTAGTATTAAGTTATGGGAAATCTAAAACTATTAGAATATAATAAATTAGACGGCTAATCACGCTTTAATACAGAAATTAACGACCCATTCGTTTGGTCAAGGAAGTAAATATATTTCTATAAGAAAGTGGAATACACCAGAATATGAAATGTTAATGCATTTCAAAACAATATTAAAAATTCGAAATTTGAGCTTTGAATAAATCAAAGATTCCACTCAAAAACAAAAAAACTTGAATTAAGAAATAAAAATAATCTGACTAATGACAAACTCATTAATCATAAACTAGTGTAAACTTAACATGGTCTTGGTCGTCCAAAGGAATAATAATTATTATTGAAAGGAAAAAGAAAAAGAGGCGATGGCAAATTGGTTAATAAGTCATACATGGAGGGTGTTTTCGATATTCCACAACAGCCTAATAGCCTTGTTAACCACGTCTCTATCTCTCTCTCTGTCTCTTTGAGAAACAGACTTTTTTTTTTTTTTGGTTTAGAGAGAAACGGACTCTATAAATACTAAACCCATCTCCTTCATTGTCTCCCTTCTCCTCCTTCTTCTTCTCCCTAAATTTCGGTTTTTTTTTGCATATTCTCTCACAAACTTTAGGGTTTTCGAAAGAGAAAACAAAAACAACAATTATTTTACTGATTTCTCCTTGCGCAATCCCTAAGATTCCGTCCGAAAGGAGAAAAATCTGCATTCGTCGAGATTTTTTTCTCTTTTGGTTTTGCTTTGTGTTTGCAGCTCATTTAAAGTCAGGTTTGAAATCTACACCCTTTTGAATTTTGAAATTTGTTTTTATCGGTTTTATAGCTCGTTCGATCTGTTTGAGATTTCTGGATCTCTTGCGTTTTCTTTTGTTCGTTTGCGTCTTCAAAATGCGTTTCAGTTTTTTTTTTATCTAATGTTTTGTCCTTTTTGTTGTCTTCATCAAACTTTGCTCCCGTTTGTGTTTGAATTTGGCTCTGTTCTTTGGTAATCTTACATCATTGGTTTCTGCAAAATATAATCTTTTGAGTTCGATGTATTGAGACTCAAATACGTTTCCATTCACATGTCTTTTCTTATTTTTATCTCTTTTAGCAGAATAGTGTATAAAATTGGGAATTAGAGACTAATTTGGCATGCTTAGTATTGTTGTTTTTGGTATGATAAACACGTTTTGGGGACAATTTTGAGTGATGAAGCTATGAGTTTTTTGTCGGTAGCCTTATTAATAATATGAATGGCTGTCATATAGAAAGACAGTTGAAAACTTCGGTACTTGTCAAAATCAGTGGCTCCTTTTCTCTAATATCATTAAACAACAATTAAGAGGATTAGGTAAAAACAAAAAGAAGAGATAAAAAAAACATAACTTTCGTGTTGACTTTGTAATGTTCTGCTTTGTTCTGTTTAAGAACATGAACTTTTTATCTTTTTTACTGATTCTTTGTGATGAAACTGACGAAAAGAAACTTTATATTTTTGCGTTGTCATGTTACTTTAATTAAGTGAAGTTTGCATTATGATTTACTTGATTTCTGGTGGACATATTATACAGGTTTCTAGTTGAAGCTCAAGATCAGTTATAATAACGTATTTCCTGTGGTTAAGCAGTGTGCATTTGAAAATTTAGAGATGATGAGGTAATGTGATAATAGCGTATTTCGGTTTTGTTGTTGATATTCTTACTGTTACTACAAAAGCTATCAATTTTCTGAATGTTGGGTTTTTGTGATCAACTTCAGTGTTCACTTTTAATGGACCGTTCACCACCAAGCAGTGACAAGAAAACATTGAAGAAGTGGTTTTTCATTGACAAAAGAGTTGGATAGAGACAAGTGTTTTAGAGGATCTCATCGAAAGCATTATTGTTTGGAGTTCGATGGATATGAACATAAGCAAGACGTCCCCTGTTCTTACTGACCCTGCTGCACCAGTCAATAAATCAAGACTTGGATCATCCTTCCCTTTGGGAAGATTCATGATGAATTCGAGGAAGAAGATTCCGAAGCTCGACGATGTTAGATCCAATGGTTGGTTGGACGCGATGATTTCCTCCTCCCCACCGCGTAAAAGTCTCATCAAGGACTTCAACGTTGAGATTGCTCCTGAAGATGATTTTACTCAAAGGGCTTGGATGGTAAAATATAATATCTAATGGTTTCATTCAGAAATGTTTTGCTCTCTCCATTGTTTTCTCATTCCTCACCATTTTCCCTCTTGAATCTTGACAGCTCAAGTATCCATCAGCGATTACCTCTTTTGGGCATATTGCAGCTCAAGCAAAGGACAAGAAGATAGCTGTGTTTCTAGATTACGATGGAACGCTTTCCCCAATAGTTGATGACCCTGATCGTGCCATCATGTCTGATGCGGTAAGAACCAAACCCCCCATTGTATTTTCCCGACATGTTGGTTCTGCTCTCTGGTTTGCAACACAAAAGGCTAATTTTTTGCTCTCTCTATCTCTCCCAGATGCGTGCTGCTGTTAAAGATGTCGCCAAGTACTTCCCAACAGCAATAATTAGTGGTAGAAGCCGTGACAAGGTGAGACTTATAAACCAACCATTAAACTGTATCAGCACAATCCAACCAAAAGTTAAAACACTAATGCAGTTTGAGGTTTGCTAATGTGCCAGGTTTACCAATTGGTAGGATTAACCGAACTATATTACGCGGGTAGTCATGGGATGGACATAATGACTCCTGCAAATGTTAATGGGTCTCCTGAAGATCCCAACTGTATAAAATCTACTGACCAACAGGTGAAACCATGACCCCATTTCATATATCACTGACATATAATATATGATCAAACTCATTCTGATTTCTTCCTTCCTTGTTATTTGTTAATAGGGTGAAGAGGTAAACCTCTTTCAGCCTGCTAAAGAGTTCATACCGGTCATCGAAGAGGTTTATAGAACCCTCGTTGAGCTAACTGAAGGTATCAAAGGTGCAAAAGTAGAGAACCACAAGTTCTGCGCCTCTGTGCATTACCGAAACGTTGACGAGAAGGACTGGCCAATCGTTGCTCAACGTGTTCACGACCACCTGAAACAATACCCTCGTCTGCGTCTAACTCACGGGAGAAAGGTACTTACTTGGAATGAATGTAACAGCACTTTGGTTTCACATTCGTTCCACTAGCCCTTAACACAGTTAGTCAATTACTGGTTTGGTTTATATGATCAGGTTTTAGAGGTTCGTCCTGTAATCGAGTGGAACAAAGGGAAAGCAGTCGAGTTTCTGTTGGAATCTCTGGGATTAAGCAACAATGATGATTTCCTTCCAATCTTCATCGGAGACGACAGGACTGATGAGGATGCATTCAAGGTACTAAGGGAGAAGAAGCAAGGATTTGGAATATTGGTATCGTCTGTACCAAAAGAAAGCAATGCATTCTACTCTCTTAGAGACCCTTCCGAGGTACAAATTACATAATAACATATAGTCTATCATCATAGATCTTATGTTACATGTAATGTAATGGTTTGTAAAATCGTGATGCAGGTGAAGATGTTTCTCAAGACTTTGGTGAAATGGAGAAAGATGGAAGACTCCACAAGTTTTTGATGATTGTGTAGGAGTATCAGAAGATCTTCATTCAACGCTGTTTTCTATTTTTTCCGCTTTCAGTTTCTTTTTTCCTTAACAGTTTATCTTTAATCTATCATTTTTCCATATTATCCATAAATTAAACTGTATTAAAATTAAATCTGTCTAAAATGGTAAATCCTCAATTCATAGAATCTTCTGAATCAATTTTGATTCTTCATTCTTGTTCATTTGAGCTTAGAAAAAAAAAGTGAAGCTAAAGAAAACTAAATCTTTTACAAAAAACATTGAAACTCTTGACTCTGTTTCAGTAGATAGTGTTACGATCTGCAGAACGAACTTTCATAGGCTTAGTTGAAAATATAACACCGTCCATTTCTTGTATAGCACGCATTTTCTCACGTTGATCTGCAAAGCTAACAAAACCATATCCTTGGCTACGTCCACTGTCTATTAAAGTCACAATCTTTGCATTCACAACCGAACGATAACGAGCTCTGAACTTCTGTTGTAGCAAACTAGACGTCACATCTTGAGTCAAGTTCCCAACATATATATTGTGATTCGGTGACTGAAGAGCGAGAGAATTCTGAAAAGCCTGACCCTGCAAAATTGTGATTTATTTGCGCAAATCCAACGTTAGAGATTACATCAACATACAATCTCAAAATACTAAACTCGTTGTGTAGAGAATCTTTCTCTAATCATCCTTTAAAAAAAGAAGTTTTTTTAACTTCAAAAAACTCAAAAGTATTAGAGAAGAACCTGATGTTTAAACCCAACAAAAAATTCACATAAACCTTCAAGACACAGAGCCGCTTGATGGTGGCTTAATGCTTCTACAATATCCAAAATCACACTTCTCCTCAGCTGATTCGCTTCAACGTAGATTTCCACAAGCTTGTCCATCGCTTCACAGGCCACCGAATCTGCCGTCCCCATGACTGTTCTTCTATGTCTCCCTTTCTGAGAATGAAACAACGAGACCCAATTATCCGAGAACTGATCCAAGAAAAGGTACTGTGCTTCCATCATCCGAACCAGTAGACCATGGACCGTATCATTAATATAGAGCTCGATATCAAAGATTTTGAATAAGATGCTGGCAGATTCGACTTTCCACGCAGACAGGTCACTGTGGTTGCAATTCAGAACTTGCGTTCGATTGATGAAAGATCGGATGAGAGTGGTGAGGAGACAAGGATGGATATCGCCAAGGAAGAGAATCGGCGTCTCGAGCGAGTTGCTACGCCATGAAGGGAAAAGGAGGTAAAGGATGGTGTTGGGACTTGCGTAGTGATTTAAGGTTCTGTAGTAGGAGTGTAACTCGCGGAGGACGAAGGCGTTAATGTCGGAGGAAGGAGCTTGCCGCAAGAGAGGGAGGCAATGTCGAATTAGGTATCTAGACCAGTTGACGTAGAAACCATCGAATTGATTAAAAGGTATATCGCGGGAGAAGATAGAGTTAGACATTTCTCGGGGAAGGAAGAAGACGACGATGGAGATTTTCTTGAAGGGCTTTTCTTTTATCTTAAAGTTGCTCACTCTGTTTTGGAGGGAAAGCGATAATATAACGGAATTGGTTTAACTGAAAATCAAATCGAATCTCATGAATTTCAAGATTCGGTTTGGGTTAAATCACCAAATTAAACCCGAATATTGATTTTTTTTTCTTCTTCTTATTTTAGGAATCGAAATTTTCAATTATTGAACACACAAAATTACCCGTTCACACTATCCGATTTTATTGTGTTCAAAATTGCACAAGCACCGTTAGATTCGTCTCTAGATATCGATAAATTACTTTATGTTTTTAATCAAAAAGCGAGCTAATCTTCAGTTACTACCCCCAAATTAACCAAAATCATGACAGAATTTTGAGTCTTTGAGGGGTCTCTTTCCTATTTAGAAATAAAGAGGGTTAAATTAAAGATTTTTCGGAAACATCAAAACTTATTTGAAATTACCATAAACGTTTCCGCACCATCAATAATAACAGAGAGAGAGAGAGAGAAAAGAAAAAAAAACCCACCACTCTCACTCCGACAAACTCCATGACTATGGCTTCCAAAACCACCGTTACAATATTGACCACCTTCGTCTTCTTCTTCTTCTTCATCGAGCCTAGGGTTTCTCAGCAAATCTCGACCGTCGATTCGGAATGCACCGACCGTTGGATCCATATCCGTACACTCCCTTCTCGATTCAATCTCGATCTTCTCTCAACTTGCAATCGCTACCCAATCACCGACGATCTTTGCCCTTACTTAGCCAATCACGGTCTCGGCCCAAAAACCCATACCCGTACTCGAAGCTGGTATCGAACCGACCCGCTTCTTCTCGAACTCATTTTCCACCGTCGGATCCTCGAATACCCATGTCTCACACCCGACCCGAATCTCGCCTCCGCCGTCTATCTCCCTTACTACGCCGGCATCGACTCTCTCCGTTACCTCTACGGATCCGACGTGAACTCCAGCGCTGATCACGGGTCGGATCTTCTCGAGTTTCTGACCCGAGACTCGCCCGAGATCTGGTCTCGCCGCTCCGGTCACGACCATTTCCTCGTCATGGCTCGACCCGCTTGGGACTTCTCACAGCCGTTGACCGTCGACCCTCCGATTTGGGGAACTTCGTTTCTGGAACGGCACGAGTTCTTCAACCTGACCGCGTTAACGCTCGAATCGCGTTTCTGGCCGTGGCAAGAGCAAGCGGTTCCATACCCGACGTCGTTTCACCCACATAGCTTGCCGTTTTTGGAATCGTGGATCCGAAGAGTCCGTCGCTCGCGGCGAACATCGCTGATGCTATTCGCAGGCGGAGGAGGAACCTCTTCCTCGCCGAATATACGCCGTAGCATCAGGCTAGAGTGCACGGACACGAACGTAACCAAAACCGAATCGGAGATTTCATCCGATTTCTCGTCGGAGATACGAAAGAGCAAAATCTGCGATTTCGTCGACTGCTCAAACGGGATTTGCGAGCACGATCCGATCCGATTCATGAGACCGATGCTGCAATCATCGTTCTGCTTGCAACCACCAGGAGACACTCCGACTCGTAAGGCGACGTTCGACGGAATCATCGCCGGTTGCATCCCGGTGTTCTTCGAAGACCAAACCGCGAAAATGCAGTACCGGTGGCATTTGCCTGAGGAAGAGTTCTCGGAGTTCTCAGTGACGATTCCAAAGGAGGATGTGGTTTTCAGGGGAGTGAGAATCGCGGATGTGTTGATGAATATACCGAAAGAAGAAGTTGCGAGGATGAGAGAAAGAGTGATTGAGATGATGCCTAGGGTTATGTATAGAAGACATGGAGCTTCAATGGGGTTGATGAATAAGAAAGATGCTGTTGATATCGCCATTGATGGAGTCTTGAAGAAGATCAACTCTAAGAGTTTGACTTTTTAACTAACAACACACTTCAAAACAGGTATTAATTATCATGTTGTTGTTTGTTTGTTTGGAATCTCTTGTAACTATAGTTATTCATACGTTACTCTCAGTTATGTATTTTGTACGTTGGATTCAAAATCTCAATGAGGTTGTTTTGGTTAGTAATGGATATATATGAAAACTTTTAAAACACTTTTATGTAAACCATTTGTTTTGGATACAAAATTGTTTTGCATTTGCGTCATCTACATGTAAAAGCAAAATGACAAATAAGTTTATACTTTTCAAAACTATAATTCATTTTCTAAGAAATTTTAATTAAAAACTCAAAACAGAAAATGAAATCCAACCAGATAGTACATTTGGCGTTTGCATTTAGAGTTAAAGGGATAAAAAACTGTTTTAAATAGTAAAGATTGTAAATTCGTTAAACATAGATTACACAAGCATATAGAGTTCAAGGCTCAAATCTTCATTCTATTTCTATAATCTTGGTTATTCTTTTTAACAAATCGTATAATCTTGTTAATCATATGATAGATTCTTGACGCTTTTTCAAAACCATACTCGGTCCTCGGAAGATATTCGTTGCTATGGGTTTTTGTAAAAAGCAAAGCAGGCCAACGACTATATTAGATAACCGGTAAAGACATTATTCCAATAATGAACCCATTTACCTATTTGGGCCTATATGCAAAATGCAACTCATTATAAGAGAAACTCTTCAACATATTACGTAATAATTTTTTAATGTCATTTTAAATCTACATATTATATAGTAAAATATTTTTAAATTAATAAAATATAATGGATCTATAATATTTTATTAGTTTAGTAAAGATTAATCAGCTCCAAACACCCCCTTAATTTAAAATCGAAATTTTTAATAAATTTATTAAGATATTAGTGTATCGAATGTTAATTTATAAATCTTATATTATATTTATTATGAAAGTGTTTTTAAATAATATAACAAGAAAATATAAATGAAAAAAGTTAGTGGGAAGACTAATGGGTAATGGCGCACAACTAACACTCCACACAATCTATTACTATCAATTTATGAGATTGTCTAATTGATTCGACCGATTATAGTACACTCCACACAATCTATTACTATCAATTTTACCACTTTCTTTTCACCTTTTTCATCGATACCTTGTTTTCTTCAATCTCATTTCCAAGATTTTTTTGTGCTTTTTTCTTGCTAGACCTAGCAACTCTTTAGTGTTATTCTGTTACTTTTATCGGCAAAAGCACTTTACATATTTTAGTTAGAAAATAACATTTTTAATAGTACATAACAAGTTTATATGTACATATATGTATATGGATGTAAATCAATTTGCCTTTGATATATCTCTCTTACAAAAAAAAAATCAATTCTAACACAGAAAAATTAAGAAAATAAAATTCAATAACAAATATACCATTTTTATACAAAAGTAAAGTGGAGTCACAATATGCTTACCAAAAGTGGTCATCTGAAATCTAGACTTCATCCAAAACACTGAATAAAAGAGATTCGCCTCTCTTTTTTTCTTTTGATAAAATGTTAAATTTTGTACTATTTTCAAATTTTTTACAGAACACAAAAATATAACGAATAAGGCATAAAACCGATAATTACAAACAACTATAAACTTACAACAGACACAAAAAATAGATCAAAATCGATGAAGTATATACCACTGTAGCTAATCCAAAAGATTTCCGCAAAAGAAATACTGATTCCAAACCTAAAGATCGGAAATGTCTGTTTTTACCGTAATTCTGAAGATCTCTGAAAAAGCTGTAAAATTGTTAAAGTTGCTGATGATAATATATGAATTCTTTTATGATACTGTTGACAATATTGACTTTATATAATCTGTATACTGTATATGAAAAATATAGATTCGAGGTTAACAAGATGTCATTAAAATACAGACGAATCACGCTATTGGACAGATTTGTCTCAAGTAAGATTTTGAGCATGTTTCTCCAGATTTAGTGCAATAATTGACGAAATCGACCGAATAATAAAAGAAAAGACTTGTGAAGGGATAAATTGGTAAGATGGAGATTCGAATTGAAGGAGTGGCCTATCAAAATTCAAAAGGTGGTGAACTTTTTTTATCTTATTCTAGGCCTAATTAAAAGCTCGAAACAAACATTAAAATAGACAAAATAAAATCTAAAATAGAAAAAGAAAGAAACATCGCTTTCATGTTATTAGTCTTTGTTGTATATAATTGTTTTTAGAGTATTATATTATCGAGAAAAAAATGTCCCAAAAACAAAATCTATAACTATGGATTTGCCACTCTAAAATCCCACTTGGAGTGTGTGCAGTAAAGTGTGTTTAGATACGAGAGTTAGGCAAATCTGTTTAGATTTTCTCGAACTAGTTGATGATATTTGTTTAGATTAGCTGTTTGACCATAGTCTATACAATTTTTTTGAAAATAATCATTTAACCATCTACATTTCAATGGTGATCATAGTGTGTCTATTTTGTGGGTTATATAATATTTATAAAACACAAATTTTTACACGAACTGTTCTGAAAAAACAAATAAAATGCAATAAATTTGTTTGAAAATTTTAAAATTTAATCTCATAGATATATCACTAGTTTTTGAGTGTTGTATAATTGAGCGTACTTTTAAAATATATATGATTTATTTAAATCAAATTAAAAATTAATAAAAAATAAATGAAATCATAATAAAATGATTCAAACTCTGCCACAAAATAACATTTACAATGAACCTTCCAACTACACAACCATCACCACTTAGTT
Source organism: Schrenkiella parvula (assembly GCA_000218505.1). NCBI lineage: Eukaryota > Viridiplantae > Streptophyta > Magnoliopsida > Brassicales > Brassicaceae > Schrenkiella > Schrenkiella parvula. Next base: position 10,440,369 of record CM001193.1, on the reverse strand, counting down.
GTAATGATATTATTTACTTTACTTGACATATACTTCAAAACTTTATGTGTATTCTATAATTTGTTAGCTAGATTTTAATTAAAAATAGAAAATTATCATCTCTATATCTTTTCGGAAATTAAAATACATGATAGAGGAAGGAACATAGACGACTTTTATGTTTGTATAAAAACATAGCATCCAAATAATTAAATCGAATATAAGTTTAAATTTACGAGGTATATGTTATCGAAACTTAATAAAGCTCAAATCACACTTATTCACCTTCCAACTTGGGTTTGCTAACGATTTATTTCCATTCGAAAAAATGTAATCGGAGAAACTCTGACCACAAATTTATTTTAATGATTTTTAAGGAAAAATGAAAAAAACAAATAAAGCTAAAGGACTTCAAGTTTATTCTAAATTTATAATCAAGAAGATAAGATAACGAAACAGACCACTTGTCTCTCTATACCTATGAGATAAATTAACGAGGGAGGGCGACTTGTCGTTTAAGCTTTTTGTATTTATTTTAATTAACATTAGAGCATTGTTGGGGCTACTAAACAAAAGAAGATCGAGACAATCGAATGTTTGGTCGACACGTTGAAACGCTTCGATCATTTCTATTAATGAGACATAGATATGTTCGTACTAGTCATACATTCTCTCATTTTTAAAATTTAAATACTTTTAGTCAAGTTACGAAATATATACAAAAAATATTTTAAAATATTTTTATTAATGTATTAATTAAAATTCAGTTAATCATGAAATACTGTTGATCATGTAGTTTCATAGAGATGTTAAATCATCTTATATTTTTTTAACAAGAACTCTTAAACAAATTATATTTACTTGCACAAGAAAAACATCTTATATTTTACAACATATAAGATATTGTTTAAAACAGTGGTCTGTTAATGGCGTGTGTTGGGCTGTTTCGTCCAATATTGTATATTTGTATGCTCTGAATTATTTCTCAAGTTCGGATAAAAGATTAGGTTTAACCTAGTAATTAGATCTTTGATATACTTCCGAAATACTAACATGGCGGTGAAGTTTTAAGGACGGTTACTTGCTCGAAAAGAGTTATCGTCTTGTGGATTAGTTCCATTTTACACGAAATTTTATTCTATCTCAGTTTAAAATTTTAAATAAAAATTTTGGGTATTTAATATATAATTTTATCCTACACAAAAACATTATTTAGTATATAATTTTATTTATTATTAATAACAAAGCCATAATATTTTAGATATTCTAAGGTGAGTAAAAAAAGAAATATATATATATATATATATGCTTTTTTGTTTAGTAAGATGTTAGTTTTGAGACACAAATGTAGAAAACATAATTAAGTATAATAATTTCATTTATTATTAAAAACAAACGCATGAATTTTACATGAGTAAAAAAGGAAATTAAGACTATATTTTTTCCTTATCTTATTGGCTTTACAGTTGTACACAGAGATTTGAACACATTTTAAGCACACTGCATTTAAGCACAGAGAATCTGACTAAAAAAGTTTTATAGATATAAATAGTGGTAAGAGTCTTACGACTGCTTCAATTTTCTCTTTCTCTCTCCCAAAATCCTTGAACAAGAGAGAGAGAGTGAAAAAAAGAAGATACTCATAAGAGAAACAGAGGATTTACATTTAGTGGTTTTGCTTGATTTCTTATCTTTTGTCCTTCGTCGACAATGTCGGGAAACAAAGAAGAAGAAGATCCTCGTATTAACGGTATCAAAACTAAGATCCGTGTCGTTCCAGATTTTCCCAAGAAAGGTAGCTTTCTTCTTCTTCCTTTATTGTTATCCAAGTGATATGTTTTTGTTTTTTCGCAACATGCTCTGTTTCGTTTCGTTGAAAATGTTGTTTGTCTGAAGAACTAGTTTTCTTGGTTTTTTTCCCGAGAAAATGTAGTTATTGTCGTCTGAATTCTATAGTATATTTTGCCGACAATATTTGATATAGATTAATTTTTTTTACGGTTCCGTGAATAGTCTTTTTGTCTTGAATCTGTCTTTGTTTACGATGAAGTCTTAATTTTGAGAAAAACAAGAATTCTTACATAAAGAAACTGCAGGAATAATGTTCCAAGACATAACAACTGTGTTGTTGGATCCGAAAGCCTTCAAAGATACAATTGATCTCTTTGTTGAGAGATACAGAGACAAGAACATCGCAGTGGTTGCAGGTATTATCTCTCTTTCTCTCTAATTTGTAATTCATAATTTTTATGGATATAGTGTAATTTCGATGGATTGACTGTTTAAAAGATTCGACCTAATTGAGTGAACTCGATTTTTTTAATTGTTTTCAAGATTTTCCGGGGAAAAGGTAGGTAGGTCATGATTTAAGTGACGCATAGAAAAAACCCATTACTGAAATTCAATTATTTTTATTTTTCATTTAGGCTAATTTAGTGTACTTTTGAAAAGTAAATAGTTGATTTTTGGTGCGTGGTAATTAGTGGGATTTTTTTCTTCAGTCAAATGGTAATTAGTGGAATCTTTGATATATAGTTTAGGGTAAAGTATTTGCATTCCAAAGTCTTTCTTTACATTGTACTTTGATGGAGAATACTTGATATATACATCTCAATTAGAACTTGGTTATTCGAAGTGATTGTTCTAATTACTTCGTGTTCATTTGGTTGTTTTAATAAAATACTGTTGTTCTTGTTTTTGCATGTGGTTGTGTTTGCATTTATACATGATAATTTGAAATATATTGTTTTATAAAAAGAATATGACATACCTTTTCTTTTTTGACATAAAAAAAAAGAATTTATGATATATCAGAATTCGAAAGTCAGATGCATATGGAAAGAGGCAATGTACCGTTCGTATTAATTTGACGTTTGCATTTTACTCACGTACACATGCACAGTTGTAAAAAATAAATGTATTTTTTTTCAAATGTAAACGTAACATATTTTCGTTAATATCGTTGATTCGACCAAACTCTTGGTTGAGACAAGACTCTCTCTTATCTCTGAAATCTAATCTTTGTGTATGATTGAGTGATTGAATGAGATTGATTGCCTGGATCATTCTTCTTCCTAAATCATATAAGAGAAAAGTTGATTTTTCTATATTCTTTAACTTTTAAAAGCTTATAATTGTTGGTCTTGCTTGTTGTGAAAAAGTGTTTGTGTTTGTGTGTGTGTGTGTGTGTGGTGGGCATTGTTTGGATAGATGAGTAGTTGAGTGATGGATGTAACCTTTTAAAAAGACTTGGCCCCAAAAAAACTTGATTTGGGTTTTCTTTCTTTTTCTATCATCATTGTTTTGGCCAATCTTTTCTTCTCTCTTTTTCTTTATGTCTCTCTTCTTCTGTGTAATGAAGTACAAAAGCTTTTTATATTGTTACTGTTGTAACTTGTAAGAATGTGAAGTATGATGAAGTACATCGTTTCCTTTTACTTTTAAGATCTGTATAGTTTTTCATTTGCCTTTTCATATCAATCGAATTTTGCTTATACATATTTAAAAGGAAATTTTTTTATCAAAGCAAAAAAAATCATTTGAGATAATCCCTACATTTATAATATAACGTTTCATCATTTGTATTATAAGTTTCTATTTAAATATTTGTCACAAATACCGTTTTTTAAGGATGTAACTATATGTGCATAGCACATGGTTGATGGTACATGACATAATTAACAAAAAGTTATAGTATAGTTTATCAATCTTTTATTTTTGCTAGTTATTTAAATATATAAAACAACTTATTGGGTTTGTTGTTGGAATATACCGATATAGACTACTTGTAACATTCGACCGTATCTTTTGAGTTAGTGCTCTAGAATCTGTCTATTGGGTTTGTTGTTGGGACAAAGAGTCATTCTTTAGCTTTTTCTTCTATACCAATTAAGTTCTTAATAAATCTCTTGTAACAACTTCATAACCACACACGTATAGTTGTGACTTAATTGTAATTTATGCTACTTAATTAGTTAGACCTTCCTTGCTAAATGACCTAACCGTAAAAACCGCGTTTGCAATCTTATAGCGTTTGTTCACATTTCAGGAATGACCTAACCGTAAAAACCGCGTTTGCAATATTATAGCGTTTGTTCACTTTTCAGGAATAGAGGCTCGCGGTTTCCTATTCGGTCCACCAATCGCGTTAGCCATTGGAGCAAAGTTTGTTCCCCTTCGGAAACCTAAGAAGCTGCCAGGTTCTTTTAACTATTTATACTTCTCATATATAATGTTAAAGGTCTAAAAACTAGTTTATGGTTATATGACATAAAATGTAATTAGGTGAAACAATATTTGAAGAATACGAATTGGAGTACGGTAATGACCGGCTAGAGATGCACGTAGGAGCCGTTGAGACCGGAGATCGAGCTTTGGTCGTTGATGATCTAATTGCGACCGGTGGTACTCTCTGCGCCGCCATTAACTTGCTCGGTAAATTCTCTAAGCTTTACAGGAAGAAAAAAACAAATGAATTATATTTAATTTTAAACCTAACGATTGAAAAAATTAAATCCATTATTGTTTTGTGAATTGTTTTTTTTGGACCGTGTCAGAGAGGGTTGGAGCAGAAGTCGTGGAATGTGCATGTGTGATCGAGTTACCCGAATTAAAGGTTTGCTGTCGTGAAAATTAATACGTTATATTCGAAATAATAAATTGAGATCTTTTATATTGGTATGACATTTAATATTTTTGAGGTGGAAAATTAATTTTTTTGCAGGGAAGGCAGAGACTCAAGGGCAAGCCATTATGTATGCTTGTGGAGTACCGATGATGATTTTAGCTGAGATATTTGGTTTAATGATTTGGTTAATTAACTTTTGGTTATGCACCGAAAATTCGGATCATGCAGACTTATTATTGGATTATACAATATTTTTATTTAAAATCTGGTGGATTAGCTGGAACAAATAACCAAAAATGCTTGCTGCTAATATATATATATATATATATCAGTTTTTTTATTAGTAATAGATTATACTATAAGTTTAAATTTGGGTGATATATACAATAACATCATTACACTATCGAGTGTATATGTTAGTTACGGTATATTCCATATATATATTATACATTATACACATCATTACACTACCATGGCTTATATATGGGATCAAGAATCTATGATATGGTCGACATAGGTGACTATTACATATACAGACATAAATTTTCATATGTAATTGAGAAAAAGGAAAGAATATAAAATGTATTCCTCTGGTTCGTGATTTGGTTAGATATACTTTTTTCTCTAATCAAAGGTTTTCCATCTATTTTTGAAAGCATCATATTTTTCTTTTAACATATATATATTATAATTAGTAACGAAAGGGTATGTACAACTTTTTTATAAACCATTTTCTTAAAATGTTATAACTAGAATTAATACAGTTAAGAAGATAATACTCTCATTAGACAGAATTAATTTTTTGGGAGAATTTCAAAAATACCACATTCATGATATCATTTTTTTAAAATGTCATTGTTTGTCTTATATTTTCAAAAATACTACTTTATACTTATAAGGGTTTATAAAACATATTTATAATATTTATAATTATGTTATAAATTTTATAAACCTTACAATATTTCTTACAAATTTTATAAAACATATTTTATAAACCCTTATAAACATGTTTTTTTATAAACCTCTTATAATTTAGAATTGATGACACTTATATAAAATTTTATTTTTAAAAATAAAAAATAGTAATTTTGAAAAATGATATCATAAAAATGGTATTTTTCAATATTTCTCTAATTTCTTTGATATTTTCAAAACAAATTTCATAACACACCAGTTAGACTCAGATATCTAAACTAGCAAACATGAAAACACCAACAACACAAAGTTTCGATGTGACTTTTAATATCATAGAGTACTTATTTTCGTTTGTGAGTCTATTGCCACCACATTTTTTAACTGCGACATGGGAATTCGAAACCATACGTGCAAGTCGGTAGCGAACTTTATAATAAGGTAATTAACTCTAGTCTTAGTTTTATCATTCAACTATAAAATAGAAAAAGAGTAATTAGCCAAGGTATGAAGTAAAGTAGTAAACCATTGAATATTGTCACTTCCATTTTAGAGGAAAAACAAGAAAAATACATTGGAGATTAAAATATTATTCTCTTTTATTAAAATTTTCCTATAACATAAATATTGCATATGCTGAGTTCTATATATAAATAAATTATAAAACAAACTAAAAACATAATTAAAAGAGACAAATAAATGATTTTCCTAGGGTCAAGAAGACAAGAGCTATGATTAGGATCTCCATTTGATATTGTAATTATAGATCATCATATATAGTCTTCCACCCAATTCTGTTTGCCATGATGATGTTTTTCCCATCACATTTTCTGAAGTCAAACTAAAACAGATATATCTATATCCATCCCCACAAGAACAAAAAGAGTCAAAATTTGGCCATAGGCCTGTATAATAAATACATAAATCTTGCACTTTATTAACAAATACAAACTTCAGTCATGACCGTGAGTGCTTTTTTTTTTCTTTTGGCTACATATTTACATACGTTATTTTTGTAAAAAAACACTTTAGTTTAAATTATTGTGAAAACATTTTTTTTACATTCAAAATTTATAATTGAAGTAGGTGCTTATACTTCATATGTATTGATACGATCATGTTAATTCTCGATTCCGCAAATGCACACTTATTCTGCTGCAGTAGTAATTACGAGGCCAAACCACAAAAGACAAAGTATCACATCGTGGATTCTAGAATTTTGAATTAAGCTAAAACGAATTATTTTTGCTTGGTTTATCACAGACATGAATCACAAAATAAATAATAATAGCAAGTAAATATATATATAATAAGGGTAAGCGATCTGTCAATACAGATTATAACATTAACGTCTGATCATTGGAAAGTTTGCATGGACTCATGAGAACAGAAACACCATGAATCTTCAGGGAAACAATAATAATTTTACAAGAATTGAAATACAATGAGATTAATCCGTATGCTTCAATTCAAATCAAGAAACCACTAAATTGTCGTTTGCAATCAAGAATCCACACAACTGTTCAGTCTAATATGTTCAAAATATTTTAATAAAATCAACTTTTTGTTGGCTAGGAGGGTAATACTTTTTATAGGATTGGTTCATGCATGTATATTCTCAAACACTAGTGATGCACATTTAACCATAAATTTTAAAACTATATGATCAATCTATTTATAACACTAAGATTACCTAAAATAAATAAAGCAAATAGATTATTCCTAAATCATCATCCTAAAGTCGTAAAATCCAGTTCAAAACATAGCAAGAAAGTACATTAAGCTTTCTTCACGTACGAAGCTTACAATATAAAAAAAATTAAAAAGCCAATAAAACAAAATCACAATACATCATCATCTATACGTACAATACTCAGAAAAAAATATATTTTGAATCTGAAAATGAGTAAACTAATAAAAAATCTATAATTTGTTTACAGTCTGAAAATGATTAGGAAACAAGGCAACACCGCCCGTGTGTCAAAGACATACAACTCGCCGTCACAACCCGCTACTGAGTCCGACCCGAAACCGATCTTATTAGCAACCCGACCCGCTATCACCCGACAAATCAGCATCGCCCTCCTTCCCCCGCCGCATCCACCGCTCGCGTGAGCTTCACCGCTACCTGAAAACGTACAAACAGCTTGCCCTTTCCCGCCGGCGAAATTCCACGCGCCGCCATTGATCCCGTCCGGTAGCGGATAAAACCTCATCATCTCGTTACCATCGGCCAAGCACCGCGCGTCTTCTTCACACGTGCCAGCGCATTCACCGTTTACACCCGCACGTGACTTCACAACCTCTCTGTACTCCTCGAACCGGGTCACAGTCCTTGACCCGTTTTCCACTTTGTATATCATCTCGATCCGACCCGGAAATTCATCGGAGCTCCAGCTAGACTGGAATATAATCTCCACTACGTTTCTTGACGGATGGCCATCGGGCAGCTCGGTCAGCGCGTCGGACGCTCGGGCAGATTTGCTCCGTCGGGTCCGGACGGGCGGGTTAATCTCCGATTCGGTTCGGCATGACTTAAAACGCCTTAAATTCGGGTCTTTCTTACCAATCCGGGTATCGATCACGTCTTTGACGCAATGTGAGCTCTTTCTACAACTGTAACTGTTAGAATCGTAGACATCGTCGAAAGCTTTTGATTTGCAGTGTAATGACTTGAATTTGATCCACCCGTTTGGCATATTCGGGTATCGGATCCGGATCCTTATTCGCTCCAGTTGAGTCTCGTTTTGCTCTCTCTTTTCATAAGTTTTCTGTGACGAAGAACAAACAATACCCGCGAGCGTTTTCAATTATACTGTTATTACTTACTACATACACTCCTTTCCCTTAAAATGGGCCTGGCCCATGTTAACGTGGGCTTTTTTGGCACATAATCATAATCAGAATCACTAATTCAATAAGAAAATTATGATAAGATTTGTTTCGACTTTCGTTTAGATGACTCAAGAGATTTTGAAATTTCTATTAGTGTGTGATTTTTTTTAATGTGTTTGAGTTAATTGATAAGCATTTATTTGTTCTATTTGCATTGAAATTTACTGTTTAAGAAGGAATTTAATTTATGATTGAAGGAGGCAGAGTGATAAAAGAAGTTAGGTGAAAGAAGCAGAAATTTGATTTCATTGAATGGGGAAAGCAAATTGACGATGTGTTTCCTGTTAACATGTCAAGAAATAAATTATTGTCGGGTGTTATTTATTGAGATATGACAATAACTAGAAACACAATAAATAAATAGAAAATTCAATTATATTTACTGTACTGAAACAATAAGGTAATGGGAATCAGCAGGACCGATTTTAGGGTTTTTAATGAATCTCGAAGCTAAAAATATATTCATTATTGTTAAAGAGAAGGTAGTGTGTTATGACTCATGACCATTTTTTCTCTTCAAAATTCTTCAATATTAATAACATTAGAAATTAAGATATCATATAGTATGAGATCTTGGAGGGTGTGGAACATATTTCTGTGTTGTGTGGGGAACGTGATAAAAGGGAAAATAACATTCTTTTTTTCGTTTGTCCGTACACATTTAGAAACTGGTCCAATTTTAATGCAAAACTCCGATTTAATATTATATTGATCAAATTTGCTAATCATGTTTGCATCTGTGGTTTAGTAATAAGCAAGTTTTGAGAATGTATTATGTAAACAAAAATCACATTTGTATAGAAAATTTGAGTTTAGATTTAATAGTCTAAAAAAATTATTTAAGTATTTTAATAAAAAACGATCTGACTATTTCTGATATTAGTTGGAAAACATTTCAAACTCGGAACATGCAGTATAGTAGCCAATTGAATTTCATGGTCCGTTAATTCGAATCCACTCGGAGCTCAAGTTATTTGTTGAATCGTTGACTCAGGCAAAAATTCAGATTATAAAACTCGATCCATTCCTACCAGAATCAACTAATTAAATATTCAAAGAAAAAACATACTAACTCATATCATCAATAATAAGTTACTTTGTGCGACGACACCAAACCGCTCATTCTACGGCCTCCCATCTTACATTTGTTATTGAAAAGTCCATTCATATTCATATTCAAAAGAAATATTTATATACGAATTTGAAAACTTTCTTCTTATATGGTTTGAAGTTTGATCACAGTACAATTATTCCAATTCAGTTCAAAAAATTATGTTCTATTTTGGTCCTAATTCATAATTCTATTTCTTTTTACTAGAACTATTTTTGATCTAGTCTCTTTAATGATTCCTCATGTAAATATTTTTATTGTTTTTTTTTAAAAGTCGGTTATGAAATTAGGGATGAGTTTATATTTATAGTAAGTGATCATCCAGGTACGGGGACTAGAGTCTAGGATCGACTACTATCTATATGGGCTTAGTGAAAAAGGCCCAAACTAAATGTTTAGAAGTCATCAGCAAATCTAAACCAAATAAAAAAAAGGCCCAAACTAAATGTCTACACGTCATCATCGGAATCTAAACTAAGTGAAGCAATGCTCCAAAACGTCATCGTATCAGGATAGTTTCTTCTCTTCCGTCTCCCAAACGTCATCGTTTCATATTGCCAAATAAACTCTTAAAAGACAGTTATGTCTCCGTCGACGTCGGCGATTTTTGTCGGTCCAATCCTGGCGGTTGATGCCGCCGTGTCTCGCGCGATCCACACGGCGGCGAAGCCATTCCTCCCGCCATTTCTCCTCCTTATCCTGGAGATCTCCGCTGATTTCCGATTTTCCTTCCCCGTCACCCTTTCCCTCCTCCTATCCCCTCCCTTGCGCCCTTTCCTCATTCCCTTCCTTCTCGGCCTCCTCCTCGATCTAATCTTCGTCGGAATCGTGAAGCTGATCTTCCGTCGTGCTCGTCCGGCTTACAATCACCCTTCAATGTCCGCGGCCGTATCAGCTGATCACTACTCGTTCCCCTCTGGCCACGCATCTCGCGTCTTCTTCGTCGCCGCATCCGTTCACTTTTTTACTTCTGTCGCATCTGAAGCTCCGAGCTACTCTTTCTTAGATGGTTGGATCAGGGATCATCGCGACGGCATTGTGAAGGGAGAGGTTGTGGTGGCTGTATGGATCTGGGCAACAGTGACCGCCGTTTCAAGGATTCTCTTAGGGAGACATTACGTGCTCGACGTAGCTGCTGGTGCTTGCTTGGGAATTCTAGAGGCTCTCTTTGCTCTTCGGTTTCTGAGATTGGAACAGATCTTTGGGAGGTAAAAAGAAATGTAATCCAAATTGTTATTGTTGTTTCAACAATTTTGTTTATCAATTGTTGAATCATATTCTTGCTGTAATTTTTGTAATGTGATTAATCCAAAATTTGAAATTGTTTTCGATTACATTGAGGAAACAAGGATTCTATGTTCACGAGTTCAAAGTTTATTCCTTTTGTTTCACTACAGGCTCTCTTGTATGAAATCTTGTGTTATATGATCGTTAATGTGATTGATGAGAGATATGCTACTCCATGAAAATGCTTGCTCATCATGTTATTGTCATGAGAAAACGAGAAAGTACATTATTACCTGGGTATGGATTTTTACCAAGGACCTGAGATCATCTGTGATCCATCTATATTGTTTTGAACAGTGAACTTGCGGATGACTATAATCTGCTTACTTTACTTGTGCAGCTTTTACCATGTTCTTTCTATCTATGTAACTTCTCTGGGTTGTTTTGGGATGGGAAAAGATAAATCGAGAAAAGAAGCACTGGCATGTGGAATGTTGGGATTGAGACCATGACTGATTGATTAGATGTTTTGCGTTACTGTGAACATGTTATGCTTGCCAATATCTGTGGTTCCTCTGCGTTTTGGAATATTTCTTACCTGTAAGTAGGTTTCTTTTTCTTTGCCCTCTTTCTTAGTGTAGCCAACATGTTCTGTACTGTGTGACAGAGTGTTTTGTTATCGTCAGAAAAGAAAACCATTGCTAAACTTTGCCAGAATCATTTGATTCGTTTGATCGATGGCTTCTCCATTCTCAAGCTCGACTGCAGGTTGTCACTCGAATCTCTGCCTCTTTAGGCTGCCTTTGGTTTTAAAATCTTATCTTTTGTTTAAGGTTGGTGAAATTTATGCATCTGCTAGGCGTAGGCTTATAGGTGTCAGTTTTAACAAATCAGTACATCAAAGGTGAGCTAGAATGTTTAAGGTTGCAGGAGATGCGTGTGAACTTGGACCCACTTCTGCAATATGTAAGAGACTGTCTTCTACACTCGTGGAGCAAACTGGGTGAGGGATAGTTATTATTTTGAAAATAGCTATTATTGAAGCTTGAACGAAAGGTGCATATTGCTTGCTCCGAGATTGTTTCTTTCTTGAATATCTTTTTCACCTTCTAAATATTCCTCAACTTTTTTTGTTTTTAAAAAACTTTAAACTCAGTATGAATGTGATTGATTGATTGTGACATCATAAACTTGCTAAATTATCGCTGACAGAATTTGTTATGTGTCAGCTTTTTCTACAGCATTTTGTGCAAGAAACTCAGTTGGATTAGACTGAGAAAACAGAGTCAAGCTTAGATGGCCAAGGAGGTGTAAATCCCCAGTCTTAAAATTCAATTGATATGACTTTCTCACGGTAGCAAAGTCTCTCCTTTTAAGTTTTTTTTATCCACCATATTGCTTCTTGGATTGGTTCTTGGTGTTAACCAGATACCATAACCGGTTGGTTATGAGTTTGGAGTGAGAGTAGATCATTTATGAGGGTGTAGTCAATTATGGGATTGGTATGTGTTGTTTTCTTTGGTGTTATGTATGCTGCAAAAGTAGAGGCACACGAAGTAGGATGGTACATCAAGAACAATGCCCACCATTGGAAAACTTTTTATTATGAGAGTTCACATGGTTCTTTCCTGTAGATCGAACAAGGACATACCTTGTTTCAACCTTAATGATCACTTTTTGATCAGCCTCTTACGTTTCTGTGGCTATAAAACAAACCCTCTTTTAATATTTTAGTGCCTACTCATCAGACCCTACCACTATTGTGAGCACCCGTCGTATTTTTTTGACAAAAATATTGGAACAAAACCAGTTTAATGATTAGCAAAAGAAAGAGTGATTAGGGAACACTTAAATCACACATACACACACCTAGTTAAAAAAACAAGAAAAGGAGTGATCATTTGAGTTGAGAGGTGGTGATGGAACATTGTTGCAGTGAAATCTCCTTTACATCTGAGTGGCAGAGAGTTGAATAGGTCCGGTCATCTCTTTGTTACCATTTTTGAGGTGAATTATTGTTGTACTAGAGTTTCTTCTTTTTGCCCTAAATTTTGCAAGTCAAGCACTCCTGTGACTGTGACCTAACTCAGGTAAAAAGAAGATCTCAAGCTAGAGAGAGAGACTCTGATGCTGTTCTGAGTTCATCATTATCATGTCCTGCACTAACATCCCAAAAAAAGGAAGAATTGTTTTTGAAAAGAAAAATTTGGTGTTAGACATGTGAGTACTATTTTTTTATTAGAAATCTGAAAGAGAAGAGTATAGTACGAAACAAAACACACCTAAAGAAAGTTAATTGATTTTTTAGATTTCTCTCTTCATGTGTTAAATTTAATTTAATTTTTGAAGCTTTGATTGTTTTTTTTACATGATAATTGCAGGTCAATAAGAGGTTAAAACAGCAAAGATTTGGATTCGTATATTTTTTAAAATTTTTTAAAAAAATTGTTTTGGTAAATGTGGGTTGTCCTCCACTCTCTAGTTTCTATAGCACTCGTTTTCTCATAAATTGTGTGCAATATATATAGAGAGAGAGGAAAAAACTGTACATTTGTATATGTATTTGAAATTTTAATATTAAGAAAAGATGGAGATAATTTTAGTAAAGGACCACTGAGAGATTGGATTTGACAATAGCAGAGAAAAACCTGAAGCACAGAATTGGTCAGAAGTGACGACAGACATTTTTTTTGGGTTTCATAGTCATATTTTTCTCTTTTATACTTTAATTGGTTAGTTTTTTTATGTGCATCTTTTTCAAATTATTAATTTTATAATGAAACCTTTTTTTAGCTTAGATTAAGAAGCTCACAAAATTATATGTATCAAAATTCACTAAACTTTCTACTTTGAATCGGTTTTGGTATGATTTGAATTAATTGAAATTTGTTAATCGGTTTGGGTCTTGCGAAGCAAACTGAACCACCCTTAAGTCTAATACCAAGTTTCGGATCACCCAAAGTTTTTTTTAAAAAAGAATATAATATTAAGTTTTGTGGAGTTTCTCTCATAAATTCTTAAGAACCAAAAGTTATTTACTATTATTAAAAAGGAAAACAAGAAAATACATTTTGTATTTACATAGTTAACCAACGTGCCTAACTATTCTAAAACTTTATAATGATTTTGTAGATTTTCATAACATATTTACTAATAATATATCATGTTTTTTTCTCATCTAGCAAGGTTTCGACAAATTTTGTTTATAAATATATTACGTGTGATACAATCAAATCATGTGCTATGTATATACATAAAACAATCAACGAAATAAACATATTTTATCAAATGGAAAAGTTTTATATAAGAACATAGATACTTTCGGCCAAATGGATGAATTTGCTATTCTACAGATAACTCAGATCTTCATTGTTATTTTCGTCACTACTTTTAAATTCATCACTATTTATTTAGTTAATCCTCTATTTTTTTTTTGTAAACTAACTAATTAATCCTCTATTTATAACAATCATTGTTGTATAATTTGTGAATGAAAATGAATCTCACAATACGTGTGGTCGGTTGAATAATTTAGAAAATGGAAAAATGTAGGCATTAATTTTGGGACCCAAAAACACATTTTTTAATTTTATATCCAAGTACATATTATATAATTTAATATTTGAAATTTTGGAAGTGTAACGTCTTTTGTAAGAAAAGTGCTCTGCAAAACTTTAAAGATTATCGTTTTTATAAAGACTAATCCATAGTTTTAAGAGAAGGCAACTACAAAAACAATTTCTTATTCACGTCTCAGTTTTATTTTCTTCTTCAAAACCACGCAAGTCAATATGAAAATCTTTTTTTTTCTCTCCTACCATCTTATATTTTCAACTACAATTTATTAAAATTGTAGGACTTTTAATAATTTTATCAAAGCCTTTAAAACATAATTTATCCACAAGTTTAGTGTTCTTTGAGTCTTAGAAACGCTTCTAAACATTTCTCACAGCATTTTTTTATTTTGTTAAACGCATTTGTAATTGTTAAAGCTAATAGTATAAGACTTTTGACTTTATTTTTTTATTCACAACCATTACTATACATTTACTTCTTATAAAAAAAATTATGTAGCCACAATCGCAACCAATCAATCAAATAAACAAAGAAAACAAAGGAAAAAAAATAATTAGCAATTTTGGTTATTTAAGTTTTTTTAATATTCGTGAAATTGTTTATGTACTAATACAAGATTTAGTTTATACACCATAAAATATTTCAAAACATAACTTCGGGTGTTTAGATGATCTAATCTAGTGCAGATTGAGTCGTCATCACTATCATGTGTAAATTGATGTTTATTTTTTGTATCAAAATAGAATGTATATAATGAGTCAATTAAACATAGAAATAAAGTACGTACTAGTAATATACAAAAATGAAGAGGTTGTGGTATTATCATACTTTTGTTTTTGTTTTGCAAAGGCCAAATGTAATATACTACACAATGCTGTAATACATATGTGACTGATTTTTTCTTTTTAAAACGAAGGTATAATCTTTTGAATGAAAAATGAAGCAATGTCACGTGAAGCCTTCGCAAGTTGTAAAAGCATATAAAACTAAACTAAATGGTATCTGCACATCTACTAGTTTAAGATTGTATACTTTTATATATATTTTAAAGATTATATATTTCTCATGTCTATTTTCATTTATAAGATTATAAAATTGCATCTTGGAAGTTGCAACACATACGAAAATGCTGTGATAGAACATTACATTGATTAGAGAAAATAGCTCATAAAAGTCTTCTTTTTATTAAATGATGCATTTATTTTCGTAAATTTATATAAATTATTAGAAAAATAAGCTGTTCACAACTTAGGAGTTTATTGAATTTTTAATGGATAATTGAGTGGGGGATGATGAGTGTGTAATGTTCAGTACTTATGAAACATGGATTTGATATGCAAGCTTTTTATGTGTTGTTCAATTTCTTCTCTTGACCCACGTTTTTGCTTATTATTTATCTCAATAATCTTTTTCTCACATTGTAATTTTTTCTTTTCTTTTTAACATCCTCCCATTTTATTTTATTTTGTGATACTTTCACATTTTTATTCATCAATATATTCCATTGGATTCCCTTAACTTTTTCAAATTTCAAATTTATGAAACTTTAGTTATTCAATGTCTTATTGTAAATTTCATTTACATCTTACAATATATTAATTCATACACTAATTCTTACTAACAAAAAATTCATACTTACTTTATATCACAACAAATTATATTTAAATTTTTGTATTTAAATTAAGAAATCATTTAATTTTTTATTTTTTAATAGTAAACGTCAATGATTATTTATCTAACCATTAAATAATTAAAGATAAAATAATAAAAGATAAAAGAAACAATCAATTTTACATCAAAAATTGAAAATATCATATAATTTAAAACAGACATTTTTCTTGAAAACATCAATTAATTTAGTACAGAGAAACTATTATTCTAAAATACTTCCAGCAATTCTAATAATAAATGTGCATCTAAATATTAAAAAACGATTTGAACCTATGATATCAAGTTATTAAAATTTATCAATTTGTTATTGAAATTTTAAAATACATACCATTAACTATCATAAAATATATTTATAATAACATGTTTCATTTTTTTAAAATATTGATCTCTCTATACCAAAAAAGTATATCGTGCATTTGGAAAATTTATGTGTGTAAACACGTGTTCACACTTAACTTTAAACATATATCTTCGAGTCTAGTCATTTTTATTCAGGTTTTATTTTCATAACTGAAATCAATCAAATCAAAATTTTATATGTTATTATAATCTCTTAGATTTGTTAGATTTAATGTTCTTTTGTTAAACAAAAAAGGTTATTTCCTGTCTTGGTAGTAGCAATTTTTTGTAAACGCTTTATGTCTTTAATTTTTTTCTCCAAAAAAATATATAATTTGAGGTGATATTTTCTAAATTTTATTAAGTCATAACGATGGGTCCTAATTTTTATAGATGGCACGTTTTTTCTTATGTAATGTTATATATTTTCCAAGGCAATTAGATGGAATATAGTTGGACATTTGGTCAAAGACCTTTCTCGATACAATTATTGAAGACAATATCTATTAGACATTTTATCTTCTAATATAAAGTTGAGTAGTACTTAAATAAAAATATCTTAACTTTCACATCAAAAAGTTAAGAGGATAATATTATTGCCTTGGCTTTAGAGAATTTATTTTTCCATTTATAATTTAACTCCCGTTTAGGTAGTTTTTTTCTAAAAAGATATATAATTTTATTCTTAATTAGGAAAAAGAATATGTTTTTCTTCCTACCATTGTTTTGGACCTTTCGACATACTCTCATATAATTATATATAATTGGATATAATAAAGTATTTTGAAAAAAAATGTATTAAAATTAAGAATAAAAGACTAATAACCTACCACCAAAAATATTTTCTTTTAAATGCCATCATATGAAATTATATACATCACAAAGTAAAGTCTAACGCAATCAAGTTATAGACTTTTGTGAATTTTGTTAGCATTATGCACATGGCAACATACATATGTGGATCCCCACATTAAATCGAGTCCATCACTTTCCATGGAAAATGCACCTCTCCCAAAATAAAGCTTGATATCAATTATTAAACTTGATGTTGATTCTTATTTAATTTTCTAGTTATATTCGTATATAAAAATAATTGAAACATTAACTTATCTAATCAATTCTGGAAATCTGATATGTTTTTTCACTACATTATAAAAATATTTCTTTCGCTAGCTCGAAATTTATAAAACATATGTAAATTACCAGAGATTAGTCTTAACTTCGTCATGAAATTATTCATTTATAAAAGTGTAAAATTATACAATGATTTGTCCTTGTGCATATCAAATGATTCAAAATATATGAATATATTTATATTATTTGAGGCGGAAGAGCTCGTGCAGAGATGAAAAAATGTTACGAGAGATATGATTTAAGTCCTCACGTGCATTATAAATTCATTAAATATAATTTCGTAATCTAAAAGGTTGGAAATATTATGCAGATTTCTTATCTTAAAATTCTACTGTTTGGAAAGAAAAGAAAGTTTTATTATTAAAATATATTTTGATTTTAAAATTTCTTTAGTTTACTGGATGGAGTATCGATTTCATATAATAATAAACATAAAAAGACCATCGATTTAATAATTAGAACATGAAAATTTGTAGACATGATAATATATTAATAGTGTATCAATGACAAATGGTTATTAATTGGTGCACGTATATTTACCCAACATTTTGGAAAATCATGTAAATATGCTATATCTACTACTAATACCCAAACGATATATAGATTTTTGTTTTGAGATATATAATCTGTTTATGCAACCCAGACACAAAGTATCATCAGTTTATTTTTTTTATTTTTTGGTTAAAGGGTTTGATTTTGTGTGGGGTGAGCTTTTAATTTATTATTAATTTTTTTTAGTAAGGCGAGTTTTCCAAAATATCTGAAAAATATCAATCTAGAACTATATAAATATCATCAGTTTTAATAGTATAGTTCCAGATTGTTCATATTTTTTTTTGTAGTTCCATATAGTTT
This sequence comes from Schrenkiella parvula, assembly GCA_000218505.1. Classification (NCBI taxonomy): domain Eukaryota; kingdom Viridiplantae; phylum Streptophyta; class Magnoliopsida; order Brassicales; family Brassicaceae; genus Schrenkiella; species Schrenkiella parvula. Next base: position 10,422,043 of record CM001193.1, on the reverse strand, counting down.
TATATAAATATTTACAACGATGTATAGCTTTTACTTTTAGACCGAGTTCTCTTAGTATTATTAATAATGTATATTGATTAGACATGTGACTGAGACTAACTATCATTAATAATAAACAAAGAGTGCACAGAGTATTTGGGAACAATACCACATTTCAGGGACATATGGCTTTTCTATGATGTTGTTTAAAGATAATTTTGGTCTCACAAACATAAAGAGACTATGTGTACCATTATTATTCATCATTTGTTGGGAGTTAGTGGGTTCGATTTGATTCAATCTTGGTTTCGTATTAGGATGACAACTTACTTCTCTGTTTATTATTTTAATTATAAGTAATATAATTTAAAATCTTAACCACGATTTTTCATGTTCTAACTCATTTTTTTCCTTCATATTCTAACTCTTAACCATGATAAAATGGATTGCTTAAGGGATTAAATCAAGACTTCGAGACAAAAAAATAGAGAAAAAGCTTCACCGTGTTGTCATTCTTAATAGTGAATCTCGTAGTCGTCTTTTTTACATTCAAAATTTGCCTTTTCCAACTTTTTTTATCATAGAAATATCTATATATTTTTTTAAATCTATATAAATATGGAGAAAAAGAATTAAATAAAAATACATATTTGTACTTTGGAATATTTACATTTTTAAGAAAATAATTAAATAACTATAAAGAAAGAGAAGTACATAATAGTTTTTTATATATTTTAAGGCGATCAAAAAATGGTATGGTGTCTAACTAATTTTTATATAAAAATTAATATAATTTTTTGAATACGAAAATGAACTAGATCAAACTAAAGAATATGGAGAACAATATGTAGTATAATCAAGGTGTCGTATAAAATATTTTAAAGATGTTAATGATATGTTGTTTATCTATGCGTTATCATTATGCAGTCAAACATAACTTATACATGTCAATTGTTTCAAAACAACAATGACAATTATTAGTAAATAATTTATTAAAGAAAAACAATGAAAATTATCTCGGATAATTATTTCAAGCACATGAATTGTTTTTGATAGGTATTGATATTTTTCTGGTAGATGATTGTGACAAAGAAAGCAATTTTATATAAAATTAATGGCCTGTATATAAAAGAAGTTATATTATGTTTATTTATCATCTACATTGATTTTTTTTTTAATAATGTGTTGTTATTCATCGCCTTGGTTACGTTAGCCAGGTTAATAAAAACAAGTTATCGTGGTATCTGATAGACACGTGAGTAATGTAAAAAATTTAGATTTTTAAACCTAAAGCAAACAGAAAGCGTGGGAAGTAGAAAGTCGAGCCTCACAGAATCACATACACCTTACGCTTAACTATATATTCTTTGAACAATTACATTCACACCCTCTTATTTGTGTATTTATATGTTACTAAATTAATTTTATAATTTGTTTTTTTTTCACACATATGACGTACTCATATATAATTTGGTATTGTTTTTATGGAACATAGTTTTTAATATAATGATAGTTTTACATCTAGCTATTATCCTTTTATTATATTAGTTTAGGTATTTCGACACATATTTTATCAACCAAAATAACTGTAAAATTTTATAATACGAAAAAACATTATAAATTTAAAACAGTATTAAGATAAAAGTATTTTATGTAAAATATATGACGAAAAGTTCAAGTAAAAAGATGAGTTCGAAAAGTTCATGAAGACAAAATTGTTATCTACACTCTTAATAATTTGGATGTTAATTTAAGAGGGTAAAATATCGACTTCGAGACATACTTCGTAATAATTCGATAAGTTTTAATAAGTTAAATTCACAAACAAAAATTTAGGCATTTTGTTCTGATATATTTTTTACCCGTTGAACAAAATTAAACATTTATAAACGGGTGATTATTTCAATGGAAGCAGGTATGAGACGAAAAATTCATGATACTTTTGATTCTAAAATGAAGTCGCATTTTAACGTTCCACCCTTATAATAATCTATTACTATACTATATTTTTATTTTGCGCTTTTATGTTCAAACCTTTTTATAATATAATATTGTTATTTGAATGTGGTAAAATTTGTAATATATCACAATAGTTCGAGTATTTTGTAAAAGAAAATCTTGTTAATACTGATAATATCATCAACTAAAATGAATGTATAAGGACTATACCCATAGTATATAGTCAAATGGTTTGTATTTGTATGGTCGTTATGTCACCATGCAAATTCAAACCCGTATATAACATATTATTGAATTAGAAAAACGATTTTATAAGATTATTTCTGTAATTTTGTTTAAGATAATATAGTATCTAATTTATATTAGCTGCCAAAAGAACAGGCAAAAGAAAAAGAAAACGAGAAAGTAAAAATTGAACTCTGACGCGTGTGAGACAGTGGGACAACAAGCCAGTACCGGGTCCTCCACGCCACGCCGGTCCACTGCCTCAAACATCCCACGGTCGATGCTATTTTTGTAATCAATGAGAATAATAAAACACTATGCTATTATATTATATATACATCTGACATCAAAATTATAAATTGCTGTCTTCTTATATTTCAACTCAACAGCTTGTGTTACTCTTTTATAAATTTATGGATACTCTTTGCCTGTAAATGATACGAATAATATATATTTTTCGTGGAACATATCTTTACTATTTATTTGTTTTCGTCTATGGCTACTCACTAGAATAGTGGCATTCTATTCCAAAACAAAAGTGGGCTTTTTCTTGATGTACGGTTTGTATTTAACTTGGTAATTTATTTTCCCTCACTGATAAGTCATTTTCGGCAAACAAAATACGAGAAAATTAATGATTATAGTGTTCTTTTTTTTATTGACCATTTTTTGTTTACTTGGAAAAAAACTGTTTCCATTTAACCAAGGTCCTACCATTTTCCTTTTAGAGCTTATATATTTACAATATATATTATAAATTAGAGTATTTATAGAAGGTCATTTAAAAAACTATATATACTATATAATCTTGATTTCTTAACATATTAGGCATTTGTTTCCCAAAAAGTTAGAAAAAATCAGAATAATATTTGGATAATCTTTTCATTTACTTTTAAAACAACTGTACCTTTTAAATTAGATAGAAGCTTATTAATTTCCAAATCACATCATATTAAATACTGAATATAAAATCTCTTTTGATGAGATTTGAAAAATTATCTAACACGTCAACTTGATTAGATCATAAAATTTTACATGCTATTGTCAATTACCATTTTTTCACAAAGTGACAGTCTATCATCCCAATCTATATCATGAACACGTCTTATAACGAATTGGCTTAAAATTTGTAACAAAAAAATCAATCTAGTATATAAAATTTATTATTAATGCATAAATCTACTAGGAAAAAAAAAACTCTCTTTTTCGTAAAGTGATCATAGCCTGATTTGGATTACTAACAACAGTTTTAACCATGGCCATTAGATACTCATGTTTGTCCGCAATGATACTTGTTGAAGTTATTAAAACTCATTTTAAGTGATCGATGAACACAATTTCATTGAATCTGATTAGAGTTTGATTTCACTTTAACAAAAATTTAAACAATGAGAGCAACTAAAAGTGTTTTTTTTCTTACCATATTTACCAATATGTTGTTGAACTGTAGTCGGAGTGTAACTGTCATTGAGCTTGATTTGCTTGAAATGAAACTAAAGTGATTAATTTTGTGGACCTTTTTTAGCTTAAAAATAAATTAAAAAACTAACCTTTAGTATAAGAGGATCTAATTAAGGATAAAATTCAGAATCAAGCAAAAAAAAAAATTAAGCTTTTTTTGTTCCTTTTATACCCTTGTCAACATTTCGAAATTTACAATCTAAAGCCATCGTCTTAAATTTTTTCCAACTTCGTTCCCAACCTCTTTCTGATTCATCATCATCATATACATATACATAAACATAACATACACACATATATATATATATATATATATATATATATATTATAATTGGGTTGAAAGCTTACGCAGTCTCACATTTAAGCAACAACCTTTCTCTCTCTCTCGATTTCTCTGATTCTCTTTTCTGAGAAATCTCAGTTTCAGAGCTCAGGTTCTTTATTCTTCGTCGTCTTCTTCTTCAAGTCGATTCTATCCCCAATAAATCTGCATGCTTTCTCTTCGATCTGCATCCATCTCTTTAATCATTCATTTCTCCACCCAGATTTTTTTGTTTTAATCAATAAATATAAAAACCCAAGAGATGATGAATGTGCTTCGGAGTCCGTGACCTGAGATCAATATCTAATCTTCCCGGAGTGATCGGAGATAAGATAAAAAAATGCGGGTGAAGGAGCTTCATCCTCTCTGTTGTATCACTCTGGAGAGTCCACACGGGATTGACGATGACGATAACGATTCGCCGGAGTCGGCGACGAATTTGACTAGGTCGAGGAGTCTTCCGGCGACGTCGTTAATTGGTGGATCCGACCGGAGGAAGGTGACATCAGTTGGATCGGAGTCAGAGACGGTGGCTGGGATCTTATACAAGTGGACTAACTTCGGCAAAGGATGGAGATCTAGATGGTTCCTCCTCCGCAACGGAATCTTATCTTACTCTAAGATCCGGCGGCCGGAGAATTTAAATCTGCTGTCTCCGTCGGAGGATGTGAGGCTAATCGGAAATATCTCCGCCGATCGTCTTTCGAGGATGGATAGTTGCAGTGGTCGCCGGAAACAGCAGAAAACCGTCGGCATTGTTCATCTCAAGGTATATATATTTTGCATACATTGAGAAAAAAAACCCAAATTTGATTTTTGATTTTTGAGTGGGAAAATCAAAAAAAAATTTCACCTGAGATTATCTGTTTTGATGATTTATTGATTTCTGTTCTTCAGTCATCATTAAATTTGTTTGTTTACACAGTTTGTGATTTTTTGGGGAAATGAAACGCCTTTTTATCACTCATAGTTAGAGGAAATAACCAAAGGTTTATAGAATTGTTCGTTGTGTTCTTTGACGAAAAAGATAAACCCTAAATGTGATTTTTTTTTTAACAGTCGTTCTGTGACCTTTCATCATCACTACCTTCTTCTTGACCGTTTTTTTTTTGGTTTTGGTTTTGATTTTGATTCTCCCGTATAAACATTAATCTCGCTGGTATTTGTTGTTTCCAGCTTATAACTTGCTGTTAATCTCTAGTGGGTCACATCAACAGGTGCTTGTTAAAATTCCAAAATTTAAAAACATTTTTTTGTTGGTTGTTACAATCTGGCCGGTTTTTGTAGGTTTAGGGTTTTGTTCAGTGGTCACATTGTTTTTGTTTTTGTTCTCTTTTTCAAATTGTTTTTTTATTAGTGTTTGTATGTGTTAGGTTCAGTTTCTTTAATCTTTTTTTCTCTATTGGTTTCAAGAATAACTCATTTGACATCCGTCAATAAAATTTTGGATTCTGATTTGTTGCTTCTTTTTCTTTTGGAGAAAAAAGCCAAAGAAGCATATAGAGAGATTCAATTTTAGTCACTATAACTATAAACTTTTTCTTCAGCTGCATAACTAAAACAAGTCTATTGAATTTTTGGACACTTTTCACAATTTGTTCTTTGCCTTGCATGTGCTTGCTTTGATTTTGTCTTGTTAGCAACGCTACCAAAGTGAATTGATGGATATATACGATTTTAACTTTTCATTGCCATCTTCTTTACTTTGGAATATTGTCTAACTATATCTACATCTATATAGAGTGTTTCATTGAAATGGGCTTTATATGAATAGTATTATTCTATGGATTCAATTATATATATCTATAAATATAGTTTTGTTTTTGGGATTTTAGACATGTTTGGTGAGTAGAATTAGTCGGTTGGAAATAATGGAGAGTGGGGTCTTGCCAATAATAAAATAGACCTGTTTTGACATGCTTGTTGCTTGACAATGAGAAAACGATGGCTTTGATCTGAATTTTTTTATTTTTTTACAGGCATATTCTTTGTTGAACTTTCAAAATTTCATATTTGCTTAATCCAAATACTCCAAAGCTGATCTAGACATAAGCTTTATGATTGTTTTTGTTTCTGGTTATAGATAATCACTTTTGTCTTTGTCAACCTATAGATCTAACGTGCCTTATCCAGTCTAAAGTAATTTCTTCATGGGCCCAGCTTGATTTGTTCCAATCTGCAAATTCAAGCTTTTTTTCTAAGTTCAGCCTATTCTTTTGAATTGTTAGTGTCCTTTCTTTTGCTTTATATAGGATTTGAGAGCTTTGAGATTTTTGAGCCAGAAACTGATTTCTTGTGTGTTTTCGCTTCCTAGTTGGACAAATTTGTGGTCTCAACTTTTCCTTCTGTTTTTGTTTTGTTTTGTTTCTGATTGGTTTGATTAAGTACTTGAGCCTGTAATTAGATGTGTATCTTTCTATGTTTTTCTCCAGCAGGTTTCGTCTTTCAGAGAAAGCAAGTCTGATGATAGAAAGTTCTATATATTCACAGCAACTAAGACCCTTCACCTGAGGACTGATTCTATAAGAGATAGAGCAGCTTGGTTACAAGCTTTAGCATCTACAAAATGCATTTTTCCTCTCCGGTCACTTAATGGGGATTTCTCCTTCACGTCACCAAAGGATTTGTCCATATCAACCGAGAGACTAAAGAAACGGTTGCACGAAGAAGGAATGAACGAGAATCTCGTAAAAGAGTGCGAACAGATCATGCTATCAGAGTTTTCGGAAATGCATGGACAAATTAAACTTCTACATGAAGAACGGACGAATTTGTTTGACGCATTGAGGCAGCTCGAGGTAAACTTATTTTTCGACTTTTTTTTTTGGGTCTGTTTGATCTCCTTATGCTGCTGATTCTTTCCTTTGGGTACTGGTCTTGACTTTGATGTTAATTGGAAGAGTATCCTAGCTGTATATATTCTTGGTCTAGAGGATTCTTGTGTTGCTTCCCAAAACTATATTGAAAGTTTCACCGCTGCATAATACACAACACTCCTGAAACAAAAGGTATGATGAATTTTATAGGAGTCCCTATTTGTCCCCTTGAAGATTAGCTCCTTGATTACTCAAAATAGATCATAGTCATATCACCTTGTATAACTATAGGTACACAGAGAAGGTATTGCAAAATTTTTGGACAAATACGAGTTGATAAGTTGATGTCTGAGTGTCTGTTTCACGTTTTTTCTTTTGTCCATCTTTGATGTGGATGGTGTTGATAAATTATGAGTTTGATACATCTTAATGAAATCCTAATACATGTTTATATGTCATTTATCTATATCTTGAATGTTCTATGGTGTGATTTGCAATTGGAGTGGCATCTATCGTGCCCTTTTTCAGTATTTTAATTATGTTGGCTAATAAGTGACGGGAGTTTTCTTTCGTGCAGGCAGCTAATCTTGAAGCTGGAGCATCAGGGATCCATGACAATGTGTACCAATTGACAAAGCATGGATTTTCAAGCCTAGGACGTGGAAAGTATAGTGGTACATGCTCTAACACTTAATCTCTCTTTTTGCTTCGCTTTGAGTTCTAATTCATTTTCTCAATGTCCTTTTTTTTCTTCTCATGATCTTTGTATAACGCACTGAATGCTTTCAGCTTTTCGCTCTTTTGTTGGATTGCATAGGCTACCTCTGTGTGTTTGCTTGACATTATTTGGTTTCTAGAATGCAGCACAACTGCTTCATCTGATGATAAACAAGAGTTTGAGGATGCGTCTGAGGAAGATGAGCCTTCCTTCCATGACACAAAGGAGTACTTCAATGAACCTAGTGTTGGTTCTGGATCCAATCTATCCAACTCTGGATATGCGGATGTCAAGAGAAGAACAAAACTTCCTGATCCAGCTGAAAAAGAGAAAGGTGTCAGTCTTTGGTCTATGATCAAAGACAATGTTGGAAAAGATCTCACCCGAGTTTGCCTCCCTGTGTATTTCAATGAACCAATATCATCCCTCCAAAAGTGCTTTGAAGACTTGGAGTACTCATATCTTCTGGACCGAGCATATGAACATGGAAAATCTGTAAGTGACAGCAAAGTCTCTTTACTTATACTGCTACACTACATTCTCTTAATATTAAATTGACTTAAGCCTGTTGGATGATTAGGGGAACAGTCTCCTAAGAGCCTTACATGTTGCTGCTTTTGCGGTCTCTGGATATGCTTCCACCGAAGGTCGGCACTGTAAGCCCTTCAACCCTTTACTTGGAGAAACATATGAAGCTGATTTTCCTGAAAAGGGAATTCGTTTCTTCTCTGAAAAGGTATTTCTTTCAACTCAAAAGTTAGAATGTGATGAACGTTAATGCAAGAATCTTTCTCAAGACTATGGAATATCATTCTTTTAGTATTGCGGTTTTTATAATAGGTCAGCCACCATCCAACTGTTATCGCCTGCCACTGTGAAGGTAAAGGGTGGAAGTTCTGGGGTGACACTAACCTCAGGTCAAAGTTTTGGGGCAGATCGATTCAAGTCGAACCTGTCGGAGTTTTGTCTCTGGAGTTTGATGATGGAGAAGTATTTCAGTGGAGCAAGGTATGGATGTAACTTTCAAGTCACTTTTGCAGATTTTGCTTTTGACCCTGAATTAACTTTATACTGATCTTTATTCTTAGGTAACATCAACTATATACAATATCATACTAGGCAAACTCTACTGTGATCATCATGGGGTGATGCAAATCCGTGGGAACCGCCAACATTCTTGTACGCTCAAGTTTAAGGAGCAATCGATTCTTGAGAGAAATCCTCACCAAGTGAGTCACAGTGATATGCTCTCTATATGTAATCTTAGACTTTGTGTTGTAGGTGTCAGCCGAATACTTGAAATAACACATGATCAAAAATACATTGTATAGGTGAATGGTTTTGTAGAAGACGTGTCTGGGAAAAAAGCTGCAACAGTGTTTGGTAAATGGGATGATAGTCTTTACTATGTTGCCGGTGATGGAATCAGCAAGACAAAAGTCAGCGATCCCGCATCAAATGCCTCGTTGCTGTGGAGAAGGACTAAGCCACCGCCTAATGTCACTAGATACAACTTAACCTCATTCGCCATTACCTTGAACGAACTGACACCTGGTTTGCAGGTATGTTAAACTGCACTAGTCTTGGTTTTATTATGTGAATGGATTCCCGTCTTGTCTTTTTTTAATAGCCTTTTCTGATCTTGTGTTAATTTTGATCATGGATTTAGGAGATGCTTCCTCCCACAGACTCTAGGCTAAGACCAGATCAACGGCATCTCGAGAATGGTGAATATGAGAAGGCGAACTTAGAGAAACAGCGGTTAGAAAGAAGGCAAAGAATGGTACGTTGCCATTAACATTTCACTGGTTCATAAACTTGCAATTGTCATTTTGAAAGCCCTGAATGGATTTACTTTCAGAGAAAAAGTAGAATGAGGCTTCTATCTAGAGTTTTTCTATGATTTGATTTCTGGCATGTTTGTTTATCGATCTTGGTGGTTTCATAATATGATGAGCTCTTTAGGCTGATCTTTTCAACCTTGAACTACTATTATTAGTCTGTTACATTTATGAGATCTCTTGCTCGGTTTCTCTGCAGTCGCGGCAACTTCAGGAAAGCGGGTGGAGACCGAGATGGTTCAAGAAACAAGGAGAAAGCGAAACCTTCAAGTACACAGGCGGTTACTGGGAAGCGCGAGGACACAGGAATTGGGAGGATTGCCCTGATATCTTTGGGGAGTTCACAGAAGAGAAGCTGGCAGATTCTGCTTAAAAGAAGCTTCCCGGTTTCATTTCCAGGTAATATACTCATCCTACCAGATCTTGTACCAGCTGAACATTATCTGTCCCCTGAATGTTTTTTTTAGAGCACCTGAAAAAAGAACGTCAGATTTTTGATAAATAGTTTCGTTTCGTGCATTGAATCTGCTATGGAGAAGATTTTCATCTAGACAACATTGGAGTTGTTTACTCAGAAGAAACGTTTTCTCGGAATGGATCAAAAGGCATTTTCTTCAGGTTTCAGTTTTCTGCTTGAAACAGGAGCATAGAACCAAGATCAGAAAGGCTTTTGGTTATATACTTTTTGTAAGGATGTGTAATCTTTATCTCCTAAATAGGGGTCCTTCTTTTGGTAGATTGTCTCTGTAAAGTCTTTATCTCTGTCTCCTTCATTCTGTATCTCTCTCGTTAAATAGTTGAGATTAATGTAGGTTCGTCATACATTTGGGGCAAGTTCATTGTTCATCCATTTGTATTTAATTAAAAAGTATGTTAATTAATAAATCCAGTTAAAAGGCTCTTTCCTTCAAATCCAATATTTCAGAGTTGCTTCATATTTGCTTCTTATGACAAATAACTTTTTAGTTTTTGCAACTTTGATTATAAAAGTATTGTTAGTCGTATAAAATTAGTTTATAAGAAACGAGAGAACAACAAAAGGACAAAAGGCTTGGTTCGATAATATCAACTTCGGTAAGTGATTAACCGAAAACTCATACAATAATGCTAAACCAAAAATAGATTGAACCGAAATCAAATCAGAAACCGGCAACTAGCCGACCAAAACTTTGAAACGAGGAAATAGCAAAATCGAATTTCGCAACCTGCCTCGTCATCGTCTCCTCTATTAAGAAAGCAGAATTTGAAACCATGGATCACAGGATCAGTGATTCAAATCAAGAGGAAGAAGCAGTTGCAAAATCAAAATGTCAGGCGTTGACTATCAAGCTGATATCTACTTAGACGCGCGCCCCACTTACCCCTCCGATTGGTACTTAAAGCTCGCCGCTCTCTCTCATCATCACCATCTCGCCTGGGACGCCGGCACCGGAAACGGCCAAGCTGCAATCGGCGTCTGTATTTCCTCCCTTTCACATTTTTCGGATATGAATTTTACTATGTAGATCTCTGATTTTATAACGATTTCGCCAGATCGCGGAGCACTACGACAGAGTCATCGCGACGGACGTGAGCGAGACGATGTTAAAGCTGGGGAAACCGCATCCTAAAGTAACTTACCACCACACGCCGCCGTCGATGACCGATGACGAGATGGTGGATCTGATTGGAGGAGAGAACTCCGTGGATCTAATAACGGTGGCAACCGCCGTACACTGGTTCGATCTCCCGAGATTCTACGCAATTGTGAATCGTCTCCTCCGCAAACCAGGAGGAATCATCGCCGTGTGGAGCTACAACACGGACATGATGGTGAGTCCCGAGTTCGACTCGGTGATGACTCGGTTCAACGACAGAACGATGCCGTATTATAAATTCCCAGAGTGTCAGTATTTTCTAGACGGATATAAAACCCTGCCGTTTCCTTTCGATAGTGTGGGCCTGGGCTCAGAGAGAAAGCCCATGGAGCTGGAGATGAAGAGAACGGTGTCGTTTGAAGGATTCTTACGGATGCTGAGATCGTGGTCTGCCGTTGGCGCCGCTAAAGAGAAAGGAGTCGACTTGTTGTCGGAAAATGTAGTGAAAGAGCTCGAGACGGCTTGGTGTGGACCCGAGCTGGTTCGAACCATCGTCTACAAGACGTTTATGCTCGCAGGAACCGTTAGAAAGTAGCTTACTCGCTCTAATTGTCATAAACATCTGAAAAATGATTGTAAAAGTAAAATTTGTAAGAACGAGAACGTTGCCTTATATTCTTAATTTTTGTTTTTTCAGTAAATCTTCTTTATAGTCTATACGCTTATATATTTCGTGCTTTGCATCGACATAAGTAGATACGAGTTTCTTTACTCAAAAACAAAGTAAACCCGACCATAAACTAAATTCAGACCAATTTTAAAATAATTGGTAATAGTTTAGCTAAAGGAAAATTGAAAATAGAGGTAATGTAAAACTAAATTGTGTAGATATACTGAATATTTCACATAATGTTTTTTAAAAAAATTTAAGTAAATCAATTTTTAAATTAAAAAATTAACTTATCATTTATCTATTATTTTATTTGATAAAAATATAATTATTTTTAAAAACCATAAAATCATAAAACATCATATTAATAAATTATGTAAATAATTTTTAATATATTATTTTTATAAAAATAATTATTATTTTTCATATCGAAAAAAGAAAATATATACATATAAATAAATTTTACATAACAATATTAATGCATCGATATACTAAAACTATAAATCTATAATAAACAATAATATTAGATAAAAAAATAATTAAATCATGTGTTGATTTATTACTTTTATTAACTACGTAAATTAACATAGCCATGTACTGTGTATCGATTAAAAAATGATGTTAATAGTTATTTATCAATTATTATGGATGACAATAATATTTATAAGGATTATACCACTGTTTCTTTAATAATTGTATCAGTTTTTTGATTTTTTTTATTATGATTTGGTTATACTCTCGAGTCAAAAAATAACCTTTAAAAAGTCATTAATTGGAAGCCAAACTCAGAGATGCGTGAAGGTGCATGAAAGAGAGTACTGTTAGGCAATTAACACTTACCTAAATGTCTAAAACCTCATCTAACTATAGAAGAGGTACTGTTTAGGCAATTCGAGTTAAATAATGAATGTGACAGAAGTTCAATATTTCAATGCTTCTCATGGCTCTATAAATACCCACGCAGCCTCACCACAAGCATCCACACTTTGATATCAACAAAATACAAAAATGGTTTCAAAGAGCACAAGCACCATTGGCCTCATCATCATCTTCCTCATCTTCAGCCTCGCTGAAGCTGACATCTTCCTCTCGCCTTCACCGGCTACGACCAACGGCTTTGGTACGTGCCCTAGAGACCCATTGCAACTTGGTGTATGTGCCAATGTCCTTCGCCTAACCAATGTTACGGCTGGCGACACCAGAGCACGACCATGTTGTAGTGCTATCAATGGCCTTGCGAACGTCCAAGTAGCCGATTGCCTCTGCTATGTCTTCAAGCCACTTCCTTTGGTTTTCGGTATCGATAAGGCCGTCAGAGAAATCTTTTTCGCTTGTAATATGATTTTTCCTATCGGCTTTCAGTGTCCACCATCTCCAACAGTAACTAGACCTTAATATTCCCTGATTAAAAACCCTATCCGGTGATTGCTTACACCACAAGTATGCTTGCTTATTCATGTTTTACTGTGCTGATGTGTTTTATTGTTAACTAGGGTCCAGGGACGTACGTAATAAGGACTATATATGTTGTTGTGTACGAAAACAGTGCTTGAACAAATCTGTTATGTGTTCGAAGAATAATATAAAATTGAATAAAGTGTATTACTTTTGTGTGTTCTCCACCATATCATATGTTAAAAGACAAATCAACTTGCGGATGTGATCTAATCATATATATTGTCCACAATACATTATGGACTGAATAATGCGATATCATACTCATGAATGAAGCATGGGGTTTAGTTTTCTTTGCTAAAAACAATAAAAATCAATTAACATCACCGTTTCACAAGTTAAATGTATGTGGTCCAAGAAACTAATAAATAATGATCACCATTTATCATCTTTGAAGAGAGCGCAAGGAGAGATCAGAGATGATGCATGAATCAATTCCTGATTCACATGTAAGTAGTGAAATACGTAGCCACACTTGTCGCTTCCGTCATTCTAGAGTAAAGCTTTGGCTAGTAAGTTTCACGAACTGAAACTTCATCAATGCCCAAAAATCTCTAATAAAGTTTACATTTCATGATAGAAATATATCACATAACTGCACCAAACTTGATCACTTGGGTTAATGTATGGGTTTTATTAGCCTGAATAGCAGATAATTTAAGTTAATACTAACAAATTAGAGACTAATGTGCTATGGCTTTAGAGACGAAGAGACGAAACAAAAAACTATCGAATGGTTGCTTGTACCACAAGAATACATGCAATTTTACAGTGTTGGTGTGTGTTGACTTATATGTCCACTTTTCCACTGTGTGTTACCTTATTACTGTTTTCTACTGTGAGATTTATATGCTAACAAATTATCTTCGTCTTTTGCTATTTTAAGACAATAGTTTTAAGAACAAAACATACCTAGCCGATTAACATATACAGCCCAACAAAATCAGGCATATTATAGGGCCTTTTAAGGGGTATAATAATTAATTACATGCAAATTGTTTTTTTTTTGCATTACGTGCAAATTGTTTCATGTATACACGGAAAGTCTATGTAAAATTGTAAACATTTCAGTTTGTAACAAGTCATAATAATTATATAATTGATATATCAATATTCAAAAGTTGATAATATCTTTACCATAACAATATACCTTCATATTAAAATGTCAAAAAGTATTAATATAAACAAAGCAAGACAGAAAGAAAACATTTTAATTTAGCACCTTATACTTAGTTCCAAACTCGTATACCTATCGCCAGCTTAATTCCCTAGGGCTATAACATGGTCGGTCCAAATAAATATTAAAAGAACCACTATTATTAATCAAATAATTAGCTTATATTGTATGTTATTTAATTCTCTACTCAAACCATTCACTTTCCCTATAAATACACACTTAACACTCTTTCCTTTCTCCACCACTACTCTCTACGTACTTCTCAACTTGAAAGAGTTTTAAGAACTTTTTTTGTTCTTTCCTGAAAAACCAATGGCTCTTAAAAACTCTCTTTCTCTCTTCCTTCTCTTCAACATCCTTTTCTTCACCGTCACTACAGCCACCCGAAGTACCAATTGTCCTCCTCCACCACGTAAACACTACAAACACAAACCTAACCCACCAACCGCACCAACTACCACCGGGACTTGCCCTAAAGATGCCTTGAAGCTGGGTGTTTGTGTTAACGCGCTCAACTTGTTGAAAGATGTGACTATTGGCACTCCTCCCGTGACTCCATGTTGTAGCCTCATCCAGGGTCTGGTCGATCTTGAAGCTGCGGTTTGTCTTTGCACTGCCCTCAAGGCTAGTATTCTTGGCATCAACCTTAACCTTCCCATCAACCTTAGCTTGCTACTCAATGTTTGCAGCAGAAAGGCCCCACGTGGCTTCCAATGCCCTTAAACTCAATACGTACGTCGCGGTCGATCGGATTAATCTTGAATCTTTTATCGTTATGTTTTGTGTTGTACTCGTTTATTTGAAGTTGTGAAGTTCACGAGGAACATCAATGGGTTTGTGTTGTTTACTTTTTGTTGTATCACGAGAGCGCCTTGCTTGAGTGTTACTCACTCTATTGTAATTTGTTAAAATTGTTGTATTGAATAAAATATCAATGATTGTTTTTGTTTAATTTTCAGTGTTTGTTATAAATTTATAATTTTTGCTCGGTTTAGTAGATACAAGATAAGAGAGTTAACTTAATCATGTTTGCCCCGTGAGTGTGGTTTTGTTGTTGCACTAGCACACGTGTATATGATCGAGATGTAGTTGAGATGCAAGAAGATTCAAGGATCAATCATTCAATATAATAATACCATGGTCAGTCCATATATTGAAATTCGACTTGGAACAACCTTTTGAAATATTTTTCGGAATAGAAATTGAATGTGCATAGATGAGTATACAATACGTAGGTGAAGTTTGGATTTTTGTCATGAAATATATGGAAGAGTAGTGACTGTGATATGAAAAAAGGTTTCTCAAGATCAATAATATGAAATATAAAAGTAGGCGAGGACTGTTTTTGAGTCCAACTAAAGTAAATATAAGTTTGTGATTTTTATTTTTACTAATATAATTTTATTTTTATATTTTAAAATATTTATTTGATTCAGTGGTAAATTTTTTAAAAAATTATTTTAAAAATGTATATAGTGAACTGACCCTTTTTTTGTTGAGTTCGCAATTACACAAAACTCAGAACCTACTCTGAATAAATATGAACGTCCAAGATTTGTTGATGTTTGGCACAAGTACTTGAGTGGAAATGATAAATTATTCCCAAAAAAGATGCTTCAATGACTTAATTTTTGCGACCCAAGTAGTTGAATTTTTTATGATTTTGGTTTGCTCCAAAGTTATTAAAAACCTAATCAAACAAAATAGGTGGTGTATAGCCTTTCAAATTTCAATGATGGAATCAAGCTAATTCTAAAAAAAGAATTACAATTCTTTTAGAGTTAATTCTGACTACACTTGTCTTTTTTACGTTTATGTTTGTGTTTTGATGTTCTGAATACTATAACGTAAAAACGCTAAAATAAAGAAGATTGCAAGAAAAACTATGGATGTTAGTTTAATGTAATTTTTGGCTCATCGTCACCTTAACTTATTTTTTAAACCAAAATTTTTAAAAACTAAATCTAAATATTACTATAAATTTTTTGGAGGAAATCAACTTTTTTATATTACCATTAAACCACTACACTTTTGATAATTTTCACAAATTGATAATAAACTAATAATGATCATGTGGAAGAAATAATTGGACTTCAGATCTCTTCCTTAGCCACTAGTCGTTGCCCGTGAACCATCTTTGGCAATTGGCATGTTCAACCTTATTTTATAACCCAAATTAAGATAAATCCAATTACAATAATATGACTTTCAGAGATTTAAGACTTTAATAAATATATCACATCACTTATATAGATTTGACCTGTTCCTATATCACGTAAATTATAATACATATATGCATGGTCTTTTAAGTCCCGTGAACTCAATTTGGCATTTTCAGAACTTTTTGTTTTTTTTTGTTAAAAGTTAACGCAATAATTTAAAGAAAAAGCAGCTATTTCTTTATAATAGAGTACTATGTACTAACCCGAATAAGTACACTTAGATAATTTTGTGATTTTATAATTTATAATTGTTTAGACATTACAGAGTTAGCTAAATGAGGTAATACTTAATGGTTCTAGTGGATGCACTCCAAAAAATGTAAATGCGCCAGCTTTTGGAGAATATGTGAGTATAACTAGTTCAAAGACAAATGCTAATTTTTCGATGTTAATTTTATTCTTCTTTTCCTTATAAAAAAATATTTAAAATTTTCTTCTTATTGTTCCCTATAAACACATAATTTTTTCACATTCAAAATTTGAAACTACTACAAGATTTCGATCATCAAGTTTTGTAATATATCCTAATCTTTCTTCTATCATTTTTGACATACTGTACTATTCATCTCTGTCAATTCCCTGCTCACTGTTCTTAAATTGGTTGTAATCTTCACATATTAGGCCCAAAAGGCCCATATGTGGACCAGAAAGTTTTTAAAACATAACTAACATGTCTATAGGCCCAGCCCAATATTACCTTATCGGGACAATGATTATTTTTTATTTGAAAATCTCAACAGCATTATCAAGATTCAAGGAGGAAAAAAAAATGCAATTTTGTTCGGAAGAAAATAACAAGTACTATATTCCAAAATATATCATGGAAAAGATAGGCAAAAACAATTTTTTTTCCTCCGAATGATATTGATATTTATTTTTTCGAAAGAAATAAAACACAGAAAAAAACTAATGTTTAATCCTATATTAATATTCTGGAAATGATGGGATTTTACAACAAATTAGTGAAACCACAACAGTCTAGAATCAACCAAAATACAGGTATGAGTATAAAGTGTTTCAATCATTTTTAGAGATAATCCGACAACAATTTTTTAGATAATGATAAGAGATTGTTTTTTTTAATAAAAGTTTTTCTTAAAAAATAAAATTATTATGTATGTAAAAAATGTAAATTTTTAAGATTAAAACATTTTTTCAGAATATTAAATGTGTAATTAAACATCGTATTGTCTTCTTTTTATCGCATTTTCCTGTAAAAATATTATCTTGATAGGTGAACAACTAAGCGTCTTCTTTCCGGCAGCTACTATACAACACTCAAATACACTTTTGTCTTTCCATCATTTTCTCGAGAAACTTAAAAAAAAAAAAATAACTGATTCTCCAGACTTGAGAGTAGCTCTGAAGGGAAAAAAATGGCGAATATTCCGATGGATATCATCACCGATTTATTCCTCCGTCTCCCGGCGTCGACGCTAGTCCGATTCCGAGTCCTCTCAAAGCCTTGTTTCTCTCTGATCGGCAGTCCCGATTTCATCGCATCGCATCTCAATCACACACTCGAAACCGGAGATCACCTCATGATCTTGCTCCGAGGGCCTCGCCTTCTCTGTACGGTGGACCTCGACGCTCCGGATGAAGTCTCCGACGTTGAGCATCCTTTGAAAGCCAGTGGTCTAACAGAGGTTTTCGGTTCGTGTAACGGTTTGATCGGTTTATCGAACTCTCCGACCGATATGGCGCTATTCAATCCATCGACACGGCAAATCCACCGGTTACCGGCTGAGATTGTCGATTTCCCGGAAGGGTCGACCACTCGCGGGTATGTGTTTTACGGATTAGGTTACGATTCCGTGAACGAAGATTACAAAGTTGTGAGGATGATTCAGTGTAAAGGAGGTAGAGCTGATGAGCTAGTTTTTGGATTCCCTTATGAAATTAAAGTGTTCAGCTTGAAGAGGAACTCTTGGAAGAGAATCAAACGAGTCCTTCCTGCGATTCAATTACTGTTCTACTTCTATTATCATCTGTTGTATCGTCGTGGATATGGTGTTTTAGCTGGCAATAGTCTTCACTGGGTCTTACCTCGAAGACCTGGACTTATCGCCTTTAACACGATTATAAGATTCGATCTTGCCTCGGAGGAGTTTGAAATCCTCGATTTTCCGGAGTCTCTTGCTCATGAGAATATCGATATAGGTGTGTTAGATGGCTGCCTTTGTTTGATGTGTAACCACGAGTTTAGCTATGTTGATGTTTGGATTATGAAGGAATATAAAGTTGAAGGATCTTGGACTAAGTTGTTTAGAGTTTCGAAACCGAAGAGTGTGGAATCGTTTGACTTTATGAGACCTCTGCTTTATTCCAAGGACAGAGACAAGATTTTGCTGGAGATAAACAACGCGAAGCTCGTGTGGTTTGATTTGGCTAGTACGAGGTTTAGAACGCTTAGAATAAAGGACTGTGATAGTTCTTATAGCGCAGAACTACTTGTGAGTAGCCTTGTTTTGGGATGTAAAGGTGATCCTACTGAAGCCAGGCGACGGAAAGAACGTCGAGCTCGAGAAGATAAAATGATGCAGCAGAGCAATAAGAGGTGGTATGCTTATCTCTAGTCATTTGATGTCTTGATCATAAGTCTCAGTATGCTCAAAACATATTTATATAAACATCTTCAGGGATGATTTTCTATCCAAGGGATTCAAGCTGGTGTTATGAGCAAAGAAAAGGAACTTAAAAAAGAAAAAAACAAACCCATAAAAAGGTAATTGTAATGAGTGTTTCTTTCTCGTTGGTATCATTTAAGTAAGTCTCATCTTCTTTACTATTTTTCTAATCTTAACTTAGATGCATTTTTGGAAGTCTTGGCCGGTGCAAGTTTGAGGTTAAGTTTTACAGTTTAGGAGTTCATCTTAAACTTAACTATTTCAAGTGTTTGATTTTTCAGGTGGAAGTGAAGGTGGAGAGGAAATGGATTTAAAAGCAACTTCATCAAAATCCCATAGGAGGTCTTAGTACTAACTTTCTTAACCAATGTATATTAAGTATGTGTATGTAGAAGATATGTGCTCTTTCTATGTAGAGTTGTTCCACGACCAAACATAACATAATTACATAAATGGTGTAGTTGAGTGAATATAATAATCGTATATACAAACTCTTTTGAGTCTTGTTTGTATGTTTGTATATACGACTTCGCATCATTCGTTGTTGCACGACCAACCTAATCGCTTGTTACTATTTTTGATCAATTTCGCTATGTTTTTGCACAAGAAGAAACAAAGAAGATAATTAATTTACAAGAATATAAATGGTAACTCCAATTGTAAAAAAAAGAAAGAAAAAATTTGATTTTGGATTTAGAGAGTATCTGTCATTTTTTTTTCTGGTCTAAAATATAAAATTTATGTGAAATTAATAGTTTCTTACTAGTCAATTTACTTAGCGCAAAAAATTCAAATTTATTTTTAAAAAAATATTCATTATTTAAAAAAATATTTCATTCTTCTAAGAAAAAACTATTTTTAAAACGAAAAAAACAATACCTAACTGAGACCTTTGTTATTAAAGTTACGTATTATGTCTAGATTCTTTTTCCTGTAGATAGATTTTTATCTAACTTCCTAAATGAGCATTCCCTTCTTAATCCAGTTTTTTTATGAGATGATTCGTGTGAGATGATTTTTCATCACAATTTGACTTCTTTGTCGCTCATTTTCTCTCTATCTCCTCAAAAATTTTATCCTTTCTCACACTCTAGGCTCATTATTGTTTGATCGCATTACACGTTTTAGCAATAGCATCACACATGGACGAAAGGTTATTGTTGTTGTAGAAAATGTCATTTCAGACTATGTTGATAATTTAAGTAATTGCGACATCAATTCCATATGTTCAATCTAACTTGCACAATCTTCTAATGATCCATTTAAAATGGGAGCAAATCTTATTGGATAAAACAAACTCTCAAAAGTTTTACTGGTTCATATGCACCAGACATAACCAGATCAGCTGAAGTTTAAAGTAACTAAGTAATTCGAACCATTCGGTATTTGTAATAATACTATCGATATAAACCAAATCATACAAAATTAAAATCAGGGTACAAAAGTTGTCACTGAAGAAAATTTGGTAGATATAAATGTTTATGACAACAATGGAGAATAACGAAACGGAAGAGTCTAGCTACCAGCAGAAAACCGAGGGATAAGAGCAAAGAATGTTTTTACACGACTCGAGAAACATCATGTCCTCTCGTCTCTACTGCACGAGTTTTCTCAAAACAGATTCTGCGCGGTGCTCGAATCGCGGTAAAGCCCATTCATGTTGAATGATGTTGAGACCATCCTTCTCAGCGCTCAAGCTCTGTGGCCAATTAGCAAATGCAACGGTACAATAATCAGGTTTAGACCAAGATCAGAAAGGAAAATGTAGGATGATGATTGAAGAAAGTCAAGAAGGTGCTAATTAGATACCTTTGATGCATCAAAACCAAATCCACCCATTTGCATCATTCGTTGTGTGTCATCAATTGCTGCATAAGAAACAGAAAACATGCAATGACTAAAGAACATTCACCACGACATTGAGAAAGCTCAAAGTCAGAGCTTTTTGAGGAAAATGGTGCGAATTAGTAAGTACGTGAAGACTAACCATTTTCATCTCCAAGAATGAGACTGAATAAGCCTCTTAATCCAAACAAGTTTAAAAAGTACCTGAGATATGGACGAACAAGCTCATGAAACAAGAGATGTAAGCAAACCCCATATAAAACTGACATGCGCCATTCTCTATGTAATTAGATACATACCATGAACGGCTGCTCACATAGCTAACATCGACAGTGCTCAAGTCGATACCATTTTGTAACATAGACCTGAATCTCTGAGTCAATGGAAATGGTATTTTGGCTGTAAGAGAAGATTAGGAAGCTTCAGATACTATGGCATTGTACAGACATTAGAGTAAAGGAGGTTATAAACACAAAGCCAAGATAATAGTATTTCAAAAGGAACTGGAAAGGCAAACAATTGTAATTCGCTATTAATGTGTTTATGAAGCTAAAAAGAGGACAAGATGAGACATAATATTTAGATGGAAACAAACCTGCAACAAATCCAGAGAAGAAGAAGTTGACCCATGCAAAAGTAAGTGTCTGGCAGATGGTAGAGTTCATCAGTTTTTCAAATTTACTGATAACAACAAGAGAAGTGAATTAAAATTTACTTTACCTGCGGTATAATCATTGACAGATTTTTCTTCATCATATCCGTGGCCATGTTAGGATCAGAAAACATCTGAGCTTGTGGGTTTTGAGTTTGGTCCTTCGGAACATGTAACAATCCATTTTCCTACATCAAGCAACACTTACTTTTGAGTATTCCTTATTCAAATGGCCAAAAAATTATTACTGAGACAATATAAGAATGAGAATTATTACTCACGCAAAACAAGGAGACAATATAAGAATGAGAATGAAAAAAACAAGCTTAAAGCTTTCAACGTGACAAAATGCCCGCAACTTATAATCAAGTCTTCGTAAATAATAAGTAACATAATTTCAGGATATGGAAGAGAGCTGATTCTACACAATCATCACTCCGATTAGCCGTTCCTTAAGGCTATACCCAATCCCAAAAGCTAGAACCTCTTGAACATTGACATGTTTTCAATCGTCATAAAAAGCTTACACTTAACAAGCAAAAAGCTCCATTATTTTGTGGAACTAAACTTAGATTTGACAAACACAAGTTTTCATAAAGTACCAAAGAACAAATCAGAGCAGAGCAAATAAACTATTTGCTCATGGAGCCAGATAAATTTTTTGAAGCTCCAATAAACCCCACAACTCGAAAATTACGTAGTGGGAGTCTCGAAAGTTACAAACTTTCCCGAATAAGAAAAACGGAGAAATACAAGGAAAGTCACAGAAAGCATACCTCGTTGCTGAAGTAGAATCTCCGAGCTCGGAACGACTTCGGCGGGATAAAATTGGCACCGGCCTTCAGATTCCGAGCCCTAATTACAACTTGTCTGAAAAACCAAACACATCCAAAATCTAATCAGCTAATTCTGACAAAACAATCTACACATAGGTGGTCATCTGAAAGACCAGGAGATGACTAACCCTTCTTTGACCATCTTCGCGTCGGGAGTCGGAGACGAACGCATGAGCTTGGAGACGAAGTAACGAAGAACACCAATGAGAACCATCACGACGGAGAGAGGGATCAAAACCCAATCTCTGATCGCCGTGTCCAAAACCAGATCTTCCGCCATTGATAATTCTCTCCTTTTTCTCGCTTGAAGGGATCTTCTTCGAATTATCTCTTCCTCCTCTACTTTTTCTCTTTGAGCTTGATCCGGTGAATGAAGAGACGATCAGGGAATCGAGACTCCAACGATGAACTGATTTAAACCGAAATTAATAGGCCCAAATTGAGATAAACCGACCCGCATCGAGATTTCGGTTCCAGCTCGGTTTAAGTTCGGACCCATTTTCACCGACCCGAAAATCCGACCGGATATTTTCCTTTTCATTTGGCTAAAGATCCCTTACTGTGTCAAGTACTTTTAAAACCCTAATTTCTTTCTCGTCACTTTTCTTCTCTGAGCTCAAAGACGAAGAAGATGACGGTAGAAGCAGTGAACCCTAAGGCGTATCCGTTAGCTGATTCTCAGCTAGCGATAACAATCCTCGATCTTGTTCAACAAGCTGCTAACTACAAGCAGCTCAAGAAGGGAGCTAATGAAGCTACAAAGACGTTGAACCGTGGGATCTCTGAGTTCGTGGTCATGGCTGCCGATGCAGAGCCGCTTGAGATTCTTCTTCATCTTCCTTTGCTTGCCGAAGATAAGGTTATATAATTTCTTCTCTCCCACTCTCTTATTTTGCTGTTTGATTTGTTGCATTTTTTTTATATTTCAATTAGCATGATATGGTTCTTCTCGAAACAGTCTGTTTACATGAAAGAGCATATTGATGCATCTTCTGTCGAATTATATAGCTATTAGATTGCAAATTCGAGATTTTGAACAGAAAAGCTCTAATTATGAAAGTGTTTATCAAATTTTCGTGGTTGTGTAGATTTCTCAGGATTCGTAGACGCCTAAGAAGCTATTCTTAGCTGCATATCTTCTTCTTTCTCTCTGCAATTTTGCATCTTGTGTTGAACATACATTTCTTTATTGGATTGTTTCATGAAATGATATCTGTTTAAAATTGATTTGGGCCTCAACTGAATCATCTTATCTGTCAAGTTCTTAGCATATGCAATGTCAAGTGTATAGCTTCAAATTCAATCTTGAGGAAGACATGATTCATCATTGGTGCAGTTTATATCCTACTTGAACAAGCTGCATTATTACACATGCCATCATTATCTTTTTAGCTATCTGTTGTAGAAGTCTTATGAAGTATGTATCTCACACCATTATCCGGTCTGATTTTGAACTAAACCCTCTCGTTTTGTTCCATGAATGATTGCAGAATGTGCCTTATGTGTTTGTACCTTCGAAACAAGCCTTAGGAAGAGCATGCGGAGTGACGAGATCTGTGATCGCTTGTTCAGTTACATCGAACGAGGCAAGCCAGTTGAAATCACAGATTCAGCAGCTCAAGGATGCTATAGAGAAGCTCCTAATCTAAGGATTTGGTGTCGGTATGAAGGGTCTCTTCAGTTTGGGAAAGGCTCTGACTGAAGTTAGTTTGTGCAACTAAGAAATTGAATTCACGTATCTACTCATTTGCAGCTTGTATTGTGAAATTTCATCTCTTGGTGTAATCACATCTTTTGTGGAACGTTATCGTTTATGCAATGGAGTTTTTCTTAAGTTTGGATTTTGGTACTTGGTTCGTGTTGAAACATCATTGCAGGTGACGAAATCAAATTTGACTAAGAGCTCTTCTATAGGTCAATTAATGACTCCTTAACGATCTATTAAAAAGGCCATTTTAAGACAGTGAAAGAAGATTCTTATCTTCCCACATGTGTTTTTTTGTTGCGTTCTTTCTTTAATGGCTTGCTTTGTCCAACAAACTAAAACATTCATTGATTCGTTTCTTCTACACTTTGCTGATTTAAAATGAAGTCTTCCTTCTTTGCCAAACTATTATAAAGTGTTGTAATCTTAATGTAATCAGCAAACCAATCCAAGCAAGCAATGGCATCCTCGTATATGTCTACTACACAGACGGTTTCTTCTAAACTATGTGCAGGGATAAGTAGCTTTCGCTCATGCTCAGTTTACAATGGATTTCACGTGCTATCAATGAGTCGCACGAGTCCTGTCAACCCGAGTTTTCGATTGGACCTCTTATACTCAAATCGAAAGACTTTGAAACATAAGACAAGGACAAGAAAATTAGGATCGGAAAGTGAAGAGGAAGACAAGAAAGAGAAGGAAGACGAAGAAGACTATCTGAGAGAGGACGATGATGAAGAAGATTATCGAGTGGAGGAGGACAAGAAAGATGACTATCTAGTAGAAGAGGCAGTCCTAAAGCTATACACCAATATCAAGGACAGAAAGGAGAACAAAGACCACTATCGAGCAGAGGAGGCAGTTCTAAAACTGTACACCGATATCAAGGACCGAAACATCAGTGGAATTTCAGAAGTTATTGGCGATGAATGCCAATGCTTTTGCAACTTCTTATCTTCTTACCGACTCTTACAAGGCAAGAAGGTAAAAAATACGACTTTGTGTCTTAAAAACTCCTCCTCAAGTCTTAAATTTTTTTTACTTTTTTAAAATCCGCTATGTTATAATGGCAGCAAGTGATGGCTTTCTTCTACTGGTTGATGATGAAGCTGGGGAAAGATATCAAGATTATTGTTAAACCAACGTCCAAAGATGGCATGACCGTTGGTGTTCAATGGCAACTCGGTTAGTCTCTCCTCCCACAATTCCAACTTGGTTAGCTTATTGAATCCTAATCCGGTTTGCTTTAATGGACAGAATGGGAGAAGCCACACATCCAATTGGGTAAGGGAGTCAGTTTCCACATTTGCCATATCTACCAGGGAAAGCTGTTGATAAAGTCAGTAATCATTCCGGTCTAAATTCGGTTTTCATAACCCGTGATCATGGCCATCTTATAAACAAAAACAATGCAGGAATGTGGAGATGTTCATGGAGCCAATCTTTCACATAGAGCCTCTTAGACTAGTGAGATTGATCAAGATTAGTCTCTCACATCATGTCTATGTTCATAAGATTTATTTATGTAACACACTTGCATATTCTTTTGCAGAGAACTATGGCGTTTGCAGTGAGCTTGGCTGAGAAGATGGTCAATTACTTAAGACCAATAGAAAACATAAGGAGACAAGCAATGACAGTTCTGCTTCTTGCTCTTCTGCTGCTTGCTACAGCCGCTTTCTACTTCACCCAACCGAGACTTTAATTAAAACATAGCAAATAACATGTTAAAACATAGTTAAAACTTAAAACACAGTGGTTCTTTTTTCCAAAGTAATAATATAAAAACTTGTTCTACATAACGTTTTCCACGTGACGCAAGTACAATTTGAAGCTCTCGTCATTATTTTGGATTAATTTCTAGCTCTGCAGTGTCAAATCCGTTTTAATTATGGTTAAACCGAGCCAAACTGGAGACAAGACCACTAATTAATGAAAATTCATTGTAACAATTCATATCGAATTGTGGCATCAAACCGGATTATTCCACCGGTTTACAAATTTATCCAATCGAACACATAATTTCATTATGCAACTTTTCAATCTGCAGATTTATCTCATGCCACATAGTTTAACACATTGATAGGATCCAAATATTTCAAAACAGTTAAACACATGTTTTTTTTTACCTATTTTTTTCCTAAAACATTGATGGGTAAAATGGCGTTAAATACAAAACATCTGCGCCATTTGACCCGTAAACTAGAGTTTTCAGTACTACGAAAATCACAGATTTTATGATACTGTAAACCATATTGATACACAACCAGCTAAAAACAAAGAACCCAAATGAAGATGAAAATAGCATTAAAAGGAAGTTAAAAGTGAAAATGGTCTTTTCTTCCTTATCAGAGTTCTACACCAACGAGTCATAAGTAGGTTCCCTAGATACACCTGCAAGAAAATTGTGATACACAAGTCAGTAGCCGTTTTTCCGGACAAATGCTATCATAATCTTTTGAAATCAAACTTCACTTACACTAGTAGTTCCTAGTTAATTAAGTCAGAACCAGAAGATATCAAGACGGCTTGTACATATGGCGCCTCAGCATCTCATTTATCCCCACAGCTGAGATGCTTTCACATCCAAGAAGATCACGGAGCTTTTCGTCACACTGGATAGCCATTGGATTTACTGGGTCCTGAAAACATACCGAAAAGCAGAATAAACGGTGCTTAGTTTCCTTGTTTATGGCCATTCAAAAAGCTCTATAACATACGGAAATGTGAAATCCAATCCCACAAAATAAGCTTTGTAAGCAGCAAATAAATGAGCAGCCAGAGTATTGCAGCACCCACCTCTAGATTGTTGAGTTTTAGGTATTCCCAAACACGGCGAATAATCTCTTCATCTGTCATCTCCGTCTCACCAGTGCCAAAGAACTTAGCAAGAGGCTCAGATAAAGCAACAGTTGAAGTTAGACTAACAGGCTCTGTGGGCTCTGTGGTCTCAGTCTTAGTCTCAGTCTCAGTCTCAGTCTTAGCCTCCACCTCAGCTTTTGCCCGTTTCGCTTGACCAGAGTCCTCTGCCAAAAAGAGATTTCAAACAGTCAGTAACATTGAACTAACCAAGTACATTCGGAGTTGAGCAAAAACGCTTGTAATGAAACCATTACTTGATGGATCTAGCGGGAGAATATGCTTAGCAAGCAATTTATTCATCTTGAACATGTCAGTGCAATCAGTCTCAAAAACCACACGCAACGCATCATCACAGATGATCTTCCGCTTGTTACTCGGGTCTTGGAGATTGTTCTTCCTTATGTAAGCCCACAATTGCCTCACAATCTGAAACCAGAAGCCAAAATAGAGTAACACTTTTTATAAGGAACTCAATTGGTTATACACATTGGTTATAATCGTGAAAGGAAGATGGTAATAATGACCTCAGTTCTCGGAAGAGCAGGTTCACCAACAACAACTTGAAGTTCTGGAGAAACCCTGCAGACTTTGTTTAATCCTCCAGGACCACCCTTCCTTTTAGTTCCAGCTGGAGCACTGCAATGGAGAACATTTCAACAAAACTAAGTCATAAAACTTGCATTCACGTACCAACATTTACAATAACTTTACACGTTTCAGACAAATTGCTTGACATTTTGGGCAAAAATTACATAACTTTGTAAGAAAATTCCAATTTTAGGTACAGCAGAAAGAGATAACCACTATAATAGAGGGGTGGGTGTATCAATGTGCTAAAAATATCACTGGATGATAATTCTAGATTGAGCAAGTAAACCTAAAAACCAGTAAATGAACAAAATTGACCTAAGATTTAGACATTCCTAAAACGGAAATCCCCAATTACTGCAATCGGAAAACGAAATCGAACCGTGGAATATGTTGCAAACCCTAAAAAACGGACCTTTCTTTTGGTGCTTGATTAACGGAGAGAGAAGCGTTGGCGCCTTGTGAAACCAACACAGAGGGTCCTTGTCGCGGAGACTGCTGCTGGTGCTGCTGCGGCGGCATGTAAGCCGGGTACGGCTGCCGAAAATTGAGGTCATAAGAGTGGTAAGGAGACTGGAGAGCGAAATGAGGAGGATATTGTTGAGAATGTGAAGCAGAGAACTGAGACGGATGGTGAAGTGCGAAATGCCCTTTCGCCGGAACATTGACGCCGAAATGCAGCTGCTGCTGCTGCTGAGGCTGAGGTGACAGCGACGGCGGAGGTTGTACGGTGGACGCAGAAGCAGAGGCGGAGGCTGTTGGGTGAACACGGAGGAGGAGATTGATCTGGTCTCTGATGAAACTCGTCTTCTCCGTGAGGTCTAACCCTAGCTTAGCCTCAAGCTGCTGAACAACACTGCTTAACGATGTGAGAGAGCTAGGGTCGGATTGCCGGAGCAAAGTCTCGACTCCTTTCGCTAGATCCTGGTCCGACACCATTGACGAGAGAATTCAAAGCTTTATCATATACCAGAGGAACAAAAAAAATTAAAAAAAAACAAAATACCCCACACGAACAAAAAAAATACTCTCTTTTCTCTCTCTTATCCTCTCCTTTCCTTTGCTCTCTCTCTCTCTTGCTTCTTGTCTCTTGTCTCTTTCTCTCTCTTCTTCGTCGTCTCTGTCTCTCTCTTTATAACTCAATGTAATGACGAATATGTCCTTCACGGTTGGTTTTGATTTATCAATTTTATTAGAATATCCGTATTACCCTTGTGAGTCATGGCAGCTAAGGCTTATAGGTAGAGGGTATTATCGTCGTTTTGGTAACCTCGTTGCTTTTACTTCTTGGCCAGCTGGCTTTAACCTAAACCAATCTCTGTTAAATGTCGTATATGTCCCCGGAGATTTTGACGCGTTTACTGTTGTTGGTTTCGAGAAGCTTGAGGGTATAAATGGAATTTTCTTCAGCATCGGATCGTGAATCTTTAATAATTATTAGTACAGATTAATAATTTCTGACAACAAAAGAAATTACAGATTAGTATTATTTGACAAAGAAGACGATGGAAAAACCTTAACTATCCCATTATCCATTTCTTTGTGTAGATAAGAAATATATATAAATAATAAAATACACCTTTAAAGTAATATAGCTATTGGGCTAGAACAATCAGGCCCAACAAGAAATATAAAGCCTGATTTGTGATTGCGTTTTCCAGATCCTACATTTGGCCTTGAAAGCAAAGTGAAGTTCTTGGGTCGGCTCTTCAAGTTTTTTAGGTTGTAAAATCTGTGTTCTAGCGAGTTTTCGAATTTTCTCGGGAAAATTTTGTTAATGAGGGATATGCTCAAGTAGATTCGCGACCATCGAGTCTTCTGATTTGAAGTCTACTGCGTTTTTCTTGAAGAAGCATTGCTTTTTTTTGGTTGAGGATCTTCGTGTATCGCTGAGTTTCTGTGTTCTAGGGTTTTGAAGCAAGTTGCGTAAGGAAATTCTGAGGATGAAAAGTGAGAGAGAAGTTAAGAATGGCGGAAATGAGGAAGAGAGAGAAGTGAAGCGGAAGAGACTGAAGGAACGGTCTGCTTCGCCACCTCCACCACTGGGTTTCAACAACCCTCTTTTGCCGTTGGCTAACGCTTACGATGACGATGATGAGGAAGAGGAAAACGACAAGAGAAAATCTCAAGCTCGTGGCAGTGGAGAGCAGGGTAATGGAGTTTTAAAAGTGGAGGGAAATGGGAACGAAGTCGGAGGAGAAGCTGTAGATGAGCTCGATGACGACGAAGATGATGCCTCGAAGGGTCGGGGAAAGCATTCACGCCATGTTGAAGTTCGTCGTGATTGCCCTTATCTTGATACTGTTAATCGTCAGGTAATCATCTTAGCGACCAATTTCCTGTGATTGGTACTTGTAATGTATCTAATCTATGGTCAATGGTATATGCTTCTGCCGAGTTACAAGCATTGAAACACATTTCTCAATGTCGAGTTTCAGGTCTTGGATTTTGATTTTGAGAGGTTTTGCTCTGTCTCCTTGTCGAATTTGAATGTGTATGCGTGTCTCGTTTGCGGAAAGTACTTCCAAGGAAGAAGCCAGAAGTCTCATGCTTATACACATAGCTTGGAAGCAGGACACCACGTTTATATCAATCTTCTGACAGAGAAGGTGTATTGTCTTCCTGATAGTTACGAGATCAATGACCCTTCTTTGGATGATATTCGACATGTTTTAAACCCAAGGTATGTTGGATCTTGTCAACTACTACTTCTTATTGCTTTATGTTCAATCTTTCTTTATGTTGTGTTCTCAGTTCCTTGTTATTAAGGCGTTGTTGCTATCCATTTACAGGTTTACTAGGGCACAAGTAGAAGAGCTTGATAGGAATAAGCAGTGGTCTAGGGCTCTTGATGGCTCTGACTATCTTCCGGGAATGGTAGTCCTCTTTCCTTGAACACAGTTTATCTTTGAGTAAGTTTGTCTCCTAAAGGTACCTTTATGTTGTATACATATAGGTTGGGTTGAACAACATACAGAAGACAGAGTTTGTGAATGTTACAATCCAATCGTTGATGAGAGTTACTCCTTTACGGAACTTTTTCCTTATTCCCAAGAACTATCAGCATTGCAAGTCTCCTCTTGTTCACCGCTTTGGGGAACTCACTCGAAAGATTTGGCATGCTCGAAACTTTAAAGGACAGGTCCTACTCAATTCATGCCTTTCACATTTTTAATTTTTTTCATGCCCTTGCCTATTGTTGACCTTGCTCATTGAAGTTACCTTGTGTCAACAGGTTAGTCCACATGAATTCTTGCAAGCTGTCATGAAAGCCAGCAAGAAACGATTTAGGATAGGCCAACAGTCAGATCCAGTAGAGTTTATGTCGTGGCTCCTCAATACTTTGCACATGGATCTTAGGACTTCAAAGGTCGCCAGCAGTATCATCCACCAATGCTTCCAGGTATGTGCCTGTCTTTTGAGGGTCAACATAATGTAGTTTGATGTAAATGGTTTTAAAAAAACTGCATGATCATGTAACTGCAAAATATTACAGGGTGAGTTGGAGGTTGTGAAAGAGTATCAAGGCAATGAAAACAAAGAAATCTCCAGGATGCCCTTTCTGATGCTTGGGCTAGATTTGCCACCGCCTCCTCTTTTCAAAGATGTCATGGAGAAAAACATAATTCCACAGGCATTCACACCTCTTCTTGCTTTAGACTTTTAAGTTATGGCTATTTCAAACCTTGCAAATTTTGCTACTCTGTCCCTTTTACAAAATGCATTCCAGAAAGGGGGACATTGTTATGAATAAGATATATGAGGTGCTCTGCTAGAAAACTTTTAATGTAAGTTTTAGTTTAGTCACAATACTACTGAGCTCTAATTACTGGCTTTGTGACTGTCCTAGAGTAGACTGTCTTTTTGGAAAGTGGAGTAAGCGGAAGCTAATTTGTTTGATGTTTTTGTCAGGTTGCTCTATTCGATTTATTGAAGAAGTTTGATGGAGAAACTGTGACAGAGGTGGTTCGCCCTAGGCTAGCCAGAATGAGATATCGAGTAACCAAATCTCCTCCTTACTTGATGTTCCATATGGTTCGGTTCAAGAAGAATAACTTCTTCAAGGAGAAGAACCCTACCTTGGGTGAGTTTATTTTTGGACCTTGTGTAACATTATTGTTTTACAAAGATCCCTAATGCCCGGTTAATTTGACTTAATTGTCGATGCCACAGTTAACTTCCCAGTGAAGGACATGGAGCTGAGAGATTACATACCATCATTGCCTACTGCCCCAGAAGGCGAGAAGGCCTGTTCCAAGTATAATCTAATCGCTAACATTGTACATGATGGTAAGCCCGAGGATGGGTACTTCAGAGTCTTTGTGCAGCGGAAGTCGCAAGAACTATGGTAACCTTTCTCTCGTATATATAAGTGTGTGCTTTTTTAAAACTTCCATGAGATAGGGATGGCAAAAGTTCACTTCTTTAGTGTGTTACTGTTCTTAAACGACATTTTTAGCATATCAGATATCACAGCTCAAACACATAGTGTGACTAAAGTATGGTAGGATCTAGATCTTACTATTAATTTTGAGGATATTAATGTCTCCATTTCAGGTACGAGATGCAGGATTTGCATGTTGCAGAGACACTTCCCCAGATGGTAGAACTATCGGAAGCATACATGCAGATATATGAGCTGCAGGAAGAATAGAGCAGCAGGAAACAAACTTACTTATGTCTTTAAGAGTTAGTTTCCAAGTTTTTTTCTTGGATTGACCAATGAGATTAGAGATGTGTTTCACAACTTTTTGGAGATAATCTTGAACCTCTCAGATGTATTGAATATGCAACAATGTAAGGCTAGAGAGAACCTGTAGAAGCTATGGACATGTTGAAAGACGCAATAAGATGAGTTACTTTTGGAAACAACCTTATGCATGATTTTGACATTAATAAAGTTGATTGTGTAAGAAGTTGAAAACCACTTGTTTCTAAGGTATTGTGAAGAAAGTAACTTTCTCATCAAGTTTTTAAATTCTTCATTAGATAATCATTTTAGTTATCCGAAAACTCGATTGGTCAAAAGGATGTAATTTCAATGCTAACGAAGTTGATTACTACTCTGCCTAAGTTGTACGCTGAAAATGATGGTTTAATAATGCCACTATTGCAAAAAGGAAAATACTTTTTAACGTGTGAGAAAAATCTAATACTATTTATTCATAACCCAAAAAAAGAAGAATATAATTCATTATTTCTCTTTTGGCGGTTTTATTCCATCATTCGTTTTCGTTTTTTAATATCTAATTCCGAAGAATATGACTGGTTCTGAAAATCCTACAAAATTTGATTTAAATTTTGAACATCACAAGCTCCCAAAATGGTTAGACAAAAGAAAAAGAATAACAATGCGCAACCTATTGATTAGAGAAAAGAAAAGAAAAAAGAATAACAATTTGCAATTTTTTAAATAAAAGGAGTTCGTAATATTATTCTCCCTTTTAATTTTTCTTATCATCGACGTTCTGGAGAACATTACCTTTAATCCTTTAAAACATTTATTTATTGTTGCCTCAAAAACTCAGAAATTAAAATTGAAGATTCGGGATAAAAGAGAGAAGAACAAAAGAAAATTAAAAAAATGAAGATTCGGCAAAAAAAGAATCCTTTCGTCTTTCTATGTTCTTTCTTTTAAAGTCGGTTCTCTGCTCCATCGTCTTCGTCTTCCTTGCTCTCTCGCTCAGTTACTGAGCTCACGTAACAGGTTTCACGTCTCTGCCTTATATTTACATACAGTAGTCTACGAATAGATATGTATTTCACACCTCTCTCGTCTCCTCTCGTCTCCTCAGTTCTCAGATCTCCACGAGAAATTTCTAGTGTTCCTCTGTTTTATTCTTCATATAGTTCGTGTGATTTTTGTATAACATTAGTGGAGATTCCAGTTTTCTATGATATTTTCGGTTGC
Source organism: Schrenkiella parvula (assembly GCA_000218505.1). Classification (NCBI taxonomy): domain Eukaryota; kingdom Viridiplantae; phylum Streptophyta; class Magnoliopsida; order Brassicales; family Brassicaceae; genus Schrenkiella; species Schrenkiella parvula. The sequence continues at coordinate 10,388,595 of CM001193.1, read as the reverse complement.
TTGAATTTGGGTTTTTGTCCCGAGTGTGCATCATTTTGTGTGATTGTATTTCTCTATCTCGTGAATTATGCCTGATATATAGCTATATCACTTATGTTCGGTGCGTTAGATTCGATAAATTTTGAGTGAACAAACATTTCGATGGATAATTTCTGAAGTTTAAGCTTGAATTATTGGGTTTGCGTTACTTTGAGGAGGAATTATAAAGTTGCAATGAATCATTTGGATGTTAATAATTGATTCAGCTTAGTTTCTGCTTATGTATGTAAATTCTATTCGTTAAAATCGTATGTTTGCTCGAGATTTTTCCTCATGTCAATGATTTTTGTAGTTGCTATACTAGTGTAGTGAAATATACGAAGAGTCTTTTTTTCAGTCTGTCTCGAGTTTATTCTCCCTCCTTGAATTGTAATTTAATGTCAGTCTATGGTAAATTGGTGATGCTTGATAATTACAACCTAATTTTCACAGGTAGTCCTTGGACCGGTGAAACATGCAAAAGGAGAACGCTGGCGATGCTCCATCAGCACCTTCTGCTCGCGTTCGGCATCGGAAGCGAAATAGTGATGTATGTTTGCTCTTCTTATACAGATTTTTGTTGATTATTGTGGTCCTTTTTATTTATATGATGTAGAAGAGATTCAAAGAGTAAATAGGTCTTCCGTTATTGCTTCATTTTGTATTTACTTTGGTTGAGTTTCAACCAACTTTCTCGTTTTTAGGTTGTTGCAGGGGCAGGGAAACCAAATGGAAGCCATTTACTTGTCAACGACAGTAGCAAATACAAATCGTTTCTCATACGGGCATACTCCACTGTGTGGATGATAGGTGGTTTTGCTCTAATAGTGTACCTGGGTCATCTCTACATTACAGCCATGGTGGTTGTTATCCAGATATTCATGGCACGAGAACTTTTCAATTTACTAAGAAAAACCCATGAAGATAAACAGCTCCCCGGGTTTAGATTACTGAATTGGTAACTACACTTTCTCACTTCTGCTCAACCTTAAGAGTTTCTTTATCTTTAGCTTTTCTGTGAGTGTTGCTGAAATGGGATTGAAGACTACGGGTTTGAGTACTTCTCTTACATTTTGTGTAACGATTTTACATGGGATATTCGGATTTAGTCTTTATTTGCCATTTTATGCAGGCATTTCTTTTTCACAGCAATGCTTTTCGTATATGGTCGAATACTTAGTCAACGGCTAGTCAACACTGTGACTCCAGACAAAGTCCTGTATCGACTAGTCACCAGCCTCATCAAATACCACATGGCAATCTGTTACTCCTTGTATATATCCGGTTAGATGTTCTATGAACTTTTTGGTTTACTCGTTCCTGTGAGGAGCAATAATTATTGTCTACTGCTTTTGCTTACACAGTCTGTATTGTAATATCGTAGGCTTTGTGTGGTTTATCCTGACGTTGAAAAAGAAGATGTACAAATATCAGTTTAGCCAATATGCATGGACGCATATGATCTTAATTGTGGTGTTTACTCAATCCTCATTCACCGTGGCCAACATCTTTGAAGGAATCTTCTGGTAGACATACATATGTCCCCTGTTCTTTTTTAGGCTTCTTGCCTGTTTCCTCTTTGATTTCTCATTGTGTTATATTCTCATATTCTTAAATCTACCTTTTTGACATTCTGATTTTCTGTTGCAGGTTCCTTCTTCCTGCATCACTTATCGTCATCAATGACATCTTTGCATATATCTGTGGTTTCTTCTTTGGAAGAACACCATTGATCAAGTTATCACCAAAGAAAACGTGGGAGGGTTTCATTGGAGCATCTATTACCACAATGATTTCTGCATTCCTGGTAAGCTAATAAGTACATGTTTATATAAAGTGTTAATAGTTATTAATCTTGCTTTGTTTTTGCAGCTTGCAAATATAATGGGACGTTTCCTATGGCTGACATGTCCCAGAGAGGTACTTGGAAGTTGCAGTCATGTCCTGCCTTGTTTTCTTGTAGTAAGATTAATGACCATTAATGTTATTGGGCTGCAATGAGTACAGGATCTATCGACAGGCTGGCTTCACTGTGATCCGGGTCCATTGTTCAAGCAAGAGACGCATGTTTTACCAGGATGGATTTCTGAATGGGTAAATGCTAGAATTGCACAATACTTAAAAAAACAATTACACCAGCAACTTTCATTGCTTCTAAACGAAAAGGTGTTTACATTTCAGTTACCTTGGAAGGAAATTTATTTTCTACCAGTTCAGTGGCATGCTCTGTGTCTTGGATTGTTTGCGTCTATAATAGCGCCTTTTGGTGGCTTCTTTGCCAGTGGTTTCAAAAGAGCTTTCAAAGTCAAGGTGTGTTTCAGATGATATTTAGTCATAAGACCGCAATATCTATGCCACATTGATTCACTGTTACGATTCTCAAACATGCAGGACTTTGGTGATAGTATTCCCGGTCATGGCGGAATCACAGACAGAATGGATTGTCAGGTATATATGGGCGCATTGACTTCAATACACCATTATTGCATCCTTCAATCCTTTTCTAACATCATTGTATCTGATATGATACTTCTTTCCGTTTTTTTCAGATGGTGATGGCTGTTTTTGCATATATATACCATCAGTCGTTTGTTGTACCTCAAAGCCTCTCTGTGGATAAGCTATTAGACCAGGTAAGAATTTCATTGTAAGAACCAACACAACATAATTAAGATCTCTTACTTGGCTTTTGATGGCTTTTACTTATTACAGATAATCACAAGCCTGACATTTGAGGAACAACAAGCTCTATTCATGAAGCTAGGCCAAGTGTTGCAGGAAAAGGTTATTGGATCTTAGACCATCAGAGGCCTTCATTATACCTACCATATTATATACTCTCTGTGTGTTACCAAAAACCTTCGGATAGAAAAGAAAAGAAAGCAATAGATTCATACAAGTTTGTTGTGTTTCCCATGTTGGAGCTCCCCGCTTGGTTTAGCCTCTGTATAGTAAGAATAATACCCCTTTGTGAAAGAAAAAAGATCTCACTATGATTCAAGTGACTGTTTCGTTTTTGACTTTTATGACATTTAATTGAGAAAAAAACAGTTACGAGAGAGCTAAAGCTTGAAGCCAGACTCTGTCTGATCCGAATAACTTAGGGTTGGGCAATAAGTTAGTCTTTTAACTCGAATCAAACTATAGACCTGACAACAGACGTAGACCAAACACAACCAAAAGGATATTTGCTAAATCGATAAGGAAAAGAAAATTTGTGGTACATGTTAGAGTTGAGAAAGAAGAATGTGGTCAAATTGAAAGATGATGCACTAACACAAGAAAAAGAGAAACACGAGCGTTTCAGCAAGTTAAAAATCAATTCTTCTTAAGATCATTATCCCCAATAACTAATACAAAATAAAAGAAAAGATAAAAACAAAATTCTAGACTCTGTATCTAGAGTTTCACTTCCAAAAAATAAAATAAAATAAAAACGACGTCGAAATTTCTGACAAAACGATGAACAAAAACTATATTTATGGTCTTCTTCTTGTGGGCTCTTTTTCCCAATTTTCTTCTCATTGTGTTTTTGGCTTCTCGATCTTGACGTAAGGAAGAACTCCCAGAAAGTATTTTACCTTTGGATTCCATCCACGTTGCTGAGCTCGACAGAACATCAAGAATGTGTTTGCACAGTAAGAGTTGAAACTCATGAAGACATGCCACAGAGCATGTCCCTGAGGATTCACAGGCCACTGAGATATCGTCTTGCAGAAAACACGGTCACAGAACCAGCAAACGCTTCCCACTAGTATCGTAGCAACATACCATTTCGCAATCCTTTTAGCAGCAGTATCCTCTGTGTGAATGTAGTACTTGTACATCCGAGGGATGCATAGAAGGCAAAGGATCACGTAGTGGACCTTGAAACCGATGCCAAACCTGAGGAAAGCATGGACTACAGCAAAGGCAGCACCGTAGAGGAAGAGAAAAGTGGGCATTGTGCTTCTGTAATGCCAGTCTGGTGAGTAAAGGATGTACATGTAGAGAAGTATCTCCCACACCATCGGGGTTTCATCACTCTGTTGTTGCCTGCTTGGATCAAGAGACATAGAATTATTACCCGGAATTTGGATCAGGGAACTTTTATGCATGTATTAAACAACTACACATAAGTCTTTTGGAAGTCAAGAGACAGAGAGTTGAAGTGGCCACTGATGGATACTTACACGTGCTGTAAAGTGGCATGGTAGAGCATGCTGCCGATGGCAAGTATCATATTCGATATGTGAAGAATGCTAAACCTCTTCTCAAACCGTTGCCTTAACGCATTGATGAGACCAATGAGAGCCAATAGGATTCCAGGGACATTGGATATGGTGTTATAGAACTCTGCAATATAAGATGAGTAGGCGTAGTTCTTCTCACAACACTCTATCGTAGAAGTCACGGGACCCCAAAAGCTCGATATCCCATCTGCCATTTCTATCCTCTCAGTATGAATTTACTCCTCAGTGTAAGCCTTTAGACACTAGAAAAACCAGAAAAAAGCCATGGAGGCAAAACCATCAAAAACCCATCTCAAAAGACCAAACAGAGAGAGCAACAGGAAACAAACATGATCATGCCACAAAATTAGCTTCTGATTCATTCATGAAACGAAATAATACTTTTTTTTAAAGCAATAAGGTTCTCTCGATTTTATGAACCATTATCTTCAGCAGATTATCTCTAAAGGCTTCAACAAAACTGAAAACGACAGCCTAGTAACCAAAAAATAGATTAAAGGTAACACTTTACTTGCAGAAAGATGCAACATACCATAATAAGTATAAACTAATCATTTGACAAACCAACACGCTAAAGGTGGCACTTAAGTTTCTAAACTAATTCGGATTAGAAAGAAGATATGTACTACAGTATCGAAAACACACGAAGAGTGAAAATAAACAAGACACTGAAAATTTTGAAAACCCAGCTCAGAAACATCTTACAAACAACGTACAGATGAATGACCGACAAAAACCAGATAGAATCCTCCGAGAATTCGAATAGATCACACTGAAATCCAAATCTAAAACAACGAATCTAGGTCACAGAAAAACAATAGTAATGTCTGCTAAGGTCAAAACAAGGGGGGATCCAGAAGAAACATCAGATCCACGACGTCGAAGATATGAGAACCCGTCGATCCTGAAATCAAAATAAGAGAATCTAACACGAAACAAAAACCGATCCACATGAAGGAAACAAACCGTTCTCTTCTCGCGACGGAGAAAGGGTTAAAAGAGATCTATCTCCCTCCTTCGCCTAGCAAAATCTCTAAGCTTTCTTAGCAAAACAGAGCCATGGCAGATCGGAGGAACCAGATGGGGAACAAATCTTCGGGATGACCTTTCTCTCTATTCCTCCCTCTCTCTCTCTCTCTCTTCTCTCTCTCCTCCTCCTCTCTCTCTCTCTCTCTCTCTCTCTCTCTCTCTCTCTCTTTCCCCTTTTCGGTTTCGGCAATTGAGGGGCATTATCGTCTTTTTCTCTGCCGGGATTTTGGATTAAGTTAAGAAAATAAATAAAAACCTAAAAGCGGCGCAGAGACTAAAACTACACCGTCGACATGTGATGATGGTAAATTAGTAATTAGTAATTTGTAATTGGGTTTCCTTTTGAGAAATATGATATTTTAATACCGAATTTTCAAAATTCAACCATTTTAATTTCGATTTTTACTTTGGTTTGGGTTAATGTTAAATAAAATCTCCAACTTTTCTTTGACTGAACCAAATTAGGCACGACGTTAAGTGACTAAACGGACAGATTAAACTCCGTTAAACCGACGTTTAATTAACTGTTAAAAGCAAAACGACGTCGTTTCTTTCTTTTTCCTCAACAACTAAGTCGCAAAAATCCCCAAATCAAACCAATTTTTCAATTCTGAAATCTCTATATCGAAATCCATTGAACATCCCCTTCTCCTTTCTGCTTTCTCCTCTCTTTCTCAATCCTTGATGGGTTCCTCTTCTCAACACTCTTATGGCGTTCTAGTCAAAGAAAAGGAAACCAAATTTGTTATTGGTTATTAGTGTCTTGACATTGTAATCTCTCATTAGTTAATGTTATGAGTTTAGTTTAATTGGTTTGAGTTGATTTTGTATTTGAAAAGAACAATAACAGATGAAACAAACAAATTGATGTTATGAAGGATTTCGAGTATTGATAAATTGAAGGAAAATTGAGGATTTAGGGATTTTGCTCAATTTAGGGATTCTGGGTTTTATTTGGGGATTTAGGGATTTTTTTAGTTTTAAGTCGAAAAGAGAAACGATGTCGTTTTAATATTAACAAGCGATATGTCAAACTGTGTTGTTTTGGTATTAACTGATAATTAACGCCGGTTTAACGATGTTTAGTATGCCCGTTTAGTCATTTAACGTCGTGCATAATTTGGTTCAGTTAAAAAAAAGTTGGAGATTTAAGCGACGGTCAACAATTTCATTTAACATTAAACCGAACCAAATCAAAAGTCAGGATTAAATTGACTAAATTTTGAAAGTTCAGCATTTAAATGTCATATTTCCCGTTTCCTTTTTCTTAATGTGGATTAGAAAATTACCAATTAGGGACATAAATTAAAAGTTCTCACACATTTAGGAATTGAACTTTATCATCCAATCATTTAAAATAACTAGCTAGATGTTGCTGTTATTCATAAAACTTTTCAATTGTTTTAACATTGCAAAGATTTTCATTAAGTAATTATTTCTTAACAACAACAAAAAATATCTTTGGACAATTAGGCCACAAAGCTTTATTTTTTAACTATTACTGTAAAGTGTGAGAATCCTGTTCATTTTTCTTTTACACTTTTCAAAATGCACCATACTGTATACAATTGTGACTGAAATTATAGTTATTTACTAGTTACTACAAGTTTTTTTAATTTGTTTAGTCAAGTGATATTAGTCTACTGTTTAATAACAAGGATGTATTTCATTAAAGTGTTTTTAATTTTATTTAGGGAAAAAAGTTAGTTTGTCACTAATTTATTGTTTTATTACTAGATTAGCTCTAATTTTATTTTAATTACTGATTTGGTTTTGATACTTATTATGCCCTTAAATTCTTTGTTATTAAAACTGTATTAATGTCATTATAATAATTTACAACTCAGCAAAAAAAACCCAAAAATTACGATTTTCCCACAAAATAAACTTATTATATCAACAGAATATAAAGCAATAAACTTTCGTTTCATAGATTTGTTTCCTTTTGACCATAAACTTTTTCATTTTTGAGAGACTTAATCAGTTTTCACATATTTGTTTTTGTTTAGCCATATACTTATTTAATTCTCACAGATCTAATTAAAACTTATTGTTTATCTTTAGCCATACATTTACCTAAATATGACAAATTTAATTAGTTTCACACAGATTTTTTTTTTACCACAAATTTACGTAAATATGACATACTTAATTATTTTTTCACAGATTTATTAATCTTTGGCCACGTATTTATCTAACTATGACAGACTTAATTAGTTTTTCATAAATTTTTTTTGTCACATATTTACCTAACTATGACAGACTTAATTAGTTTTCCACATATTTATTTTTCTTTGGCCACAGATTTACCTAACTATGACAGACTTAATTACTTTTCCACATATTTATTTTATTTTGGCGACTGATTTGTTTCTCTTTAGCAACATATTTATTTTCCTTAGTGACATATTTATTTTCCTTTGGCAAAAGACTTATTTTTCTTTGACCACAAACTTATTTTTCTTTGGCGACAGACTTATTTCCTTTTGGCCACAGACTTATTTATTTTTGGCGACAGACTTATTTTTCTTTGGCGACAGACTTATTTTTCTTTGGCGACAGACTTATTTCCCTTTGATGACATAATTATTTCCCTTTGGCGATAAACTTATTTCTAACCAAACCAAATTAATCACGTTATTAAACATACCCCAATGAGACCCTTGAGAACTTTGCCACGAGTTCGAATTCGAAGACCTAGAAAATTAAAAACATGTGAAATTAGCTTTTCTTCTCCGAGATTGTGATACCGTTAAACAACCACTAATCCGACGTGGTCTCTCGAGAGAGAGGTGGCGACGACGCCGGAGAGAGGTGGTGACGACGCCGGAGAGAGGTGGTGACGACGCCGGAGAGAGGTGGTGACGACGCCAAAGAGAGAGTGGCGACGATGCTAGAGAGAGAGGTGGTAGAGATTTTGTTGTGTGTGGCTAATCTTTCTCGTGATGCCAACTTTTTTCTAGGGTTTTGATTTTTTTTAATCTTTTGTTTTTAATTGTGAATTTTGGTTTTTTCTGTTTTTTTTATTTTTTATTTCAAAAATTTAATTAAAAGTTATTAATTTAATTAATAATGGTATATGTGTAATTATTTAAACTATTGATAGATTATTTGTCTTTTTCATCTATTATAATAAGTGTTTTGTGATGGATGCCAATCTAATAATTTATCAATAAATTGATGTTAATCTGAATAATTTTCTCTTTTAGTTATGATCACCAATGATTTTGACATCCTTATCTTATCTACCAAAAGAAATTATAAGTATGATCATTATGATATAAACCACAGAAAATTAGATATAACAAGGATGGAATTAGATTGATCAAGTTTCAGCTTTGTGCAACCTACAAATTTCAAACCTTAAAAACAACAACAATACCACCACTCAGTGCAAAGATCTTCCCTTCGAACATCAAGTAACATGGAAAGCCAATAATGTAAGTAATGATTACGTCGACCAAAACAGATGCAATAGGCCCATGATGAATTGAAAGTGACGCCTTATGAAAACAGGCCCATTTAAGCTCTTAACAATGTAAGAGAACCCCACATCGGTTAGGTGAAGAGAAGAAGCTGCGTTTGTATAATTTAATAGTCAAGAACATGATTGTTCCTTCGGGGACATCCGATAAAATTGGCACGATACAGATCTTCCATGAGTTCCTCTTTAAGCTGAAAACTTGAGTTTCATAAGAGACCAGATCTTCACATTTGCGTCGTTTACACTGAATCATCCTCACAACTTTGTAGTCTTCGCTCACCGAATCGTCGAGGAACAACGTACGTAAAATGATAGGCCCTTGCAGCAAGATCATAATGTGAGCAGCCGTTAATGTTATCTCTTGGTGACATGTTAGTGTTACGCGTATTTTGTTGGATCTCTTGGTGAGAGAACGGCTAGTCTTCACACACTTACTAATTCACACCATTATGAGTGATCTTTGTTTCATATGCAACAATTGAGGTGGCTTGCAGAGATTGGCAAATTTAAATATTTAGAAATTTCAATTAATGATTAACCCTTCAAACTTCAATCCGTATAAATAATATTTTACCACTTTCTACATGATGCAGCTTCAGTTTGTAGTTCGTGTCTTTAAAATGTGGATTAACTTTTTAAATTTGCAGTCTTAGATCCGTTTTAATTTGGTTATACCAAGCCGACACATGCGTTTTTTTTCGTCACGTAAGTACAAACAAATGAAAGAAGCTAATCAGCAATCGTGACAATTCACATCGATCATTTTATTGAATGATCTATGAAACATACAATAATAAAATTTGATTAGGATTAAATGAGCTAATCTTTAAATACTTAAAGATGGTGAATTTGATTAAGAGTGATGTTTAGATATATATATAGGCACCTATAAGACATATAGCTGCTCATGAACAAAGAGCAGATTGCCTGGAAAGAAGCCCAGAAGTTTAATCTACGAGAAAGGTCTCTTGAAAATAGCATTTTAAAAAATATGCAACTCTTTTCTTTAATATCCTTTCTCTTGGATCACAGTTTCGAAAACCCACAAATTCACAAAGACGAATCAACAGATTGATATAAACATGTAAGAAACTCGGTAAGCAGATGAATCGACCGGAGAGATCTAAATCTCTCTCGCGACCACCGGCCAGATAGCTTCTGAATCGATCTAGCTACAGCCGAATTGGCAAATTCAAGAATAAGGGAATTGATTGACCCCTTCTCTTGGTACAATGTAGCCCTAATAATCCAAACAACGTTCACTGGAACCAGATAAACACTAAAACCTCAAGTCTAGGCTCTAGAATCGAAAGAAATGATGTGTAAACCCTAATACTAGCCGTCGTCGAGAGGAAATGATGATGATGATAGATCGTTGAAGCGATATTTATATAGAATGAACATCAGGGGTACGAAAGTCTTTTCCAAGTAAGTCTCTTTTAGGGCGTTACTACTTAGTAGGTCACGATTAGCTAGGAATCCTCTGGAACAGAGAGAGTCTTCTCTTTGACAAAACAAAAGGAAGTAAGGAAATTATAAATCTACAGTAAGCATCGGTTTAGTTCGGTTGGTCTTTATGGCTTTCTTATTTTTCGGATTTTGAAAAAGTTAGACCTTCTTAAGAACTGAATTTTTGTTTCATTCGATTCAGTTGGTTTGATAAAACACTGTTCCATTTAGATTCGGGGATGGTTCAGTTTTGCATTACAAATTTTAATTAAAACTAATTAATTAATGATATAATTTTTTGTATATTTATGTTTTTTAGTCAAATTACTAAATCTTAATGAAAATTTAGTTAATTCAGCCGGATTCGCTACATAATTCAATTCTAATACGGTTCAGGTTATAATTAAATTCGTTTAGATTTTTAATTGAATGATTTGGGTACGGGTTAATTAGTGAAACCCTCTAGCTGAGTGAGAGTCTTCTTTTCGCAAAAACCAATAAGATCGGCTTCCCAAAACTGAGATCTGAAAGAGAGGCGTTCTTTTTCTTTGTTCTTAGTTACGGAGGAAGAGGACGAAACATAGTTTTTTCTATTTTTTTTCTCTAAGCAAAATTTTAACTCTTTAAGAAATTCCTTAACCTGGAAAATAAAAATCATAATACGAATTGTGATTTGAAATTTTGGACTTGATCAGTGAGTCAAGCGATTGCGAGTCGTCATGGAAGGAGTAGGAGCTCGATTAGGTAGGTCCTCGACTCGTTACGGACCGGCAACGGTTTTCACCGGTCCGGTGAGGAAGTGGAAGAAGAAGTGGGTTCACATCTCTCCCTCCACCAAGAAAGACAACAACTCCTCCGCTTCCGCCGCAGCAGCCTCCGTCTCAAACGGTGGTTCGACTTCCGACGGCAGTAATGGATCGCATTTGTTGCTCTTCAAGTGGGCCCCATTGTCTCAGAGCGGTAATGGTAACGGCAACAACGGCAACGGGAATGAAGACGGTAAAAGTGAGAGTAATTCTCCGAGCGAAGACACTGTGGCGACGGCGGCAAGAGATCCTCCGCGGCGCAGATACAAATACGTGCCGGTTAGTTTGTGATTTCTTCGTTTTGTTGATTTTTTGGTTCAGTGTATTGTATTCTATCTTGTTGCATTGAATTGAGCTATGCGGTTTTTGCTAGGAGCTCGATTGCTTAGGTGATTGCTACAGTGATTAGGGTTTTAATCGTCATATTAAAGTTGAAAAGGGTCAGTTTTGAGCTCCCATGAAGGACTAATTGGACTAGCGTTCGTCTCTTTTTTGCAATTTTGAATGCTTTTGGATAAACCGAGGATGAGGGTCTTCAATGCTGCGATTTGAGAGCATGTCTTGAAATGTAAAAATTGTCTTAAAGTTTTGATTTTTAGCAAGAATGTTGATGATCTTAGGCTTAAGACATTGGAGGTACCAAGTGCAGTATACTTGAATTGTCTTGGAATAAAAATGTGGAATCTCAATATTGCATTTCATCCAACATATTCTTGATTGTTTTAGAGTCCGTGTGATCCATTTGAAGTTGAGTGTGATTAAATGGTGTAGATCGCAGTACTTGAGGAGCAGAAGAAAGAAGTTACAGAAATTGAGGAAGATGACAAGGTTGAAGAAGACGACAAGGTTGAGGAGGAGCAGAAGAAGGAAATTACGGAAATTGAGGAAGATTACAAGGTCGAGGAAGACGGCAAGATTGAAGAGGATGACAAGGTTGAAGAGGACGACAAGGTTGAAGAGGACGACAAGGTTGAAGAGGACAACAAGGTTGAAGAGGACGACAAGGTTGAAGAAGATGCAAGTGCAGCAGAGCCAAGCGAGAAGAAAGCAGAAGTTGAGGAAAAACCAGATATGAATGATGTGCCGATGGAAGAAGATAATCAGGTAAAACTTTTAACCTCACCTCTGCTCCATTCCTTTTAGCCTACCCAACCTAAGTCTTCGCCTTCTTGTGAATTTGCTTGTTTTTCTGTTGATAAGCCATTGTTGTCCACTGATGGATTCTGGAACCATTTGTGAAAGAGAGTAAATGATTTCTTTTGGTAGAGGCTTGTTAAAAAGATTGACTTACCATCATGGCTACTTAGAAACTTCTTGGAAGTCTTGCACTCTAGAATTTGTTCACTAGCCAGTTACTGTCAATGTGTTGAATTTGTCCCGACGCTGCAAATTTGAATACCCGTAAAGTCTATTTGAAGAAGTGATCTTTGGTTATTACACAAATTAGATATTAAACCTCTCATCTGTTTCTTAGCAGGAGGAAGAAAAAATAGTGCGACAAGATCTGAACGAAAGCACTATGGATTTAGGACTCAACTTAAATGCAAAGGATGCGGATGCCGATGCGGATGCAGATGCGGATGCCGATGCGGATGCTGATGCCAATTCGAAAGGGGGCAAGCCATTAGAAGAATGATAAGCTGGCGCCATTGCGTACCCCCCGCAACTCGGGTTTGGCTCCTCGTCCTCTACTTGCACTGGCGTCACGAACAAAGATAACATAGAAAGAAGAAAGCATTTGTTAGAGATGGACGCAGATCCTTGATCTGATCTGTACGTCCATAGCTTATTCCTTTTCTTCTTGATGACCAGACTCATTGATTGGGAACGAAGCATTCAATTCATAGAGAATTCTTGTCTTCTTCGTTTTTATCTGAATTTTAATTTGATTAAGCATTCAGAAGGTTTTGATTTCTCTTTCACCTCCTTGATCATTTGAGCAAATACCAAACCTTGGAAAATGATGTCTTCAGACTGATGTCTCAAATGCCAACATTATTCGTGATTTCCCGCAGCGTAGTTCTATGTTGTGGTGTGGAAATGAAGGCACAAGCTATTCAGATATCGATGCATAATATAGCTCATGTTCTTGCTTAATAGAAGAAAGAAACTACTAATCATTTTTTTTGCAGATCTTGATAAGCTTACAATATGACTTACAAACTGTCTCACAATGAAAACGACGTTGCTAACGAAACAAAGCAATTTTATTCTGATTTATCCCTAAACACGTTTTACTAAAGGTAGTCAACATAATATAGAATCCATGGCACTTAGACATAAACCCATCTTCATTATATGATTACATCAAATATGTATTGCTATTCTATAGCTATAGAGGATGAGCATATAATTTGGATACTTTAAGAGCTTTGGTCTTTTGAGTGTTACGTTTAGCTGTCTGCCCAAAAAGTCGTATTCTCAGCTTAAGAAATTCTTATCTGTTTTAATGAACAGGGTATCTCACTTATGACCTCCTATCAAATTGAGCAAATAACAATGAAAGCAGCATATGGATGGAGCTTACGACCTCCTTTATCAATTAAGCAAGTAACAAACATGAATGCTTAGAAAAACATTGGAAAATGACATCGTAAACCCGCCCCAGAAGATCTGGGGTTCAAAGAAAAATCAAATATCTTGGACTAGATTTTCAAACACAAGCAAGATGATCTTATTGGTCGGTCATCATTATGTCGCCACAGCAGGCTCTGCTTCAGATGCAAAATCGTTTCTGTAGACCAAAACATCAATTTTTCAAGAGTTAAAAGAAAGCACCATAAGATGAATGTTCATTAGTAGAAAGAATTGCTCATAATAGCAAACCAAAAAAAAAGAGATCAGTTCTTCTTCCACTAGCCCAAACTAAAAGGCATTTTGTTGCACACTTCATGTAATGTGAGAAGAAACCGGATCTTACTTTATTTTACGAGCAAGCTGGTATATGCCTGTCCCGGCCATAGCAACATTAACGCTAAAGAGGTTCCAGTTTTTCTGTAATCAAAACAAGTCAGGTATAAGGGAGAAGATTGTGATAAGAAGAGCAAGAAAAAGACTTTTGTCTTTCCCGTGACAGGCCTTACGAGGAGGAAGAGTGTATAAGCAAACTCACCGGAGTGATAACCATACTGTAACGAGACCAGATAACTCCAGTGCATGTAACAGCTAAGAGATATCAAAGAAGAAAACTGTAAGAGAATGAGAGGCATGACAAAGACCAACGAAAGCAATCAAATACAGTGGGAGAAAAGAAGAAACATTAACGATAGCTATATATATAAATACCAATCTGTTGAGGGTATGAAATTTTCTCAGTAGGTTTTGCAAAGTCTGCAATGTTAGCAATGCTGATACCCCATTTGAACGTTGGCGCCCAGAAATGAACTGACAAGAGGACAAAAAACGAGAGTTGTTCACATTCACAGTAATGATCCCAACCAGTTACAAACATTGATCAAACTACTCACAGTAACTAGTTTTGTTTGATTACAGTAAAGATCTGATTGGACCAAGAATCTATTCTGTTCTGAGAATTGGGTAAGAGAGAGTTAAAGCAAACTCGCTAGATTATCAATTTACATCACATACATAAAGGAAAGTGTGATCCTTTGTCTTATGTACTATCAAAGATTTTCTATTTTCCTAGATCATAGCAACATATCAATCCTAATCCTCAAATTTCAAAACCGTTGTAGAGACAAAGAGTTATATCATTTTCCAAAGCTAATCCGAAAGTCAAAATCCACCAATTTTTGTTTCTTAAGTAAAAAACAAATCAGGATTCACCACAACTGGAGCTAGGAAGAGAAAAGTTCCAAAAACAAGAAGAAAGCAATCCCAGATGTGTGGATTGCTCAATAACTCAAATTCGATCATCAAAAAGGAAAAGAGTATAATCAATCGATCTTTTGACTCACTGGTTTTAGGTCCAGCAGGGTGATTCCAGAGAGCTTGAAGCTTCGAAGTCGCCATTGATAATAATTTTACCCTTTTTCTCCTAACAAAACCCCACAAACCAATCAATCGTCGCCTTTCTTCTGTGTCTCTTCCGAGATTCTCTTTTTCTTCTTCTCTGGCTAAGAAAAAAACAACTTACCAAAGGGCTGCAGGGTCAACACGATGTCGTTTAGACACTGAGCGTGCACTGGAGGGTATTTTAGTCATTCAGCTTCGCCAAGACTTTTTAGAGACGAGAGAAATCTGGCATGCGAAAACAAATACACGGTCACACTATTGAGCAACTGCTTTCTTCTTGGTCTCTTCTTCTTGGAAACCCAAACGATCCATGGTTCCAAGCTTCATCTTGTGGGTTCACGGGTTGAGAGTAAAAATTTCACATCAAACCATACTTCAAGTCTCCCGAGCTAAGTAACGCTAGGTACGGACGGTGGCTCTTCCCTTCTGCTCGACCCAATCCGGTTACCTGAAACAGTACGATCTTCCTAGCTTCCTATTTCTTAGTTCGCTTTTTGATTTGTAAAGGTTACTAAGTAAAATGTTTACATTCACAATTTGATTTTTCTTAGGTCCTTCTCTTTCTTTTGCAGACGGTTCGGTGGTGCCTTCTTCGTTTGACGTCCCTGAGCTTCCTTTTAAAGTGATAATATTACTCCTCTCTTGATCTAGAATTGCTCATGACATGACTTGGCAATACTTTCTAAACTGGTTGCTCCAGTTTTGGGCTTGTATAAGTCTTATGATGTAATATCGGTTAATCAGAATTTGTTCAGTGGTTTTACAGTTTATAAAAGACAACATTCTTGCATTTGTATAAGTTCTGTTTTTTTTAGAATCACATCATCAAAGTATGTAACTTTTCTTGTGTTAGGGCTCTCCGATTGATGAAACAAGCGTTCTTGAAGCAGTTAAGAACGTGCACGCCATTATAGACCAGGACATTGCAGGAGGCACAAATCCAGAAAACGTGTTTATCTGTGGATTAAGCCAAAGAGGTGTTCTCTAGTTGCCTCTTTTCACGGATTTTCACTTGAATTGTGGGTCCTAATAAAATTTTCTGCAGGTGCTTTAACCTTGGCTAGTGTTCCTTAGTGGTTGCGTTCCATTCAGTTCTTCAGTCATTAGTCACTTTACCGAAGAAGCTAAACAGGTTTCATCAGTTGCATAGTTCTTATTAAGAGAAACATCGATTTTCCTGTTAGTTTCTGAGCCTCTCAAGATTTTGCATATGCAGACACCAACCTTGTGGTATCGTGTCATGGTACTGATGACGAGCTTGTGCTCGCTGGAAGAATTTGGTAATATTTTGACATTGAGGGTAATTTAGTCATTTAGTCATCATCTCCTTGCTTTTTTGTTAACCTTTCTCAAAAGTCGTTTAAGTGCTCGGAAAAAAAAAACCAGACTCCAAATTTTGAGAGATCTCCAAGTAAAATGGTGAAGGCTGAATCAATATTGACATGCGAACAAACAAATTGAGGAAACCGATCGTGCTTCTTGCGATCGCACTATTGAGTACTGTTCTCTTCTTCGTAATCTTCTTCCAAAACAAGCCTTACTCATCATCTCCCTCTTCTTCTTCTTCTTCTTCTTCTTCTTCTTCTTCTTCTTCTTCTTCTTCTTCTTCTTCTTCTTCTTCTTCTTCTTCTTCTTCTTCTTCTTCTTCTTCTTCTTCTTCTTCTTCACAGAACCCAGACTCCATGGCTCGAACATTTATCTTGTGGCTTCACGGGCTTGGAGATTCTGGACCTGCCAACGAACCCATCAAGACAATTTTCAAGTCTCCGGAGTTTAGGAACACAAAGTGGCTCTTCCCTTCTGCTCCACCAAATCCAGTCTCCTGCAATTGTACGATTGGTCTAAAGTTTCTAGATTTTTAAGTGGAGCTGTTTATGGGTGTTGTGAATATCATCATTCTATAGGTTTCATAGTGGGAATCTGATTTTTTCTTAACCTGATTTCGAGTTTCTAGGTCTCATCCTCATTCTGGAGATGTTTGTTATATGATATTACTGTATCTTGCATTTGGATTTAACATCGATTTGCCTCTGACGGGTAATTTTTGGAGGAGATGTTATACGCCAAAGAGATTGCTAAATGCAATACACAAAGTTGAACTAACGATATAAACTACACAGTAGTCCAATCAAGATCCCTCTGTGACTGAAGAATCTTTAGGTCCTGATTGTGTCTTCTCCTCTTGTGCAGATGGTATGGTGATGCCTTCTTGGTTTGACATCCGTGAGCTTCCTCTTACCGCGGTAACACTTCTATCTTCATCTAACACTCTCATGATAGGATGTCCCTCATGATACTGACTTGCAATAGTTTCTGAAATTTTGGTAGCTCTCCATCCCTTTTCTGCATGGTTTTTAGTTGGACAATCATCACTTTCTTAGTAGGTTTGGGCGTTAAAGAAAGACCGTTCTTGCATTGTTAGGTTTGTATTCAAGATATTTTGTGTCATCAAGTATGTAGCTTTTATGTGCCAGGGCTCTCCGAATGATGAAAGCAGCGTGCTTAAAGCAGTTAAGAACGTTCATGCCATTATAGATAAGGAGATTGCTGGAGGAATAAATCCAGAAAACGTGTATATCTGCGGATTTAGCCAAGGAGGTGATCTCCCTTTGCACGCATTAGTTACCCCTCTTTTCATGGATTCATTGTCTCTTGATAGTTTTGCACCGCGTCTCCTGACTTTAGTTTTCTTACAGGCGCATTAACCTTGGCTAGTGTTCTGCTTTACCCAAAAGCTCTTGGAGGAGGTGCAGTCTTTAGCGGATGGGTTCCATTCAATTCTTCAGTCATCAATCAGTTTGCCGAAGATGCTAAAAAGGTTTCTATCTGTTGCTTTTTCAGTTTCTTGTAAAAAATGTCGATTTTTGTCGCCACTGTTCTTGGAGTTTCTGAGCCTCTCCAGATTTTTTTATATGCAGACACCAATCTTGTGGTCTCATGGCATTGATGACAAGACTGTACTATTCGAAGCGGGTCAAGCAGCTCTTCCTTTTCTTCAACAAGCTGGTCTGACTTGTGAATTCAAGGTACAGTAATAATAATCAATTCAAAATCAAATCAAACACTTATATTTTTATCATATAACAGAGCAATCAAATCTAAGATATTAGAATCCCTTGTTCGAAGTTGCTTCCCCGTGATTATTTTCTCTTTTTCATCTTATAAAACCAATCGTTTATCTACAGGCTTATCCAGATCTTGGACACTCAATCAGTAATAAGGAGCTTCAGTATCTGGAGTCATGGATCAAACAACGGATGCAGAGTTCTTCTTCTTCTTCTTCTTAAAAGCTTTTGAGAGTTTGTTTGTCCAACTACTTCAATTATCTATTTTGCTTTGCTTCCATTTCAAATGGATCATTAGAAGGTTGTGTAAGTTAGATTTGAACACACGGAATTGATGTCTTAATAACTTCAGTTATCAACATAATCTATATGACAGTTTCTACAACAGCAAGAACAACCATTCGTCCATGTTTTGCTGCCATTCTGGTCTCCAAATTGTAATTCGATCTAACAATACTGAGAGAGGATAGAGAATTTGAGGAGATAGAGAGAAAATGAGTGACAAAGAAGACAAAAACAGAACAATATGTATTCAATTCTCACATTCTCACGTGATGAAAGTTTAGAGCAAAAAAAATTGAAATCCAAACAACCTAAAGAGGAACAATGTAATACAGAAATCCACATTATACAGTCGCGTGTAATAATATATGAAAGCCTTGGAACGTTCATGACTCGTGATATGACACGTTCAGTACAATGACCACACAATTTCACATGTACCAGTCATTCCAACAAACGCGTTGTATTACACTATCTTTCTCCCCAAATGAGTCAATACGTAGATATGCTTGGACCATTTATGAGTTACAGTTTCTTCTAGAACCCATAACACAAGTTCTTTTGGATCCCAAAATAGAGAATAAGAATTGCTGAATATGTGCAGGAGAATGATAACGTCTTCAATGATGCTTGAGTTACGTGATTTGTAATCATAATCCTCAATTGATGATGATTGATACGGTATTATACCAAGTAAACTTGTGAAGGCAGAAGCGATAGGAATTGACATGTTAACATGTTTTACGTTATATGATCAACATGAAAAGAAGAGTGATTTAACTCTTCAGTTCAAAGTCTGGTTGTAAAACCAGTTTTGGTTTAGTTGGTCTAGTTTGGTTTTGGTTATTGTGATTTGTATTGATTTGAGAAGTCTATGCCAATACTTGAACACAATATACTGTTTTTTTTTGTAATATCAACACCATGAAAAGTGACTATCTCCAATTATTTATATGTTATAATTTTAAAATTAACTAAAAACTAAAAAAAAGGAAATACAAATCTGCTTTTTTGTCGTGAAACAAAAAAAATACTAATCTTTAGTATTTGCTAACGTTCGTTCAAATTAATTATTGATATACCATTTATGTCGGGTAAATAGCCATCATATAATATTTTCTAAATTTTGCGAAAACGATGTTTTTGTTTTTGTTTTTTTTTTGTCACCCAAAATATTTTGAGTTATATCATAAAACTAAATCAAATGTAACTCATGTCATTAATCAAAATCCAAAACTGTATAAGTACAATTTTGAATAATCCAGGTAATATCCGAGTCACGATTGCTTTCATGGTAAGAAGTTTTACAGTGGAAAATAATGTTTTTGTAAGTAGAAATGATTTAACGTAAAGAAAAAAAAAGAGACAAAAGTTCATATCATTGTTTTAACAGTAAAGTCTTACTAACTAAAAAAAAGACTTTAATAATAAAGTTTATAGCATATGTCGATATCTAAGTTTGAAATCTTATAACTAGTGAACCATTATTAGATCCGACAGAAAACAAAAAATAAAATCCAAATGAGTTGCATGGTCTGTTGAAATTACAGGGGTATTTTCGTCTACACCCATAATTTCCCATTTGCGCCCATATTATCTCTTTGGATTCTACCATCTCCACCCACCGACTACATATGATTTCCCATAATTACCCCTCAACTAGTTCAAATATTACAGAATCCTGACACTAGCGTGACAGCTAGAAAAGAATCCACCAAACCCAAAAATATATATATAGAGTACATATTTTCTTTAATATCTTTAAAAACATGTGTGACTGTTTTTCTAAAAATTTGAATCTCACTATTGTTAATCAAAATGTTGAATAGGTTTAGCAAGCCCCCTAAACCTAGATTATCATCAAACAAACCCAACTAGTAATCATTAGGTAAATGTTTAAAAGCATTATCCAAGATTTCAAGTACTACTTGATGAGTTTTATTAATAGTGGAAGGAAAATAATCATCAATTAAGCCAATGTATTATCTTAGGCTTTGAATAGTAATAAGTGGTTGAGATGATCTAGCCGCTGAAATTTGATACAATATTTGAATCTACTAACTATATATTATACTGTTTCAATTATTGCAAATCATTTGGAATTTAAAATGCAAAGTTTATAAGCTAGAGAAAAGTAACAATGAGAAGATAAACATATTTTAAAAATCTTTACGTGCATGAACTTATAGAAACGCTGGCATTGGGCCGTTGGATATGGTCCTACCTTAAGAGAGGTCTATTATTTGTTAATACCAATCGAATCTATCAATTCTTGTGACTCCAACAACAAAACTCTAATAATCTTCTTTTACAACAAAATTAATAAAATAATAATACCAACAAAAATTTCGATTTTTTTAATATGAATTTGATGTTCAAGCTTGTATTGTATAACAAGGGTCAAAAGGTTACACTTTTCTCGTGCCAATTTTCGAGGCAAAGATATTATACAATGATGTTTTTTTTTATTGTAATGTATACAAAGACCATAGTCCAAAATAGTTCTCAAGATCTCAAATTAACTCTTAAATTTTAATTTAGGGAGGTTTAATGTAGTGAAACAAGTATAAGGGGTAATTTGGCAAATTTGAGAAGATGGAAAAAGTGTAAATAAAAAAAAGCGCCAACGATTGTAGGGATTACTGTTACAAACGAACCAATCAAAAACAAAACCTCTCTAACTAAAAAAGTTGGCTACTTCAAAGATTACGCAATCGCCCAGTTTTAGGACAACGTAGTGGTAAATTCGTAATATTGTATTTCCTGAAAGACCCATTTTCGTCATTTTGCCTTCTTCGTCCTTCTTCTTTCTCTCCACCTTCACTGCCACTCACACCTATACGCGCGACTACTCTCTCTTCTTCTCTCTCTTCTGAAGCACTCAAAAGAGTAAAGTTCTCTGTTTTCTCTCTCTCTAGCCAAATGGCGGGTCGGATCCAATCACACCAGCTTCCTAATGGACTCTACGTTTCGGGAAAGCTCGAGCAGCCTAAAGAGCGACCACCGACAATGGCGGCTCGTGCTATGCCTTACACAGGAGGCGACATCAAGAAATCCGGCGAGCTCGGAAGGATGTTCGACATATCCGTCGTCGATCCCGCCTCTTTTCAAGGACCGCCGCCGCTCATCGTCGGTGGTAATAGCAGCGGCGGGAATTCGAGACAGCAGGCGCCGCCACGTGTCTCCGGTTCTTCTTCGAATCCTAACAGCGGATCCGTTCGATCCGGACCCAACTCCGGTTCCGTTAAGAAATCTTCAGGTCCACTCTCTCAGCTTCAGCCGACCGGTTTAATAACCTCCGGTTCGCTCGGTTCGTCGGGTCCGATTGGGTCCGGGTCTAGGAGGTCGGGTCAAATGGATCACCAAGTGAGTAACTTAGGGTCGAGCAAGCCGAAATACGGGTCGTCGGTGACGAGTCTGAATACCGACCCGGTTCGGGTCAGGTTTAAAGTACCTAAGGCGGTTGTTTGGGCGGTGCTGATTGTGGCGGCGATGGGATTGCTTGTGGGAGCGTTTCTAACTGTGGCGGTGAAGAAGCCACTGGTGATTGCGGTGGTTTTGGCTGCGGTTATTCCCGCCGTCGTGGTTTTGGTTTGGAATTGCGTTTGGGGAAGAAAAGGATTGTTGAGTTTCATCAAGAAGTATCCAGATGCTGAGCTTAGAGGCGCCATTGATGGACAGTTCGTCAAGGTTACAGGGGTAAGTTTTCACCAAACGTCAAAGATCTCACATTGTTAATTCCAGTTTTAGTAAGTCACTTAATTGTTCTGATCAACTAAATTATTTTTTAATTGTTTCAATTTGGTGTTTTAGGATGTCATTATCGTTGTCGTTTCTTATGGATGTTATACTCTTAGATATGTTTAGTGTCAATCAACTTCATTAAATTTTTGTTTTTGCTCCATTATGTTTCTGGGTGCTTTATGATGATGTTGCTTTTGTCTGTGTGTGATAATTTAAATTATTAATCGCTCACTCACCAATCTAATTTTTGCTGCTTGTGTTTAGCATAGATGAGTAAAGCAACTTCATTTTGCTTCCATGTTTGATTATAAGAGTCTTTTAATGAAATTAGACCATTTATAATTCGACAATTGTAGTTACAGTCGTAAACAGCTAATTTTATGCTTGTTAGGCTTTTTGTTTCCTCTGAATCAACAATGTAAAATCTGGTAGTGTTATCAATGGTGTATTTCTTAACTGCATGAAATGTTAAAACTTTTGTTTTGTTTGCAGGTTGTAACATGTGGAAGTATTCCTCTGGAGTCTTCATATCAAAGAACACCAAGATGCGTCTATGTTTCCACGGAGTTGTATGAGTACAAAGGTCTTGGTGGAAAATCCGCAAATTCAAAACATCGATGCTTTTCATGGGGATCTAGACATGCAGAGGTTAGTTTCTTCTTCTATCTTGCGAAGGACCATACGATATTTGTGTCAGTGATTTGTTCAATTTTCCAGATCTTATATGGCAAGAAGAGATGGTTAAGTTTGATGATTGTTGTTGTGGCTATTCTTTTGCAGAAATACGTGTCGGATTTTTACATCTCAGATTTCCAATCTGGATTGAGGGCGCTAGTAAAAGCTGGATATGGATCAAAAGTTTCTCCTTTTGTCAAACCAGCGACAGTGGCTAATGTAACAACTCAGAACAAAGATTTATCTCCCAGCTTCCTAAAGTGGCTGTCGGATCGCAACCTCTCAGCTGATAATCATGTCATGCGTCTCAAAGAAGGGTATGCTACATTCCACACTCATCTTAGTTTTTCCTTACGAAGTATCTTAACCAAAAAAACTAAAAAGAAAAACTTTTATTTGACCTGAAAGTACCCAAAAGACGACCTTTTAAACCCTGATTTCAGTATAATTGGAAGTTTTTACTCTCAGACTGTTGTTGTAGGCGTTTACTTTGACTGGTACCGATGCATTTTCTTCCACATTTTAAAAGTCACAAGAATGGAAAAATATGTGATGAAACATGTCCTTTGGGTAGAAATCCATAAACTTTTGTCAACGTAAACGGCTTGAACAGCTCACATCAGTGGTTGATAAGTCTGAAGTTTCAGGGGATCAGAAGGTTGAATTAGTGACTAAAGTTAGTGAAAACCAAAAGTCACCGTCTTTAGTATTTTTGGCTGCTCTCATCTATCTATATATACACACAAGACAGTTTGCTGGCATCACATTTGCAATTAAAGGAGAACCCTTGTTGCTGAGTTAAATATATTTGATTGTGTGGCGATGATCAGATACATAAAAGAAGGAAGCACGGTGAGCGTGATGGGAATGGTGAGAAGACACGATAACGTTTTGATGATAGTTCCACCGGCAGAAGCAGTCTCCAGTGGCTGCCGGTGGTGGCGCTGCCTCCTCCCGACCTACGCAGATGGCCTAATCATAACCTGCGACGATAATCAAAACGCTGATGTCATTCCTGTCTGAATCCCAATATGTATGTAACGTTCTTTTGCCTGATATTCAATTATATAAATGCTCAAGAGTTAGGCTCACGAGACTGAAGAGAGGAATGAGAGCAGGGCCCAAATTGGTTTTAAAAGGAAACCAAATGGGCTTTGTGTTCTGCGATGATCCTGTTTGCTTTTTTTTTCTTTCTTTTTTTTCTTGTTAATTCTGTTCTTTTTGCCCCTTTCTTTGGGGTTTATGTTTGTTTGTGTACATAAAGCTCCAAATTGTAAATGCTATTTTCAGTTTAAATAATTATTATGTTCCATCTATTGTCGTCATAAGTGAAAAAGAGAGATTATATATTAGGGGTTTAAGGATTAGATAATCGTAACACCTTGGTTAATCCGAGAAGAGCTGTTTTAGTAACCCCATACATTGCCGTGGGTCCTTGCGGTTGAAAAGCAGCAATGGAGGTTATAAAGATTACCGAAGAACCTTTCTCTAAGTGAGGAGCCATATCCTGGTTTTGGTCAGAAATAACCATCAAAATGCATAGTCAAGTTGCTTTCAGAACAGGAAATACCAGACAAAACATTCTCTTCTTGTTCAAAGCTCGATTAAAACCACAGACAAAACTAAAAACGAACCTAAAGGTTTCCTCTTCATTGAACCATCTATAGCAAAATGCTCGATACTAAGTTTTGCATTCTTGAATGTGCTACAAGGATTAGCGTTACCTGCAGGAGAAGGATAGATGATTTGACATTGATTTCCCACATCTTGTCAAGAGCAGATTCTTTGGTGGATAAGATTGGATCTGTAGATGGATTCACAGCTGCATTACAGACAACAATATCTATCTTCCCATATCTCTGAAACACACATCCAAAGAAGCTACAAGATTAAACACAATGAAAGATAAAAGCTGAGGGAATACAGAGACTCAGAGAGAGAAGGCATCAAATCACATCTTACTTGAATTGTCTTCTCGACAAGATTCCGACGATGTTGAGCATTTGAGACATGACAAACGATTCCAAATGCATCAATCTCCTGAGCTTTGAGCTTCTCTACTGCCTCATCCACATTTATCTACAAATGCAAGCAGCATTGCTTAGCTTTAATTGAAAAAAAAAATCACAACTTGCTTAGCTGATTAAAATCAGAGCTTCTATACTTGGATTCACGAGTGCAAGCAAACAAAAAAAAAACTCCAACAATCAGATTAGTCAAAACCCTAGAGGAAAAAGAAGAAATTTTCAATGAATCAGAGATTTGGAGGAGGACCTGTTTGCGAGAAGAGACGACGACAGAAGCGCCTTCAAGACCAAGCCGCTCGACGATACCAAAGCCGATCCCTTGCGTCGATGCCGTCACGATCGCGACTTTACCGTGGAGCCTTTTTGACAGCTTCTTCTCCATTTGATTCGATTTTGATTCGATTTTGATTCCTTATACGTCTCGATCTCTTCACTCGCTCATTACAAATTTTGTTTTGTATTCTTTAATATACATACGAGAATACAAGTCTACGACTCTTCAGTGTGTGAATGCAAAAATGGCCGCTGTTTTAGTAAAGAGTGTTACGACTCTTCGAGCTTATCATCACAATTTTAGTTTGTTTTTTTGTCAACACGATTGATTGAGATTAGAAAAATGACTTCATGAAATCTTATTATAGCTACCTTCTTTTTAATCCTTATTTTTGGAAATTCAGCTTCCAAAGATTCTTCATTATTGCTTTTTTTAATTCTATGATGACATATTTGTTTGTCTATTGTCTGTAAAGAACAAAATGCGATATTTTATTCATCATTCTACACTACTAATTACTAAAAATACATAGAGTTCGATGCATATATCTAGGAAGATTTTTCGACGAAAAAAAAAATATATCTAGGAAGATTCGATCAAACAACACTCTCAATGTGTGAATACAATGAAATTTGGTCATTATTAGTTGTTAGTCATTATTTATTGAACAAAATTATATGATTTTTTCTTGAATGCTTATTATAAAGCTCATATTTTTGAGATTTTTTTCTTAACATTTCTCGAGTTTGAAAAATTCCTTTTTTCTATTCTATGACAAATATCATTTTTTTTTTACAATTGTGATCTCAAAAAACACAAAATTTAAAGTATTTTAAATGGAGAGCATTCGACATCAAAACATATTGCGGTTTTTTATTCATTATTCTACACTACAAAGCATACATATTAGTAACTTTAAGTTCGATGTGTATCTTTAGTTAAACTCAAAACAGATCAGATATCTACATTTAATAAATACATATATTTTACAATGACGTACATGTTTGTATCTATAGATGAAAACAAAAATAGTTGTAATACCTCCTTATTTGTAATTAAACAAAACAGAAGGAAGGAGGGACATATCATCATATCATCGCCACCGTGAAAAATCTCTACCGTTCTTCGTCATATCTTTAGAGAGAAACATCACGCCAAAAAACGATTCAATCCTATATTTATAATGTATTTATCAAACACCTTATTCACGGTATGTTCACTGTCAAGAAACCAGAGACAAGAAAAGAGTTACAAATTGCCAATAGAAGATTCTGTTTAAAACAAGAGAAACCGGTTTTTAAGCCAATATACCGATTGTTTTATTGAGCAACCATAGAAGAAGAGCAAGTTCAATTCCGAAAATCGTATGCAACCATGATCTATCCACAAGGAATCCATATACAGTGATCCCTGCTTTATTGTTCTCTAGATAGGTTACTGCAAAAAGAACAAATAAGAACGCGATAAGTATCAGTTTAGTGATCTAAAGTTCCGCAATTCATCCATGGAAATAAACTTTTTCTTACCTAGAGCTTGACGTTTTTGATAAGAAATTGTGTTGGCGTACATCGGATGTATCTTGGTATTGACGATATCATCGTCTCCTTCTCCTTCCTCATCAGATGTATCCATCGCATTGCAAAATGGGGAAATTTGGGACTCAATCATTGAAGCTGTAGGTGTTTCGCCATCAAGGTTATCGAACGAGTCTACAGTGGCGCAAACGTTCCATTTAGCCGCAAGGCTTGTTACAGATTGAGCTTTGTGAGTTATCTTCGTTGCACTTCTCAAACATATGAACACTCCTGTAACCAAACTCAGCGAACATAACTGTAAAAACAGAGACAAAAAAGACATTGATTAGTAATCTATCAAAATAAAGCATCTGGTAATGTTCTGAATCAAATCAAACCGGAGAAGAAAGTGAAAGAACTCGTACCGCAAGCTCGCCAACTTCATAGATATTGACTGCAACACTAGCTCTCGTAGTGGTAAGCAAGGCCATGAACTGAGTAGCAGTAACAAGAATCAAGGACAGAAGAATGAATCTCCTGAACCGATGGCTTACAATCCTCAAATTACGACGGATCTTTTGATGCTCGCAGAGAGCTGCGCCAACGTCAGTGATCTCAGAGGCGAAGCAGCGTGCAAAGTCATTGAGCCGGAGAGTCTGAAGATGACATGTGATTTGGTAGAGGATGCAGACGGTGATGAAGATGGCGTTACGGTAAAGCCAAGAAGAGAGCTGGAGAATGCATGTGACGACGTTGCTTAGAACAGGATTGATGACGTAAGGAACCTGGTTGGAGCCAGAGATGTACCACCAGATTCTGTAGACGGCTTCGAGTGTTAATGATGGGAGGACGAAGATCATTAGGCGTTTCATTGATCGCTGTATCAAGGAGAAACAGAGGAAGGAATATTTAACTAAAGTAAATACGCATTAAAAACAACATCCGACCTTAGCTCAGTTGGTAGAGCGGAAGACTGTAGTCTGTGACAGCAAATCTTTAGGTCGCTGGTTCGATTCCGGCAGGTCGGAATAAATGTTTTTCTTTTACCAATTTTTTTTTTAAATGTACCAAAAAGGAAAAGCAGAAAATGAAGCGTCACGCTTCAACACAAAAAAAAGAAACAAATGAAAATTGTCGGCCAGAAATAAAGAATTGTTCTATGATTACAAGATAATAATAAACAATAAAGATTGTTTACTGTTCAGTGACTTTTATTCAGATATTTTATCATCTTCAATAATTTCAAGCTCATTGAAAGAAAACTATCAAATGATTCATAATTTCGAATGATTTATCCAGAATTAAATCAACGTAAGGGATTCATAGAAAATGAAAGGTTAAACAGAAATTAGTGATAGTTTAAAATGTTAAATATTTTAAGTATAGTAAATGATTATTCTTGCGTTAACTATAATCTGCAATTAAAAAATGAGACTTGAAATTAATAACTACTATATGCCAATTTCGTCGCTTCCATCACCATCATAAATCGTCTGGTAAAAGCTTCTGGGTTTTTTTTTGAGAATTTTCAGGTTTTGCAACATCTTCTCTAATTTCAATTTTAAGAACGATTTTTTATCTGTTTAGAGATAAGTAAGCAAAAAGATAAAATTAGCGGAGGCTCTAACCTGAATTTCGGCTTCGTATTCGATCCTGACCTTGTCGCTAACATCCCAGAGCTTATCGAGGAACAGAAACCGTCGCATCCCGAACTTCCTAGACCAAAGCGAGAGGCTGACGAACGAGATTCCGGCGAAAATCGACAGAGAAAGCTGTACCACAGCGTCGTATGGACGTTGGTGATGGAAATCGCATTCGGAGCAGACGAGCAAGAAGTGGGAGATCATGGGAACGATGAAGACGAGGAGGAAGAAGACGGACCACGAGAGAAGAGCCGTGCCGCGATTCGACTGGTCGAACCAGAGAACGATGCTCATAAAGGTGAATCGCGACGCCGGAAACTCCGCCGGTTTGTTGATCGCGCTTGGTCGGGTCTCCGGGGAGATTAGATGTTCCCGAGATCCTTGCTGCTCCGACGCCTCCTCCATAAAGGGTAATTTCGGAATTTAAAATTTTTTTGAGAGATTTCGCGGATTTTTTGGGTGAAATCAAAGTAAGAGGAAAAAGAAAAATAAAAGTCGCGTCGATTTCTGACTGGTTTTGTAAGCCATCACCTGTGGTCTGTTTAAATACTAAAGTTCGCCAAATTTATCTGTTTGATTTTAAAACACACATGTAGGGATTATATTATATGCTTTTTTATTTTATTAATTTTCAGATATTATGTGGTTTTGTTTTTTTGGCTGATAGTTGTTGGAAAGGGTGATTTTTAACTTCTGTTTAATATCTAAAATAATAATTGAAAAGGGTTTAGTGGAGTTAATGATATGATTTATTGGGTGTTTACTGGTTAGGAATTTGACTCTCTCTATATGACATTAGATGCTGAGTAGTTTCCAGCTGAATTGGTTAAAAAAAATCAAATTAACAGAAAAACAGATGGTACATTAGTTCCAATTCATTATTAATATTTCTATTTAGTTTATTAATATGCCAGTTTTTGATAAATAAAAAAAAATTAGCTGAACTAGCCTAAAAAAGTAATTGTCCAGCTAAAAACAAAAGTCCCTTGCCCCAAATTTTTTTTATATTGGCTTTTTCATTACAATTCCTACGAATACAAAAATAGTATTTAGTGATTATATAAAAGCTTTTTTCCACGTTCGTTATTATTATTATTATATATATATATATATTTTAAAGTTACAAAACACGGGATTAAATATCAGTTTCTACTTTCTAGTCATTCAGATACAGTAGTTCGAAATGTTAGTTACTTTCACGGGCTAGAAAATCAGTTTTTAGTTATGACGTGTCCCAATATTTGGGCCTCAGCCCATAAGTTATTCTATACCCGGAACATAACCCGGGTCGGATCATTTGACTTAATCGGATCCTTTTTGGTAGGAAAATTTCTCCGGCCGTGATTTATTGGACGCGTCGATGTCGATGGGCATGAGAAGTAGTGGAGAACCCAGAATATCCGCCCGCCTCGGGAACCCATATTCTTCGCCTAAAAACCCCAAAATTTCTCCATTTCTACGTAAAAATCCAACCTTTATTTTTTTTTCCTGTGAATTTTCTGCTCTCTGATTTTCCGTTGGAATATTGGGTTCCTTGACGGAGATGGCTACGGTGGCGATATCAGGCATCTCCTCCCGGCCTTTGGTTGCTCTTCGACGCACCAGAGCCACTGTTTCGTATGGTTCTTCTCTCCGATTGCTTCGTCATCGTCCTCTCTCTTCTCCTCGCCTGCTCTTAAGGTATATACCCAGCTACTCCTAAATCCATTTGAGCCTTGGATGATGGAAAAAAACAAACAGCTAATATTTAGTTGATTCACTTGATGTTGAAAAGGGTTCAGTGGGTCGATTTCTTTAGTCCGGTTCTAGCTTCTTACTTAGTGCTGTCATTTGAACATTTCAGGAACATTCATCGTGTCCAAGCAACGATTTTGCAAGACGATGAAGAGAAAGTTGTGGTGGAGGAATCTTTTAAAGCCGAGAGTTTTCCTGGTGAGAAACCACTTGAGGAGCCAAATATGAGTTGTTCAACTAGTGCTACGGAGGCTTGGATCATCAAGCTTGAGCAAGGAGTGAATGTCTTCCTTACAGTAAGGGTTTATGGCCCTTGATAGAAATTTCGAACTGTTGTGTCTTCAGATACCGACAGTGATCCTGTGCGTTTAACTAATTGTTGCCTTGTTTCATTTTCCATCAGGACTCGGTGATTAAGATACTTGACACATTGTACCATGATCGAACCTATGCAAGGTTCTTTGTTCTTGAAACAATTGCTAGAGTGCCTTATTTTGGTAAGTGCATCTGTTTGTAGTTTCAGTTCCTTATAGTTCTTGCAAGAAGCGTACACAATAGTATTAGTCATTAGGTTTGTATACTTCATAAGACACAGTAAGATTGTGAAAGTCACCTAAATTGTGTTAAGAAGAACAAGGTCGGAACAGTGTTTGGAGGCATGTATATGTCCTCTTCCTTATCTCAGAAGCATAATTCATCTCCAACCTCCTAGGCGACCCAATCATAATCCTCTTGTATAATATTGGATTTGTGGAGAATCGCATGTCCTTTTCTTGTTTATCAATAGTTATCGATTTGAATGCCAAAGGGGAATTGTTATACGCTATAACATAACATTAGTTTATTTATGCTCCTTGCAGCCTTTATGTCAGTGCTACACATGTATGAGACCTTTGGTTGGTGGAGGAGAGCAGATTATTTGAAAGTACATTTTGCGGAGAGCTGGAATGAGATGCACCACTTGCTCATAATGGAAGTAAGAACCCACAATTTTCCCTTCTCTATGCGTTCCCTTACTCTTAGCTCGCGTAGTTGGTAAAGTAAAATGAATAGTTGGTAAAAGTAAAACGCATGTTTCTAATCACAGGAATTGGGTGGAAATTCATGGTGGTTTGATCGTTTTCTGGCCAAGAACATAGCAACCTTTTATTACTTCATGACGGTGTTCTTGTATATAATAAGCCCTAGAATGGCATGTAAGTTTCCTTTTCGCTTTTAAACCATCATCATGCGGTGATCTTCGCAGAAGAAGTTGATTCAACAGAGAAAAAATGGCATCTGGTCAACATGATTTCATCAATTGTTTGGTACCGATGCAGATCACTTTTCGGAATGTGTGGAGAGTCATGCATTTGAGACTTATGATAAATTTCTCAAGGCCAGTGGAGGTTGGTTTAACATTTTCAATACTGATTTAATTCATCTTTCTCCAATATTTTCTGTCTTCTTTGCATTAGTGAGTTTAAAATCACACAAAATTCTTCAATGATTTTTTACATTCTGGATTGTTTTGCATCTTTCTTTTCCTGAACAGAGGAGTTGAAGAATTCGCCTGCACCCGATATCGCAGTAAAATACTACACTGGAAGCGACTTGTACTTATTTGGTAAGTTTATCCTTCTGGGTTTTATCTTTGTCCTCGAGCTCTCAAATTTTCTTCCATTGACTAGTAGGAGTCTCTCTAACTGGCTCTGTTTCACCTGCAGATGAATTCCAAACATCCAGAGCTCCCAATACCCGAAGGCCAAAAATAGGTACCAAATAACTTCATTGCCATTGAGTTCTATCAATCTCTTAATCTTTCGAACCACAAATTGCTAAAAAGGTTTATGATTTATCCATGGTTGGTGAGACTGCATATTTATAAAGGACTGAACTTTGGTCTTATAGACGATTGGATGAAACAGTAATCTCAGTTTATGATTAACTTTGGTGTTTGATTTCAGGATCTCTAACGTTGTTTGTTGTTTGTGTTGATTATGTTGGTCAGATAATTTATACGATGTGTTTGTGAACATAAGAGACGATGAAGCAGAACATTGCAAGACAATGAGAGCTTGTCAAACTCTGGGAAGTCTCCGTTCTCCACACTCTATGTTAGAAGACGACGACTGTAATGAAGAATCAGGCTGTGTTGTTCCTGAGGCTCATTGCGAAGGCATTGTAGACTGCATCAAGAAATCCATTACTAACTAAATCAGGAAGGAAAAAAAGAAAAGATTAACTGTATCAGCTTATAAAGAATAGATATATCCGATATACTTGGTAATAAAAGAAAAGTGTGAGATTCACATCGTTATGTATGTGGAAGAGATATATGATGTGATGTGAAAATTACTTTATTCAACTATTTAATAGGTAAAGACCATTTTTAAATGCACATTAGCCATTGTGGTTGTATTTTGCAAGTTTCAATACCTTGAACAATGTGATTACTTTTGGGAAGATGATCGTAAATGCTAAGTACAAAATCATTGAATGTATCATTCTATCAAAAAGGTCGTATTGGTATTAGACTATTAGAATCTCTCTCCTTCCTTTATTGGGTTTTGTTGGGGAAAGTGTGGAGAGAAGACGACGCCGTATTTGGGGACATCTCACGTGGGAAAAGCTTTGATTCATGCGCCCCTCTTTAAATTGTGACTCCTCTTTCTTTCTTTTTTGATCTTTTTCTTTTTCAAGTTTTCAAATTAATTTTCCGCCCGGTTTATTAAAGAAAAAGTATTTTCCCGCCAGAAATTATACCACGTGATTGGTTTAAATCATGGTCCGGTTATATAGAACAGTATTGATATTTCATCAGTCTCGTAAATCTGATGTTACTAAATTTGAAATCATCCGCTTTTATTTTCAGATAAGTATCTTTATTCGATTGATGATTTATTTGATCTTTAATAAGGTTTGAAATCCGATGGAGGACTTTTTTAATGGTAATATTAATTGTAATCCTTTTTTTTGGTCAAGGGTAATAGAAATTGTAATTATTCTTCGATTTTGTTCCTATTCGAGACTCTTAAGACTTTTTCGTTATTAATTAATAAAACAAGTCGTACAGTTACAGAAACAGCATTAACTTTTTCGTCAATTAATATTCCTTTCAAGTTCTCAGTATGTATTTTGTTTGTTTCTATCCGAAATTTAGAAGAATTAACATTATAGTTGCACCCTTTGCGTACGGCTTTGTCTGGTGATCCCACACAATTATCGATCGAATAGTCTTTTTTGACTAATATTTTCTTGGTATAAATAATATAGCAACAATGTTTTAAACTGATTAAAAAAACAAATAGAATGTTCAGAAAAGTACACATAGGTTTGTGAATATTAAAAAAACTCAAGTTTATTCTAGTTTAAATTCGATAATATTTGATTTTCCTAACACTATTCTGGAGATTTTTTTTTATAATTTTATTTTGATTCCCTAATACTGGACCAACCGTATAGAATCGAATTATAACCGTTAAAATTATTAAAAATGTTTAAATAATATATTCGGAAACAACTTTAATCAAAAAAAAGGAGAGATTATAATTCGTATAAAGAACTGTGAAAGGAAAAAGAAGCTCTGAAAACCTCTGAGATGCCTTTATAATCATCACACTCACCGCGAGAGCCAAAGATCTAAACAATCTCTCTCTCTCTCTCACTGGGCTCTCTCATGGCGGAGCCGATCCATCTATTTTACTGGTGATTCTGTTTCACTATTCAGAGATTATTTTTGAAGAGTTTTTTTAGAACTGAGTCGATAATGAGTGAGCACGATCTCGGAACGAGTCAGAGGATGACGACGGAGACACACCGCACGACGACGTTTCTTGATCTGCTCCGACGCCAGATGAGCGGTGCCGATCGCACTAGGAGGAAGCGGACTCTAAAAGAACGGTTGAGATTCAAATGCATCGGATGCTGTGGGCCCACCTGGGGTCTCCGTCTAACCAACAATGCTGCTACTACTCTTCACAGTCCTCCAAGCTCAAGAGAAGACGAAATCGAAGAACAAAGCGAAACCCAATTCGTTACCGGGTCGGGTTCGGGTATGAATCTCGCGACGGCGTTAGAGGCGGAGAGATATAACCGGGGAGATTCGACTGAGGGGGCGGTTGACATGACGCCGACGAGAGTGTCGCTGATGAGATTGCTGGATGAGACGGCGGAGAGAGTCGTTGATGACGGAAGAGAGACGGAGACATCAACGGCGTCGATAGGGACGACGTTAACGGGTAATGATTCGGTGTGCTGTGTGTGTATGGGGAGAAAGAAAGGCGCGGCGTTTATCCCATGTGGACACACTTTTTGCAGAGTTTGCTCCAGAGAGCTCTGGCTCAACAGAGGGTCGTGTCCTCTTTGCAACCGTCCGATCATCGAGATCCTAGACATTTTTTGAAATGAATCGGACGGCTAAAAGTTCTCGATCGACGTGATTACAGTGTGAGGATAAGGCGTACACACAAACGTTTTACTACGGTTTTTGGTACTTTTGTACGTTTCTTTTTGTTATGGAAGATTATGTAAATGCAAAAAAAAAGATACAAGAGATTTCTGTTTACAAGGCCCATTAAATCAATTATAAGCCCAATGAACCTATAATTTATACATGTCCGTCCTCTCAATCGCGTTTCTCAAAACGCCAAAAAATGTTGGTAAGATATTTATTGCATGGTAGCAGATCCTGACCGTTCAAAGACCAAAGTCGTTGGTAAAATGGGCGATGATAAGAAAACAGCTAGAAAGCTAGTACACTTTCATGCCATTTATTTTGTCGAGAACTAAATATAATAAAACAAATCAACTTTCCTACACAACATTGTGTGTCTATCCCTAAATATACATTAGGTTTTTTCTAAAGACATATGCTATGTTCGTTTGGGAATTGCTACCAATAGCAACCAGCAATCATGATTAGATATCGCTATTAGTTATTCGTTTCATTATAACGCGATCGATCGTTGCAACATAGCGCTGGATTGTTGATTTTCTTATCAAGCGAAGCGATTAGTCGCAGAATTATAATAATTATTCGTTTTATTATTGTTAGCGACTAATTATTTTTGTATTTTATGTGAAAAATATACTTTATAAATAAAAATTTATTTATATTTATTTAAAACAAATAATATTTTTATAAAATAAAATAAATTTTTAATTTGAACAAAAAAAGTAATAAACCAAAATAAAATAAATATTTAATAAGATAATTGATAT
Organism: Schrenkiella parvula; assembly: GCA_000218505.1. Classification (NCBI taxonomy): domain Eukaryota; kingdom Viridiplantae; phylum Streptophyta; class Magnoliopsida; order Brassicales; family Brassicaceae; genus Schrenkiella; species Schrenkiella parvula. The sequence goes on along the minus strand of CM001193.1, from coordinate 10,353,442 downwards.
CATGTACTTATTTCACTTGTGATATGATCACATATATTTTCCATGGCTTTATCATCGGTCGGTTCATACGGAATATGTTTACCATGATCATAATCAGTGTCACTACTGTCAGCTTATGTTTTTTCATCTTCATCACCATGATATTCTTCTCTTCTTTGCCAATGTACAAAATCATTATTTTTTCGATGTGAATCTCGTACAAAATTGCATAGTGTCATTGTTGCCCTTACAAGCTTTATCCATTTAGCCAAACCATACTTTGGATGTTTACGGTCTAGAATTCTTTATTTTGCTTTACAAACTCAAAATGTTCGCTTAATTACTGATTGCAAACTTGAATATCTCTGCTTAAAGAACTTTTGTGTATTTGTTGATCGTCCTCCTTTGTTGAGTATGTTTTTGTCATTTTATATATGTTTTTTTATCTCATAATTTTTTGTCACAACGATAAAAAATCAGCGACTAAAATTTTTAAATCATAAAACAAGTGATTAATCGCTATAATATGTCGCAGAATACTGCAATAATCAACCGAACAACATTCAATTGTTGTTGCTGGTCACTGTCGTTAATACTACCAAGCGAACAGGACCACAGCTGAATGTTTGATTTTTTTTTTACTATTTTTCTATGTACATGTGCATATTGGAATAATGTATTCTGTTAGTTGGCTACATTAGTATGAACGTCAAAAATTATTTATTTAAAATTTTCCTTACTTTTCAGTGTACACACTCAAAATATATTTTGTTTTACACGTTTCGTACTCTATTTTTTTCTGAACTGATTATATTAGGATAAAGACTTTTACATTACAACAATACACAGATAAATCAAACTACAGAGAAAGGAGAACATTACAAATATATGTTTGTTCTCACCAATTCAAAAAATGTTATGCAGCCAAAGAAAAATAGCTAAAAAGCTATATATGATTGTCGACGATCCTTCCTTCGTTGTAACATTACAGACAATACAGTTAGTTCCCAAGTTTAATGCCCTGAATTTAGTAAAACACATAACAATTTGATGGTATATACATAATATGTAAGATATTCAGTTTGTAGATTAAGTCACGTCGTATATACAGATTTTGATTATTTTCTGTGTGTAAAATTGTATAACTAAAGAAGTATGGACAGAATAATAAATTTCAAAATCCCTCACTAATCATTTCCTTTGGAAAAATTTGAATAGAATTTTGGATTTCTTGCCATAAACAAGAACAAAAAGGTCCAAAACAACAAGAACATAATTTTGGATTTCGACGCTTAAAATGTCGATTCTCGTCCTTTGATTTTACCCCTTCACGTGGCAACATCGTAGTCGATTGTACTTGATCTGTATGCAAAAGTCGATACTACCCTTCGGGTTTGGTTTGAACCTTTTGACATTTCAGTGGTAATGGCTATAAAATAGTGTGGATCTTTTCTTGTTCAGTAGCTTCGAATTTCGTTCGAAGAGAAAAAAACAATGGCGACGGTTCAATTGCTCAGCCAATTTCCCTGCAAAACCCGAGTCTCGAGCTCATCAAACTCAAAATGCCTCTCAAAGCCTCCGGTTCTGGTGCCGATGAGCTCGATTAGTCGCCGTCCCGTGCTCTCCACCGGAGGATTCGCTGTTTCTCGGGCGGATTTCAGAGTCCGAGTCATGGATACGGAAGACGAGTGGGACCCCGATTCTGGGGAGAAAGGATCGGCTCTATTCGTGGCGGAGGAAGCAATTGAAGCGGTGGAGGAGACGGAGGTGCTGAAGAGATCGCTAGCGGATTCATTGTACGGAACAGATCGTGGTTTGAGCGCATCGTGCGAAACGAGAGCTGAAATCGGAGATCTAATCTCACAGCTCGAGTCTAAGAACCCGACCCCAGCTCCGACGGAAGCTCTCTTCCTTCTCAACGGCAAATGGATCCTCGCGTAAGCTTTCCGGTCGAAACTATATCATGTGTTCCGCTATAAGTTTATTTTCCGGGAAAGATTTGTTAGTTTTCTCTGTAAAAAAGAATAGTCGTAACACAAAATTGCGGAGTAATAATTTTTGCTTTAAGTCTGATCGTGAATTCTTCTTTAATGGTAAATGTCGCGCTGCTCTTGATTTGGTTTGAGTCTCTTTTGCAGCTACACATCGTTCGTTGATTTGTTCCCGTTGCTTTCACGAGGAATCGTGCCTTTAATAAAGGTCGATGAGATCTCACAGACCATTGATTCAGGCTTCTTCACCGTCGAGAACTCTGTTCGTTTCGCCGGTCCTTTAGCAACAACCTCAATTAGCACCAACGCCAGATTCGAAATCCGAAGTCCTAAACGCGTCCAGGTGAATTTCACCATCCATCAACCAATTATTCTGAGTATCAACACCTTGAAACGATTTAGTAAACGTTTTGGATTCATTTTTTTTTATTTGCAGATTAAGTTCGAGGAAGGCGTAATCGGGACTCCTCAGCTAACGGATTCGATAGAAATCCCCGAATACGTTGAGGTTCTTGGTCAAAAGATTGATCTTGACCCGATCAGAGGGTTACTTACGTCGGTGCAAGACACAGCCTCGTCTGTGGCTAGAACCATATCGAGCCATCCACCATTGAAATTCTCTTTGCCAGGGGACAAAGCACAGTCGTGGCTGCTCACGACTTATCTGGACAAAGACATTCGGATCTCTAGAGGAGACGGTGGAAGCGTGTTTGTGCTCATCAAAGAAGGAAGCCCTCTCTTGAACCCTTGAACATCGTCATAATCTTCTCGCTCTTTCTTTTATAAGTGTTGAATAGTGTTGATATAGATTTACTTCTTAATCGTTTGTATTAACTCGGATGATATAAAAATTAAGAAATAATGTTGTGACTGCTATATACCTTCTTTGCTGTGGCCTAAATCGTGTTGGTCAGGTTTTTATAAATACAAGTGCTTTAAGAAAACATTCGCAATGGTCAGTTTCTTGGTCTTTGGGTTTCCTTTTGTTAGAAAACATCCGCAATAAGTTTTAAAATTAAATTATCACTAAAGATTATTGCTTCAGGATCTAATCAATTTTTTTACCTCGAAAATCATAAATTGTGATTTTTGTGGCTGATCCGTCCTATAATATGATTAGATATTCAGATTTGGTCTTGACATTTAGAAAACTGTAAACTATATGAAGAAAAACTGTAAACAAATAAATATTGTAAATTCATGTTTGTTTTCCTTGGATTGATGACATGTTATGTCAATAACAATTAAACCTCCAAAAAGAAGTTTGTGACTACGAAAAAATAGTTGAAAGGAAAAAGTCAACCTTATCAGATTCTCAGGCTAGCGTCTCAAGCTAGCTTAAGAAAATAATTAAAAAAAGCAAATATCCTTGAACCGTCCACGTGTGCCCACTTATGTCTGAGCCGAACCGCCTTCTCGTAGCCCATAAAGGAAAGGCCCTCACAATATACATCTCATTTTCCAATATCCGCGGAACAAAGTACTCTCAAACCCTAATCGACGATGATGCTCAGGCAAGCTGCGAAGAAGGCCCTAGGGCTTACGTCACGTCAATCAACGCCGTGGTCCGTTGGTATCTCCCGATTATACCATGAGAACGTCATCGACCACTACGACAACCCCCGCAACGTCGGGTCTTTCGATAAGAACGATCCCACCATCGGTACTGGCCTCGTTGGAGCTCCCGCGTGCGGTGATGTTATGAAGCTTCAGATCAAGGTCGATGAGAAGACCGGTCAAATCGTTGATGCTCGCTTCAAGACCTTTGGTTGTGGCTCCGCTATCGCGTCTTCATCTGTCGGTAAGTTTATCCTCTAAATTTTAGCGTTGATTTGAAATATATGGCGAAGATTTTCGTGCTTTCTTCTCATTTTCTGTTCTATTGACGAGGGAAGTAGAGAAATTAGAGGATTTGAGGTACGAATTTTAATTAGGGCTTTTGATTAGTTGTTCTCAAATTGATGATTTAGGTTGCAAATTGATTGGTTTTTGTGGAGGCGGTGTTCGAATTCGGGGTTAAGGGCCTAAATACCCAATTAGGGCATGTGTAGGAACTGACACATTAGTCGGATTTTATGAAATGAGACGCGTTTCGTATGATTCGACCATGAAGTAGTACTAGTCTTTTGTATCGCTGTCAAAGATTCTTGTGAATCGATGCTATGTCTTATCGTCCTTCCTTGTGGGTACAACTTGAGCTAACCTCTCTCTGTCATTTCTGATTCTATTTTGAAGTTTACAGCTTTCTGATTTCTGTTTTTAATGGGAATATGTAGCAGTTTTCTAATGTTGTTAATTTTATGGTTTTCAGCCACTGAATGGGTGAAAGGCAAAGCTATGGAGGAAGTCCTGACCATCAAGAACACGTAAGTACCGTTTGCTTGTATCTTACATTTGATGTTATAATCTGGCATTTATACTTTCTAAGATAAGGATGCCTTGTGTTCCTATCATATATTACAGACATTAACAAAACATCTTGTGAGTTTGTTGCATTACACGAACTTGTATTGAAAAATTGGTTCACTCTTTGGTTGTTGACATACCAGTTGCTGTACTTCATACTATTTGTTTTCTTTGAGCTACGAAGTCTCTGGACTTGGTCTATTGGTATGATATCAGTTACTGGTTAATATGGTACATTAGGTTTCAGCATATGCCAATGCAAACCCCCTTGACTTATTCATCACAAACAAACTAAACATTGTGATCTCTGTCATGGATTTTCTCGATATCCAAAGTCCTAAATTTCAATGCACTATTTTCTTTCTGTGGTTTATTTTGCCAGCGAAATTGCGAAGCATCTTTCTCTCCCACCAGTCAAGCTCCATTGCAGTATGTTGGCGGAGGACGCCATCAAGGCAGCTGTGAAAGATTACAAGGAGAAGCGTGTGAAAACAAACGGTGCTGCAGCAGCGGGAGAAACCGCACAGGCTTGATTCCTTCTGCTAGTGTGTATACCATAATGTGTATATGATGGTGAAAACAAGGGGGGAGGAGTAGAAGAGGATACATGCAACTTATGTTTTAAGTTTCAAGCCTAAGAAGTATTTTGCATAAACCTTGTTGACAAAATAAACATCTAAGAATGAGTTGCTTTTGCCCTGTACTCTTTTGCTGTTTTATGCGCTGTTGTAACGTTTTCTCTCTTCTTTGGGAGATTTATGACTATTAAAGCTTTCGTGTTTCCACATGTTCACATTATAATTTTTGTCTCTCTTTTGATCAAGTACTATGAGATCGTCCCTGTCTTCTTTAATGAGTACATGCTACAAATAATAAGCCTGAAGGATACAATTGCTTGGGGATGGACGTTATACAGGTAGGGATGGGTAAGGAGAAATGATTGGAAACACTTGCGGGACCTCATGTATTGTACGATTACCAAAAGCAATCTCACCCATACCGATATGCTATCTTCATACACTTCAAGCTCTGTGGAGACAATGATTTACACATGTTAAAGTGATCGTCTCCAGATAGTTCGGATTATTGATCATGGGGAATATCATCATGATAAATTTTGAGATATGATATAGAATATGTGTACAGTCTCAAATTATTAAAAGGTCTCTTTCAAGAGAATCAAGGGCAACTTAAAAGATATCTAAAAGAATACAAGGATCTTATTACTGAAACAATTGCTCAGACAAAATTTTGGTTCTGTACAATTTGCTCACAGACTAAAAGAAGACTTGGTAAAGTTGTGTGTTTCGAGAAAACTTTTTCCATTGAATGTTGAGTCTTGTTAAATGAGACTAGCTCTGGTTTTCTCGTTGTGACATTTTCTTGAAATTGGCAGGTCTAGTGGATTGTCTTAAAAGCAAAGCAACTTGGACGCATTTAGGCAAAATGGTGAAGGAGCAAAGTAGGCAGTGTGATTCTTCTTTATGAGATCTCTTAAACACATTTCCACTATAACATAGTACACACAGGTCGGTTAAAATGTCTTTCACTTTGTCCTGTCTTTTTTTTTCTTTCTTTCTTTCTTTAAGCTAACCATGTGATTGCCTCAAAAGCCAAATCAAGAATATATGATCAATCTAGATGAATACTATACCGAAGATGACTACACGTATAGGGAAATATATCCGCCTTTTTCGCCTAATAAACCGGTCCCCGGTACTTCTCACTTGGAATCCAATTCCGTTTTATCTCAATTTTCTTCTTCTGCTTCATATACCCGCTAGTCAATGTTTATAAGTACACACAACATTCTCTTTAAGTATGTGGAAATGAAGCATTATTATGTTCTTTTAATCTCCCTTTGAGTAGATTCTCAATATGGAGTCTTCTCTTAATCTCCCTTTGAGTAGATTCTCAATATGGAGTCTTCTCTTAATCTCCCTTTGAGTAGATTCTCAATATAGAGTTTAAGAGTTGCTAATGAGACATACATTGGGACCCTGAAGTCTTGTTAAAAGCCACGTTGTTGCATAAAATCTCACACTCAACCAATACCTCTCTCTTTTTGTGGCCCCATCTTTCACACTTCATACCTTATCTTCCAAAACATAAATCAATCAATTTGTATTTCCCTTATTTATTGTGACTGATCCTCCAAAACAAAAATTTGTGTTCCCCACAAAAGCTTCCCCAATCTTAACAAGAGGACCACCACCACCACGTACGGTTTGCACCATACAAACCACACAAACTCCCTCTTCATTACAATAATTATAGAATCCACCAAAACCCTTCTCTCTCTCTTTCTGTCATGTTCATAGTATAGAAATACAAGTTTGTTTTGTTCAGGAAAAAAATATAATGGAGCTCAAGTATGCAGCAACTCACTGCAACTTATCCTCAGACATGAAGCAGCACCGGCATCTTCATCATCATCGAGGAAAAGGAAGAGCTGAAGAGTATGATGCTTCTTCTCTCAGCTTGAACAACCTATCAAAACTTATTCTTCCTCCATTAGGTGTTGCAAGCTACAACCAGAATCACATCACTTCTAGTGGATGGATCATCTCACCTATGGATTCAAGATACAGGTACCATCCATATTCCTCTGTGAAACAAAGCAACATACGGTACCTGAACTAAAAAATGCATTCTTTATATCTCTTTTGCGTGACGTAATTAATCTACTGTAGTTATGGAATTTGAATGATGCTCTGGTCATCATGCAAATGATCTTGTGCTAAAGAAATTCTCAAAGACATAAAAGGATGCTTGGATTAGTCATATGCATTAACTAGGATATATCCTTTTTCTTGTTTATACTCAAAGATAACGTAAACAAGTTAAACTGCTGATTATTATGTGTGGTTGGTTCAGGTGGTGGGAGTCATTTATGGTGCTTTTGGTTGCATACTCTGCGTGGGTTTACCCTTTTGAAGTCGCGTTTCTGAATGCCTCACCAAAGAGGACTCTTTGTATCACTGACAACATCGTAGACTTGTTCTTCGCTGTTGACATTGTCTTGACGTTTTTCGTTGCTTACATAGACAGAAGAACACAGCTTCTTGTCCGTGAACCCAAACAGATTGCAGTGAGGTCAGTATTTGTTGTTCATGATCTTTTAGTGTCACCCTTGATTAGTTTTTACTCCATGAGTGATCTGATTTTTTTTCTAAGTGGAAGACGACAAGGTTTAGGTGACTCTTGTGCCCACACCATGTGATTCTTTAATTTTTTTTCCATAACCAATTAGATCAATTGCTGGTTATGGAAAGAACATAAACATTCCATTTATAATATTCGGTGAACAGAAAGCTTTTTAATAGATGTGTTGGTATTCGCTAAAATTGTTATTTTAATATCTCATTATTAAGGTACCTTTCGACGTGGTTCTTGATGGATGTTGCATCAAGCATACCATTTGATGCAATCGGATACTTGGTCACGGGCACAGGCAAGTTGAATATCACCTGTAATCTCTTGGGATTTCTCAGATTTTGGAGACTCCGGCGCGTCAAACACCTCTTTACAAGGTACACAATATTCACTATCATGACTCTGTGTCATGTCTATGATCAAACCGTTTTTGAGAAAGTATTATGACAAAAGATCTCACTTTCGTGTTGTTTCAGACTCGAGAAGGATATAAGGTTCTGCTATTTCTGGATTCGCTGCATTCGACTTCTATGCGTGAGTAAACAAATTATCAGTTGAAAAAACATAATCATATCTTTAGATATTGTAGTTGCAGAACATGATGAGATTTGAGTATATTGCAGGTGACATTGTTTCTGGTGCATTGTGCCGGATGCATTTATTACCTACTAGCAGACAGATATCCACACGGAAAGACATGGATCGACGCGATCCCGAGTATCAGAGATAAAAGCCTTTACATCAAGTACATTGCAACCATTTACTGGTCTATCACAACAATGACAACGGTCGGATATGGAGATCTCCATGCAAGCAATACTATTGAGATGATATTCATTACAGTCTACATGTTATTCAATCTCGGCCTCACTGCTTATCTTATCGGTAACATGACTAATTTGGTCGTGGAAGGGACTCGTCGTACCATGGAATTTGTGAGTCTGATCAAGCTCTCACTCTTTGGTTACAGATAAGTTTTACTTTTCTCTTTGTATTGTCTTCTTATGGAACTTGTTGTTGTTGTGATGTGGTACAGAGGAATAGCATACAAGCAGCATCAAACTTTGTTAATAGAAACCGATTGCCTCCGAGATTGAAAGACCAGATCTTGGCTTACATGTGTTTGAGGTTTAAAGCAGAGAGCTTGAATCAGCAACATCTTATTGATCAGCTCCCAAAATCTATCCACAAAAGCATTTGTCAACATCTGTTTCTTCCATCTGTTGAAAAAGTTTACCTCTTCAAGGACGTCTCAAGAGAAATACTTCTTCTCCTGGTGAGTTATTATCATCAGGATTCTTCCAATATCGATGAATCGAACCAAACTAAGTAGGATTGGTGGATCATGGATGAGTTCTTTAAACATAGTTTTTTTCTTCTCTGTGTGTTGAAATGGTGATTAGGTTTCAAAAATGAAGGCTGAGTATATACCACCAAGAGAGGATGTCATTATGCAGAACGAGGCACCCGACGATGTTTACATAATCGTGTCGGGAGAAGTTGAGATCATCGACTCAGAGATGGAGAGAGAACGTGTGTTATGCACTCTACGTTGTGGAGACATATTTGGAGAAGTTGGAGCACTTTGTTGCAGACCGCAAAGCTACACTTTTCAAACTAAGTCTCTTTCACAGCTTCTCCGGCTCAAAACATCTTTCCTTATTCAGACAATGCAGATTAAACAACAAGACAATGTCACAATGCTCAAGAACTTCCTGCAGCATCACAAAAAGTTGAGTGATTTAGACGTTGGTGATCAAAGGGCACAACCAAATGGAAAAAACAACGACGTTCCACTAAACATTGCCTCGAACCTCATCACCGTTGTGACCACAGGCAATGCAGCTCTTCTGGATGAGCTCCTCAAGGCTAAGTTAAACCCTGACATTACAGACTCTAAAGGAAGAACTCCACTGGTAACATTTTGCTTCACCAAAAACCATTTCAGCCCCATACTCATCATCATCCACATCATCATCATAGTCATTAGTTTCGTCTTATATTACTGTTTCAGCATCTAGCTGCTTCCAGAGGATATGAAGATTGTGTTTTACTACTCCTAAAGCACGGATGCAACATCCACATAAGAGGTAAACACATCATACTCAAGAAGCGTTATATATTTTCTGTTTTAGAGATATGGTTTAAGAACAAATGATTTTAAAAAAACCTTGCAGATGTGAGTGGTAACACGGCTCTATGGGAAGCAATCTCATCGAAACATTATGCAATATTCAGAATGCTTTACCATTTCGCAGCCATGTCGGATCCACACATTGCTGGAGATCTTCTATGTGATGCAGTGAGACAGAACAATGTAGAAGTAATGAAGGATCTTCTGAAACAGGGGATCAATGTCGACGCAGAGGACCACCATGGCTTCACAGCTTTGCAGGTAGCTATGGTGGAGAATCAAATGGATATGGTGAATCTCCTAACTATGAACGGTGCACACATGGTTGGCGTGAACACACATGATTTCACACCATTGGAGAAGTTAAGAGTTGTGGAAGAAGGAGAAGAAAGAGTGAGTATTTACAAAGGGCATCCATTGGAGAGAAAAGCAAGAAGTTGCAATGAAGCTGGGAAGCTTATTCTGCTTCCTACTTCACTTGATGATCTCAAGAAAATTGCAGGTAAACAAACACACGATTCACATATTGTTTTTGGTTTAGGTGAGAATTTGAGTTTCGTACCGACCGGTTATGCTGTGAAACCAAAGAACCGAGATTCAGGTTTAGTTTTGGTCTTTTGTTGGTCGGTTCTGGTTTATTATGCTGACCCTGAGTTTGGTTTATTTTATTTTTCCTTATAAACAGGAGAAAAGTTTGGGTTTGATGGAAGTGAGACGATGGTGACGAATGAAGATGGAGCTGAGATTGACAGTATTGAAGTGATTAGAGATAATGACAAGCTTTACTTTGTGGAAAATAAAATCATTTAGAAAACGAAAATTGAAATCGAAAGAAAGTGTGAGGTAAGATCTAGCGTGAAAAAAACATATTTAAGGTAAAAAAAGAAAGAAAAATATTGTAAATTCTAAGTGAAATTTATATGCGTCCATTTGAGTGGGATGTAAAAATATATAATTGCTGAAGAAAATGTGAGAAATCATGTATTACATATAAAAAATATATAGAAAAGGTCATTTGGGTTTTACAAAAAAAAAAACTCATTTGGTAGTAATATACATAAATTTATCTAAAACAAATTAATGAAATTGAGTTAAAATATTATTACAACGTTATTTATTGTACTAACTTTTTTTAAAATGTTTGTTTAGTTTCTTTCATATATGAAAATGTGACGTGACTGTCGTAGTACAAAGTATCACATGCTATGCTACGGTTCGAATTTTAGTTGAATTATTTGATTTTTATTTAATTTGCAATTTTTTTTTTGAGGTTGTACACGTTATTTTGTTTGTAAGGGAAGAAAATTATTATTCTTTTGTATTAATTTATGGAATATTCTTGAATTTAAAGAGAATGATCACGTGATCTTCACGTGAGTTTTGATACTTCTTTGTCAACGAATCCATAAAAATGATACGACTTTTTTTGCACCACTTGAAGTTTGGACACACTCCAAAACCCTACCTTATATTTTTAGTAAATTATCTTCAATTTCTGCCACATTGTAAATACAAATATAGATAAACAACAAAACATCAATAGTTTAATGTGCCTTAGACTAATCTTAATATATTGGAATTAAATGTATATGTAATATTAAAGTATTTGTTTAAAGATAGAGATGATCAAATGTAATATAGCCAAGTAACAAAGAACCAAAATAACATTCAAACTTTATCTTTTTTGTGATTAGTTTGAAAAATACAACTCATTGACGATAAAATTTTAAACAAAAATCCATCAACATGATGTGTCGAGGACCTACAAACAAAAGGCTTCTCCTTTTATATAACCCATAATTTTAGTTCATATTTATCAATTAATCCGTTTATATATTTATTTAAGTAATAAGAAATTGTCTTTTGAAAGCTCTAATAATTAAAAAAACAAAAAAATTGTGGTTTAATAACTTTATGATAAGATTGCTCGTAAGTCGTAAGATGGTGGCAGTGTACGGATGGGGAAATGGGAAAACCTCAGATACCAAATCTATGTAACGTCGAAAGTTGCGTGCAGAGGGAGAGGGGTATTTAAGACATTTCATAATAAAGAGACCCCACGTCATTAAATGAGTGTGAGATAATGTTATCCGTCACATGGCCTTACATTATCTATGTCTGTTTCCAAACACGAACACGAACCAACAAAATCTCTTCCGCTACTATTATTTTTCCATTTTCTTTTTGCCAGCAAACCTTTTTTTTCTTTTTTTAAAATAATAATTTAGCTTACAAAAAGATTTTTCCATTATCATGTTACTTTCGATCTAGTTTCAAATATGGTTCTCTGAATTTATTATATTTTTTTTTCGTAATGTAACAAAGTGATGATAGTTTCTTTCATGAACTAGTTAAATTCAGCAGAAAAAGCGTTTAATACGTGTGGGTTCCATCATATCACGTCTAATTCCTAAATATTTTGTTTTCTTCTGCTAATGGGCCTCGTAATGGCCCGTTTACTTCTTCTGGCTTCCTTTTATTCGTATTTTCTTTCATATATTTTATATTTTGTTTATTTTAGACATACAAAAGAAAAAAGGAAACAGAACTTGGCAAGTCAAAAGAACATAACAGAACAAAAGAATAAAATTATTCGTGAATTAGAAGCAAAATTATCAATATAAAAAACACATAGTGTAACTTACGTATAGGAATGTGTATAGTCTGCGTATACGTAGGTAACTTAGTGGTTGAATCTACAATTGACAAAACTGTTTACAAGTACATTTTCTTTTTATGTTGGACTATTTTATTTTCCATGAAATGCGGTCGAGGAATGTGGTTTGTTCCTCTCATTATTTTTAGTCAAATTAGAGTAATGATTAAAAAATCACATGATGGGTAAATAATTAAAAGTTTGAAACTTTATTTCACCAACATCACAATGACATCCTATTCAAATAAAAAATATAATTTTAACTTTGATTCGTAAGAAGAAAACAATATAAGACGAAATGTAAAATGAAATGACTTTTGGGTTCAGTGTAATGATATAATTGCAGAAGATTTTTAAACATGAAAAAGAGTCAACTTCGGTTTACCAATTTCATTATTGTAGTCCATAAAGTTTCTGCTATTTTCTCGAGAAACATTAATCAAGAAACGGAAAAAAATAAAGATCAAGTTCCGAGAGGGGTCCAGGAATAAATTTGAGTTGGATTAATATTCTCCATCTCATTTTAATTATTTCCTCATAAATGTGCATGTTTAATTAACTTTTAAAAAACATAAGAGACAATACTATATAGTATTTGTTTCTAAAGTATATAATTTGTATTGAAAAAGTTTAGAAAAGGAAATAAAACTATAATCGTCATCTCGAAAAATTTGTCTATCCCTTAGATATGTTTACACATAACTATTTAAATAACCAACTCTAGTTTAGTTTTGCTAGAAGAGTCTTATCATGAGTTAGATTTTGATTGAGGATTTGGCAACTTACATACTAAAACTTATGGTTTGGTTGGCTTGTCTCTTGAAATATAGAAGTGATTCATATATTTATATTTGCCTAAAATCAAGTTAGGTGAAGAGAGTTAATGAGTTGGGTCGTATATAAATGAAGAGGAAAATAAAAAGCTTCAAGGATTTTGAGGATTAATTATTAATGTCTATGAACTAACAAGTAACAAAAAAAACAATATGTTGCAAAGGAAACCCATATAGGAAAAAGGACAAATGTCTATGACGATTTAATAATGTATAATATATACACAACAATCCATTCATGTGATATTATTACAAACTATATAGTTAAAATGATCATTATTCCAACTGGATTAATCACATAAATGTTAATCTAGTGCAATAAAAACATTGAAATTGGTTTCTATTTTCCAAAATTTCAACAAAACGATTTTTGTTTGCGAATCAAAAATTTTGGTGAAACTTTGTTGGGAAATAAAAAAAAAACTCAATATTTTATCCACGTCTGATACATGAAACAAGTATAAAATTAAATGATATATTAGTGATATTTTCCAATTTTAAAACAAAATCCCATCAATTTTTTTAATTTTAAATACAATAAAACAAGCAATCGAAAATTAAAGAAAAAATATAATTTGGTACATAATTTTCCGTCATTTATGTACTCTGCATAAATGGTCACATTGCACCTGCTCATGTTTCTCTCTCTCTATTAACATTTCATTAGTTTTATTATCTTCAACCTTCCAACTTCCTCTCTCTAGCTCTACATGGATAGTCCTACGAGCATACGAAGTAAACCACAGCCGGAGATTTTATCTCCATGCGGTAGCCAACGACGAAGGAGCAGCTGCGACTCTAACTCACCGGAATTCGAGTTCTGGCGTCTAACAAACTCTTCATTTCATCAAACCGAAGCAGATCTCCTTTCCGCCGACGAGCTTTTTCACGACGGCGTTCTTCTCCCTCTTCACCTCCTCTCCATCAAATCCGAGTCTCAACCCGACCCGAATGCCTCTGAGTGCAATCCGGATCCGTCTCCTTCGACCGATGCTTTGATTACAGAGCAAAAAACCGAACCCGAACCCGGATTAGGATCCGAGTTTACCCGGGAAACGACGGTTTCGAAGCGGTGGAGGGATATATTCAGGAAGAGCGAAAATAAACCGGCGGGGAAGAAAGAGAAGGTGAAAGAGAATAATAAGAAGAAGGAGAAGAAGCCCGGCTCGGGTCCGGGTCCGGGTCCGGGTTCTGGATCAGGGGCGGAGCTAAATATCAACATTTGGCCGTTTTCAAGAAGCAGATCCGCCGGGAACAACGTGACCCGACCCAGAATGTCGTTTGGAGCTTCGACGACCCGGAAAGTCAGCAGCGCGCCGTGTTCCCGGAGCAACTCAACCGGCGAATCAAAATCGAGGAAATGGCCGAGCAGTCCTGGCCGTAACGGCGTGCATCTTGGTCGGAACAGTCCAGTCTGGCAAGTCCGGCGTGGAGGTGGAGCTCCGACCGGGAAACCAGTATCTGAGCCAGTGGGTCGGGTTGTGGGTAAAAAGGAAATTCCCGAGGCGCGTAGGGGTAAAACAGTAATCGAGAGCAATAAAGCAAAAGTCATAAACTTGAACGTGCCTATGTGCATCGGTTATCGGAGCCGGTTAAGCTGCAGAAACGACGAGGGTGGAAATATTAACATTGGGAGTGACCATAATAATATCGCCAATATTAATAATCCTAATGGTTTATTTGGCTTTCGCAATCTTTTCATTAAGAAAGTTCATTGACTTTATGTTTTGTTTTGTATTTTTATAGTAGTAAGCTTTTGGAAGTGTCGATTTGTCAAACCCTCTTAATAGTCTCAAGGGTTCATTTTATTTTTTAATTTCGTACTTTTGTTGTTAGTACCATGTGTGGATTTGGGCAGATTTTCGTGTTTGCTTATAAATCATGTAAATTAAGAAATGTTTTTTTATATAAATTTTTAATGTAACTACTCTTCACAATTTTTATGGGTTAGTTTCATTTCATGACGAAGGAAACTAGTTTATATATTTATATATATGTATATATAATGAGGAAACATATTATCAATTTATGATGGGAAGTATATATTTATTGTAGATAAAAGGGTCTTTGTTAAAATTTTAATCAGCATAACGAGGAAAGAAATTATCAATTTATGATTATAAATAATTTTAAATTTTTAATGTACTTCAAATAAAAAGGAAAAGAAAGTATTGGGTTTGGGAGTAAGTTAACCATCACTATACCAAGATTGGTTCTGTCTCTATTTTTTCATTTGATTTTTAATTTTGTTGAAAAGAAAACATGAAATAAAATGTTATACTAGGTCTAATTATAAAGGCCCATATTAGGTTTATAAGGTAATGAGAACCTATAACCTATGGGCCATAAGAAAACAAAATAATAACACTTACAAGTCTCGAACTTTATCCTCATTTTCAGATCCTCATATTGTATTTCACACCAACTGATCCATTGAATAAAATTGGTATTATGACCCCAATAACATAAATAAATCTAATGACTTCAAGCATAACTGCTCAATGCTTGTGCAAATTATTTATAATTAACATAACTTAAATTCATTAAACAACCAACCCAAAACATTAATCTAATGTAGATGTATGATGTATCTAGTAATTCTTGACCAACTTTCTGTATAAAACAAAACCTAAAATATAAAAACTGAATTGTTTGTCAGTTACCAAATTATAAAAACACTAAAATCTTGGAGAAACTAAATGAGGAAGTTTTAAAGTTATTTTCTTGAAATTGGTGAAGATTTCACCTCAAAAATCGGGATGTTGGAATAAAGACTATAAAGATTAAGCAAGGTAGCATCCTAACTTATTTTGGGTCAAAAGAACACCCAAAACTTCCTAGTTAATAACAATCTTTTTATCATTTCATTTATGTTTTTACTCAGTTTTATAATCTTTTCTTTTTCATTCTTCTTATATTCTGGCATCAAACACTGAAATTTGATGGTTTGATAACTTATAAGGTGGAATGTTAAACTTGAGAATCCAATAAACTAAGACTAGAATATTATTTGAAAGAGTAAAACAACTTTTATTTGTAAACAACACATCTTGAATCAAATATTGATCAACAACTAACGTTTGGTTTAAAGAGAATATATTCCCCTAATCTCTAGTTGTGTTTTTTTGGGCTTGTTATAAAAGTATCAGATATTCATCACAATTCATATCGACAAAGTACACTGAAAGAGTGAAAATGAAAAGAAAACCTTTACAATCTAATTCCTTACCTTTTTTTGGATTCTCTTACCGTCTTTTATTCTATCAAAACTCATGGATATATTTCTTTTAGTTTTCAGCAATGATCCTCATCATCCAGTTTTTGATTGGGCCGTTCACCCGTATGTGTGCAACAAACATGTCTTCCAAGCGTCTCCGTGTGTTGCTTAATTCATCAAAATAAAAATTAGTTAATCAATTTGTTTTTCTTACTCGTTACTATTGGATATATGTGGAGTACTTTTGAGTGTTTATTGAAAAGTTCAATAAAAATTATTTATTGGAGATTGAAGAAAAGGATTAAACTACACATCTTACATATGATTTTGATTTACAACATAGCGTGTAAACTGTAAGTGGAAGAAAAGGGTAAACAATTATTATAAGACAGTTTCTGAGTGTAAGTCATTCTCCAGTTGACCTTGGGACTTTATATCTCTGTGTTTTTCGGGTCAATGAGTTCGAGAAGATCAGGTTAAGTTGGAGTAATCCCAATAAAGCTAAACTCTTTTCCCTGCATCCATTACATAACCTTTGTTGTTGTTAGATTGTTAATATTTCTCTAATGCGGCTTTAATGGTTAAGAATGAAAAAGGGTTTTTGACCTTGTGGTGGAGGACTCGTGTTCCACAAGTTCTGGTCTCTTCCTTTTCTTTCGTGACGGAGAAATCTTATGTTTTCCGTCAAGTAGCGACGCCGTTGCCTGCAAATGAGTCTGAAGCACCATCCGAGTCAGCTCGACTTCCATTTCCATCCTTCTTTTCTCGGCTTCCCACCTCGCTGCCTCGCGAGCCTTAATCATCTCCATCTCCGCCAGTTCCGTTCTCAGCAGCGGATCGGACAAGACCCGTATGATCTCCGACAGTCCGGTCGAGGAGGTTGTCGAGTCAAAGCTCCGTTTTGACTCGGTCCCGGAGTCGGAACTCGAGTTTGACTCAGTCTTTGAGTCGGATCTTCGAGTGTCATCGGACCCATCTTCACCTAACAAAACATCATCGGTCGTGTTATTATCTGACGATGACTCGACCGAGGTTTGGCTCCGGCGGAGTCTCACCGACTCATCCATGAAGGTGTGGTGAGTGATCGTCTTGTATATTGGGAAGAGAGACAGTGGAACATGGGTTTTGTTGTTTGGTTTGTATCTTTCAACTTTTAAAAGCGATTAGACTAAAGTGGTTCCACTTTCGATTCAAAGTAACTTTCTTTTTCACTTTAATTCACTTGAAGGTCTACGAATGTTGTTCACTGGTTCTTTATGTATTAAATTCGCTAAAAAGATTATTCCGAAATAATATACAAAGTTGTTCGAGTAGATCCGATCCCACATTATATTTCAATTCTCAAACTTCTCATAGCCAAAATTATACTAACAAGTTAATAAAAAAATAAAATCAAATTGATGGTACAGAAAAATTGATCCCATGATTATCTCAGACGATAATAACATATAACTATAACATAAGTAGGTAAATTCATTGTTAATTACTCTTTTAATCATTAGTGTTTCCACTAAAGACACGCGCAAATACGAACACGCGAGACCAATTAACAAGGTTAAAGCCAGCGATTAGGTCCACTCGCATTTTTCGCGCGTAAAAAACTTGTTAGCGTGTCTACCGGTTTTTCTATAGTTTCGTTCGATTTCCTCTAATTTCTTACACTCACTCTCTCTCTCAAATTCGTCTTTTTTTTCCGATCAAGCAGCGAAAAAGCATCGGAGAAATGTCTTCTAAGGACAAGAAACCGTTGAAGCCGTCTGGTGGTCGGACTGGTGGTATCCGTACGCTTTCCGATCTAAACCGAAGGTCAGGGCCGGACTCCGACAGTGATTCCGATGGACCTCAGGAGTATTACACCGGCGGAGAGAAAAGGTCGGTTTTTCTAAATCTTCTTTTGAGATTTGTGGTTTGTTTTCGGATCCGAGGGTTTTATGAATCAGATATGATATGGTTGTTTGAGCTTTTTCGTTAAAAAACAGTTTTTGATGATTCAACTGTAATAGTTTTAGCCGAAAAAAAAACTTGATATTTCTAAGGTTTGTGTAGTTTAGATGATTGCAGCTTTCTAGAAGTTTAGTAATTAGTGATTGAAGTTTACCTTTCACAAATGCATACATACAAATGAAGATGCACAGAGTTTTAGGCTTGTATCTAAAAACTCATTATTCGATTGATGATTGGTAAATCGAAAATGTTGAAACTTGATTATTGGATCTTTGTTCTATTTTCTGCAGTGGTATGCTTGTTCAAGATCCTTCGAAAGAAACGAAACACGATGATGTTGATGAGATATTCAATCAAGCAAGGCAACTAGGAGCAGTGGAAGGACCTCTTGAGCGTCCTTCAAGTTCTCGAAGCTTCACTGGCACCGGGAGATTGCTTTCAGGAGAAAGTGTGCCAACTGCTCTTCAACATCCCGAGCCTGTGATTCACAATATCGTTTTCTGGTCTAATGGATTCACTGTAGATGATGGATCTTTGAGGAAGTTGGACGATCCAGAGAACGCGTCTTTTCTCGACGTAAAAACTGAATTCATTTGTTAATGCTTTCAGATTTTGCTAATGAAATTCCATGTTGAACTGCTGTTTTAATTCGGTTTGTGGTGGTCGTTTTTGTTATTGCAGAGCATTAGAAAGTCTGAATGTCCGAAAGAGCTTGAGCCTGCAGATAAAAGAGCTCCAGTACATGTCAATCTTATGCGAAGAGACGAGAAATGCCCCGTGAGTCTTCTTTGCTCTCTCCATTTTGCCCTCTTTCTATTGAGCGACTAGATATATTTTTTTCTTTTTCCAATCTTTTGTGTGCGTAGAATTCATAACAAGTGACATAAGTATTCAATATCTTCAAAAATGTGAGAACTTTACATAGAGATAGTTCAACGATCACACAAACTTATAGGCAGTTTCAAAATATCCATTTTGTAAACTCTTGTCTGCACAATCTTGGTTTCAGTTTGGATTTTCTCGGTTTTCAGTTTATTAATGACAGTAAGCAAAGAATGTAATCTAATATGGACCGGATCGGTTTATACGGACTTAACTTCCCCTACTCGGTATTGAGATTCAGAATCATCTACTATGGTAGGGACACTGAAAATGTTACTTTTCTTTATGCAGGAACGACAGAAACTTACGGTTGCATTTCAAGGAGTCGGAAGGACTTTAGGCGGTGCTAGCTCATCAACCCCTCAAAGCCTAAGCAATCTAACCAATGTAACAGGAGTTCCATCACCGTCACAGAGTCTTGTAGTAGATGAAGCTCTTCCATCCACATCAATCCAGCTTAAACTCGCAGATGGGACACGCATGGTGGCTAAGTTCAACAACCATCACACAGTCAACGACATTCGTGGTTTCATCGACTTTTCTCGACCTGGTAATCCAATCAACTACACCCTTCAGGTCATGGGATTCCCTCCAAAGCCACTTACTGACCTTTTTCAGACCATTGATCAAGCCGGTCTCTCAAACTCTGTAGTCATTCAGAAATTCTAGAAATTTTTCGTTTCTTCTTTTATTCTTATTTTTATATCCACTGGAGAGAAATTTCGAAACTTGGGATTATACTCAAGATATCCAGAAAATGTTATTCTTGTCTGTAAGAAAAAGAGCATCATCGGCTAATTGTGGCAAGAGAGGAAAAAAAAATCATATGGTTTCTATGTTTTTCGTCTGAATATGTGTGTTTTTGACGGTTCTTACATATTACAAAAGTGGAAAGTTTCGTTACAGAGTGTTTTAGACGTCTTGCTTTCTGTGATTTTTAATTATAATTTAAGTTCTAACATCTTTTCAAATCTCACCTGAAAAATGATCTGGTTTTGTGTTTATAAAAGTTCGAAATCTAAACAATTATGACCACAAAAAAGAAGTTCCAATCTAAACAATTATTACATGACTGTTTGGTATGATCAAAATATCATATCTTCTATTAATTACTCATGTTATTGGTATGCCAAACTGGCTGGTTTTGGAAATACTAAATCCATTGTTAATTTTGTTTTTATTAGCCTAAAACAAAGTTTTGGTTTCATCAAATACCAAAACTGATGAATATTTGAATAGTTCTATATTGAATAATTTAGTTATCATATTTGCCGAAAGATTATCACGCGTGGTATCATTCTTGATTTAAATGTGAACACTGATCCTGTCAGTATGATAACATAAAATAACATGAACGACCATGAAAAAAAAATTGTTTTACCAAATAAATTATTTTCTCGAATTTTTACGTTTTTCCCCTGCAAAAATATTTCCATCAAAATCTCAAGCGGAAGTAAAAAAAAATCCAATTTTTGTTTACTTCCCATTTTCCATTTAATTTTATTATTAAACCCATAAAAACAAAGGTCAACTTCTTGCCAGGTGTCTATATATGACATTTTATTAAAAAATATAGTCATGTTATCTGAATAATAAAACACGTAATTAGTTAAATTTATTTTAGATGAAATTACTTTAGTGAGTATATATAGAAAAATCTATGGTAAATACATGTGACGTGAATTATCTACTACTTCATAATTATGCAACCTATATTTGAGAAATATTATACTAAATATTACTGTAATATAAATAGAACACATCTTCCATTGTTATAGTCAAGACGCATTATTAGTATCGGTTCAAGGGCATGGATTTAGCTGTGTCCGTGAGACAATATCGCCGCAACAAATACGATATCATCACATAAATCAACATTATATAATTTAGAGCTGCAAAGCATCTGCTACTATGTAGTTTCTATAGAATAGCATTGTTGACTCTTTTTGACAAGCTAGACATGTCTGAGGGTATTGAATAACTGCACAAACTGCTTATAACCATTTTAGTTATATTCCATCACCATTTGGTTGTGATGTCACATCCTTGTTCAATTCAACCATAATAGTGATTAGTTCATATCATTCCATAATATGTTGTTAATATAAAACATCTTATCTTATCCTTATAATAGTAAAAATAAAATATCTTATCTTCATCTATATTTTATCCTAATAATGATTAAAATAAAATATATATATTTGTTTTAAAAAATATATATTGATATTTATGAATGCAAAAGTTAAGGAATATGTAAGGAAGAAATGAGTATATTAATTACTCAAAATAATAAAAGAAAAAAAATAGGCATGATAAATTTAGGTGGCACATGACAGTTTTTCAGAACTTGAGTTTGAGAAAATCTTACATTATTAAATAAGATATTCACTGATATTTTATCTTTATAATTGTAAAAAATGATTAAAAAGATATATAATTGTGTGAAAAATATATATTGATATTTGTGAATGTAAAAGTTAATCAATATGTAAAGAAGAAATGAGTATATTAATTAATCAAGATAATAAAAGAAAAAATAAATATTATAAATTCACGTGCCACATGACAATATTTCAGAACTTGAGTTTGGAAAAACCTTATTTTATTATACATGATACTCATTGATAAGTTATTTTTATAATTGTAAAAATAAAATATCTTATCTTCATTGATATTTTATCATAATAATGATACAAATAAATATATAAGTATCTTAAGAATATATGTTGATATTTGTGAATGTAAAAGTTAATCAATATGTAAAGAAAAAATGAGTATATTAATTACTCCAGATAATAGAAGAAGAAAAATAAGCATTATAAATTTACGTGCCACATAACAGCCTTTCAAAACTTGAGTTTAAAAAAATCATACTTTATTGTATAAAATGATATTTTTTGATATTTTATCTTTATAATTGTAAAAATAAAACATATTATCTTCATTGATATTTTATCCTAATAATGATAAAAATAATATATATAATTGTCTTGAAAATATATGTTGATATTTGTCAATGTAAAAGTTAATCAATATGTAAGGAAGAAATGAGTATATTAATTACTTTAGATAATAAAAAAATATTATAAATTCATGTGCCGCATGACAACTTCTCAAAACTTGAGTTTGAAGAAACTTTACTTTATAATAAAATACTCTTTGATATTTTACCCTTATAATGATAAAAATATATTATCTTCATTTATATTCTATCATAATAATGATAAAAAGTAATGTATATAATGGCCTTAAAAAGATATGTTGATATTTGTGAATGTAAAAATTAATCAATATGTGAGGAAAAAATAAATATATTAATTACTCAAGATAATAATAATAAAAAATAGATATTATAAATTCACATGCCATATGACAACTTCTTTGAAAAAAATTTACTTTATTATATAATATATCTATTTTTATTTATTATTGCGGTTAAATTTACTAAAAACAACACAAAATAATATCGAAAAGCCCATTTTAACGTAGTTTAAGACCAAATGTTATTCAAAACAAAAGATAACAATTTCTAAAAAAGATAATACATATCTAATACGTGTTATTACATGATTACATCTAAAAATATAGGGTTACATCTAGATTTAGTGACCATCAATATCTATCTCTATCAGAATCGCCGTCAACCAAAGTTTTAACGATATTTCAACTTCTATTTCATCTATAATCATCTATAACTCTTTAGAAGAACATATCCGAACAAAATCTGACCGGAGATACTTCATACCATCCATAACCACCTATAACTCTTCGGAAGAGCAGATCCAAACAAAATCTGGCTGGAGATACTTCATACAATCAAACAAATGTCTAGTAGAAAAAAAAGTAAGCATAGTTTCAAACTTTGTTCTTGAGAAAAAAAAATAATAAATAAATAAATAAAATACAATATAATATAATAAAATGCTCTTGTCAACAGTAAAACTCCCAAATTGCAAATGACTCATCTTCTTCACCTGGAGAGAATCTAGGGTTCCAGATTTACTCTTCGTCTTTCTCTTTTCTGCTACTGAAATTTCCTCTCTTTCTCCTTCTTCCTCTTCCCATCGATCTACACATCCTAGATCTTCATTAACCCTCAATCTCTGTACATTTCAAGGTACAGACAAAGAAAAACCTAGCTTTATTTCTGCTTACTTTTTTCTTTTTTTTTTAAAAACCTAGCTTCCATGGCGAAAACTCGACCTGGTGTCGCCTCGAAAATCAAAACTGGGAGGAAGGAGCTCGACTCTTATACCATCAAAGGCACCAACAAAGTCGTGAGAGGTAGTCTCATATCATCTTCTATCGTCACTTGTAAAATTAGACATTCTTCTGCATGTTTGTGGGCATTTTAGCGTTGAGTATATGTCTATAAAGGAAGGGATTGCTCGATAGCTTAGATATGGACTCTGTCTCGTTCCAATGTCAGCTTAGGTCTGTTTTTTAAGATTCACCATTGTTTCTTAGTCTTCTTGTTCAAATGTATGTAGCTGTTAAATGTGTATTTCACTGCTTAGTTACAGTTTGGAAAGTGTTTGGTTTATGCAATGCTGCAAAATGTGATATTTGGTAGCTATCTTGTTTCAAAAAGGAGATACATATCAGTGAATTGTTTTGGTTTGCGCTTCTTTTATGTAAATTTACTTACTTTTTTTGGCCTATAGGAAAGAAGTTTTTTGTTACCTATT
This sequence comes from Schrenkiella parvula, assembly GCA_000218505.1. Classification (NCBI taxonomy): domain Eukaryota; kingdom Viridiplantae; phylum Streptophyta; class Magnoliopsida; order Brassicales; family Brassicaceae; genus Schrenkiella; species Schrenkiella parvula. The sequence goes on along the minus strand of CM001193.1, from coordinate 10,329,556 downwards.
TAACTGGGAAATATGGACCATTACTTTTGTTTGGTTTGTTACATTGAATCCGTTTTAGTTCGTCCCTGTCATCTGCATTGTAGCTCGTTATGTGTGTTGATGCAAAATGTGTGCTCTCACATGTGAAAGATCTTGCATTTACTTATAATTCTGCTCTTTGCTTATTACTATGTGAACAAGAGTGATTGTATACTTAATATCTGTAACCCATACTTCAAATTTTGTTCATAGGAAGTTTCTTATGCTGTTTGTTGTACTTTGTGTAGATTAGAATATGTCAGTTAGATATGTCACGAGATCCATATTGATTTAGTAGTGTGGGGCATTATGAGCTATGAAGTAATCTTTGAGGTTATTTTCTGCAGCTGGAGACTGTGTGTTGATGCGCCCATCAGATGCTGGTAAACCACCATATGTGGCACGTGTTGAGAAGATCGAAGCAGATGCCAGGAACAATGTGAAGGTGCACTGTCGATGGTATTACCGCCCTGAGGAGTCCCTTGGTGGTAGGAGACAGTTCCATGGAGCCAAGGAACTTTTCTTGTCTGACCATTTTGACGTTCAAAGCGCACACACTATTGAGGGAAAATGCATTGTTCACACCTTCAAAAACTACACAAGGCTTGAAAACGTCGGGGCAGAGGATTATTATTGTAGATTCGAATACAAGGCTGCTACTGGCGCGTTTACCCCTGATCGAGTTGCTGTGTAAGTAGATAAGTAGTAATCAGTTCTGAAATATATCTTCTAATTACCTGCAATTTCAGTGATTTTTTATTATTTGTGGGTTATTTTTGGTGGTGAAGGTACTGCAAATGTGAAATGCCTTATAATCCAGACGATCTCATGGTGCAATGCGAAGGCTGCAAAGACTGGTAAATGTTGATAATTGTCTTTTTATTAACTTTCTTACTTTTATTTCGAAGGAAGAGATTTTACTTTTTAAACTTACTCGTATTGGTATCCTTTTCCACAAATTACTGATCGCAAGAGTTGCAATTTGATGTTGTAGGTATCATCCTGCGTGTGTTGGCATGACAATTGAGGAAGCAAAAAAGCTTGATCACTTTGTATGTGTTGAATGCAATTCTGATGAAGATGTCAAGAAATCGCAGAACGGGTTTACTGCATCTCCAGCTGATGATGTCAAGGTCCGTTTGTCTCTCTTTTGTCATCTCCTGTATAGATGTTCTGTTACTTTGATAACCTTAGCATCTGCCGGCTCTGTGTGCACCCCTGTCCTGTCATTGACTTCAATTTGAGATGCTATGCTTATGCTTCCACGAACTTGAGCATACTATAGATATTAGAATTAGCAATCTCCTTGATTGTTACCAGGGAGAAAATGATTTCAAAAAGCTTTTGTTCCGCAACTATTAGCATCTGAAATATTTGGCTTTTATAGGAAAAACACATTTTTATTTCTTTCTTTTTTTGTGTTCGAAAACTTGTGGCTGATATTAACAGTGGCATTGTTGTCTTCAGGTGGAAACGAAGCGCAGGAAAAGATAATTGCGGGGTTCTCATGGGTAAAAGCCACAGGGGTTGGCAAGTTATAACTTGGAAGCTCTTTGGTGCAGATTTTAGTAAGTTAGGATTTTCTTGTCTATGTCGTCGTGGTTGTGATGATGTCTGTATGGTGCGTTCCAAAACTTAGAGAAATGTGAAAATGGAGAGAGATCGAAGAGATGATGAAGACAAGTTATGGTGGCAGAGCCAGTTGTATAGACTTTTCCGTGGGTTCTAAGTTAACTTTTAGGTCTGTTTATTGTGGGTCTGCTGTTTTGCGTCTGATGAGAACAGACGAACATGAAGAACGCTTTTGACTTTGGGTCATCTCAGCAAAAATTAACATCAGATCTATCTTCTATCTTCCATTTTTTTTAATCATGTTCGCATATCTTGAAAAAGTTTTTACTAAATATTTTGACAAACAAAAAAGACACTGCAAGGCTAAGTTTGAACTTTTGTTTAGATGCAAAAAAAAGTCTCAGATTGATTGATAACTCGACAAAAAAAAAGATGATTGAAACACGATACAGAGACTCTTCTTATGTACTCTAATTTTATCTTATAGAGAAACACAGTTTCGTACATTTTGGTCTGAACCAAGATGCCAAGATGCATTTTTACCTATCTGTATTGCGCAAACTCACTCCTTGAGTTTATCGAGCTGCTTTCTTGCTTCTAGTGAATAGAAAAGACTCAAGCTTGAAGTAGTATGGATTATTATTACTTAGAATGAGATATCCATGTGCTCATGTTCAGGTGTCCTGTACGAAAATCCAGTGTCATCACTTGATCTTCGTTTGACTACACTTGCTCGTTGAACCAATCTCACTAGCTGTTGTACAACCTCTGACATTGGAGGCCTGAACTCTGGTTCAGGCTAAATTAACAACAAAAAGAGAAGATGATTACTTTATGAAATAATTTGGGCTTTATGCATTTTCCTAGAGATAGTAATTTACCTGAATACAGAGAGCAATGATATCCGCAAAACGAGACAATGACTTAGCTGGATACATGCCGTTAAGAGAAGGATCAACCATTTTAGACAAAGCATCTATATCGTGAAGCTGTGGTGTAGCCCATCTCACTAGCGATTGCTCTGCTCTCGTTCTCGAGCTATCAAACACACACAAAGCAAAGCGGATTGATTAAAGAAAACTGAATCAATGGCTTTTTTGGATTGACATTAGATGAAAAGGAAAAAAGAATGAAACCTGTCAAGAGGTTTCCGACCAGTTAAGAGCTCAAGCATGACTACTCCAAAAGTGTATACATCACTTTTAACAGTATAAATTCCTGACAATGCAAACTCGGGAGCGCTGTATCCAAATGAACCCACCACTTGAGTTGAAACCTGTTAACATATATAAATCATGAAAGACTCAGAAAAACGTTTCAACATTAGCTCAAAAGTATGATTCTTTCCCATTGTAATTACCTGTCTCTCAGTGTTAGGGTTTAAAGCAGCTAAACCACTGTCTGATAAGTGAGGGTTAAGTTCTTCATCTAGCAATATATTCGCCGACTTGAAGTTCCTATGTACAATTGAAGGCAAGCAAACTTCGTGCAAGTACCTGTTTAAACAAGAACAGAAAAGTGCAGTCTAACATGAATGTTGTTTCATTAAAGAGACTAGAAAGACTCGTAACAAAAGGCACATACTCTAAAGCCTTGGCAGTTCCAAGTGCCACTTTAACACGCGCATTCCAAGTCAAGGCCATGCTTCTATCATCATTCAAGTGAAGCATATCATCTAGATTCCCATTTCCAACGTACTCATAGACCAGAAGACGTTGACCATGCTCTGTGCAGTATCCAGCCAAGGGAACAATGTTTGGATGCCTCAATCGTGACATGTTGGAAATGGCTTCTAAGAAATTATCTTCTTCTTGTAACGAAAGTGCTGCATTATCAATCTTCTTGATTGCCATTATCTAGAAATAAGTTACACGGAGGAATTTAATTTCACAATAGAATTTTGGCTTTGTTTTCGTCTAGAAAGCTATCAACTTTTGAGCTACCTTTCCGTTGGGGAACTCTGCTCTATAGACACGGCCTAGAGAGCCTTCACCGATGATGTTTTCTTGACTAAAGCTGTTTGTTGCTACTTGCAGAGAAGAAACAGTGTATTGTGAAGCAGTGATTGGAGATCTTATTCTGCTCATAGACCCGTTTTTCAAAACCCGATCAACCGTTACTTTTTCTGCAGGCGAAGACTTCAAGTCTGCAACGGATGGTACACTTTTTACCCTCTGCTCTTGCATCTCAGTAGTTCCACTAAGTGGAAGATTTCTTTGAGAAGCTCTTTCGCTTCCTCTAACTTTCTTTTTCTTCTTATGAAGGCACAAGTAAAGAACAAGTGCTACAATACCAGCAACAAACAGAGAACCGAACACTATACCGGTGACTACTCCACCAGACAAACCCTTGTCAGAAGATTCAGATGACTTCCCTTCAGCGCTAGGACTGTTTTTGGGTTTCTTAGAACCAGAAGGTGTCCCCTTTTTGTCAGGTCTTTCTGGTTGAGAAGATACAGGGGCATTGTCAAAGGAATTACCATCATATCTGTTTCATTTTGGAATGTGTAAGGCATAAAATTGCAATTTTTCAAAGCTAAAATTGAAAGAATACTCCAAAGTAAAGATATTTTGTAACAGATTGTGTTATTAGAAACTTACATTAATGTTTTAATAGAGCTAAGCTCCTTAGGTATGGATCCATTGAAATGATTGTTTGCAATATTTCTGCCAATAAAACATATATGGTAAGTGAGATGGGAAAATAACACATTCGTTGCTTTTATCTATCTGAAATGAAACTTACAGAGTTGTCAAAGGCAAACCCGAGAGTACATCGATGGTACCTGTCAACTGATTGTTCTGAACATAGCTGTTAAAAATGAAGATACCATCATCATTATGAATGTCTTTTTGCACTTTTTAACTGTCGTTCCAACAAAGAAAGTTTGAAACACTCACAGAACGGAAAGTGTGGATACTGTGCTTAAGGAACTCGGAAGATCGCCACTGAAGTTGTTGTGAGAAAGGTCCCTGAATAAAGCAACATTAGATCAATAGAAGCTGGCAGTGATATGACTATGATAAAGAGAGTGGTAAGAGATATTACAAAGTTGAAAGTGACTTATGACCGGCAAATATATCTCCTATCGACATGGAAAGTGAATTACCACTCACATTCCTGGACAATAACATTTCAAACTTAAATACATAAGAAGAAGAATTATGCTAAATCTCACAACCCAAAATGTTAAACTCACATGTAAGAAAGAGAACCCATTGCAGATATGGAGTATGGAAGGTTACCACTTAGGTTGTTTCTCGCCAAATTTCTGCATTACAATTTCCTTCAACTGTTAGTTTTAGATTGAACACTGAGACTAAATACTATAAGAACATAGCTAAGAAAACACAGCAATACAGGCTTGTGAGATTCGGTGGCAATTGATATGGAAGTGTATCATGGATGCTGTTTCCGCTAACATCCCTGTAACAAAGTGAAAAGGACAAAGTTATTGAATTAAATCCTGAAAAGCATAAAGATCAAACAAACAGAAACAAAAAGAAAATTCCAAAAGTCGGTACAATTTTCTGAGTGACATTAGGTCTGAGAGCAAGTATCCAAGAGTGCCAGAGACTCCTAAATCCGATATATCTCTGTAAGAATCACAAACAACAAAAACAAGAACATTATAAGACACTCAAGAATCATCAATCAATGCAAGTGGAAAGGGAAAAAAAAATCAAAAGTCTGATTCTTTACATAGAGACAACTGCTGAGCCCTCACAAGTAATCCCTTTCCATGACTCTCCACATGGATCACCACCTCCATTTTTCCAATTGGCTAGCTGTGAAGGACTATTTAGTGAAGTGTACAAAACTTGAAGGGCTTGAACTGCAATAGACCAATGAGAAGAGAACACCTCAGGAGTCAGAAACCAATTAAGGATCTATCATGAAAGAAGAAAAAATATTGCATAAAGCTTACAACTTTCCCTTTTAAGCAAAAAGTAAGTGAACACATTTGGGTAAAGAAGAAAGATTGTAAATTTGATTTTTTTCTACCGGCATTAATATTTCCATTTCCCGTTATTTTCCGGCGGTTTATCGGGAAATACACGGTGTCAAAATCATCAAATCTAAACTAATGCAAATAGATTTTTAAAAGGGTTTATCTTCTGAATCTAAAGTCATCCACTTTGAAACCCAGAAAATCTCAGGTCTTCATCACATCGATAAACCAAAGAAAAACGGAAAGATCTCAAAAGAGACGATCACAATGAGGTAAAAAGCAAGAAAAGCTAAAGTCACAAAAGTCATAAAACCCAATACTTTACCATCAGATGGATCAGTAACACAACGAACAACGGAGAATCTAGAGATCGCAGCAAAAATAAGAAGCAAAACGAGGAACATAGCTCTATCTTCAGTAGCCATTGCGTGACGGTGATCACATGCGGCGACTTCCATTGGAGAGAAACATCGCCATGAAAGCTCCAAAAGGGGAAAGCAAAAGTAAAGAGAGAATATACAGTGACAGAGAAGAAGAAGAAGAAGAAGAAGAAGAAGAAGAAGAAGAGTAACAGTGGGTGTTGGGGATAGTAGTTAGAAACATCGCCATTAAAGAAAGGTATAGGCAGTGACTAGAGAGAGAGAGATTGATTCCAAGCTTTGGTTTGAGTTATGAAGAGAGAGAAATTATCAGTACTAATTTCTCATTATTTTAATTCAGGTTTCTTTTCCTTTCTTTTCACTTAAAACCTCTGTTTCTCCGTAGATTCATTCACATTAATTGATAAACTAAACTTATTTAAGATTTCATTAAACTCATACGGCAAGATTCATAATTGCATTGATAAATGATTATATGTATTATATAAGTATGTTTTTGTCAATCTACGTATTTATATAAAATCAGCAAACGTATGATTGAGATGAAATTGCTGAAATTTTTTGAGCAGTTTGATAATTGATATATCTGACTATTGACTGGTGTTAGTGTCGGTGGTGGGAGTTTGGAATTTGCCTTCATTTTTTTGTCCACATATATTCTAAAGTTTTAAAGAATATACTATTAACTTATTAAGCGTTTTGAAAATGTTATAATATTCAATAAAAAAGTTTAATTTTGGGGGATTGAAAAAATAGCCAGCGAACATTTGACTCGCGTTCTTTTTGGGCTAATTTGCCTTTCGCTCTCAGTTTTTTTTTTTTAATTTCGCTTTTTCCAAAGCTCATTCTCTGATCCTCTACCTGTGTCCCTTCCTTTCTTACAGTATGCTTTTCTATTTCTATGCCGCCACGTGTTAATTTCACCTATTTGATCACCAATTATTTGGTACATTTCTCTGTTATACATAATATATTTTTCTAAATTTCAATGTCATTTATGTTTTCATAACCGGTATTACAACCAATTAAAAACATTATATGACCACAGAAGAAACAAAAAAACTTAGGACAGTGTGCATTAGTTTCTTTTTATCTATAGACAATATCTAAATGGTAAGAATTAGTTTAAAAATTATAAATAAATATAACATGAATATATAATTAGTGTTATACTTCTAGAATTTAGATTACTTCAAATCAATAGTAAAACTCCTACTCAAAGAGTGAATAGCACTATACATAGACTAAAAGATAATTTCTAACTATATTGGATTTCATAGTTTAGATAAAGGTTACTTTTTTGGCAAAGAAAGATAGTAGTTATTTAACATTTGTGATGATTTATTTACATAACTAAAAGTAAAACTTTAACAACAAATATTCATCTTAATTTGTTATTTTTTACATCGAAATTTAAAATATATAATCTTTTTTTTTACAAATATACTGTTTATCACAGATATGATAAACATAAAATTTTGAGTTGGTTAATTTTTGAAAATTAATATTTGGCAAATTATAAACATGTTCTCGGCTAATAAACTCAGCCGATAAAAAAGGTATTAAACTTTTGAAAAACATGGTTAGAATTTACACACAAATTAAAACGAACACCTGAACGTTATAGTATGCAAGTTTCTGTTTTTTCTTTTCTCTATAATTTTTAAAGAGAATGGTAAAGAGAACTAAAAATAGCAACAAAAAGGAAAACGACGTATATCTTTGGACAAAAGAAATGTGGAATGGATTCGTGAAAACGACTAATAATAGAATAAATAGAGTAAAAAGTATCGTCCAGTCATGAAAACACTAACACTGTGTTACCTTTTGGCCTGTTCTCATGTTATATTAATTTTTGTACTTTTTATGAAAATATTATTCCTCTCAACAGATATTTTAATTCATCAATGAGTAAATATAGAGAGAAACGAAATTATATTTTAAAACTGAAAGTGAAATCATGTGTGGATCCAATCTGTCTAAATAACTTATAAAACTGTTCTTGACAGAGAAGAAAACATCAATGATTTCTACTATACTTAATTTGTAGATCTAATCAATAAAAATATGTTTATAAAATAAACTATAAACCCTTTTTTTTGCTATAATTTTTTACACTTTTTCATCTTTACCATTAAAATATTCGTTTCTTCATCAATATCAAAACATAAATTCTCGTATCTATTTTGTTTCTAATCTCCATTGAACATTATAAATTACTAATTAATAAATTTATAATTTGACATAAAACTTTTATGTTATTTTGTAATATTTATAGAAATTTTTTTCCTAACGATTAAATATTGTATAACTAAAAGAAATAGTTAGTAATTATCTTGTGTATTGTATTGGTAAGTTGAAACAAAAGAAAGAAAAAAACGATGAACTTGTGGGGTGTTTAAAAGAATCAAGATTGCTTGTTTAATGTCTTTAAAGAGAGACTTTATTCCATGGAATGAAATCCCGTGATCTTGTCTTGGAATCTTTTAACTTAACTATATTAAAATATATCGTTATTATGTCATAATCGAGCAATTAAAAAAAATTACAAAGTGTTACTATCGTAATCTAACTATTTGTGTGTATATTTCCATGAAATTTTAACTTACTTAGAACAAGATTTCATATGATTATATAATCACACATTTGGAACAAGATTTGATATGATTACATAATCACATTTGAAATAAAACTTCATATGATCACGAGCTTAATTTAGATGAACGAGTAGTTGATCCAATCATGTCAAACATTTATACATGTAGCAAAATACATTAAGTAAAATTTTTAATGTTTTCAGAAAGAAATATGTTTGTGTCACTATTCATAGAAAAAAAAGTAAAACCCTAACAAGCTAACTCTATAACTTATTACCTATAAATCAGAATGTAATTTTCCATTTTTAATGCAAAGTTGGGAAAAATCACAAGTGTTTGAAAACCTCGAGTGACCAATTGCTTCGAAGGATATGAGAAATTATTAATACTGGCCCGTAAATCGGGCTATTTGCAATGGGCCTTATTGGACTTCGGCCCAAAGCTGTTTTGGTCACTATATACATTTTCTTAAACTTCTTTTTATCATATCCGGAAATATTGAAGCGGCATAAATTTTGTTTTTTTTCTTCTCACACCAACTTCGGATTAAACCTTCAAAATATCCGATAAATTATCTGTTTTTAAGCATAATTTGTGAAGTCTGGATCAATATTATAAGTTTATAACAAAAATCGAACATTGATTATTTCTAGTAGTGTTTGTTTGGTTGTAACACTCTATCTTTTGATATCGCTTTCTATATGTTGATACCGAATCAATTGGGCTCCATATTTTAATAAAAGAAAATCCATGAAAGCGTATTATGTGGTCGTGGCCACTAAGCCATGGACTCTAATTGCAAATCAAACGTATAAATTACTAAAATCTAATTCCAAAAAAGTTACAATTATTCAACAAATTAAGTGGACTATGAAAGAACACATCATCATCATCTTGCATAATTTTCAGCATAAAGTTTTCACGTTAGGCCAAAATAATAATAAAAATTTAAGTATGATGTTTTATTCACACGCTCTGCGCGTGAGCTAATTATAAACCTTTGTGTGTCCCAACGTTCAGCGCATGTCTTTACCAAATCTTGACCTATAGAGTCTTTCTTAACTCTAATCTATAAAAGTTGGTGCATGCAATACACTCGCTCCGTTTGCGCGTGATCCGAACATTGAAACGTTATCTGCCCGTTACAAAGTCCTTGTCTAACTAACCGTTACGATTACGAGACTTCCAAAACTTATAGCTACCACTCAATAAATGTTGTCATTAAAAAGATAAAATACTAACTTCAACGGCCGGCTCATAATTTGTTTATTGAACAAAACATTGCTTTTTGATCGAACAATGTTTAAGGTGACTTACAAAAAAAACTGTATATTGTTGAGTAGCCTTATTTATAGAGTAATTTTGAGAGCTACAAAACGAAATACTCTGAATTTAGAGATATATTATATTCTTATTGATATTGGGTTTCAAAGTTTAATTATATAAAAATGTCTTAGAGCTTAAAGTTATTAGGCACATAATTAATAAAAAAAGAATCTGAAAAAGATAGCAAACTTCTATTTGTTTTTTTTATTTTATGCATTACCAATTCATCCAAACACTTTTTTTTGGTGTTTTTTATTGTTTTATCGGTATTTTTTTCTTTTTTATATTTTACTATATTAGATTTTTGTAATTTTGTTTTGTTTTCTTTTTTAGATTTTGATTTTGGGAAGAATTTTTTTTCGCCAACTGTGATTTTCTGCAATCTTTCAAACTATATTTACAGCTAATTGGACTGTAACTTTTGTCTGTTTGTTCTAATATTATAATTTCAGCAAAGAAAAAATAAATCCGTCCAAATTCCCTAAATTTATGACTCATAACTTATAAATAATTGTTAAAGTTGAACAAACAGTAGGCCACATAGGTAACTTCAAAAGAGTTCGGACAAAAAAACTTGAAACACAATTGATTTTTATGTTAATTTGAAACACAAAAGTCAAAAAAACCTGAACATTGTGTTCTATGTTAATTTTTCCTGTTGTATGCTTTGTTAATAGAGAAGAAAACACAAGGAAACAAAAAAAAACTTGTAGAAATAACCTAAAGAAGGAATATCAATGGATTCTTTATAGACAAGGAAAAGCACTTTCTACAATTAGCAACCAAGGCTAATCTCTTCTTGCACGTTAATTAATCGATATGTAATAAACAAATACAAAGAAAATGTTGTCGCTTGCGTCAAAGATCACAATTGATTAAAAGCTTGAAACAAAGGAAGATTCTGAAATTACTAAACTCATTCTTTTGACATTGTTTAATCTGCCGGCTTAGAAGTTTGTTTTAGCTTTTTTAGGTGAACGAACGTAGCCTTTCACAAAAATCCAACGGCACTAAAGAATAAAAAAAGATGATAAATATATATAAAATTGATACTTTTGGAAAGCCAATGAGCGTCATAACAAAAACTCTGGCCGTCTTCTTCTTCTTCCTCGCGACTGTACGATCTCTTTCATCTCCCACTCTCTAAATCTTAACCCTTCGTATGACTGCTTCTCTTATCAGTTTCTATACCAACATTATCTGAAAACAGTATTCCCAAAATATAATAATAATTTCCTAGAAAAAAAAAAAAAATATATATATATATATATATATTTTTTTTTTGTTTCTTTTGTTACTTCGGTTTTTTTGTTACTTCGGTTTATAATTTTTCTTACTTTATCGGAGGTTTTGGGCTGTGTGTTTGCGTGTGACTAAATCACTGACGAGGGTAGAGATAAAGGAAAGTTCTTAGCTTTGGATGAATCTCGGAAGTGATCCAAACACTGGCTTATTCCACTCCCCATCTCTAGGGTTTCTCTCTATTTCCTTCTTTCTTTGTACTTAAACTCTTTAAATTTCTGAACTTTTCTCTCCTTTTTTGAAATTAAAGTCTCTGGATCTCATCACTTCTGTGGAGTAAAATTGGGGATAGCTAAGAAAAAGCAAACCTTTTTGTTTTTTATGCTCTGAGTTGTCTCATGGTCCTTTCATGTTTCTGAAAAAGATTCGAACTGTTTTGGAATTTTGGTGGTGTGAGGTTTGTTCCTAAAGCCTTGCCCTTTCTGGGTTTTTCATCTTCTGTATAATTAGCTCAAATTTGGGTTTCCCTTAGATTTAGATTTGATGCATTTCGATTTCTGAAGTTCCCTAAAATTTTGGTTTGGTATAGATTTTGATTTGGTTGTAGAGTTTAGAAGATATGGTTAAGCTTTGAAAACGAATGTTCATATCATCAAGCCTCAAATTTTAACGTGGCAATAACAAGTTTGCTGCTTTTCTTTGTATTCTACAGGTTGAATTCTTAGCTAAAGGCGCAGCGATCTAGATGGCTACACTCCAGGATATTGGTGTATCAGCTGGGATAAACATCCTCAGTGCCTTCATTTTCTTCATAATCTTTGCGATTTTGAGGCTCCAGCCGTTTAACGACAGAGTTTACTTCTCGAAATGGTACCTCAAGGGCATAAGAAGCAGCCCTGCGCGTGGTGGCGCCTTTGTACAGCGATTTGTGAACCTGGACTTCAGGGCATACTTGAAGTTCTTGAACTGGATGCCAGAGGCTCTGAAGATGCCTGAGCCTGAGCTGATCGATCATGCCGGTTTGGATTCAGTTGTGTATCTCAGGATTTACTGGTTGGGGTAAAGTTTCGAACTTTGCTGGTTTGTTTTTGTTGATTGGCCTGGAAAATTTGAATTCAAGGGTTATTTTTCTTACTTAGTCAAACCCAGTTGACCTAAAGAAGCAGAAGAGCTACTATGTTATATGTTTTTTTGGCAGTAGGAAGAGTAAATCCAAGTTTATCGAAGGCTCAGGATCACTTTCTTCTCTGCTAAAATTTTTTTTTTAAACATTTCTCTTTTGTTTTCTTTATATGCGCAGGCTTAAGATCTTTGCTCCAATAGCAGTGCTTGCTTGGGCAGTTCTTGTGCCAGTCAACTGGACAAACAACACATTGGAGTTAGCTAAGCAGATAAGGAATGTAACTTCGAGCGATATTGACAAACTATCTGTTTCGAATATCCCAGAGTATTCAATGAGGTGCGTCAAAGCTTATCATGTCGAGCCTTTTATGTTTCCTTCTGTCAAAATTGTAAAATTTTGAGCTACAATGTCTTGGCTTCTTTTTTCCCAGGTTTTGGACACATATAGTAATGGCATATGCCTTTACAATCTGGACTTGTTATGTGTTGATGAAAGAATATGAGACAATTGCTAATATGAGGCTCCAGTTTGTTGCATCAGAAGCTCGTCGACCTGACCAGTTCACTGTAAGACTCCTTTCTTTCCCTGGGTTTAAAATCTAAACACTGAACAAACTGTAAACCCTGGACAGCGATGTAATATGTTAGGATTTGTGATAGGTTCTTGTCAGAAACGTACCTCCAGACGCGGATGAATCTGTTAGTGAACTGGTGGAGCATTTTTTTCTGGTCAATCACCCCGATAACTACCTGACACATCAGGTAAATTTCTTAGAAGCTTGAAATTTGAAGCTGTGAAGTATTCTTTGAGTTATGATCTTGTTGACATGTATGAAAATTACAAACTTTATGAGACTATTAGATGCGTCCTCTTGGTTCTTACTTTGTCTGAAAACAATTTGTAGGTTGTATGCAATGCAAACAAGCTCGCTGATTTGGTACAAAAGAAGAAAAAGCTGCAGAATTGGCTTGATTATTACCAGCTCAAATACTCTAGAAATAACACTCAGAGAATTATGGTGAAGGTACTTGAAATGAAATCTCAATCTTAGTAGTTTTTTTATTTATTTTCCTGTTACGTTAAATTGACCCTATTCATTCTCTTCATCAACCAGCTTGGATTCCTTGGGCTTTGGGGACAACGAGTCGATGCAATCGAACACTACATTGCTGAAATCGACAAAATATCAAAAGAGATTGCTAAAGAGAGAGACGAAGTGGTGAAAGATCCCAAGTCCATTATGCCAGCATCTTTTGTCTCCTTTAAAACTCGATGGGCTGCTGCTGTCTGTGCTCAGACTCAACAGACCCGTAACCCGACCCAATGGCTAACCGAATGGGCCCCAGAACCTCGTGATGTGTATTGGCCGAATCTGGCTATTCCATACGTTTCTCTGACTGTAAGAAGGCTGATAATGCATGTTGCCTTCTTCTTCCTCACCTTCTTCTTCATTATTCCAATCGCGTTTGTTCAATCTCTAGCTACCATCGAAGGGATAGTGAAAGCTGCACCGTTCTTGAAGGTTATTGTCGAGGAGTGAGTTCTTTTCACATGCACTCTTCTTGACATCTTTATGCACTGAAACATTACTATTCCTGGACTGACTTGGTTTGATTTTATGCAGTTCATTCATGAAATCAGTGATACAAGGTTTTCTACCGGGTATTGCACTGAAGCTGTTCCTCATCTTTCTGCCCTCCATTCTCATGATCATGTCCAAATTTGAAGGCTTTACATCGATCTCCTCCTTAGAGAGACGATCAGCGTTTCGATATTACATTTTCAACTTCGTGAACGTCTTTCTTGCTAGCGTTATCACTGGAGCTGCGTTTGAACAGCTTAGCGCTTTCCTCAATCAATCCCCCAACCAGATCCCCAAGACCATCGGCGTGGCTATACCGATGAAAGCAACTTTCTTCATCACATATATAATGGTTGACGGTTGGGCAGGAGTAGCTGGAGAGATTCTTATGCTGAAACCTCTGATTATGTTCCATCTCAAAAACATCTTCTTGGTTAAGACTGAGAAAGACAGAGAGGAAGCAATGGACCCAGGAAGCATCGGTTTTAACACGGGCGAGCCTCGGATACAGCTTTACTTCCTTCTCGGTCTCGTCTACGCTCCTGTGACACCGATGCTTCTTCCTTTTATCTTGGTTTTCTTTGCCCTTGCTTACATTGTGTATCGTCATCAAGTAAGTTTCTTTCTTGCTACTTTCTTCTTCAATTTGGTTAGTTTTGGTTTTAAAGCTGATTCTTGTTTCTGTCAGATCATAAATGTATACAATCAAGAATACGAGAGCGCTGCAGCATTTTGGCCAGACGTTCATGGACGAGTCATAGCGGCATTGATAATATCTCAGTTGCTTCTGATGGGTCTATTGGGAACGAAACACGCTGCATTAGCTGCACCATTTCTCATTGCTTTGCCTGTTCTTACCATCGGTTTCCACCGCTTCTGCAAAGGTCGTTATGAGCCAGCCTTTATCAGATACCCTTTACAGGTTTGTTTCTTCTAACAACCATTTCATATTTTCTATATTCCCAACGGTACCAAATATTAATCGTTGTTGTATGTTATTTACAGGAAGCTAAGATGAAAGATACATTGGAGAGCGCAAGAGAACCGAACCTGAACCTCAAAGGCTACTTGCAGAGTGCTTACGTTCATCCAGTTTTCAGAGGTGATGAAGACGATGATGACTATGATGACAAGCTCGGGAAGTTTGAGGACGAAGCTATTATTGTTCCCACCAAACGTCAGTCGCGGAGGAATACTCCGGCTCCTAGCAGAATCAGCGGAGAATCTTCGCCGTCCTTGCCCTTCAGTGGTAAAGAAGTCTAGAGAAACGTTTTGAACAAGGGATGCTTTACAAGTATATATACATATATGCTACTTTCTATATGTACATAGGGCGAAAAAGAGAGAGATAAGAGGATACGTAGCTCAATGAGGTACTAAAATGGGGATTGTTTAAGCTTGGTTCAGAAAGATGTGTGATGGAGTGATCTTAAGGATTTTGTCAAGTTTCGGGGTTCTTTTTTTGTTTTTGTAAGAAATGATATCGGGGTTTATTGAATTGTGTTACCTTCAAATCTTTCTAGTCGTTAGACAACATATTTTTTTTTACCATCATATGAATGTCTTTGAAAATGGTTTACCATCAAGAAAATCGTAACCAACGAAACTCTTGTCAACTGAATGACAACGAAGACGAGCAGAAAAATGTGTTCTATGCTTATATGATGGAAATCTAGAGCAAAAGCTAGATGTATTATATAAAGTTGAACAATGTCATAAAGAGTTGAAATCCAAAATATAAAGTCACAAGTAATAACATATGAAAGCCTTGAAGACACTTGCATAAACTTCATATCCTCCAAATAGTCTACAAATATGTTTACCTTGCTTAACCTCTTCAAATCCCTTATTGACTATTGTAAAAGCCTTCCTCTCCAAATTGTAGAAGAAAATGTAGAAAGGGTAAGAGTACGACGACAACACAATTTCACCTGTACCAGTCATTCCAACAAACCACTTCGTCACGATGACCTCCTTCCCCAATGGAGACATTACGTACGCAGATATGTCTGGACCATTTTGATTTTGAGCATCTTGGTTTGCTCCTGATTCCATGATCCACATTGTTTAAGGTGGTCTAACCAAGAACCATGTGAATGTTGGCATCTCAAATGCACTTATTTAAAAGGAAATTATAATAGATATGCAACGAGATATCTTATTATATATATTATTAGCTGCCTTTTGACCTTTTATTATCCATAAACAACCACCTCGAGGCATGTTTTCCACTGATTCAATAAATATGACTTACTAGAAAAATAAGGTACTGATAAAAAAATATATATACATATGGAGTTGTTTTGCAGAGAGAGAGTGAGAGAGATATCGAGAAAGACAAGATAGGATCAGAGGAATTTAAAACATTAAGTGGCTCTCGTTCTTTCTCTTTCTCATATCTATGGACAAGACATCATCATTCTCAAGTCACGAAGGAAAGCCGATTCGATGCAAAGCAGCAATATGTAGAAAAGCAGGAGAAGCATTGGTTATCGAAGAGATCCACGTTGATCCACCTCAAGCTTACGAAGTTAGGATTAAGATCTATGCACATCTCTTTGTCACACCGATCTTTCTTTCTCAAAATTAGACTCTGTAAGATTATACATTTTTCTTTAACCAAACACAAATGATATACTTTTTTGTTTTTTTACCTTCACTGAATCTTTTTTTTTTAATTTTCCAGGGACCAGTCGTAAGGTTTCCTAGGATTCTAGGACACGAAGCAGTCGGGTGAATCTTCTGTTTAAGTTTCAACATTTTGCACTCTTCTTTCAAGAATTTGCCTAATTAATTACTTGATCTTTCTGTTTGTTTGTAATCCAGTGTGGTCGAGAGCATTGGTGAACACGTCGACGGATTCAAACAAGGCGACGTCGTATTACCAGTGTTTCATCCTCATTGTGAAGAATGTAGAGATTGCAAATCCTCAAAAAGCAACTGGTGTACGAGATTCGCAGAAGATTTCTTGTCAAACACGCAACGATACGGAATGGCTTCGACGTTCAAGGACTCTTCAGGAGAAAACATTCACCATTTTCTTTTCGTCTCGAGTTTCTCTGAGTATACCGTCGTTGATATCGCACATCTTGTTAAAATCTCTCCTGAAATTCCCGTTGATAGAGCGGTTTTACTCAGCTGCGGTGTCTCCACAGGTTTCGTATCTTCTTCTTCAATATTTCGTTGCGTTAGGGTTGCTACTAGAGATACATTTTCAATCTTGTTCGTTGTGAAAACTTAGAAAGAAGTAGATATCAATAATGGTTATGTATGAGAAGTGACATAGTTGAACATGGATCAATGATGATTTGTTGCCATGTCACGAGGATCAGGAATTGGAGCAGCTTGGAGAACGGCTAACGTGGAAGAAGGATCCACCGTTGCAGTTTTTGGCCTTGGTGCTGTTGGACTTGCGGTATCTATTTTCTTTTTCAAATTATAATACTTTTTTTCTTCTATAAAGGAAAAAACAAAAACACTTTCACAACACTTTTTTGTTTTATTTTGTAATTCGGTTTAATTATTGCTTTTATACATAAGTTATTTGCTAATAACAATTAAATGATTTGGTAACAGGTTGGAGAAGGATCCAGGCTGCGTGGGGCCGCAAAGATCATTGGTGTTGATATCAACCCTAATAAATTCGAATTAGATAAAGTAAAGTCGTGTTATATTATAACCTAATTCAAGAAAAGAAAAAAGGTGTGTTATATTTTTAAATAAAATACTTTTGCCTTTTAGTTTTTAAAAGTCACTATTTTCGTTTGGATTATTCTGGCCACGTTGGGTTTGGTACGTATTATATATTACAAAATACTCAAACCTACTACACTTGTAGTTGGTGTTGGTCTAACACATGGTCCATGCGTCCAAGTTGTATGATGTCTTTGTCTCTATTGCTAACTCCAACTGCAATAGTTTGATTCTTTCTCTTTCGTTATAACCTATAACAATTCTATTGAATACATATGTTCTACAAACTATATAACATATTGTATCCAAACTGATGAGTCAAACAATAGCAAAAAGCTAATAATTGAAAGAGATTAATAATATATTTGCGTTGAATCAATAAAACACTATTTAAAATAAATAAAAAGATTTCATAATAAATCAAATATAATAATATTCATCATTATAAATTTATAATTTATATGAACATGACTTATAGATTTATAGTATAACGGTTTGTGCTGATATCATTCAGTACTATCGTCTGGATTCGAATCCAGCTTAATGCATATTGACAAAAAAAACTTATAGTTTATCTACATTGAATAATAGACAAGAAATTTGGCGTTACGGATTTTGTCAATCCTACCTTGTGTGGAGAGAAGAAGACCAGCGAGGTATATTATTTAATATCTTACACCAATTTTTTGGGGGGTTAAAATATCTTACAGCATTTCATATAGTTTTTAAATTCTAAATCATAGTTAGATTGCAGTAATCAATTGATTTATTCGAAAAAGGAACTAATTAATTTATTTGTTGAATATACACGAAAAAGGTAATTAAAGAAATAACAGAAGGAGGAGTTGACTACAGTTTTGAATGCGGTGGTTTAACTTCGGTATTGAGCGAAGCTTTCGCCAGCACACGCACGGTATGCTTATACCGACCGGTTCATTCGGTCTCTTAGTATCATTTTAGTAGTTATTTACTATGTAAGTTTTGTTCTTTGGTCGGCATTTACTGTCTTTAACAATTTTAAGATAATAGAATGAAACAGGGTACAGGGAAAACAATAGTGTTGGGGATAGATAAGCATCTACCGCCAATAAATTTGGATTGTTTTGATCTTTTCAGAGGAAAACATGTCTGTGGAAGCTTGTTTGGTGGTATGAAACCCAAACTAGACATTCCGATTCTCGTGGATAGTTACTTAAAGAAGGTGTATATGTACATTAATCTATTTATTTCATTATAGTTTTTGTTAATGAATACATATTGTACTTATTTTCAACTTACATGTTATGTTTTCATTGAATTTACAATTGCAGGAGCTCAATCTGGATAGTTTTATCACACATGAACTGAATTTTGAGGAAATCAACAAGGCTTTCGAATTATTAGAGGAAGGAAAGTCTCTCCGCTGCATTTTATGGATGGATAAGCAATATATATTTTTATGTTATAAAAGTGATTACTCTCTCTATTTTTTTTTATGTTTTGAACTTTTTTTTGTAGCCTATGTTAATAAATCAGATGTGTCCTTCTTTTTAAAATATAAGCATGGTAATCTGTTCAAGTTTTGATTATCAAAAAGTGTAACAGAAAATCTCTGATATTTGGAAACTATTAATTGGTGTTTTATAGTAATTAATCCATCACAAATTGCAGGATTCATGAATATATTGACCAAAAATTAGCTTTTGGAAAAAATAAATTTAATACTCATTAATTGTTTTTTGATTTGGTCTTTGAATACATACGTTTCAAATCACGTTCACAAATCATATATATAGACACCAAATCACGTTCACAAATCATATATCACCATATCAAATACTAAGATATAAATTGGCACGAAAGATTGAAACATATCAATTTCAGACATTAAGAATCATGAAATCTGCTACTGTTTTTTTGGTTTCTTGTATTCTCATGTCTTTTGTTCTGAACAATGTCAAAGGTAACACATAAAACTTGTTTTACTTTTGTTGCATTATCAATAAACTAGAATCTTTTGTTTAAAATTTCACGAGTTTTCTGGTTGATAGACGTGGAAGCAGGAGTGACTCCAATGGCTAACCAATGCGGCCGGAAGGATATATTCATCGGAGGATGCGGCAGCGACGGAAACAAGACGTGCATAAACGACTTTGTTAAGAAAGGTGGTGTAGCCAATACGCCTTCTAGTTGCGAGTGTGATGACTTTGGCGAAGAACATTTATGCCGATGTAATTTTCCTTGCTAGCTTCTGTAATAGGTCTACAAACAAATTTTCAGTATTTAACACATAAGAAACTAGTTTTGTTGTGGTGTGTCTCTTAAATCGTTTTGGATGTTGGACAGAACGTAAAGAAGACAAGGGTATCAAAACTTAATAGACCTTAAAGCCTCGGTTCGTTAAGATTCTTATCAAAAATATTTTAATGATCAAATTAGTCTATTTTGTTTGAAAAATAAAGTTTTTGCATTTTTTTGAATTTGCGGTTTTGATGAAAAAAATGTGATCCATGACTTGCATATCAACCTGATATATATCAGTGATTTAATATGTAACCAAATTTAGTAAATAAACTGTTTCATAATATTTTACTACTCTTAAAAGTTAATACGATGATTCAATGAAAAAATTCATGTATTACTGTATAATTTGTTTAATTAGTATATTGTTCTGATAATTGATAAATCATATAGATGAAAAGATGATGAATGGTAGTCAAATATTTTTCAAATAATTTATCTTTCTGCAGAATCCATTTAATCGTGTATGTCCACAAATCCATTAATAAATGGTAAGAATGTTATGCAATTGAATATGGTATTTGTGTCGTGTGAATATTTACATTCCAAAACAATTTCTTAATTAGTTACCAAGACACCTAAATAGTGGTCAAATGTTTGATTTTCTCGAGATACCCATTAATTTTCTCTATTAACGAATTCATCACAATCGTAATTGGTAAGAATCTTAAAAATCCAATTTGGTCTTAATTGGTTTACCAATTAATTTTGTTGAATATATACATGTATATATATATATATACCCACATCTTATCATCACCTCACACTAAGAACAAAAGAAGAGAAATTAACTTTTTCTGAAAAAAAACATGAAATTTACTTCTTTGTTTTTGCTTTCTTGTGTTCTCACCTTCTTCGTTTTAAGTCATATTCAAGGTAATAATCCAGCTTACTTTTGCTTTTATCAAATTATTTGTCGCATCTGAAAAAATCTCTTTGTTCGCCAATAATAAAATAAAATAAAACAGTATTACAATAAAAAAAATTGTATGTTTCTTAGGCCGTTAGTTTTAAAGTACTGCACTATCAATTAATTTCAAAACATATTTTCACAATGTTTACAACACATGCGACTTACATTACATGACAGAAGTCGAGGGGCTAAGTCCGATGAGCCAATGCCCACGGAAGCAGATATTCGGCGGTGGAGGTTGCGGAAGCGATGGAAACAAAACATGCATAGACAGTTTTGTTCAACAAGGAAGTGATAAGCCTATTAGTTGTGAGTGTGACGACATTGTGGACGAACATTTGTGCCGATGTATTTTTTCTTGCTAATGTGCTTTTTTTACATCCCAACAACAAAATATTTGGAATAAATTATAGAAGTCGTAGTTTAAATATTTTTGACATGTAGTTCACATAATTGAATGAGAGAATATAAAACTATGACATAAACTTTGGGTTCTCCTAAATTTAATTTATTTTATTCAGTTTTCCTTCTCGTTCGAAGGGAAGCAAAATGTATTTTGGTGATAATTTAGATTTCCGGTTTAACACAATATTACACTTTTGACGATAGATCGTAACCAACTCATTCAAGATAATGATTTTTTGGCGGCTCTTGGACTCCATTAATTGTATTCGTATGAATATAAATGCATCGGATATAATTGTATGGTCATTGATAGATATTTACGAGTTTTTAAGGGCAACATCGCTTTTCTTGGTTCCCAAGGCATCGACCAATTGCAGAACAACTTCTCTTCTGATAATGTTGCATTTGTATATTCTGATGAATTCATTCTGTTTATAACAACTGTAATGATTTTAAAAAAGGGAATCTCATATTCTATCGGAAGCCATCACGTTGTTCTGTTCCACTGAATTTAGACTGCATGCCGTTTACCTTCAAGCCATGCAAAAGAGTGGATTTTGTTTGTATCGGTTCACTCAGAATGAAAACACTTGTAATGTGTCATCTCTCTCTTTAGTACACGCTGACTATTGTTACAGAAAACAAGTGTGTTTGTTCTTCGTCACACACAACTTCCATCTTTCGTGGGAGACTCTAGTTATTTACACAAGCAAGAGACATGAACCGAACAGAGAAACAGAGAGAACTCCTGAAATGGAACAGATTTTGTCATTGATTACCATTTTTCTGGTTCTTGCTTTGTCTGGGAGATGCAGCGATGTTTACAGCAGGAACGATTTCCCCAAGGGCTTCTCTTTCGGATCTGCCACTTCTGCTTATCAAGTTGGTTCCGATTTCGATTCTCAACTTCTTTCATTCCTACTTCATTTTTTTTCTTTATCCGATTCTCTAAAACTGATATGTTTGTTGGTTACTGAAAGTGGGAAGGAGCTGTTGATGAAGATGGGAGAAAGCCTAGCGTATGGGATACTTTCCTTCACTCTCGTAAGCTTTTCATTTTCATTTATTTTGTTTCACCTTTTTTCGTGTTTGGATTAGTTTGATCAATTTGGAATTATGTATTAGACAAATCAGTGTTTTAACGAAAATCTTCACTCTTAACATCAGTTGTGAACAAATTTTGGAAATTTAACTCTTTCTACTTTGGATTCTAATTCATCCTAAAAAAAATAGAGATAAAAGTATTTAAACTTGGCAGGTAACTTGGATAATGGAGACATAGCATGTGATGGGTATCACAAGTACAAGGTTCTTTTTCTTTCTGTACATATTTTATCCATACCAAGAAAATTTTATAATAATCAAGCTTTGCTAATCTTATAGATTGGCTTTTATTATCACAAGTTCACAACAAAGATTTTGCTTTCGCTTTCGCTTTTGCCTGTGCAGGAAGATGTGAAGCTGATGGTGGAAACTGGTTTAGATGCCTTCAGATTCTCCATTTCTTGGTCTAGACTTATACCGAGTAAGTCTTCTTTAACATTGCCTGACGGTTTTTTATTTTTTATATTTTACTTGAAGGAGTGAATTTGATGAGCTCTTATCTCATTTAGATGGAAGAAGTCCTGTTAATGCAAAGGGTTTGCAATTCTACAAGAACTTAATCCAAGAACTTGTAAGCCATGGTGAGAGAGACCCGTCTTCAAATCCACTAACCAATTGGAAACCAATGTTCCTGTGGTATTGAGTTTGGTTTTAGTTTCCACTAACTAAACTTACTACAGGAATTGAACCACATATTACACTGTTTCACTACGATCATCCTCAGTATCTCGAGGATGACTATGGAGGATGGACCAACCGCAGAATCATGTAGGCTTTAACAAAAAGTGGCATTTGCTTAGTATCTTTTGTACATAAAGACAAGAAGTTGATGTTATTTGGCCATTGCAGCGAAGATTTTACTGCGTATGCAGATGTTTGCTTCAGAGAGTTTGGGAATCACGTCAAGTTCTGGACCACGATCAACGAGGCTAATATATTCACTATCGGAGGCTACAACGATGGGGTTACACCACCTGGCCGCTGCTCCTTGCCGGGAAGAAATTGCTCGTCAGGGAACTCTTCCACTGAACCATATATCGTAGGCCACAACTTGCTGCTTGCCCACGGCTCTGCTTCAAGACTATATAAGCAAAAGTACAAGGTATCATGTAGACATGTTTTACATAGCCCTCTCTTGAATGTGTGAGTTGGTGACAAAGGAGGAAACATATTATGTGTAACGTGTAGGATACGCAAGGAGGTTCGGTAGGCTTTAGCTTATTTACAATAGGGTTTACTCCTTCCACAAGCTCCAAGGATGATGACATTGCACTTCAAAGAGCCAAATATTTCTTCTTCGACTGGTGAGTTAAGCACAAATGTTTCCAAAAGATGTTTCAAATTATGCAACATATCCAAGGTTTTGAGAAAGAAAACTTTGAAATCTAGGATGCTTGGGCCTCTTATATATGGAGACTATCCGGATGAAATGAAAAGAACCGTTGGATCAAGACTACCAGTTTTCTCAGAGGAAGAATCAGAACAAGTTAAAGGCTCATCTGACTTCATCGGAATCATTCACTATCTTGCGGCTTATGTCACAAACATCAAATTGAAACATTCTCTTTCAGGAAACCGGGATTTCTACTCAGACATGGGCGTATCTATGACTTGTTGGAATCAAAACTCAATCTTTTGAATAACAAAACAAACTCTTTGCTCTGTTATCTCAAATATTTTTGTTTTCTTGCTAATGAACTCTTCTTCATTTTACTGCTTGGGAGCAACAGTCCTTGGGAATTTTTCGGCTTTCGAGGTAAGAGTTTCAAGCCTACCAAATTAAGATACAATACAGACAGTTAATTATTCAAAGACATAAGAGTTCCCAATCCATCCATCTTTCTTAGTTGTTCTGTTTTTGTTTGGACTAGTATGCTGTTGCTCCGTGGGCTATGGAAAGTGTCCTGGAGTATATAAAGCAGAGCTATGGGAATCCTCCTGTCTACATTCTTGAGAATGGTCTCTCTCTCTCTCTTACCTGACCTGCCTCTCTCCTCTTTTCTTGTTTTTTTCTTAGTTTGATCGATTCTTTTGCCAATGCAAACAGGTAGACCGATGAAGCAAGATTTGCAACTGCAACAGAAGGACACACCAAGAGTCCAGTATTTAGATGCTTATATTGGTGCTGTGCTCAAATCCGTCAGGTAAGTAAAGTCTCTTATTTTTAATTGCATCATCTCTTCTCTTCTCGTTTTTGTGTAATAAAGAAAAAAGAAGACATTATTACTACGTGTAGGAATGGATCGAACACGAGAGGCTACTTCGTATGGTCATTTATGGATTTATACGAGTTACTGAGAGGATACGAGTTTAGTTTTGGATTGTACTCTGTGAATTTCAGCGATCCTCATCGCAAGAGATCTCCTAAACTCTCTGCTCATTGGTACTCTGCTTTTCTTAAGGGCAACACTACTTTTCTTGGTCCGCAAGGCATCACACAATTGCAGAGCATCTTATCTTCTTCCGCTTCTTCATAGTAATGCTTGCAGTTATATATATATATAGTCTGATGAATCTGGTTCAGTTATGACTATGAGAGCTGCACCGAACGAAATCTCATGTTCTATTGGAAAATATCACTCCTTTATATTTTATTGGGTTTAGACTGCTTGCCCTATTAATGGTTCATCATCCGTATTAAAACAAAAAAGTTAAAAAAAAATCGTCCATTGATAAGCTCACAAAATTCGGATCAATTAAATTATGTTTTTAAAATATAAAAAGGGGATTTTTTTCATACTTAAAAAAAAATTGATATCTCATAACAATAGCAATTAATTCAAGATATTTCAATAACATTACATTGTCACTATATGAATCATTATGATGTATAGCAATGGAAAATCTAATTGAAAGAGAGTTCGCTGCATTTAAATGAAAACTATCCTAATATATTCAAATTAATAATTTCATATATTGATTTAATTGACCAAAAAGATATCAATCGGTTGGTAAATAAAATACCTCACCAAATAAATTAACATTATACTAATTAATGTAATATAATGAATACATTGGATTTTCCCATCCAAGCAAGTAGGCTAGAGAAATGTTAGTGGGGAAGCACGTACATGTGATCTTGTGTAGCAACACCAAAATCTCACCAATACAACTTTGATCTTTATGCCACTATTATTACAAGATCGTGTTTACCATACCTTCTAATCTTTCCGACACAATCTCTCATCTAACACTCCCTTAAGTACTTGCCCATCTTTACTCTTCTCATAATCTTCCTTCTCAAACCTTAAACCCCGTACGGGACCATGACTCTTTTCTCCATTTTGTATCTCTTCGTGTCACTATTCTTATGTCAGTCCTTAGTTCGTGCCGTTAACAATGGTTATTACGGGTATAACCCGTCGCTCGCCAGCTACCTCCCGGAGAAACCTCAGAACATTATGAATCCGGTGGACTCGTGTTGGCGGCTCAAGTCTAACTGGACCACTAACCGCAAAGATTTAGCTGATTGCGCGGTTGGGTTTGGTTCATCTGCCTTGGGAGGAAAAGGAGGTAATTTATATGTTGTCACAAACCCTAACGACGATGCAGCGAACCCTCAACCGGGTTCTCTACGATACGGTGTGATCCAAGACAAGCCGTTGTGGATCATTTTCGCTAAAGATATGGTCATAACCTTAGAGAATGAGCTCATGGTCAATAGCTATAAGACCATAGATGGGAGAGGAGCAAAAGTGGAAATTGCGTACGGACCTTGCATTACGATACAAGAAGTGACGAACGTAATCGTGCACGGGATCAGCATTCACGACTGCAAACCAGGGAAGTACGGAATGGTGAGGAGTAGCACAACCCACGTCGGTCACCGTCAGGGATCGGACGGTGATGCGATCGCCGTTTCTGGTTCGTCGAATATTTGGATCGATCATTGTTACCTAGCGAGTTGTACGGACGGCCTGATTGATGTGATCCATGCTTCCACGGGAATCACCATTACCAACAACTATTTTACTCAGCATGATAAAGTCAGTTCATTTCATATGTCTATTCATTATGAAATCAGTAATATAACTAATAAATGTCTCGAGCAACAATATTTTGATAATATTTGTTGTTATTTTTATGTATAGGTGATGTTGCTTGGACACAACGATGCTTTCGTGCAAGATGTGAACATGAAAGTGACCGTGGCATTCAATCATTTTGGACCAGGACTTGTGGAGAGAATGCCAAGGTAATTATTTCTACATTTTTAAAAAATGAAAAATTACAAGTTATTTCGAATAAGCATATATACACATGCATACTTCGTTAGAACAGACTTTAAAAAAGTGTGGTGGGTGCAGGGTAAGACGAGGGTACGCTCATGTGGCAAACAATAGATACGATAAATGGATAATGTATGCAATTGGTGGTAGCGCCGATCCCACCATTTTCAGTGAAGGCAACTATTTCATTGCTTCTGATAGATCTAACAGTAAAGAGGTATTTTTAATTTTAACCTCCTAATCCCGTATTATAGTTTTAAATACATTTAATTCATACATATACTTATATACATTAAGAGCGAAATCTGACTCTCCATAATACTATTTGAAACGAGAAGTGTTTTTGAATATTTTTTGGTCCCCTAGACCAAAATTATATTATAGTTTTATCAACAAAATGATTAAAGATAACATTAATGAAGGAAAGAAGCATATAGGCTAGTTTAGCTCTGTAAATACACTCTAGTGTGGACACTGATTGATATTATATATTTTGTATTCTATACACTGGTTGAATATTTGGAACACCTATTAATCACCAATTCTATAATCTTTTTACTTGTTTTGTTTTAATATCGTTTTCTCATGACTGAATAATTGTTGACCACGACTAGCTATTCGACTACCCAAGTGTTTTTTTTCTTCAAAAAAGTGACTGCAAGGCTGACTAATTGCTAGACGTCCCGTTTTGGTTATGTGTAAAGATAATTACCATTACGATATAATATATATTAATTAGAGAGAGTACTAGAACTATGATTAATGTATGGAAATAAAACGCTAAGCATAAATAAATTTAGTAAACAGGTGACAAAGAGAGAAGTGAAACGAGGGTGGAACAATTGGAGATGGAGAACTTCAAAGGACGTTTTCAAGAACGGAGCTTACTTCGTACCTTCCGGTTACGGCAGCGTTGAGTTGCCCTACAGTTCTGCTCAGCGATTCTTAGTCGCTCCAGGAAACATGGTTCCTTCTCTGACCGCAGACGCTGGACCTCTAAACTGCAACCACAACCGCCCTTGTTATTAGTATAAAAGAGCTAAACGCAAACGCCAAAAGAATATGTCATATGTGTGTATTACATACTCTTTTAACGACATGTATCTAAATTCTGGTATATCACGTTATTTTTCTTTATTCACTTAGTTTATACAGGTGAACTATATGTTTCGATCTGGGGCATGCTTTTGATACATTAGATGTGTGGTTATGAACGATGAGATACACGCACTAAAATGCATATTATAATTATTTGTGTATACATATTTATAATTGAGATTTTTTTTTTGTTTCTTTGAATCCAAGATATACAGTCACTCATTTTGTTTTTTTCTTTCTTAGCTAAGAGAAGGAAGATACTCATATAAAGTAGGTGATTTGGGTTGTATTAGTTTAGCAACGTGATTTATTGGTTCGGTTCGATCTTTGTTTTCCACGAACCCGATCCATTGGTGTTTTTGGCCGACCTGGTATATGTTATTATTTCTCTTCTTTTTTTCTTGAAAATGATAATATGAGATTGGGGTAAAGCACCAGTAGAACAAAACTTAAAATGAAGGATCCATGGATCAAAGAAGATAAACCAAGAAAGTGAAATTTATTACCAAGTATGGTCATAAGAGCAGAAAGCGATTGGACCAGTCCGATCAATTCCATCAAACCGCGACATATCCTCAAAACAAATAAAAATCCGGACAAGATGGCAAAGAGTCGGTATCTTGGTTACTTTGAATGATAATAATTGACATTTATAATAAGTAAGCATGTAAGAAAACAAATTGACTACAATATCTTTTAATAAACTTGTTTTGTTATTCATGAAGTATGAACTATTGACTTCACAAACAAAAACTGAAGACTTTTCTATTGGCAAATTAAAATAGAGTAATTGATTAACAAAAATACCGTTAGAGACCCCCTAAACCGAGTCCATCTATTGTGCCTTATTAGAGCAGTTTCTGATTTTTTTTCTGCATAATCAGCGGCAACTGACAAAAATAAAAGAAATTTCGGTGACTCACATTATATATTTTCTTAACTATATGTTAAGTTATTATTTTAATGATATAAAATTTAATAAATATGACTTATTTAGAGCCAACAAGAAAAATGTCGAGGCCGAATGTAAATACTAAGTAGTCACTATCCAGCTTAAGTTTACATGTTGAGAGTGCAGAAGTTTCGCTCGGGAGGATACATATATGATTAAAGTTATAAATAATTTTTATTTCAACTTATATCGAGGTTTGGAGTTTGTATACATAGATCACAAGGATTTATAATCATAATTTATATAGTTATTGAAAAATCCTAAACAAAAAGTATTCGCTTCAAATCGATTCTTTCTATTCTTTAAGGTTTTACAAATTTGTTGTTCCTCTCCTGCGATTATTCACAGCACAGTTTTATAATTCATTTAACTAAATGAAATTTAAAAATAACTTTAAAATTTTCTTTTATCAAAAAGTAAAGTTCACATATAATGGAAAAAATAATGACACGATACAATGCAATACTAGAACATAGGAGGTATATGTGGAGTGAACAAATATAGAGCTGTAAATACAAATAAATATTTACAATCTAATTCTGAGAAGTAAGAGAGACAGAGGGGTTATCATATAAAAGTAAGTTGTGGATGGATTGATTTTTTATTATACAATAGTTTGGCCTATTTCTTAATTACGTATATCAGTATAATTAATGTTAATATTTTCTAATATCGTTTTCTATTAATCGGATGGATGCAAGATAATTAATGGATTGTTCTTACTCGATTAAACTTCTCAACTAAAAAAATAAAACAGAGTTCGGTACGCCATTATTGTAAGATAGTGAAACATGCAATTAACTACGAAAATTAATATTGTATAGCAGCAAAAGAAGACTTGGAACCTCTGATGTTGGCGAGATCAGACTACAGGTCGTATGAACATTTAATAAAATATCAGTGTTAATAATTAACTTTGTAATGTTTTCTTTGACTATAGAAAACTGTACACATCGTGCTGAAGAACATATTTGAGAAATAAGAAAACTCAGAACTAATCTTACACACACATTGACTAAACAAATAATTTCTTATCTTACTCAATGTTTGATTGCTTTATTAAACTCAAAACTAATCTTATAGAGACACACACATTGATTAAACTTTAATTTTTTTACTTTGCTTAATGTTTGACGATTGTTTGCTTCAGTTAACCATCATGTTTTTTTCGTTCGATTTATCTCTCTTGAGTTTTTATTTGTTTATTTTTAATATTTCACAATCTTTTTGAAATAATCTTATTAATCTATCTTATATGGATTCATTTCCCAAAATATTAGAAAGTGAAAATGAAAACTAATTCTTGTTTGTTCGAATCCATTCATTACAGTTGCAGTTAATCTTGTATTTGTGAGTTACGAGATCTCGTTAAAACTCGATCATATTAAATTGCAATTATTGACCACTAGCTGGGTAGGTAAAGGATATCTAAAATTAACAATCCAAATCAATGGTTTTTTTGTAACCATAAATCAGTGGTTTAATTAAGGATAGTAGAGAAGAACACATTCAATGTCTGAATCTATCTCATTAATCTCAAATATACATTAATCCCTTTTAAAAGTAGTCATTAGTCTATATAGTCCTGTCTTTATGTTTCCTCGTGTGTTTTTTTTTTTTGTATATCATAAACAAAAATTACAAAGAGTTGAAATAGAGATAATTCGATACATACATAAAAAAGTCAAAGGAAGTGAGCGGGTCCCACGGTATGATTGGTCAACAAATTTACATGTAAACTTAATTCTGGGACTATGTCGTGGGACCCAGTCGGGAAAGCGGATCCAATCCCGTCAATTTTTTTGTTAATTTGGCTCTATTTTTTACTGTAGTTACATGAATTTGAGTGTTAAATAATTATGGCGAAAAATCATTCGAAATTTTTTATTAAAATTCCATATTAACACCAACTGTATGTATTATGTTGGTGATAACAAATCTAAAATCAAACAAAAGGATAAATTAGTATTTGACTTAAAACTTTAATATTCTGAACGCTACAAGAACTTAATAATGTTGACAGTAGATGAGGTAATTAGAATAGATAAATGAGTTTGTCTGTGATAATTTGAATTTTCCCTATTCACAAATTTCAGTAACAACAATTCTATAATCTTTATTCAGAGCTCACAAAATTTACTTTATTAATCAAGCTAAAATATTTACTTTCTAATTAGTTATTCAACGTGGGTTATAAGCCCCATTATATACACACGTGCATAAATATGAGTCATACAGTGTATATAGACTATTCAAGTCTCAACAAATTAAACTATAATTTGTTTGCAAGAACAAAAGAAAAAATAGTAAGTGAAAGTATCATTAAGTCCTAAAACTATTTCTTCAATCACGTGAATGGTGCCGATCTAGTCGCTAGCGGTGTTTTTTTCTTCATTTTCTTGCTACATATCTTTGTTGAAATAGTCAAAAAAATTTCTTAAAATAAGAAAAAAATCAGAATCTAATTTAATTATAGTTGATTTGTAATTTGATAAAAATAGTTTTTTTTACAAATCACCTACTTTTCGCCTAATTCAATCTTTTTGGATATATATTTGAATATATATTTGACATGTTCAATAATATTTTGCACTTTTTCATATTTAGTACAAAAAAGCTAAAATAAATTGTGAAATATTTTTATAAGAACAAAAGTTTGACATTATCGAGATTTCTTAACATAGAAGATTTGATTTATCTAAACCACGGCTCGAACACGTCTGAGAGTTCCGTACTAATGTAGCCAAAACTATTTAAATCAAATAAAAAAACAGCGTGGAGTTGAAATATAGAAAATGAAAACAAGAAGCAGTCTTTGAGTTCTTATGGAAGCTAGTACTTGAAACAACACGTAGTCTATTATTTCTCAAATCAGACAAAAAAAAAGACAACATACAAGTAAACGTGTAAACTGTGAGCTATCTTAAGTTAGACATTGAGAGAATGGGACCCACGTCTCTCTTTAAGTGTCAGGTGGCAGACGGATGACGCAGACTCTGACGCTTTTTATCAAAACCGAAAATCTCCACGAAACTTCCAAAATGAATCTAATAGCATTTTCAACAAAAAAAAACTCAATATATACAATTACACAAACACATACATCCATATACGCTAATATATAATTAAAATTGATAATTATATAAGACAAATTTGGAGAGATATCTGAGTCGACGTCAAAACCCTTTTTTGTAGGCGAAGCATTTGGACCGGTAAGAGACTCTCTCATCGATCATAGCCACATAATCAAACTCTCTCTCTCTCTCTTTCTTTGCTCTTTGATCTTCTTGATCTTCCTATATATGGAGAAGCACTAAAAGGATACTACGATACTGTACGGATCCATCAAACTGGATTGATTACCCACAAGTACCTTTTATCTTATCCAGCAAGAGAGACCTATCCTTTTTTCTTCATAGGGTTTCGGATCAAGAACAAAAAGTAAATCATAATATCATACTAATCAGTATAACATAGACTTAGATGTTCCGGTTTCCGGTGAGTCTAGGCGGTTCACGTGACGAAACCCGTCACGATCAGGTCACACCAGCTGATGAGCATCGTGTGGTGGTTGGCGAGGTTGACTTCTTCTCGGAGAAGAGAGATAGAGTTTCACGTGAGAACATCAACGAGGACGAAGACGACGAAGCCAATAAGGTTCACGTCAAAATGGAGAGTTCACGAGTTGAAGACAACGATCGTTCTAGAGATGTAAATGTAAGAATAATCTATTTTATTTCCTTACACCTTCCCTGAAATTTTGTTCTTGGGTTGGTTAGATGCTCATAAGTCATAACACTAGTAACATTTATTATTCATCGAGTTGATACTATATGCTTAGGCAGATCAAGTGAATCTGGTTTATGAATTAATATGGTGTGAATATATTATGTATATAGATCGGGCTGAATCTTCTGACGGCGAATACGGGAAGCGATGAATCAACGGTGGATGATGGATTGTCAATGGATATGGAAGACAAACGTGCAAAGATTGAGGTACTTATTAATAATAACAAATTGATCATATATTTTTATTTTTCTTTTCCTAATTAGTTTATAATTAATTAATCCCATCCTATTATTACATATCTTCTTGAGCATCTAACTCTACTGAATTAGTGATGTTAGTTTGATTTTCTATATGGTGTTCGGTTAGAGAGCAATTTTTGTTTTGTTTTTCATTTTTTTGGGGAAAATATTTTTGGTTTTTAATATATACTTTATATGTTTTTTTTGCAACAAACGAAATGAAGAACGCACAACTACAAGAGGAGCTGAAGAAGATGAAAATAGAGAACCAAAGGCTAAGGGAAATGTTGAGCCAAGCGACCAACAACTTCAATTCCTTACAAATGCAACTTGTTGCCGTCATGAGGCAACAAGAACAACGCAACTCCTCCCAAGATCATCTATTGGTAACTTTACCTATCCCTTTTACAGTTTTACTTGATTCATCTCAATACGTTTCTTTATTGGTTTAATCGTGTCAATATGTTAGCAAAAAAGCAGAAAAATCTTGCCCATGACAACTAACAAGTAAACTATATATGTGGACAGCCCAAATGTTTGTATAGTTGATGAATTATTTTCCTTAGTCGTTGATGCAAAATCTTATGTTCACCAATTCTTTACATTTGATCGGTATGACGGCTGTAAATTCGATAATAACTAATCGTAAATAACAAGGGTACATGAGACCTAAATACTGAAAACGATTTTCTACAATTGTTATTTTATCTATTTGAAAGTATCATTCCTCAGCTAATTAATAGTTACAAAAATGCAAAAAAATACTTAACATGCACATATGTATCAAGCATAAAGTTTTAAGATTTCTTTAATGTACGCATATAGGCTACGGAGGGGAACGCAGAAGGAAGGAAACGGCAGGAAGTGCAAACCATGGTGCCAAGGCAGTTCATGGACCTCGGTCCGTCTTCTGGTGCGGCGGAGCATGATGCTGAAGTTTCATCTGAAGAGAGGACAATGGTGCGTTCGGGATCTCCTCCTTCGCTTCTGGAGAGTTCAAATCCTCGAGAGAGCGGGAAGAGGTTACTTGGGAGAGACGAAAGCCCGGAATCCGAGTCTAACGCCTGGGGAAACCCTAACAAAGTCTCCAAACACAATCCACCCTTCGGAAACAACAGCAACAACAACGGAAACGGAAACCTTATTGATAAGTCCGCTGCAGAAGCCACCATGCGAAAGGCCCGTGTCTCAGTTCGCGCCCGGTCTGAAGCAACTATGGTAACCCTAACTCCTTCTATTAAAGTAGCTAGCTATAAGGTTATGAACAAAAGCTTAGTAATAACAAAATAATGTTGTTATATAGATAACCGATGGATGTCAATGGAGAAAGTACGGACAAAAAATGGCTAAAGGAAACCCGTGTCCGCGAGCTTATTATCGCTGTACGATGGCCGGTGGATGTCCTGTTCGTAAGCAAGTACGTTCGCTCTTACATTTCAAAGTCGGCAATAAACATATAAAGACATAACATCTAATATATAGATATATATATATATATATAAGTTGTGTTTGAAACTAACGAAACCTTAATTAATGATGTTTTTAATAGGTTCAACGTTGTGCAGAAGATAGATCTATTCTCATAACCACCTACGAAGGAAACCACAACCATCCGCTTCCACCAGCTGCAATGGCCATGGCCTCAACAACCACTGCAGCTGCAAGCATGCTCCTCTCGGGCTCAATGTCGAGCCAAGACGGTTTAATGAACCCAACAAACCTCCTAGCTCGAGCCATCTTGCCTTGCTCCTCAAGCATAGCAACAATCTCAGCCTCTGCACCGTTCCCAACCATCACATTGGACCTCACCAATTCGTCCAACGGTAACAACCCGAACATGACCACTAATAACCCGTTGATGCAGTTCGCCCAACGGCCCGGTTTCAACCCAGCGGTTTTGCCTCAAGTGGTCAGTCAAGCTTTGTATTATAACCAACAACAGTCCAAATTTTCCGGTTTACAGTTACCGGCTCAGCCGCTACAGATGGCTGCCACTTCTTCGATGGCCGAGAGCGTTAGTGCCGCTAGTGCAGCGATTGCGTCCGATCCGAACTTTGCGGCGGCTCTGGCGGCAGCAATTACGTCCATCATCAACGGTTCCAGTCATCAGAACAACAACAGCAATAATACCAATCTGGCCACTAGCAACGGTGACAATATATAGGCAATAAGAGTCTTTGTTTTGATGGTCAGTTTTATTTTTTTGGTAGTTTGTTTTGAGTTTTGGATGTGTAATTATTCGTCTTTTTGGTTTTGCTTTTGTTCGTGAACAAGAAGAGTCTTTGAGAACATGTTTTTTTTTCTCTGTTCTTCATGTAAGATCAACCATTTTGTTCGGAACTAAAATTTCTCTTTAAAATATATATTTTTTAAAAATAAGCTCACATGTTTTGAGGATTTTCAAATGTAATACAATCAAGCTTGAAGAAAAAGATAAGGTTCCAAAACTCAAGATCTCGACAACGACTTTGCAAAGAGTTTTTGGGTGGCTACTTATTTTGGAATCAGATTTTGGGACACAGCTCCAGTATTTTGGATAGACAAGAAAATCAAAGATTAGCTAGTTATAGGGATGGTTGATGAAGAAAATACGGTTTCTTTCAAAAAAGGAGATGACTTTGGCTTTAAATCCCACAGTAAAAACAGACTAGTTGAGAATATATTCATTGATGTTGGATTACATTAGTCGATTTAAAAATGAATATTAGTTTTTTAATGGTTCAATCAATTGAAAAAACCTAATCTCGTGTATATACGTTGAATTAATGTGTTGGAGTTGATTTTCAGATATACTATAGACTATTGAATATCATAAAGACAATGTGGACACATAGACAGTATATTCATAAATTTGTTTTGAGTGTAGCTAGAAATTCTAGCCTCGAATGATAGATTATTCCATCTTTGTAATTCGACTTGTACAATACAAACATATCGACTGAATAGCAAGGGTGCAAATTAATTATTATTTTCCTTATTTTTTCTTTTGTCAATTCCTTTTTTTTAATTATTATAATATGATATAAAAAAACATGGTAAGATAGACACATGTTTATCATTATCATACACATGAATGAATACACGATGAACCCACTAAAAATAGTATGTAAGGTGTGGAAAACTATGGTAAATCCCATTTAAAGAATATAAGATCGTTGACTAAATACAAAATTATACATAAAATTAATATAAATCATACATATATAAAAAACAACTAAAGGTATAAAGCATTAAACGAGGGGCCTACTCGTGTTCAGAAATGTCACATGTTAGTTTCACTCAAACATAAATTTATTTTTATCGGCTTAATGTGTATTATGATTTATGAGTAAGTTTTATCATCCTATCATGGATTAATTTGATTCTACACAAAGGAAATTCTCACTTCTTACTTGCGTGATGAAGATAAGGAGATACACCGAAAATAATAAATTACGGTACCATTCAATGTTCAGGGTTTACTGAAAGTTCAATTTAATTTAACTTGGATTAAATTTTGTATTAGGATTAGGTAGAGATTAAAGGAGGTTAATGTTTTGATCGTAACTGCCAGGTAGCATAATATCAATAAGCATGTAAGAAAAAAAAATTACTTGCCCAGGTCGGGTTTTTGTGTATAATAAAGTCTTTTACACTTTTGTAGCTTATGCAATTCATTCATCTCTTGATTTCATGAAGAGAAAGAGATACATAAAGAGATACATAATCGATATATCTATATTTTTGTTTTAAAATATGTAGTTTCTATTATAACACCAGTCAGATAAAATGAGTAACTAAGTCGACTTGGCGAACCCAACTTTCACACTTGATGGACTCTGGTAGTCAAAAACAGTGTGAAAGACAATCAGATATTTGTAAGAATTTTCTAATTACCAGTGCCCTGCCAAAGTATATAGGGGTTTAAGGCAAATTTGAAAAAATAAGGTTTTTTAGAATAATGTTTTAAAATAATATAAAAAATTTAAATAGGAAAATATTATAAAAAATAAAAACTAATATATAATATGCTCCTTTTTCAAAAACCTATTTTTCCTAACTCTTACTAATTGAAAATTTTAAATATTTTTTATTGATATGATAGATAACTAGATAATTTAATATTTGTAAATATATTTTTGATGCATATTTAATAAAATTAGTAACTAAAATAAATTATATAGAAAATCATCAATTTAACACCATAAGAAAATCTACTATACAATTAGATTAGTATAAAACATTAACATAGAAAATTTAATCATTTAAATAAATAAAAATATGAAAATAGGTAAAAAAGAAGAGAATAAGAAGAATTTTACGAGCGAAAAAAGAAAAAATATAACAATAAAAAATTAAAAGATAGATCTAATAAAAAAATACAATCACAACAATAGAAGAATAAAAAATACAAAACAGTTTCAAAATAAATTATTTTGTTTGAAATTCTTGATTTTCTAATTTTAAAAGCCAAATTTAAAATTAAAATTAAAAAAATGAAACATGTGACATAAGTCTACTGAAACGTCCCTATAGTTAACGTTAACTATAGAGACGTTTCAAGAGTTTGAGGATCATATTTAACGTGATACATTATGGTGAAATCAGTGTCTCTACTCCACCTCAAAAGTTTTTAAAAGCAATTTTAATTATATTAAAAACTTTTGAGGTGGAATACAGACACTGATTTCACCATAATATATCACGTTAAGGATGCTGCTCAAACTCACTGTGCCAGCATTAAGATTCTTCTTTTTCAATGTGAGACTCACACTACCATTGGATACTTGTAAGCCACGACAAGTTGGAATGATAATCATTAGGAGAAAAAACCATAAAGTTTGTTTTTCCGTGGATAAACTTATGATTTTTTTTTTTGGAGATTGCACTAAAATCAACATATTAATAATCTTTATGTATTTACAGGAGATGACACATCAGCTTTTACACTCATTAAAATGACTAATTTATGTGGCTATTTGATAACAAAACCGGCAAATTAATGCATGGTTAGCTACTTGATTGTAGTAGTCACAAATTTCAAAAATTTGTTAATTTTATTTTCTAGTGTTAGTTGCAAAATATATTTTTTAAATTAACTTTTTTATTAAATAAAACAACATACTGTATTTTTTATATGAGAAAATGAATTCATCTTACATGATTTTATCGATGAAATTTATTATATAAAATAACTAAAAATCAAAAATTGAAACGAAACTTTTTATCAAATGGAGTCGATAATGAGAGATCTATCGGCTCTATATTTCTCTACGGAGAATTTTTGTCTTTGGTGATATTGGTTTGATAAGTGTTACCACCACCACTTCCTCCTCCAATGCTAGCACCACCACTCTCTCCGCCACCACCTCCTCCACCTCCTCCTACTCCACCAACTCCAACACCAGTACCTGCACCAGCACCAGATCCGCTTCCATGACCCGATCCTCCATTAGAACCACCTCCTTCTCCACCCCCGCCTCCTCCGCCTCCTCCTGCTCCACCTGCTGCTCCACCAATTGCAACACCAGCACCAGCACTGAATCCGCTTCCATGACCCGATCCTCTATTAGCATCACCATCTTTATTACTACCACTTTCTCCATCTCCTCCTACTCCACCACCTCCTCCCGCTCCACCACTTTTTCCATCAGTTCCAACACCAGCACCAGCACCAGCATCAAATCCACTTCCATGACCTGATCCTCTATTGGCACTACTACCTTGTCCACCGCCGCCACCAATACCATAGCCACCACCATAACCATTCATTTTAGCTCTAGCTCTATATCTTTCATCACCATTTTCGTCATCATATCTTTTGGCAGTTTTCCTATAGAAACTACCGCATCCACGCCAACTCCGAAAAGAACAATCATCATCGTCATTATTGTTCTCCACATTATCTCCGTAACTCCCCCCAATAAATGCAAAAACAATGCATGAGAAAAGAAGAACTACGTAAACAAATCTTGAATAAGTAGCCATTGCAGTACTATTTTGGTTTCTAAAAACAACTAGAAAACAACTTTGGTTTGGTTCCATATTTGCTTGGTTCTGCTCTCTATTTATAATCCCAATCGGAGCGCCGTATGAACTATGTTTTATTTTATTTTAAAGTATATGTGTTCAAAAATCAAACCAGTGTTGGTCCATATACATTTACACTTGCTGAGTTTAGGTACGTGACCTATTAGGCGCGAAATATTTTTGTATCAAAAGAGTTCTAACTTAAGTCAATAAAAAAGTCCTATAAAAGTCAACTGTTCGATAGACAAACAGACTAAAAGAATATGCATTTTTTTTTGGCCAAAGAGAATGTATATTCAATAAATTACCAGATAACTATGTTTTTACTTATATATGTTCATATTCATAAAAAAAATTAAATTGTACTATCTTTTTATCATTGGAATAAATAAGAGATAGTTTTTTCCGGCATATGATACCTATGAATTAGTCATCAGCTAATGTAATATACTGTATAAATAAATTAACAAATTGTCAACCTGGATCGGCGAGTTATCACTAATCAAAACTTCTTTTAAAATATAATATTTATTCACAGTATTGGATTTACCACTGTTTTCTGATAAACCATTGACATTTCTAGCCTCCTCCGCAAAGACAATTCTACCGTTTTTTATTAAGAAAGTTTAGTCTGATTATAAGTTTTTCTTTGTTAAATTAAATATGTAATAACTAATCCCCTCGAAAATAATGCTTTTTGTAGCGTTCGAGTTGTTGCACTTTCTTTTTTAAATGTGATAGGTTGCATCTTTCACATACGAGAAAGAAAAAACAATATTTAGTTCTGACAAAACGGACACAAGCAAAGCAACAGACTTCTTCACTGACAAAATATCAATCACAATAATAACTGAGAAGCAGAGTTTTGTTGAATATGTAGGCCAATATTAGATTTACTCAAGAGTTTATACAGTAAATAATGATGGATATTTACTTGAAAATATGATGTCGTAGCAAAACCGTAAATAAGTAGAATGTGAAATCAAAATAACTTTATGGTAGAGCTTTATTATTGTGTCAGTTTTACAAAAAAATTTCCAGCATATATATGTCTAAATTCAACTACAAAAATTTTAGTCTAAGTTTTATTTGTTCACTTTTTTTATGCTTTTCGGTTTGAGACACTTTTAATTAATAACAGAGAAGCAGAGTTTTGATTATATATTCTGCTATATAAAAAAATTATGTACATTAAGTAGCAATTATAACCCAAAAATGATGATTGCGCAACATGTTGATTTGATGTCATAATTTGATATGAGAATCTATGAACTATATATACATGAATATGAATATGTATATATATATTCTTGAGAGGTTCATATGAAATAATTAAGTCCCATCCCATGTGACTTAAAGAAGGGGCAAACGGTTTGGGTGTTTGGTATTTGTAGATGCATAGGAGTAGTTCGGACCTTTGTGTGTGTGTGTGTGTGATTATTTCAGATTATACAGTAACCAATCAACGAACGCATATTTGATTTTTTTTTTCAAAGTGACTAGGTGTAACTTAATGTTGATATATAGTTTTAAACAAAACTATTACCAACTATTTAGCTATATTTAAAAGTATCTAAACTTGTTAAAGTAGTTGACAAAAAAATGTTTAGAAAATAGCACAAATTTTTAACAAAATTTGTTTTTTTTTTGATACGTGTGCTGGAAATAAAGATTTTATAGATATCAATAAGTCTTGAAAGGTATTGAAAGAACAGAAAATATATATTGGAAGAGAAAGTATAGTTTCATTAGTTCTCTTTTGAAATGTAGATATAACGTTCGAGTGTATTGTTGTGAATAGTAGAAGCTTTGGCCTATATTTTGACAAATGCTCTAGTTTTTGCTAGTAAAATTTAAATTAGAAAGGATACACTAATTCTTTCGAAGTGGTTTTTGAACGTTTTCTAGAACCTTTGAACTCTTTCTAACTTTCTAGAATAATCATCTTGTATTTGGTCTCTTGTGTATTACCAATCGATAGAAGTTGCAATATACGTAGGATTTAACCTCATGGTTTGCAAAATTATCTAAATTGAAACAATATTAACAATTAGAAAAGCTGTTGATATTGTTTCATAAAGTATAAATATAGATTCATTTTTTAATAAACGTGGAACTTTTTTTTGCTCAAGTAATTAATATTAACTTTTTCTGTGTCTTCTTCTTCTATCATAATTCTTTATTTGTTTATGTCCAATGCATAGTCATGAATTTATATTCACTCCACTCCTCTCGTCAATTACTGGTAAAAAACCCTATTCTTGAGGGAAATTAACAACTCCACTTAATTATACTTATGTGACCCGTTTCAAATGTTTGAAAAAATTAGCATGACTAAGATATATAATAATCTTATCGGTAGGTCGTTTGTGGCAATTGGCTTGAAATTCAAATGAAATGACCCTCATAAATTGATGATAACTTCCCTTCAAATAAATACATTTTTAATATGGATAAAAAGTGTTCAAAAATATGTAAATGTTTTAATTTGGAACCTTGAAACGATAAGGCGGTGGCCTTTTATTAATCACTTTAATTATGTTTAAGAAGTATTTAACTTAATTAATGCCAAAACCATTACATTTCTCAACATATATACTTAGAAATACTTATAGTTTTGGATGAGTGTGGATTACATTTTACAATACGTCTAAGAAATTTTGGAGTTTAGCGTTGAAGAAAGTCGTAGATGGGAGAAGTCTAGTCTTAGATTGGTACTCGATAGTTTTAATTAATGGAAGCAGCTGTATAGAACTATGGAATAAAGTTTAAACTATGTGTGAACGCAGCGTTTCACCGAATTTAAATCGTCCAACGGGCAACGACTTTAGGTCTGTCAATTTCTATCCAAATCTTTCGTATGCTTGGTGACATTTTGAAGGCATTCCCTAAAGTTTCATTTTATATAATATGTCGGGCATATAATCGTCACCAGTGACCCCTAAAAAATGGATTGACCCTTAAAAAAGTTCATGACAAATTCTCCTCTCTTTTTCCTTTTTAATATATTTTCTGAAAAAAATTTAATCAGTTATAATCTCAAATTTTTACAGGTTTTTTTGGAATGACAATACATATGATCAGAGCCAGCCAATTAACGGTCTTTATTTATGTAAAAAGATTTATAAGATAAAACAGTTTATTTTAAAAAAAGTATATGCAAAACAGTCCATTGTTTTTTCGTGGCTTGTGATCTTTTAAAATTCAAGATCGATTCTGTAGATAATTGATTAGTAATAATTTTGTGATCACGTAAGGAAAATATTTTTTTAAATTTAATAACAAGAAAGCTACATTTGATACCGTCATTCAAATTAAATTGAAAGCTCAGGTCAAGCTCCAAATTTTTTTCTTAATTTTCTTGCCGTAGTGAACAAATCCACGAAGCTCACATCTTTTTGCCACCCTCTCGTGACAATACTAGACATTTCACATCATTCAATCTACAAAAAGAAAAAATGGGGAAACTGTCGAGCCCTTGGATTCAAAATCCATACTAGAACGGCCTAGTATGGCGGCCTCTAGCTCGTCCGCACATAAGAGCGTTCTTTGGTGGCGGATACTCGTCCCTGTACGAATTAGAGGACGTGTAAACTCGGAGATAGAATTGTTGCCCTAAGTATTGTCTTGCCCAATTCTCTGACCTTATGTTCCACATCCCAACATTGTCTAAAGCTATGTAGATCGCTGTCCATGCCCTCGGATAAACCTGAACGGTGGATCGTGAAACCGCGTCCCGGAGGTTGTACTTTGATCGGCTTCCGGATGTCCACTGGCCTCCGTCCATTCTATTATCCGACAAGATATGAAATACATCAAACATAGTTCTAAGATCAAAGTTTAATGGATCTACACTTCCTAAATGGGAATAAACTTATTACTCAAACCAAAATATAAATCGGATTGTCCACTTCATTTCTTAACTATAAGAAAATAATATGTCAAGATTAAAAGGAGAAAACGAGTTAGTAGTATTTTCTTCTTACCCGACGACGAAGAAAGAGTGACCGGAGATGTGCCAAGACTGGACTGAGTTTTCCCAGTTTTGGAAAACAATCTCGATGAACTCTCTGAAGTTAGCGGCCATAACAGAGGTTTTGAGGTAACCTCCGTTTCCACCAGAGGGACTTGTTGGGATGCTTCCGAGGTTAAAAACACCAGGGATCTTGAAGTAATCGGCGAGCTTCAATGGCGTATCAGGCGCAACAAAAGAGACACCGTTCACGGCGTACCTTTGCTTGCCGCTGATCCAAGGAGCTGAGTTGGCGAGTATAATCGTACGGCCTGGTTTGATTAAACCGTAATGATACGAGCCTTGTGGGTTTGGTCTCGGGCCACTCGCAGTTAGATTCCTCCTATTTATCACATCAATACACAACATCAGAAAAACTGAATCCTGGTGCAGATCCCCTGTTTAAGCGGTTACTCATGCAGCAAGAAACATGTTTTTAAACCTGATAGTACGAGCTTGGTAGAGCGAAGAGGCTATGCCCAAACCAGGTCCAGATGGAACAGGACCAGAGACGCCTCTTCTTGAGTTACTGTAATGGAGAATCGAAGTCGTGGTGAGGACTTTTCGCGTGAACCTTGAGGAGACGACGATGTAATAGTCTTGAGGAGCTTGATTAGCGGTAACGAGAACAGAGTAAGACTGGCCTAAATGAACGTCAAGTGAAGTGTAGATGTTTTGAACAGTGTGGGAGCCTTCGACTTCAACGAGCTTCATCTTGTGGCCTTGAATCCTGAAATTTAATGTAGTCGCGATCCCAACGTTTGATATTCTGAATCTGTAGGTCTTACCGGGTTGAACCGTAAAGGTATTGCCTCCCCAGCCACGGCCATTGATAAGAATTCCATCAGGGAACCGTAGATTCCTTCCGGCTTCCAATAGACGTCTCAAAACCTAATTCATTGGAAGAAATGAGATTTTGCTAAAACCCCAAAACCAAACTAAACCGAAATGCTTAAATAGAAATCAAACCGAAATTAAGTATAATCCGTTTCGTTTTG
This sequence comes from Schrenkiella parvula, assembly GCA_000218505.1. NCBI lineage: Eukaryota > Viridiplantae > Streptophyta > Magnoliopsida > Brassicales > Brassicaceae > Schrenkiella > Schrenkiella parvula. Next base: position 10,286,040 of record CM001193.1, on the reverse strand, counting down.
TATAGTAAACCCCAGGAAACGAAACCAGTTAGACCAATCATAATATGGCTTTATTTGGCTTTGATTTTTACGAAACCGCAAAAACCAAGTAAACCAAGAGACTGAACCCAAATCAAACTTGTAACCGGATTATCCACTCTTTTTCTTGCGATACAAGTTAGATAAGGGAAATAAGGTGAGTACTTACATAGTGATTGGTTTTGTACCAATCTCCGGCGAGAAGCCAGAAGTCGCCGTCGGGAGAAGGGAATGGGACGGGGATGCGAGGACGGCTCCACACACGGATGGCTCCAAATGCACCAGCGGCTTTGTGGAAGGCAAGAGAAGGGAAATAGTAAAAGCTACCGATTTGATCTTTGACTTGCATTATGTAAGTGAAGTTTTTGCCTGGTGGAATTGGACATGTTGTCCCAATTACTCCGTCTTGCCATGAGTTCTTCCTCTGTTGCACTCCGTTCCTAAAAAGTAACAGTTTATGAAAGTTAGGGACATTTTTTAACGAAATAAGAGTTTGGGGTTATATATCGAATATTTTAATAGATTAGGGAGTTAAAAAGTTTGTTTAAATGCATTAACAGTTTCCCACTGACACTAAAACCTCACATGTGTCATCGCATGTGACTAGTTGTATGAATCAAGTGGAATATTTTTAATTTTCTGATGGCATCTTTATATAATTTTATTTATATATATGACAGCCAATCATGTGAGGTGGGTATAAGAAGAGCATTTCTTTTTAGGATATCTATTTATATTGAATGCTAAATTTTCCTCTATTGACAAAATAAAAGCTATTGAATCCCTAAAGACAACGACTATATATCATCTTTTGAAATAAGACTTTGTAGATTAATTATTCGGAAGACCTTATATAAATACAGAAATATCCTTTTATTAGCTATCAGCAAAAAATGCTATTAAGCTGGTATTGAAGTATTTAAATTGCTTTAAAGCGCTTACGATAACCAGTTTAATATTATTGTTACACTACATATAAATATATGTTTTTTAGCATTAAAATCACCGAGAAATAATAATGAACCTACACTTAAGTTCCTTTTTTTATTGAAAGTAATGTTCATTGGAACAGATCTATCATTTTTTTTTGTAGATTAACACATAGAGACATATGTACTCATGGTTGACCCCAAGAAAAAAAAGAGACATATCTATCTACTCATGTAAATGTAAGTATCGATTAGTGTTAGATGCGATGTAATCAAAGTACATTTTGTCTAAAAGCTGCATTTTCAATAAAATAAAATAAAAAATGCTGAAAATCAAAAGTTCAAATCTTATCCTATTTTTCAATCTTTGTTTCTCCTTTGTGGCCAGAATATTCAAATTTTCTCGGTAACCCATAAAGAAAATTTTTCAAGGGAAAGAAAGAATCAAAACTTGTGAAAGAACTTACCAAGAGATGAGGAAAGGCTCTCTCAAGTGATTGAAAACACTGATGATAATATTATCATTCGTGACTGCGTCAATGTGAGGTCCAGGAAACTGCCCGTTTATCAATATTCCCTACATTCCATAAATCACAATGTAGAAAATGTTATCACCAAATTTTATTGGAAAAAAAAACAGAGAAATGTTCAAGAAGAAGAAAAAAAGTAAAAATTACCTGTTGTTTAACACCAAGGGGATAAATGTCACCATAAGTTATTTTCCAGGTGAAGAATCTGTAAGGGCTCTCTCCAAATACACCATTGATAAGAACCAGAAGAAGAACTATAGAGACTTTGGAAGAATCTCTCATTTTCTGTGTTCTCTCTTTTGGTTTTTTCTTTTTTGGGGTTTGGTTTATTGATTTGAGTCTGAGACTCTGAAGAGGTGTAGAGTGTAGATCTACATACAGAGGATTTTGGAAAATTTATTAATGGATCCTCTCTTAAATAGTGGTGGCAGTGGCACCGACGTAATTAATATATTTGTTTTTTTCTTTTTGCTAACCGTATATTTTTTTGTATAAGTTTTCATATATCTTTGCTATTGAAGAAATAGTTTTATTTTAGAAAATGTAACTTAATCTCTTTGAATGTTATCATATTGATTTGCATTATAAACATTTCATTTGAACTTAAATCAAACAACGAGTTCAAAGAGACTTTTATATAAGTTAACATCAGTTTGTAATATTTGTCCACTGTAAGAAAGTTCGTTACTTCGTTGTAAAAAGAGAAAGATATATACAAATATTTTAAATATAACAATAAATTGCATTTTTGTAAGCCTGTGATAAAAAGTTTCTTAATAGTATGATTAGATTCAGCAAGCTAGTATTACCAATTCGGTGTTGCATGAGCATCTAGTTCCACTAATGAGAATCTCTTTCTAATATCTTAATAATAGAATATAATTTTTTAATATTATTTAATTGTATAATTAAATTTTAAATTTTAAATTTTAAAAGAGTAAGCCAATGATGTAAAGAGCATTTTCATTGTGCTTCTCAATGAATGTTCATATTCAAAAATTAATTAAAAAAAAACAGAAGAGAGATAATGAAATTTTTTGAATATGAACATTCATTGAGAAACACAATGAAAATGCTCTAATTTAGATTAGAAATTATGTCACAATAGTCAGTTTTTTTTTCGACTTCATAATAGTTAGTTATATCCAAAGGTCTTATACTTTATATATATACTCATTAAAATATATTAAAATTTGTCATAAGATTCTCTGCCTTTTTCCTCTTTTAGATCTCACTTATCTAAATTTAAATTAACTTCGTTTTTAAATGTTAAGGCTTTTTTGGGGTCAAGAGTAAATCATCGACCATCGCTCCGTAGTGTCCGCAAGCGAAGTGTTTTGAAACGCGGCGTGAGCTGTCAGGAACTAGAAATCACGTGTGTCTATAAAATCTTGTAATGAAATGTAATTGGTCGTTGGATTTAAGTAGTAGTTGAAGTCAATGCAATATAGACGGTGGAGATTGTAGATCAGAATTATTATGCGCTTTCACGTGCTTGAGTTACCACTCTGCACCATAAGCAAAGACAAAAAACAATACTATTATTGAAATAAATATTTTACATAATCATAATGGAAACAAATGAATTTATGTATGTGTGTACGTATATGGGGACATGTTTTACAATCATAGATACATTCGACCAAAAGTTCTTGTTATGTCATCACCAAGTTCCGAAAATTTCGGCTGAAACAAGTCCTTTGAACAATTGTTTTATTCTAACGTATATGTAACTATGAAATTTTGGGTTTTGTGTTTTTGTTGTAGTTCTATTAGGTTTACGATCAATTTGTTATACGTAATAAAACATAAGCAACTTTGAATTTCACTTAATGCGTATGCTATATACGTTTTTAATCTTAAAGGGAAGCGATGTTGATGCATAAGTGTAATGTGCACATCAGCTGAAGTGTCAATGAACATCCAAAACCTAAAGAAAATTATAGAAAACAAAAAGATCACGTGCTCGAGTTACCAGTCTGCACAATGAGCAAAGAAGACAGACAAAAACAAAATACTGTTATGTAGTATGTGTGAATGTAAATTTGGTGATGTTATGTGATCATAGATTCATTCGACCAAAAAGTCCGATTCCGCTAATTTCGGTAGAAGGGAATCCTTGGAAATTTTTTAATTTATAAGTTTTCTCGATATGTTATAAATTCAAATTATTCTTAACTATTAACTTCTATTTTACGTTGATCTTATTTTTTGAAAGTTATATTTTAGCCTTTAATTTAAAGTTGATTGTTTTATTTTATGTTAAAAACAAGTGTTTTATAAATCGTCTCGGCTTCTTTTCTTCTTTATAAAATCATTGCTATTTTTCTTTTATTATTTTTTTGTGTTTCAGTCTAATGATACATATTAAAACGAACTCATATAATATATATATTGAAATCAAACCAAATACAATGATGGTTTTTAGTTTAAAACTGAATAAACTGAAATCGATGGTATATAAATTAAACCAAACCATAATAGATATTATTTTTATATGGTAATTGATTTCGATAAACAAAAAACCAAACAATCCGAACAAACCAAATAAATCAAAACAAAACCGAAAATATCTGAATTGGACACTCCTACTATGAAGTATAGGTTCTTTTTTGTCGCCAGCGCCAATATCCAAATAAAATTTTGGAGTTTTTAAGTAGTTTCTTTAAAAACATTTTGGTAAAAAAATGAGTTTTATTTTTCTTTTTGGTTCTGAGTTTCTAGATTTTTATGCTTAAAATTATTATGACCACCTATAAAACGTAATTATCTTTTCAGATTCAAAGAAAATATTATATTTGAACTAGTTGTAAGGAAATATATTACATGCGAATTCAGATCAGTAAAATTGGTTGACAAAAAAAAATCAGATAAAATTGAAAGAATATCATTTCACCAATTAAGCTAACTAGTAGCTATGATTGAGTATTTTATTGTGTACTTTTAAAGTGATATTTGGGTTCAAAGTTAAATACTGTGTATTCTCGTCTATTTATTTTCAACATTTTTATAAGAAAATAGACCATAGAAATTTAAAACGTTGATTATATATAACCGACAACCGCTAAAAAAAATATAGTATTTTTGCTCGCTATCATAATCATGAAATAGTCTCTTGTGCTATTTTTGTTTTTGTTATAACTTATACACTCACAATTATTTTCTTGGATTAGTTTTAGCAATAAATTATTGAACTATCGAAAGGTATAGCCTAATGCGGTCTTAACACACAAAACAATGATTTAGTATTGTTTCAAAAAAACAAAAAGCAATGATGTAATATTTAAACAAGGATGAATTTCATGACTTGAATTGTTTTTATTTTTTTGTTTACGTGGAGGTTCCACATATTTAAATACTTATTTCAATGTATGTATACAAATACTACCATGCACCGCTTAATTATTACTATGGAATCGACGGTCTCTTCGTCACCAATAATCTGTAATAAACTAACTACAATTTCGGTTCTCATTTAATGCTATTTAATTACGTGTTTTTCTTTGTTTCTTTCAGCAAGATGCATTTCAAATAAAATTGTAATCTATTCATTAATTTTTTTGTATCGTGTCTCAAAAAGTAGCTTTGATTTGCACTACTAATTTACTAAACATGAAAAATGGAAAACAATATACGAAATAGTACGTGAAAAGGTGTTGAAGTATCTGAAAACTCGTTGAATATGTTGATTCTTTTGATGTTTGATTAAAAAATATTTGCAGAAGGATGGAATTATTTAGCAAACTCGTGATTGCACCCAAACTTAAAAAAGAGAAAAAAGTTGATAAAAACAAGTAACTTCGAGGCTTGCGAATTGACAAAAACATTTCAGTTTGGAGTGGGCCAATTGACAATCTAATGGATCTGACAATAAGGCCCAGTATATGTTATTTAATTCAATACAAGTTTTTTCTTTTGCTGGAAACATAATAATTAACATCCATTTCCAAATTTTTAGCAGAATGATATATAATAATTTTCTGTCTTATAACGTTTTTTCCTTTAAATAACTATTTGATTGGTATTTTTTTTCTTATTACGGGTATAGGAGCGGGGCTAAGATGGGACAGATTACATAAATCATTCGTGTAAGTAATTAGATTTGAAAAATATCCAAAAAAAATTTAAATTTTTTCAAAATTATCCGAAATTTATATTTAAAAAAACCATTAATCAAGTGACCAAGAATTTGGATAATTTTTTATAAATTAATTTTGCTTAAACCGAAATTAAAATCATATACATCTTTTTAAGCTCTAATCATTTTTTAATAATTTTGTTATTTTAAATATTTTTATAATTGATTTGTTGATTTCTGATATTAATTTTGATATATTATCTGAATTTGTCTATTGGATGTATATGAAAGATAATAGTTTTCAATATTTAAATTTCATGATCTATATTAATTATAAAATAGATGGAAGAAGGAAAAAAGGAATTATAAAAAAATAGTTTTGGGGAAAACAAACCAAAAAGAAAAGAAAAAGGGCGACGAAGCCCAACGCTAAACCCTTGTCTGAGTTCTTCATCTGCGCCGCGTTCTCACACGGCCGTTAGATTCCTCACAAAGCTTCTCCGATCTTCCTCGCGTGGTTTCGTCTTCAGTGTAAGTTTTTCTCTCCATTTCCATTTTCGAAAGCTCGCGTCGATCTCAAAGTAGATCGCACTCGTAAGGATTAAGTGAAAGAGATGAGCTAAGTCTAGCTGTTCCATTTTTATTGCACAATTTACCTAAGTTAGTAGAGAGGATTTGGTCCTAGTCTCTTTAGATTAAGGATCCAAATTTGATTGCGATGTAATAACAGAGTCTGTGACAGAATCTTTGCCTCGTGTTTGCGCTATTAGGGACGAATCCATTTGCATCACATTTCTGCTTAGTAATCAAATATTACTCTCCAGAGATTGTTCTATTAACAACATTTCAACCAATCTGCACTTCATTTTGTTAGAAATTTTGAGTCAATTTCACACTCCCTGTTATGTTCTTTCATTGCCCCCACACATAGTCTCCATGTCTTCAAAGTTTTGTTCTTTCTTCAATGCATCATATCATCATAACATGCCATCTTTAATTTGGTTTGCTCTGCCTTTAGTTTACAAGAAATGTATAACTTTAGTTTAGATGTTTCTTAACTAAATTTCAGAACGTAATTTTGACCTATTTGATTACATTTAACCACTGCTTCGATAAGTTTAGATGTTCTTAAACTAAGGTTTACAAGATTAGTTTGAGCTAATTGTATTACAGTTTCCACTGCTACTACAAGTTTAGAAGGTATCAACTAAGGTTCACAAGATAAGTTTGTGCTAATTGTATTACAATTACAGCTGCTGCTGTGTGATATCTTTTTAAGAATTGTGTTTCTGGTTACTCAGTCTCTTTTCAAACACTACAGAAGCTATGGCTGGGAAAGCTGCGGAAACCGTGGCAAAGACTGTGACGGCGCTACAGCATCCATGGAGGGCAAAACTCGATAAATACAGAACTGAGCTGACCAAAGGCGTGTGGGGTTACTGGGAGATGGGAGCATGGAAACCGTTGGGGATAAGCGCGCGTAGAAGGGCGATGCTGAGGAAAGAAGTGTTAACTGCTGGAGAGGATTGGCCTTACGATCCAGAGAGGAAAGCAATGAGGACAAAGAGGAAAGGGCATAAGTGCGATAGAATCTCAGCTGAGAAAAGAGAGAACACGGCGAAGCTGATGCTGAAAATGCCTCAGATGCTACTTGATTACAAAAAGAGAAGGTGGGACAAGAAGATGAAGGAAGAAGAGAAAGCTAAAGAAGACAAGTGATTTGATGAGATTTTGTCACTATAGTCTTGGCTGTGAAACAAAAATCTGATGAGTAGTAATAATTCGGTCTTTGATCGTATGAAATCTGGAATTTGATGTTCCATAGATGGTGGAATTGGATCTCTGAGATCTCTAGTGGAATGCTTTTGTGTGATGTTTCTCTTTGCTTCTTTGTTCTGTTTTATACTGAAACCAAACGTTGTTGATGTTAGGATTGAATTTGTTGGATAGAAGCTCAGACTAATATTAACTGTAAAAATTAGTTTATGAATTATGGATATACCTGCAATTTCTAGGAGAAATAGACAAAGAAGTTAATTTGTTATAACGATTTAAAGCTCCGAGTTTATTTAATCTTTTAAATAAATTAATTTCAAAACATTTGAGTTTAACAACTCTGGTTGGAGATAATAATACTAAATGATAAAATCGTAATGTAGCAATAAGATATAAGATCATAAACTATTTAGATATGTTTTTAGAAATATACACATTTTTGGGAGAATTTATTTAAAAAATCATGAATAAAGATAACGTATTTACCGTACTTTCATTCTCGATTTAACCAACGTTTAATAGAACGAGAACTAGAAACATCGTTGACTCTATTAACCAAACAAATACTCAAAACAATCAATATTTTAAACGATTATTCTAAAGGTTGGTTGAAAATAAATGCTTAAACATGGGGTAATCACACCAATTTTCTTTTCGTTCTTTTGTTAATGAAGTTAGTAACACGTTTTCAATTATCTAAACGTTGGTTACGTTGTGGGTATAAAACATAAAAAATTATGACGAATCTCAATAAATTTAAGTTAAAAGTTTTTGTTGTAAATCCAAAATACATAAATAGTTATTTTCTTAATCAGATTTATAGAATATTATTTCTAGAATAAAAGAAAATATATGAATAGGACATGAAAAACATTGAGAGCGAGTAAAAATATATATGTTTATCGAAAGTGTGTTACTTAATAGAGAAAAGATTTGTTCGGCAAATGTTGACCAAGTTTCTCGACCACAAAACCAAAGTGACGCAAGCAATTATAATAAGAAATGCCGCCACCTAAAATTAAAAAGGTGTCCAGGTTCAATGAACCTATTTTCACCTGCTTCTTTTATAATCCCACATTTCTTCAGAGAGAGATCTCAACAGAAAAAAACAAAAGACAAAAGCCACTTTTAGATCATACAATTTTCTTGCCAAAAAATTTATAGAAGTTTGTTTTTTTTGGGCGTGAAATGGCACTAGCGATCAAAGTTTCTTCATCTTCTTCTGCGATCTCAAGCTCTAGCTTCCCTTCTTCAGAGCTCAAAGGTAATTTCTTCTAAATCAAAATCTCAACTTTTTTAAATCTCGAGCAGAATCAGAACTCAATTTTCAACACCAAATAAAATCTTAGAAATTGCTTGATTGTTCGTTGTGTAATCAAAATCGAAACTAATTTGAATTGGGTTTGTTTTTATTCCTTAATTTCAGCTCCACAAATCGGTTCGTTGAGGTTATCGGATCGTATCAATGTCTCGTCGGCGTCTCTGAGTCTGTCCGGGAAACGATCCTCGGTGAAACCTTTAAATGTGCTGTCAATTACAAAGGAATCGATGGTTACTCCTCAAGCAGCACCCATGGTGGCTTCTGGTAAGTTTTGTTCAATTGGGATCTTGGTTTAATTTTTGTTGGTTAATATAATTAAAGTTTATGCTAATGATCTTGTGTCTTTATTGCAAAACAGAGGTTACAGAGAAACTAGATGTGGTGGAAGTGGAAGACTTTGAGGAGCTAGCAAAGAGGCTAGAGAATGCTTCTCCTCTTGAAATTATGGACAAGGCTCTTGAGAAATTCGGAAACGACATTGCAATTGCGTTTAGGTAATGAATCAATCATCAATCATGATAATTTGATTAAATAATGAAACTTTTTCAGTTTTTGGCAATTTGCTAATTTTTTCATTTGCTTGGTTTTTTTCAGTGGAGCAGAAGATGTTGCTCTCATTGAGTATGCTCATTTAACTGGAAGACCTTTCAGGGTTTTCAGTTTGGACACAGGGAGGTTGAATCCAGAAACATACAGACTCTTCGATACCGTGGAGAAACACTACGGTATTCGGATTGAGTATATGTTTCCTGATGCTGTTGAGGTTCAAGCTTTGGTTAGGAACAAGGGTTTGTTCTCTTTCTATGAAGATGGTCACCAAGAGTGTTGCCGTATCAGAAAGGTGAGACCTTTGAGGCGTGCTTTGAAGGGTTTACGCGCTTGGATCACGGGACAAAGAAAAGATCAATCACCCGGAACACGATCAGAGATTCCGGTTGTTCAAGTTGATCCAGTGTTTGAAGGATTAGATGGTGGAGCTGGTAGTTTGGTGAAGTGGAATCCGGTTGCGAATGTCGAAGGGAACGATGTTTGGAATTTCTTGAGGACAATGGATGTTCCAGTGAACACGCTTCATGCTGCGGGTTATGTTTCCATTGGGTGTGAGCCGTGCACGAGAGCGGTTTTACCGGGTCAGCACGAGAGAGAAGGGAGATGGTGGTGGGAAGATGCTAAGGCCAAAGAGTGTGGACTTCACAAAGGGAACATCAAGGAGAATAGCAACGGAAACGCTACCGCTAATGTCAACGGGACATCCACGGTCGCAGATATTTTCAAAAGCGAGAATGTTGTGAACTTGAGCAGGCAAGGGATTGAGAATTTGATGAAGTTGGAGAACCGGAAAGAGGCTTGGATCGCTGTGCTTTATGCACCGTGGTGCCCGTTTTGCCAGGCAATGGAAGCTTCTTTTGATGAATTGGCGGATAAGTTGAACGGAAGTGGCGTGAAGGTCGCTAAGTTTAGAGCTGATGGTGATCAAAAGGAGTTCGCAAAACGGGAGTTGCAGCTTGGGAGCTTTCCGACAATACTTGTCTTCCCAAAGAACTCTTCAAGACCAATCAAGTATCCATCAGAGAAGAGAGATGTCGATTCTTTGACATCGTTCTTAAGTCTTGTTCGGTAAGACCGCAAAAATCTGTCGACTCGACGATGAGAAAGAGATCAGCAATTTTACAACCATTCAATCTAGTTCCAGAATGCTAGAACAGATGTAGAAGATCATGAGATTCTCTATTGAAAAAGTTTGGCTTTTGTATAGTTGTGGTTAAAATAGTTGCCTTTGTACTGATATTTTTATCTTCTCATTTTGTAAACCTTTTGCTTTTGTGATGATTATATGAACAAATTTCCAACATCGATTACTTTGATATGGAAGTGATTTATTAGCCCCCAAAACAATGTTTAACTTCCAAACCCAATTTCAAAAGCAAAAGAAGTTATATAAAAAAAAAAGGTTTCTGAAGATTATAAAACCAAAAGGCAAAGATTCGAAACATCAAAAGCAAAGCAAAAGCCAGAGAGAAGAAGGAAGAAGGAATGTACATCTTATCTTCCTGATTTATGTATGTACATCAAGTAATGGAAAGATCGAAATTTATTCAAGCAGCGAGAAAAGATCCAAAAGTGTTCTCTCCGCTGTAAGTCATGTAGAGGAACCCATCTTCATCTTTGTGTTCTTCATAGATTGCAGACATCAATGCAGCTGTTCATAAAAAAAGAGACAAGGGAGACCAAGTTTTTAGGTAAAGAATGAAACTTGATATTGAATGGGTTCAGAGTTTAAAGCCTTACCAGTTGGAGGCAATGTGTCCTTGACAAAGACGAAGATTGCTTTCTCAGCTCCAAGCTTGATTCTTTTGCGGACCACGTAAACAAACTGGCCAACGGTCAGATCTGCTGGCACGAGATACCTAAACAAAGTGGAAGAACATATTAGTGTTTGGTCTAACACAAAGAGAAACAAGAGAACATGAGCAAGCAATTACTCACTTCTTCTTGTCAATGTCAGGAACATCACTTTGTCCAGCCTTTTCCACAATCACCTACAATATCAAGTTTCTAAATTAGAACAATGCTCAACTAAATTTAGTAAAAGAATATAATGTTTAAGTGAATCAAGTAGGTGATTCGTGAGAGCGTACAGGGATTCTGTCAGGGTACTTCTCTCTGATTCGAGTAGCTTCACCCATCCTTGCCTCTAATTAACAAAAACAAAAGATTAATCACAAAGCAAAAATAGCATCAAACAGCATAAAAACCAAAACTATCTCGAAGAATTAATTAGGTTTGGTTTTAGTTTGATTTTGTATTCCTAAGAGGCAAGAACAAACACAAACAGAGAGATAAGCAGCAAAGAACAAAAAAGTCAAAATCATACGCAAAGGGTTGAATCAAAGCCCAGAAAACTGAAATCAAAACTAGCTTCGGTTGATTTTCATCGACTAAGATCAGAATCCCAAACTCATGATCAGAATCAAAAACTCAAAAAAATTCGGTTAAGAATCAGCGATGAAGAATTATTCCACGGAGAGTGTATATGCAGCTAACAAAAAACAAAAGGAGAGGATCAAAGAAACTAACCCAGAGGATTAGAAAGCTTGAAGGAACTCTTAGCCATGGCGATTCGATCTGTCTCTGCAAATTTCAAGCACGAAAATATCATAATTTCGAAATTATAAACACGATCGATGCTTAAAATTCGACCGTCTGCCAGATCAGGAAAAGGAAACCCAGAACAACCCAAGAAACTCGAATTGAGAAGAAGAAGGATAAACATACCCGAAGAAGAAACTGTATGCGATTGGTCGAAACTAGGGTTTGCTGGGAAAAAAAAGTCCGATTTTGATGGAAACTGGAAAAGGAAAAGAAGAGAGAAGTCAATCTCAACAGAGGCTTAAAGAGTATGTAAACTAAATAAAAGCAAATAATTGATTTAGGGTTTTCTAAGGGTTGCCTACACGGAACCGTAACTTCCACTATTGTGGAATCGTTAACCACTTGGCTTAACATTAATAGTTGATTGGATTACAAGAAATCTCTTACACCTGTCTTACGTCACTACCGTCGATTTGTTTCGATCTTAGTGGGCTTAAGTGGGCTTAAGTGGGCCTTATTATAGGCTTAGTTGTATGTTCTCTCATATTCTCATTGTGTAAGCTAATGGCCCAATTATTATCACACGAAAAGTTCTACATTTCCAAAAAGAAAAGAGATTTTTTTTTATATATGTTTACAAAAAAGTATATCCAACCAAAATCAAATTCATTACGGCTGATTGGTTGTTAATGAATTAAATCAATTAAAATTTATCAAAACGAAATTCATTTTCACTAATATATCCTAAAATTGATCTTAGTATAGTAAATTAGCTAAATATTTTTCAAATATTATTATTTATATTATGAGCAGTGAACCGAATCAATATAAAAGCTTGCTTCTTCTTTTTTTTTGTAGATTTTCATTTAGTTCTTCTCAAACTAAACCCATTCAAACAAAAGAAAACAAATTTTGGTTCCAATTTGGTGAAAAAAGTAAAAAAAAAATGAAAATCTACAAATCAAAATAGATAATAGATACGGAGATTCCCATCCCCTAGCAACACCATCTCTAGTTGCTAGGACTTCTACAACATTGAAAAGTGAAAGCTAAGTATGAACACGATCGATGCTTAATCTTATGTCGGACCAAAAATGTTAATATCATCCGCAACATTTTCTCTCTTGATCGACCCCAAAAATGGCGAAGAGATCGAGAGACGCTCTTAGATTTTCTCAATCAAAGGTTCCAAAGGATATGCCATTTTTTTCAAAATTATAAAAAAAAATCTTAAGCTCATCAGTACTGAAGAGTTAATCAAGAACTATTGAGAACTACAAATTAAAGACAACATAAGAAAAATGATATGGGTCCCATGCATGGGCTTGACAAGTCATCCTCATCGTCATCATACTTATCTAAAAAATCCAAAAACCTAACAACAACAAAAAAGAAAGAGAACTCAACCATATTGGTAGTGTCATGATTCCCTACATGATGATAACGACAATAACATTGGAAAATTTAAATAAATCATGTGGATACCATAAAGTTTAGGTTTTAATTCATGATAATGATATGGTATGGTATGGTGGTGGTAAAGGGTTTTTGTGAGATATTGATCATGCTCCATACCATGACATAACTATGGTGGTGATGATGTGGATGTGACGTTCGATTCCAAGAAACCAGTTTTGGTTAAGACAGTATTTCTTGTCTTGCTTAGATCTCTTCCTTTGAGTGTTCTTCCGATTCCTTCACACATGGAGAAAGATGAGATCTTCGTTCTTGCAAGCCTTTTTGCTACCAGTTCATGTGGAGGAACCATTGAGTCTTCATCATCATCATCATCGTCATGAATGGCACACGAATGCAAATGGTTGCTTCTTGTGTTCCCATAAATCTTGGACCAGTCAGGAACATTCATTGGAGCAGATGACTGTCTTGCCCCTGCGACCTCGTTGCCCTTAGGAATGCACCTTGCAGAAGATGAAGAAGCGGCTGAGAAGAGATTGTTACTTTTGGACATTTTCATTTCAGGACCTGGAGATTTCTTTTCTCTCAAAACTGACCACACATCTTCTTCTTGAAACTCTTCTCCCCCTTCCATTGTCACTCAAGAAAACCCTTGTGAATATCTCTTCTTCTAGCTGCAACTAAGTGGTATTCTTCCTCCTGCATCCATGAAAATACTCCATCATTTTATCTTAAAACCAAAAGAAAGAAGAGATAGAGATAGAGAGAGAAAGAGAAGAGAGAGGGAGAGAATTAAATTACTTGAGAGAAGCAGAGAGAAGATTCAGTGAAAATGTAATGTATAAAAATGTGAACCATAAACAACATTAAACAATCTCTCTTTGCTGGCAAATGAGAGACAGAGAGGTCATTGATTGCTTCAAGGGAATCAAAAGCCTCCAGGCAGAGGTTTCATAAAGATCCAAAACTGTAATAATTTCGTACTTTTTTTTTTGGGGTGCCATAACTGTGAATTAAATTAAATAATTAAAAGGGTTAGATAGAGGAGTAGTAGCCTTTGGTACTATTTCTACTAAGACCTGCCAAAATTATTGATAGAGTCTGATTCATGCAACAAGACAAAAAAAAATGTACTATTTGAAAAGACTTGCTTTTATCTCAAACTTTACCTTAACCCATATTATATACTCTCTAATCTTTTTTTAGCTATGCATATTTGGGTACTAATTAAAGAGGAAAGATGTAATTCACTCCAAAAAGAGCTTCTGATACTTTTATCCTTTGCTTAATTGTTTCTTTTAAACCAAAAGTTATCTAATTATATGATTCTTCTTTCTTTATTGCTAAGTACGTATACTTATTTCATTTTTTAAAAAGTACGTATAATTATTGCAAAGTGATCTTAAGTAAATATAATTTTAGCATTTTCAATTATAATAAAAAAAAACTTTGTATGTATCACACAGAAAAAATCTGAATCCTGTCTCCGTACACAATTAAATACATCAAACTTTTTGGTGGGGTAACGATCAAATCGATTTGTTGTTTCTGAAAATCAATTTGTTAGGCTATCCAATCCCAACGCTTCGTGGGTCTCATCGCAAGGGATGTTATTCCAGAGCACGATGTATTAAAAAAAAGTGTAGTTTTTATATGATACCTAATTTTTATAAGTTTCCTATTGAAGCCCTCAAATTTTGTAAAACATAGATTTGTACCCTAAAGTGTAAAGGACATCGGGCCCAACTTAAGCATAAAACCTTGAAGAACATATTGTTCCTTAAGAAACCTACAAATCTTTTCATGCACGTGTAGAAACTATGAAACTATACTGATATGTTGGAACATATACGGCTTTAGCCGTTTTTGGCTTTAAATTTGTAGAATGTGAATTTTTTAGCTTTATGAGTTTGATATGTAACTTGTAGAACTCGATTAAAAAGAGAAGAATAGAAGTTCGGAAACTGTTGAACAAGAAGTAATGTATTTGGAACAAAGGTGGAATCTTCTTTTCGATCACGACTAACAACAATTTCTGAACTTCTGTCTTGATCGACTGCATGTGATGATGGTTCTAATGACACTGGTGACATGATTCTAATGACTACTACATCAATTTGGGTTTCTTTATATGGGCTTTTCTCAATCTGATTTAATCTTGATTCTTTATTACATTATGGTATGGGCTTTCCATTTTAATAAAAAATACTGGACCTTAGAACATCTGTATAATTTATAATTCTCATGCACCTAATAGAAATATTTTTATATAAAAATCAAATGCGAGATTAAAAATAGTGTTAAGAGTTTAGTTAATTATAAAGAATATATTTATAAAGATTATAAGCAAAAACGTGGAGTTGAAGATGTTTTGAAGAAAGTGTGTGCTAGGAACTAGGGTTAGGAAAAAAGTATTCAAAAGAAATGTGAGTTGTTTAGTTTCATTTTACAAACGACTCGATTTTACTTACTGGAACACAAGGATAAACGTTTATGAAAATCGAAAGTGGTTCGTAAAATAAATTAGAAACAAGTCAATGTTCAACTAAGAAGTTGTCTTAGTTTTATAATTGAGTGTAGCGTGCAAAAATCACATAATTAATATATTTCTACGAGAAAAAATTGAGGGTTGGTGTTACCAAATGATACACAGCTTGACGCTTTTGCCTATTGTTGATACATCCAAACCATGGGGTCACTATATTTTCTTAATGGGCTTAATTGAGCCTAAAAAGGCCCATATCTATTACTTTTTATGCATCTTCAAACACCATTAAAACATATTACCAATGGTACATCTTCGTGCATAATTTAGCCACACAAAAAAAAAATTCTTTGTCCTAATATGACAGTTGGATTAGTTACTTTTTTCTTAAAATTTGTATAAGTTACTTAGCACTTCATGAAAAAAAAGTCTCGTGCTACTCTCAACATTAGCCATTGGTCGGTGAACGTAATGTAAGGTTCCACCTTTGGGGTGATTTTCTTGTACAATAGAATAGAGATCAAACATTCCTACAAGAGTCGAAAAGCAATATATATTCCTACAAAAAAATTGACGTAGCTTGGTGCATGGCTTGATAAGACTAGTTAGACATATTGAAAAAGACGAGTATGTCTAAACTAATTCAATTGAACGGTGGTACAAAACTAAACTATGTAGCTCTCCAAGTTTTCAAATCAACCATACAAATGATGAAATTCAAAAGACTTGGGAACTATTATAGGGTCCATAACCTCCACTATATCTGGAAACTCATCAGAATATATATTGATCCAAAATATGCTATTAATAGTCTCGCGAGAAATAAATATAATTAACGTCTTTTGTCTTGGTATTGAGAGTCTTGCAAGCCCCACATGGTTGATGTAACGTCAAGGGCACGGATGAGTACAGTTTCCACGTGTCACCTCTTAAACTGAAATTGATTTTCATCACCTACTTAACCGGCAATCTAATCTATTACCGGTTATCAGACTGCTCTGTTCAACATATTACATCTTACACAGTTTACTCATCAATTATTGTGTTAGTTAGAACTTGTTAATCAGTGTTTAATTAGCACACATGTGGAGTGGAGCCACTGAGCTAGAGAACGACAATACAAGAGTGGCCCAAACAATGCTATTTGGCGAACACTTGGATAATGGAAACAAAAGTGTCGGTCGTCACAACACTTTCATTTTTGTTTTCAATCAAAATGTTCAAAATATTTACGTGAAGTCTCTGGATCTACGGTTTCATTGTGATCTTGGTAGTAAAAACAAGACATATATTTTGTTATAACTTTTATTAGTACTATGTGCCTAATGCCGAGTTGAATCTTTTTAGTTTGATTGTGAACCTCTTCCCTTGAAGTTGTATTAAATTATTACGCATCATTATTATAAATATACTTTAAATTAGATTAACATGAATCATCTTTAATCCAAATTGTCGATAAATTAAAGGGAATATGAGAGAGAGTGGTGAACGTGTTCTGATAGATCACGAGGATCAAGATGCAATCAATATTTTTTAGAAGACTTGACAATCCATAACTCTCTTCTGACAAATATTGTTATTACATTAAATAACTAGTTGAATACTATATGTGTAGTTCCATAAAAAAGCAATTGAATATGTACAAATGGAATTACTTTGGATTAAATAATCGGACTCAGCTTCAGATAAATAAGAATCCACCTTGACTTCATCGAAATGAAAGATTCTGTAATATAAAGGTGCGGTTTATCCGCTGTATCGACGACAATAACAAAAGGTTTCAGATAATTGCAAATCGATCCTTGAAGGTTTTTTTGTTAGCTTTTTACACACCATATAATGTATTTGTTACAGCCGCCCCCCTTTGTTTTGTATAGATTAGTCGTAGGCATTGATTGATGCACTCAATGAGACCAAAATCCTAAAATTTGGTGATTGGTTTAGCTAACCAAAACACTTCTAAATGAGGTCAATTATCCAAAATTGTCATCCACTTTAATATCTCCAACAAACTTATGTATTGTCTCTTAGTCATTGACTCACTGTGTACTGTGTACTCAACTAACATTAGTAACTAACAAGTGTGGGTTTAGATTTTTTTTTATCCAGTTTAAATTTTCCTACAAATCTATATTGATAAACCTTTAAGTATTTTCAAGTAAAAACTTCACAATTTAAGTTTTAGGACAACAGTTAATATCAAAGATCATACATTACATATATATTTGCTTTAGAAACTTTAATGTCATTATTTGTTTGATTTTCGAAAGTGAGACTTGCACTAATTCAATTATCGCGTCAATTAAGAATGCAATTCTTTTCTTTTTTGCTTAAAGTGTATGCAATATATTATTCTTAAACATGACTGATAGGATAGATAATTATTGTAGTCTTATAATATTATTTTTGGTTTCTCAAAGTTAAACACGAATAATTCAGAAAGTAGAGCTTAATAGTCTATTAGTATATATATGATCCATGACATAAATGAATTCGTAAAAACGTGAAAACTTCACCTACTTGCCTTAGTTTAATATCATCTCCAAATTAATTAAACATTGTAAAATAAAGAAGAAAACTCTATTTTCCTTTATTTAAGGACGCTACATTGCTTCCTCAGTCACTCAACTCAAGATTTGTCTAGCGAGAGAGAAGAAGAAGAAAGAGAAAAAAAGATGGGAGGAAAAGGTGTGATGATGGTGGCGATACTTTGCCTTTGGGCACTCTCTGCAACATCTGAAGCAGTTGTAACAGAGGAGGACCCAGGCTTGATGATGAACTTTTACAAGGACACGTGTCCTCAGGCCGAAGACATCATCCGTGAACAAGTCAAACTCCTCTACAAACGCCACAAGAACACCGCTTTCTCTTGGCTCCGTAACATCTTCCACGACTGCGCCGTCGAGGTCCAACCTCTCTCTCTCTCTCAAATGATCTTTCATGTTTTACGTGGTGGGTTTCGTCTGAGACTCGTTTTTTGGGATGTTTTTAGTTGAAACGAGCCGATCTTTGTAGTTAAAGGTTTGATCTTTTACATGAAACAGAGCTAAAGGTTTACTCTGTTTTGCTTTGGTTTTGTGGTGAAAATACAGTCATGCGATGCATCGCTTTTGCTGGACTCAACAAGAAGAGAGCTAGGAGAGAAAGAACACGACAGGAGCTTCGGTCTGAGAAACTTCAGGTACATAGAGGAGATCAAGGAAGCTCTCGAGAGGGAGTGTCCTGGTGTTGTCTCATGTTCCGATATTCTCGTCTTGTCCGCAAGAGAAGGCATCGAAGCAGTAAGTTATAAAAACAAAAACAAAAGAAGCTCTTCAGAGGGAGTGCCCTGGTGTTGTGTCTCATGTTGTTGTTGTTTTTTTTTGTTCTTCTGAGAATGTTTTATAAAGTATTTGTATGTGTGGGGTTTTGTGTAGGTGGGAGGACCACATATTCCGTTGAAGACAGGAAGGAGAGATGGACTGAGAAGCAGGACTGACATGCTTGAGTCTTATCTTCCCGACCACAACGAGAGTATCTCCATCGTACTTGAGAAGTTCAAATCCATCGGAATCGACACTCCTGGCCTTGTCGCCCTCCTCGGTAACATCATCTTTCATAACCAACCAAGAAACAGTCTTGATCAAGGGTGGTTTCGTCATTAAAAAAACTAATGCATGAAACACTCTTCAAATCTAGGAAGATCATTGAAACCACTTGCTGGTCTCCTAACGAATCCTTATCCTCACTACTCCACATAGAAAACGGATCGGTCAAAATTAAAAATCCATTTATCATCCCCAAAATACTATAACAGCCCTGATCATGCCTCGGTTCAATCGCCCTACCACAGGGTTATTTTGGTCAATTCAAGTATGCATGATTAATAATACTAATCAAACCAGTTGAGCTAATCTTATCGGAACGGAGTTTATGCATTCCAAATTTAAGTGAGGTCTTTTTATTACAAGTTGGATATCGTAAGATTTTGACTTTATGTTATAACATGTGTGCAGGATCACACAGCGTGGGAAGAACTCACTGTGTGAAGCTGGTGCACCGTTTGTACCCTGAGGTGGACCCGTCCTTGAACCCGGAACACGTCCCTCACATGCTACACAAGTGTCCTGACTCGATCCCTGACCCAAAGGCGGTCCAGTACGTGCGTAACGATCGTGGTACACCCATGGTACTAGACAACAACTACTACCGCAACATCCTAGACAACAAGGGTTTGCTCCTTGTGGACCACCAGCTCGCACACGACAAACGAACCAGACCAATTGTTAAGAAGATGGCTAAGGACCAGGCCTACTTCTTCAAGGAGTTCACTAGAGCGATCCAGATTTTGTCCGAGAACAACCCTTTGACTGGTTCTAAGGGTGAGATCAGGAAGCAATGTAATCTCGCAAATAAGATCCATTGAAGCTGGAAAGAGTGACAAAAGAGAGAGCCTCTTTGTGTTTGGGTTCTCTCTGCACGAACTTGGCATGAAGCCAAGACGAATAAAAGAAAAATGTTTTAAGAAGTGAAAATGAAATGAAGGGTTAGGATCAGATGATGATGATGAATGAATGCATCATGGTGGTCACCACACTCTTCTTTTTGTATGTTGTTGTTTAAGCCTTAATGCTTTAATTATGATGGTAGTGTTCTTTTGAGTTAATTAATCTAAATGTTGTTTCTTTGTTGATTTTGGGTTTGTGGTGGGGTTGATGATGGAATGGATGTATGATATGATGGATTGGTGTGTGGCTATCATGTAGCATGATGAAGTAATGATATGTGAATGGTGGAATCGTACCTTTATCTTTGATTTAATTTAGTTACACAATATAGATTAAAATGTTAAAGCAATGAACTAGCTTTAGCTTGTTCAACATGCATGATATATATTATATAGTATTGTGAATGATAATATTCGATCTATTTTACTGATCTCACTAAAGATTTTTTAGTAGCAAATGACATATGAATATGACATGACTCATGAAAAAGATTCCAAAGAAAAAGTTTAAAATAAAAGAAACGGGGCTCAAGTGCTAGAACAAAATAAATAAAAGATGGGTGTTAGAGTAATAAATTTTATATCACATGACCTACATTGAATTATTAATTATCGAAGTCGTCCTAAAATAAAATGAAAATAAAATATCTACCGGTTGAGATTGAACAATGGTTTTATTTTAATGTACACTTGTAATCTATAAGCTAGACTTTAATACTTTAATTAAAAAAAAAGTAAATAGAAAACGTTAGGTATACTGAAAGCTTTTAATTAACTACGAAAACGAGAGAGACAATAATGGTGGTGGCTTCACAGGCTTGTAGACAAATAAGTGCAGTGATGTGTGGTTTAAGATATCTACAGTTTCAGTTAGAATACAATTATTAAGACATAAACAGTCACAGAGACATTTGGTACTATTATGCTTTATAAAGAAACTTAATATGTATAGTTTTAGCGACTTTCATTTATTTTTTTAGTGAAATAATCGAAAATGATACGTGATGACTACTTTGTTAGCTTCTGTATTAGATTCTATATCTACCTCTCAATTTCGACTCCATTTTATTTTTCGGCACAATAATTCAGACGACCCACACATTTTTTTTTCTAATCCTTCTCGTCGATTTCTCTTATTTCTGAGACATATGTTGTAAAGAAATAATTTTCCCTTTTAAAATGAAAAATTTGTGTTTTTAAATTCACAGAAACTTATGTGTGTTATTACTGTTCATTAGACTTGAAAAGATGGTCATCAGGCCGTGTTTATGATATGCAACAACAGTGATTTTATACACAGTCCACCTTATTTTAGTATGGCCGCAACATCTCCGACGGCAACAAAATTAACCAGTAATCTATGTTTGTTCTGTTTTCTCGTTGATTCACATGTATATATAATAATGTTGCTCTTCTTGATAGGCAGATGTGTTCAAGAGATTCAAAAGAGATGATGGGAAGTTCAAGAAATGTCTTCTCGGTGATGTCAAGCCATCAAAGGGTATGTTGAGCTTGTATGAAGACTCGTTTGCAGTTGTTTTCAGGATCAGAAATTGTTGATTTTTGGACTGGTTCAGTTTCGCTTTATTAAAAGGAGATATTATTTGAATTTTTTAAATAATTTTGGCATTTAAATTTTGAATGAAAATTTTTTAGCATTTTTGGGTAAAATAAAAATTGTGAAAAAAATTTGGCCAATTTGGCGTTTTTGTGTGTATGTGTGTGGGGTACCAATGATTTATAACAACATATTTTTATCCATATCCACACTAGAACTAGTCGTTTATCCAATATTTAGAGATATCCATTAAAATATAGACATTTGATAGTAAAATGCAATAATGGTGTAACAAATAAATCGTTAACATTTTGCTTCTCATTATTATTTTTAAATTTTTTGATAATTAATTGATATTTTAAAATTTATTAGATACTCTTGTTTTAGAATATCATTTTTTTTTAAAATTGTTTCATAAAAAATGTCGATATGTGTTTTCAATTAAAGATACATAATTTTGAACAAAATAATAATATATGTTTTAATATATTACTAGGTAAAACATGAATATATACACATAACAAAATAATTATTAAATAAATTTAATGTTAGAAATATACACGAATCAGATATTTTATTACTTTATAATATTCGAATTCAAAAAATTATACATAGATCTATAAATGATATTGGAAAATGGAAAGAAGCGTTGCTTAAGTGGCCACAATCACTGGTTACCGTTCATGTACCTGGTTCGTCTTCTTATTATTTTTTTCTTGCTTCTAAACTTTGAAACACATAAAAATATAATACACAGAAAGAATATTAAAAATTTCCAAAATGATTTTTTGGTATTTTTGAAATTTTCTAATTTTATTGTATTTCTGAAAACAAATATATGGAGTATGACATTTTTGAGAATTATATACACATATAATTTGTAGGTTTTTATACAATATCCAGCAAAAGAAAATAAAAATCATACAATTTGAATGTGTATATGTGAATTTTTCATGACTATTTTTCAGCTGCTTGTACTCATATTTCCTGTTTTTAGGGATAGTGAAGCGGTCATGATCGAGAAAATAGCCAAGGATGTTCCAAACGAGCTGATTAATTCTGTGCTATCAAGTGATTTCGACAGTTTAGTTGGAATCAGAGCTAATATGGAAAAGATGGAACCGTTCTTACGCCTAGATTCCGATGAAGTGAGGATGATAGTGATTTGGAGTCCGTCTAGAATTGGTATGAGCACCATCACCAGAGTTCTATTTAGCCAACACTCTCATGAGTTCTAACTTAGTGTCTCTCATATCTGTCAGCTCGGGATATATAATGATGCATAATCTGCTGGCACTTTTGGGTAGAGAAACTGTTCGACAACAATCCATTCATTACCCTAAGCAACGTCATTTTTTGGTTGACGCAAGACATATATGCGAAGTACTAAATAATGATACAGTAGTATGTTTGCGCCTTACAAAATTTGATAACTATTGTAAGAATCATATGTTATTGGTTCTTTCTCAGGGAGCAGAAGTGTAAAAGGCATCATTGCCAAAAATGATGAGATCGAGGATGATTTAAAATAAATGTGACAGAGCCTTTCAAAATATGTCTATTCTCCGATTCTTAAGAGTCGACGACCTTAGTGATCTCCCCACACAGTGCTTACCACAAAATCCGAACAATATACCTCTAAAAGTAAGATTACTATATTGGGAAGGTTTCCACATGACAAGTTTGCCTTGTAATTTTAATCCTGAGTTCCTCGTCGAATTAATCATGCCTCACAGCATGCATGCTAAAGAAACACTGGGAAGGAAATCAAGTAAGTACACTTTTTGATTTGTTCTTATACTTCATTTTTACTACTAGAGTCAATCTTTGTTAAATGTTTAAGCTGAAAATAAATGGTGATCTTAAGTTTAGTGAAGCTACCTTCCTCTATTGGGAACCTTCATAAGTTGTTGAAGTTATGTTTGAAATGTTTATCAAAGTTAGAGGCCCTTCGATCCATCATCAAAATGGAATCTCTTAGTGAACTTGATCTCACAGTTGTTCATTTCTGAAAAGCTTTCCTGAGATTTCCACAGAAATAACATATCTCAAGCTTGGAGGAACTACAGTAGAAGAAGTTTCTTCATCATTCAGATTATGGTCTCATCTTCAGGAGTTGCATATGTCATACTGTGAAATCATCGTGAAGTTCCCGCATGCTTTTGACTGCATTACAGAGCTGCACGTTAACAATAAAAGAATACAAGAAACAGCTCCATGGGTCAATCACGTCTACATAAACTTGTGATCAAAGGATGCGCAAAGCTGATTTCACTCCCACAGCTTCCAGACTCGTTAGAAGTGATAAATGAAGAAAATTGTGAATCCCTAGAGAGACTAGCTAGATTGCTCTTTCCGCAATACAGAACTTTTTCTCCTCAACTTTGCTAATTGTTTCAAACTGAATCAAAAAGCAAGAGACCTTATTATCAAGACATTGCCTTGTCCATATCCGCAATAGTTCGCTCTCAAAATCAATATCTCCCTTCATATCTCATTCAATATCCCTTTCACAATTTCTACAATGTAACAACCACAATAGCATAAAACATATAAAGTACATAATTAAATGGATAAACCAAATCAAAAGAATATGTCAGCTTTATATTACCTGCCCAAAAAGGAGGTACACCACAAGATATATAGAAAATACCTGCCCTCCAAATATCGATTTTTTAAACTTATTAAACAGGCTACGAGCTTAATTTTCAATGATAGGCACACTGATTTCAGGCTCTTGACAACAGCCCTAGTTCCTTCTATGCCTTATACATCAAGCAATTGTAATCTTTTTTTCGCTTTATGTTCGATCACATAAATTACTGAAATAAGTTACCTGAGAAGATTAGTCTATTTGCTGTGAAATTGCAACTGTGGACTCAAAAAATTCCTTGAAACTGCAAATAAGTTACCTGAGAAAATTAGTAGGTGACAATTTTTCCACAAAGTATCTCTTAGTCAATAAAGCAAATATTTCTCAGTCGTAATTTATAGACTGAGAATGAAATTTCCTATCTCATAAAGAATAGTGAAGCCAGCCATACATTAAAATTCCACTAATTTGAGGACTAACTTTGAATTAATTAGTGACCAGTTTCCACGAAGCTTTCTCTCTCTCTCTTGCGAGGATCAAAGTTCTCAGTCAATACAGACTAATGTCACAAACTGAACAAATCTCTTTGTTTCATTTTTTTCTCAACATATCGCTTAAGAATGCTCATTGGTCTTCTGCCCAACATACAAATGGATTCTTCTTTTGTCCTTACCATTCTTGCTGCTGCGATAGGTTTCTTCGTGATTTTTAGAAAAATCATATTCCATCAAGAAAACAAAGAAGTTGATTCTTCTTCTGTATCTCCTTCACCGGTTCCTCCATCTACTTCGTCTCACAATTGGACGCACGATGTCTTCCCAAGCTTCCGCGGGGAAGATGTCCGCCGAGACTTTCTCAGTCATATTCAGAAGGAGTTTAAAAGAAAGGGAATCACACCGTTCATTGATAACGATATCAAGAGAGGAGAATCCATCAAACCTGAACTCATACGTGCGATTAGAGGATCTAAGATCGCGATCATCTTGCTCTCGAGGAACTACGCTTCTTCAAAGTGGTGTCTTGACGAGTTGGTGGAGATAATGAAGTGCAGGGAAGAGCTAGGTCAAACTGTGATGGCCATTTTCTATAAAGTGGATCCATCTGAGGTAAAGAAGCTGACCGGACATTTTGGAAAGGTTTTCAGAAACACTTGTGCGGGTAAATCTAAAGAGGATGTTGAGAGATGGAGACAAGCTTTGGATAAAGTGGCCACAATCGCTGGTTACCATTCAAGCAATTGGTTCGTCTTCTTAATTTTTTGTCGTTCTTAATTTTTTGTCGTTTTAATTTTTCAAATACATCAAAGTATACTATAGTGAAATACTCAATATACCATAGTATATATATAAAAAATCAAAGCTACCACAAAACTTATGTTTATGAAGGGTTTTTAAATGTCTAGGTTTACTCCTCTCCCAAAACTTTCATAAGTTCTGTTCTACGTGAAAATTAATTTGAAATTTTTTAGAACTATGTATATATACATATTTATGTATACAGTATATATCCAGCCAAAAAGTATCCAAACAATTTGAATGTGTATGTGAATTTTTCATGACTATTATTGACGGGAAGTATTAATATTTGCTCTTGTTAGGGATAATGAAGCGGCCATGATCGAAAAAATCGTCATTGATGTTTCAAACGAGCTGATTAATTACGTGCCATCAAGTGATTTCGACGGTTTAATTGGGATGAGAGTTCATATGGAAAAGATGGAACCGATCTTGGGCCTAACCTTAGATGAAGTGAGGATGATAGGGATCTGGGGTCCTTCTGGGATTGGTAAGAGCACCATGGCGAGAGTTCTTTTTACCAAACACTCTCATAAGTTTCAACTTAGTGTCTTCATGGAGAATATCAAAAGACGCTATCCAAGACCATATTTCGATGAATACAGCGTGAAACTGAAACTACATAAAGAGTTCTTCTCCCAAATAATTAACCAGGAGGATATCAAGATTCATCATTTAGGAGTTGTGCAAGACAGGTTAAAAGACAAGAAAGTGCTTGTGGTTCTTGATGACGTGGACCATTTGATGCAACTAGATGCCATGGCGAAAGAAACTGGGTGGTTTGGTCCTGGAAGTCGGATTATCATCACAACACAAGATAAAAAGCTTTTAAATGCACATGGGATAAACCAAATTTACGAGGTGGATTTTCCACCTTTCTATGAGGCTCGTCAAATCTTCTGCATGTATGCTTTTGGTCAAAAGTATCCATATGATGGTTTCGAGAACCTTGCTTGTGAAGTTACAAAACTTACTGGTAAACTCCCGTTGGGTCTAAGAGTTATGGGATCTTATTTCAAAGGAATGTCCAAGCAGGATTGGACAGAGGCATTACCAAGGTTAAGAACTAGACTTGACGGAGAAATAGAAAGTATTTTAAAGTTCAGCTACGATGCCTTATGCGATGAAGATCAAGCTTTGTTTCTTTATATAGCCTGCTTTTTCAACAATGAACCGATTGAGAAAGTGGAAGAGCATCTTGCAAAGAATTTCTTTAATGTGAAAGAAGGTCTCCGTGTTTTAGCTGAGAAATCTCTCATATCTATCAGCATCTGGAGATATATACAAATGCATGATTTGCTAGCACTCTTGGGTAGAGAAATTGTTCGTAAACAATCCATTTACAAACCTGGGCAGCGTCAGTTTTTGGTTGATGCTGGAGATATATGCCAAGTACTATGTAATGATACACTAGTAAGTTTTCACATTAGTCCTTCACTGCGTTTCTCCATACAAATTTTTTGATCATCTTTGCTTATGTATCTTTGGGTTCTTTTTTCAGGGTAGTCGAAGTGTTATAGGCATAGATTTGAAGTATTTTGAGTTGGGGAAGGAGTTGACGATAAGTGACGGAGCCTTTCAAAAAATGTCTAATGTCCAATTCTTAAGACTGAACATAAGTGATGCTCCCGTAGAAAGTCTGAACTATCTACCTCCAAAACTTAAACTACTGCATTGGGAACGTTTTCCGATGACATGTCTGCCTTCTAATTTTAATCCGGAGTTCCTGGTGGAAATAAACATGACTTATAGCAACCTTGAGAAATTGTGGGACGGAGTTAAAGTAAGTATCTCTTTAAAAACTTCGTATACTTCATTCGAGTCTACAA
The DNA here is from genome assembly GCA_000218505.1 of Schrenkiella parvula. Classification (NCBI taxonomy): domain Eukaryota; kingdom Viridiplantae; phylum Streptophyta; class Magnoliopsida; order Brassicales; family Brassicaceae; genus Schrenkiella; species Schrenkiella parvula. Next base: position 10,258,633 of record CM001193.1, on the reverse strand, counting down.
TATGTCTTCTTGTACAACATGCTTTAGCTGAAAAAAAGTGATCTTAACGAACCTTTTTGTATTGGAATTATTGGTAGTGAAATTTGTTGCATGAAATATGCAAACGTCTTTTTTTTATGATGTCTTTGTTTTTCTGTACAGATGCTTAAAAATCTCAAGTGGATGGATTTGAGTTATTCAAAAAAACTGAAGGAGCTTCCTGATCTCTCAACTGCAACGAATCTCCAAAAATTGGATCTTAGTTATTGTCCAAGTCTTGTGGGACTCCCATCTTCTTCTATTGAAAATGCTAATAACCTCCGAAAATTGGATTTTAGTTATAGCTCTAGTCTTGTGGAGCTCCCTTCCTTTGATAATGCTACTAATCTCGACGAATTTTATCTGAGAGGATGCTCAAGTCTACTGAAGCTCCCTTCTTCTATTGGAAATATGACTGATTTGGTGAGGTTTTATCTCAATTACTGCTCAAGTCTACTGAAGCTTCCTTCTTCCATTGAGAATATGACTAGTCTCGAGACGTTGTGTCTCATTGGATGCTCAAGTCTACTGGAGCTTCCTTATTCAGTTGGAAATATGACTAAACTCGAGCATTTGAATCTCAAGGAATGCTCAAGTCTTGTGGAGCTCCCTTCTTCGATTGGAAATATGACTGATCTTCGGTATTTGTATCTCAAAGGATGCTCAAGTCTTGTGGAACTCCCTTTTTCTATTGGAAATCTTCATAATTTGGAAACGTTGGATTTGCAAGGTTGCATAAAGCTAAAGGCTCTTCCCATCAGCATCAACATGAAATCTCTTGATGAACTTGATCTCACTGACTGCTCGTCACTGAAAAGCTTTCCTGAGATTTCCACAAACATTGGAGTTCTAAAGCTCAATGGAACTGCAATAGAAGAGATTCCTCTATCAATCATGTCATGGTCTCGTCTTGATAAGTTGCATATGCCATACTCTGAAAACCTCAGGAAGTCTCACCATGCTTTTGACCGCATCACGGAGCTGAACTTGAGCGACACAGAAGTACAAGGAATTGCTACATGCATCAAGGAAATGTCTCATCTACAGAGACTTATAATCAAGGGATGCACGAAGCTAGTTTCGCTCCCACAGCTTCCAGACTCTTTGACATTCCTAGATGCAGACAATTGTGAGTCCCTCGAGAGACTAGATTGCTCTTTTTACATGACAAAGCTTTATGAGCTCCGCTTTGTGAACTGCTTCAAATTGAATCAAGAAGCCAGAGAACTTATCATCAAGACACCGACAAGAAAACTGGCAGTTTTTCCCGGAGAAACAGTACCTACATATTTCACTTACCGAGCCACCGGGAGTTCCCTTTTAACGAAATCGAATGGATTTGATACACATTTTCCTACATCCTTGAGATTTAAAGCTTGTTTCTTGCTGGTTAATAGAGGTGGCCTTGAGGCTTGTGATTGGAGCGAGAGAAAATTATCTTATTGGATCAAAGACAAACTGAATGGTGTTAAATCTGGACATTCTACTTTATGGTGCGAATTCTCTCCAACTTCAAAGGAGCATCTGGTCGTATTCGAATTTGAAAACAAAGTGACTTCAGCCGAATCAGTCTTCGGTTTCGAATTCAACAGAAAAGAATGGGAGATTGAAGAATGCGGGCTACGTCTTCTGGTTAATGGAAGCTGAAAAACCAAATCTCTCATTTTCATTAATAACTTTGTTTAAGTTGATGTCCTTTTCTTTGCTGTATTTGTGTAAGATTATCATTGTGTTATCCACTGTTGATGTCATTTTCATTAATAACTTACCCACGGTTGTCTTTGTCAAAGTATTGCCGGTCTGTTTATGCATCGTGGCTGAGATAAACTCGATTTAGTAAATATTCCATTACCATCTACATCAGCCAGAGACATATGCATATAATGGCTTCTCTTCTCAGATTCTTTCTTAAGAAGGCTATGGAATCCAGGAAAGAGATGGAAATACTAGAGATTGCAATACTAAGAGCTTGCATGAGTTGCTTAACTTCAGCTTCAGAAAGTATAGAGTGATCCCTGCACTCCATATATTGATTTCTTTTATAACACGCTACGAGCCTTTGAAAGAATGCCTAGTGTCCAATTCTTACAACTCTACAGTAAAGATTATCCCCGTGGTTCGTACTTACCACAAAGTCTTAACAATGCTTTCCCTAGGACATGTCTGCCTTCTAGTACCTCGAGAGATTCCAGGTTGATGTTGATCGGAAGAGCCTCTAGCTTTGTGCAGCCATGCAAATCCAACCTCCACAAATTTTGTAGAAGAAGGTAGTTTAACAAGACTTGAGCATTAAACTAAGATCCAACCTCTTGAGATCAATAATATTCCCAATATAAGAAGGAAGTTCCACTAGACTTGAGAAACCACTAAGCTTCCCTCTTACTATTTTTCTTTTTAATAAATGGCTTATTGTATAAAGCTACAACATTTTTTTCTGTTGAATGATCAGCCAACAGAAAACGTTTCTGCAATTCTTTTTAACCCGGTTTAAGTCTGAAACTCTTTTACACGGCTGTAAAAAATTTTTTTGCCTATCTAGTTAATGGTATGTTCCTCTCTATCAAGCACCATTAATCAAATCAATGAAGTGGAAGAAGTTTCCCTTGTTGTTGCTGTGTGGTACCACTTCTCATCATCGCGCAGAATTCTTCATAGTTTATTCTTCCATCCTGCACAAGAGAGATCCGTTAATAAATGTCAATGTTAGCTTAAGACTTAGTTCATATCTTCTTTCATATTATGTAGAGGGAAACAAAACCTACATTATCTGTATCGACTTCCGCTATGATTTCTTTGATGCTGGCTACATCTCCCATACCATACTCTTTCATGGCTGACTCTAACTCATCCATTGTGATAAACCTGTGTAAGTCAAATCCATCTCAGTGTCTTAGAATAGTTCTAACTTCTAAGTCTATATTTTCTCTGTTACAGCCAGGAAGAAGTTACCCGCTGTTGTCTTTGTCGAAATATTGGAAAGCTTTGAACAAGTGCTCATCTCGATCCAATCTGTATCTATGCATCGTTGCTGAGATAAACTCGATGTAGTCGATTGTTCCATTTCCATCTACATCAGCCTGAAAACATTTTTATAAAAAGGCTTCTCTTCTCAGATTCTCTCTTTTTCAAAGCAAAAAAAAATGAAGGTATAGAAGCAAGGATAAGAGATACTAACAGCTTCCATCAGTTGTTTAACTTCAGCTTCAGAAAGTTTAGAACCGAGTTTAGCCAGCCCGGTTTTCAGTTCTTCGTAAGTGATTGTGCCGCTTTTGTCGGTATCCATATTTGCAAACATGGTTTTAAGACCTTTAATTTCCTCTTCTGATAGACTCTCTGCTATAACCTGCAAAACAAAATCAGAATACACAACCAATGATCAGGCAAAATAGAAGAAAAATGCTTACTTCCAGAAGAGAAGTTTGTATTTTCTTTTTACCTTTAGAGCAAGCTTTTTAAGCTTGTTCATTGCTCGGAATTGCTTCATTCGAGATAACACAGCACTATCAATAGGCTTGTCCGGCGCTTCTCCGCCTCTGATCCAAGGGTGTTCTAAGAAAACATTGCAAAGTAAGTTGATTACAAAACCAAAACAGACTATTCCGAGAGAGACAAATGAATTGGGCTTTACCAAGAGCTTGTGCAGCAGAGATTCGTTTCTTAGGGTCCTTAGTGAGCATCTTTCTCACAAGGTCTTTAGCACTCTCAGATACAGAAGGCCATGGTTGGCTCTCAAAATCAATATCTCCCTTTATAATCTCATCAAATATCCCTTTTTCAGTTTCTATAATGCAACAAGAACAACAGAAAACAATATATAATTACATAATTAAATGGTTAAACGGAAATAAAGAATTTTCCAGCTTCATCTTACCGGCCCAAAAAGGAGGTACACCACAAAGCAAGATGTATAGAATAATCCCTGCACTCCAAATATCGATCTCTTTTCCGTAACTTCGTCTTAATACTTCAGGAGCAACATAGTAAGCACTTCCTACTATATCCCTGTAAACTTTCCCTGTAAGCATATGAACACAGGATTGTCTTCAACATTTAATGGTGTATAAAGCAAACAATTACGCAGCATTCGAACAAATTCACACAAAACTTGCAAACCCTCTGTTTTGAAGCTGACCACTATGTACTCAAACATCACTAAATGGGATCAGAATGTTAAGTTATAGACTATTTCTATATCCTCATATTCCACAACATAACTCCAACACTTCATCAGAATCTTAAGAAATCTAGAAAAAGAAGAAGAAGAGGATTTGATTACACAGCTCACCTTCTTCGATGAACACAGACAATCCAAAGTCAGTAGCTTTGAGCATAGCATCCTCATCTTTACTAGCGAGCAAGAAATTCTCAGGCTTGAGATCACGATGAATAACACCCATGAAATGGCAAATCTGCACAACATTCAGAATCGATCTAATAACACCAGCAGCTGCTCTCTCCGAATAATGCCCCTGAGCTATAATCCTATCGAACAATTCACTCCCACCACACAATTCCATCACAAGATGTATCGATTGTCTATCCTCGTAAGCTCCTCTGATCTCAACGATGTTTTGTTGTCCTGACAAATGCTGCATTATCTGAATCTCTTTCTTCACATCGTCTCTGTCTTGCTTTCTCGTTAGCTTCCTCTTGAGTATTGATTTGCAGGCGTATGTGTTTCCCGTTGAATTCTCCTTGCAAGTGTAGGTTATTCCGAATTGGCCTCGACCCAATTCGTGGCCTAATGTGTAGAGTTTCCTGATTTCTTCAAAGGGTTTGCCTAGAATTGTCTCTGTTTCTCGAAGAGCGATGGGTTCCAATGGTGTTAAAACCTGTTTCTCTTCGATTCGCTGATTAACGGATTTTGATTCTTGTTGCTCTTGTTGTTGTTGTGGATGATGATGATGATGATTCGTCTGGGTCGTTGTCGGAATTTGAGGAGGTGTCGGTTTCTGCGGCTCGGAGACGTCACGAGAGACATGGGTTTGTGATTGATTTGTCGGAATTGAGCTCTGTACGCTGCCATCGATGACGTCACTCTCTGTTGTTCGGTGTTTGCTGCTGAAGCAACCCATGTTAGGTTTTTTTTGTTTTTTCCAGAATTTCTTGTGTTCTAGGTTAGAGGAAGATAAGCAATATATCGGACTATATAAACAAGTCGAGAAATTTGGCAATTTCGCTCGCTCGATCTCACAAATTTTGTTTATTTTAAACATTTATTCTTTGTGAAAGAAGATACTTATTTTTCCATTCATGTTCTGCCGTCATTAACGGTTTTAATTTTTTCCCGGTAAATATTCCATTTTCAACCATCTTGATTATTCTAATCAAAGTTATTAGAATGTGGGAGAGGCCGTTGAATTCATAATGTATTGTAAATTGTAAATAGCTGTAATGTAAATGATCTTTTTTTGGTGCAAATGCCAATACTTGTTGCGTTTATTCATCTCCATAAAGATGAGATTTAATGGTATCTAGTGTATTTTAACGCATTAATCAAATGAATTATCCAAAGTAATTTCTGAAACTCATATGAAAAATTCGGAAGAAAAAAACAAGATAAATTTCTATGGTACATTTATATGCATCTGAATCAGTGTAAGACAACAAATGACAAAAAAAATAATGAAAACTTTAGGTTTGTTTGTCTATTCATCCATCTAGAAGAATGTGAGATTTTAATTTATAACTTTATTATTTAGTTATAAATAAAATTTACATAAATGATTTAAAATTAATATGATTAACATTAACGTAAAAAATTGATTAATATAAAAAATATGATTAAGTTATAAAGTATATCAATTTTAATCATTTGGTTAAGTAATGCATGTGTAACCTCACAAAAATATATCAAATAAATGAATAATACCTAGATAATCTATCCAAATGTATGTTCAAAAATATAAATGAATAATATATAACTACATTATCGAGATAGATCAATCAGGTGAATACTTTGGGTGAACAAACACTCCATAGGTAAAATTAATGGGATTACATATTAGATGAGTGATACACATAACATTATTGTACAATGCTCTTAATTACTCCCAACTCTGGGGACAAGTTATAGTTATATACTCTTACTATTAGTGATCAAATAAAACATAAATTAACCATAGAACCCGGTCTGGCTCCACACGGCGTCTCTAACCCGTCTCATGTCCCTTCCTTTCAAAGTCCTCCCAACGCCCAAAAACACCGACGAACCAACGTCACCGTTACGGCTACGCGCCAAGTATTCATGAGGCGGCACCATCTCACTCTCCCAATCACCATCAGCCACGTCCACATCATTATTATTATTATTATTACCGAATGATTCGACAGACTCCACTTTTAGGATCTTGCTCCAATCGGGCACTTTCACCGGCGCAGAAGTCGCCACGTCTCTCTTCCTCCTTCCATCGCCGTTAACGGTCAAGCCACCAACGGTCCGGCTCCGTTCACCGCCGCTCGTTTCGAAGGAGCGTGATGTCCACGCGCTTTCTTTAGTTGGTTCACCCGCCTCGATCACTGACCAGACATCCTCTTCCATAAGCTCCAGCTCGACGGCTGTTTCTCCGTCCACGTGGCGGTCATCGGACTGATGGTGACTCCCGAGAAACCGCTCGCTCCCGCTAATCGTTAATCTCCGACCTTTGCCCATACTTCTCTTATACCTAAGAAATGTATACACACGCTTCGATTTATGCTCTACCTTTGTACACTAATAATCTGAAGTAAAACTTTTTTGTTTTGGGTTAAAATGTATTTGGAGAACTCTTGTATAAGACTACAGATATTGCGTTTATGTTGTGACTTATCTCAGTGATCGAGGATGAGGATGATGATGAGCATATGTGTGTGTTTATATAATAAAATGTGAACAGTGCTTGCATCTCGTGTTTACTTTTTTTACTCAGTTATGTTCAACAAGTTCAAAAGAAGATGTCATAGTCCACTTCAAATCATATAATGTGATAACCCTTAATCGTTAATACAGTAACTATTATATTTACTACATGAAATGTTAAGATTTATTATATTTACTACAAAAAATTATAGGATTTCTGGGCATTCAGTACATAATCTCTTCAAATATTTCGAGATAACTTTTGAAAATTCCAATTTAAAAATAACATTCTATATATAAAAAAAAGTTTAAATTCGAAACACAAAAAAACCAACTATATTATATTATCACTAAACCACCATAAATTTAATCATCCAAATCATTTGAATCATATAACTAATGAATTTAGTCTTATATGCCGACGTGCCATGATGCGTTCTAATCTTAGTTATTGTAAAAATGACAAGTAATTTTGATAAAGTAAGAGCCCTCTTAATATTGTTTGTACGTGCTAGGAGCCTACGCATATGTAGTTATGTACAATAATTCGTTTAAGTAAGCATGCGTGAAATATGTGATTGGTAAACGCTTGCGTTTGCAGAAAGTGTTAAGAAAATAAGATTCAAAATGAGAAATAGTTGTTTTTTTCTTTTTTCTAATGCAATTTTTTTTGGACATTTTTGTATGTCTTCGAATACAGATGGTGCAGATTAGAAGAAAAATAAATGTAAATAACAACAAACGACGTCAATTATTAAAAAATAATTAGCGATATAATTGGCTTGCATTTTGTTTCAATCTCTATAACTATTTAACTGAGTTGGGGCCTACAACAACATCCCCGCATGGGAAAGCACATAAGACATGTCGCAATTCAGCTGTGCGACACGTGTAGAGTCATTTGCGAGGCGGGTCCAACAATCTTGTCTATTAACGTTGACACGTGGTCTAATCTAAACCCATCAATAGTTGTCAGATTAAGACCAGACTCGACGAGTGTGTGTGTTGCTGTGGATCGAAGAGTGAATGGCTAACGATGGAGACCGACGAACTAAACTACCAAAGTCACGCATGTGGTGCCTCATTGTTCTGTCTTTTCCTCTTCTTTTTTTTTATATTTTGCCTCAATTATTAGTGCTCTTATCAAATCGTTGTTGTGATGTGGTTTCTATTGAAATACAAACCTAGAAAGAATGTGAATCTATGTTTTGCTTCCTGAGTTATAAGCTTTAACCACAAACATTACAAACGTATATGGTTATAAAAATACATTGATCAAAAAGTTTATATTATAAACATGTGACGTGTCCATACTCCATATACTTACGAGAATTTTCTTCTTCGTTAAGTTTAGACATGGATCCAAGTCCAAAGAAACATGTCTTTATCATCATCGACATCACTGATGTTTTATATGATTGATTAGATTATTATAAGAAGATCAATGGCTAAATTTATCTACTTCAATCTATGCGTTCCATAGTTTCATATAGTATATAACAGGGTATATAGAAATCTTATATGTTATATATATAACATTTCTTATGATTGTTGTGAAAAATAAATAGATACGCAATAAAAGATTCATAAACGCAAATAACAGATTTATCGTGATACAATATGGAGGCGAAGGAAAAACAATAGTATAAGACTAATAAGTGATGATCAAAAAGTTATCTTATGTATGTCACACCATAATATATATTATATCTCACATTTCATTATAGGTTTTAATTTATTACATTAGAGCCCGTTTATTTATATAGCTTATGTATGGCTCTAACGTTTTTTTGACGGTGAACGTTTCCTATCTTCTTCTACCCATAAGCCAGGCCTGTCCAGTTACTCATTTTGGGCCTCTAAAAGAAATGCAAATGTTTCAATAGAAGCATTGTCTCGTAACTACATCTAAGTACAATGGCCAATTGACCAGATTCCATTATTCTTTCCTTTTCCTTGGTGGAAATTTGTCATATATTCATACAATGGCGACGGTTTAATATACAAATTTCTACACGTGATATTCATACAACGAGCAAAGAGATCAAAGTACAATAGTGATATACAAATTTGTACATGTGAAATATGCAAAAATAGTGGAACAAAAAAGATAAAACAATTAGACAAGAAAAACGTACAAAAATTATTCCCAATAGCTGACACTCCTTTCTTCTAAAAGTCAATTATTTTAAGTCAATTATTTTTAGTCAGAAAGCAGAAGAAAAAATTAGTTTTTTTTAATTTATAATTAATTATTAGCTCTTTTTCGTACCTACTCTTAGACGACCATTTCAATACTCATTTGGTTATTCCTTTTGGAGCACGTGAAGGATTTCTGTATGATCAAGTATAATATTCATCATAGAAAATAATTATTATATACTAACATTTGTAATTTATGAAATGTGGCTAAACCCTCTATGTAAACTTGATTCAGCGAATTGATACACAAAAATTTATTTTTAACATGGTTTTGCACTACTTAGAGAAAAAAAAATCATTTGTTTTATTAAGTGATTCGAACTCACTATTCTGACGATGTCAAAGTAAAGAAACCATTTTTGTCGATCATTTTAATCTAAGTTTAACTTATACTATTCTGATCAAAACAGTACACAACACATGTAAATCTTACCAAAGAAAACTTGAACTATTCACAACAATTTTTGTTGACGGATAATTAAAGTAGATAAGGATATAACATTTTTAAAAAGAATATGCTAAGTAACAAGAAATAATCGATTATTCAGATCTACATATATAGTCGAATTTAGTAATGATATAAGTACAATAGAACAAAAAAAATATTCAACAGCAAAAAATATATTTGTTGATTATAATAAAGACAACTAAAGCCATTGCTCTAATATATAAGTTGCAAGTCTTTGGAAGCGCACGGCCGACACAATAGACAATTATTGCGACGAGTAACTTTTACTACTCCTGTCAACTTCACCAATTTACTTTCCAAAGTCAGCTAAATATATCAGAACTAGTGGGCACTAGATATTACATTAAAATTATGTAAGTTTTATTTTTATGAGTTTTATAATTTATTTAAAAATATCATAGATTCTTTTCAATATTGTAAACAGATGCACTGTTTGTATATGTGTCAATACCTTATTTGTTGGAAAAAATTAGGCATATAAAAATATAGATAAATTTTGTTATTCTGGCACTTATGATCATATCTCTAATAATACAGCTCTGAACAATACAATAAATCAATAATCAAGGATATATTTTGAATATATAAAAATTCCAAGACGAATTTTATTACTAATTTTATAATTCCTCATCTAAACATTAGAGTTCCGTCTAATTGAGACGAAATTAAAACTAAATTAAGTAATAGCACGTTTTAAGGACCAACTAAAGTAGTAGATGTCAAGTAGAAGATAAATAAAAAAAAATCCTTTCAATGTGCTCAATATTATAATAGGCCATGTTCAATGTTTTAAATGTGTGTTGCGAGTTATGCTTACGCATACTATCAATGTAGTCAATATTATAATAGGACATGTTCATAATAGCAAATATATTTTAGGGTCTAAGATATATGTTATATTGTGGTGGGTTATGTATACCATCAATTTTTATTTTCACATATTTTCATAACCAATTTTGATAATATACACTCTTTTTGAAAGTACCAAATTAAGGTAGAATAAAATGTTATCCACTATTTTAAAATATAAGTTGTTTATAAAAATGAAAAATAATAATTTTAGTAAATCAGTTGTTGAAAAAAATTTCTTTTTTTTTTGAAGTAATTCAGTTACAAGGAGTGGATAAGAATGAAACAACTTTGGTCAACTAATTACAACGTAACTTTGAAGAAGAAGACATTCCACGTAAAGACTAATCAACTTTTGTCCTCTCTCTCGACATGGCCGTACAAATCTAATCCCTTTCGTCGAGCCTTTTATCCATTTGTTTAATACAAAAAAAAACAAGAATTCATCTATTTTCTTTGGTACACTATAAATACTTAGATCCTTTCTTGAGCTCTGAATCTCAACAAACTCAATCGATTAAACAAACAAACAAAGTAAGAAAAATACAAAACAAATGGGAAACTGCATATGTGTTATAGACAAAAAGACGATGGAGAGAACAAGAAGAAGTAGATCCACCGTGTTCCACGAAGACGACGATGAGGGAGAGAAGCTGCTTGGAGAAACAAGTAACGTGACGTCAGCAAGTTCTTCTACGTGTGGAAGAAGAGAGATTAAGATAAAGATGACGAGGAAGGAGTTTGAAGATCTTATGAGAGACATTAGTTTGAAGGGTTTGACAGCGGAAGAGGTTTTTTCTGAGTTAATTTTCGACGGCGGAAATCAAATCGGAATCGCCTCCGATCTATCGAATCCTCACCAACGGCCGTGGAGACCGGCGTTACAAAGCATCCCGGAGATCGATTAATGTTTTTTTTTTGTTTAATTGATATGGAAAAAGCTTAGTCTAATCGGTGATTATAGCTAATTCAAAATATTGTACATGTTATTTTTTTTTGTATATATCTTTTCTTTTTCAAAAATTATACGTTATCCGAGTTAAACCCATCCGAATGGTGAGTACTTTAATTTTATGGGCTGTGTGTTTCATCGTCTTCGTGTTATCTCACATCTTGAGTTCTTGGATGGTTGATTCAAACGTGAAATAATTGTCACGACCATAAACATATAGGTTTGTTCCTTTTAATTTGGGTTTGGATGTACCACCCAGATGCTAATATATTAGATGTTATTTGTTTGGCTAAGTTACTATTTGCATGTTCTGTTTGCATGCAAAATCACAATGCATCTTAAGAAAAAATAGCTGTGTTTAGACTATATATTGGATGCATATTTAATATTTAGATACCAACTTGTTTTGTACATCACACTTGAATTTTTGTTATCCACATGATGCGTTCGTAATCTAGAGATAGTTCTGGTTCTGAAACATTTTAGGCTCGAAGCAAAAACAAAAAAATTACTTAACTGATAATAAGGTTAGAAAATTCGAACCTCCAATCTTTTCGAAGTTCAGGCATTAACCAGCTAAAATACTAAAAAAATTAGTAAAGAACGTAGTTGAAAAAATAAATATTTTATATAGAACTAGAAGCACATGCAATTTTCAGTGTCTACTCAGGACCTCCACTGTCTAGATACACCAATTTGAACTACAAACGACATTAGGATCAGTGTTATTAGATTCAATTTATATTGTCCACAACAATATTCGGTTTGGAGCTTTGACGCCACGTTCTGTGCTAGCCGACATCAAGGAGAGATATTTGGTAGAGTGAGTTTGTGAATATTGGCTCCGTTAGTTAGTATAATTCTGTTTTAGACCTTGATCTAGTTGTGTTAGTTGAGCGTCGTTTCTTAAAATGTTGAAGACGGTCTATAGACGAACCTCTTCTAACGTCTGTGAGCAAGGATCTTTGTTCGGGCTGCCGGATGAAACAACTTCTGATTTGCTTAATAGACGTCTCCGTAAATCTTGTTTTTAGTTCTTCCCTTCTATCTTGGTTTTAGCTTGTTTTAATTTTTTCAAGTGCTTTATCACTAATAATTGTTATTCGATGCTGAGATGATGATAGAATACTATAATTGTATTTGCTTTCATGTTTTTTATTTTTTTTGTCATAGAACTAATCTTTTAGGTTCTACAATTTGTAACACCTAAACCTTTCATTTTATATAATATTTACATTTTTAGCAATATATATATTTATGAAACCAAGTTGACTAAAAAATGATAGAGGCCTTATATGGGCAAAATTTTGGATATGATACTGGGCTTTCTAGAGGCCTTTTTATTACGGAAGTGAACCTAGAAAGAAGAAACTGATGGTGATTGAGTATTTTTAAATAAGACAGCTGAAAATCAATTCACATAGGAATGTGTAATCACTTATCAGTTATCCTAAACACTTGTTGTCATCAAAATGTACAAAAACATTCACATGAGAAATGTTAAAGCTTCTACCTTCTTTTCCTAACATGATATTTGAATGTTGCAATTCTTAAAAGATTTCAAATCCAGCACACACCAAAGTAACAGTATTCTATTTTTAAAATTAGCACACTTTTATATAAAATAATCTTATTACATCAAATAGATGCATTCAAGGTAGATATGATATGTAAAATCATTATAATTAACTGTATTTTAATATGTGTTATTATTAATTTAGATTACGACATATGTTAATATAATATTATAAATTTTATTTTATTAATTATTTAGATAATATGTACATCGATACCATGAAAAACAAAAAATGTCAATAAGGACGGAAAATGTAATATTTACATCAATACCATGGAAAAACAAAATTTGCCAAAGATCCGTTTTTAGTGGAGCCGGTCGGTCACAACTCAGGAACTAAGTATTTAAAGTTGTGGTTGTTATTACGAAGTCTAAATCTTGATTACAAATAATATTTTATCTAAAACGTTTGTAATAGTTAAATGCCCTAGCTAGTTGGCTAATTCTAATGGCAGCTGGGCAATTGCGCAATACTTTTATCCACGAGAAGTCAATATCATGGATATTTATATTTTAGTGCTTGTTAAAACATGTGGATATCAACTATGGTAACATTTTATTTTTAATGTTTTGCTTAGCGGTTTATAAAAATCTATTTATTATATACACGAATGTTAATACGACTGTAAGGATTAAGAATCGAGAAAAGAGCTCCACTATCATTGTTCTTTTTCTCAAAATGGGAACAAGATGAGACAAGGACGACGCAACAAATTTTATTTATGAAGGTTTGTAGAAAGTGAAAATCCAAAATTATATTTTAAAATCAACAACTTTTACAATTTTCTCTTAGAGTTTTAAATTAAAATAAAAATAAAAATATTGAAATGTTTACAAATTATTAAAATAATACTGAAGAAAAGAGATTATTATACCAATATATATATTTTACTGAAAAAGTCCAGCTTTTAAACTTTGTTAAATTTTTTAATAACAAAATATTATTAATATTAAATAAAGAAATAATATAATAATATTAATAGAAATAAAATTTTAGCAAAAATACTCAAAATTTATTTTCGAACCAACAAACTTTATCATTTGTGATTAACGTTTAGATTTAATTGATTAGCATTTTGTGAGACCTTTACATATAAAATTAGTAATATATTTTTTTATTCTCCAAAAAATCATTTGTTTATAAAGTATATTCGTTTTAATGATGACATATTTATATATGAACTTAGTTTTTTAAATGATGGTAGATTTATATATCAATTGGTGTTTACAACTGCGTTAGAAATTCGTTATATATATCATATAAATTACATATAAATCTATATTTGTTAAATATAAACATATAAGTTTTCCATCATTTGATGTAAACATATAAATCTACTATCATTGTATCTAATAATATAGGTCTACCGTTATTATATGTATATATACATGTCTACCATCAGTTTGATTACTGATGCAAATGTACCACTATAAATCTATCGCCATAGTAACCAATAAATCTACGAATTGTAATTTGTTTGAGCAAAATTAAAAAATTAAATAATTTATAGTAAAAAAACAAATTTAGCACTTTATTATAAATATGTTATCACTAAAAACATATTTATCTAAAAACATATTTATCATCGTATACTAACCTATCAAATGTCTATAGCCAAATAATTAATTTCAAAACTTTAATTTATCATCAAACACAATAAATTTACCACTATTACTTAACCAAATAAATCTACCACGACTAAACTAAACTAAACTACCATCATACAAAATAAATCTACCAATCGACAGTGACAAATCTATTATTCAACTAGTAAGTTTATCATCCAAAAAACAAATTACCACAGCTGACAATAAATCTACTACCCTAAAACATGTCTACCACAAATAAGAAAAAATAAATCTACAAATATATTTGTTGCTCCAATATTAAAGTTACAGTTCATCTAACAAATTTATAGATTAAAAAATAAATTTACAACCTTACAAATATACCAATTAATTAATAAATTTATCGTAACTGGAATGTATGCGCATATGTTTTCACTTTTATCAAAAGAATAATAGTATTTTTGTAAATACGTTTTTTTCAACAAAATAAAAATAAAAGTAAGAAAATTATATTATGAAAAATGGTTTAGTAATTATAAAACATTGGTATTATTTTATCCCAACAAGTTCCAAAGTTGTTTTAGTACATCTCTTTTTAAATTAATATAATGTGACTGGACGTGTTTTTTCTGATATAATTTGACTGAAAATATATTTGCCAAACTGAATTGAACCAAATTGATCGCATACTTCATTTCTATGTATTGAGCATTTATTATGCATTCGTGTTCTTAAATACTTGTTATGAAAAAATTATGTAATTTTATACTAAGGTCAGTTGCTCATTTAGAAAAAGCATAAATAATAACGTCTACAGATTGCTTAATGGAAACATTTAGGAAGATGCTATATTATATGCTTTGTTTCATGGTTTTGAGGGATTTACGAGCCGAGATTAAGAATCTTAAATCATCAAACTAAAACATATATATTTTTATATTTGAGAAGTTAGTTTTTTTTCAGAAGAAATCATTAATTGTTAGAGCATCATTCTTCAATTGATGATTTACGATTGTGTTATGTTTATTTAGTGGTTTCACAATTCTATTTTCATCGTACTTTTTCTTTAAATGATATTTGGAATTATTTTTATTTTTTGCTAATATATTTTAAATAGATATTGGTGAGATGCACATGTCAATTCTGCCATATGTTGGAAAGCTTCTGTCCAAACTAGCATAATTCTGAGGATTATAGGGTCCTCGCTTGATAATATTCTAATTCTCCACAGTCACAACAATTTCGTATTTGCCTTTTTAGAGCATTTTCAACCTTATCCGATTTTCACCTTACACCCATTACAATGTAAACTCCAAAATAATATCAACAAAGTTTGTTTTTTTAGCTATTAAAAAAATATAAAAAAACTAATCATAAAAATTGAGGAAAAAAACTCATTTTATTTCATGTCAAAAAAGTTCATGCTTAATTAATTATTTGTAGAAAAAACACATTAACGAATTATTTTACGCCAAAATATGTTTTTATCTTTTTATTTAGTAATATTTTTTAATCTAATTTTAATTAAATTTATAATATTACTTAAATTAAATTAAATTAAAATGAAATGTAATTAGAATTCTTTTTAAAATAAAAAATAGAGTTGGAGAAGAACACAGTTTTATTTTACAATAAATATAAAAAATGGACTAGAGATTCTCTTAATTATAATGATAAACTGTTTGTGCAGAAATTTGGTTGTTATTCATTCTTATATGAATGCTCTTCACATTTTTTGGGGATTGATGAGATTAAATTTACAAGAGCTATAATTAACTCTAATATTTTCTCCATTTTAAAAACAAATATCATTTTTTGTCTGTTACACAAAAAGTGGTATTTGAGAATTCTAATATTAATTTTGTAAAGATGAAAATTACAATGTCTTGAGTTTTAGCCCAAAGACAACCCTTGTTACATTGTTATGCTACTTCCATCCTCAACGTTTTTTCTTCACCATCCAAACACAAATCTTTTTCTTTCTATTTTGATATTCCAATGGAAACTTAAGTTAGTTTTTTATCAGTCATCCTAATGAAGACAAGACTTGAGCTATAATGTGACGTTTTCATTGTTGTGTGGCCAACCATCATACACCGGTTGAAACATACATTTCGCCATTTTGTTGATAAAAAAAAGATTTTTATTTGTTTCAGTTTTTTTCCATATGCATCGGTCCTAAGTTTTAAAAAACTATAAATTTTTAAAGAATGTTATACTTTAAACCTTTATATATAAAAATAAGAGCCGGCCCTATTTCCAGAAAATCTATAATATATCAAATCGTAACTATGATTCTATCAAATCTAAACACTTGATTATCTTCTAATACAATTTAAAATGAAATGAGAATTAGGCGACTACTACATTCATCATTGGGCCTAAAACCTTTTACTTTTTCTTCTCTGTCTAATCATTATTGTTTTTTCTTTAATGTGTATACTCATTCCAATGCACGACAAATGATTCGATCTTTTTTTTTTTTCTAAAAGCGATCTGTACTATTTTCCCTAGTATGTGGTCAGGACTCAGAGGGATCCACTTAGCACGATCGTCGTATTCCAATTTGTAATATATTATTATTAACAGACACGTGACTATATCCTAAGTTAGTTAAAAATCTAACTAAACATACCTAACATACACGTGAGAAAAAAAAAATTCAACAAGAACAAACTCTTTCACGTCCTCACGCGTCCGAAATACTTGTGGTTAGTGACCAAAACAATCACATACATGTATAGAGTTAAGTTTATAAATATTGGCCGTTACTGGCCACGTTATTGTGGATGGAAGCGAGTCATTTGACCTTTATTCCAACGAGTAATTCATTTAAATCTTATCATATTAGGATAATATTGAATATCGCAAAAGCATTTAAATTGTTCTTTATATATATTTATATGATGAATCACATCACATGTTGTCGATGCACAACAACTTCAAAATTGATATCAAAGCTCGCTTTATATACACGGATGCTGACGAGGGCTTACCGTAAAATCTTGTCAAGGATCCACATATTGCGCTAACGAAGAGTATTGAATAACTGAAGATTACACAATTCAAAAATTAATGTCTGAACTATAACAAATTATTATGGTTCCAATCATATCAATTTATAAAAGTTAATAGATATAGACGTTTATTCTACCCAATTTGTGTTACATCTTTTGTAGTTGTAATTTTTTATTGCTCAATCTTATTTTTTTTCGATTTTGTAACGAATTTCTACATTCTATTTTTGTTGTTATATATGAATCGTCAACACTATTTCGTGCTCTCTTAAAAGTCTAACAGTCCATTTTAAAAAGAACTCAGACACCTATTTTCCAATTCACAGTTATATATATTTTTTTTTCTAAAGCAATTTTATCTAATGCACACTCATATATATACATTAGGTGTCCAACCCCTATTTATACACACAAAAGGCCTTTTGTTTTTTTATCTTCATTTTGATCATTTCAGAAAACCCACACCATATCTCCACTCAGTTTCCTTTTTCTCAGTCTTTACATAAACAAAACTATTTTCCCTTTTGCTTCTGTTGTTAGAAACCTAATGGATGTGTCAAACGAGACGATGGAGAGAACCGATCTCCAGCGACCGTTGGTGGACCAAAAACCTCCATCGGACGTCGGACTCGAGAGCGTTTTAACGGAGAGTAGTCTTCCATACCGGAGGCGCGTGTACTTAGGCGCATGTATAGAAATGAAAGTACTTTTCCGGCTAGCATTTCCGGCGATACTTGTCTATTTAGTCAACTGCGGTATGAGTATCTCCGCTCGTATCTTCGCCGGACATCTCGGCGGTCAGGAACTCGCCGCCGCTTCCATCGGAAACAGCTCCTTCAGTCTTGTCTATGGCCTCATGGTACGTTGACTTTTGTTATGTGTGGACTGTTGGAGACATGTTGATAGTATTGATTGCTTTCTTCTTTCCACGTTGTTAATTAATGTTAAAGGTGGCACATTCTCCCATTTTTAGGTGGTAAATTGGTGAAATATTATTAAATGTTTTACGAGTAATAGCTAATTAAGACTTGAGAGTGTCTCTAATCAAGGATTACAGCCTGTAACTATGCTTTTATCATATATCATTTCTTTTTACCATGTAATGATTTTGTACAGTTTTATCATTATTAGATTTTCTTCATTTCCCAACAGATCTATATATTGAATTGAATACATTCATATATTAATTAGTTTCTTACTGTTTACTGATTTTTATTCTGTATATTTTTTTTGGTCAACTATCCTATATCCTCTTCTTTCTTTTTAAGGTTTTTTTCTTTACCATTTAATGATTCTCTATAATATATTTAAATGTCCTACATTTCCCAACAGATCTAGAAATAATAATTTCTCAAACAAGTATTTGACCAGAAAAAAAAACAAGTTGTGATTAGTGCGTTAAAATATTGAGATATCATTCTTAGAAAGCTATGCACGTTTTCTTTTTTTTTATGGTTTCGGTTTTGTCATTTGGCTGAATAATTCTTTGTTTGATAAAACTTGTTAAGCGTATTTTAACGAAAGAATCATTTTTATCCGGCGTTAATCACTAAAACACACGTTTTAAGTGGTTTAAGCGTAAATATATACGGGATGTTGTTTGTACAAACAGAATATATATATATATATTATTTTTTTTATATATAATGTAAAAAAAGCCTTTAATATATATATTTATTTTTGTGGTAAAAAACTTATATGCATAATTTACCTTTTTTACTTGTTTTATACAGTTAGGTATGGGAAGTGCAGTCGAGACACTATGTGGACAAGCATATGGAGCCCACCGTTACGATATGCTTGGGATCTATCTCCAAAGAGCAACGATCGTCCTCGCTTTAGTTGGTTTGCCCATGACAGTATTATACTCCTTCTCGTACCCGATTCTACTCTTACTAGGCGAGCCCAAAACGGTATCGTACAATGGTTCTTTGTACATTGCCGGACTCATCCCTCAGATCTTCGCGTACGCCGTCAACTTCACGGCCCAGAAGTTTCTCCAGGCCCAAAGCGTCGTGAACCCCAGCGCGTACATCTCAGGCGCCGCTCTCCTCCTCCAGATTTCGTTAACGTGGTTCACCGTTTATGTGATGGGCTTAGGTCTTATGGGCATCGCTTATGTTCTGACTATCTCTTGGTTTGTCATAGTTGGGGCCCAAACTTTATATATTACGAGGAGTCAAAGGTTTAGACACACGTGGACTGGTCTTAGCTGGAGATCGTTCCAAGGTCTTTGGAGCTTCTTTAAACTCTCTGCTGGTTCGGCTGTTATGATCTGTCTGGAAATGTGGTATTCACAGATTCTGGTTCTTCTTGCTGGTCTGCTTGAAGAACCTGCTCTCTCTTTAGATTCTCTCTCCATATGGTAAGTCCATTATTATCTTGATTTGTCGTTTCTTTCTTTGTAGTACTTTTCGTCATTTTCTTTTTAGCTTTATACACGTTGCTGAAACCTAAATCTAAACTGATATTTGAAACAAGTAATTTTCTTTTCTCTAAAAACATTTTTTCTTTTAATTTTACAGTATGTCAGTTTCAGCATTATCTTTCATGGTCTCCGTAGGCTTCAATGCGGCAGCAAGGTTAGTATTTTATATTTTGAATTTTACTTCTAGTCATTAACCAACGTTGCTGAAACTAAATCATAAATTCAAAAAAAAACTATGACAGTGTAAGGACAAGTAATGAGCTTGGAGCAGGAAATCCAAAATCGGCTTTGTTCTCTACATGGACGGCGACTTTTGTTTCCTTCGTCATCTCCGTCGCGGAGGCACTCGCCGTTATGGCGTCACGTGATCACATTAGCTACATGTTCACGTCGGACGCTGCCGTGGCTAAAGCCGTCTCTGAACTTTGCCCATTTCTCGCCGTCACAATCATTCTTAACGGAATCCAGCCCGTCTTGTCCGGTATATACATACAATTAACTTTTCGTTCAATCCGGAGAAAACCGGTGTATATGTTAACCGAACCGGGTGGAATAAATATTGCTTTGGTATTTGTTTGTAGGAGTGGCAGTGGGATGTGGATGGCAAACATTTGTGGCGTATGTGAATATTGGTTGTTATTATATTGTTGGTATTCCTGTTGGCTGTATTCTCGGCTTCACTTTCAATTTTCAAGCAAAGGTTCGTTTTTTTCCAAAGAATTTCTGTATAACGTATGCTTTCTAATGTATATAGTAAAGTTTAATTTTATGTGAATTTTGGTGATAGGGAATATGGACCGGGATGATTGGAGGTACTCTCATGCAAACCCTCATCTTACTTTACGTCACGTATCGAACAGATTGGGATAAAGAGGTTAGTGTTACATGATATCAACGCACATCACACTGATTTATAATCATATTTTATAAGTTATATTGGATTTGGGTGTGTCAAAATAATCAAGACTATTATTTTACAATGATTCAGGTGGAAAAAGCGAGAAAAAGATTGGATATGTGGGACGACAAGAAGGAGTCTTTTCAAAATTAAACAAGTAGCTAGATTCTAACCCGGGATTTATACTTTAAAAATAAGTTAAATTCACTTATATTTGAATTTATAAAATTTAATTTATATTACAAATTTTAGATATAATAATAATTGTTAAATAGATAAAATCAATAGCTTTTATAAAATATTTTGTGATAATTTTTTTTAAAAAGTAGTCGTTATAAATGTTAAGTGGTGTATTCTTTTTATAAAATAATAGATAATTTATTTGATTATTATGATATTGATATGATATATTTTTGTAAAATAAAAAAATGAGTTAGTTTAATATCTGTATTAAAACCCTCTTTCTACAGTGTTGTGATGTCTATATTTTGATCAATATAGGATAATTCTTTCATTTATCCTGTTTTACATTAGTTTATGTTGGTTTTTAAAAATTTCATTATCTAAATAAGTTTAAGTTGTTTTGTTATTAAAAAAACTGCATGTTTTGAAAAAATAACCTGAAAAAGATCATAATCATACAAATATAAACTATAACATGTTTCACTGTGTGATCGAATAATAATATAAATCTCTACTAACTTCTAATATTTTATAATATTGTCAAATGGAATTATCATGTCAAATATCAAAAAACTTAATAAAAAAAAGAAAATAGAAAGAGAGGATGACAAAATTTAATTATATATACACATATTAATTTTTTATTGATGAGACATTTTCAAATTTCTCATCCAATAAAGATGCTCTAATAATATGATATAACTAGGACTAACATGTTAGTATTACAAAATGCAGGTATAACAAGTGTGGTGGATGGATTGCAAAACAAAGAGAAGAAAAAACTGTGGTTTTGATTCGAAGATCCTTCTTTTTGAAAGTTTTTATAGTATAAACTTATAAGATAGAAGTAATCTATCTCCACCAGATTTCTCTTTTTTTTTGGGAAAAATGGTTTTTAGCTACATCCGATTGCTGATTTGTGCATTCTATCAAAAATAGATTATAAATTGATCAATTAATCAGTATTTAATTATTTATCTTGGAATGATGATGTAATACTACCGGTGACCACATGTAGTAAATTAACTTGAAAATCAATGCAATTCCATACAATTTATTTTTCTTAGAAAATAGGATTAAGTTTCATTTTTTTAAACCACATGCATCATATATATACCACACTATCCAAATCCCAAATCGAAATCCTGAGTTATGGATTCTTCAAATACTCTTTCGCTTTTATATCAGTTAGATATAGTTTAATGATTTATAGATTCCTACAAGAATTTGTCTTTTTATCTTTTAATACTTATATGATGTACTTGGATTCTTCAAAGACTCTTTCTTCTATTCTCAAATCTTTTACTTTTTCCTATCTAGAGAGAAAAATCCACTTATTTTTCCAAATGTTGTTTATTATTTTCTCCAGTAAAAAATAAAGATACTGTATAGTAATAGCCTATTAATAGTACCACAGTCGTATTAAAAGATAGTACGGTGGGCACATGAAAATATTTAAAGTTATCTAAAGCTGATAACTTAACATATGTATTAATAAAGTCGAGTTTTAAATCCAAAATGGAAATTGCAAATGCATTGTAAATTACGTTTGTAGCACACTGGGGTTGAAACCATATGATCTTAGGGAAAAAAAGTTTGCAATATTAGAAATGCGATACGCAAATTAATTTAACCCAACCAGAAAGAATCTAAATTATGATCATTACAAAACCCACAAATCATTCTACTTTAACCTAGCCCGTGATCAAATAAAGATTAACCACTAATCATGAAAAATGATAAAATTACATGCATAAACATAATTAAAAAGAACAAATGAACGATAAGAGTTGGAAAAAAAATCTTTCACTAATTGAAGATGTTATCCAATATGTACAAAGCAAAGTGTGGATCTTAAAGCTAACTTAGAGAAAGAAAAACTTATAGTAAAAATATCGAAAGTTGTTCATATACATAATAAAGTCTGATGAGGTTAAAGCATATCAAATTTTGATGATATTCTCCAGAATAAAATGATTGACCGATCGTTTTGCATGTTAGTGGCCGATAGATCTTTTCTTGACATTAAAAGTATCTCTATTGACGATTTCTTAACAAGTCTCTTAAGTGAAAAAAATTACTCAAAGTAGAGAAAATGAAAAGAGTCCCTCAAATAAGAAAATTTGAAAAATCCATGAAAGATATGATTGGTTTAATTTATTTTTATAAATTAAATTCTAAACTATATTAAAATATAAATATTATATTTTTGAGAGATTTGAAAAGCTATTTCATTGATGGAGATGCTGGAACATATATAATGGTGTATAATATATCATATATATGAATGTAACATAATATATAATATGTTATATATCGCATTAATGTAATTTAAAAATATTTTAGTTAAAATCATAAAATAATTTAATTTGAAAAGAATAATTAAATATATAATTAATTTTTTTTATCAAATAATGAAAATTACTAAATAAAATTGGTTGAATTATTCAATGAATTTAAAATTTACATAAAAATTTGAGAATATTTTTCAATATGTATTCTAGTATATATTCCAGTTAACAGAAGTTATTTGTCAACTTTTTGATACATAGATTTTGCACAATTTCTCTTCATTTTGAGAAATAACTAATATTTTTCTATCAAAATTTGATGAGAAACTGTCTATTTTTATTCAATTTCTCAAGTTTCCTTTTTTTCTTCTTAATGTGTATTGTTCATCAAACGGTCACCAATCATATTATATATTATGTTACCCAACCTTTCTGTCTATCGGTCTGGTATTTGTTTGTAGGAGTGGCAGTGGGATGTGGATGGCAAACATTTGTGTCAAAATAATCAAGACTATTATTATACAATGATTCAGGTGGAAAAAGCGAAAAAAAGAGTGGATATGTGGGATGACAAGAAGAAGGATTCCTTTCAAAATTAAACATGTAATTAGATTTTTTTTTTGTCAATTCTAGCCTGCGAAATTTGTACTTCAAAAAACAAATTGAATTCAATTAGATTTGAATTAATAAAATTTAATATTGTTTACAAATTTTATATGTAGTAATAATTGTTAAATAAATGGAGTCATTAATTTTTGAAATAATTTTTTATACTTTATTTTTAATAAAATAGACCTGGAAAATAGTGTGTGATGTAAGTTGTTGTCAAACTTTTTTGAATATGAAGCACTGCATAATTTACTTGGTTATTATAATATTGGTATGGTATATTTTTTTTGTAGAAAAAAAGAGTGAGTTAGTGTAATATATGTACCATAACTTGCGCTCCACTTTACGAGATCTATATTTTGATTAAAATGGGATAATCTATCTACTTATCTTTCTTACATTAGTCTATGTTTGTATTTTTATATTTTATAATCTAAATAACTCCTTTTTGCTTTCGTTTTTAAATATTACATATTTTAACATAATAACCCGAAAAAATCATAATCATAAAAATATCAACTATAACATATCCCACAATATAACTAAATAATTTAAATATTTACTAATTTCTAATTACATCTGATTCTGATTGCTGGTTTACTCATTCTATCAAATGTAGTTTATAAATTTGATCTATTATTACTTCTTCTTTTTTTGATAAATTCTATTATTATTTTTGGTGACTGTATTTAATTATTTATCTTGGAATGTTGATGTAATACTACAGATGACCACTGACCACACGTAGTAAATTAACTTTTAATTTATACAGTTTCTTTTTCTCAGAAACTAGAATTATGTTTCGTTTCTTTTTAAGCCACATGCACTGTACCAGACTATACAAAATCCCAAATCGAAATTCTGAGTTATGGATTCTTCAGTTACTCTTTTGCTTTTGTATTAATCAGATATAGTTTAGTGATTTATAAATTCCTACAAGAATTTTGTTTTTTTCTCTTCTACTAATCTGATGTTGTATTTGGCAACTATTTTCAAATATTTACTTTTTTTCTTATCCAAAGAGGGAATTCGACTTATTTTCATGTTTATTATTTTCTCCAATAAAAAACGACAATAGATTATAGGTGAAACACTAATCGTATAAAAAGATAGCATTGTATACACATGTAAATATTTGAAGTTATCCAAAGCTGATAACTTAACCCGTTTGAATTAATAAAGTCGAGTTAACCCACAATGAAAATTGCAAATGCATTGTAAATTACGTTTGTAGCACGTTAGGGTTGATACCATATATCTTGGTGTAAAAAAGTTCGCAATACTAGAAATGTGAGACGCAAATTAGCTTGGAGCATATAATTTTTATAGCTTTTAGTTATGTCTCTTTTTTCGTCTTTTATTTTTTACCGTCTGTTATGTTTTTTTTAAACTAAAAAAGGAATAAAAAGACAAGAAAGTAGAACTAGAATTATGTTGGACCATGGAAATTAACTAAGATAAACATGCATTAAAAATCAAAGTAATAGAACAAATTAAATTAAGCACTATCCTGAAGCATCAATAACTTATTCAATCTAATATCGGTTACTCTTGTTGCACTAATCATTTTTGTTAGTTATCTTAACTATGCTAAAAACTCTGAAAAAACAGTACCATCAAATTCAGTTAGCTCACTGATCAACAGTCATCTTAGCTTAGCTCTCATTGGCTAGGAAAAAGAATCTTAATAAAGTTGGTTTTAATCATTTTCGTAAAAAAATTTCGAGCATGGAAATGACAAAATCCTAAATTTGAATAATCAAGTCAAATCTATAAATGAGCACAATCTACATGACGAATCCAACCAGAAGCAATCTAATATCTAAAGTATGATCATTTTATAACCCACAAGTCAGTCTACTTTAACCTAACCCATGATCAAATAAAGATTAACCACTAATCATGACAAAGGATAAAATCAAAAGCATAAACATATTTAAATAGAACAAATGAAAGTTAAGAGTTGAAAAAATCTTTCACTAATTGAAGATGTTATCCAAAATGTAAAAAGCAATGTTTGGATCTAAAAGCCAATTTAGAAAAAGAAAAACTTATGGTAAAAATATCGAAAGTTGTTCATATACATAGTAAATTATGATCGGGATCATATCAAAATTTGTTATGATAATTAATTTTGGATAATTGAAGAAGAACAATTGTATATCATATCATTTATTTTTATCATTAACGATTAAAATATAGTAGTACCAAGTAACAAATATGTGATGTTTTTCGTTATAATATGTTGTAAGTTTGTGACTAATTTCCGTTACGAATTGTGTGACGAATCTGTGGTGAATTTTGGATTTTTGACATTATATTATACATACTATTATACATAATATTAGAAAGCTATTTACATATCTTAAACGAAATTTAATTAACAAAATCTATCCGATTTTCACAATTTTCTTTATTCCTCCTGTAATGAGCAATAACAAATATTTTTCTATCAAAATTTAATGAGAAGCAAATATATCTCTTTTTATTTAATTTCTTAAATTTGATTTTTTTTCTTAACATATATAGTTCATCAAACGGTTACCAATAAAAAAAATTTAGTAATTGAAAAAAATGAAAGAAAATATTTTATATCTTAAAATTAATTGAATATACAGTAATATGATATAAACTATTATTCTTTTTTTCTTTTTAATGTTTTACAGTTGGGTAGACTAATTTGTGCATGAATTAAAATATCTAAATCGTAATACGTGACATATTTTACTTGTTTTTATATACAAATGACAAATTAATCAGTTCAAATTTTAGAACTGATGTGATCAAACAGAAATTTAAAAGGATGCAAAGATGAAAAAGAAGAAGAAAGAAAAAAAAGAGAAAAGGTGCCAAAAGCTCATTGCTTCCTAAAGACAAGTTCGTACACCTAACTACAATAATAAAATCTTACATGGCAGATTATCTCATACAACGTGATTAAGTTTGACAAATGTCGTCCACATGGTCGTTCTTTATAAATTGATAACTTTAATCGGTCGTCAGTGTTCACGTTATTACAACATCCTCTAAAGTGACACATGCCATAGTTTATAGTTTCTATATGACTAGCCTTGATATACTTATAACATTGTTGAGAAATTGTTAAATTATAGTGAAAATATCTTGTTTTGATGATTTTAAATATTATGTTTGATGGAGGTAGGTCGTCCGGTCCGTACTTTGGCCTTTCCCAATTTAAGGATGGCTCATTTAGATGAAAGATTGTAGCTCGAATACCGCCAAAGATCCAATCAATTGAAGGGATAGGTAATGCGACGCGAAGAATAATAGTTTAGGAAGATCGAACGCCATATCCTATGACCGATCTACAGTGCACTAAGAAGGTAGAGTGTACTTTACCATTTTTCTACATTAATAAGATAAGCAAATTCAAGAACTGGATTCTTATAAATAGCAAGGTGAGGTCTCCAAAATAAAAAAGTCGTCCAGTAATCGTTTTACTAATATCGAAATCATCCGAATCTTTCTCAAAAGCTCTAAAATACTTTGTAACTGAATCCCCATTTCAATAACATTATAAAAAAATCTTAACACTGAGCGATAATTTGACATTTTATAAGCACATATAGATAAATTAAAGACGAATAAAAAACATGACCAAAAAAATACAATGATCAATAGTTATATTAAATAATAGTTAAAAATATATATTTTTTATTTAGATCGTATACTGTATAGTCGTTTTAAATAAATTAGAAGTAACCTTTTTGATAGATTATTTGGGATTAGTGAAAATTGTATGTACATCAACGGATTGATCTGCATTTGTAACCTATTCGAAGGAAATATAAAACATTAAAATGATTTTCATTAAATGTTTAACTTTTGCTGATTTTCTGCTCGATACAAAGATGAACAAACTAAAAGCATCTTCAATGGAGAAGATATTCATTTGAGGTTTTTAATCATAAAAAATTAATATTTTTAATATAATTAATTATATATTTAATTTTGATTTTTCTTTATAAAAACTGATCAGTGAGAAAGATGTGTCTTAGAAGTTTTCACAATTGTTTATTTAAGAATCAGTTCTCTTTCTCTTTACTTTTTTTTTTAATTTTTTTTTAATAGATAAGATATCCATTTAAAAACCATCCATAAACATGATCTAACCATGCTCCCGTATTCCTGTCTCTGACACGTATATTATATTCCCCTTTTTGTAAATATCTGACTTAATCTAAGATTTCTTGACATTGTTGAGAAAAAAATGATTCCCTCTAGTTTGTTTTTTTCTTGGTAAACAACTTTAAACTAATTCAAAACTAGTTTTCCTTACGTGCTTTTTTAACGCCTACTCAACTAATTAATCATCAGTATATGTTTTTGTATAATATAAACATGTTTTGCCCGGTTTTGTCTTACATTTTATATTTTAACATGCTTTTGTTTTATATAAACAACTGGGAATATTTTCTTACGCTGTCCCTTGGAACCCACCAGGCAGTCATGTACGAACTATCAAGATCCTACTTTTGCTATTTTATTTTATAGACACAAATGGTTTTTTTTTGGTTATATTCATTTTGATTATTTTAAAACCCCACAGATCCTCACATCTCTCTCCAACTCCCTCTTCAGTCTTTATATAAACAAAACCCTTCTCTCGTAAAACTTGTTATCAAACTATAAGTTCAAGAAAAAGAAAAAACCTTGATATATATAATAACCAATGGGTGTGTCAATAGAGACGGTGGAGAGAACCGATCTCCAGCGACCGTTGGTGGATCCAGCGGTCTCGGAGCAAAAACCTTCCAAAGACGTCGGACTCGAGAGCGTTTTAACAGAGATTAGTTTTCCGTATCGGAGGCGCTTGTACTTAGGCGCATGCATAGAGATGAAACTACTTTTCCGGTTGGCACTTCCGGCGATACTTGTCTATTTAGTCAACAGCGGTATGAGTATCTCCGCTCGTATCTTAGCCGGACATCTCGGCGGTCAAGAACTCGCCGCCGCATCCCTTGGAAACAGCTGCTTCTTTCTCGTCTATGGTCTTATGGTACGTTTTTACGCTACAGTACTACACGGTGAATGATATTATTAATAATAGTTTTTTTTGTTGTTGTTAAAGATTATCAATTTACAGAAAAGAAAAGTTATTAATTTACGCTACACTACAATACTACATACCTATGACTTTTTGGTCACAAAGTTTATGATTTTAGATAGAGTTGTAAAACCAATTACCAAACACTTAAGCTACTGGTGTATTTAAAATTGATATATTTATTAGTGTTTCCTTCTGCATTTGGTATTTAATGTTGACGCTCAGCAAGATGATTTGTTGAAGTTTTAACATTAAAAAATTGCCCTCGTTTGGCGCGTTAATATTAAAGTCTATCTAACTTCTTCGATCCTATACCAAATCTGACAATTACTGATAACATGCTAATCTTATCTACTCTAACCAATACTTTAATATATATTATATATCAACGAGATATAATAATTGCTTTCTCGGTTTTATAATAACTGATGTTAAGCTTAAATTTGTTATTTCAATTTAAGTGATATTTTAAATTATACTTTTAGCCATTAAAATTCTGAAGTCGTTTTTGAACATTGATTGAATTATTTATAATTAGACAATATATGATATTTTGTATAGAAAGTTTTAAATTTTTTATAAAAATCATGAAAGAAAGAATAGTTATTTATTTAAGCATTAAATATTACACTAGGTTTTATGAAAAAAATATTATTACCTCGCTTCACGATAAAATTCGCTTTTTTAGGGATCTAAACTTATGTATGCAGCTACTAACAATTTAACCAAATTAAACATGCAGTTCCAAACTTCCAAACAATCTCGCGTCGAGTTAAAAATCTATGCTTTTGTATATATAATCTGACGTCAAAAAAAGAGACAAAAAAACTATAATGTATATTTAATTATGCTTTATTTTTGTTTTTTGTTTGTTACTTATTTTCAGTTGGGCATGGGAAGTGCCGTCGAGACACTATGTGGACAAGCATATGGGGCCCAACGCTACGATATGCTTGGGATCTACCTCCAAAGAGCGACAATTGTCCTCTTTTTAGTGGGTCTGCCCATGACAATACTATACACTTTCTCGTACCCGATTCTACTCCTCTTAGGCGAGCCCAAAACGGTGTCGTACAAAGGTTCTTTGTACATCGCTGGACTTATCCCTCAAATCTTCGCCTACGCCGTCAACTTCACGGCCCAGAAATTCCTCCAGGCCCAAAGCGTGGTGATCCCCAGCGCGTACATCTCAGGCGCCGCTCTTCTCCTCCAGATCTTGCTGACGTGGATCACCGTTAACCTAATGGGCCTGGGCCTTATTGGAATCGCTTGTGTTCTTACTATCTCTTGGTGGGTTATGGTTGTGGCCCAGACTTTGTATATTACGTGTAGTCAAAGGTTTAGACACACGTGGACTGGTCTTAGCTCGAGGTCGTTCCAAGGTCTTTGGAGCTTTTTCAAACTCTCTGCAAGTTCCGCTGTTATGATTTGTCTGGAAATGTGGTATTCACAGATTCTGGTTCTTCTCGCTGGTCTACTTAAAGATCCTGCTCTCTCTCTAGATTCTCTCTCCATCTGGTAAGTCCATTTATTTAATTAATATTTTGATTTTTGTCATAAATATATTATAATAATTGTCCAATATTAGAGACACTTATGTCACGTATCTATCCCCAAATGAAAAATAACAGAGGAAAGACACGTGATTTATGCCTTTTATGTACATTATTAAGATAGTTATATCTAATGATAATGACTTATAACTTCTCATAAATGTATGACATATTAACTTCTTATCTATATATATATATATATATATTTATATATATATATATATATATTAAAAAAACATATCAACATTTTTTTACCTCTATTTTTCGCAGTATGTCTGTTTCAGCATTATCATTCATGGTCTCAGTCGGATTCAATGCGGCTGCAAGGTTAATATTTATGTCTTTATTAATTTCAAATCATATGTCAACATTGTTGAAATTAAAGCATAAGCTAATATATATGTGACAGTGTACGAACAAGTAATGAGCTCGGAGCAGGAAATCCGAGATCGGCGTTGTTCTCTACATGGACGGCGACTTTTGTTTCCTTCGTCATCTCCGTCGCGGAGGCACTTGTCGTGATGGCGTCACGTGATTACATCAGCTATATTTTCACGGCGGATGCTGACGTTGCTAAAGCCGTCTCTGACCTTTGCCCTTTTCTTGCCGTCACAATCATTCTCAATGGAATCCAACCCGTCTTATCCGGTATATCTGCAATTAAAATTTAACTTCAATCCGGAGAGAACCGGTATCTGTATACCATAATTAACCGGAACGGTCCAAATAAATCTCGATTTGGTATTTGTTTGAAGGAGTGGCAGTGGGATGTGGATGGCAGACATACGTGGCTTATGTGAACGTGGGTTGTTACTATGTTATTGGCATTCCCCTTGGTTGTGTTCTCGGGTTTACTTTCAATTTGCAAGCCAAGGTTCGTTTTTAGAAATATTTTCTGTATAACATATGCTTGATTAGTAACCAAAATAATGATTTGTTATATACATAGTAACATTAATGTTATGTGAATTTTGGTGATAGGGAATATGGACCGGGATGATTGGAGGTACTCTCATGCAAACCCTCATCTTACTTTACGTCACGTATCGAACAGATTGGGATAAAGAGGTTAGTGTTACATAATATCAAATTATCAAGTCGCATTATGTCGATTTAGAATCATATTTTTTTGTAAGTTATATTTGGTTTGTATGGGTGTGTGCATGTTATTAAGATTTTATTATTAATTCAATTATTTAGGTGGAAAAAGCGAGAAACCGATTGGATATGTGGGATGACAAGAAGGATTCTCTCCAAAATTAGTAATGGATTTAGTAAAATAAATTTTCTTTTTATAGATGGTTTAACATTTATATTTTAGACTATAATAATTACTAATAACATATTACAAAATGCAGGTTATTTTTGAAGCTTTTTGAGTAACAAGTGTGGTCTGGTGAGGTGGTTTTGAAAAGAAGATCCTTCTTCTTGAAGCTTTTTTTGTAAATTATTCCCTGTAATATTATTGGCTAATCTGATTGATGGTTTCCTCAAATGCAATAAAAGTTGTTTCCAAAATTATCAATATTATATATTACTTGAAGACCGTTTTTAAGTTTTTATCGGGGAATTCATATGTAATATTAGGATTTATGCACACCTAGTTAAAGTTGTACAGTTTCTTTTTCTTAAAAAGTAGGTTTGGTTTCAACTTTCAATTCATATTTGGTTCATTAAATTTGATTAGCAATCACAAAAACTTTAAGGATTACTGTATTCAAAATGGTTATTAGCAGTGCTATCTCTTGTACCTTTTTACTATTTTTAATTACTATATCAATTTTTATTGATGTCTCTTGCTCATAAAAGAAGACTCTTGTCGTTTTTATCATCAATTTAGCTATATACATTATATCCACTGAATAGTGAAAAAAAGATCTCTGGCGCAGGACAAGAATTTTGTAGGAAGACTTGAAAGCTTGTTAATTTAGTTTTGCGCAGGAAATTTTAGATTGTATATGAATTTGCACATGTTATTTGTAAACGTATTTTTACATATGAGTATATTTAATGCTCAAGAGCGGTTAATCCTCAAAAGAGATTATTGATAATTTGATGCTAGTAGAATTGTTGATTATAAAAGTTGAAAGATGATAGTGAAATTATATAAAATTACAGAACTTTTAGTAACTAAATTTAATAAGGAAGTGAATTAAAAATAAGTATATGTAGAAAAAAGTTACAATGTTCAAAAATAATCTAATAAGTTTTTTTACATAGCATAGCGGGTTTTTCATTTCCACTGAATAAATATCATTATAAATCATACAAATAATTTAAAAATAAGTAAAAAAACAAATAGATTTTATGATATTAAAAAGAGTCAATTATGATAACATCAGAAAAAAATCAAAATTTTTGTTTCAATTTTATTATATTTCATTATCAAAATGAGAATTGTAAATTTATTTCATACGAAAAATATTATCATAAAAAACAAAGTTTGGAACCAAAAATAATAAATAATGAGATATAAATTTTACCTATCATTATTTATGATAAATTGAGAAAATCTAAAATTATAAATATTATGAAATTCAAAAAAACAATAATAGAATTCTATACAAAAACATTATATAACAAAGTGTACACTTAGTGTATGTTAACTACTAGTCTTCTATTAATTTCCAAAGTTCGAATTCTGGTTTACAATGATATTAAAAAAAAATCTGAAAACTAATGAAAGAAAATTTATGAAGAATTATTTGCGAGGATTTACAAGCTAATAAATCTGCATAGCGATTTGATTCTTATCGGCAGATGGAGAATTTCACTGATAGAAGCATAGTTTTCAATTGTTGTTGTTTGAAAATAATGTTGTAACCGGAGGTTTGTGTCCTTACCATTGTTGAACTTGTTTATTATCATATTATTGCTTTCAAATTTTAATATTCGGTATTTTAGAACCCATGTTGATTGCATTGCCAAAGAAGAGCATAGCATTCGGCTTCTTCGATCAGAAAAGCGGTTTTGATATTTTTGTAGTTCGCAATCTAAGAAAGTTTCATTATAATTATGAATGATCCAAATCTAAATATGAATCTCTATCTTCATGTTGACAGTCTTTGCCATACGTGTCCACCACTGTACTGTGTGCAATGCACTATTCCCTCTGTTTTAGATGACTAGCTCCACGAATGAATCCAACAAAACAATAGCGCCACATATGAATACACTAGATAATACTGGTGTATTTAAAACTATACGAACTATATGATTCACATGATGATATGTATGAACTAAATAGTGTTATGTCGCTAATATCACGACCAAATTTCCAACAATAAAAACTGTGTATGGGATGTTGATAATCTAAATTATGAAAAACGTTTTTTAACTTACCATAACACACATCCAAAAAATTTAAAAATAGTAAATAATCGATGGGACCAAGCATTCAAATGCAGTGTTACACATTCAAATTTAGCACCAAAAAAGTCACAACTTCACCAAAAACTTGTTAAAAAGACCAAACATCCAACTTCAACACCCAAAATGATCATAACTTGCACTATTTTGATGTTAGCAACATAACACCGTTTAGTTTATACGTATCATTATGTAAACCATATAATTTATGTAGTTTTAGATCTATTAATTTTTTCCTGATCTATAACCATGTGGTAGAGTATCCTTCGTGTAGCTAATAATCAGTATTCCAAAAAAAATACAAAGACTATTTTACATTTTCGAAGATTATTTGTCTAGTGTTGAAGAGTATGTAGTTTCTTGCTCGTAAATGCTCTGCACAACTGAGTGTACGTGAACTATGTAGTCAATTTGTACTAGTTATGGATGGGTGTTTCTGTTTGTCTTCTTCACGCAGCGCATCTGATACCTTTATAAACAATCAAATCATATATATAGTCTTTCTTTACAGTTTTTTTTGGTCTTTTTTTATCTGTCATCTGTGTTCACTTTTGTTTTGTCGACAGTCATTTACTTTATTACATCATAATTGGAAAGACATCAGTCACATAAGTCTTTTTTTATTATTAAGACATTGCTCAAAACTTTATAAAAAACAAAAACATTGCTGAAAGTGACATACAAACACATTTTATATTTTATAGTTTCTCTACGACTAAGAGCAACTCCACTAGTGAGATATTAATAAAAGGTGTCTCATACAAAAAACTAATATTTTTAATATAAATTATTTAAAGGGTCTAAAAAAGATTTTCAAGAACTATCAGTTGAAAAACTCTGTGTGCCCAATTATTTTTTAAAACCAAGCTATTTTTTTTCTTATCTCAGTATTAAATATCCATTAAGATATTATAAAAATATGCTTTTATAATATCATTATTTTAAATAACTAGTAATATTTTTAAAAGTAACTAACTGTATAATTTTTGAATAAATACATACGAATTAACGAATATCACACATTTATCTTCTTCAGTTTGTTTTTTAGTCTCGTGAACAAACTAAAAATATCAAAAGTCACATTGAAAAATAGTAAAAATATATCATATGTAAAAATACCACAACTCTTTGATATATTATATGAAATTCCACTATATCATATAAAAATTTACCAATTTACTTAAGAATTTCTTTGATAAGAATTAGTTTGAAAATAAATAAAAACTTAGCAACCTTGAAAATATATTAATATTGAAGTAAATTTATTATAAATAATTAATCCATATACAAAAAGTGGAAGTTCTGAAAAAGTATTTAGGTTAATAGTATTTTTGAAAAAAGATAAAGCAAAAGTGGAATTTGATAAAATTTATCTATCTTTTGTTATGATTATTAATTTATTAGAAGTAATGTTTTGGCAAACCTTTTGATGAATTTGTATAGTTCAATCTTCAAATTTTGTTAATTTCTGTATTTTTTCAATAACCAAATTCAGTTAATTCTATATTAATTAAAAGAAAATTAAAAATATGATGTTAAATATCTATTTCAGCGACTAGAGTTGATTGGCCTAATGTATATCCTCATTATGTCATCACCAGCAGGTCAATGAACCACACTAGCTAGAGTAAGATGACAAATATTATTAGCATTTGTAGGTACCAATTATATACAGATTATATGTTAATTAATTGGGTTTTAGTATTATGTAGATACAAATTAGAGTAGTATTTTAAATTAAAAAGTAATATATATTAGCAGAATTTTATGATGTCAACAGATCTTTTAACTGATTTGGCCAAAAAGCAAAGCATACGGGTGGTTTCGAGCCGCCTGAATTTTAAATCATTGGTACGGTTTATACATTTTTATTTAACGCAGATAGGTATGGTTATTACACTTTTGTTTGACGCAATTAGTTTATAGGTTATTTTAAAGAATTTCAACAATACTTTATTACCTGTTGTACAATCCTCCCTATTTAAGACGCAAATGGGTTTATATAACCTAATCACCTACATAAGCTAGACACTAAAAAATAAAACAAAAGCCTATGGATATGTCAACTGAGAGAGAGGAGAGAACCAATCTCCGGCAACCGTTGGTGGATCCGGCGGACTCTGAGCGAAGACCTCCGAGGGATGTCGGATCACTCGAGAGCGTTTTAACGGAAAGTAGCCTTCCGTTCCGGAGGCGCTTGTACTTAGGCGCGTGCATAGAGATGAAACTTCTTTTCCGGTTGGCACTTCCGGCGATACTTGTCTATTTGGTCAATAGTGGAATGAGTATCTCGACTCGTATCTTTGCCGGACATATCGGCGGTCAGGAACTCGCCGCCGCGTCCATCGGCAACAGCTGCTTCAATCTCGTCTATGGCCTCATGGTACGTTTAACGTAATCGTGAACACCAGCACACATATTTGGAGGCACGTTGATATTACTTGTATTAATAATATGTTTTGTTTTTTTCTTCTGCAATATAGTATATATATATGTATATATGTCTGCGAATTATATTAATAGTTAGTTATAGATTATTATTACTCTTAAAATATTACCATGATATTGGAATTTGTCCCTAATAGAGCATTTTTTTTACATGGAAAAAAGGTTTAGTAGTATTGAGTTGAATCCACCAAATACTTGGAGGCACACCAGCACACATATTTGGCGGCACGTTGATATTAGTTGTATAATAACCTGTTTTGTTTTTTTCTTCTGCAATATATGTCTGCGAATTATATTAATAATTATTTATGGAGTATTATTACTCTTAAAATATTACCATGATATTGGAAGTTGCCCCTAAGAGAGTATTCTTTTTTACGGAAAATAGGTTTAGTACTTCAGTAATTAGTAACAAAATTTATTATATTATCATTACTATTTTAAACTATTGCCGCTGATTAACTCAAATTTGGAGTACGAAAGAAAATAATATTTCTCTTTCTTATTATAGTGTCTAATGATTTTTTTTTCTTGCTTTATGTCTACTAGAAACTTGTAACGATTTTAAGTGCCATTTGGCTTAGTAAAATGCGTAAGATAAGGACTTTTCGTATAATCATATATTTTCAAACTCTTCTTGAATAATCATATGCGTAAGATAATGACTTTTTGTATAATCATATATTTTCAAACTCTTTTTGTATAATCATATATTCTTTGCTTCGAAATAAAAGTCAAAGAAAATTAGTATATGGATTCTTAGTGAATAAAAAATTTTCATCAATAACGAAATAACTTTTAAAATTTTGAAGTAACAATAAATTTTGAATAGAATTTAAAAATCATCAAACTAATAATAATGAATTTTACTAAGAGTATAAGAATTTAGTGTTGTTGGGAGGACATAGATTCCTTACAATTTTATTCATTACATAATTTTGAGAATATAGTATCATGTATTATTTCTTTTGGATTCTTAAAAATTTTACGATTAATTATTTTTCCGACATTTTTTTTTATGTTTTTTGGTACAGTTAGGTATGGGTAGTGCCGTCGAGACACTATGTGGACAAGCGTATGGAGCCCACCGTTACGAGATGCTTGGGATCTATCTCCAAAGAGCAACGATCGTCCTCGCTTTGGTTGGTTTGCCCATGACAGTACTATACACCTTCTCGTACCCGATTCTAATCCTACTAGGCGAGCCTAAAACGTTGTCGTACATGGCATCTCTATACATCGTCGGACTCATCCCTCAGATATTCGCCTTCGCCGTCAATTTCACGGCCCAAAAGTTCCTCCAAGCACAAAGCCTGGTTGCTCCGAGCGCGTACATCTCAGGCGCCGGCCTCCTTCTCCAGATTATGCTGACGTGGACCACCGTTTACGTGATGGGGCTAGGCCTTATGGGCATCGCTTATGTTCTTACAATCTCTTGGTGGTTTATCGTTATGGCACAGACTTTGTATATCATAACAAGTCCAACGTTTAGACACACGTGGACTGGTCTTAGCTGGAAATCGTTCCAAGGTCTTTGGAGCTTCTTTAAACTCTCTGCTGGCTCAGCTGTTATGATCTGTCTTGAAATGTGGTATTCGCAGATTCTGGTTCTTCTTGCTGGTTTGCTCGAAGATCATGCTCTCTCTCTAGATACTCTCTCCATATGGTAAATCCATTAATCAGTATTGATCTTGATATATACATATATAACTTTTAAATAATATTTCAAATGTTTTTTGGCCGTTTTATTAACATTTTATTATTTTGTTATAGTATGTCAATTTCAGGAGTTTCCTTCATGGTCTCGGTAGGTTTCAATGCGGCTGTAAGGTTAGTATTTATTTCTTAATTGACTTCAAATCATTACATCAACATTTTTTTTAACAAACGAGCATTGCTCAAATTATATCAATAAAAAAGAAAATAAAAACTATGACAGTGTAAGGACGAGTAATGAGCTTGGAGCAGAAAATCCAAAATCGGCTATGTTCTCTTCATGGATGGCTACATTTGTTTCCTTCGTCATCTCCCTCGCGGAGGCGCTCGCCCTGATGGTCTCCCGTGACTACGTCGGCTACATTTTCACGTCGGACGCTGAGGTGGCTAAGGCCGTCTCTGAGCTCTGTCCTTTTCTTGCCGTTACCATCATTCTCAACGGAATTCAGCCGGTCTTGTCCGGTATATGAGCAATTCAATTTTTGTTAACCGGTGTATAAGTTAACCGAACCGGACTAAATAAATCTCGATTTGGTATTTGTTTGCAGGTGTGGCAGTGGGATGTGGATGGCAGACATTCGTGGCATATGTCAATATTGGTTGTTACTATGTTGTTGGTATTCCCATTGGGTGTGTTCTCGGGTTTACTTTCAATTATCAAGCCAAGGTTTGTTTTTAAAATTTTGTTTTCTCTGTATAATATATGCTTTATTATCTACTGTATATCTATATATAAATCAAATGTGAATTTTGGTGATAGGGAATATGGACCGGGATGATTGGAGGTACTCTCATGCAAACACTCACCTTACTTTACGTCACGTATCGAACAGATTGGGATAAAGAGGTTAGTGTTACATGATATCACAGTCACATCGTATTGATTTTGTTATCACATTCTGTAAGTTAAAAATTATATTATTATCATATAATGATTTAGGTGAAAAAGGCGAGTACACGTTTGGATATGTGGGACGACAAGAAGGAGCCACTGCTAAACTAAAGTGAAAAAAAATGTTTGCGAGGTACATGATTTATGAAATATGGTTCGTTAATTCAACTAAAATAATGTATGTTACATTAAGAAATAACTAATGTATGGTGCCATGCACCAATTACCCGAAACGGCGTAAGAAGCTTCAAGCTCGTCCAAAGTAATGTCCATCTTTTTACTCCTTACTCATGAAACAAAGAAAACACCCCAAAAACTTGAAAGCTAAAGCAGTAAACTTATAGCTTTTCAGTAAAATTTGTAAAGCTCAGTAGTACTCATCTGATCCAGAACAAACGAACTAAAGATTATGGAAACAATATTAGACTAAAACCTAGCTGGAGATATAGAGGACGAAGAATCCTCTCAAGAGGACGAAATCAAAAGATTATTGAGGCTTTGCTAGTAACTAAATCGATTTTGGTTAGGTTTTCTAATTGGGTTTGTCTATTTTGGTCAATTCTATTTTGGATATTATATAGTAACATTTACGAAATTCAGGTCACAAACAAGTGTGGTGGAGTGAATGACAAAAAAAAAATTAAAATTAAAACAAGCGTGGCATCTGGAGGTGGTTTGGAAAAGACATCCTTTCTTTTGAAGTTATTTTGTAGTTGTAAGTTGTAACATGGAACAGATTCATCCGTTTTCTTAGGGAAATATATTTTTCGATTGTATATGATGGCTGTATATATTATTATCTCCATTTTGCATAATTTTTTTTTACACATTTCACATCGATTAATGAAGTTTTTTAAAAAACATATAGACACAATAACATCTATAAATTAATAACTTGATAAATTAATTTGGTTCTAAATTTTGATCTAATTAATCTTTCTATCCTATAGATTAATATTTCTCTAAATTATTATAATATCATGCTTCTTATATTATTAATTTATAAACAATTTACTATATATCTCTACTTAGTATATCACTAATTAGGTTAGGAACAAAACTCAAATCAATTTGACATATAAAGTTAATACACTTTCTCTTACTTGAAATTTAGGATTAATTCTGGATTGGTTTCAATTCTGATTTGGTTCAATAAATTTAGTTCGGTTATTTACAAAGACATCAATATTCCAACTAAGAGATAACTGTATTGGCAATGGTGAACCGCTTTTCTGTTAAAACTATTCGGCTAAACCTAATAGAGAAACGCATATAAATATATATTTTTGGATATATATAAATATATTTGTTTTGAAAACTGCTGGAGTTTCGAATCTTCTGTTTATAATCTTCTTTAGTATTTAGAGTCAGTGTTTAGATATTTCGATTTAGAAAATAACTATATATCTAAAAAGAATCTGAACATGAAACATGAAACATCAAAAATCAACTTTTTCTATTATACCACTAAGCCACACCTCTTTAGTGACGCATTTATATATTGATTTTTTTTAGTTGTCCCAACTCACAACGCAGTTACTGTATTCATGAGAGGATCTCTAGACAAAGTGTGAGACTATTAATAACAATAGTGAAGGTCAGAAATCTAATTAATGAACTTACTAAATAATAAAGCTATAATGTAATGAAAAGCTATAATAGTCAACTTCCTACGCAAAAAAAAGAAATAAAACTAGTCAACGGGAGGCAATAAACGCTTCGTAGAGCACTAAAGAATCACCGACTTAAATTAATTCAGAAGGAAAGGTTCAATGTATCGGGGCCATGTTCATAATCTTACGGCTTATTCCACTATTTCACATAACCATTTCCCTTTCTCGTAACGTAAACCACTATTTCAAACTATGTTTTAAAAAGTATAGCCACCGTAGAAATTTACAATGTCACAAAAAAAGAAAAGAAAAATGTACTTCTGTCTTGATCACTAGATTGCCATATATGTATAAAAACATTCCAAGTGCTATATCATGGTAGATACGAAGTTTGAGGTAGTGTTAATATGTAATTTACTTACAACTGATTTGCCATGGATTGTATAATAGTCTAAATTGTGCAAGATATAGGTTAGACTCTGACTCAAGAAACATGGTTAAAAAATGGGCGAGTAACGGAGAAAACGTCTATGTCAATTAGTTATCTAATCAATAATTTTTAATGTGTTGCATGTCACCATAAAACATCAGAAAATCGATTTCATCAGTTCTTTGATGGACAGTTGGATATTCTTGATTATTGGTTATAATTTGTTTACAATAGATTGGATCTTTAAGGACAATGAAGTTTATATCTCATATTCATAATATGCGAATCGAGAACTTTGTGTTTGATTACCAACTCGTCGGTAAATTATTATAAATACTCCACACGGTTCATATGTTAGGACTTCTAAGAAAAAGTGATGATACAGTACAATTTATTAAGTTTTTATTCAGTATATGATATGGTATGATAAGAAACATAAAATAGTTAGTTTTGGAAAGAGAAAAAACATTCAAACATGAATAGCGAAGAGAGGAGGAAGATCGGTGACGTTTTGAGAAGAAGAACATAAGAAATAACGTCTAAGAGATCTAAGGAAACGTGGCATAAGATCACCATGTTTGTTCGCCATTACACAGGTCTTCCTCAGCTTCCTCAGCCTCTTCCGGATCTTCATTCTTATTCCCACCACTCTAAACGAAGACGTTTTGATCAAAATAGTTCTCTTCTGTTGCTGTCTTAATGTCTCTGTGTCGACTCGTTGGAGATTCTTTTGGATCAGAAACTGAGCTCTCCTGTGGATCATCTCAGTAGGATCTTCTTTCTCTATCTTTGCGTATTCGTTTGGAATCTTCAGCATCGCCATTTTTGTTTTGGAGCTAGAGTTTTTGACCTTTGTGTGGACTAGATTGTTGTAATACCATCAGGATCATTGTACATATATAGGCATATAGTGTATTCAAGATTTTATATTGTTTGACTATCTGAGCATTACATGTGGACTATCCATTATTCCAGTTGGTTCACGCACATGTGCTATACATACATGTTCCTATAACTAGGTGATAAAATTATATAAGTTTCCTATGTTACTTAAAACAAATTTAAAAATAAAAAATAAAATATTATATT
Organism: Schrenkiella parvula; assembly: GCA_000218505.1. NCBI lineage: Eukaryota > Viridiplantae > Streptophyta > Magnoliopsida > Brassicales > Brassicaceae > Schrenkiella > Schrenkiella parvula. Next base: position 10,216,556 of record CM001193.1, on the reverse strand, counting down.
ATTAATTTTGTTAACCATATATTCTCACATTTTCTTTTGTCACAATCCTCACATTTACCACAAAGCATAAATTTGTGTATAAAATTCTATAAATTCTAAATATCCTTAGGACATAAATAATGAATTCCCCATCATAGTGAGGCGGAAAACAAAACTTAAGTTTTAGTTTACAAGATCTGTTTTTCAGTAAGCTATTAAAAATGGCTGAACTTTTGTAAATTAACAATTAACTACTTGATGTAAAAAAAAATTATAATGTACAAGTTGTCTGTTTTTTTTCATAAGTTATTAAAATTAGCTAAATTTCTAATCAGTTTAGTACTTGATGCATTTGAAAACAAAAGGGTCATTGTTAAGTATATAGTATTTAATGTTTCATTTATTGGGCGTATAAAATTTTAATAGTGACATCAAAATGTATCAGGTGAGTTTCAAAACTTTTAGAGACGAAACCAAAATCAGCAAGTGTATGAATATTTTTTTTAAAGAAGATTGTGGTATTTTTGACAAATAATCATAAAAGATGGCTTGATATATAATTTTTTCACATATACTATTGGATCATAATTTGTAACATATTTATCTTTTAGTGATATAATAGGTAAATATTAGTGTATGCTTTGATAAAAAAATGTATATATGTCAATGACACCTTGTAATCAAATGGCGTTTGGAGAAACGAGCACATCTAAGACCTATCATAGAGCTCTAAACAACAACTGTTTGTGGGAGCCTAACACTCGATCGGACCTCCACACTCTGATTATTGCTTATAACACCAAGTCACCCAAACATAGTTCCAAGCAGACAAAATAAAGCAAGCCTTAATTATTACTTATTATTACATAAGAGAGTGCAACAATCTTTATTTTTTTGTTTTGACGCGATTGATAGACACATCCTCGACCGTGTCACACCACAAACACTACTTGACCATTCAAGCTACCAGTGTCACGTCACATTCTTCAAAAACACTTTACAGTCAATAAGAGTAATTCAACCCGAAATCCGATGTACCACCCAAATTAGGTAACTTCTATAAAATTTTTTTTTGTCAATTTTATAATTTTGTCCTCTTTTCGAAAAGTTCAAAACCATGTTGCTATCACAAAATATCACCATCTGTTTGATGCAGTTAACTTGCATCTTAGACCTTTAAAGTACTCACTCATCAAACAACTTTGCATAACGATCCTCTCGAATAACTTGGTTTGAAGCTAGTCTTGTTTCTTTAGAAGGATCCGAATAAACTTAGGTAGTAAATTGTTACAATGAAGTGATGAACTATTTGCTTTACTTTAAAAGAGTACAAAGATTTAAACATTTTGAAAAGGTTACACTTAATTATTTTTTTAAAACTAAAATTCATTATAATAGATTTGTTTAAAAAGAACTACTTTACAATTTTTTATTTTATTTAAGCAAGATAGGATTTTTTTTTCGGTTTGAACGACAATTAAAAAAGAATAGCTTGATACATATCGAAATTTGAAAGCTATGAAATTAAAAAAACCTTCACTGTCTTCTTCTTCCTTGCTCTGCGCCGTGCCTCGTTCTCTCTCTGAAAATCGCTCACTCTATCGAGTCATTCCTCGCAGGTAAGCTACACTGATTTTCCCTAATGTTGCCAATTGTGTTTTCACGTTCGGCTTCGTTTCAAAACCTAAAGTTTTCTGATTTTTCCTTAAGGTTTGTGTCGATCATAAAGTACATAGATTGATAAACCCTTAGTTGTTTCTGCTCTACTGTAGATACTTTTAACCTAGATTACTCTGAAATCAATCGGAATTAGTCAGTCGCACAGTTTACACATCCTCGGAATTGGCTCTGAGTGTTGAGGAATCAAATCCCTTGTTCCTTTAAACGCTAAGTTCTGGTAAATCTAGATTATATTTGTGTTCCAATCTTCATTGTGGTGTTGAGCTAATTTGAAGATAATCCCTGCTTAAACTGTGTGTTTCTGGGTCTATATATTTATATAGCTTGGAAATTTGGATCAATGTATTGCCAGGAAGGTGCATGGCTGATCAATCGCAATCTACTTTCTTTTTAGTGCACAAAACTTTGATTTTTCTGGGTTTCTCGTCTCCTTGACGATGAATTACAATGCACTGAAATGTGATAGCATGAATAGGTTATAGATGAAACTAGATAGATCTCTCATCTCATTTTTTTTTCGTTTAATCGCTGTATACATTGGTGGATCTGTCTTCTTTGAAGAACTACTCTAGTTTTGACTTAGATTTATGGAGGAAAGCTGCAAATGCTTTTACTTTTTCATTACTTCTTGCGCCTCTTTTTCGAGGGTCAAACTCTGTGAAAAGATTGATGTGGGAATGTTGTTAAATGGAATGTTTCTGCTCACTTAAATTTGGAAAATTTTCACTTTTTTTTTTGGTCAGGGTCAGGGTTTCATCTTCCACTTTCGCACATGCAAAGCTTGTAACTTTGAGATCTTGTGCAGCTAAGTTGCACGTGTATAATTCCATGGCTGCCTCTGATCAGCGCCGCTCACGCCATGATGACGAAAGCCCTTCAAAACCGAATAAGAAGAAGAAGGCAAGCAACAACCCAGAAAAGAACCTTCTTGTCAATCTCCATTCCTGTTCTAAGTCTAAGGATCTCTCAGCTGCGTTAGCTCTCTACGATGCAGCCATCACTTCTGGCGACGTACGCCTCACCCAGCAACACTTCCAGACCCTTCTTTACCTCTGCTCCGCTTCCCTTAGTGACCCATCTCTTCAGACCCTTGCCATTGACCGTGGCTTCCAGATTTTTGAACTTATGGTTAGTTCAGGGATAAGTCCTAATGAGGCATCCGTCACTGCAGTGGCTCGACTAGCTGCTGCTAAGGGTGATGGCGATTATGCTTTCAAGGTTGTCAAAGACATTGTTGCTGTTGGCGGCGTATCTGTCCCCCGTCTGAGAACTTATGCTCCGGCTTTGCTCTGTTTCTGTGAGATATTGGAGGCTGAAAAGGGTTACGATGTGGAAGAGCACATGGATGCTTCAGGTATCGCGTTGGAGGAAGTTGAGATCTCAGCTTTGCTGAAGGTAAGCGTCGCCACTGGCAGAGAAAATAAGGTTTATAGATATTTACATAAATTAAGGGAATTTGTTGGCTGTGTTAGTGAAGAAACTTCAGAAATTATCGAGGAATGGTTCTGTAGAGAGAAAGCTAGCAAGGTGAGCGGTAGTGGGATTGGTTCCGATATCGTGTTGCTTAGGGCAGCTGTTTTGAAGAACGGGGGTGGGTGGCACGGTCTTGGGTGGGTTGGGGAAGGTAAATGGATTGTGAAGAAAGGTAATGTTACCCCTGCCGGAAAATGTTTGAGCTGCGGTGAGCATTTGGCTTGTGTAGATACCAATGAGGTAGAGACTGAGAATTTTGTAAATTCTTTGGTGGCTTTGGCTATGGAGAGGAAGGCGAAGATGAATTCATCTGAGCCAATGGCGGACTTCAGCGAGTTTCAGGTTAGAGAGAATAAAGGTTTTCTATCTTTGCGTCTAATATTGTTTGGAACTTCTGATGCTAGGAGATAAAATCTTAGCATGTGATAAATATTGTGGAACTCTTAGTGGAAAAGAGACTTCAATAGCTGTTTTTGTTTCTGCATTGTCTGTATATATTTTGCATTGATAATTAATAGCTCTTGACCAAATTATCATCAATCAGGAAACATACTCTGTGTTTCTGTATAGTTCCGAATGTGTATGTCTTAGATATATAACAGGCACTATCAAGAAGTGAAGAAAGTGCTTCAACGTAGCTTCTGTTTTTAAGATTTTCTTGGATGTATTGTAGATTTTTCTTATTGTTCATGGTGGACTCTGTTATGTTTTGTGCTTGAAACAGCGTTTTTCTTGAAAAAAAGAAGATGTGTTTATCTTGTATTTAATATATTTTGCATTCAAATGTCAATCTGTTTTTCACCATTTGGCAGGAGTGGCTTGAAAAGCATGGAGATTACGAAGCTATACTAGATGGCGCAAATATTGGGCTCTACCAACAAAATTTTGCAGATGGTGGTTTCAGTCTACCACAGGTCTCATCAAATTTTCTTCCTTTGCATTTTTTATTACATTCATGTGAATACTGACACAATGCACAATGGTGCAAAAGAGCAGCTTGAAGCTGTAGTGAAGGAACTTTACAATAAAAGTGGTAACAAAAAATGGCCGCTGATTCTCCTGCACAAGAAACGGGTCAATGCGCTTTTAGAAAACCCCAATCACAAGAATCTGGTGGAGGGATGGATTAACAACAATGTCCTATACACGACTCCACCAGGTTCCAATGATGATTGGTATGTACTAACTTAAGCTTCTTTTACAAATCTCAGTAAAATCTTTTTGGTTTGGTTACTCAAATCTTCGGTTTTTCTTATTTTATTTCAGGTATTGGCTCTATGCTGCTGCTAAATTCAAGTGCTTGCTTGTGACTAATGACGAGATGAGAGATCACATTTTTGAACTGTTAAGTACCAGTTTTTTCCAAAAATGGAAAGAAAGGCATCAGGTAGAGCTATATAGTTTTCCATTCTGTTCGAAGTATATTTTCTTTATGTTTCTCGACGTTAAACCGATATTGAACAAGTAAGTTTGTTTATGCTTTGATTCAGGTGCGGTATACATTTGTGAAAGGTAGTCTAAAGCTTGAAATGCCACCTCCTTTTTCGGTTGTGATCCAGGTTTTTTACAATCTCAAGTCATATATGTGTTTTTTCTTTTTCTTTGGTATGTATGAAATGAGTTTTTGTTTTTGTGTTGAATCTCTGTATGTTTGTGGATATTTTTTATTCAGGAATCGGAGAAAGGTTCATGGCACGTTCCGATCACGTGCCAAAACTGTGAGGAGTCTTTACGAAATTGGATATGCATTACGAGGCAGAGTTTGTAGATTCACTTGCTGTTGTTGAGTTTTGCTCTATTTGTATACTTATGGCATCATTCTGACGATTAAGTCGAAAAGCCAATTTTCCACCGTTAGTTAAAGACTCACGTCCTCTTATCCTAAAAGTAGTTCAATTTTTTTCGGATGGACGGGACCGTTACGAACCGTTACGAACCAAAACCACTGCTGTCAGTTTGGGATTTTTATTTTTGTTGTAATAAACAATATGTGTTCAAAATTTTGTGTTAGCCAACACTATAAGTTATAGGACTTTCTGGTTTAAAATGATATTAGTCAAGTATGTTAGTTAGTTCGTTTTTATTTGTGAAATTCAAATAACATTCATAGTGAAACAGTTGAAGTAATTAATTAAATTATTAAAGGTCTAAGAATTAAAATGGAGCTATTGTGATTACTGATGAGACAAGTGGAATTGGAATTTAAGTCGATATCTAGTTAATTGTCCAACTACATGATTAACTTTTGAAGTTTATAAAATAATAAAATATTGTTTTTCTAGTAAAATCGTGAAACAAAACAAACTACTAAACTTAAATTTGGGTGCAAATATACTGTTAAACCTAAATAAAAAGTCTATATTAACGAGACAATCCGGATTTAAGTCGTGTTTACTCAATTCTTCGATTAAATAATCACTTTGCGATATTTCTAAAGTGATAAAAGATATTTTTTGATTAAAATTATAAAATAAAAAACTATTAAACTAAATAAAAGTGATATATTAATGAGACAATACAAGTTTAGTTTGATGACTGGTTAATTATCGGATTAATCTATATTCATGTGATATTTTTTAATATTACAGTTTGTTAGGGATAAAATTATGAAACCATAAAACTACTAACACTAAATAATGGTGGTATATTAATGGTGATTTAATAGGATACAGCAAATTTAAGTATATTTATAGTCAATTCTCTGACTAAACGATAACCTTGTGACATTTCCAAATAACGAAAAGATTGTTTTATGTAAAATTATATGAAACCAAAGAATTACTAAAACTTAATAATGGTGCTTTAATGGTATAAACCTAATTTAAGTAAATTTATAGTCAATTTTTCAATTAAACGATAAACGTGTGATATTTTTAAAGTACCGTATATAGAAAATTAGAAACGATAGTTGAATTAATAAATTCGTTCGTTTCATACTTTTGGCATTATTTTATCAATTTTGTCATTTATAATTTTGCCAACCTGTCATAGTCAAAAGAAAACATTTTTCTTGGCATAAAATACAAACAAAAAATGTGAGTGTTAGGAGCCAAATTAATTTCACATTGTATTCTTGTTATGAAAATAAATGAATAATCCAAATACAAATGTAGAAAAAAATTCAGTGCTTAAGAAAAGCCCATTAAAAGCCCATATTAAGTTGCTTATAAATCGGAAGGAGAAGGTACGAAACCAAACGCCACACATAAACCGCAATAGTGCAAAACTTGAAGAAGAAGAAGAAGAAGAATATCAAATACACTCAAATGCTTGCATTTGTGATCGCATTTTGAAAAGAAAAAACAGAGAATTCTCCAATTTTTTGAAGCACCATTTCGTTTGATTTAAGTCGCTTGGTCGAGAGGTAATTTAAAACACTAATCATTTATTTTTCCTTCCTATAATGTCATAATTCGGATTTTCTTGTGTGAAATTTTTTTGTTCATCTTTGATTTCTACTGTCTTGATTATCAGATTAAGATTTATTTTTAAAAATTATTATCAAGACTTTTGGAATCAAATTCTTCTGATAATTATCTTATTTACATTATACGAAAGTTTGATCCTTTTTTATTTATTTGTGTTTTTACTTGGTTATAGATCTCTTGATCCTTAGGTTTCTACTATTTTTTTCTGATTTGGTCTTAAACCAGTTCCATAATTCCGAAGAAAATATATGACAATTTAGATTGAATCAATGTGAAATCCTAGAATGTTTTGTAGATTTGCGATGAGATAATAAAAACTTGTCTTTTTTTGCATTAAAACTTTGTATTTGTTCTATTTAATTGTTACTTAGTTTAGTTTTTCCATTTCTATTTAATTTTTGTATATGGTATTTACTCTAGTGAGCATTTGTGTTTATTACAGAGTATTTTGATGAGTATAACAAAAATTACAACGACAGTATAGTTTGAAACTAAAGAATAATCAAATTTTCTTGGTTCTGTTTTGTCTTTGTAGAATGAATCCGTTGAATGTAGCCAACACAAGCGCTCCTCCTCCTGTTGCTAATGATCTCTTGGCGAAGCGAAAGAGAGGCCGTCCGCGAAAAGATGAATCTTTCTTAGCTCAGCAAGAAAATTCTCGAGTTGCTCCAAAACCGGACGTTAATCTGGTTGGTAAGACTGTTTCTGGTGTGGTCGAAGGATCTTTCGACGCCGGATACATACTCAATGTCAAGGTGAACGGCAGTGACACGAGACTGAGAGGTCTGGTGTTCACACCGGGGAAAGTCAAACCGGTAACTCCAGAGAACGACGTTGCTCCTAACGTTAAAATGTTCACAAGAGAAGAAATCAAAAACCGAACTGATGATCACCAATCTGTCCCTCGTAATGATCAACCAATAAAAGGGGTTGTCACTGACTTTGAGATTTCTGAAGCTGCTCGAGCTTTGTCTCTGATTCCACAGGAGAGCAATGGCAAAGAACCACTTAAGGAGAAAGCAATGATGAAGAAAGATGGAGGTATTGAAGAAGGAGAAGCTGCGACTCGTCTGGTGGAGTTTTTTCCAACTCCTGAGACGACGACGATGGTGACTGCTCAACCAAATCTTGTCTCGGCGCAGAAAGAGACTACAGAGCAACAGAAATCTCCTCCTGGTGAGGCTCGTGGGTTCGATCTTATGGCGGAGAAACCGGTTTTCTCGGTAGAGAAAGTGCCGCAGGAGCTTCAGCTAGAGCTTGGGAACAAGACGATATTGAGTGGAGGCAACAACAACAATGGCATCGCAATGGAGACAGATCCTAAAAGCTCTGTGTCGAAGAGTGGGTTTATAGCGAACTTGTTTGAAGGAGAAAAGAAGAAGGCCGACTGTGACATGGAAGACGTAGAAGTAACTAAATCAGTTCAGTAGTTTAAGAACTCTGTTCGGTCAATTATATGTTTTCAGACTCTTCCAAAGCATTTCTTGCTTTCTCTTGTTTCAGTTCTTTGTTTAACAGACTTTAGTGTTTGTTGTAAAACTATTTCTTCTTCTGGTTATAAAAAAATATATGTTTCTTTCAAGTTCTAATGAAGTCCCCACAAACTAATTAATTAGTAAAATATACCGTTAGAGCCATATTAATTAGAAAAGTTTTTGTAATTTTGTTCTCTATATGTCCGTCACGTTGTTGGACCTTTGTTAAGACTCTCTCAAATAAGGTATAAGAGTATTTTTTTTACCGGAATTTGAAAAAACCGACCTCTCCTATCTTCAAATTAAAAAAAAAACTTCTACTCTTTTGACCGTTTAACTGCGAAACTTTAGTTTGCCTTCTCGAATTCAAATTGATCTGAGATGTTTTTGTTCTCTCTCTGTTTTGGTGTTTGAAATTGAACAAAAAGGTTCAACTTTTTTTTTTCTTTCATTTTGTAAAATAGCGATACTGTTTTTGTGCCGACTGTAAAAAAAAATTAGATCGTTTCCAGGTTTTAGTGGTTTCATCTAAGATTCCTCTTCATTCAGATCTGACGACTTTATTGGGGCAAGTCTGAATAATGGATTTGCATTTGAAAAACTTATATGGTAGGTTTCAGGATCAATTCGGGTCAGGTCCGGGTCTTGGACCTGGATCCGGTGTTTGTCTGATGAAAGTTGAAGGTATATTCCCCAACATTATTCAATCCATTTTTAGAGCTTCAGCTTCTTTATACAGAAGTGAGCCATGGAAGAGGCTCAGACCGGATCATTTGTTCGGTGTTCGTGTCGGAAAAGACTCTGACTGGTCAGGAAAGAGACAGCCTTTTCAATGTGTTCAGTTCATAGGAGGGGATGGTGGTGATATAGCAATCTATATGTATAGATCCATGGGCTATGCATTGAAAATGATAGATGATTCAGGGGAAATGGCTAGAGTTCCTAATGTTGAGGTTTTCAGAGTTACTTACGAGCTTGAGTCATTGATGCTTCCTTCTAACAAGAAAATGGTTAAGTCCTTGTCTTTAGAAGTTTCTGGAACTGATCGGTTTCCGGTCATCGATGTTGCCCGGTGCATGACCTCTGGCGAGCTCCAGTTAAGAAACCCTACACTTGAAGAGCTTAGGCTTGTGTTTGCTGTAATGAAAGCACTTTCTTTGGTTCATATTTTGCTGCTTCAGGAGGAGAAGCAAGTCAGGGGATTGCCGAAGATTATAAAGTTTTCGCCTTTTATTGAGACTGTTGATGTTCAGTGGCCACCAGAGATGTTTAAAGGACATGACTTTGTTGCTGTCACGGTTTCGCATCCTCCCGGTCAATCCTATGAACAGAAGTCGAAGAAAACTTCATATGAACAGAAACCGAAGAAAACATCAGTAAAGGCAAGCGGAGATGATGAGTTAGAAATAGTTTCGGGCATGGCCAAGCTGGGAGTTGGTTATGGTGCAGAAGCGGCTTTCAGACAGTGCACAATGTGTGAAAAAGCTGTTCATAGAGATGAGTCTGTTTGCTGTAGCCATTGCCGTGCAGCTATCTACTGTGGTTCCGATTGTGAGAAACGGCACTGGCGAGAGATGCACCGAAGTGTTTGTAATCTCTATGAAGCTATGATGAGCAGAGAAGAAGACCTCAAGATAAAGATCTTCACTTTCTCGTGTTATGCTGAAAACCCATGTGAATGGCTTGTATCTGTAGGTATCCACAAAAGGGGAATGTGGAGAAGACAATGCGGTTGCTATTCTCACCATCCTTTTGGGCTCTTACATAGCTTTTCCTTAGATGCTGAATCATGGGGAGGGCTTCAGGACGGAGATTATCCACAGGATTTACCGATTCAAAATCTCATCGGGCATTCGCCGGGTATGATCATCCTCTCAAATTGGTCAGATTACTATGACCTTCGGTCTTTACCACCATCAAGCCCGGTTTGTGATATTCTTTCCTACCCTTTAACCCTTTACCACATATTAACCACACTAAGCACCCATTCCAAGAATCTGTTGCGCAAAGGGAAAGAAGTCACTGTCCATTACTTAGGTCCAGAACGAGAACTCGACTGGTTTAAAGCATTTGCAGAGATCAATTACTTACTTAATGGTTTAGGAACCGTGCAGATCATAATGGTTGGTCCTGAAGTTCCATCTGACTTATCTGGTACAATCGCAACCACCTCAGTGACAAACAACAGCAGAGTCAAGGTGAGCTTTGTGAGAGGCTTGTACCAAGACGAGGTAACATACCTGACTTCACCAGACATCGTTGTAGCCGTGAACTGTGACCTGAATGGGTACTCGAGCTGGGCAGGAGCGGTTGAGGCGGTGAACAATCTGCGCATACCAGGTTTCTTCACTGATAAGACAGAAGATGCTTGCGAAAATGCAAAAGCGGTGTTGCGTAACGCAGGGCTGAATATCTCTCATCAGGTTGCTCCTAACCCTTTCCGCTCACCTGTGAGGACTTTTGCAGAGTCCAGCAATCTTCCCTGTTACAGCAATGGCTTTATACTCGGGGTGAATACATAAAGACTGTCTAAGTGTTGCAATAAGTATTAGTATAAGCAAAAAACTTAGCCATCCTAGTGGCAATTGTGTTCATTCCTGTACAAATCTCATACAATTGGGGTTGTAACCGATCATCCTACTTTGCTTGGCTAGATAATCGTTTCTTTTAAGACGTTTTCTTTTTCGTTTTTGGAGTAAATACAACACGGCTTTCTTTAATTATACAATTAACATCTCTATCATTAGGAATCTTGGATACTATTTCCTTTGCACTTTTCCAATCTCCTGCAGCTACTAGAACCTGATACATCCTGTAAAACCATAAAACCAAGAGATAGCTCGGTTTTCAATGAATTTTCTCTTGAATGGTTATAAAGCTTGTCCACTTAAAAATTACTCGTATCAATATAGAAGAGACAAAAGAGCACTTGCCTTAGATAGTTGAGGACATTGTAAGGGAGATCTGCAAATTCGTATTCTTTCCATACCACTAGAGCGTTCTGCTTATCCTTGGCATTGACACAAGCATGTAGAAGAAAATCTAGACATTTTCTTGAAGGACATAGCCCAAGCTCTTCCTTCATAAAGCTCAACAAATCCAGCCCTAGCTTCACATCACTGGGCTCTGTTTCCGCTATTGACCTAAACACCTGGTTTCACCATTGAGATACCAAGAGTTAGAAAATGATACACGCCAGAATTATTCAGGATTTTGTTGTGTCTACATTTGATGTATCCCGTGGTTATAATATACCAGATGACAATAAGAACAAGTCAAGAGCTTGCAAAGTTTTTTAAAAAGTATGAGAGAAATAGAATCGTACCTCGTCCAACCAATATTCCACAGCTATGTCATCCTTAGACAAATTTTTCGTCTGCTTCAACAAATCAACAATAGAGCTACACAAAATAATTTTGGATGAAGCTTAAGATAATCAATAACGATGGCATGTGAACTAAACATAGAGCACGCATAATCCACTGTACCTCGACTTATTGTTGCGGACAGCAAACACGATAGTTTTAAACAAACCATCTATCCAATATTTATTATCATGCAGCTCATGAGCGAGTTGAACCAACGTTGTCAACTCTTCTTTTGAATCAGCGTGATCCTATGGAAAAAATAATTTGGGGTCATTGCAATACGTAATGGTATCTCTAATTCACTATTAGTGGGCTACTTTACGAGTAAAACATATGATTTAAGTACAAACTTACTATAAGAGAGAGAATAGCTTTTGGCTCTACGGAGCAGCCGGCTTCCTTCATTTCTTCATAAATACTTAAGGCATCTGTTATTTTTCCATTTGATGCAAGAGCAGATATAAGGACACTTTTCAGCTCATTATGATCCTCAGATGGTACGCCCAGGTCCATGAGCACCTAATACAAGAACAAAGCTTGGGCTCTTAGACTAAATTATGAATATAATCATTTGAAAACTTTTAGAAGAACATATAATACGCTGCCTACCTGTTTTGCCTTCTCAAACTGTCTGCATGATGCATATGCTTTTATAAGGGACACGTAAATGAGCTTATTAGCTTGAAGTCCTGCTTGCTTCATCTCCTCATAATACTTAAGAATAAAAAAACAAAGATTATATTTCCATCAATCTTCAGCACTAATTTAAATCATGTATGTATCAGGTATAATCTAAATTACCTCCGCAATAGCATCCCCCTGGTCGCAATAGTTTATTAAATAGCTAAAAGTCATGGAATCAGGTTTAACTTCAGCTTCTTTCATTTCCCTGAGGACCGTTAAGGCCCTGTTCACATTTTTCTTCAAAACCATACAAAAACATCAGTCAAAAACGACTCAAGAGGCAATACGAAGCACACAGAAAATGACTATTCGTAGGTCTAGAGTTTGCAAATGATTTCAGAGATAAATGCCATGGTCTTCAGATATATCAATTGCTTTACAATATCTACCTGCCTATCAAGAATACATATATACTACGATAGAAATTATATACAAGACATGCTTCTCTGTGTGTTGCAGCAATCTCGTTTCCATCCAGTTTTTTAGCATTTATGGTTAAAGGAATCGTATGGATCACACTAAGACGATAGCTGGTGGGGCCTTTAATAGAATAAGACAAGGGAGAATAATTGAAAAGAGAGCTTCAGATATTATTACCTCCCGAAAATATCCTGCCAATATAGAATTGTACATGCTAGAGTTTGGTACCAAATTGAAATTCTTCAAATTACCAAGCATATTATATGCACCTTCAAACTGCACAAAACCCGAGAGGTTGAGAGAAAAAAATTATGGTTGGAAAACAAACTTGCAGCTGTGAGAATCTGCACATTCATACTCATTTTCTAGCGTCTACATAGAAAAGTTAACGACGGATAGCAACAAAAGCTGATAAAATTAGAAACGAAATTACATCTTTAATTCTTATGCACAAACTTATCGATCTCCTGAAAGTCTCACTATTTGGCTTCACACACTTGTTGCTCATTATTGAATGGATTCTTTGTACCTGAGAACAGGAGTATGAGAAAGACACGTTGGTGATCTCTCAAGAGCATATCACTGACCAGCCTAATTAGCTGTTCTACTGGATATAGAACAGATTCTCAAGCCGGTATAAGAAAACAACTGAAACGAAATCCAACGAACATGCTTCAAGCGAAAAGAGGTCAGTACCAAATTAAACTCAAGAATCTGCTCAATGGCATTTAATAGTGAATGCAAGACGTTTGCCGATATTTTAAGACCTGCTTCACACATATTTTCAACTACATCAAGAGCAATAGCCACCTACGATACAAAGGACTTATCATTAGTCAACTATGAAGAGTACCAGAAATGGAAGTTGAAATTCACAGAAACGTACAAATACCTCATTTGAGAAACAAAGATAACCAACGAGCTTCTCATAGGATGTAGATGAAGGCACAATATCTAGTTCTTCATGCAACTTGTTAAACTTCAAAATGGCTTCCTCTACCTTTAGTCAACAAAATATGTAAGAACATGGACGGTTAGGAGCCATAGGCTATCTTAAAAAGAACCCTTAACGACATAGTGCTACTTGAGAGAGGTGAGTAAATTTGATCTCAGTTTTTGTGAATGGAGTCTACTACCATTTCCAAACAAAAATATTGAGAAGTTATCGAGTTACTTACTTTAATTTATACTTCGAAAAATTATAAATTCAAAGCAAATATTGTATAGTTTCAAGAACACTAGCCAAGTTTGTAGTATACCCAACATGAAAAGCATGTTGAAACCTAACAATCTCAAGACCTAGAGGAACCTAGAAAATTGTAAATTTCAAATCCAAATACAGTAAAACCTCTACAATTAAATAACGTCGGGACCATGCTATTTATTAATTAGAGAGATATAAACTTATAGAAAAATTAATTGGATCGTAAAAAATTATATTACCAAGTTATTAATTTATCGAGTATTGGTTTATAAAGGTTATGATGTAGATGTAAACATCTTGAGTATCATTTGTCAATGAAATTTATTTTACCAATGTTTATGTGGTCAACACTAGTTAAGAAATGAAAAGACTAAAATATAAGAAGAGAGATATTATTTAGCTAGAATACTTCAATGGATCAAGGATATATATATATATAATATCTGGTAAGCAGACTTCAGTTTTTCACAGGAAGCTTGGATTTAAATTAGTTAACATATCCAAGTGATATCTATTTCAGTACTATATAAGCTCTAGGACGCGACTTGGGTGCAACAAACATTGTCAATCAACAAAGATGGCCATACTGATGTTCAACCAGATGCAAATATTCTAGAAACAAAACAAGGAAAAGACCTGACTTAACAACAGCCTCGATGAATATTCAAGAATTAGTTATAGAAAGTCCTCACCGTGGAATTTGGGATGCAGGATGCATAGCTAAATATGAGTTTTGAAACTGTCTCCACTCCATCTGGAAACGTTAAGAAACCATGTTACAATGCCATAAAATGATCGCAAGAGATTAAACTTGTTCCTATATAATGAGTCATCAGCGACAAAATTTTTTGGTTTGCATGAAAAATGAAATGGTCTCAGCGACAATATAATGACTATACATCCACCTTCAAATTCATAATACCAATACGATAAAACAACACCAGGTTCAATTGATTTATATTCACCTTTACCACAGTCTCTGAGATCCCAAAGTAATTTTGTTGCAACAGACTCCAATAGTGACTTTCCCAGGTATCCAAATACGCTTTTCAATACGTTTGGTGAAGAAACTTTTGTTATGTCAACAATCTCTAAAAGCTTCTGAAGATTTTCCTTTCTGTCTTTCTCACACAGTGCAGCCAAATGATATTCTGTTTCACAACCAATAAGTTATTCTGAGAGTACGGAAAAAGAAATACCAGAGTTCTAAATAGTTATAACAACCACGTTTGGCGTACCTTGTAGGATTGATACACTTATCCCACTATCGTCAATTGTATTACAAAGTTTGTGGATCTTCTCTTCGTCGTTGACTTGGATCCAAAGAAGCATTTCATAGTAGACAAGTTTCTCAAGAGACTTGGGACTTGCCTCCCTAATAAAATCTTTGAAAGTTTGGAATTCCTCTACCATTTCCATGTCAACTAAGTACTTAAAAAAAGGCCCATAAGTTCTTTCGTTTATAGAGAACCCGAGCTGTCTCATTTCTTTGAGATATTCAATAGCCTTCCCAACTTGATCGAGAACGTATTCTGCGTCCTTGCTTCTCCTCGCGTGTTTTATGCAAAGTTGAATCCTTGCGTTGTACTCTTTTGCACTTGCTTCTTTTCCCATTTTCGCCAACACCTCAAACATAGTCTCCGCACCCAACTTCCGAGCACAGACTTTCGCGAGCTTCTTCATGAGTTGTGACTGATTTTTCTTAGAAGTCTCTGTCTGCAACCTGCCACGTACCACATGTTGTTTCCTTGTCGATGGAGGAAGTTTCCCAGACAGGAAAGCTGACAACTCCAATGCCTCATTCGAAGAATCTTTATGGTCATTTCTTTCCCGGTGAAGCTTACAGCTCGTAGGTTTAACTGAAACAATCATTACATTTCACAGTGCAGAAAGAGGTATCAGATGAAATGTGATTGAGGTCATATATCAAACCACTGGGAGTTCAATTCAATCACCTTTACTCATAAAACAAAAAGATAAGAGAGGCTTACATACCATCGAACCCAGACGAGACCAGACCGGCAAGTTGCGTTTCCCCAAAATCTACCAAAAGGCATAAGAAACATGACAAAACAAATTCGAAATCGATCACTTTAAAACATCATCTCCACAATTCTGAAAAGGAGGTACCCTGATGTCCAGTGTTGGACGAATCGATGCAAGACTTGAGCGGTAAGAGAATCTCCCGAAATGAAATCCATGACTCTGTTCCTATAAAATGATTTAAGGACTATCTTGGTATTTCTATAGAACAGATTTTAAATCGGAGATATCTGTGAAGCAGAGATAAAAAAAAGGAGGTACCTTTTTTAATAACATCCATTTCCCGAGAATCTCCGGCTATGGCTTCGGCAGTATTGGCGGCGTCGGAGGTTTTTTTCGTGGCGTTACTCATCCCTACGGGGAACATCGCGCTTAATCTGTTCCTCGCCTTCCTTAATGCCATCTTACATAGACAATGTTAAACCAAATCGACCGTGCAGCGATGAAAACCAAGAACGAGATCACCCCAAAACGAAGATTTACATTGAGAACAGTATGATCAAAACCCTTCGATAAACCTCTCCAAGATCTCGTGTTCGAGTGTAGTGGCAGTGATGTAATTAATTTCTAAACTTGAGGGTAGGTCCATAAGATTTACACTAAGAAAGGTCCTGCAATTTCTCTCTTTTTTTCTTACTGTCCTGTAAATTTTCCTCTTTGAAATTTTCGAATTAATAAAAAACAAATAATTGTTCTCTAAAATATCAAGTGGTCAACTTGCGAGGTCGAACCAATGTATGGTTGGAAACATTTAATATTAAAAAGAAGATAAAATGATTAAATTGTATTATTTGCAGGGAACCATAGTATTATTTAGTGGTTAGTCACACAATACTTTTTATAATCCAATCAAATCGCCCCATCAAATCCATTTTTAGCAAGTATTTCTTTTTCGAGAATATATCAAGAACCCCACACTTTAGTCGACAAGGTTGCTTTTTTTTTATACACCTTCCCACATAATTACCCACCAAAATATCAATTCTTTAAAGTGTATTTTGTTTTTGTTTCATTTATGATCGACTTAGCAAAGTAGACAACAAGTTGCTCAAGTGGTAGGAGCATCAAGACAGTAAATTCGGATAATAAACGGACAAAGCTTATATGCAAAAAATTTAAAACGTATTATTGAGTAATTAACAAATAAAAATGAGTAATAGTAAGTAAAAATAGAATATAGATATGACCAAAATTATACTTATTATTTATATGGATAATTCAAATAATTCAAATTACTTTTTATAAAATAATGAAAAAATTAAATATTTTGAATAATATACAGAAAAATTTGGATGGTTTTAGAATGTTTTGAATAAATTAAATAATTTTATAAATATTTTCTAATACTATATAATTTTTTTAATACTATCGGATTATTCTGAATAATTAACTGATCTGTTTATTAAAAAATAATATAAACGGATAATTTTTTATTATAATTAGATAAAAGAATAGGATAATTTGGATTGGATATGAAAAAGGTCGGGTTCCCTTACCCATCACATGTCGAGGCCTAGTGGCATCTGTTTATTATAAATATGAACCAATCAATCCACAGAAAAAAAAAAAAGAAAAAAAAAGTTATGGATTTTCAGACAATGCAACCGACACCATGGGAGTATGTTCTATCTTCTCGATCTCTAAATGGCAACCAAACTTCTCATGAGAATCATATTCGTTGGTCTCAGTCTCCAGATTCTCACATTTTCTCTGTTGATCTTCCTGGTAAATATCTAACCTATCACTCACTGTATTACCACACATTGATAAGATAATCTTGGAGACTTTTTCATTTTTGTACCTGTGTTCTGTTCTTTCTTCTTAATCAAGGTTTGAGGAAAGAAGAAATAAAAGTGGAGATCGAAGATTCGATATACTTAATCATACGGACGGAGATGAGGGAGAGGTCGCCGGATCCGCCGGTTAGGAGTTTTAAGAGGAAGTTCCGGTTACCGGAATCGATAGATATGACCGGAATATCAGCTGGTTATGAAGATGGTTTGTTGACTGTGATCGTACCGAAGATGGTTTTGAGAAGGAGGAGTTTCTTCATTGATCCTTCTGATGTTCCTGAAAGTCTTCAAGTTCTTGCAAGAGCTGCTTAAGAAGACGCTTTTGTTCTTCCTTTTGTCAACCAACAGAGTTTGATCTTTGCTTTAATAGTCTGGTTCCTTTAGTAGTGTAATCTCTTTTTCTTGGTACTTAACCATTATGTGCTGTTTGTATTTTAAGAAGAAAGGGTTAAATGAGAGTCATCTATTTTAACACTGGTGACCAATATACATAGCAGAATCGTTTTTCAAAAATGTAAGATGAAAATGCGAATGATCATTAACGTGAATAAGTAGTAAACTAATTCATCATCCAATATGTAGTTTCGTCTAGTGAACCATGAAGGAACCTTTTATAACCATCAACAAACTATAAACAAGTTAATCATTTCTGATCACTGGATTTGGCTCCCGGTATCTTAACGACTGTGCGATGCGAAAGCGAAATCTTCACATTGGTATCAATGCTCTTACGCTGAGAAGCTCTGTTCGAGATATGACCATTACTCTTCAAACCCTTCTTAGCTTTCCTTTCTTCGCTCTTGTTTATGCTGCCGATCATTGCATCATTATCTAAAGAAAGAGAATTCAAAAGCAAAATTTGGTATATATTGAGTTCAACATTGTGTGACACTACTGTAGAATAAGAATGGAAACACTATACATAGATATCGAAAAAGCAGCTCAAAGAACCATACCAGGGCTTGATACAACAGCGCGTGGGCGTAAAACCGGACTGGCTTTGTTTGTCTGTATTGCTTCAATGTCAGCTCCTCTGATATGCTTATTCAACTCTTTGGATTCATTTTCAGACATGAGGACACTTGGTATGTAAATCTTAGGAATCTTAGCCACATATAGTTTCAAATCTTCTTCTTGCTTATCATTCACTGTCCAAATGAGAAAATAGAGAAGAATATCAAAAACAGAACAACTGAATCAATTTAGCTAATGACAAGCACATACATAGTAACTCAAATCTTTGACAAATAGAACTTATGTCCATCAAAACCAAGTCAACCCTAACGATCTCGCTCTAAAACTAATAAAGAAAAGTCAAAACTTTAAGGGAAAACAAAAAGCATGAGAGAAATTACCAGAGGCATGAGACTGGAGAGAGTTCGAGTTCAGACAAGAACCCTTCTGCTTGCTATTACCAACTTCGTCAACGACTTTCACTTTCGGGTACACTACAAAATCCCAAGAAAAAAGGCAAAATTTAGAGAAAATATTCTGAATTTTACTTGGTTTCAGCTAATTTTGATTCATCACCAAAATAAAAAATTGAATCGAAAACGATGAAAGATAGAGAAAGTTTCGAGCAAACCCACTTGGTAATTTTGGCCGTATGATTGAATCAATCAGATTGATCGGTCTGCGCAATGGCGTAAGGTTTGAGAAAAGAGGAAGGAATACGAATGAAATTGATTAGCTCATAAGAAAAAAATATCCTTTTTCTTGTCATTTGAGGTCAAACTCTTCATGCTCAAATACGACTCTCTTTTCTTGTCAACGTTTGAAATACGAATCTTTTTGTCACCAGCCGGTTGCTTCTTTTCTCCATGTGAGTTTTTATTTTATTTCGTCAGGTTACATGTGAATTCAAGTTGGAATCTTAGATATTACACAATGTTTTTAGTTAGTCTTTTGTACAAATTTCATCACCTTTTTTTCTTTAAAGTTCAACTTTACCATAAGTTATCACTATGCATATCTAGATATATTGTAATAATTTTAAACTGTAAATCTTTTGACCAAAATTTGTAATATAGCCGTTGGTGTTAATGTTATCTAATGTTATTATTTGTATTCGAACCTAATTTAATACGTATTACTGAATTATTGATAAAAAATACAAAAGAAAATTAAAAAACAGCAAAAATTAATAAATTAAAAGAAAACGAGAAGAAAAAACAGATATTCATGAAAGGTTTTACAAAAGAAAGCGAAGGAAAGATTAAAAGTACAAAAAATATCTTCCGACTTCACTTCACCTCTTCATACTATGGCTTTTAGCATGGGTGAAAATAACAGGAGGGTGTAACGAGGGCGATAATTATTCACAATAGTCTCTAGTCTTTGCATGCGACGTTTAAAACATTTATCTGGGCAATAAAATATATAACCGTATTTCTGTAAAAAAATTGTTAAGTTCGCAACAAACAGCACGAAACTGACCAAAATGTTATCTGAACTAAAAAAATGACCTAACTTCTCTATTCACTTTGAAAAATTCTACAAACATCACATATTTTTTGATTGTTGAACAATAATCTAGGTATCACCGTATCAGAATAAAAAAACAGACAGATTAACAAAAAAATTCACTAATAATGATACAACCTACGCCAGAGCTATATTTCAACTTTCAACTATCAGTAGAGTGGACGACAGCTTTACCTTAGATTCTTTTTCTATTTTTATTTTTGTTGATAGAAAAAAAGAAAACAAAGACTGGGTTTAAGGGCCTTTAAAACTAGGCCCAAATTAATTGAAGATTCGAGACAAACAAAAAAAATAATAAAAAGCTCTTCTCGAGAGAAGGAAGGAAGGATAAAAATGCTACAATGGCGTTGAACGTCATATCATCTGGGCGTGTATCTGCTTCAGCCACTTCTATGACCTTCGCTTCCACCATCAAAGCCTTCGTTAGACCTTCTCCCTCCCTCCGAAACACTCGATTTGCTTTCTCTCCGTCGAATCTTAACCTCCTTCATCTCTCCGCCTCTCCATCATCGTTTTCGTCGCTCCGTCAGTGTAAACGAGGTTTTCACGGTGGTCATATTGTGGCAATGGCTTCTTCCGCTATTGGATCGGTCAATAAGCCGGAGGAAGAGTGGCGTGCGATCCTGTCTCCTGAGCAATTTAGGATTCTGAGGCAAAAAGGCACCGAGTAAGTGTAATTTTTCTCCAGCGATTTCGTGGCAGCTCAATTTCTGTTTGGTTTTGGGGATTTTGAGTGTTTATGTTCTTGCATGTGTTGATTTTTTGATGATTAGATTAAGCATCTGGATTGAGAAAAATTGTGGGTTTCATTATTGAAGAAAATGCTTCTACATCTCTCGTGAAAATGGATAGATTAGTAAGCTTTTGTGGAACAAATGTGGTTTCATTATTGTAGAAACTTCCTTCTGGATTTTGAGTTTAGACTTGACTTAGTTGGTCTTTATGCATTAAATTGAGGTTCTTTCCGTGATGCAATCATGCAAAATATGTTTCCATAATGTTAAATGGATATGATGCACCATATGTTTTTTTGTAATAGATATTGAAATTACAGTGATTTCAATCGTTGAACATGTAATTGCTTTAATATCGCTCATGAAAGTTGATGGCAGTTGTGTTTAGTAAGTGTTTGTGGAACAATCTTGTTACCTGATCGCTAGATTAACAATTAGGAGACACATTTTCTGAAAGACTAAAGGTTCAGTAGATTTCTCAAAGTTTTCACTTTTTCCTTTCACATCAACACTCTGTTTCTGTTGTATCTAGTCGTCTTAGGAGATGTCTCAGACTGTCAGGTCAGATTTCTCTGTGAGACATGGAAATGCTTTTTACTCTTGTGTCTTGATATGTTATGCCTTATTAGTCTTTCTGGGTTCTCTAACATTAACAGCAATAAGCAGAAGAACTTAAATAGAACTTCCTCTGTGGTTGAAGGATCAATGAGTACCTTAGGTGTGAAGTAGAGTTCAGGGAAAGCAAACCAGTCCTAAGTTCTATAACATCATTAGACTAACTGTCTACACATGTAATTGTAGATATCCGGGGACAGGAGAATATAACAAACAATTCGAAGAGGGCATCTACTCTTGTGCAGGATGTGGAACTCCTCTATACAAATCCGCCACCAAATTCGACTCTGGTTGTGGCTGGCCAGCTTTCTTTGATGGGATTCCCGGCGCCATAAATCGAACCGTAAGATTCTCAAATCAAGAGATCGTTATCAGAATTCATGATTTCAGAAACTAAATCGCTGGAAATATCTTCTTACATATTGACTCAGGCCGATCCAGATGGGAGAAGAATCGAGATCACTTGTGCAGCTTGTGGAGGACATCTCGGTCATGTTTTCAAAGGAGAAGGTTTCCCTACTCCTACCGATGAGCGTCATTGTGTGAATAGTATATCTCTCAAGTTCGCACCAGAAAATCAAACCGTGTAATAATGTTACTTGTGTTTGCGTGATGCTGCTATGTTGCTCTTTCTAGTACACGGTGTTTTGTCTTGCTTTGTGAACCGAGTGTCTAGTTTCAACGGCTAGTAGTAATAAGGTCGTTGAGTCAAGTCTTCAAACTCTTCGTATTGTCATACTATACATAAGCTTTTACCCAAGCGAGTGAATAAAGTTACTTGTTTCTAGATAATCTTAGAAATTGCTCAAACCACTCTTTTGACTTGATCAGAATTCTGGCATGTGTATTTTGTGTACCAACACCAAACCGAAATATTTCAACTAAACGGCTTGCTTCATCTATTCTTATACCAAAACCGTATTCGTCTAAATTACTCATATGTAAAAAAACTGTTAATTTTTTTTTTTGGTTGGGACTAACTAGAAAATTACTCCAGAAAGGCAGAAACATTCAAATTGAAATAGTACAAAGACAATTGAAAAATGTCTTCCAAATTTTTTGTCTCGCCAATACGTCAAAACTATCTAATGTAATAAAAAGAGTGTTAATAACTTTTATGTTTTGACTCATCTACTACATATGTGGAAGAAGAGTGAGGATCAGATGTGGAATATGTGATGGACATGTTGGCCATGTTTTCAATGAAGAAGGTTTCTCTACTCCTACCGACGAACGTCACTGCGTCAATAGTGTCTCTAACGAGAATGTAACAACGGACCTTAAGCTTTACGCTCCCGACAAACCCACCAATCCCGATCTCCAAATTTATATTCCAGTTTCTTCCGACAGGTTGCTTTCATTTAACAAGACACATCAATGCTTGAGTCTTGACATAACGCAAGATCAAACAGCAGCCAATGCTTATTCTTCTGGAACTGAAGAAAGAAAGCATGAGGTCAAGCTTTGACTGACATGAATCTTATGAATTCGAATGGTGAAAGTCGAATCAAGAAGCCGTGACAATAGGCATAGACTAAATAAATGATGTAGACGCAATTGTCTGAGTTAATTACAGAAAAGCTAAACAAAGTCTAGTTGTGTTAGTGCACTGATCAATGCACTTTTCAAACATAACTAAACACAAATACACAACTGAGTTTGAAACCAAGCCAACTAAAATTATCTGGTGGTTATTTTCTTTAGAAGCTCAATAGCCTCCTTTAGTCTTCTCTCGCTCTTTTCTTTTCCATTCTGACCCTTAACATTCCTGAGATTACACACGGTTTTTTTATATTAGGACATGTTTGATTCATATTTCTTATTTGAATGAACCTAACCTAATGTTTCTAGATTAAAACATTCAAATAAAGTCAGACAACAAAACTAACCTTTTCTCCATGTTTGCCTTACGAGTTAGCTCCTCAACTAAGGCGTGTAAACGTTTTACCAATGCAGGAAGCTTTCGAACTGCTTCTATGCCTTTATGGCTGTTGCATATCTTCTTCAGAACATCTGATGCTATGAAATATACTTCTTCTTTGTTCCTGAAAAAAGAGAAAAAACAACAAAAGAATGAAAAGATGGAAAACTTCAATCTTAAAGAGTAAATTCTAGAAGTAAATGAAGACCTAAGTAGTTCCCAGAAGATTGTCTGGATGGATCCTTTCGTGTCTATTAGCTTGTCTGCCATTTGTGGATAACGAGCCAGGTGTCTCAAAGTTGAAAGTGCATGTTTTGAAACTTCCTGATCAGGGATGCTTCTGCTTGCAGACCGGATCAATGTTAGTAACTTTTCTATAGCTCCAGCTGCCACAAGCTCTTCACAGCATCTGTAAGAGTATTTTGTTGCCAAGTCTGTAGAGGAAACATGTTATAGTCTGTTCACATGGTTCTGTAAATAAAGGAAGCTGAGGAACTCACCCAAAGTTTCACAAATGTGAAGAATGTTATGGACTTTTTTCATGCTCAGTAGTTCGGAAAGGGCAGAAAGAAGCTTGTTTATCAACCGTTTCTTGTCATCTATGTTTGCTGCAGAAGTTTGCATTCTTACTCTAAGATCCAGAACTTGAGCCTTTGATGCTTTACGTGTGAGGTAACCTCTCCAGTGTGACTGACAGATTCAAGGGTAAATGAAACTTAGAAAACTTAAGAGAAATGGAAAGCTAATTATTACTGAAAGCGAAGAAGGACAAGACGAAAAGTAGCTCTGGTCATTTCTTACTTGAATCATGACAATGTAGCGTCTTTCCATAGAAGTTCTTCGTCTGGCAAACAAACCTCGAATATGCCTCTGTATTAAGACTGCTGATTTTCTTCTCACATTCTGGGAATGGAGAAACCTCCACCAACGCTGCAGTTTAATGACGGAATGTAGCTGTTTTGTCATCCCAAAGCTGTGTTGTGACGGTCTGGTAACGCTTTTGTCAAGTTTTGAATAGAGGTAAGAAGCTCCTGAGATAATTCAATTTGAATAACCATCTGTATGTTTGAAACCAATAATTCTTCCAGGAAAAAAAAACATAATCAGCTAAAAGAAGATATTGGAGAAATGGCTTAAATCACCTTGAAGCCTGCTTCGAACAATTTGTCCCCTAACGAGCCGTTGGACCTCTGTGGCTGCATGCTTGTAGCCATGAAATGACAGAATGCAGTTACATTTTCTGATAGCACTCTGAATGCATATTGTTGCTTCTCTCTGAAGATAAAACTTCCTTCTCGCCAGCCAACCACGGCAATATCTCTACAGTTAGTTGCAGAAATTTAATAAAGCAGGGGTAGAGTATACATGGCAGCAGCAAGTCAGAGACGCAGGTTCTAGCTGTGGCTTTATGTAAGAAATATAAAAATCAAGAGACACCTCAATAGAAAAGAAAGGCTAATGAGACAGGAAGAAGAAATATCAAAGGCAAAGAAAAGAAGTGACAAAGAGGAAGAGAAAACCGAATGATGAAACAAATTGGGTCAAGCAGATGGTAACAAAGAACAACAAGTTTTTTTGTATGGGACTTAACGATCAGATCAACTGAGAACTGAATAACGGCCAGTACATAAGCAAAACATTGAAGACGTGACTAAACTTACTTGAATAAGTACGCAAGACAATTTGTAATTCCAATTCATTCTACGTGTGATCCATCCACGAACATAAGATTGGATGGTGATAGAAGATAGAACTTTGTCTTTATAACTCCTCCAAGCTAGCTGAATTTTGAGTGCTGCTTTCAGCTCATGATGAAGGCTTCGCTGATGCCTCCTTACAGCTTTCTGAATGACCAAAACCGATTTCCTCAACTTAAAGAAGCGACTTCGTTCGACAATGAACTTGACATATCTTGCTACAGTTTTTAGGTTGGCCGATCTTTCTGCAGGAATAACAAATTTTTTTCAGAGAGTAACTTGTTGATCTGTCAATGGTGATAAATACTCGCAAGCAAATAATTACCTGATAGATGTAAAGTAGCTTCCTCAACAGTGAATTTCTCAAGAACTTTTATATGTTTCACTGACAACCATGTCCGAACGGCAGCTTGTAAGAAGCCGATTGCTCTCATCTTCTTTCTAAAAGTGCGGCGTGCTTGAAGTCCCCTAAGATTCGTTTGTATGACCAGTGCTGCAGTTTCTATAAGCAAGAGGCAAGAGATATGCTGATATCAAATAGTGATAGATTCATATATCCAATACTCTATCTACCAAGAAACGGAAAGTAGATAAATAATCACCGAATCAAATGCAATGATACAATCAAGTAGCATCTATAAGAGTTAGATTATCGAAAACAAGCTTATGATGTCAAGTTGAGAAGAGTAGAGATAGAACTTGAATCACCTCGTTGAAAATCAATACTGCATATGCTAGACAAGGAACCTTGCAGAGTATGGCTACTAACTTTTCCAACAGCAATTTGGTTTTGGTTGGCCATGTCCTGCCACCAGGCTTTGATTGCCTGGAACTTTTTAGTAGCATCTACAAGTAGCATCGCACTTTGACAATCAAGACCAGTGATGCATGTATATTACAACCAAGCATGCTTGCTTAAATCAACCAATTGTAAGAAACTAGGATGGCAACTATGAGAAACAAAAAATAGTAAAAGGAAACAAAAAGACTGCAAACCACTGATAGACTTGCAGGCATCTAAATAAACAGGTACAGTTCCTCATTTCTAGATCATATACTTTAGGGAAAGTCAGAAAGAGATAAATGGGAACCTTCTCCGTTTTTGCTGTTCGGTTCCTCATTTCTAACTGTTTCAGAGCTGCTGCAGCTGATGCGCGAATATCTCTTCTCCTGGGCTTGACAGCTACAGCACAGCAACTTATGAAAGTTCAGTTGCTCCTGAGAAAAGAAGGAAATTACAAAATAACCTGTTAATGGGAAATCTAACAAGGAAAATCTAAAATTTCCGTCAAGAAAATTAATCAAGGAAAGCCATATTTTGTTGGTAATAAAGCAATACCATAGTCTCCTTGACAATCAGCTTTGATGATAGGAAAGCCAACAGTATAATCACACTTTGGTTGCTAACTACTGCATCATGTTCCAGTAGGTCACCAATCTGTAGAACCTATAGAGATCCACATTACTGTCAAGAATTGATCGCATTCACATGACGCCAGACATACAGAATATGTTGGCCTAATCTGTAGAATCTATAGAGATCAAAGGGCCTTACTGTAATTCAGTTTTCATATCTTTAGTAATCTTTTTTCTTCAGGATAAACTTAACAAGATCTTAGACATTCACAGGCAGAATATTATTACCTCAGGAAAACTTCCCAAAAGTGCTGTCAACTTTTGCGACAGAATGAAATTTTGAACTGCATCATGGTAATCGGTATTGGACATTACTGATCGAGGGCCCTGTTGACCACCGGGATCCTGGATGTAAATATTTATTCAGAAAATATGCACGGCATGTATTTATAAGATACGTGAAGAGAAATGGCCTAGGTAAATTTCAATGCAATGAGATTGATTTCGAGTGAAGAACATTTTGTACCTCTTTGTGAAGACAAGGACAGCAAACTTCTCGACGAAAATAGTAGTCAAGCAAGAACCATACCCCCTTTCCATCAACCAGTGAGGCAAAGTTTTCTAACTTGAAGTCATTCTTCCTGGTAATTGACTGGTGAAGATGCAAGACATGCAAATATCGTACATGGTTAGACATACTGAACATAGGCAAAGAAAGCACCCACAACTTCGGTTAAAAGAAAAAAACTTAAGGAAAGCAATAAGAATACTCTGATGTAACAAGGTACCTGGATCCAGTTCAAGAGCATTTCCAGAGGAGTAAACATGGTAATTTGATTATTCTGTAAAGAAACCCCCCAAAAAAAATTGAAGAGAGAAAAATACTGTAACTAGAGAATTATCACCATTAAAGATCTGATTGAGAGTCTTCTAGCTGAAACTACATATACGTTTTGTTGGAACCAAGGAAATCTAGTGAGCGTTAGCCTTACCTGTTCCAGCCCCTGGACTTTGTAGATTTCCTCCGTCAAGAGTCTCCCATTGATCAGAAGAGGCAGCTGCCAAGTTCAAAGAGCATACATAACCAATGAAAATCAGACAACACCTGGAGGAATCCACCATAAATTGGACAAATAAAAAAAAGAGACACTCACCTGCAAATGTACAAAAATGTTCCATAGCAGTGAAATAGTGAGCTCTCTGTCACCATCTGCAATGCCCTCTCCAGATATCACCATTCCTTCGTCATCTTTCAGCGAAACACCAGCATCCTTCAGATATTGAAGTGCAATTCTACAATTGGCCAAGTTCTTCTTTCGATTGTCGGATGGAACTACCATTTTCTGTTTGATCAAAAGCCTCAGACAATAAAACTCACTCCCTAAACAAGATATAACTGGAAATTTTTGATTAGAAATCGATTTAAAGACAAACCATGAGAATGGATGGATCATGAAGAAGTAGTTGAATGACTCTGCAGAGACGCACACCATCTTGGAGGTCACCGAACAAGTCTCTCACTCTAAATTCATATTCAACTATAG
Source organism: Schrenkiella parvula (assembly GCA_000218505.1). Classification (NCBI taxonomy): domain Eukaryota; kingdom Viridiplantae; phylum Streptophyta; class Magnoliopsida; order Brassicales; family Brassicaceae; genus Schrenkiella; species Schrenkiella parvula. The sequence continues at coordinate 10,188,658 of CM001193.1, read as the reverse complement.
GAGACTGCAAGAGCGATTTCAGTTATTGAAGTGAGCGAAACATCGTATACTTAGCAATCAATATCTAATATAAGACATTACATTGACTCTTAACTAAAAATTACCTGCTGGTAAGGTATTTTGTACCCTATAATCACTAGATGCGCTAGGAGATTCCCTTCTCCGTGCATTATATCAGAGGACAAGAATTCTATTCAAAGCAGAAGATGGAAAATTATCAGCAGTAAACACGACAAGGCAAGAAAAATACAAACCAAATAGCAAAATCTAAGAAATTACCACATATAAGTTGATGGCTAGACTTAATGCTAGATTTCTCTGAAAACATGAGGGGTGAGCCACCATCAGTCCCATCAACCCCATACTTGAGTGAAAGGCAGCTTTGAGATTTAGCTCTATCAATTACAAGGATGAGCAACAGAATCCTCTTTAAAATCACGGTTCCAAGGGCTTCATAATACCCTGGCCTGTATAAACCCTCAACCATCTTGTTATACGCATAGGCTCTAGCAAGACCATCATGGGAGAAAAACTGTTTGTTGATTACCATCTTCAAGAATGCCATTTCTTGATCCGAGTTAACTTCAGTGTCAGACAAAAAGGAATCACCGCCAAAGATGATATATAACCCTAAACGAAGCCAAACTTGGTTATAGCACATCAGTGCCTTGATGGCCTTCTCCTTCAGTCCAAAATCAGTTACAAGAGGGCATTGTGGTTTCATTTTTATCCTCCCTTCATCGATGTTCTGAAACATGAAGAGTAATTTGAACCAACTTAGCTATCCTAAATGAGAAAAAAAAAATAGCCAACGAACAGTGTAAAATCCATTTCCAACAAAACCCAAAGCAAAAGACACTGCCTTGATACACAAAGATATATAGATATGCTTACCTTTGTAACACGGGTCATCACATCAAAAATCTCCTTGCAACTTCCCAAACTCAAGTGAAATTGCATTCTCTGCTTCAAATCATCTAAGCTACACACATCTCTTAAAGATTCCCTCAGCGTGGAATACTTGGAACCAGTCAAGCAAGAGCCAAATTCAGATCCTTTCTCACCACACCAACCTAGACTCCTCGACCTCTTGGGGCTACGCCACATCGTATCCACTCCCACAGCTTTACCGCTTAGTAAAGCCTCGCAACTATCTCTCTTCGGCTGACCTAAATGTCCGGGGCTACCAGCACCAGAATCATTCTCGAACGGATCGCAACCGCAATTTTCAGGGTTTTCAAACAGGAAATTGAGCCACACAGTAAGTGATTTAGCAAGAGATCTAAGACTCTTCTCTTTCTTCAACTCAGCCTTGCGAGAAGATTGCGATTGCTGAAGTTCGAATGCCCTAAGCCGCCTCGACGAAGGTGCGACCTTAGACCGAGACGCGTAAGAAGGAACGAGTGACGGACGGCGGAACTTAGAGGACGAAGATTTGGGAGTTTGCTTGGATGCGGTAAAGAAATGCGGGTACGGAGAGTTACTGAGATTTGACTTAACAACGGAAGAACGGCGCGGAGTTTTGAAATTCGAAATGTCCGTGAATAACGATGACGGCGGATTACGCGGCCGCGCCGGTGAAGCACACGGTGGTTCGTTTTCATCCATCGGTGAAGAATCGGAGATTCGTAAGAGAGAGTGAGAGAGTGTGAGAGAGTGTGAGAGAGAAAGAGACGTTCAAAATCACTCCACAGAGTTTTTGAATTTTGAAAATTCGAAAATCAGATAATAAATTGTAAACGGTAAAGCACAAGTCAAAGGTTTATCGCAAACTGTACGAGAAAGTTGGCAATCTCGCCGCTTTACTTTATTCGATGTCAAAGTCATGTCGTTTAAAAACATAAAAACGCTGAGACGTTTTACGATTGTTTTCTTTTTTGTCTCGTAGAAACGCTGGCGTCAGGAGCCTTTCATGATTGGTACGTGTGAGACACGTGCTTTGTTATTCGTTGAACTATTGTCACATAGATAAATGCGAAGTGTTTTTTTTTTCTTTTAATATTCGGAAACGTCGGAAAGAATAATATCTCGACAAGAAAAAAAAATTTATCAGTTGCTTTCGTTTTCGTTAATTTAAAGCTTCTCTAGACCCAATTTAAATCTCAAATATATTGCAACATAGAAGCTTTCGATTTGCTTTGATTAAGATTTTCTGTTCCATTGGTCGTAGTGATCAAAATTGAATCGATTGTGAGATTGCAAGGTAGGAGGAAAATATGGCTTAAGCCGTCGAAGAATGGTACAAACAGATGCCGATCATAACCCGGTCGTATTTGACGGCGGCTGTAGTCACCACCGTCGGGTGTTCGCTCGAGGTATTGTATGCATGCTCTTTCTCCGCTTTTTCATGATTTTGTCAGAAAACGTTTTAAGCTTTTTACTTTAACTCTTTATTGATCTTATTAGATTAATCCTCTTAAATCGGTTTGATAGCTTCCATAGGGAATTTTGAATAAACTAAATGTCTATATTAAAAATTTATGTTTTGAAAATTCCACATTTTGTTGAAAAAATCATTCTTGGTTGCTACTTTATGTACGCATTTGTGTGGATGGTTTTGTTTCGATGGTAAAGGTCTTCTTTTGAATTGGGGTGGCTAATGGTTACGTGTAGAGCTGAGCTGTTGTGGTTTTATGGCATTTTTCTTCTTTCTTATAACATTTTGTGGAACATTTTGCAGATTATATCTCCTTATAACCTCTACCTGAATCCTACTCTTGTGGTGAAGCAATACCAATTCTGGCGCCTCGTTACAAATTTCCTTTATTTCCGAAAGATGGGTAATCTTCTTCAGCTCTTGAGTTGGATACATTATTAGCATTCTGAGAAATTTTCTATGCTTTCTCTCCTTGAATCATATGAAGTTGTCTTCCCTGGATTACTAGGCTCCGGAGAAAGTCTAGCTAAGACTTGTTAGTGAGCTTTTTGAGTCCTTGGCGATTGATTTTTTTGTGTTATGCTCCCTGTATGAACTCTTTTTCTTTCTAATTATCAAACTTACTTTCTCTTTATTATCAATGTTTTGCAGATTTGGACTTCTTGTTCCATATGTTTTTTCTAGCCCGATACTGCAAACTCCTTGAAGAAAACTCATTCAGGGAAAAGACTGCAGATTTTCTTTACATGCTCTTATTCGGGGCAACTGTTCTAACGGGCATTGTTCTCATTGGCGGGATGATACCTTACTTGTCCGTCTCATTCTCCAAAATCATCTTCCTCAGCAATTCGCTGACTTTCATGATGGTAACTTTGACCTCTCAATACTGCAATTCAAACCAATCCTTTAATAGTTTAGAATTCATCTCACCCCATCATAACATCTTTCCTCTTTTCTGCAGGTTTATGTATGGAGCAAACAAAATCCATACATCCACATGAGTTTTCTTGGCCTTTTCACTTTTACAGCAGCATACTTACCATGGGTGAGTTGGACTTTTTCTTATTTCTTCCTTGGAGTCCGCTAGCTAGAGCTATAATTTAAATCACTTTCATCAAATTCTGATAATGCAGGTGCTTCTTGGGTTCTCTATCCTTGTTGGCGCAAGTGCCTGGGGGGATTTTCTGGTACACACTCTCTTAATTCGATTTCATCCACTTCGTCTCCCCTCTTTTCGCTCATCCTTATCCTTCAGCTTTACCCAACATGCAGGGAATGATAGCAGGTCACGCATACTACTTCCTGGCATTTGTGTATCCACGAATGACAGATCGACGCCCCTTGAAAACTCCATCTTTCCTCAAAGCCCTGTTTGCTGATGAGCCTGTCGTGATTGCACGGCCAGAAGATGTGAGGTTTGCTCATGCGCCTTTTGATGAAATCCACCAAGACTAAATCTTGAGCTTCCACAAAAGCCAGCCACACAGCACGGTTCAAGTGTGTTCAGATAACGTTAAAAGGGCAGATGATGTACTCATTCATTGACTCTTGATCTTTATAGTTGTTGATAATGTGGAAGTTTTTGTTAGTTTTCTGTCTGACTTTCTTGTTGAGACGTGTGTGTTTCCCTTTGTGCATATATGAACGCAAATTGTGTACAAAATCTCAGAAAGTTCTAGTTTATAATAGTCATTGATCATTAGACAATGTCTCACAAAGAGATTCAGTTCCATGGTTTTAACTACACAGAGGGGAAACAAGGCAAGGAAGCAAACAAAATGACAGACTCTGAAAGATTTGGTTTCTGGGTTTAATTTATCGGTAGAAACGATTCATCTCTTCATCTTCATCATCCTCATCTATGGCATCATCACTGTCTTCATCATCTTCAATCTGAAAGTCCTCATCATCCTCCTCAAGCATCATCTTCTCTGCTGCATCTCTATCTTTCAAACCAGTGTTTAGTACCACAGTCCCTCCTTGAGAACTCTCCATATCCTTTCTTAGTTTCTCCATTTCCTTTTCCCTTCGCTGTTCTTCCAACTGCTCCTTCTCCGCCTTTCTCTTGTCAAGATCAGCCCTGAAGAAAAAAACACAAATCATAAGCATGGAATTTGCAGACAGATCCTGGAAAGAGGGTAAATCAAAGAGAAGAGTGCATCATTACTTGTAAGTTTCCATGTATTCCTCAGCACTTGCTTCAATGGCTTTAAAGAAGTCATCCATTCCAGCACCAGTGATTGCAGAAACACCAACAGATCTTATATTCCGGTAAAACTCGTAGAGTGCGAGGGAGAGACTGTTAGCTAAGGTCGATGTGTACGAGTTATCAGACTGTATTGCTGCTTGAAATACCTCGAAATCTTCCATCCACTGCATGAAAGCCATATCAATACCAAAGGATTAAGAGAATACACAATAAGAAACAACGAAATCTGCTCGGTGATGATCAACAGATTCAACACTGATAGACAGTTAAAGAAAGATAACCTCTAAAGCAAACTTGTGATCTGCCACATCGGTTTTGTTGAAAGCCAAGACAAGAGGCAGCCGGGTCTTGTAGAGAATACTACAAGCGTAGAGCATGTTGCTCATAAAAGTGATTGGGCTTGTGGAACGTGGAGTATCAACCACATAGGTAACAACAGTTGGGAAGGTTGAAGCAAAAGCTTCAGTGATTATAGCCCCAGAAGCAGACCATGTAAAGATTTCAATCTGACCGGGAGTATCCACAAGGACATAATCAAGCTGGTCCGCACGTTTTTCAATCACAGAGACAACCTAAAACAAGGTAGCAAACAAAGACAGAACAATCAAGAAAAGAAAAACCGAGAGAACCAACATCATGTTTGACATCGTTTCAGTGCATTTTTACCTCGTCGATTTTAGTAGCAAACAAGTTGAGTGATGTCATAATTCCACCATTAGGCCCCAAATTATACTGCTTCATAACTTCCTTATACTTGACTGTGTCCCTTATATCGATGTTGGCACCGAATGGTAGAGACATAACAGCAGGGTCAAGGTTCAACACATACCCACGGCTTTTTGAATCAAAGGTATGACATACCAAACGATGAAGGAAACTGGTTTTTCCGCTGCCTACACATAACAAAAACAGCTCACATCAGACTGGTAATATCCCTGAACATACTAAACCTATAACATAGTGAGTTTTCAAGAACATTAGTCAAACAATTTTACCTGCCATTCCAACAACAATAATAATGACAGGCTTCTTCTTGAAATTCGAGGACGAGCTCCCAGCACTTACACGAAGCTTGTCCAATGAGTCAACCAGCTTATGACTCTCTTCCACAGTGTTCTTTGCAGGACAAAAAACATCAATAACTTCATTTCACTGTTTTCTTGTGGAGTAACTTGGGCTAATATAACTCAATGTAACCTATAAAGCAGATAAACTGAGAATAACCCGCCAACAGAGTGACAGAGATAAACCCCATTACCTCTTCACCAGACGATTCCATGGGATCCATCAGTGACAAATTGATTTTCTTGTATGATTTTTAACTGTCAATAATCACAAATACAGCATATTCAGTTTCCTCATCCCAAAAATTGTTCTACACAAAATTTTATATCACACAGCTAACTAAGCAAGGAAGACGAAGCAAGAGGTGAGTCACGGACGCAGACAATTTTTCACAGACCCAGTACCTCGAAAACACCACACTTTCAAGTTTCTTCTATGTCAAATAGTGTTAATGCTCAACATATTCCAGAAAACGCAAACAGAAACATAAACTTGAAAGGGGCTTTTTTTTTATTTTATGAATTGGAACTGCAGTTGATTCGATAACCAAAGGGAACACAAGTGTGACATGTGAGGGATTTAGCATCGTAGCCTGCGGACTTACACGAAATTTTCGTTCTTTTTACAGTTTTAAAACCAACTAAACTCCAGAAAAGAGAAATGAAGACGACGACGGAGACGAGAGAGAATAAACCTCGTCGCGGAGAAAAACAGAGTTAGGGTTCTGATTTGTGTCAGTCACTGTAAATCAAATTTTCTTCAAATTATTTACGGGAAAACAGAGATATGTCTTTGGTTTGGTTCTTTTTTTCAATTTCGACGTTGGCCCAAGGCCCGTTATGCTATTTGACCGCCAGTTTGATACCCAATGCTATTTGGGTAAATTAAATATCGGTTCAATCCAATTTACGGTTTAATTTTGTATTATATATTATTTGTTTTCTAATTTAGTTATCATAACTTAATTTCAGCTTGATTTGGTTCAAAAAAAAATGATTTAGATAATTATAATATGGTTAGATCAATTATCAACAAAATTGTAATTTATTACCTAGACTTGGTTACACTACCGTCGTCTAACTATCATTTGAAAAATAAGTGTCAACATGACAAAATCAATCGGATTTTAAACAACGTTTTGTTCGAATTGAGTTCTAATATTTCGAATTTTGTGATTTATTTTTCGGAAAAGTGAAATCATAAAGTGAAGAAGATGAGAAAAATACACAAAAGTGAACACATTGTTATTCTCAACCGAACATAACATAACAATCAAACACATTCGCCAACAAATGTTAAAACGACATAAAAATTAATAAACCACCCAAACCAAAAAGTCAAGGCGGGCTTTGTAGTACTAAAACTGTAAAACCATATACGATCATGCATTTCCAAAAACTCACGCAGATTCCACACCAATTCTTCTTCTTCTTCTTCACCTTAAGATTTGTGCGCCCAATCTTCATAATCTCTTAAAACATCATCAGACTCACCGTGTGACGGTTGAGACAAACGGCTACTGGATCGGATGGTATTGAGCTGAAACTCTCTTTGGAGGTAGCTTACGGAGAATGAAAAGGACCAAGGCCGATGGAAGTACTTCAACCAACTGTAATTCGTTTTTTTATTGTTTCCCGGTTAATGAAGAAATAGAAACAGAGATTAAGAATTAGAGAACTAATGAAGGTGTGGTGATTACTTACCATATAGTAGATTAAGTTCAGAACTGGATGATCAAGAACATCGAGCGTTAAATCGCTGTCAAAAGCTGATACAGCCACCTGAAGTTTTGCAAGAACGAAACATTAAAAAGAAAAAAGAAAAACTCATTAGCATAACTGATGATAAAGATTTCATTTTTTAGGTTCTATCTCAGAGCTTACCACAATGCATCTTATAAGGAAGCAGGTGAAACATATGGCTGTCACATATCCAACCTGCAGTAAACACCATCTCAGTTATATGGGCTTAGTCGATGAAAAGCAATGAGTAAACTATGTTCAAAGATTAATGGAACTAAGAAAAAGATTCACAAGCACAATGACTACCTCATGGAGCTTCTTCCTTCTTCCTTTTGACTCGATAGGGAACCTTCTTAGCATAAAAAACAATCTACATAGCATACAAGCAAACACATGAGAAAAGATGACCCGTTAAAGCCATTGAAGAACTTCCAGACATTTGATCATCCGACATGCAGAAATAAACAAAAACGCATACCTTCCTCCGTACAGCAAGAAGCCTAACGCAGCGATGAAAGACACAACTAGAAGAAGTAAAATACATTAAAAAAGAAGTCAATACGACTTTGGATAAGAGAGAGATTGAAGGTGGAGAAGTAACGGGCTTAGCAAACTTGCTTGACCAGACAAAAAAACCTACCTGCCATAAATATCTTTCCAACTAACTCCACAGTGCTGTTATCATTTACCCAGATGAATACCCAGATAACAACCTGATAGAGACATCAATTACATGTCAAACTAAGTCAATTTGATTCACCAAAAATGTCTACGAAAGTGATTTAAGGTTCACACTGATGCACAATCTATAGTTTCTAAAACAATGATAATTGCAAAAAGTGTACATAAATCGATTTTAGGAACCTCAGCAACTACAACAGATAAAAAGAAAACGAAAAAAATATAGAATTAGACTTGGACCTGAGCCAAATATACAACCACATTGACTGAGATATAGGTTATCCTCAGCTTATCCGTTGGTAAACTTCTTGCCTGCTCATTAGTGGCAATAAACACATACATTCAGAGCTTGTCCAGCAAATATAAAAGAGAGCAAAACACATCAAAATTTCTTTCTATGTATTTTACTTGCCTGGTGATATATCTCTGCCCAGAACAGCACGAGCAGTGTGTATGCCGAGAAAAAGAGGAGGCCCGGAAGATCCAATAATATCCAGCAAAGAGCCTGCATTACCTCATCAGCATCGTTAGATACTTAAAAGATGCAGCCTTCAAAATCCATCGTTTCCAAGATCAAACAAACAAAAACCAGAGTTACACTTAAAACACTTAAGTTGAGCAGATACAGGATAGACATAAAATTGACATAAAACAACTTATCATTTTTGTTTCCCAAAGTCGTCGAATTTGCTTTAGAAAAAAAACGAATCAACACAGCCGTTAATGTCACCAGAACATCACTCAAACATTACGCAGACTCTCACCTTAGGATGCACCAGAAATACTTGATGGTGAAATCCAAACAGAACCGCACGAACTGCACAAAGAAAAAATAGAATCAAAAACATAATCTGAAGTTTCTGGCGGAAGAAAAAATAAAACACAAACAAAGTCCTATCATTTGTCAAGGAGAAACATAGATTGATCACCTCCATTGACGACAAAGTTCATAAGATGAAACACCTTCTGAGTAGTCCAGCCATATTCAGGCACTCTCATTTGGATCCTTACCAATTGGACCTGCCAACAACAATCCAATTTAGACAAGGTCAACAATTGCAACACATCCAAAATCTACCAGAAAAAAAAAGTAACTACACCCAGAAAACAAAGTATACAACTTTCCTAGTCTAATAATTCCTCAGTATTTTAAAGTTCCAAAATTTAGAGAGAAAACGATGTTTCATCAAATCAAACACGATAACAAAGGTTTGCACCAGATTATATGTCCACGAAATGTTCTTTTCAACATAAGAGGAAAGACAGGTCAAGCACGCAAGAAATTTTACATAGAACCCCTCAAATCAAGGACCTAGACACTTAAATCCAGCGTAAATGAAATGATATAAGTCTGATTTCAAATACAAAAAAAGTCATGATTTTGGGAAAGAAGACAAATTTTGAGCGGTAAATGAGAGAGAGATAGATAATCGTACTAGAGCGATGGCGGAAACTAGAGCATAAGCTCCACAGAGAGCGAAGAAGATCCCATCCTGCCAGTGAGTTGACTCGTTAACATCGTCCCACCAATTCGTCATCGTCGTTGCGAAGATTTCCGCTATCTCCACCGGCATCATCAGACTCGAATCCGTCATCCTCCTCTTTCTATCTGCTATCCTCGTCTCTTTGCCGGTGAGGTGGGGGATGATTATACTTCACCAGGAGAAAGATTCCAAAATCCGCCGAAACGAATTTCAACCTCAAATCCAGAAACCCTAATCAGCTCTTCCGAATCCGAGAGAGGCGAAGAAAAGGGGGCTGAGTTGTTTGAATATCTGCAACCCACAGGTCAGATGGCAGAGAGAGAGAGAGATAGAGGAAGAAGAAGAGAAGAGAGAGAGAGAGAGAGAGAGAGAGATGAAATGAAGATCCAACGGTTGTGAACGTTGCGATCTTTTCGACACGGTAGGTTGTCTGTAGCTACTAGCTTGTTCTCTCACACGTCCCCTGAATATTAATATTTTATGACGGAAGAATAAAAATAAAAAGAAATGGTATTTTCTTACAAAATAAGAAGTTTAAGAAACATTTGAATATAATAAGGAAATTATTATTTGCTTAATTTTGTTATGAGTCTTTTGTTTTGATTTTTCTGCTTATTTTTGGGGGGTTTTCCAATTGAACAGATAAATTTTTAATTTTTGGTCTTATCTATAATTCTTTATGGAAATTTGACTGATAAAATGAATTTTTTTCTATTTGTGTTACTTATTATAAAATATTTTTCTAATAAAGAGATGTAATGAAGAGAATAAAACAAGGAGGTGATTTAGTCAAATCATAGAATAATTAGAAATTATTTATTTATTTCCATAGAATTATTTTAAACTTAAATTTGATGTATTTCTAATATATATAATTAATATATTTTAAATTTTTAGTGGGTTAAGTGTGAATTAAAATGGGTTTATGTGATAAAATTCATGAAAAAATTGGATAAACTGTGGTTTTGTCCAACATCGGAAAGAAAGAGAAAAAATGATGAGTTTAGGATGAACTTTTTAGAAAGTTTAAAAAATGCTAGAAAGAAAAGAATGCCACACACGCGCTACTTCACTCAAGTTGTGGCCTAGCGTGGACGTGGGTAGTGACTTGTGGCTCTTGATTGAGGATCTCTACTTCCATAGTTTTTTTTTCACCGATTTTTACACGAAAAAAAGCCAGCGATTTCTTACTAAAATAAATCTCACGATTTATTTGAGTTAAAAAAAAAGTTTTTCTCACCTCATGTTCTTGTTTTCCTTCATATATTTCTTATCGCAAATTATTATATCGTATCTTTTGTAAGTTTTTCTTTCAATCGATTTTAGTGGTATTACAAAAAGTTAATTAATATTATTGTAATTATGGTATCATTCATACAAAATATGTCTTTATGTACACGATTAGATCTGTAGAAGCCTGGTCTTAACACATTTGGGGGGTTGCCAAAATATTGTTCACATGTCATATAAGAGATTGTTACATAACAAGGTGATATTAGGTAGGGGCGTTGACCCGTGAATTGTATAGACATCAAAAACACGTGTGTTTGTGTTATAAACTAGTATAATGCTTTAGACACTTTTAATTGACTCTGAATAAGGTTCATCAATCATCGTAATATTTGATCGTAATTACGAGAAAGGAAAAAGTAAATGAACGAACAAAAAAATTGGAAGAAGTAATCAAAAAAGACTAATAAAAGAAACATGGAACGTGTATATATAATAAACAAATTCAATGATTAATAGAAATTAAAAATTGACCGTCCATGTGACTGCGTCATTCTCCACCTCACATTTCCTCAGGACCAGACAAATCTTTAGCATCCAAGAGACAGCCAAGCGAATAGAATCGTTTCAAGAACATGAGAAACTATTTACGTTCTTTTCTTTCTCTGGATTACAACAACTATGTGTGAAGTTTCTCCAGTATCCAATACTATGTATGACCCCTGAATCGTTCGTACGTAGCAATTGATGAATCTCTGCAAACCACAGAATCAAGAAGATCATTAACTAGATAATTCAAGAACACATGCAGTATCCACAAATATATCTGGTTGGTTGCTGAAGAAACCTTACAGTAGAGATATGTAACATATCTGGGGTTCTGTCTTCTTAAATCTTCACTTGAGCTAGAGAAAGTGTTATCATTTCTTCTCTGGCATTCAAGATGTTAGCTCTTAAGTAAACGATTAGTGTAACAAGTCGAGTTTTGTATAACTACACCTTTCAAAGTTCCAATCCAAGACTCTTAGGTTAATAGCAACATCTTAATGTATAACTTTTTAACGTAAAAGTTTAGAGTAAGGAAAATACACCAAAATTGGTGTTAACATCAACAAAAATTACTGAATACAAGGCATTATTGTAACCGATCTAGGAGTAAAAAAATAATGTGAACCAAAGCAGTTACGTAGTTATGCCCTTTGAGATAGAATCAACAAAAATGAAGCTGTAACTTTTCAAGTTGTTTCATACTTGAAGCTGTGATGAGGTCACCAAAAAAAGTCTTATGAACTTGAAAAATGGCTACTTAAGCTAGAAGATCAATTTTTTTTGTTTGTTAATAAAATGTCATCGTTCAGGATGATTTAGATAACTAAATAGATAATGTAAAATTTATATAACTAGTATAACACGGTTGTATTTATGCTTTCCGAACTAGTTTGTCCGCCATTTATTGTTAATATTTGAGATAAGTGTAAGATCGAAGATAGTAAAATACTTTTTACATGTCTGAAAACTCTTTCATATGAGTTGAGAAAGTAGACCAATGGATCCGACACTATCTTCACCAGCTCCGAACAGTTTGTTACAAAGATAATCTTATTTTGATGAGCCATATTTATACATTTTATAGTTCAGATAAAAACCTTAACTTCTGTATGTAGTGAAGAAAGGCTATTATGAATGTTATTTGCTCTCATCCATTAGGATACATCCGTGTGAATAGTATTCTATCTTTGTCATGAGAAAACTTTTTCATCTTTCTATGATCCACATGTAAGACACCATAAACTATTTTGAACCGATTGAAAATATGTTCACCAGTATCCGTTTCTGAGATAGTCCCTCAAACCTTCTTATGTAAATCTCTCCCATAATAAAAATTTTGTTTATGTAAATTGTAAAAATTTTCAAGGATCACATACAATGTTATTAAATACTGTATCATTTCTATTTTTCAAAGTATTTAGTAATATTGTACGTGGTCCTCTAGAAAATCAATCTACAATAGCCCAATTAAGCATTTCGCCATTAACAATGGATTAATACTTCAATACAAAGGATACTGGTGAAAGCTAGATAAGGAGAAACATTTGAAGCATTCTCTTTCCCTATACGGAAATTTAGAATTCTGTCCTGCTTTTAATCACATCCAATTAATCAGATTATCAACCATATATACACATGAGTATAGTCTTTAGCATCCGACTAATCACTCAAAAAAGAAAAAAATTTAGACCATGACTTTAGTCTTTAGCATCCAAGCATATCGACCAAACAAAAATAAAAACCCTCGAGCATAATTTACTTTTGTAAAAAGAGTCCGAATATGCTCATTGACATTGTATAATGCAACACATTCACACAATTTAAATTTTAAAAGGAAAGAATGTTTAATCTCCATACTGTCTTTACCGTAAACCCTTGTCATCATTTTTCAAGATCCTATAGTTGAAACCAGGAACACGATTCTCACCGGAAACCTCCACCGTCGAGCACATACTCGGCAAAAACCTACCACCGCCACCGCAACTCTGCCGTCTCTTCTTCTTTCTCCAATTGTTCCTAGAGAACCAAGAACTCAGCCGTGACGAGCGATCTCTTCGTTGAAAACCATTGGTGTTTTCTTCAGAGTTATTACCTTTCCGTTGATCGAACTGAGGACATGTACTATTGAATTTTTTGAAGTAGTCGATTTCTTTACGTACAAGCGATCCAATAGTTCCTCGTGTGCCTATGGGGATTTGAGCAGCCATTGATAAAGAGTTGTGTATGCACCTTCTGCGTTTTTTTTGTTCTATTGATCAAGTGGTAATGAAGTGATGTGGAGATGCTTGAAGCTAAAGAAATAGAAAACGTTTTCTTCTTTTTTTTATATGATTGCTTTGGTTGGTCATCCTTTTTGTTCCCTTTTATTGTATTTACATTATTATGTTCAAATTCCTAGTTAATCTCATGGTTTATTATTACAATATCACTTTTTAAAGAACTTCTAACCACGGATTGATCCTATCAACATTTTTAGAAGTCATATGTTTTATATAATTGGGGTTCTTAAATTATGAATTATAAATCAAAATGTAAACAAAGACATGTTGTTGCAGAAGGAACGACGCAATGATCCTCTATGTAATGAATGACACAAAGTTGTTGGAGAGAAGACAAAGTATGATTCGGTTGATAAAATATTTTAAATTAATTCAGAATATTCGAACAACCCAATTTTTTTTTTGGCTATACTCAACTATTTTTTAAAAAGTTTAAAGCCACTATTACATAAATATGATATTTCTTTACATTAATCATGATTGGATTAATTCAATTACTTTTCCTGCTATCATGGCGTGGATTAATTTTCATTTTGATTAATATGTTTCCCTTTCTTACCCTAAAGCCAGGGAACATAATAATTTCAATCAATCCCACTAAAAACATAGGCTGCATGATTTTTATTATTCCGTTTTTCAACAAACCGAAATAAACCACCAAGTTACTTACTAAACCAAAATGTCTATCTCAGCCCAAATTTAGGATCATTGCGGCCCAAATATATGATTATCTCGGCCCATTTTTAGATTGGCGCGATAACGATAACGATTCTTTAGGGCATTTTCCACAAAACATCAATCAAATCTACCATGGCGTCGCCGGCGTTAACCACCGGTTACCGGAACCTTACTGCGCCGGTTTCTCTCCTGCGCACTTTAGCATCCACCCGTTTTACCACTCCCTTGTTTGGCTACAAACACTCTCCACGTTTCATTTCTTCTTCAAGGAGACTCACTTGCTTGTCTTTACTTCAAACCGATTCTCCGATTGAAACCACACTCTCCTCTTCTTCCAATACTGGGTATGCTAAAAGTTTGATTATTTTTCTTCAATTCGTTCAAATTTCGTTACTTAACTGTTAAATTCAGTTGTTTTATGTGTTCATTTGGGCTTTATTCTTTCAGATACCCTGAATACGATAGATTGATGCCATGTCCTGCGCATAAGTTTCCTCCAAGAATCGAGCATATGGTTGTTTCAGAAGATGTCCTTGTGGCTGATTACATCTCTAAACAATTGGATCTTCCTCCTTTGTAAGTGCTCATTGTTCTAATGTGATATCATATGCTTAAACAGAAAAATAGCTGAAGTAGAGTAATTTCATTCTATGAAGATATGTTGCAGATCTTATTCGATTTGGAGCTGTGCATTACGCTCTTGTATGCCCTAAACCTCCAGCAACTGCGACTCCTGAGCAAGTTAAACTGTTTAAAGAAGTAACTTCTCCCTCAGTACTAAGTAAGAGATCCTCTATCAAAGGAAAAACTGTTAGAGAAGCTCAGAAAACGTTCCGTATCACTCATACCAATCAGTATGTTGAAGCTGGAACTTACTTGCGCGTTCATGTTCACCCAAAACGCTCACCAAGGTAAATACTAAATAATATACGTTGTAAGAGAAGTGTTTAGGAAAGCTTCGGTGATAATCACTTGACACATGGATTGTATCAGGTGTTATGAAATTGATTGGAAGTCACAGATTATTGCTGTGACTGACTCTTATGTCGTTTTGGATAAACCTGCGGGCACTACGGTATGTAATTCATCCATTACAGTTTCTCTTCTTAATATTCTTGATCACTGTAGTTTCACTAGAGATAATTTGAAAGTACTTCCTCTTGTTAATATTGTTAGACTAAATTTTATACACTATGGGATTGTAACTACCTACCAAAATGTGTTCTTGTGTTCCATTTCTCGGTAATGACTAATGAGGATTGAGAAACTTTTCATTGGTGTTAAATACTAAATTCACAGTGCTCAGCGGTTCAATGTGCTGACCCACATGGCCACATCGATTAATTTATCAGGTTGGAGGAACCACAGATAACATCGAAGAGAGCTGTGCGACATTTGCCTCACGTGCATTGGATTTGGTAGAACCATTGAAAACAACACATCAGATTGATAACTGCACAGAAGGCTGGTACTGTCCCTATTTAAATTATTTCTGCTTCAAACTCTGTAAATTTAGCATGTAGAAGTGACCAGGTTGCGTTGCTTTTCTTCTTTATTTACAGTGTCATCTTTGCTAGGACGAAAGAGTACTGCTCGGTCTTCCACACAAAAATACGAGTGAGTTTGCTTGCCTCTACTTCGTTGGACTAGAAAACCAATAAGACGTTGGTGAAATATTTCATCGTTTTCTATGTTTTTTACTTCTTTTCAAGAATAAAGAAGTGAAGAAACTTTACCGTGCTCTTGCTGCGGCACCTCTTCACTGTGGAATTATCTCACATTATATGCGCCCAGTTAATATGGCTCCAAGACTCGTATCGGAAGGTAATTTTGAGAAGCTTTCAAGAATTAGCAAAAATATGAAATGAATATATGATTCTGTGTATATTCCTAACAATGTGAATATTATTTGAGATGCAGATTCGATCAAAGGCTGGCACTTGTGTCAACTTGAGATTTTAGAATGTAAGAAGATACCTTGGCCGGATGCAGCTACCGAGAAGAAACATGATATTGAAGACTGTGGATGGACTTCAAAAGAATTCGCTTACGAATGTAAAATAAACCTTTTAACAGGAAAGACTCACCAGGTTGGTACATCGACATTTTTCTCCTTCATAAAACATGTATCTCACCTGAATATGTTGAGATCATCCAATTGCTGCGTCGAATGGTTTTTCAGATCCGGGCACAGCTTGCAGCTTGTGGTGCGCCTTTGGTTGGTGACTCTATGTACATGCCAGCAGCAATAGCAGAGACGGTGAATCCTGAGATCAACCCTTATGGGAAAGCAAAGAAACATTACACGATGGAGGAGAGCGATAAGGAAACCGCTGTTGCTGAATGGATTGATAGGCATGGGAAGGAACCGAGGGTAGGAATCGGTCTTCAAGCTTGTCAAATCTCATGGGACGATGATGATGGAGAGCATTTCTATGAAGCTGGGACACCGTGGTGGAGATGAAAAATGATGGATTCAAAGCTCTACACCCACCTGTTGTTTACACATACAACAGGGGTAGCAAACAAAGTCGCTGGGAGAAAGATCCAGCAAGAATCTCCATGAAGCATTCTAGGTTATAAGGGTAGAGTGTAAAGATCATCGAGAATTTGAGAGAAGTTTGTTAGGGAAGGGGAGAGAAACTCCATGAAGAGCTCTTCACTTGTAATTCCTTTTTGATATCTACTTCAATGAGCTTTTTTTATAATTCCTGATGTCTCTGTTTTTCTTCTATACAAGTATGCTCTTAACAGAAAAAGACATACTGATGTCCAGGATCTTATCTCAACTTGCCTCATGCAAATGAGGTGAAGAATAGTTTTTTTATAAGCATTGAAAATGTCTTGTTTATTGAACTGCTTTCATCCAACAGCTTTCTATTACATTATATTTTTTTTGCTTTGTTGAAGAATTAAACAATAAACACAACAGTATGGGTCTTCCTTTTATTTCATGCATCATCATAGTTGGATTTTGATTTCATGCATCATCTTTTGATCGAGCTACGTGCTTGGAAATGAAGTTCTTGAACCAAAAAGCTGATAGTCTCGGGGTTCTCGTTTGAGTATTGAAATCAACGTGGTACATACCAAACCTTATCGTATAACCGGATATCCACTCGAAGTTGTCAAGTAACGACCAGGTGAAGTATCCTCTTACATCTGCTCCTTTCCTGATTTCACCATTAGCTTTAGGGTTACAAGATCAAAACATATATTTGAGTTGAAGCATTTATCACCTCATTGCTCTTTTGAGTGCATCTAAGTAGTCACTCATAAACTTCACTCTCCGGTAATCGTTTAACAATACTCCGGTATTGTTCTCACCAAAACCTGCAAAAAGTGATGAGATACAAAACTTCCGCCAAAAAGCCGCACAAACTCATACAGTCTAGGGCACATGCTTACCATTTTCTGTTACATACAATGGAATGTTTCTGTATCTCTTTGTTGCATACATCAACATCTCTTCCATTCCTTGAGGATAAACATTGAACCAGTTTACTCCAGTCTGCATCATTACCAAAAAAAACGATCAATGTTTCTGAAAGATGGCTTTACTTTCGATTAGTTGGTCTACATACCGGTTCTCCTAAAGCTAAACCGTCTTTAAGAGCGTTTGAATAGACGAAACCTTCAGCTCTTGAGCCTCCTTTTCCCGGTTCACATGCCGAGTGTAGACAGTCTTTCGCGTATCTGCTTGTGTACTGATTAATCCCGATGAAGTCTAATCCATTCTTGGAGCTTTTACGATCATCTTTTGTGAATTTAGGAAGATGTTCTCCAAGAATTTCTTGCATTTCTCTTGGATATCTTCCAAACACAACCGGATCCAAGAACCTGCATTTTCGAAGTCTTTCCATTATAATAGTCCGGTATATTTGGTTTAAGGTGGAAATCAAGAATCTTTTAAATCAATATGGCTTTACCAAGTGAAGTAGAAAGCTTGAGCTCTCTCAGCAGCTAATCTATCTGCTAAAGAATCACTAACCGGTTCAAACCAGATCGTGTTCATAACAATACCGACCTTTCCTCTTTGTTGTTCCTATGTAAAAACGAAACCAATCCTGAGTTAAAAACCGTTCTTGAAAATTTCCAGTACGGTTATGATCTTTGTTCACCTGAAATTTCGTCCGGTATAAACTGACGGCGGCTAGATGTGAACGGATAATGTTGTGAGCAGCGACAAGAGACTCTCTGTCGAAACCGCCACGTGTGCAGTTTGCGAAAGTCTTGGAACAACGTGATGGCGGGTAAGTCCCTTTCTGGTAACCCAAAATCACTTGAACGTTTGGTTCGTTGAACGTAGTCCAGAATTTAACTTTGTTCCCAAAGTATCGGAAGCATATCTCTGCGTAATGTTCGAAATCTTCCCTGAAAACATTTTAATGTTTCAGTGTATCAGTGAACGTATCTACGCCTACGTGTAACATGTGTGTTAGAGATATGCATTTACGTGATGTGTAAGAAATCTTCTCTAACAATGTGTGTGTATACAATACTAACTAACCGGATTTGGGGGTTAAGCCAACTTCCGTATCTAAATTCGAGTTCTTGAGGAAAGTCATAATGCGTCAACGTGACAAATGGCTCCATCCCTGAGAATGGTTTGAGCTTAGTTTAGTGTTTCTCTTCGATCTTGAGACATTTTCTCGAGAACATCTATCAATTATTACCTCTTTTGAGAATAACATTGATCATGTTGTTGTAATGATCAATACCTTCCATGTTCACATCTCCAAACCTTCCCTCTGCAAACAAACAACAAAAGGCTTTTGAAAAACATGGTAGAAGATTTCGATGAAGAGAGACCGACATTAAGAAAACAAGAATGTCACTTGGAAGGATCCGAGCCCATGATAAAGAAAATCGATAGCTATTAACTCCAAGGTCTTCCATAAGATCCATATCTTCCTGTTTAAGTGAAACAAGAATCACAACTTTGTCTTTTCTAGACACTTACTTGGAGATGTGTATTGCAAAAGATCGATTTTCAATATGTAGAGTTATAGTTAAGTTACCGGATATCGATGGTAATGATCAACAGCGACTTTCCCATGGCTTCCATCTGCGATTTTTCCTATACAATGACATATCAAGGAAGGTAGATAGTCAAAGTTTCTTTATGGTGTCTTGAGCAATAACAATGGCAACAAAACCCTAATTAAAAGTTTGAAACTTGAGATGGTACCAGGGATGCTTGTGAAAACGTCCCAATTGCTTTGGGTTTTGCCCTCGGTTAAGTAAGCTCCTTCATACTGAACATACCATAAGAGCACACAAAACTAATGTTAAAAGTGAAGATATATTTTTTTACTGAGAATTGAAGTAAAAGAAAGAAGATATAAGAACCTGGTAAGCAGAAGAAGCAGTGCCAAAGAGGAAGTTTTTTGGGAAACTGAAAGTTTCTTCTGCGTTAATCTCTCTCAGTGAGATATGATCATGATACCATATTGATGATGATGATGATGATGATGATGAGACCAATGTTATTATGATGATGAAGCAGAGGAACCACAGTGGACACAGAGAAATGTACATTGGTAATTTGGTCTCACATACTATAGATTTTTGTTGTTTGTTCAGGAGTAAAGGTTTATATAAAATGGAAAATGAGTGGCTTTGTTCACTTTTAGGTTGATAGTGATATTTCACCAATTCTCAAGCTATAGCTGATCTGGAAATATAAAAATTCTGACGGATGAAAATGGGCAATTGTATGCAAGATTTGATGGACCAACCAAAATATTTTTTGTTTCTTGAGAATGATTAATCTATTAAATTAAATACAATACGTCACTTCTGAAGAAAATGGCTTAAGATTTCCAGGACCGACAAAGATTTTTTAAAATTATTAGCTGTAACAAAACACGTATATCCCAAATGATTGGTATACCATTGTAGCCATAGTTGTCTTCAATAAAAAAACACAATCAAATTGTTTTTCCTTTTGTGTAAATTCGTAATGTTTTTAATTAGGTTAATAAATGGAAAAAGGATACTTTTATGAAACATCACACTTTTAAAATTTTAATCTAAAATACAAAAATAAACACAGTTTCATCAATAATATTATAATATCAGTACCACAAGAGTGGCTTAATAATAACAAGGAGTAGCAGCAGCTTACACTTCGAAAGTAGACGCAAAACGCTAAGATGTTCACTAGTGAATGATAAAACAATAACAGTGGAAAACGCAAAACACAAAACGCAAAAACCGCCTGAAGCACAACACAAACCGATTCTTCTTTTTTTTTGGTTTCCAGCAGAAGTCAATACCCGAACCTCTTTACCTTTTCTTTCTCAGACCTCTTTTTGGCCAGCCCGCAAACAAACGCGCAATGAGATTAAACGCAAAAAGGTGCGTTCTTGACTTCCTTTGGAGAATCTCACAAGACTATTAAAACATAAGAAACAAATATTACCATGAAAAACTCCTAAACCTCCTTTTTTTCTCCTCTTTACTTCTACAGAAACACAAACCAAACCATATGTTAACCTCGTTCAATAGATCAAGAAAATGTGATAATCCGAATAAACATATAGAGAAAATTGCTTACCTGAAAAACTTCGATCAGGCTCCGTCGCATGCCACGGCAGCTTTGATCCTCTCGACGGTGCATTTGATTAGACTGTTGACTGTAGCCACTGAGCCTAGAGAGAGTTTAGCCGTTGGAACAGAGTCAACAAGTATCTGAAACGCTACGGTGAGTAGTGAACCGCAATTACTTCCTGTAGAAGTAACCACTTCAAGATTATTTTCTTCTTCTCCTCCTTCAGCTCCGGCTCCGGCACTAGCATTTCCTCCTCTTGTAGAGCCATCAGGCAATATAGCGAACCCGGATGGCAACAAAGCGACGTAATCTGGATCTCCACCGCTTAGGACGACGTTCATAGCCATTATGTCTACTGGTGCGTATATCACATACGATCCTGACGCGTCCGTACAGCTTTCTTGTAAGATCAACATGTTGCTCTGTCCGGAGTTCACGCTCTGTTTTTTTTTTTTAATTAAGATGATTGTTGAAAACAACAAAGCAAAAAAGGATTTAAAAACTAAAATTCTTACATTGACTCGGAGCAAGGAAACACAGTTCCCAGGATCGCGACCATTTGCGATATGAGCCATTTCTTGAACCAAGCCTCCGTTTGAAAGTATATCCCACTGCGAAATAAAAAAATCCGAATTTGAAATTCCTAAATGCAAGAACTTTCCATCAAATAAGTAGAAACTTTCTGAGTTTGTTCTTTACCTCGCTTCGAGAGTTTTCGTCTCTGAGAAAATCGAACACTCGTTTAGGTGCCACTGGGATCCAGAACGAAGTTGCAGCGCTCAAGACGATACCCGGTGGCCTTCCCGGATCATCCATACTTTTCCGGGTCATGACCCGAACGTCGTCAGATCCCGTGGTGGTCAATGTCGTCCAGGCATGTGCAGTCGACGCGCCTACTCCGCTACAGAAGCTCATCACCATCCTCTCCGCCAGTTTCAACATGCTCTTTCTTCCCTCAGGACTCGTTATCACTATTCACAATTATAACAAAGTTAAGGGACGCAATAAGTAGTTAACATTTTTCAACTTAACCCCGTGGTTTATTAATTTATCAAAAAGGCCCCCCACGTAATCTGATTTACTGTGTATATCAAAAAGGTTGTTTATGAATAACGTACCGGAAAGATCACCGGCTGGAATGTTGCTGGCCATCGAGCTGGCAAGCCGCTCGCATTGCCGGTCAAGTGTAGCCACCCAACGTTTTGCACCGAAAGCTAAACCGGTATTAACCAACGGTTTATACATGGTGTGAACCGATCTATCATCCACCTCCGTATGATCTACCCATGTCACCTTCAACAAATACCAATTCTCTTATTTTCGAACTCTCCACCTCATACTTTTATTGCTAAATTTGACCCTTTAGATTTACCTTAGAGTAGCCATTCTGCAATTCTTGAATCAGACAACCAGAGGGTCTTCTTCTGTTTCTAATGATCGGACTCGGTCGTAGGCTGTCTAAAGAGACATCAACAACCGCCCAAGTATTGTCGCTATGCTGCTTACAATACCTTACAAAGTAGTTCTCACGTGTCGGGACAAGCGGCGACGGGACTTGGAATTCAGCTGTCATCTTCGCATACCGAAAAACAAATATTACAAGATTTAGAATAATAGTTTGTAAAACAAGTAATCAAATTGATAGGGTTTTCATTTTAAAGTCTCATTACCACTTGTAGTGCCCCATTGTAGTTCCCTGCAACGCCAGTAGAGAGAACTTCTAGGGTCAATGCTCTCGATACAATCCCGCAGAACACACTAGACCATTGATTCTATACAGAGAAAGAAGATCAGCAGTAGTGTCAACTAAAAGTTAGAATCTTTGTTGGACGTTTGAAAAGATAAGTTAAACAGATTAGTACCACATCCATTAGAATCTCAACGAGATTGATATGATTCATGATGACGACCGTGGACTCTCTAGAAGCTTCTGATCTCATACCGATGGGTTTAGGTCCGATTCCTCTAGGGAACGTTCGAAAATACTCTTCTTCGTTGAGAATCTCAACCGAATTATCGCTTGAAACCCACAAGGGATCACCTGTTTGAGCCATCCTCAAAAGCTCTTCCATAGCTGCAACCGCTAACTCAACGATCATAGGCTTATCAGCTTCAGAAGGGATCGAAACCGACCTCAAAATGTCGCTTGCTCCATACATTTCCCCTACGAAACCCGTCTGGCTATTGTTATTGTTCCCAAAGTTCCCAACTTCAAGATCAAGTGAGCGCGAGGGAATGTGGTGCGAAGATGTGAGCTGAGGGAAAGGAGAGGAATGAGCCAACAATGGCTTCCCGACGTATTTAGCAGCTATGGCAGAGATTCTATCAATTTCTTCACGTAGACGCGCGTTTTCGATCCTCAAATGTTGTTCATCAAATGACATTTCCCCTATAGCAGCAGGACCACCGCAGTTTGGGCATGTTGCATTGCTTAGAGCATCCTTGTATCTATTGTTCTCTGCTCTAAGCTTGTCGTTGTCTGACTTCAGAATGGAGTTTTCGTGCCTCTCATGTTGTGCCTATAAAGATCACAACGTTTTCTTAATAAGTTTGATCTCATCAAGAGTATAAACTAAATCAAATGGATATTATATCTAATCTTGGACCTAAAAGTACATGTGTTTAAAGAATGCTTCATATAGTTAGCTAAATCAAATGATATGTGGTTGGAATGATATCCCTATTTATTTGATTAATATGAAAGAAAAAAACAACATTATTGAAATTTCGAGACCAATTAATGCAAATAAAATGAATATAATGAGTTAATAATCAAAATTAGCTTTAGTAATATACCTTCATTTGGGTGCGCTTGTTTTGGAACCAAAACTTGACTTGCAAAGGTTCTAAACTTAGCTCTCGGCTCAGCTCTTTTCTTTGCTTATCGTCAGGATGAGGACATTCCTTAAAGAACCTATAAAAATCGAAACCAAACAAACAAACGTTAACCCTAAAGCCCAAAACATTAAAAATCTTTTCAAGTGAGAGGTTTTACTTACGATTCAAGCTCTTGAATCTGGCGTTGCGTGTGACGGTGGTAACGCTTCTTTTTGTTGGGACGCTGATTAGGATCTTGAAGCTCTTCTTCTAAAGGATTCTCCATGGTGACTTCTGCGCCAGACTTAGTCTCGAAATCGTCTTCTCTGCTCCCGGTAAGACCCAAATCGTTATCGGAGGTTTTTGGGGTCATATCGAACATATGATGATGAGACTCGAACATGTTTGGATGATACATGATGATGATGATTTTTTATCCCTATATCGGTTTTGGAGTTTATTTATTTTTGAGCTTTTGATTTCCCTTCAAATCTACAAGATGATTATCCAAATCATTTTCGTCGATTTATATTGATTTTCTACTCCAAGTATCTCCCACTGTCCAAAATCAAAGATCAAATGGTCATGTTTATATATACGAGGATCAAAGTAGAAACGGAAGATGAATCTTGATATTATGGAAAGTAATCCTCTAGATATTATGAAACTATACATACCTTTGATGTATATATTTATATTGTCTTTTTCACATTTCATAAGTAACCGAAAAGCAAAATATTGGTCTTTTTATCTAATTTCTATGGTTATTTATATCTATACGTTTAGATAAGCATATGTTTTCATCTTATCAAAAAGGGTATGAATATAAATGCACAGACTACGTGACATAACCTTGTTGCATATAAAAAACAATTTCTCGGGAAATTCAAGTTAAAAAAATAGGACACAAATATTCGGAATCCGAATATTTAAGTATAGTGTTGAATAATATAAGAAAAATATAGAGAAATTGAAGTAAAACACTATAAGCACTGTAAGAACAATGTTTTAAGAAGACATAATAATGTCTTAAGAAAATCCAAGCACATAACTATCCATTAGAATATACATACACATACATAAAGCAGACAATCGAATAAATAAATATAAACAGTG
This sequence comes from Schrenkiella parvula, assembly GCA_000218505.1. Lineage (NCBI taxonomy): Eukaryota > Viridiplantae > Streptophyta > Magnoliopsida > Brassicales > Brassicaceae > Schrenkiella > Schrenkiella parvula. The sequence continues at coordinate 10,163,875 of CM001193.1, read as the reverse complement.
GTGATAGAATTAATCTTGAAAGTCACAAACATCATCGGATCTACAAGAGAACTAAAAGCCATAGACAAAGAAGAAACGGATGAGGAGATTGTCGATCAAGGAAACCCTAATTTTCAATTAGATTACATAAAATGAAAGATAAAACTTATTATATGGTTTTGCTTACTCTTTAGAGTGATTCCAAAATCGATATTATTTAGTTGAGCCAATCTCGAGTTGAAAGGGGGAAAAAAATTGAAACCTTGCATACAGATCTCTTTTTTTCTTGAAGTATTGGTTTGGATCGAAATTAATGATCTTTTTTCTCTCTCTCTTTTCTCTGTCTACATAAAAGCTAGCGAGATAGCGAAATTCACAGGCTACTGAAGCCAAGAAAATATATTTTTTATTAAAAAATAAAAAAGAGACATTTTTTTTCTCTCGGTGGAATTTATATAATTGACCTTCGTCTTAGCCTCTTACTGTGTAACAAAAAAAAACTGTTTTCAGTAAAAACTAATTTAAAAAAGGTAAATGAAAAACAAAATTTAGTTACTAGAAATTAAAATAGTATGTACGTATATGAGTTGACATTAAGTCAATGTCCTTTTTTAACACATCTACTAAGTAAAATTCGTCAAACTCAAACTGAAACTCCTTTTAACACTTCTATAACTCCAAAGAGGTTTATTCTTTTGTAACGCTTGTTTTTAGATCGTCACAGAAAAAAACAATCATTATTTTTTTTAGATAGAAGAAAATGCAGATCTTCAAGAGATTATTAAAAAAAACGGATCCGGTTAGTATGAACAAACATGCAATATAGATCCCATTCCTCAAAGAAACAAAGAAAAATTACACATGTACATAAATAAGTACTGGTTATATATATATATATATATAGAGAGAGAGATCTTACCTTTGGACACACAATGAAACCCTAGCTCGGAGTCTTCTCTAATTTTTTGGTTCTCTTCTGGTGGAGAAATAGAGATGGGAAATATGAGAAAATCAGAAGGGCACCGGTTTATAGCCTAGCAAGACATAACCGGTGGTTTTCAGAGATTTCTCTTAAACCGGCAAGAGGTGGCTTGTATCACTATTTCGAAGCGAAAAAAAAATGGAGAATTTTTGTTGTTGAAGAAACAAATGGAGAATTTGCTAAAGGAGGAACTAAGGAGAGGATGAAGAGGAGAAAGAAGTGAGGAAAGGATGTGGCAGAAGGAAAAAGGAGTTATTGCGAGATGCATAGAGAGGGTGCATTGCATTTATGATTATCGAAAGGTCCATTAATGCTTTTAGTGAGAGAAAATTCATATCACTACTTATATACTTTCGAGAGATAGAGTTTAAGTTCATCAATATTCAAAAATTATAAAGAAAATCTCACAGTTTCTCTTTGACCTCACGGGTTCTCGTATGTAAATAAAGCAATAGGGGAATAACCGAATAACGAAAATCATAAAATGATTGTCATTTCATGGTTATAGTTTATTTTTCTATGTATACTATATATCAGATTAATAAGTATTTGTATTTATGTGTTGTACATATTCCACATTAATTACATATATGTCCAGAAAAATATATGGACATGCTTTTTATGGTTTAATTATTCACTTACTACTATAATTATGTCAGTCAATAGTGCATCATGAGATTCTGATTCCTTGAATAAGTTTAATTCTCTGTAAAATAGCATCATGTTGGAGCTTAATTAGATTTATTCGGAAACCTGCAGGTATTTATTAGTTTTAGCTTCTTTGATGGTTGATTAGTGACGAGATCAAGTATAAAAGTAATTATACATTTTATCTGAAAGTAAGATTCTATACAATTCAAATAATTGGTGCATGCTTATAATTTAGCAAAATCCATGACATCGATTGTCATAAAAAGAACTAACTAATCCACGAATTTGCTGGATTATTAATCAAAATTTGTAACCCTAGTTCGACACTCTTACATATATACATTTTTTTTAATTGTATAAAATTGTAAAGTCCTTCCTCTATGTTAAAGTAGACGATGTCTAGATTGAATGAACACCAATTATTTTTTCATAAAAATATTAATACACTTCAATTATAATTAATCATTAAATAATATTAATGAATTATAGGAATAAATAGAAGAATAACTTAAGTTATGTCATTGAAAATACAAAATATCATTTACTTAAAGAAACCAAAGATAATGTTTAAACATCATTTATTGTGGTATTTAGTAAATATTAAGACTACCAAATAGCTTTACGACCATTCCATCATTTGGCTGATGTCAAATTGAATGTCTCAGGTAATTAGCTGATAAATTACTGAAACGAAAAATAAGAATATATACCAAATGGTGTTTTTGAAAAAAAGTAATTAAGACTATTACCAAATGGTGTTTTAAAGAAAAAGTAAATTAAGACTATTATCAAATAGTGTTTTTTTTGTCAACCCATACAATTATGTATGTTTTACAAAAATACAAGAGATATGTAATAACTTTCGGGAAAGGACCCACTTTCAAGGAACAAAAGAAAGGGCTGAGATGGAAACTACGTAAATTCCAAGAATATCTAAAAATGAATTAAAAAAAGGTCAAAGTTATATTTAATGATAGTTTGGATTAACTGTGTTTAGTTATAAATTGTCCACTCGATTGACTCATGTAGTTGGGGAGCAATATCCCTGTGGACCATGGTCCAAGAAACAGCTCACACATTATGATTTACATCACATACATATACGTATACTGAACTGATTCAAACATTCATGCTAATAGACATGCGTATGCACATACACATATACACATACATATGCATGTGCATTTGATATGTCTAAAACTAAGTACATGTATGCATATATAATATAGATTGTCAATATTGTCTAGATTTACCTGACGTGTTATGTATGTGTGTAATATTGGATTAACCTAAGCTATGATTGTTTGCACACATTCACTTTTACGAATGCTCGTATACATATATATATAAACAAATACACAAGAACGTGTCTAAAATATCTGGGATGATATAGAAAACAGAACCCTACTAATCAAAAAAAAAACTACACTGTAAAAACTCGTAGTGCAAAAACATAAAAAGTTTCTCATAACACACAATGTTTTCGAAAACCAGATAACACATCGATTTTTTTTTGTATACATATATAAAATAGAGCTCCCAAAATATTTAATGATTTGGGGGTCCTATGTTTCTTTCACGCACGACCCTGCATATACATGTATACATATCAATATATATATATATATAATGACTATTAAATATTTGTGTAGCAACCCAAGAGCTCTTGGTTGGAAAAGGTTAGTTGACACTTGTCTTATATAGAAAAGGTTGAATTTTTGTTCACAAGTTCGAGATTTGACAGTATCTCATTTGGTTGACAATCATTTTCGGAAAATGGTGAATTTTCGTTCCCCAATTCGAGTTTTTGACAGTTGAAAATGGCCTAATTTATACAAATATATGTATGACTTTATGTGTTTGGAAAAAATGTGTGCTATTAATTGTAAATTAGCTGTTGACCCCAACATGAAGGATTTGATATTGCACCAACTTTTGCAATAGTTTATTAGATTGGCTATAAACCAATGTGAAAATGAATATTTCATCTTAAATTAAATTAAATGGATAATGTGTGGAGGGGTGCATAGCATACATACTAATTTATGTCAAAAGTGTGATCTAAATTATGCACTCATTAATTCATCCAATCATGATTATTATTTCAATATTTGTTATAAGAATATTCATAGCTGTGTTTTTTTTCTTGCATTTGTCGTCTTCCTCGTGAATTTTCTGATATAATTGACCGTTTTCTAATCATTTTATATATGACTTAGAATGGATGACAAAGTATTTAACTTATTCCGTTAATTATGCTGATCATTTGATATCAAAGTATTAATTAACTGTATTATGCACCACCACGTCTTTGTGATTCGCTGCTTTACGTCCTTTAAGTATTTTTACAATATTCAGAACTAAAACACTCTAGTATTAACGTAGCTTATCATTGTTAAACCCACGTAGGGGGAACAATAGCTAATTGACTTATTACAATGATTATAAATTCACGTATCGAAATATTTGTAGGTCTGTTTAATTTATATTTCATGTTCTCGATGAAAGAAAAAAAAACCGAAACGACGGTGTATTGTTTGAGAGAAAACAGCAACCGATGACCACAAGTAGTTCATTTCGTTTTAGAGAAAACGACGGCATGTGTAAAAGGAGTAGTTATGACGAGGGTAATTAGGTAAATGAAAGAAGCTGAAACGCCTTGGAGTTGTGGGGACGTCATCTTCTAATAATAATAGCTAGTGGGAAAGAGTGACTTCTGCTTACCAACTAACTCATTTATTGCCGTCAATTTTTATTTATTTTTCAATGTGTCATTTTAAACGCCAAAATCCAAATTCAGAAATTTATTATATATCATTTTTTTTTTTAGGTCCAGTAGATGATTATTTTCAGTAATTTGGAAACACAGTTTCAGACAATGAATCATGTCTCAACTTTTGATTCTTAGCACATTTTTGAAAGTATGCATGTTTTGTTCGTGTTTTTTTTTCTTAGAATATTGGGTACATTTCAGAATCAATATAAAAGGATTAACATATCAAATAAGAAACTAAACTTTACAATCTGAATAATCTGAATAAGAATGCTTACTTACTTTACAATTGGTTCAGCATATATTACTCAACATGTGCTTCTAGTTTTCATTATCATTGAAATAACTTTCTTTTTGTTTAAATGTATGAAACTCGATTTTCAAAAAAGTAATTTTGTCATAAAAAAAAATAGTGGCACTATGCTTAAAGTGAAGATAGTGAGAGGAAGGAGTTTAACTAGTTTCGAGTTGACAAACTATAGTCCCGTACCATTTATCTTGTCACGCAAAAGTAGGCTCCAAGTAAGATTTAAATTTTTAAAATAGTATTTTCTAAGTTAGCAAATACTCCACATCTTTTTTATTAGTTTTTATATGATTCTCTATCTTTTTTTATCATGCGTGTCAATTGTAATGTGCCACTGACCAAAAGTTTCCAAAAACTTGTAAAAATTGCTAAAAATTTATAAATTACGCTAATTTAAACGGATTATTACGCATTTTTTACATATCTACTGATATTTTCTCCAAAAAATGACGACGAAAATTTGTCAAATAAAATTTTCTATCACTATTAAAATAAACAAAAACTATATACATTCCAACCTTTTATAAAAACAAAATTTAGTTTATCATTTTCTCCAAAAGGCATTTTGTCCCAAATTTTTCTCATTGAACTATAGACCCATAACTATAGTGCATACACAAATTTAATAACAATAATATAAGTTATAAAATTTATATGAGGATGGTGATATCATCCTGTCCTGTTATTTTGACAAATAACCATTTGATCAAGTGCAAAGACAATTTTACTCTTTGAACAAAACAAAAACCTTTCGCTATTCACTTTGTAGAATGGTTTTACTTTCGTGTTAGCTATTTAAAAAAGAAAGCTAATAACTGTTTTAGAAATACTTCTGGTCTAGTGGTTGATAAAAATTTTTGAAGTTCTTAATTCTTATACACAAGTCTAGGTAAACCTATTGGAAATCGATTTTAGATATAGTATGTTCTACTTCTACTCTCCAGGTTGGATCATTTATTGCGATCTCATGATTTATACATCAAATCACCATATATGGATTGTTCTTCATCGCATTTCTTCACTTCTAAAAAGATGAAGTATTGGGCCATCAAAGCTCTAAGCCTCAGCATCATGTTATTGACGACGTCTCGGGCCACTACATATTTGTACTACGTTCTTTGTCACATTATGTACTTCTAAACTTTTACATGTGTACAGATTATGTCTCTTCTACAGTGTAAACAATATGTGTAATGTATGTGTTTGGTAAGAGTAAGATAACACAAAGTCCACAATATGGGCCTTTTGGTAACCAAAAGCCACACGTTCGTTGCTTGGCTTTTATATCAAAGAGTATCAATGTTCTCTTTTTTTCCTCTCTTTCTTGGAGGTATCTGTATTATTATAATGTATAAAAGTTAATTATATAGTGCCATTTAGACTTCCTAAAGGCTAAGCATATTTGCATACCCTTTCTGTTGAAGCAAATTACACTTGAAAACAAATTAAAGACAGACTGTTTTTCTATTAAGAAAAAAGGCATACAGTAGAGGGAGCGAGCGAGATCAAATTAATTAAATTTTTAGTCTCATATTATTCATTTTCTTTAATAAAAGTTTAATTTCTCTCCAAATTTCAAATCCAGAACTAAATAATTTTAACACAAATTTGAAAAAAACTTCCTTTTTATATTTCTTTCTAAAATGTACATAGAAATTCGAGAACTAGAAAACAAAAATTTTGAACAAAAAAAAACCACCAGAACTACTAAAAGTCTTTATGCATAATATGTTGTACACTCTTTAATTTTTTTTGTTCATTGCATTTTTGAGTTCACCTTTATGCATTAGAGTTTAACCGAGATGTCATTGATTTGAATGAAGATTTAGATAAACCCGTGGATCTTGAAGATTTTGGAGATGGTAATTTGGATCTTGGTGATAATGTTGAAGATGGTAATTTGGATCTTGGTGATGATGTTGAAGATGGCTTCTTTCTTCTATTCTTGTTCTTAGTATGAATCTTGGATAGACCTACTGGAATTGGAGGCACATCCCTTAGCCTATCTGATACAGTTAGTTGGCTTGGGCTTTGATCAAATTCTGCATTTTAAAAGAAATATAAATATACAACTCCACTAACTATAACTCTAGTTAGAATTATTTATACACTGAACTAATTTAAATGCAACCGAAAATGAAATATTACCAGTGGATGAAGAAGTGGTCAAGAAAGAATTCGAATGTGTTGCATGACTAAAAGATGAAGCTCTTGGAGATAAAAGCTCTGCTCCTGCCTTAAATTCACTCATCTTCACCCCACCGACATGATTAAGTAGCAGAAACTAATTAGCATTATTTGTATATATAAATTACATGTTTATATATATTAGTTGATATTAAATTTTGATTCTATTGAAAGTAAACCTTAGAGTTGATAGCACATTATTCTAAAGTAGGCATGCAGATTTTAATCGAATTGAAGTTTTTAAAACTAAACCGATCGGTTAGCTATTTTTTGTAATTTTTAAACTAATATACACTAAAATATATCAAATTTAAAAACAAATTAAAACTTTTGAATAGAAGAATTGAACTAATTAAATTTATTCAAATTTATCCGAACTTAACCAAATTTTAATTAAAAAATCAAAAAATTTTGGTTAATTTTGACATATTTTTTTGTATTTTCTAAAAAACCTAAAAACTGAACCGAATCGAATCGACTCGAACTAATAGAAGTCTTAGTCCTACGCTAAAACATATTTTTGGATTGAAAAGTAAAATAAAGCTAATTCCGTAATTTTTTCAAATATATGAAAATTAGAAAGAAAAAAAGGGGAGAGAAAAAAAGTTTTACCCAAGCAGGAGCACTGCCAGAGGAGCCCTCCCAGCCAACATGACCGACATGTTTTACTTCTGTTGGGTACCCAATTTCCATATCTCTTTCTTTCACAACTGTTGACCAAATTATATGTTTTACTTTGATTAACAATTGCATCACATTATAGAACATCTCTCAGATAATTGAATACTCCCATAGATGAATAACATGGAGCTAACAAAGAATGAACGGGGAAATGTTGTTGGCGTGGGGGCAGACTTGAACTTAAGAAATTTAGACTTTCATATCACAAAGATTAATTTTTATAAGTTACTTCATGTCTAGAAGTTACAGATCCTAATTATATGATATAAAGTTACGAGAAAGTCTGATAAATCAATCATATAATTTAGTTTGATAAGATTAGAAGTAACTGACGATATGGTAAAAATTATACCAAATATTTGAGAGATCGATTTGAAGCTTTTGTAGATGCCCTTCATCTTCATTGCCATTGTTGAATGTTGATGGAGAAGAACACAACCCAAGTACTCCAAAATGTTTATGAAATGTTTTTTTTTTATTGTAAGAATCTCAATGCAAGCACTATTTCTTATCTATTACAAAAGTACAAAAAAAAGAACAAATCAATTTTATTCGTTAATAGAGAATATAAGGAAGAGTAGGAAACATATATAGAAGGAACGCAAGGGAAGTATATATACGCATGTACATTTAACATTCAACAATTCATGATTCATCTAATTAACCTATGATACTTTTAAAGTTAGGAATTCTTAATTTTTACCTATGAGACAAATTTACAACTCTCAAAATGACATAGTAATAAAAGAGAGTTTTCATTAAGATCAAAAGTACCTGAAGATTACAGAGACTCTCGCTTTTTGGTTTTTATGTGAAGGGCTCTCGTGGAAACAAATATGAGAGAATCTCTTCTTTTGATTGATAGAGAAGTCTCTGATGGATGTTCACAAAACATATGCGTATAAAGTTCTCATTAAGCAAATAGATAATTAATTTCCCTTACAGAATACACAAGAAAATATCAGGATATAGCCAAATTGTGATGGTGAAGATGAATAAAGGAAGAAAAAGTATGGCTTGATCGGGCAAGAGAGAAGAGAGTGGGGAACCATGACACTACTCGTAGTATACAATCATGTTATGTTAATAATTTATCCAACAAAAAATTCTTAGTATATATTAAGAATGTTTCAGAAGATAGATAAACATTGCCTAGTTGTAATACTAAAACCTATAGACGTAATACGTGGAATCACTTCATGATTTGTGATTTTCAAATTTTATCATTCGTATAACTTTGTAGTTTTTACAGATGATTTTTGTCATTTATTTGGTTTTTCAGTTATCTTAAGTTGATTTTTATCTATTGATTATGCGGTTTTTGTTTTTAATATAGTTTGTATAGACAAGAATACATCATCATTCATTTTCATCCTAAAATAATGAGATACTTAATGGTGACAATGAGATGTTTAATAAATTATTGTTTTTTCACAAACTACTAACAGCAAATTACTAATTTCTTAAGAAACTTTAGGGAAGTCTAGGATTTGGAGCAGTAAGTCTTTTACTTTTGGAGAAAAAAGCAGTATGATAGTCAATGGTCGACAACTGTCTAATGCATGCATATTGAGTTAAACAATGCAAAGTTTCACATATTTGTTCAACCCACGTTTTGTGTTTTACCGTTCTTCGGTTCCTCGTCATTCTAATGTTTGTTAGCTGTATACGCATAGGTGTAATATAATTTTAAAGTCAATGAAAGGCTGAATACTGTAAACGCAATATGTCATATTTAATTAAAGATAAATACAAATGCAAGAGGCTGTTAAATATATGTATTGCAAGGTGAAGTGATGATATGTCCTTCAATTCTAAAAATACAGAACAATTCTAGCGAAGTGGTCTATGGTTTATACACTTACAAACAATGAAGGAATACAAACGCTCTATGTGATTGACTTGAATTCTTTAGCTTTTGCTCTAATATATAAACTATTACAAACCTATATATATGATATATATATATATATATCATATATAGACGGTCTTTTGTGGTTTGTAAACTTCCCCTTTCTTGGGGGTCTTGGATCTTGTACTCTTAATCCAACCCTTATATGAAATATTCTGATGACAAAAAGAAAATACTAAAGCTTGAGTGATGAACGAGGACCATATAAGCAAATGATTCATAATTTATCATCAACAATAATAGATCGAATTGTTTTCAAACAGTACTAAATTTTTCCGACAGATTTGTCCACAAGAACAATGGATATATTCCTCAACATGCTAATTTTAAGAAGTTAAACACATGAATTTTGAAAACAATTTGCATTCAATAATGATAGAATTGATATTGAAACAGCGAGTCAAAAGAAACTTTAACAAAAACATGACAATGATTGTTTTTTTTTAATTGTCTGCACTTTGTACATTCCTTTTGTTGGGTTTGAATATGAATTATGGTACTAAGTCGGTTTGATGCAAATCAATAGATTTGTGAACATGAAGATGATGAAGATTCATGGCAACAAAATTTCGTGTTAAATTGAAATTTAGATAGTAGTTACAAATCAAAGGGACATTTGACTTATAAAAATAATATGATCAGTTATATGGTTCCCAATGTTAGGAGAAATGTGAAAACTGGCGCATCTATATAATTTAATGCTGCCACCTAATCAAATACCACTTGATCTTCTATCATTCTCTTAATGCTCACTTATTATGGATTTATATCAAATGTATGTATTTGAATATTATAAATTAGATTGTGCTCGGTTTGACAAGAAAAAAAAGAGATTATGCTCATTTTTTTGTCAACAATGAAGAAGTTAGTTGGATTTTTTATTTAACTATAATATAAACTATTACTTACGTAGTAAAAAACATTCCATCAACTATAATGTTCTTTTGTTGGCACGAACCTTCCACTTCCACAAGTTCTTTAAAAGAACAAACAATAATAGCCCTTTTAATACTTTTTAATAATTTTCTTTTGGATACCAAATAAAATTCGAAGCCTCGCAGATCCTTATGGCTAAATATTAACCACATAATATATTTATTCTCATATTGTAATGTTTTTGTGTGCCAACAATAATAGAGAATATGTGGGTGTAACAGTACTCTCTCTAACGCAACAAAAGACGAAAGTCTTGAAACTAAACAAGTCTTTGAAATAACGGCTTAGAACGATGCTAGTCTTGTTTTTCTTCTTCTCACATTTGCAGTCCGAAGTATGAACTTTACGGACATGTCTGGTTTGCAGGTTTTTGCGGTTTTACAAAGTACGTATATACCTACTCGTAGAGTAGACGCGTATAATCATATTTTTATTTTAAACTTCAAAAAATTTTGAACGTTAGCTCCTTAATCCTTAATCCTTATCATTTATGTTTGTTTAATTGATCTGATTATTTTCAAGTAGTCGGTCTAATCCAACAAATATATTCAGAACTATTGATATAGCCCCCAACATGCTAGATATTCATAAGAACTTAAACTCACAATTTGCATACTCCAATATAATGACGATAGAGTTATATAGAAACAACGAGTCAAAAATACTTTAACAAAAACATGATAAATAAACTTTGTATCATTTAACAATTTATACACGCATTATTGGATCTGTGATATAAAAAAATGTAGATAGTAGTTACAAATCAAGAGGGATACCACATGCTATTATAACAACAAACCATTGCCAGACAATACAATTACTAGAGAAACATCTTATCAGATTTTTGGGTCCCGTTGTTAAGAGAATTATGAAAACTGGCGTATCTATATAATTTAATGCTACCATCTAATAACATACTATTTGATCCTCAATCATAATTTGAAGGCTCTCACTTATTATACAAGTTAATTAAATTGCATGTAATTATAACATTATAAATTAGATTGAGTTCGTTAAGACAAACAAAAAACCTAAATTGAACGGTCTGTCGCAAAGGTAAGCAAACTATTTCTTCTTTCTGCATGAATGTCCATTTCAATTGCTAGGATTACTAAAAATCATTATCCTTAAATTACAAAAAAACATAATAACCATTAATCATTCTCCTTTCAAAACATTTACGTTCACATTACGCAACATTAAAGCAAGTAGTTGAAACTGCTTTTGATCGAATAGACCTAACATGTACAACCTCTACGACTTAGACTGGCAAAATTAGAGAATTATTACTTTTTTTTGGTTAAAGTTTTAATTTTTATCTTTATGCGACAATTTGATAAATAGTTCATAGTCTGGTAGTGGATTAGCATATTGTCGTCTTTGTTTGTTAGAATCGATTAAACTAATATGGTAGAATTATGAACTATCTATTATTGCTTTTTTATGTTAAAGTGATTGTTTGAGACTCAGCATTAAGCATAACTGTTTATTTTGGCGACAAAATTTGTTTAACAATAAAAATAAACAATTACGTACTAAAAGAACTTTCCATCAATTATAATGTTTTTTTCTTTTTCACAAGAACCTTCAAAGATATTTAAATCAACAGACAATAATAGTTCTTTTCCTTTTTTTAATCTTTTTATTTCGGACACCAGAGAAAATTCGAAGGCTCACAGATCCTCATGACTTATAATAACCACATAATATTATAATTCTTTTTTTCCAAAAACAATAACTGGAGAATATGTGGGTGTGTAACATTGGCCCAACACAACAAGACATATAAAAGGTCTTCGAAATAAAGCAAAGTGCTCTATTATATTTTGTAATAATAATAATAATAACTAAAAAAACAATTCATGTATACAGAGAAAGTTAAAAAAAAAATCACATTTAAAAATCAAAATCGAATTTCTACTTTAAATCGTTACGGGGTAACTCCGATGGATTTGATTGTTTCCGATACCTAAAGAAGTAAATCAAAGCAAAAACCACAAGAAGCGCAACGCCGGAGACGCCGCAGATGATACTCGCCGCAAGAAACACGTGTCTCATCACGTGATCTCGTCTGTTCACAGCTCCGTCACGCCACCACGAGTCATCTCCGCCGTCTGCCGCCGTAGCTTTCGGGAGGAGCTGAGAGTGAGAAGGAGGAGGAGAAGAATGGGAATCTCCGAAGAAGGACATCATTTTCCCGGGAGGTGAGTGAGATTCAGTCGGTGGTGAGCTGAATTGATACTGTAAGCCATGATCGGACGGTCTTAAGCCTTCCGCGAGTGATTTTCCGGCGAAGATGAAGAAGAATGTTGTACTGAACATGAAGATCGACGCCGATCTAACGCGGTTTAAAGAAAGAGCCATGTGAGAGAGAGAGAGAGAGAGTTTTCTTTTCTTTATGTTTCTCATTAAACTTTTAGTTTTAAGTAGCTTTATGTAATGTGAGTGAGTCAAAACGACAGCGTTTCTCATGTGGGGTTCATATTGGAGTATTTTTCAATTTTTCATCACGGAGTCTCACCGATGTTGATTGGAGAAAAAGTAGTAACAGAAAGAAAACACTTTAATGTGAAAAAAGAATTGAGAAAGAAGATACCAAAGTCACCAACTCTTAATCGAGAAGATATGAATTGTTTTTGAAGGAAAATTTGATGTTTGTTCAAGAATTATCTTCTATAAAGAGTTATTTTCGTGATGGGTGATTCTAAGAAATCAAAACATTCAATACTAAATCTAAAAAACTACTACTATTCGTAGCTTAACTAAACTGAACTGATTGGTTTTATTTTTAATTTCATTTACGTAGTTGTCCAATTATTTTTTTAATATATATTTTTTTGACAAATCAGTTATGTGATGATTTAAGTATTCATGATATTAACAAATCAGGTTAGTCCGTGACTTGATGTTAATAGCCATTCACCATCTAATCCTGTTTGGGAGAATAACTTTATTGTACACTATTTTTTTAATGGATTTGTTAATAGCCATTCACCATCTAATCCTGTTTGGGAGAATAACTTTATATATATATATATATATACTATGTTCATGTTAATTTTTAATGGATTTGTTAATGTGTTTTATTGTATTGGTATTAGTTATTTTATAACAATTTTTATTGTATGATTATGTTTTAAATTACATTTTCAGCTTATATTAAATAATATATTACAAATTTCATACTAATTTATTATTTTGTGATTATGTTTTGAAATTTCTGAGTAATTTTAATTAATAAAACTTTTAATTGCGATTTAAAAATATAATTTTTGAATAATTTAATACCAATTTTAGTTTAAAATATAAGCATATAAATAATTATGCAAATTGTCAATTAATATTTTAAACATTTTTTTATGTATCAGGCAAAACTAAATTTACGTTTACACAATTCCTGTTTTTTATTCTAATCATAAATAATGTTATGATGTCACAGATTAATATGACGTAAACAAAAGCCATATATAGATTGTATTTTTTGTGTGGACCCTTACCGTCAAAAATACAAAATCCATATAGATCCAATACAAGACACAAACAAACTTACACGCTAAACACCCAATATAGATCCAATACAAGATACAAACAAACTTACACGCTAAACGTGCCATTTAGCAAGAGAACAATATGGACACATGGTAGCTACAGAAATAAAATGATGCATGAACTGTCACTGGTGACTTTTCACCGTCTCCGTCGGTACTCCACCACCGACGATCGCTCCGCCATCTCCAAGTGCATTCCATCGCCTTAGGGTTTTAACTACTACTTCTGTAAACATCTTCCGCATAGATCCACTAGATCTAATAGACTAATCTTCTCATTCTCATCAAAATTATTTACTCCGCTAAAACTACAACAAATTCAATAAAGAAAGAGAGAAGAGAGAGAGCCTTCTCAAACGGTTCATCTTCTCGAATATATTACAATCCTGGTTTTACCCTGATTTATTTGACCCGTGCTACTGTTTGATTTTAATTTGACCTTAAAAATATCAAATAACACGTGTCTTTTATTAATTGGAAAGGTGACTTAATTGTGCGGGGATTAATGAAAAGATTTTGACCAAGGAAAAGACAAGAAAGACAATTTTCTGCTTCTTCTGACAAAAAAAACACAAAAAAGACAATTTTCTGTTTCTGAGATCGAAACAGAGAGTCATGGCGGATCAATCCAGAACACAGTCCTCCGACGTCAGAACAATGAAGGTGACTTCCTCACCGGAAACACATCTAGCTTTAACCAACTTCGCTTACTGCTCCCTCTCTGATCTCCGTCACTTCGCTGTTCCCGGCACCGCCGATCTCTTCCTCGCTAACGTCGCCGACGTCTTCGTTCTATCGCTCTCATATCCTTTCTTTTTTGTTAATCTTACCACTTAAGGAGATGTTACACTTGTTTGTTCCTCCGGTGTTTAATTGTTGAGTTAATACTCAGTTTGTTTGTTTGTTGACTTAACTGTAACGTACTGGACACGAGAAGATCAATGATGGAACAATTGCTCTGAATGCTGTTCAAAGAAGGTATGCTAGGGTTTCTACTGATGACATTGTATCCATCAGCAGGTAATCCCCATACCGTGAGCCTTAAGGTTGTTCTTTGTGTTGTTTCTAAAAGACTTGCCTTTGTTCTTGTAGATTCGTTCCTCCGGAAAATTTTGACCTAGCTTTGCTGGCACTTGAGTTGGAATTTGTAAAGAAAGGTTCCAAAAACGAAGAGGTATGCGTTTTGTTGACACATGTGGTACGTATTCTTGTAGTCTGTGTATGAAAAAGTATTGCTTTTTCAGGTTGATGCTGTGCTCCTTTCAACCAAACTCAGGAGGAAGTTTATTGATCAGGTAAAGGTTTTGAGGATTATTGGTGTGAATACTGTGCTGGGTTAATGTATTTTGGCGCTTATTAGAAGATTTTGTATCATCCTTGAGTTCAAAATATGTCACTAAAAGCATGTATATCAAGATGCATTAACATCTACAGACTGCTTACATAGGTATAGGAACTTTTCTTCTGCTCAAGATTGGCGTACAATGAATGTGTTTGGTTGGTGTTTATTACATATGCAACTCCTAATCTGATCTTATGGCTATGCGCTACTTTATACTATCTTTGTTTGACTGTTGTCTTTGTGTCTCGCCAATTAAAAAAATTAGCACTGATTTATTGAAACTATGCATACTTATATGCAGGTCATGACAGTAGGCCAAAGAGCTACATTTGAGTATCATGGAAATAATTACATTGTTACGGTCAACCAAGCCGTTATAGATGCTGATAACCAATCTAATGGTATCGAAAGAGGGATTATTTCTGAAGATACATATTTTGTGTTTGAAGCATCAAATGCAAGTGGCATAAAGGTCTGGTTTTTGATCGATTCTCTTGATACTACTGTGTTGTTTAAATCACTTGATCCTCATGACAATACCATCCAAACAACACTAATATTCGTTGAATATAATCTAACTTTACCCATTTCGTATGTTTGAATCTTTCAAGCCAATCACTTTACTTGCTTATCCTGTATTATCTACAGATTATGAACCAACGAGAGGCTGCCACTAGCAAAATATTTAAAGAAAAGGAGTTTAACCCACAGTCCCTTGGTATTGGTGGCTTAAAAGCAGAGTTTGTTGATATATTTCGAAGAGCTTTTGCCTCTCGCATATTTCCCAATGTCAGGAAAAGGTTCTGTGATTCATTCTTCAACCAGATGTTAGAGGTATTGCCGCGTATGTTCTTTAAATTTGTTCTTTTGATCTTGCAGACTTGGAGGAAAGCATGTTAAAGGGATGCTTCTTTTTGGACCTCCTGGTACTGGCAAGACCTTGATTGCACGCCAAATTGGAAAAATGCTCAATGGAAAGGAGCCAAAGGTATATTTTCCAATCTTCTTAACTCTTACTCATGAAGAAAAATAGAACTTGTAAGTCCCCAAATGTGTTAAAGCTTTCATTTTTCTTCTCTTGACATAACAGGTCGTGAATGGTCCTGAGGTGCTAAGCAAGTTTGTTGGTGAGACAGAAAAGAATGTAAGAGACCTGTTTGCTGATGCTGAGAATGACCAGAAAACACTTGGTGCGGAAGAATTGTTTTACACCCTGAGTTGTGCTAATCTTTGTGTTTTATTTGAGTGTACTAATAATTAGGCATTCGTATTATTAAACTTATTTTCAGGTGATGCCAGTGAGCTGCATGTCATTATTTTCGATGAAATCGATGCTATCTGTAAGGCAAGAGGATCAAGCAGGGATGGCACAGGTGTTCATGACAGTATTGTCAACCAGCTCCTGACAAAGGTTAAGCCAACGATCAAGCTATTGCTCAAAATGTTTTTTTATATTTTGTTTTTCAGATATGGCTAACACTTTTGAAAATTTTCCAGATAGATGGTGTGGAGGCCTTGGACAATGTTTTACTTATTGGAATGACAAATCGGAAGGATATGCTTGATGAAGCTCTTCTAAGGTCTCTGCATCATTGTGTTCATTAGTATTGTGTAATTGTTTATTTATAATCCAGTATGTAGTTTATGATTTTGGTTAAATGTACTTTGAGTTCTGCCTACAGGCCTGGAAGGTTTGAGGTTCTTATTGAGATAGGTCTTCCCGATGAAGCTGGACGTTTAGAAATTCTTCAGATTCATACGAAAACGATGAAGGAAAATTCTTTTCTTGCTCCTGACGTCAATCTCCAAGAGCTTGGTATGCCTTCATCGACTTCAAATCATTGATTATCCATAAAAATCTGACTCTTGACATGATTTTTCCAATATATTAACTGAAAAGCTGCTCGGACGAAGAACTACAGTGGTGCTGAGCTTGAAGGTATTGTGAAAAGTGCAATATCGTATGCTTTGAACAGACAAATAAGCTTGGAAGATCTTACAAAGCCAGTGGATGAAGAGAGTATCAAAGTTACAATGGAGGATTTTCTCCAAGGTTTACGTGAAGTTAAGCCTGCATATGGAGCCTCTTTAAAAGACCTTGAATTCTACAGGTAAGTTTATTTGAATTGAAGTGTTGTGCTGTTCAAACATTTTGAGTAATTAGTCATCTTACTTGAAGGAAAAGTAATTATTCAAACGAACTGATTATGACCTATCTTCACAACTTTTTTATAGACCTGAGGGATTTGTGGACTGTGGTGATCGGCAAAAGCACATCTACGAAAGAGTCATGCTTCTTGTTGAGCAAGCTAAAGTAAGAAGAAGAGGTCCTCTCACTTGCCTTATTTACGGACCTAGTGGAAGGTACTTTTCGTATTTTATGCTTGCCTAGGTTATATAAAAATATAAGTATACTTTTGTATGCGTTTGACGTGTGTCACACGCCTACAATTAACAAAAATGGACAAACAATTAAGACCTATATCCAACGCTTTTTTTTTTTGCGTTTTGTCTATATATTTTCTGATTTTTCAAGCTTCATGGGCAGTGGGAAAACTGCATTAGCTGCGACAATTGGCATCGACAGTGACTTCCCATTTGTCAAAATAGTAAGTGTCAAGTTTTTATGATTTTGAACACTTATAGTAAGTGTCAAACTTGTTTGATACTATTTTGTTTGGCAAAGGTCTCTGCAGGGACTATGAATGGTCTTCACGAGAGCCAAAAATGCGCACACATTACTAAGGTCCCTCTCCCTCCCTAGTTTTTTCAAAAGCTTTCTAATTTCTTTAGTTTTTGTGCTCTTTTAATTCATCTATGGATACTAATTAACAGTATCTTTGTGTGTTAAAATGAAACTAGGTGTTTGAAGATGCATACAAATCACCACTTAGCATAATTATCCTTGACGATATTGAAAGGTGAATCATACGATTTGATTCCAACTTGATTGGTTTCAAAGTTTTTATCTTTGCATACTTTTTAATTTCTTTGAATATCTATAACTTCATTGTAGGTTGTTGGGTTACATGGCGATTGGACCGCGATTTTCAAACGAAATTACTCAGACGTTATTGACTTTTCTTAAACAGAGACCTCCAGAGGTCTGAATTTTTTTTTTTGCGCATGGTTGCATTGCAAAACTTAAGTAAACTGTACATTACTTGGAAAATGTTTTTTCTTTTTTTGGGTTGACAGGGAAGCAAACTTCTTGTACTTGGTACAACAAGTGAAGTAACGTTCTTACAAGCTGCTGGTTTGCACAAGGCTTTCTCTTCTGCGTTTGCTGTTCCGTTATTGAGGACAGAGGATTCGAAGAAGGTAATTTTTTTCCTATCAATGTTCCAAACACTTGACAAAAACATATAATTTCTAACATCTTCCATGATTCAGGTGCTAGAGCAACTAAGTGTGTTCTCAGAAGATGATATCGAAGAAGCTTCCAAAGCCCTTAATGATGTATGTGTTCGATCTCATTGTGTCTTTGGTTATTACCCTTTATTAGTAGAATTTGGAACTGGAAAGCAAAAAAGCTCTTCATTATAATAAAACACTTTCTCACGGTTACATATATATCTTTTTTTTGCCTCAGATTCCAATTACGCAGCTATACTATATCATCGAGATGGCAGCCCAAAGAGATGGCAGGTCTAAAGAGCCGATATACAGCAGGAAGGAGAAACTCGACATTACTCATTTCTTAGATTGTCTTGAGGAAGTAACTGAAGACATTCTAAGTTACAGTTGACTCTTTTAAGACTTTCATATTGATTTATGTGTAGACTGAGGAGAGGTCTTAGATTGCATTTTACTATGATTTTTGTTTCATTAATCGTTTTTTTTTATTAAACCAAACTTAATATTTGATTCTCGAGACTCAATTTATTACTGCATGATTTTTTCCAGTGGCTAGTTAATCACTTCATGTTCGAATTTCAAAATATAATGTTTCTGTGTGAGGAAACGAAGTTATGGAAGCTTCCATGGACTCACCATAGTAAACAAACCAGTGAACCAAAGTTAATGGCCCAAGGAAAATTAAAACATTTCTACACTGACGATAGATTAGTTACTGTATATGTTACACAAGTTTTACTGTTTTAGACTAATGGAACAAAGCTTTGTCGTCTAATTGCTCGTTTAATTCATTTTTCTTAACGCTTTATTCACTAGTTACTATGAATCAGACGATGCAAAAGCGATATATCAATATCTATTTCATAAATATGGCTTATGGACTACAAAGGTCACAAGGTCCATCCATGGGACCACTAATACACTCTCCATTACAAAAAAAAAGAACAATAAAGAAAATGGAACAATTGCTTTGAAGTTTGCTACTCTGAACATTAATACTCCCTCACATGTTAGATTACCAAAAATTTGAGGAAAGTTAGTTCACAAAGCGATTGATGTCAAGCAGAAGTTGTAGGAACATCCTCAGTAGGAGGCTGCATCGGCTTTTGAGCTTGTGGTGGTGGTTGTGGCTTTGGTGGAGGTGGTGGTGGTCTCTTTGGTTTCACCTTATTGACTTCCTCAGATTCGACTTCAAACTGCATGATGAAGTAAACACGCATCAATAAAATATTTTGTTTTCTCACAACGGCATCAAATGGAAGGTTGAAATAAGGAAACAGACCTTGTAACCACAGCCTGCGACACACGCGTGAAAGCATTCCTGGAATTTATAAACAGAGGAAATGTAAAACAAGTTAGATACGGTACAGACGTACAGTTCGGTCTATTTCTCTGTTTAAGAACAGGGATTCTATAGAAAGAGTATGGATACCTCAGAGTAGCTGGCAGCTCCGGGAGAACGATCTATATATGCACTCCATTGTCGGTCTTTTAGCACAGGATCTTTGTAGCATATCTCACTGCAATCTGATACACCTATAAAGAGCACACTATTACACCAATTCATTAACTTGGAAATTAAAACCTGAAAAAAGAGGAGATATCTTAATGAACATATACATAATGTAGCTGACAAGTTTGGTTTTATAATATTGCATAGTGAGGACAGGTGTATCTGCTCCTCTATTCATTAACAATTTCATTACGGATTTCAGAGATTAGAAAGAAATGCTTACAATCTTCCCATGTGTCACTATCGGCATCACATCCCTTTTTGCAGAACACTCTCCCTACATGGATTCATGATTATCATTAGTGCCTAGACTGATGATAAAGCCAAAAAAATAAAACGGATTGCTATGATCATGAAAGAATGTTAATGAACACAACATGGAGGATAATTACAAATTCAGCTAGCTTTTGTGACCATGAATGGAACTGAGAGATCAAAAAGTGTAAGCTTTCATCAGACACAGCCAGACCAAGCCCTCTAATTAGCTAAAGTATACATATCTGTCTATAGATCAGAGAAGTAACATCAATGCGAAAGCATCTTTACTACACTTCTTCTTATATTTTATTTTTTATCCTATTAAGCATTTTCATAAATACATGATAGAAAAGCTCGAAGAACTCTGCATAAACCCCCTTACTTACTAATCAGTAGAGACATGACATATTCTACAATCTACATTATAAACCAAGAAGCAAGAAGGTGTTCTTTAACACTTGCGACTACCACTATGAGTTGTCTCTGGACCAAACTAACCAAAGAAGTGATCATTTTCCCAGTGTTCAGTGAAGTAGTATGATAGCAAAATTTGCCAACAATTGATTATGGCTTACAACCAAAGTACTCTGACAGAGACTGTAATAACCGTTTCAATTTAAAAAGAAAAGGAAATGATTAATGGACTTATGGATCATCCATTATCGTCAAAAAATCAGAAATCTATAGATCAATCAAATTCGATAACAAAGAAAAACCCAATTAACAAGCTTTAACACACATTCATGACAATAATTCTCGAAAGAGCGATTCTTAAGATCGATAACTAAAACATTTAAAAAAAACGAAGCAAAAGAACATAAAACTGAGTTAGCCATTACGGATCGAATCAACATCAATCAAATTGAGAGAGATACATACATGGAATCTGCATAAGAGCTGCATACTTTTGCGTGCATTGACTCCCACACGGCGGCGTCCATTGCTGCGGTATCATATCTCTCTTCCTCCGCCTTCACTCTCCGTCGTTCTCTCTCTCTACTGCCGAAAATATCGCCGAAGCTGGGACTTTTGTTTATATAGTAAGGGCATTCCTGTCATTCCACAGTCCAAGCGCTTTTATAATCAAACCGGTTCGGTTTCTTGGGTACTTAATCGTTTTGTCTTTAGTTCTAATACTTGTTTTGTGCAACAATAGCATCCCTTCTTCTTGAATGTATGTCTGAATGGGGAATAACAAATGTTTTTGACCATAAGGGTTGATAATGCTACTACCAACACCTCTATATTAAAAAGGTTTAATGATTCATTAAAAGCAGTGAATAAAGATGCATTGATTTTAGGTGGTTAGTTTTTGTTATTCATACTGTAAATTTAGTTGTGATGGTTGGTTTACAAGAAGTTGCTCATTATGTGGCTGCTAATCAATGTGTTGTGACATATGTACACTTCAATGAATAGTCTATACGGATCAGAGTATGATATTGTTGTGGTGAAAACTTAATATCTCTAATTATCTGGTTCCGTCTGAAATATATAAGAAATTCATTTTTAGCATTAGCGATCGGATTCTAGACCTATATAAAAGTATTGATGTGAATATAGCAATAGTTAGAATGTGATATTCACTTACACGAAAAAGGATAAGTATTCACTAACACCAACTCATATTCATATATAATATTAAATTATAAGATTATCTTGAAAAAAATAACTTTTGTATTTTAAAACTTATTTATAATTCTTTAATTGACTGTTTTTTTTACATATTATTAAGAATTTGAGTGATAAAAAAACTTAAAAGATTGATTTTCAAATTAAAGTAGCTTCGTACTCATCTATAGAGTATTAAATATTCATCATTCTGTGTATAATTATAATTGCAACTTGCATTTGTTCTTACTTCTTACTAAAGTAAAATCTCTTTAAATTAATAACACTAAGACCCTGATATGTTATTAATCTAGAGAAATTTTAATTTATAGAAAGATAACTGAATGAACTTTATAAATACCGGAATAACTCATAAGGAGACATATCCGAATGATTTAAAATCCGAAAGACCGAACCGAATACGAACTGTACCGAATGCCCAAGCCATTTTCCACAATAAAAAAACAAACAGACTCTCTCCCTCTAAGGCCTTTTATAAACTCTCAAACTCACTGACGAGGCCGTCTCATTCATTCTCTGCGTCTGTTGTTCTTCAGTGAGAGGTGATAAAAAATGGAGTATAATGAGTATGAACAGGATCCTCCTTACATTGAAGAAGATGACGACGAGGAGATAACGCAGGAGGACGCGTGGGCAGTGATATCTGCGTATTTCGAAGAGAAAGGTCTCGTTCGTCAGCAGCTCGATTCGTTCGATGAGTTTATTCAGAATACTATGCAAGAAATCGTTGATGAGTCGGCTGATATCGAAATCCGACCTGAGTCCCAGCACAATCCCGGGCACCAATCTGATTTCGCCGAGGTTCTTTAGCTGGTCCTTCCTCGGTTTTTCTTTTCTAGGGTTTCTACGGGGCATCGAAATTCTGTAATGGTTTTACCGCGGTTGTGGCGGTTGTAAGTGTATCGGATTTAGCTTGCACAGTTTTGTTGCAACTAGGGTTTGCCTTCTCCAGGAGCTGATATCATTGATATCCAATTATCTTTGTGTTTTAGCTATTCGCTTTTCAAGGTGTATTTACAGTGGTTTTGAGTATTGCTTGAAGCTCAAATCAGTTTTAGCACTAAGTAAATGTATTTGGTATCTTATTTGCTGCACCTATGCTATGACTTTTCTCCTGCAGACAAGCTATTTTAGCTTGATCTATTTTCTTGCAATTAGTGACTGCCCTTCCTGAGTAGCTGATTTCGTTGATGTCCCGAGAATCCGGGATCACTTTTGTATCCTATGCCTGAGTTCTTCGTTGGGTGAAGCTTAGATCAGTTTTGGCACTAGGAACATGTATTTGGTATCTTTTTCTCTTTACCTCTGATAAAACTTCATTTTCCTGCAGACAATCTACAAGATTAGTTTTGGACAGATTTATCTGAGTAAGCCCATGATGACGGAATCTGATGGAGAGACTGCCACCTTGTTCCCGAAGGCTGCAAGGTTGAGAAACCTCACGTACTCGGCTCCTTTGTATGTCGATGTTACTAAGAGAGTTATTAAGAAAGGGCATGATGGTGAGGAAGTTACGGAGACACAGGATTTTACCAAAGTTTTCATTGGAAAGGTCCGTGAACTTAGTTTTTGTGCAATATTTACTAACCTGCATCTACTATACGGTTCTAACAGTAAAAATGTATTCTTCTTATTTGATTCGTCTAGGTTCCCATCATGCTCCGGTCTAGTTACTGTACCTTGTTTCAGAACTCGGAGAAAGATTTGACAGAGCTTGGAGAATGTCCTTATGATCAGGGCGGATACTTCATTATCAATGGCAGTGAAAAGGTTCTGATTGCTCAGGAGAAGATGAGTACGAACCACGTTTATGTTTTCAAGAAGCGGCAGCCAAATAAATATGCATATGTTGGTGAAGTCCGTTCCATGGCTGAGAACCAGAATAGGCCTCCAAGCACAATGTTTGTCCGTATGCTTGCTCGTGCTAGTGCAAAAGGGGTAAGAGAAAGCTAATAGTCTTTACAATAACTTTCCTCTATATTTTTTGTTTAAAGTCCAGAATATGGTAAGTAAGTTACTTTTCTCTTTGCGAATGGATACAGGGTTCATCTGGACAGTATATTCGCTGTACTCTACCATACATCAGAACAGAAATTCCTATCATCATTGTATTTCGTGCGTTAGGATTTGTTGCCGATAAGGACATATTGGAACATATCTGCTATGATTTTGCCGATACTCAGATGATGGAGTTGCTCAGGCCTTCCTTGGAAGAAGCTTTTGTCATTCAGAATCAGCAGGTGTCCACTGATTCTCATTTGGTTAATGGTTTTTTTTATTCTGGCTCTTCAATGTTGGGTGCTTCAAGAATTGATCCTGCAATCAGTTGATAACTTTCATATTGCGTCAGGTTGCACTTGACTATATTGGAAAACGTGGTGCAACTGTTGGTGTAACCAAGGAAAAGAGGATAAAGTATGTGATTACTTAAACCAATTAACTTGGGCATTATGATCTAAGATGCCAACTATTGAGATGTTGATACTGGAGGTTTGGAATTGCAATATTATCATTGCAGGTATGCAAAAGATATCCTTCAGAAAGAAATGCTTCCTCATGTAGGAGTTGGGGAGTTTTGTGAGACTAAGAAAGCTTACTATTTCGGGTATGTATTCTGCTCACTCGTATTCTTTTAGGTATCATATGTTTTTGTGTTGCTCATATTATGCTACAACCTTTAGGTATATCATACACCGGCTGCTGCTTTGTGCACTTGGCCGAAGGCCAGAAGATGATAGGGATCATTATGGTAACAAAAGGCTGGATCTTGCTGGTCCTTTACTTGGAGGGCTATTTAGAATGGTTTGTTTTCGGCCCACAATCATGCATTACTGGGAAAGTTTAAAGAATTTTTAGTATTGTTTTCTTTGATCTCTTATTGACCTAACATCTTCTTTAATGCAGCTTTTCAGAAAGCTAACAAGGGATGTGAGATCTTATGTTCAGAAGGTCTCTTGCACAGTTTTCTCGAGCCAAAGACTTTAATTCTAGCTTGTTATTCTGTGTTTGGAAGTCTGATTCATGTCGTTTGTAACAGTGTGTTGACAATGGCAAAGAAGTCAATCTTCAATTTGCCATTAAGGCTAAAACGATTACCTCTGGCCTGAAATATTCTCTTGCTACTGGGAACTGGGGCCAGGCAAACGCTGCTGGCACAAGAGCTGGAGTCTCTCAGGTTAGGATATTTCTTCTGTTTTCAGCTCAAACAATTTCTTGATATATGTTATTAGGTTTACAGTTTTGGTCTATTGTGGTTTATCGCATGATTTACATGGTTCTAAAGTCTTAACTAACAACAGGTTCTAAATCGGTTAACATATGCTTCCACTTTGTCACATCTTAGGCGTCTCAATTCTCCTATAGGGCGTGAAGGTAAAGCCTCGTTCTTTTCAGTGTATCTGTTAGTGCAGTTGGCATTTTAGTCATGGTTCTCTATATTATCCACATCCCTGCAAGTTTGTAGTTCTAGTTTTTCGAGTTGAGTCTTAATCAAGTCTTATATGCCAGGAAAATTGGCAAAACCAAGACAACTGCACAACTCACAGTGGGGAATGATGTGCCCTGCTGAAACACCTGAAGGACAGGTATAATTGTTGCTTTGATAGAAACAAGGATGTTTTGGCGTTCATTTTGTTCCATTGCTTATTGTGGCTTTGCTGTTGTGCCAGGCTTGTGGTCTAGTGAAAAACTTGGCGCTCATGGTCTACATAACAGTTGGGTCAGCTGCTTATCCTATATTGGAATTTTTGGAAGAATGGGGAACTGAGAATTTTGAGGTATGTAACACTCGACAGTCAGTTTCTTACTCAATTTTTGTAGTTCGTTCCCTGTGGTTTCCTCAATGTCTTAACTTGAATGTAGGAAATCTCTCCATCTGTTATACCCCAAGCTACAAAAATCTTTGTCAATGGAATGTGGGTTGGAGTTCATCGAGATCCTGACATGTTAGTGAAAACGTTAAGACGTTTGAGGAGAAGGGTAAGCATGCAGTTTCTTTCACGTTTCCAAATATTGTAGTTAATAAATTGCAACATTTAGGAGAAGTGATATATTACTTTTCCTCTTGCAGGTTGATGTAAACACTGAAGTTGGCGTTGTTAGAGATATCCGTCTAAAAGAGCTCCGGATATACACTGATTATGGTCGTTGTAGCCGTCCCTTGTTCATTGTGGATAACCAGAGGCTGTTAATAAAGAAGAGAGATATCTATGCTCTGCAACAAAGGGTAAAATTCCAGTCGTCTGGTCTCAAAGTACCTTTTGTTAAAACTTCGTTGTACCAATATTTGTTTTCATAACCCAGGAAAGTGCAGAAGAAGATGGTTGGCATCATCTAGTTGCAAAGGGGTTTATAGAATACATAGACACAGAGGAAGAGGAGACGACTATGATATCCATGACTATTAATGTGAGTAATAGAGCGTCTGAAAGTTGAATTGATGATGTGAATAAATGCACTTGTGGTGCAATCATTTGCGCAGAAAACTCAATCCTAATTTTGTTTCAGGATCTGGTTCAAGCTAGACTCAGTCCCAGCGAGGCATATTCTGAAACTTACACACATTGTGAGATTCACCCTTCTTTGATATTGGGCGTATGTGCTTCAATTATACCATTTCCCGACCACAATCAGGTTTCTCTCTCTTAAATTGACTTGTCTATGAGAAGCAATCTAGTTATGTAAATTCAAATTTATGCTAACTATCTCGTGTACTTTTTTTTGCCACTTCTGCGCTTTGATGAATTAGTCACCCCGTAATACATATCAATCTGCTATGGGAAAGCAAGCTATGGGAATATATGTCACCAACTACCAATTTCGCATGGTACGTTCTAGGCTCTTAATTTGTAGTATTTCTTGCCATCTCTTGTTATAACACCACCGGCTTCAATGATAATTATGATTATTGTTTTGTCAACCAGGATACTCTAGCCTATGTTCTCTATTACCCTCAAAAGCCTCTGGTTACCACAAGAGCTATGGAGCATCTTCACTTTAGGCAACTTCCAGCTGGAATTGTGAGTCATTTTGATAGAAGTTCAGAATTCAGCTTTTACTCTTCTATCAATTCTCTCAAATTTAGTTTTCTTTTTATTTTTCTTGTGTAGAATGCTATTGTTGCCATTTCTTGCTATTCTGGATATAATCAAGAAGATTCTGTCATCATGAATCAGTCTTCAATAGACCGTGGCTTCTTTCGATCCTTGTTCTTTCGGTCTTACAGGTGAGTATGCCATAATTGTGGACATTTGCTTTTGGTCTTTCTCTTTATTAATACTGCAATCTTTCTGCTGGCAGAGATGAGGAGAAAAAAATGGGGACGCTTGTCAAAGAAGACTTTGGGCGCCCAGACAGAGCAAGTACAATGGTAAAACATAATTTGACACTTACAGTTCATATTCTGTGTTGCTTTTGTTAGTGTAGTTTAACACTTAGGTTTTCTGCTGCAGGGTATGCGACATGGTTCTTATGAGAAACTGGATGATGATGGTCTTGCACCTCCTGTAAGTATATGATTTATTGTTCCTTTAATGGTTAAATCTGATGTGAGTAGGCGATTGATGCTTGAAAGCATATCATACAATTCTTGTTTACCCTTCTGGTACAGGGTACTAGAGTTTCAGGTGAAGATGTTATCATTGGGAAAACCACTCCAATATCTCAAGATGAGGCTCAAGGACAATCATCACGATACACTAGACGTGATCATAGTATAAGCTTGCGACATAGTGAAACTGGAATGGTGGATCAGGTAACTTTGGTATTTTCTTGCAGTTAGGGTTTAGAAAGTTAAAGGACTGAACTATGACTAATCAAGTAATCATATCTTGTTCAACATAAAGCTTGGGTTCTGAAAGTCCTCTGTTCTTATAACTTCTGAACTTGTAGGTGTTATTGACGACAAATGCAGATGGTTTGAGGTTTGTGAAAGTGAGGGTTAGATCCGTTCGTATTCCTCAAATTGGAGACAAATTTAGTAGTAGACACGGTCAGAAGGGAACTGTTGGTATGACGTACACCCAGGAGGACATGCCTTGGACGATTGAAGGCGTTACTCCTGATATTATTGTGAATCCGCATGCTATTCCATCTCGGATGACAATTGGACAGCTTATTGAGTGCATCATGGGAAAAGTGGCAGCTCACATGGGAAAGGAAGGAGATGCGACTCCTTTTACAGATGTCACGGTAACTTGCATTTTCCTTGGCTGCTTGGTTAGTTGTGACTTGGTACAAATTTGACAATTGTGGTGTCTTTTAGGTGGATAATATAAGCAAAGCTCTCCATAAATGTGGGTACCAAATGCGTGGATTTGAGAGAATGTACAATGGGCACACGGGCAGACCACTCACAGCTATGATTTTCCTTGGACCAACGTACTACCAAAGGTTGAAGCATATGGTCGATGACAAGATTCACTCCCGTGGACGAGGTCCTGTGCAAATCTTAACAAGACAACCAGCTGAGGGGCGATCCCGTGATGGTGGTCTGCGTTTTGGAGAAATGGAACGTGATTGCATGATTGCACATGGTGCTGCTAACTTTTTGAAAGAGAGGCTGTTTGATCAGAGCGATGCGTATAGGGTACATGTGTGTGAAACCTGTGGGCTCATCGCCATTGCAAATCTGAAGAAGAATTCTTTTGAATGCAGAGGTTGCAAGAACAAAACAGATATTGTTCAGGTCAGTTTTCAAATTGTGTATTAACGATTTTGTTTTATCTCGTTGCTGCTCACTTGTGTGATGGCATTTCATCTAAATCTTTTCGCAGGTTCACATTCCATATGCTTGCAAACTGCTCTTCCAAGAGCTTATGTCAATGGCAATTGCGCCACGGATGCTTACTAAAGACCTGAAAGGGACTAAAGGCAGAAAGTGAGGAGCGTTGCTCTCTTGATTTTGGAAACACTTGAGCTTTTCTTGTTCTCTTTGTAACAAAACTAAATTACAAATTCGTGTATCGTTTATTTGTATTTCTTCTGAAAGTAGAAACTAGTGAGGTATATGATAAGATTTTCAAAAGTAAACACTTTGAGATATAAATGGTCTCTATTTCTTCGATATTAGAAGCTGCGGTATACGTGCTGAGACGAATGCTGAGAGTAAACTTGTCACAAGGGACAATTGAAATCTTAGGGCCTCCCAGAGGAGAGATCCTTTTGTACAGACTGGATTCATCTATAGAAGAATCATAGCCACGAGAAAGCGTTGGCTCTCGTGGACGTAACAGGAGACTTGACTCCATCGTTGAGTTTTTTGCAGACTGAGAACATCATTGAAGTGCACACGAAGGAAAAGAAGAAGGAACAAGGGTTTTTGAGGGTTAAAGGTTTAAAATTTTGTCAAAAAAAAATCAAGTTAATATTGAATTTTAGTCAGAGATTTAAGGTTAAGTTGCAATTATCATAAACCTTACAGAAAAAAACATTAAAACATGTTGTTGACCAGAGTTGAACTTGCGACCTTTAATTTATTTTCATTTTGTAAATTCGCAGATACTAAACTAAGCAGAGTTTCCGCCGCATTTCAACACCTTCTTCGCCGGAAAGTATGAATATACTGAGGCGATTCCCGGCGAATTTGATCGCGAGCAGATATTACTACACTAACAGAGTGACAAAGACGACGCTTTACTCCAAAATCAGTCCTTTAGGAAATCCTAAATCAAGCGTCTACCCAGAACTCCAGAACTGGGTTCAATGCGGGAAGAAGGTCTCTGTTGCTGAGCTTATTCGCATCGTTCATGATCTTCGTAGGCGCAAACGCTTCCTCCACGCTCTCGAGGTTTCTTCTTCGTCTCTCTCTCTCTCTTATGTGATTTTGTGAAAGCAAGGGCCTTTCTCATTTTAGCTGCCGAGAAAATCTTCCGACGGTTTCTAAGGGTTTTTACTTTCCAGGTTTCAAAATGGATGAACGAGACTGGTGTATGTG
This sequence comes from Schrenkiella parvula, assembly GCA_000218505.1. Lineage (NCBI taxonomy): Eukaryota > Viridiplantae > Streptophyta > Magnoliopsida > Brassicales > Brassicaceae > Schrenkiella > Schrenkiella parvula. Next base: position 10,133,884 of record CM001193.1, on the reverse strand, counting down.
TGTTCTCTCCAACAGAACACGCTGTTCATCTTGACCTCATAGGCAGAGTCCATGGATTTGTATCTGCAGAAGATTATTTCGAGAACCTCAAGGAACTATACAAGAACGATAAGACTTATGGGGCGCTTCTGAATTGCTACGTTAGGCAGCAGAACGTTGAGAAATCTTTATTGCATTTTCAGAAGATGAAGGAGATGGGTCTCGCATCTTCGTCTCTTACTTACAACAACATTATGTGCCTCTACACGAACATTGGTCAGCACGAAAAAGTTCCCAGTGTATTGGATGAGATGAAGGAAGAAAATGTTGCTCCTGATAATTACAGTTTCAGGATCTGCATTAATGCTTTTGGTGCTATGTCTGATCTTGGGAGGATTGGTGCGATCTTGCGGGATATGGAGAGGCAAACGGATATTACAATGGACTGGAACACTTATGCTGTTGCTGCAAAGTTCTATATCGATGGTGGTGCTCGTGATAAAGCGATTGAGCTTCTGAAAATGTCGGAAAATAGATTGGAGAATAAAGATGGTGAAGGTTACAATCATCTCATTACGCTCTATGCTAGGCTAGGGGACAAGAGAGAGGTATTAAGGTTATGGGATTTGGAGAAAGATGCCTGTAAAAGGCGAATAAATCAGGACTACCTTACCGTGTTGCAGTCACTTGTGAAGATTGATGCTTTGAAAGAAGCTGAGGAAGTACTTATGGAATGGGAATCATCGGGAAACTGTTACGATTTTCGAGTCCCTCACATTGTGATTCGTGGGTACGCTGGAAAATGTATGGAGGAGAAGGCAGAAGCGATGCTCGAAGATCTAGCGAGGAGAGGGAAAGCTACTACACCAGATTCTTGGGGGCTTGTGGCTACTGCATATGCGGAAAAGGGTGCTTTAGATAATGCTTACAAGTTTATGAAAACAGCCTTAGGTATCGAAGTGGGGAACAGAAAATGGAGACCTGGGTTGAAGCTGGTTACAAGTGTTTTGAGTTGGCTCGGGGATGAAGGAAGCTCGAAAGAAGTAGAAAGCTTTGTTGCATCTCTTAGGAATTGTATCGGTGTGAACAAACAGATGTATCATGCTCTTGTCAAGGCTGATATAAGAGAAGGCGGAAGCAACGTTGACGCAATGTTGCAGCGCATGAAAGACGACAATATTGAAATCGATGAAGAAACCACAGCAATTCTCAGCGGAAGAAGTCCCTGCTAAGATTTTCTTCTTCTTACTTGATGTGTACCAAAAAATGCGTTGTGAGACAAAGAGGATTCATGAATGTGATATGCTCGAGAGATGAGTTTTGCTTCAACGATATGACAACCTAATATTTGATACCGCAAGCACCAGAATCTTCTGTTGTCAAGAACACTATCTAGAGTCTGATTTTCGTAGCCTTAATTGAATGATCTACAAGAGAAATCTCTGTTCTTGTTCAAATGCCGCTTACTATAATATCGAAGTCAAGTTGGAGCTTAGGCAATTTCGATACATTTTTATTGAAGTTTATATTCACTCTGTAACAATATCTGTTCCCACAAAAGAAAAAGAAAAAAAATTGTGTAGATTACAACCCAAAAAAGAAAAGAAAAGATAAATGAATTGTATGTCAACAAAACTGTGTCTCTGTATATTGTCAAGACTCATTGGAATTGTGAAGCTCGCCAGTTTGCTGTAGCTCTACAACTTTCTCATATCCCATATTCTCTATGAATCTCTTAGGGATGAAACAACGACCCCCGAATCGTTGCTGCAAGAAAATCAGGAAAGCGAAAAGGAAACCAATGCAGAGGATAATGATATCCCATGCGGTGGAGAAATAATCCAGTTTGTGGTTTGCATAAATGAATGACCAATCGAGAATCTTCCCGTAGCTTTGACTTCTGTACAGATCATAAGCATGAGGAAGTAATCGAACGATGCTGTTTCCACCGTAAAACAAAGCAGCAAGAGACTTTGAATCCGAGTTGCTGAATCCGTTGAAGAGTATTTGAGGTAAAAGGAACGCATCAAGCATCAAACCTCCATAAGATTTCAGATCTTTCCACAAAGGACGTTGAAACGAGCGTTTCAGGGTCACCGGACGGTACAAGAGATTCCGAGCACGCGGTTTCCCTATGTATACCACTCTTTTAGGAGTTCTATTATGGTTGACTAGCCAAGCAATCAATCCACCAATGATGTAGAGAGGTAAACAGATATAAGAAACCTTCTTCTCTGCATTCCATACGCCTTCCCGGTGATGATGCTCTGCCGTTTTTCTAGCAGTCCAAGCTAGCTGGAGAAGACGGCACTCTAGTAAGAAAGCTATCATTGTCACTATCCGCACCACAATCTCCTTGGCTTCAAGCCATCTGTCGTTCTCGAAGAACAAGCTCTGTTTCTTATGGCTGCTTTTGAAGAGTTCTTCAAAGTTTAACAGCAGAGGAATCATGTGACCTAATATGAGAAGTATCAGCATTGCAATGGAGATGAAGGGAAGTGCCTCTTGGTGTTTCTTCATATGGTAGAGCTGCATCCCCACGAAGAGACATGAAAGAGTATTGGATATTAGAACCATAGCAACCTCCAAATCCATTCTCCAAACAGATTCTTTGGCTTCATGAACATAGATCGACCTCGACAAAACCTCCATACGTCCAACATAAAGCGGATCTGTCTTTTCCCGTGTGCTTTCGATGTAACCCTTTAAGCGGTCATCGCGTTTCGAATCAATCGGAGAAAACTTGACCTTGATTGCAAGACTACAATCCACAGTCTCGTTTCGCATTGCTATTGTGCTCTTTGGCCTAAGTGATTGACATCCTACCATACATAGCTCACCTGTATCTCTATCATAAGTACCCTCTGCATAGATATCTCCACGAGAGTCCGAAACAGAATTCAAAAAACGGATTCTGTAAGTGATATTTGTGAGGCTTTTGGTGATACTGTTGACATTCATAGGGATTCCAGTTAGCCCAGCCGCTTGCCCACGAAGCAAAAGATCTCGATACAATCGATCTCCTACGAAACAAGGGCTTGCACGGGCAGATCTCAACACATTACCTCCTCCAGAATATTTCACTGACATGACAAATCTCATGTCTGATGTTTGAGCATCAGGGTAATGCTTTCCTTTGCTTTTAGAGCGACTCTTGCTAGCGCCGCATGACTTACCCACTCTCTCGCTTTCTGTATACTCATACCTCAGACCCGGGAAACGCCACAACGGATCGTTTAGGCTCGAGAAATCGATTCTTCTGAAGTAGCTTGGATCACTCTCTGTTTTGGCACTCCAAAGCTGCCCAACTACCGGAGCCATGCTTTTTATCGACAAGACAGCAGGAAATCTCAAACTTAACCGCAGTGAACAATTACCAACAACAGTACTACTCAAAGAATCTGAGAAATTCAAGATCCTGCACGCAACACCGCAGAACCTATTCTTCTCTACATCCCAAGCTCCCTCTGCAACTAAAGTGGTGCTGGGATCAAACGGAAATGACCTGCTAAAACTGCTTGTGTTACTAAATGACAAAAGCAATCGCATCTTCTCATCAGCACACAGAATCGATAAGAGAGATATGTAACCCGGTGTGTATTCTACATCACTTCCCAAAGGACTGCAACTATGGTTAATCCCACAATCAGTTTTGTACATCAGACCAAACATATGACTTCTACCTTCAAACACCTTACACATTCCTCCCAAAACACTCTCTAACGACAAACTCTCTTCACTGTTTGTCCCGCAACCCGATTTCGATTGCTCTAACAACTTGTACTCATAGTTTAAAGGAGTGTTTCTTGCACCAAGAATCGAGATCGTTTCGAAATCACTCTGATTATTAACGCTATCTAACACTCCTTTAACCAAACTCCCATAGATATTGGAGTCCTTGGAATAATTAAGCACAAGACGAGCATCAAAGGATTTATATGTACCTAACGCAGACAAAACTTGAGCTGATCCGACCATACAGACTTGTCCTGTAGATTCCGACCAAAACCCAGAAAAATCAAAACTTGGTCCACCCAAAAAGCTAACCGGGATCCTGCGTCCGTCGATCTGCGTTACCTGAATCTTTCGTTGGCCAAAATCGCCGGCGTAACTATAGGAGGAAGCGGAGGTTCTGGAGATTTCTAAAGTCAATCTGGCTTCGACCTTGTAAACTTTACCATCTCCCAAAGTTTTGCGAACGAATTTGGGTCTAAACCTAGCCGATTTAATGTCAGTATTCCGTGGTCGATTCCGAGTGAAGAAGGAGTCGCCGCCGGAGAAGAAGCTGACATCGAATGCAAGCGACGCGCGGCTAAAAGCGGCGGAAGGAGAAGGATCGATCGCAGACTCCGGAACTATGTGGTTGCAATGATCGGAGTAAGAGATTCGAGGCGTGTTGAAGGAGCTGGGATTCACTAGGGATGAAATGGTGAGTGAAGTTGCAGAGGTAGGAAGGAGGACAAGGAGGAAGAAGAAGAGAGAAGGGCATGATTGTAAATAAAGGAAATTAGAAGGGTAGTTTGAGGATGAAGAGGGCGGCTGGAAAGTCGCCATTGTTACGAGGAAGTGAGAAACTTTTACATACTCTGTTTCTTCCTCCTACCTCTTTTCGCGATTTCAGATCCGCTTGCTTCACAATTATAACTTTTTAATTACTTAATTAATTAATTAAAACATAATACAAAGATGGGATGAATAAATATTTAAAGGATACATTATCAGCATATAAATTTGTTTAAAATTTAAATTTATTTTGACTCGGCTGTAAATGGTTTAAAATATTAAAATTAAAGAAAAACAATATGATGTGAAAAGACATTTTTTAATTGATGATAAAAAATAGTAATTAAGAATATATGAATTTGCAAATGCCGAACAGCTTAAGTTCTTAATCTTCAACACATACAATACCAAAAACAAAACTCTTCAACATTTATGTAGAAACTTTGACATAAAATATGAATAAACTTAAAATTTTATAAATGCAACGAACGCAAATAACTAAAGTAGACGTTACTTATTATTTTATGTTTCAGCAACGGAACAAAGTCAAGGCTTTGTTAAAGTGTGTTGCTTTCGCTGCAAGGTATTCTTCCCATATCAAACGCCGGTAGATAGGAGGATGGTCCTTGTCGCCTGTCAACGGACCGATCTGAAGATTCTTGGGTGGGCCGGAGAAATATGCGGCTGAGACACGGTGGTCAGTCTTGTTCACCACCGCACGGTGCATCGTACTTTTGAACCGTCCATTGGATATGATATGAGACAAATCTCCCATTATAACAACAAGACCTCCTTCTATTGGCTCCACTCCAATCCATCTCGGCTCTTCTTCCTGTGGATTTTGAATCTCTAGACCTGAACAATGCAATGCATGTTCCATACCTTATAATTTTATGTATTTTGTATCACAATTATTTTGCTTTGGTGTTCAGATTACTAGATATAGATTATCCACTCTGAATATTTAGAAAAAAATACCACAAAACCATATTATAGTCAAAATATGCTCTGTATATTACATATTTGATCCGCTCACCTTTCAATTTCCGATATTCTAACAAAATTGATATTTAAGAGTCCTATAGAAACCATAGGAATTGGATACTAATTATATACTTTCTGTCTAATTTTCCTAATATCACGAATATATGTCTGTCAGACCGATAAAGTATTAAATTTGATAGATACAACTACAACTAAAAATTGGTGAATCTCCTAATCTCTAACCTGGAATGTTGCCTTGATAGAGAATGGTTAGTAGGGACGAGTCTGTGTGAGGGGCTAAACCCATGGCTAGATGAGGGTCAGGACAGACAGGATAGGAGTTCAGCTGCAGAAAAGATTGGATCGAGTCGGTTCTTGAACCGGTTATGTCCGGTACAAGCCATCTCAATTCTTCATGTGTTAGTCCTAACGAACCCATCACCATGCTTACTAGTCTGTGACTTAGATCATCCATTTCCTTCTGATACTCTTCCATCACATTGCTGCAGTTTTCCAAGAAATTAATAAATAAAAGATGAATTTGCGTAATTATTTAAATTGATGTTGATCATTGGATATAATATCGCCTGAATTAAGGATCTAAATATAATGTTATATAAAATGCATTTGGATTTGGGAAAAATGGCTTTCAAATCTAACATATAGCATAATGTTGTTTGTTTACATTAATATTTTTTTTTAAAAGTCATGTTCAGATTCGTCCAAATAATTTTCTAGTTAAGGATCATAGTTTAAGAATTAAGAATGTCATTAGTTATACTTCGTGACAATATGTATTTATTTATGCTGCGGCATTAGAGCCAAAGATATCATAAATATTATTGGTAAAACAGAGGCAAAAAAAATCAAATATATAAAATTTCGATTTTTCACCAGAACTCGGTATGATCATCGGGCCATAGGAGTGTAGCGTGACGTCGAAGAGAGGAACCCATAACAGAGAATCCCTCAGACCACATGAGCTTATCATAGAACATGGAGATCCGAACCACACCGTAACCAGTGGACTCATCTGGTGATCGGATGGCTAGGATCTTACGATGCATGGGCAAAGAGAAAAGCCTCTTCATTTGGCACTCAACGTTTTGGAGTAACGTGTGTGGGACCCCATGGTCTGTGATATGAAACACACCCCATTCCTCACAAACATGTCGCAGTAGTACCTGCTCCGGGTTGGTCAAGCTGATGACGGGAATTGGTGGGGTCATAGGTTTGTGTTTGGGTTCGGGTTCAGGTTCGGGTTTGGACCAGACGTAAGAGTCGGGTAAGGTTTTGGTGTTGGTAAAGTCTAGTGGGATGATGCGGTCACGGTTCACGGGGTTGTTCTTGAATAGCTGTGTCACGGAGCTCATGGTTATTGTTTATTTGGTCTTTCTTTCTTGCTTTTGGGGCAATGGAGAGAAACAATGTAGCTGTAGGACAATATATAGAGTTGGAGAGAGGTCTACACGCATGCGTATTTATGTAGAGAAAAGATGTTAATTTAGTATTGACTCTTTTTTCTTTCTCTGCATCTTTATGTATTATAAATATGATTAAAAATGTCAAAAAGAGATATTTGTCGTATAGGGATGATATTTATCAATGTGAGTTAAGTCAGTCTGGGTATTGTAGCTGTAAATTCTTTGTTTCTTTTTGGGTGAAAATGTAGCTCTTAAGAGAGTGAGAAAGTAGAGTAGTAGATATCACACATTTAGTTAGCATGCATGATTCGTTTGAGAACGCTATTCAGGTAGATTCGCTTGTAAAAAATGCACGCCTAAGAGTTTTTTTTTTCATGTAAATCATAATCCGTCTATAACATACACTCTTTCGGGGTTAATATGTCTGATCAATCTTGAATTAATATATAGTGATAGTTGGTAAAAAAAAGTGTCCACCAATCTAAAATTAATATATGACAATAATTGACATATAAATCATAACTCGTTGGTAATATATATCCTTTCGGGGGTTAGTATGCCCACCAATCTTGAGTTAATATATACGATAATTGACATTAAAAAAAGTTAGCATGCATGATTTGTGATAAGCAACTAAATTTGACTATAAATATTCTTTAAAATGTACACAGTGACTTTTTCATGAAATTTTCCGCAAATGATGTCTAAAAACCTAGATATCGGATAGTTTATATAGTAAGATACATCATTGAATAAATAAAGTTAAAATTATATAAACAAATAATAATGGATTTTTTATTTTCACAATTCACAATTACAACACATTTATTACATATTAGGTTTGCATTGTTTACCATTAGTGCATCAAGCATGCTAAGTTGACTTTCATAGTACCATGAAAATATATGTGTAGATAAAGAAAAGCTCATAACAATTATGGAAGAGCATTTAAAGTTGTTCTCTCCATGAGTCTTGTCTAAACAGCTCAGGTGCTTTCTTTACCATTCAACCATACACAACTCTAACATACACGTGTGCCTTTCTTTTGTCCTTTCCTCACTCTTCTCTTAATTATTCTTTTGTCGTGTTTTCTATCTATTTCAGTCTTCTTGCCATGCATGTATATTACCTTCTTTTCATCTTCTTGTAGTCAAATAATATATATAACTTTTTAAATAATTGATGATCTAGTACAAGCGGTATCGGTGCTGTCTGGATGATCACTGCAATTTTATCGTAAGTGGTGGCTTTAGGTATAGATATATGCCATTTAAATGGAATTGTATGGTACCTCTACCACTTTCAAAGTTTTAAGCTGTAAATTAATATTCTTTAATTGACAGAAATTTATCTAGTTTGGTACAGTTTTGCATCTGAATGATCAAAAACATTATTTTTTTATTTTATTACATTAGTACTGTTAACTGAGCGGTAATAACAATGTTCCATATTTTCTCGATTTTCCTTCGGAAACATTTATAAACTTCTGGAAGTTATGTAGGATTGAGACGAATAAGTTTTGTTAATGACTTCATTTTTATTGATTAGGTGAACAAAATATGACGAACTCTAAAGACCCTTTTATGAATATAAAACAAAGACCAAAACCCAACATAACTAGAAATAGAAAATGAAGAAACATTTTGTTTTCTCATCCTCCACCACCCGCAAGACCCAAACAAATTCTATTAATTTAATGTTTTCTTCTACGATAAAAAAATATTTTTTTTTTACGGAAAAATCCGTTGAAAAACCATCCAAAATATAATTTTTTAGCGGATTTTTAACAGAATTATTTTATTAGTTTTAAATTATCGACAATTAAACCATCAAAATTCTATGAAAAGTTTTTGTCGAATGTCCGATTAATTTCTGACAGTGTTTATTTATTTATTATATATTTATTTATTTTATTAGTTAAAAAAATATTTTTTTTGTTAAAAATTTGATATAATTCTATTTTTTATCTATAGAATATGGTTTTCCTGTTTAGTGTTTTGAGGGTGAATTTTTTACTCAGGCATGTGTTTGTAAGGTTGGAAATATTGAAAATAATTTTAGCAAAAAAAAAAGTTCGTAAAAAATATTAATAATTAATATAGTAAAACGTATATATTATATTACTATGATGTTTGAGAACAGAGTTTTAAAACATTACGAAAAATCGTGAGTAATGGGCCTACAAGTGGGCTTATGGTAAGAACTTTTTGGTATCGAGAGAGTTTGAATTCTAGGATTCAGTCATAGTTTTCGTAAGTCTACAATTTGTCGAAATTCTTTTGTTCTAACTTCCAACAAACCAGATCAAGATTATGTAAACTGGAATCATAAATTATGTCATAAGGGATTAGGTTAAGTTTAATCTACAGTTGTAGTCTTAATTAACAATCCTAAATAGCTGCATGTACAAATAGATAACGGTCATTCGAGATCTCTCATTAATACTTTTCTCCTAATTACATACTATATGTCTTTTTTTGTTTGGTCATGATTACTACATATATTTGTTGTCTTATTTCGTTGTAATTCTTTGCAATATTAGTTTAGTTTATCAAATTTCAGATTACATAAAAACATTGATCTTGAGTTCCAAATTAGTCTGGGTTTTATTTATATGATTTTTGTTTAGATGAATGTAAAATTTATTCAATAAAAAAAAACGTTTTTACACAATATGCTCTTTTATCTACAACTTATACACAACCCTCAAATCAAAATTAACTACAATGGTGATGTGTTGACAACATTAACGTGAAGCAATCCGCTAGAAGCCTCTCTTTAACTATCTTATCTCATACTTTTGTATATTAATTCATTCAATATTGTTTTCACATATGTGTATGCATAATTGCAGTTTTTTTTGTAAATAACGTTTGAAAACAAGAATCAAGAAATTATTTATGCTTGGATCTTATTTTCCAAGTGCAGCATATATAGTGTTGTGAAACATAGATAAAAAAACAAAGAAGAAATCAAATTCCTCATAAAGTAGGCAGAAAAGCAATCAATGTGAATATCCTTTTGTATATGATTTTAATATTAACTGTATGAACTTGTTATAAATTCTTATGTCTATACATATAAACTCTAAAAACACGATAAAAAAATCAGAAATATTTTTAATATTTATTATATATTATATGAGATTTTTTACGTTTGTTCGAAAGAATTATTTTGAAGTATGTTATTATATTTTATGCCGTCCAAAATAATACATCTCATAAGAATTTTTTTTAATTATCAACTACGTTAAGTTTGTATCCAAATTACGCAAACAAAAATGAAGTCATCCATAATATAAAAATAGCAACTTGCTCTTCTCTAGCTAAAGAAAAACAAAACCGAGAGTATGGTAAGATGAAAGATTGGACTAGATAATTCAATGTGCTTATAATATGAGTTATTTCTCTTTACACAATTTGTCCTGTCTCGTTTTAGAAACTATCTGATATATAAACCGCCGTCTTCTCGATATGTATAGTAGTCTAATAAATTCATCACCGAACCAAGGTAACATTAAAGTCAAAAATCTAACATCAGCCATTTCTGTCATTATTTCTTCTTCTTATCCTTTTAAATGTAAAAATAATAAAAATATCTATTGAATTTGATAAACTACAGATCGAACAAGAAACAATAATAATACACATTTGTGTGTTTAATTTAACAATTTGCAAGTAATTTCGTTATTAATTAGGTTGATCAAGATGTATGAGGTGGAGGATAAGTTTCCATATTTATAACCTGTAGGATGTCGATTTCGTTTTACTTTTTTTTTACATAATTTTTTTATTTGATTTTTATATTCGTTCCAACTGATTTTTAAGTTGCTCAAAAATTACCACATTTATGTTTGTATATTGTTTTTGATTTATGAACGGAAAAATTAAAAAGATAATTCATTTTCTAAATTAAAGAACTCTTAACTTTTACACAAACTGTCCGCAAATTTTTAGATGTTTGGTTTAAATTTGTAATATTTGTTTTTATTTATTTATTATGAAGTATAATTTCATTTTCAGTTCAAATTTTAGTTTTGAAAATAAAACATTGCATATTAACCGTAAACATTTTAGAGAAAAAAAGACAAACGTGATAAAGCACACTTATATAATCTTGAAAGTAGGCCAGATATTTCTCAAAAACTCCCAAGTAGTTATAAATTAACATGTGGTCTTATATAAATTCTTAGCATATACCTCAAATATTATAAAAAATGGTTACCTAAGATCCGAAGGATATTCTAAGTAGTAGTCATCAATTATCATTAACTAATCGGCGATGTCACTCTAGAGTGATATATAACTATAAAATATTGAAACAATGTGGAAATGTTTTTCCGTTTATTCAATAAGAGAAATAAATAAAATAAAGTAGAAGCAACTTGCTTGGTTTGCTTGACAAGTTAATGAAATTGGATTATATATTATGATAAAAGTTGATAAGCGATATGCAAAACGGAATAGATAAATGGAGGCGCTTATAATTTATTCACCATAAGGACTTTGTCTTAATCACACATCAATTACTTATTTAACGAGCTCTTAGCCAAAACGCCAAATTGCAGACGCACGCAAGCAAAATTTGAGCTGTGGAATCAAAATCAAAGAAGCTGTCACATTTGTCTTTGGTAACTTTTGTTCTTATCACTCTTGCAGTTTCCACGTAGTAGCCGATCATTAACTAGTATAACTACAAAAGTTTATTTAAATAAAGATAAAAAAAGATCGACCAAAATCGTAGTTGGTAATAAATATATAAATATGACGCCAAATAACTATATAGTATACATTTACATGAGGACTGACGTTGTACCAGTGATATTTATTTGGATAATAGTAGTATTCATTATAAACTTAATTAGATCATGTTTTATGGATGAAAATTTGTAATGAGCACTCTATAATGATCGAAGACAGATACAACTCCGTATCGTTTGTCTTTGATATTAATGATCTTTGCAATAAAATCCATATTAACACAAAAGTTAAAACTTAGCCAAATATTAACCTTTTTAGCAACTTTTTAGTCTGTTAAAAAATATTACAAAAACTTTAGTCTACTAAAGTTTTGATTTTCTGAATGCCATTTTCTTTGGAAGACATAAAGCTTATTAGATTGATGAATTTAAAAACATTCGAAGTATTTTGGAGAACAGCTTGCAAACAGCATGCAAACAGCAGCAAACAGCATGCAAACAGCAGCATCCTTCAAGTTGCCACTTGATCCTTCAAATTGGCTGCTTAATTAGCATATCCAAATTTATAATAAATAAAAAAATTAGTAAACATCACTGGTTAGTGTTTTTAAGGAATAAGTATATAATATATTTGTCGCTATATATAAGTGGGTGATTGGTATTTGTCTTAAGATTCGTCACGTTGATTTCATAAAAGACCATTAGCGTGTTTCTTTTGAGTTTTCTTTTAATTATCTGCTCAAAAACAGGGGCAATTAAAACCAAATTGTTATTACGTGTTCCTTACTTTTTATGTTTAGTTTGTTTAGAAGATTGGTATGATCAACTTATTATTGCTAACTTGTAATAATTTGTTCTACTTTTATTATCAAGAATTAACACATTTTGATCGGTGATTCGTAATTCATGTACTATATATATAAGGTTAGAAAAATGGTTATATATAGATATTATTATTTGTGGTATGCAAGTCGGATTGGTAATTCATGTATAAGTCGGTGATTCGTAATTCATGTATAAGTCGGATTGGCGGTAAGTAAATCGAATCAACGAAAATCATCGTTTATATATATATATTATAATTAACTGCAAAATGCCATTATTTTTTTAACATTTAATTTTAATCTATCTAGCCACAAATTATTTATTTTGATAATTAAATTTATTTTTGCATAATTAATTCAGTATAATCTAAAACATATATCCAGTATATGGTAACTTTTTTACGCTTTCAAACATAGTATATACAATTTTTATGAATTGACTAAGCAAGAGAGTTTTAGCAACAAAAGAAAACTAATTATGAAAGTAAACTAACTTAAAAAAAAATGCGAGAACCGAAATTCAATCAAACTAAGTAGGTTAAAATCTAAAAAAAATAAACAAAATAGCGAATTATAGACATTTAAAAAAAAAAAAAAATGAAAACTTCAATCCTTTCGGAATTAGGAACTTATAGTAAATTTTATTGAATCCAATTAAAAGAAGGAGGGAATTGAATTATGCAACGGGATTTGTATAAATAACTTTCTTATTATTGTGTATAAGTAAGTTTTTATGGGCGAAGAAATTTTTTATCAACCGAGATCAACACTTCAACGACTAATCCATAAAACTTTTTCTAAACTGCTGTCATTCTAAATTTTGTATTTTACATGTAAATTTCTTCGTATTTAAAATGTGTGATAGCTATTTAATAATTAATTTAATAAGACGTATATAATATTATGATTTTTGGAAACAGGTTTTTTAAACATTATTTAAGCATAATTTTTTCCGAAGAAGAAAATTTTTATCCATTGCAATGTAAAACCTAGAGAGATCATGTAAAAAATAAATATAGTTAAAAACAAATGTATTAGTTTAAATTGAGTGCAGATTCAGATTTAAATCAAGTTTTTTATATCCCAATGTTGAAATTCTGAAAAAGTTCTTACAGGATTTATAAATCTTATACACTCAAAAAAAGTTGAAGTAAAATACGAGATTAGATTTGCATGTCTTCCACATTTTAATATAACTAGGATCAAGAAATCACCGAACTAGTATTAATATTTTGATTATCAATAACCGTGTTTGTGTTTATCGATCTAATTAATACTATGAATCAAAATATAATCTTTGAAAGATAAATATATACATATCACATGCACACACACAAAAAAGGTTAAACACAACAAATTAGTGAGGTTGGATTAAGAATGACTGATTAAGGAAGATTATAGATTAGTATAATTAGGAGTAAGAAATGTTGCAATCAAAAACAGCTATGCACGAGCGTTGCGTGTGCTTGAAAGAGATAACAAATCCTGTTTTAATAGGAAACAAACTTAGGGCTTATTTGGGAGCCGTGGTTTTTACAAGAGTGGGATGGTATTTGTGGATTCCACTATTTTGTCACCAATCAGCAATGGTTAACAAAATGTGATGCATTATTAATTGTTTAAAATAAATAATACAAAGTATAAATATTGTTTAATTTTGTAAAGAAAATTAGTATTTGCAAAAGTATTTTCACATGCTATTTAACGTGTGAATGAGTTATGTGCAGTATTGTGAAACAAAAGCTTTTTAAAATGATGAGAAGTATATAGGGTTAATTTGCAATTTAACCATATTGGATTTAGAGAAAACTTTTATAGTCATCATAATCGGTTAATAAACTAAATAACTAAATAATATATTTTTGACGATTATAACTCTTATAGATAAAAAAGAAGAAGAATTGATATACTCTATGAAGTTGTACGATAGTATAGATTTGAAAGTCTAAAACCAATTCCATTTATAATTTAAAGTATATCAATTACAATATAAATTCTAAACCAAAGTTGATAACTTTAGATATATAAATAATGCAAAACATTTATGAAATAGTTGCTTGAAGCAACATTTTTAAAAAGTAGAATTTATAAATTAATACAATTATTGTAGTATTCTATATAGAAGACATATAATATAATGATATTGCATTTAACATAGAACTAAACATTAAAATTTTTATATATATATATAATAGAATTATATGTTTTTACTTAAAAAAATATTTATCTATTTCTTACAAATATTATGTCTGTTTATAAAAATTCAAATTATTGCATATAAATGTTGAAAAAATATAGAGTTTTGCCCTTTATAATTATTTACTTGAATCATTTTTGTTAATAAAATCAAAAGCAAATGAATTAAAAGGGAAATAAATAAAAGTTTGTAACATATAATAAAAGGAAAGAGAGAATGAGAAATAGATGTGTTGATTTTATGAGGATATAATCGGTAATACTGTAGATTATATTGTTGATTTTTTTTGGTTAGCTCTTTAGTTTTATTTTTCTCTTGTTGGTATTGCTTATTTTTCAAATATGTACACGAAAAAATAATAATTTATCCTACTGTATTTCACCAATCAAATATTATCCTGCATTGCATATTCTATAAAAAAATATTTTTTCTATTATTTTGCACATACTATAGTTGAATCCACTTTCCTCCACTAAGATTTTTTGAAATTTATTTATATTTTAGTTCTTGTTATACATTTTTACTTATTTTTCCTCATTTTTTGAGTTTTTAGTTTTTTTTTCCAATCTTTTGGACCAGACCTCCAGGTGTTTTTCACTTCTTTTATGTAACGAAAAGATTATTCTAGGATAAATATTTTTATAATAATATTTTAAGGGTTTTAAATTCATATGCTATACTATTTGATTTTTGTGATTTTTTTTCAATATAAATACTTTAAATCTATAGTAAAATTTACTAAGTTCTTTTAAAATTATATTTTTAATAATTATGTATTATCTTTACATATTGAATATTTTATTTTTACCGTAAAACTTTATGGTTAAGATTTGTCTCTATATAAATATAAAGATGGATTTTGTTTTGGTGAAAATAAAGATAAATTTCAAAAGTACCATAACTAATTTAATATTCTGTTGAGAAAATCCACCAAATATATATTTTGGTAGCCCGTTGTAATCTTATAAAAGAATGAATACATTATAATAAACCCAAGAAAAAAAAGGCTGTCAACGAAAGGATTTCTTCTGACTCAAATTTCATTACCTCTATAAATAATACCTCTCTCCTTCACACTTTTATAGCAACTCAAAATCTCAAATAAAATATCTCTTTCACCTCCTTTTCCCTTGCTCACTTTCCTTGATTCTTATATTTCGTTTCGTTTTGTCTTCTCTTTGATTCAAAGGTCTACTCTCACCTGAACTCTCTCTGCAAATCAAAGTCATCTCAATCATACATCAAGATAAAGGAATCATTTTGAAGAATATCCATACACAAAATCGACCAGATGGATCAAAAAGTAAGACAATCTGAGGTTTTCACTCAAGACGGAAGCGTTGATCGTCACGGAAATCCAGCAATCCGAGCCAAAACTGGCAAATGGCTCACTGCTATTCTCATTCTTGGTAAATTTATATATACATATATACTATGTTCTTCTTGTTAAAGTGTTTGAGATTCTAAAAAGTTTTTGTTTTTGATCAATATAGTGAACCAAGGGCTAGCGACGCTTGCTTTTTTCGGTGTAGGAGTGAATTTGGTCCTGTTTCTTACGAGAGTGATGGGACAAGATAACGCCGAAGCTGCCAACAATGTCAGTAAATGGACAGGAACTGTTTATATCTTCTCTTTGCTTGGTGCTTTTCTCAGCGACTCTTACTGGGGACGGTACAAGACTTGTGCAATCTTTCAAGGAGGTTTCGTTGCTGTAAGTCCCTTTTAAAACTACTATGTTTTGCTTTTAGGGTTTTTTTATCTTGTGCCACAAGTTAACATTGTCTTATGGGTTGCAGGGATTGGTGATGTTATCTTTGTGTACTGGTGCGTTATTACTCGAACCAAGCAGTTGTGGAGTTGAAGAGTTGCCGTGTAAGCCTCACTCAACGATAAAGACTGGTATTTTTTATCTATCAGTGTATCTGATCGCATTAGGGTACGGTGGTTATCAGCCGAACATAGCTACCTTTGGAGCTGATCAATTTGACGCAGATAACTCTGTTGAAGGATACTCGAAAATCACTTTTTTCAGTTACTTTTACCTAGCTCTTAATCTTGGATCGCTGTTTTCGAATACCGTCTTGAGTTACTTTGAGGATCAAGGGGAGTGGCCGCTAGGGTTTTGGGCTTCCGCAGGCTCTGCTTTTGCGGGTTTAGTGCTTTTCATGACTGGCACTCCAAAGTACCGACATTTTACACCTAGAGAAAGTCCTTGGTCTAGATTCTGCCAAGTCTTTGTTGCTGCAACAAGAAAAGCCAAGATTGATGTGAAACATGAGGACTTGAATCTTTATGATTCAGAGACTCAACGAACTGGAGATAAGAAGATTCTTCATACCAAAGGCCTCAGGTAGATAATTGCTTTAAATTTTTTTTATAATCTCTGCAACTATATTTAAGATAAGATTTTAACTCTCTCTTTTTGTTTAATGCAGATTCTTGGATAGAGCTGCGATTGTTACGCCTGATGATGAGGCTGAGAAGGTGGAGAGTGGATCGACATATGATCCATGGAGGCTATGCTCGGTGACTCAAGTTGAAGAAGTGAAATGTGTTTTGAGACTCTTACCAATCTGGCTCTGCACCATCCTTTACTCGGTGGTTTTCACACAGATGGCTTCACTGTTCGTCGAACAAGGCGCAGCGATGAAGACAAACATCAAGGACTTCCGGAATGGATGGAAAATGGTATTATCTTCAAACGAAATAGCAACTTGCTTATGTCGGGATAAAAAAAGTGAAAACCCAAAGTTTGATAAGATGAATGATTCGACAGGATAATACATTGTGCTTATAATATGAAGATATTTCTATTTAAAGATTTAGTCGTGTCTTATTCTAGAAAACTATCTGATATATAAGCCGTCGTCCGTCAATATAAAAATTCATCACTAACATGGAAGTCAAAAATCTAACATCAGCCATTTTTTATCATTAATTAATTCTTCTTCTTCTTCTTATCTTTTAATATGTAAAAAATAAGAAAAATATCTATCAACTTTTACAAACTATAGATGGGACAAGAATACAAATACATATTTGTGTGTTTAAACAATGTGCAAGTGAGTTCGTTTTTTAATTAGGTGGATCAAGATCTATGAGTTGGACAATAAACTCCCATATTCATAACTACGTCGATTTTGTTTTACACTAAAATCTACTCGAAAATCATATGATTAATCTCCAAAACAAGACTGGCCCTGATCACTATAGATGGATTAAATAGCATAAATACATAATAACTAAGTTTTGTTTTATAGGTTATAGAGATACATATGGTTTCGACATGCATTGTACGAGTCGTACAGGACTTGATAAATCCATTCACCAGTTCATAAAGTCGACGTCAGCCAAATTTTTCCATTTAATTACTACTTCTTATACTTATCTTTAAAATGTATAGAAGTAATTATCTACTGACTTCAGAAACTTCAGGAAGAAATAATATACACTATATATATGTGTGTCTGTTTAAATATCGAACAAGTGGTTTTTTTTAATAGGTTGATTACCATGTATGATATTGACAATAAGGTCTAATTTTATAGTGTTAGTATTGATAACCACAACGACGACATATTTGTTTGATATAAGCTCTCTCCCCTATATCATTTGATTTTATATTTAGACCTAATACCCAAGTTGCTGGGAATGAAAAGACTTTCAGGTATTCATTTTCTTTAATCTGTCCACAACATAGAGCAAGTTATATTTAAAAAAAAAATAGAGTAAGTTCGTATATATGTATTATATTCTTAAGAACAGTTCGTATAAATCTGTCGATAACTTATACTCAATTACTTTTTGTGAAAAAAGTTGAAGAACAAAATACGTTAATTTATTATGTAGTCACTTTAAACTACGTCGTTTTAATTATACAAAGTCATCAACTTCTGCTACTTCGTTTGTTTAAATGTTAGATGCTTACCCTCCAAAAAATTTTTTTATGACCATTTAGATGGTTAAAGCGTTTTGTATATATCCCTAGCGCAAAACAATTTGTAAAATTAGAAATCCATAAATAATAGGCAAGTTCTTCAAAAAAAAAATGTGGTCTTATATAAATTCTTATCGTATACCTCATAATATTGTATATATGGTTACCTAAGATCCGAAGGATATTCTAAGTATTACTCATCAATTATCATTAACTAATCGGCGATGTCACTCTAGAGTGATGTCAAGCAATGTGGAAATGTTTTTCCATTGATTCAATAAGAAAGATAAATAAAATAAAGTAGAAGCAACTTGCTTGGTTTGCTTAACAAATTTATAAAATTGGATTATATATTATGATAAAAGTTGATAAGCGAAATACAAAACGGAAAAGATAAACGAAAGCGCTTATAATATATTCACCATAAGTCCTTTGTCTTAATCCTGTGGTTTAATAACTTAATCACACATCAATTACTTATTTAACAAGCTGTTAGCCGAAACGCCAAATTGTAGACGCACGCAAACACAAGTTTGAGCTGTGGAACCAAAGTCAAAGCAGCTGCCACATTTGTCTTTGGTAACTTTTGTTCTTATCACTCTTGCAGTTTCCACGTAGTTGCCGATCATTAACTAGTATAACTACAAAAGTTTATTTAAACGAAAATAAAAAAAACGATCGACCAAAATCGTAGTTGGTAATAAATATATAAATATGAAGCCAAATAACTATACAGTATACATTTACATGAGGACTGACGTTGTACCAGTGATATTTATTTGGATAATAGTAGTATACATTATAAACTTAATTATATCATGTTTTATGGATGAAAACTTGTAATGACCACTCTAGAATGATCGAAGTCAGATATAACTCCGTATCATTTGTCTGTGATAAAAAATTCATAGATTAATCTTTGAAATAAAATCCATATTAACATAAAAAGTCAAAACTTAGCCAAATATTAACTTTTTTAGCCACAACCGTTTAGTCTGTTAGAAAATACTATAAAAACCTTAGTCTACTAAAGTTTTCTGAATGTCTTTTTCTTTGGAACACATAAAGCTTCTTGGTTGGATGAATTTAAAAACATTCAAAGTATTTTGGAGAACAGCTTGCAAACAGCAACATGCTTCAAGTTGCCACTTGATCCCTCAAATTGGCTGCTTAATTAGCATATCAAAATTAATAAACATCACTGTTTAGTGTTTTTAAGGAATAATATATAATATTTTGTCACCATATATAAGTTGGTGATTGGTATTTGTCTAAAGATTCGTCACGTTGATTTCATAAAAAAATATTTAGCGTGTTTCTTTTGAGTTTTTCTTTTAATTGTCTGCTCAAAAACAAGGGAAATTTAAACAAATTATTATTACGTGTTCGGTGTTCCTTAATTTGTGTTTAGTTTATTTAGAAGATTCGTATGATCAACTTATTCTTGCTAACTTGTAATAATTTGTTCTACTTATATCATCAACAATCATGAAGATGTGTTATATATAGATAACTATTATTTGTGGTATGCAATTTGTATTGTTATTAAGAGATGTTATAGTATAATTTTTACGCTTTTAACATAATATATACATACGCATCATATACTTTACGTGATGATTTTATATTGATAAAACATTAATCAAGTTTATATTACATGATTATAAAGAAATCTAATTTTTTATGAATTAACTAACCAAGAAAGTTTTAGCAACCAAAAAACAAAAATACTCATGAAAATAAATCAACTTTATAAAGTCTTTGGAGAAGAGAAGTTCAATCAAACTACATAGGTTGAAATCTAAAAACAAGATTAGCAAATTATAAAAATTAAACTTTGAAACACAAAAAATAAATAAAAAATCAAATCCTATGGGAACAAGGAATTTATAGCAACTTTTATTGGATCCAATTTAAAGAAGGAGGGAATTGAATTATGCAACGCGTATGTATAAAAACATTCATGTTGTGTACAAGAAAGTTTTTGTGGACAAAAAAATTTATTCGTAACTAAAATGTGTGATAGCTATTTAATAATTAATTTAGTACGACATAAATATTATTATGATGTTTGAGAACAGAGTTTTAAAACATTATTAGAGCATAGTTTTTTTCAAAGAATAAACTTTTTAACTATTGCAATGTAAGATCTAGAGAGATCGTACAAAAATTTAACACCAAATGTATTAGTAAACATCAGTTATATGTTCGGATTTAAATCCAGTTTTTTATACACAACTGTTGAAATTTAGAAAAAATTCTTACAACATCTATAAATCTAGACACTCAAAGATAATGTAAGTAAAATACGAGATTAGATTAGGATGTCTTCCGCGTTTTTATATAATTAGTATCAAGAAATCACCAAACTAATATTAACGTTTTGATTATTAATATTAAACGCATTTGTGTTTATCTATCTAAATACTGTGATATAAGATTATAATCTTTGAAAGATAAATATATACATATCACATACACACACAAAAGTGGTTAAACACAACAAAAAAGAAAATACCAAAGCGTCTCAAAGATCGGGCATAGTAAGTGAATAACTGATTAAAGATGATTAAAGAGTAGTATAAGTTAGGAGTAAGAAAGGTCGCAATCAAAAACAGCTACGCACGAGCGTTGCGTGTGCTTGAAAGAGACAACAAATCCTGTTTTAATGGGGAACAAACTTACTTTCACTTTTCCCCCACTAGGCTTTTTTTGTATTTTATTTATATTTTAATTCTTATTTTTCCTCACGTTTTTAGTTTTTAGTTTTCTTCAGTCTCTTGCAGACCTGGGCATACATTACCTTGGCTTACCTTTAACCAGGTGTTTTTTCACTTCTTTTATATAAAAAGAAGATTATTCTAGGATAAATATTTTTATAATAATATTTTAGGGGTTTTAAACTCATATGCTATACTATTTGATTATTTGGGATATATTAATGGTCTTCTGATTTATTTTTTCAATATATATATTTTAAACCTCAAGTAAAATCTATTAAGTTCTTTTAAAATATTATTTTTAATAATTTTTTAAATTTATGTTTACAAATTAAATATTTGATTTATACCAAAAACATCTATATAAATATAAAGATAAGTTTTTTTGGTAAAAGTAAAGATAAATTTCAAAAATACCATAATTAATTTAAAATTATGTTGAGAAAATTTACCAAATATGTATATTTTGGTCGCCTCTTTTAATCTTTTAAAAAAATGAATACATTAGAATAAACCAAAAGAAAGAAAAAGACGTCAAAGAACGGATCTCTTCTGACTCAAATTTCATAAAAAAAAGAAATTCATTACCTCTATAAATAAAACCTCTCTCCTTCACACTTTCTATAACAACTCGAATTCTCAAATAAAATCACTCTTTCACTTCCTTTTTATCTTCTTCACTTTCCTTGATTCTTGTATTTCGTTTCATTTTGTCTCCTCTTTGATTCAAAGGTTGCTCCTTTCTTCTCAATCCTGGTCTACTCTTAACTGAACTCTATCCGTACACGAAACCGATTAGATGGATCAAAAAGTAAGACAGTCTGAGGCTTTCACTCAAGACGGAAGTGTTGATCGTCATGGAAATCCAGCAATCCGAGCAAAAACCGGCAAATGGCTCACTGCTATTCTCATTCTTGGTAAATTTATATATACACATATACTCTGTTCATTGTCTTAAAGTGTTGTGTTTGAGATTCTAAAGAGATTTTTATTTTGATTAATATAGTGAACCAAGGGCTAGCGACGCTTGCGTTCTTTGGTGTAGGAGTGAATTTGGTCCTGTTTCTTACGAGAGTGATGGGGCAAGACAACGCCAAAGCTGCCAACAATGTCAGTAAATGGACAGGAACTGTTTATATCTTCTCTCTGCTTGGTGCTTTCCTCAGTGACTCTTACTGGGGACGTTACAAGACTTGTGCTATCTTTCAAACAAGTTTCGTTGTTGTAAGTCCCTTTTAGGACTACTCTGTTTTTTAGGGTTTTGTTTTCTTGTACCACAAGTTAAGATTGTCTTATGGGTTGCAGGGATTGGTGATGTTATCTTTGTGTACTGGTGCGTTATTACTCGAACCAAACGGTTGTGGAGTTGAAGAGTTGCCGTGTAAGCCTCACTCAATGGTCAAGACGATTATTTTTTATCTATCTGTGTATCTGATAGCATTAGGGTATGGTGGTTATCAGCCAAACATCGCTACCTTTGGAGCTGATCAATTTGACGCAGATAACATTGTTGAAGGACACTCGAAAATCGCTTTTTTCAGTTACTTCTACCTAGCTCTTAATCTTGGATCGTTGTTTTCGAATACCGTCTTGAGTTACTTTGAGGATCAAGGGGAGTGGCCGCTAGGGTTTTGGGCTTCCGCAGGTTCTGCTTTAGCGGGTTTAGTGCTTTTCTTGACTGGCACTCCAAAGTACCGACATTTTACACCTAGAGAAAGTCCTTGGTCTAGATTTTGCCAAGTTTTGATTGCTGCAATAAGAAAAGCCAAGATTGATGTGAACTATGAGGACTTGAATCTCTATGATTCGGAATGGATGGAAAATGGTATTTAACCTAAATAGCAACTTGCTTATGTCGGGATAAAAAAAGTGAAAACCCAAAGTTTGATAAGATGAGTGATTCGACGGGATAATATATTGTGCTTATAATATGGAGATATTTCTATTAAAAGATTTTGCCGTGTCTTATTTTAGAAAACTATCTGATATATAAGCCGTCGTCTCGTCAATATAAAAAATCATCACTAACATTGAAGTCAAAAATCTAACATCAGCCACTTTTTGTCATTAATTCTTCTTCTTCTTATCTTTTAATATGAAAAAATAATAAAAATATCTATCAACTTTTACAAACTATAGATGGGACAAGAATACAAAATACATATTTGTGTGATTAAACAATGTGCAAGTGATTTCGTTTTTAATTAGGTGGATCAAGATCTATGAGTTGGACGATAAGCTCCCCATGTTCATAACTCGAGGACGTCGATTTCGTTTTACCCAAGATCATATGATTATGCCCTGGCCATGGTAGACGGATTAAATAGCATAAATTCATAATAACTTTATTTTAAAAGTATTTTTGGAGAACAGCTTGCAAACGATAACATCCTAGCCACTTGATACCCAAATTGGCTGCTTAATTAACATATGAAAATATATACTTAAGAAATTAATAAACGTCACTTGTTAGTCGTTTTAAGAAATAAAATATACAATATTTTTGTCGTTATATATAAGTTGGTGGTTGGCATTTGTCTAATGGTTCACGTTAATTTCATGAGAAACCTTTTAGCGTGTTTCTTTTGAGTTTTTTCTTTTAATTGTCTGCTCAAAAACAGGCGGAATTAAACCTAATTGTAATTACGTGTTCCTTAACTTTTTTATTTAGTTTGTTTAGAAGATTTCGTATGATTAACTTCTTTTTGCTAACCTGTAATAATTTGTTCTACTTATATTATATACAATAATCACCACATTTAATCAGTCATTGGAAATGATGAATATCTGTTATTTAAATTTGTTATATGGATTATAATTATTTTGCGTTATGTAAATTTCAGTGTTATTAAAAATTGCAGTAGGCATAAATTTTATGAGTCGGATTGGTTTTAGAGTATACTATATTCGCTAAAGCTGTCTTTTGAAAAAAAACATATATTTTTGGGGTTAACGTATATTTTGA
Source organism: Schrenkiella parvula (assembly GCA_000218505.1). Taxonomy (NCBI): domain Eukaryota; kingdom Viridiplantae; phylum Streptophyta; class Magnoliopsida; order Brassicales; family Brassicaceae; genus Schrenkiella; species Schrenkiella parvula. The sequence goes on along the minus strand of CM001193.1, from coordinate 10,109,652 downwards.
GATTAACATATATATATATTATATTTATTTTGACAACTAATTGTTATTTTCGCATAAATAATATTTTATGGTTCAAAATTTTTTTCCAACAGATGGTAATTGTTTTACGCTTTCAACATAGTGGATACACACGTATCCACTTATCTTACGTGTTAATTTACATATATTTGATTAGTTTGATTTTAAAATAAAGATACACGATTAATCAAGTTATCATTATAAAGAGGTTTAAGTTTTTCTATGAACGAACTAATCATGAGAGTTAAAAAAAACTAATAATGAGAGTAAATAAATTTCATAAAGTCTCGCAAGAAGAAAAGTTCAGTTGAAATCTTCAACAATATTCAAAAAATTTAGCAAATTATAAAACTTTGAAAAACAAAAAATAGTAAAACTCCAAATTCTTTGGGAATTACCGATTAAAAGAAGGTACTGAATCGTGCAACGCATATGCATAAATATTTTTTTTATTGTTTACTAAATTACTAGTAAGCCTTTGTGGGCCAAATAGATTTTAATTCATCGATATCAACACTTTAACGACCGATCCATGGAACTCTAAATTAAGATATATATATTTTTAAATTGCTATCGTTTTATATTTAGTATCTCTTTACATGTAAATTTTTTTCTAACCAATATGTGTGATAGCTATTTAATTAATTAATTGAGTAAGCATATTATCATGTTGTTTTAGTGATAGCTAGTTTTGAAACATTATTAGAACTCATTGTTTTTTCCGACGGATAAACTTTTTAGCCATTGCAACATAAAACCTAGATAGATCACATATGCAAATAAGTTTCACAGCATTAATGAATCTAGACACTTAGATAAATATGAGTAAAACACTATATCAGATTTGGACGTATTTCATATTTTCTGTAACTACTATTAACAATCGCCAACTGGTATTAAATTTTTGATTACCGATACCAATTGCGTTTGTGTTCTTCTATCTAAATATGAAATAAAAATAATTCTTGAAAGCTTAACATATACATTGGACTTAGATTAGTGCTTAAAGTTGGACTAAGAATGACCAATTAAGGAAGATTATAGATTAAGTTAGGAGTAAGAAAGGTCGTAATCAAATACAGCTACGCACGAACGTTGCGTGCTTGAAAGAGACAACAAGTCTTGTTTTAAATGGGGAACAAACTTACTTTCACTTTTCCCCCACTAGTTAATTGTTTATACATTTTTATTTAATTTTTGTTTTCTAATCTATTTATATTTTCATTCGTGTTAATTGTTGTACATTTTTACGTAATATTTTCCTCACGTTTTTAGTTTTTTTCAGTCTCTTCCACCAGCCCACCAGGTGTAACTAGGGACACAATTTGCTTCGCTTACCTTTAACCAGGTGTTTTTCTTTCTTTATATATATATATATATATGTTATTTTCAATAATATATTTTGGGGAGTTTAATTTCCTATACCTTAATTTTTTTATTGGTCATGTTAGTGGTGTTTCTGATTATTTTTTAAAAGATTAAATGAAATGATTCTCAAGCAAAATTTCTTAGGTTATAATTAGTCTTTATATGTATTGAATAAATCTTTTTTTATATAGAAAATGATCATTAGGAGTTCTCTCTTTTCAGTTATATATTCATATCACTAGTTAAAAAAAGTTCCTTAATCAATTTTTGTATAAAAATACTATTTAATTTAAATTATGTTGAGAAAACTCACCGAACATATGTATTTTAGATGACAGCCCGTTTCAATCTTTTTAAAGAATGATTAAATTTGAAAAACAAGAAAAAGAAAGAGACGTCAAGGAAATGATCTCTTCTGACTCAACTTCGTTAGCTCTATAAATAATACCTCTCTTCTTCACACTTTAATCGCAACTCAAATCTCAAATAAAAACTCTCTTTTTCACTTCCTTTTCTCTTCTTCACTTTCCTCTATTCTTGTATTTCCTTCGTTTGTCTCTTCTTTGATTCAAAGGTTGCTCTTTTCTTCTCAATCTCTCTCTCTGCATATCAAAAACCTTCTTAGTCTTTAAGGATCAAGATAAAGGAGTAATATCCGCACACGAAATACACTTAGATGGATCAAAAAGTAAGACAGTTTGAGGTTTGCACTCAAGATGGAAGCCTTGATCGTCACGGAAATCCAGCTATCCGAGCTAAAACCGGCAAATGGCTCACTGCTATTCTCATTCTTGGTAAATTTATATATACACATACGCTCTGTTCTTCGTTGTCTTAAAGTGTTGTGTTTGAGATTCTAAAGAGTTTTGTTTTTGATCAATATAGTGAACCAAGGGCTAGTGACGCTTGCATTCTTCGGTGTAGGGGTGAATTTGGTTCTGTTTCTTACGAGGGTGATGGGACAAGACAATGCAGAAGCTGCCAACAATGTCAGTAAATGGACAGGAACTGTTTATATCTTCTCTCTGCTTGGTGCTTTCCTCAGTGACTCTTATTGGGGACGTTACAAGACTTGTGCAATCTTTCAAGCAAGTTTCGTTGCAGTAAGTCCCTTTCAACACTACACTGTTTTATAAGTAGGTGTTGTTTCTAACGTTTCTTATGGGTTGCAGGGATTGGTGATGTTATCTTTGTGTACTGGTGCGTTATTACTCGAACCAAGCGGTTGTGGAGTTGAAGAATCGCCGTGTAAACCTCACTCAACGGTTAAGACAGTTATTTTTTATCTATCAGTGTACCTGATTGCATTAGGGTACGGTGGTTATCAGCCAAACATAGCTACTTTTGGAGCTGATCAGTTTGATGCAGATGACTCAGTTGAAGGACACTCGAAAATCGCTTTTTTCAGCTACTTCTACTTAGCTCTGAATCTGGGATCGCTGTTTTCGAATACAGTCTTGGGTTACTTTGAGGATCAAGGGCAGTGGCCGCTAGGGTTTTGGGCTTCTGCAGGCTCTGCTTTTGCGGGTTTAGTGCTTTTCTTGACTGGGACTCCAAAATACCGACATTTTACACCTAGAAAAAGTCCTTGGTCTAGATTCTGCCAAGTCTTGGTTGCTGCAACAAGAAAAGCCAAGATTGATGTAAACTATGAGGACTTGAATCTCTATGATTCTGTTTCGTGGTTTACTTGGTTTGTGCAAAATGGTACAAGTATATAAAGTCTGAAGCAAGTTTCTCTGAGTCCACTTCAGAAGAGGAAGTCTGAGTGACAGAGTCCGAGCCAAAGAGTTTTTGGGTTTTACGCTGTGAAGCTCTGGACATTTAACTGGCCACTGCATGTCCAAAGCTGAGCTTGTTCTGTAATATAAACTGTTGTTGTTGTTTTCATTTGGCTACTCTTTGTGCAGCAAAGTTTTGTTGATCTTTTCTTAATAAAGACAGTTGACGATTCCAGTCACAGTTATTGTAACTGTCTCATATAATATAGGTTCTCTGGTCGTGTGATAAACTCTGAATCAGACAAGCATAAACAAGTTAATTCTCCAGTAAAAATTACATTATAATATAAAAATTCGTATTGTCTGAGTGAAAGCAGAACTGTTAATGGTAAAACAGCAGAAACAGCTTTGCGGAAACTATTAAACCAACTTTACTGATTTCTACCGAGTAACTTACAACATGAGAAGAAGCCAAACGTGCATGCTTAAGTCTTGTCTTTATGGTACTTGGTGTCCTTCGAGCTGTTGCTTCGACTCAAGAGTTTCATAGATTATACAAAAATCATGATTTGCCACACGTTACAAGTAGAGAGGCGAGCAGAATCTCTGTTTCTCTGTCTGGTTCATCGTTTAGGACGCAGGGAACTTTTCAAAGAATTGGTTGCTGGTAGCTGTATTTAGCAAGAGAATGGAATTGATGTAGTTTGTGCTTTGGTCTTCACATGATTTTCGTTAAGAGTATCTTCCTGAAGATGGCATCCGTTGCATTCGTTGAAAGTCTGGCTTTAGACGCTTGTTTGACATCCCGGCGAACGATCTAAACATCAACACAAAAATTGATTTTATATCAATTATTACAAATCTATTTCTATAATCAACGATAAAAGGAACAAACCGTGGAGATCCTTGTCGTTTATGCATAGGAAGCATTGATCTCACGCTACACAGTGCTCTCTCAGCAGCCTAAAGGTAATAACATCAGACAAGGGGAACAATGGGATAAGAATGAAGACGAGGCAACGATTTAGTTGGTTTACCTGCATTCTAGCTTCGTCCCATGTCGATCCAACTCCTTCCCCAAAGACACGTCCATCAATTTCAACCTGAAACACAGTACGAAGAGAATCAAGAGGGGTCTGCACTTCAGATACTGCAATAGACTGTTGGTCATGAATCTTTCTCTTTTAATGACAGCTCTACAGAATTGGAAATTCTCTATGTATCATTTTGATAAAATTAACACTTCCGTGTTATAGTCTTCATGGATGCGAACCTGAGCATGCAATTCATCTCTGTGGACCATGTCAGATGGAGGTGGACGCTGAGATTGAAAAGCCATCTCAAAACCCTCTGATGCACACTGGAATTTGGTTAAGGACAGATATCAAAGATGAGAAAAATGATATGCAGATGTGAGCAAGCTACATTATCAAGCAATAGTATCCAGATGGCGGAGATACATACCAATTCCCTAAGCGCAGTAATGGAGCCAGTGTGCCTCATAGAGCCTTCTAGTCTCGGATCTGTAGGTCTAGAAGGAACTGGCATCGCGGTTTCATCTCGGACAAATGGCAAATTATCAAGCGTATTTGCATTTCCCATTATCATATTACCATTAGCGAAGGGGCTAGCATCCCTGTGGCTTGGCCCTGGGTCGCCATTTGCACGGGACAAATAAAAATCTGCAGAAAAAGAGCAAAAACTCAAAAAGCTGGAAACAGAAACAGACAAAAGCCAGGGACAGGCTCATCCTATTTGAACCCAGCTATAACCTATGCCAACTGTTCACAAATCCAAGACAGGTATCACTTTTATAAGGGGAAGAGACCGAGAGCTTTGTAATACATTTAAGTTCTAACCCCATCTGTTGATATGAATCATAACATACGACACGCAACCATTTGTGGTGGCAGTTCTAATACTCATTAATATAAACCCATTAACGAGAACCAAAGGGAAGCAACAATAGGTCTATTAACAGCATTGGCCAACTCTTATGAGTGGTTAAGGTTCTATTTCAAAATACAGATTGGTTAAATGATTGAGATCTACACCCTCGAATAGATACAAACAATTTAAAGGTGGTTTACCAACGTCAAACAAGTAACATCACCCTGAGACTGCAAGTTCAAACAATATCTCAAAAAGTATCTCTGCAGAAAAAGTTTAAAGCGCGAGTAATTCATGAGTCAGAACGTCTTACCAGCTAAGTTCTGGATAGAAACTTCAGCAGCCTTGTGCAGGGCTTCTCGTCTCGATTTACCTGTCCCATGTCCAATTCTTTCACCAGAAAACCAAGCCTGAATGCACAGTTGACACAATCAACAAAAGTGACTCATCTAAGGGAAAGGAGGATATCAAAGATGTGGCATAGTAGCATAGGTTCCCACAAAATTACTAAAAGCATATAATCTCTAATAGGAAAAGCTTGGTAATTGCGCACAGATAGAAGTTTAGGGGCTATAAGTACCTCAACAGAAAACCGCAAATCTGTACTAGCAACCAAACCCGGTTTGTAGTCCACCTACAATGTCATGGGATATATATAAATTAACTTGTGAATCGAACTAGTGGTAATCAACTAATCATGATGATGATCACACACCTTAGATCCACATTTAATAGCAATCTCATGTAGAACTTCAGCTGGGTTCTCTGTTGCTGAGACACCTCGTCCAGGTATGAAGTCAAGATCACTGTTCTTCGAAGAAGATTGATTCCAAGTTGCCTCTTCCCCTAGAGAGTCCATCCCAATTCAGTAATTTATCTTCAGAACCAGGTGATACAAGAAGAAATAACATTGATGGCTTACCATAGAAAGGATGAGAGCCTGGTAGATTGTTGTTTGATCGTAACTGCTCATCTCTCCGGAGCGACTGCAAATATATGACAGTGAGCACTGAACGGCATAATGTAGCGGTATAAAGACCAACAAAGCGACGATTAAAAAAAATTGGTAAACAAGATTAGTTGTACCTCCTTTGGTAGCCTGCGATTATCATGAGGCAACCTGTCCAATTGAGATGGGTCATCAATCTTAGAAAAAAAGGATTGATGGCGTGGTCTGTGCTTCTCCATATGTATCATTTCAGAATCCAACGGATGTTCTTTGGAGATTGTTTGACGAAGTGGAGCTGGATCCATCTCCTCCTCAACAGGAAACCATCCATTTCTTGGCTGCACATGTGGAGGTGGAGCTTGAACTGGAGGTCTCTGAGGAAATTGAGGTTCACTTGGAGCAGCATCTCTAGTATCTTGTCCATGTTGCAATATGAGGAGCCTCCTCCTAGTATCTGGATCTAATTCCGATTCAGGTACCTCACCTTCCTCTCTAGCAGGAGAACTCTGCAAGCTTGGTTCTGAAGGAACCAAGTGTTTAGCTATTGATGTCGGCTGTTGAAATTGAATACTTGGAAAGGCCATAGCTGATGGTTGTGATGCTTTTTGCACGACTGGTACTGGTACTGGAGCGGAGACAGAAGAAGCAGAAGCCATGGCGTACTGAACGGGAGCAGCAATCCTTGGATCTATATTTGCCGCCGGAAGGACAACTGAAGATCCAGAAATTGCCTCCTGAATAAAAGGGAAAAATGTATTTTTCTCTCATCATTGAACGGAAAACATCAAAACCAGACAACAAGCTCACTGCAGTTGGTATCCTTCAGTGATCACCACAGTAACTTTGTAACAATCAAGCATAAAAATGAATCACCTTCAGTCTTCTCTCCACTTCAGCATCAGCCATCCCGTCAAAAGAAAGCGGATCTTTGTGCCCATTTAAACCTGATGTTTCGTCCTATATTGACAAGAGAAGGAGTGGTTTGGAGGTGGGTAAAATCTATATTGTAGCATAGAAATGACACAAGCTACCAGAATGCCTGAAAGAGAATTAAAAGAAAAAAATTATCTGCTTGCGATAATTAACAAGAATCATGACTAACCTCCGACACCAAGTAATGGCTGACATCAGGCGGAGAAGGAATATCATCTACATCATTCTCATAAGATATTTCAGCAATCCTTTGTAGCAGGCTATCGTCGAAATCCCTTACCCAGTTCAAATATCATTTCAACGTCAGAATGTACTAGGGAAGCACCCTTGATATAGTAGAGATGTCAAGGAAACAAACGTCCATATCAAATATATTACATCTTACCTGAAAAATCCACCTCTGACACCGCAAGCAACATTTCTGGCAACACACAGTACCGGTGTTGCAGCTGCCTACAGACAAGGAAATGAGCTACTGTATATTGTAACACCATTCATTTAAAGGATTCAATACTATGGTTTCTGATACGGATTAGTCCCAAACCAAGCCCACAAAGACCCTTGAGTGGTACTCACCACAAAAGCTAGCTTATGGGTTAGGGTGTGCGTAGGTCTTATAAGGCTTTGATTTGTTTCCTTCTATACGATATGGGATTCTTTGAATACATATACTCTTATCAGATTCACATGCTTCTGCAATTTTCATGTCCGATTTCAACCAAAGTAAAATTTTTCACTTACTTCAGCTTGAGGCGAATAGTAGGGAGCAAATGCAGGAACCACATGCACCCTCGGCTGATCCTTGTCATCCCAAACTTTCAGTCGATCATCAATCACCAGTGCCATCTTCGGATGGCAGGTTGCATCGAGAAACACATTGAACAGTGATTTTTTTAAACCTATGTGGTTAATTACAAGCTTGTAAGAAATGATACCATGATAGATAATAAGCAAGTATCAGTTAACAAAAAAATGTACCAGGTTTCACACAAACAATGCGAGCCAGCAAGTCATTTGCGTTTATCAAATTCCCTTCTGGATCAAGGAGCCTCCACATCTCTAAGGCGTAATCTCTCTCAGCCATTGTGCAAACATATACTTCAAAACGCTTGCGCCCTTTTGCTGTCAAATAGCTTCGAAGTTCCTCCCATGAAGGCCTCAACCTCACAAGAACACTTGTATCACGAATCTGTGCGTAATGATAGAAATTGAGTCTCAGCCACAAGAATTGAGAGCGATCTAGGTGCTCAAACAAGGAACGAATGAAAATCGAAACATTATTTTTCCAGCATAAACCAGTCAAATTTCAAGGAACCACCATATGTTGCTTGCCTGTTATGAAAGTTATTCATGGAATCATACGACACAGCACACCACCAATAATTGTCTTTTAAAGTGTAAATAGCACCAAACATATAGGTCTACAGGAATAGAAACTAACATATACTAAATACAAGACTTGCATACCATCGGATTAATGCGGGTCAGGATAATATTCTTCTCTTGCAACCTTATTAGCGGACGAACAAGAGGCTGATGGTTGTCAGACAAGGCAGGAACAATTTCAGATTGTACCTTAATCACCTCCCCATTTTCAATAACCTGGTCACTTTCAACATATTGCTTCAGTAGATTTTTGTCATCTTGATAACGCTTCATCTCAGCCACCATAACGGCAACGCGTTGATGGTCCACCTCGTTGTGTATCCTCCGCTGCAACACCTCAATCCTATCCTCAAATGACCGCATGGTATTCGCAACTACGAGGGTTTCATCAAGATCAAAGACAATACCCAGACATCTAAGATTCAGCATGACAAGACAGGAATCATAAATCCCAGGTGCAACAATAAATGCCCAGAAACAAGGACGGTCGTTGTTGATATTTTCCGAGTACATGGCAACCAAATGGAGCTCTTCCTCACCCAGGGACATTACTGCCGTCTGCAGGAACCAAAATTCCAAAAATCGCAGATATGAGAATAATTTGTAATATAGTTCATATGCAATCTCGTTCAGCTGGAAACAAGATAGTTCAGTCAATTATGTCTTCATATTCTAGTGAACATTCATAGACATTAAACCACACAAGATATTAGGGAAAAGTTTATAAAGCCTAAAACTTGATGCAACTCTGACATTAAGGAAGCTAAGTGATGACCCAAAATCCCATTTTTCGTAGGTGTCTGAGTAGGGCTTAGATGTTCCATAAGGTATAGTATACCTTGTTGTCCCCAAGACAGGACGAGTAGAAGAGACTGAGGATTTCCTGAGCAGGAGATGACGAAGCTTCCAATTTGAAACAGAGGCTACATGATGAAATTGTAGTAAGTACCGCAAGAGGAGGACACCTCTCGCTAGGTTGAGAAAAATGGCTAATTCTGATTCCCATCTTCACTTCCTCCATTACTTCCTTGTGTTTCTTCTTCCTTTGCTTCATCACATCGTCTTCTTGCTGCTGATGCGATTCCCTTGGAGGGTATATCTCCATTTCCCCAACTCTCCTATCTTCATGGTACACCTCTACTCTATTACTATTATACATAACTTCCCTTCTCTTTCTTCTTTTCTTTCTCCTCCTTTCTTAGGCAGTCCGTATCAGAAATTTACAGGTCGATGGATGTCTATAGTCTCAACTCAAATTCGTTCATCAAAAATCTTTACTTTTTTTTCGTTGTCCCTTGGCTTGATTGATTGATTGATCACCAATCCACACTAGTTTCAATTGGATCTGAGTAGTTCTTAGCAGAAAACAAGAAAAAAGAAACGATTTAATAGATGGGTAGTAGAGAAAAAGGATGAAAATTTAGTGTATGTTTTGTTTTTCTTAAAAGTTTGTCCCTTTGAATGTAGATCTATAAGTACCGATGATGAATCCACAAAAAAAACCCTAATTCTTCGTCTTCTCCGATGAATCTGTTGTTGACGGAAAAAGTTTCATGGGTGAAATTAGGTTTTTGTGGCTTTTTTAGTTCTAAAATCAGAAGCGGACAATATTGTGAGAGAGAAACCCTAGATCCAGAGATAACCAAAGAGTCAGATTGTGAATACGCATTAGCCATCGTCATTGGGTTTTAAAGGGAAACCCGAAGGTCCCTTCATTTTTTTTAACCATTTGTTTTATTTATTTTTAATATATACTATTTTTATAATTAATAAAGCCTGAAATAGTTTTCGTATCAAATTCAAAATCCTTCAAATTCTGGTTCTCAACTCATACCGTACTTGTTCAAATGTACTCGTTTCTGACTCCGATGGTTTATACTTTCGAATGTAAAAACTAGATACCAGCAGACATTTATATTTCATCTAATTTCTTTATGAACAAAAAAATCAATTTAATGTGTGTTTTTTCACATATGTAATTACTCTTTATGCTGTGAAAACATTTATATATACCAAGCACAACAAAATATTTTTCTTCCATAAATGAATGTTTGGTATATAAAACATTTATTTAGCTTTCAGTGATACAGTTTCTAATCTAAACCTTATTCTTTTTAGAAAAATGTATTTGTTTCTATATATATAGATATTAAATTAATAAATGAGTTTTCAAATAATTATTAAGTGTCAGTATCCGTTATATAATTATATCATAAACTTCACTAAAAATTTTAAAATATATTTATTACGTGTTCTGTACGTATTTCTATTTTATAATATTTTATAGTATGTATTCTTTACGTTTCATAAAAATATAATTTTAAAATTTTTATTTGTTACAGAAAGAGTTTATTTGATAATTTCAATATTGATGTTGACTAAACATTACACATCTAACCTTAAAATTAAAATGATTATGTATTAAATGACATTCATTATGTAAGAGAACTTCAGAGATATAAAAATTTTAACTTATTTTTTTAATTTGTATAAAAAGTGTTAAAATAGATTTTTTTATGAAACAGAGAAATTACATTTTTCTTATCAATGAGATTAAATGGATATTCTTTTATATACTGTAAACATTTAGTAAAAAGATAGAATCAACCTCTATACTTAAAGATATTTCATATAGCAACCAGATTTGAACATCTAATTTAGATTTTTTAATAGTCGCAAAATTCAATCATTTTTTACCTATTACAAACAAATATCACTTTTTCGAATTCTTGACATTTTTTTTATAAAAAGAGTAAAATATTATAAATATAAAAAAAATTAACACTATATATAATTTTTACAAGTTCATTATTTCAAAACCAAAAAATATACACAGAAATCAAGAGAACGACCTCTGCATATACAACTTTGATACCTCCCCTAGTTTACATTACATTCAGTAACTGAAATCAAACCTTTTTTTTGTTTTTGAAGTAAAATGAAACCAAATTCTTAAGTCTAACTGCAACACTTTTTCATTGTTCAAAAAAAAAGTCTATAGTTTAATAATAATAAATCCCCGTTAAGAAAATCGACAAACAAATAAGATGTGCTGGGCCTAACAGCCCATTATCCGTGTCCTTTTAAGACTTCTTCACATTACTAGAGAGCTACTCCGACCCAAACAAGATCAAATTGATCAACAACGAACCGGAACCGAATTACCAATTAACCAAAGTGTACCAAACCGATTCGAAGAAAGAATCGAAGATATATTTAGCCTCTCCGTCCGTGTACATTACTGCTGCTTCACCTTCTCATCTTCTGTTCTCTTTGTCACTTCGCATCACCGGCCTCCGTAGTTCACCGGATATGACCGCCGAAGCAGCAACAGCCGTCGCTCACGGTAATAACGTCGCTCCGAACGGAGATAACATTATCCCTTCCTCGAAGAAATCTCGCGAGAGCGACCGTCGCCGGCGCAGGCGGAAGCAGAAGAAGAACAACAAAGCATCCCGTGCCGATGTAGAAGAAGCCGACATTTCTGGTGCTTCTGCTTCGAAGGAGAACGCAGATCCGCAGCAACAGGTTAGCTTTGTCTTATTTTTCTCGTACTCTATTCATGAGATTAGAGATATTCTAGGGTTTGTGTTATGTTTTTCGAGGGTTTTAGTCGTATTGATTTTTTTTATTGATGATTTGTTGTAATATTTGTTTCCTCATAGGTTTCTGAGCAGATTGTGATAGAGTATGTTCCAGAACAAGCCGAATTTGAAGATGGTTTTAACGATGAATTTAAGGAAATCTTCGAGAAGTTCAACTTTCGGGAACCTATTGCCTCTGAGGTAGGACTCTTTTTCTTTTGGCTCCCTTAGCGAGACTGAGAAAGGTCATCAGTGCTTTAATCTTAACGAAACCGTTTTTGCTTTACTAGGACGACGCTAAGAAGGACGAGTCTGAGGAGAAAAAAGATGTAAAAAAGAAGGATAACTCAGATTCAGAGCTCGACGATGAAGATCAGGGCAATGAACAGAAAGAGAAGGGCATCTCTAATAAGAAGAAAAAGGTCTAATTTCAAAACTAATTATTACCTCTTACTTTGTTTTCCTTGCATATGACAAGATAGTGTACATCCGCTAGCTAGTTTCTTCTTCTTAGCTCGGTATACTACATTCTATTTAGATTCCTGAAATCCCGAATGTCTGTTTTCTCAGCTTGAACGGAGGATGAAGATTGCTGAGCTGAAGCAGGTATCCGCTAGGCCTGATGTGGTTGAGGTAAGGATGCTTTTGTATTTTGTTATGAGTTCCAATTATGGATATTTGAAGCTTTGTCCGATGTTTTCTTGTGTCCATATTGTTGGTACCTCCCTAGTGCTCGTTCTGCTATTCTCTCTCACTCTGAGTAGAGTAATATCTCAACTTTGCTTTACTCATGACGTCCACGCTTTGCATTCATATTCTGTTTTCATCATTGAACCATAGGTCATGAATGTTGATCGGATGCGTGAATGAGTTTTTTTTTTGTGTGGTATACTGGAATTGATCTCATTTTGTAAATTTGAAGTAGTAAATCCTTTTTCTCGTTTTGTAGCTCTCTGTTAGATGATTTTGATGTTTTATTGATTCCTATGTTCTACTTTAATGTTTTTAGGTCTGGGACGCTACTTCAGCAGATCCAAAGTTGTTGGTGTTTTTGAAGTCGTATCGGAATACAGTTCCTGTTCCAAGACATTGGTCCCAGAAGAGAAAGTATTTGCAGGTTTGTGATATTTCAAGTAATGGTGCTGTAGTTAACTATGTTTTCTGTGATTTGTGGGTGTGTCGCATAGGGGAATTATATCAACAGGGATAGAACTCCTCATGCCGATTAAGTTTCCTTATACCTATATATGTGATCTTGCAGGATAACGTCTGTGATAACCATGGAGCCTGGACTTGTAGGTGTAACTGGAGAGGACTCTTGATTGTTTTTTTTCTATACATGAAATTTGTGGTGCTTAGTTTTTGGAGACGTTTGATACTTGTCTGAGAAAAGTGTTTTGTGTATCTGTTAGGTGGAATATTCCCGTATGAAACTTTACTTTATGTTTTCGTATGCATTTAGGTGCATCTGGTTTTGTAGTACTCTTAGGATGAAGTCTAGTGTCTTTGGGTTTTAGGCTATTATCTTGCTTGCTCTCTCTTTTTGAAGTTGGTGGCATCTCAGCGGGGTTTCAATTTTGCAGGGAAAGCGTGGTATAGAGAAGCAGCCATTTCATCTTCCTGATTTCATTGCTGCAACTGGAATTGAGAAAATTAGACAGGTATCTTATCTTGGACCTCATGATTTTGCTCTTCTTTTGACCTGCACATATTTCTTCCAGTAGTTGCTGTTATGTTTTCTAGAAATATTTATTAATTAGGTATTAGTACAAATGCTATCATTATAAAGATTTTGGAAATCCATATTTCACTTTGACTTTCCATTTTTCAAAAATGTTTATAAATCTCAAGCTTCTGTCTGGGCATTGGCTTCTCTTTTTTACCCACTCCACTAAATTTCTGGATATAAATGGCCATTTCTTGTGTGATTTTGACTAATTCTCTTTCTTCTCAATCTCAGTCATACACTTTATCTGCTTTATACCTGTCATTCTTCCTTGTTGCCGAAAAAAATTCTCAAAAATCTAAGTTACTACTTATCGATTTTAGCTGGATCTGTTTTAGGTGTAAGTCGCTAAATGCTTCTACTAGTCAGAGCTAATTCTTTTGTGGTACTTGTGCAGGCTTACATTGAGAAAGAAGATGGTAAAAAGTTGAAGCAAAAGCAACGAGAGCGAATGCAACCAAAGATGGGAAAGATGGACATTGACTACCAGGTTCCCCTCTATAAATATTTGTTTAGTGGTGAGCATTTGTTGATATTTGTTCTATAACTGATAAATGAAGATAACACCTTCCTTTCTCAGGTCCTCCATGATGCATTCTTCAAATACCAAACAAAGCCTAAGCTGACAGCTCTTGGTGATTTGTATTTTGAAGGGAAAGAATTTGAGGTACTTCCTTGTGTCATGTTTTGCATCTTTACCATTTATTGCATTGCTTGGTTTGATTGCTATGTGTACCTGAATCTAATTGCAATCCTTTGGGAAATAGGTTAAATTGAGGGAAATGAAACCAGGGACTTTGTCGCATGACTTAAAAGAAGCTCTTGGTATGCCTGAAGGTGCTCCTCCCCCATGGCTAATTAATATGCAGGTGAGTTAATTTTGACTTGTATTTATGATTATTCTGATTATAATGGAATTGTTCACTAAAAACCCTTCTTCAACAGAGATATGGTCCTCCCCCTTCTTACCCACATCTGAAAATTCCGGGTCTTAATGCTCCTATTCCACTTGGAGCTAGCTTTGGTTATCATCCTGGTGGCTGGGGGAAACCTCCAGTTGATGAAGTAAGTACTTTATCCATGTTAGTCTTTTTCTTACTTTTCCATGCCATTCGGTAACAGTTTTCTGTTGTTTCCCATCGTTTGTGTTACGTAGTTTGGTCGTCCATTGTATGGAGATGTCTTTGGCGTCCAGCAACAAGATCAGCCTAACTATGAGGTAAGTTGTTTACCTCCCGCTGTTCTGTTTTAAAATTCTAAATTCTACTTGGAATGAACCTAACATAGAGGGTAGTTTAACCGGTATAAAACAAGTAGATAGAACAAATAAGCTTCCTGTTGAACTATTTCAAGATCATCATATTTTTGTGATAAATTGTGATCGGTTGTTCTTTTATCATGATCTTAGGAGGAGCCTATTGATAAGAGCAAGCACTGGGGTGATTTGGAGGAAGAGGAAGAAGAAGAGGAGGAGGAGGAAGAGGAACAAGAAGAGGAGATGGATGAAGAGGAACTAGAAGACGGCATGGAATCGGTTGATACACTATCAAGGTATTGTTTTGCCTTAAGCAGTATACATTGAGGAGTTGTGTTGTATTTTGTTTGCTTGTCATCTAATAGAAATATGAAACTGAATGATATTTTTCCCTGTGTTTCAGCACTCCAACTGGCATAGAGACACCAGATGCAATTGAACTTCGTAAGGAACAGAGAAAGGAACCCGATAGGCCTCTATATCAGGTAGGAAACCTAATTCTGATTAATTGGTATTGTGGTTTCACTTTATCTATAACCTTGTGGGATATTCTATTATTTTGATGCTAATATGCTAAGCTATATTTCACTGTTATCTTTTCGTTGATTCTCTAATGCTGCTCTTTTGTATACTGAAGGTACTTGAAGAAAAGGGAGAGAGTGTTGCTCCTGGAACTTTGCTGGGAACTACACACACATATGTTATTAAAACTGGAACTCAAGACAAGACAGGAGCGAAGAGGGTAAGCAAAATCTAAATGCTTCATTTACCAATGCGGTGTTTACTTAAGGAGTTGGTAGACACTTCAAAGATGATCGGCTTCTTATTTTATTGCCAAATACTTGATTAATAGCAATTCATGGTTGTTTGGAAATGAGGCTGGAATTTTGAAATAATAGATCTTTTAAGGTTGTTTGGTCAATGTGTCGTGTTAGTTCTGTATTCTCGTAGTCTCATGTGTTTTGAGAATTGTGTTATGACAAGTGACTAATCTATGCAATTGCGTTTATTTGACCAGGTTGATTTGCTGAGAGGACAAAAGACAGACCGTGTGGATGTTAGTTTACAGCCGGAAGAGCTGGAAGCAATGGAGAATGTTTTGCCTGCCAAGTAAGTAGTAGAAACACTTATGTTGATTGTAACCTCTACATTTGCATTTCATAAGAGAAAACCAAAAAATAGTTCTGAACTCTACATTTGGCTTTTAAAGGTATGAGGAGGCAAGAGAAGAGGAAAAATTGCGCAATAAGCCAGAGGACTTCAGTGACATGGTTGCGGCCGAGGTAAGGACTTTCGATATATCTCTTTTAACACTATTGATATGAATTATGTGGATGATTATTAACGTTTGGTATATTCAACTTGGTGGAATTGTTACAGAATGCGAAGAAACGGAAGCGGCATGATAAGGAAGGGAAGAAGAAGAAGGATTTCAAGTTCTGAGGTAGCTTCCCGTTCATGGATTCTAGATTTTGGACATGGGAGAGAGAGAGAGAGAGAGAGAGATTCATGTTCCAAAGAATGTGTTTGGGTTTACATAACACGGAGAGGGAGATGAGAGATCTTGAGTTTAGAAATCTAAATGCTATGGATTCTTTTTCGTTATTTCTCTTTGGTACAAAAAACAAAAAAAATTGTAATGTGTTACCTGAAGTAAAACTTGTTTGAACATATTCAAAGTCCAAAAAAACTTAATTAACTGAAACTGAAACACAATCAAGACTGTATAACACACACATATCAAAATCAGTACATTCGGTTATATCATAGTCATAAATGTTTATAATTAAAAGAAAGGTTTATGTATATATGAACTTAATACCAAATGTCTTATACTATTATTAGATTAGCTCATTTAAAAGGAAAATACAAAATAAAGTATATGTAAAAACATTATCCAAAATTACAAAAAAAAACAAAAAAAATCTTAATGTTCTTTCTGTCAACACATTATTCCCGTAAATGCAAAAGTTGGAATCGTTTGCTCTACTATGATCCAATATTTCGGTTTAGAGGTCTCTATCATATATTCAATCATCTGTAACTAATTGAGCCAGTCATGGACCCATGGTCTATCAGCTTCCTAAGTTAGAAATTTCTAACCAAACCTTAGTTAGAGCTGATTGATATTCTCTTACAGTCATTGAGAATTACTATTTGAAATAATCTTTTATTTCGAGTCAGAAAACAAAGGATGTGCCATTAAGGAAAGTGAGTTTTTGTTTTGAGTTTGACATTGCTCTCAAAATTGAACCAAACCAAATTTAAATTTGAATCCAAAAACTTCAGCCGTAATGCGAACCGTGAATTGAAAGATGAATGATTTATATATAAATAATTACAGCGGTTTCTATGCCACACACACACAGACACACCTCTCACTTAAGAAAATGGAGAACTCTTTACAAAGCTACAAACTTGTGCTTCTATTGCCATTTGCTTTGGTCCTCTTTCTTAACACTGAGCTGAGTCTTCTTGCATCTGCAAGCGCCATAGACAATAAAAGCAAGGCATGTAACGCAAAAAGACCTTTTCTTTATTTGTGCTAACCATTAAGACTACTGATTTTTAATTTTGTTTCTGATGTTATCCGTCACCGATCTAATAGGTTTATATAGTATACCATGGCGAAAGAGAACACGATGATCCCGAACTTGTCACAGCCTCTCATCATCAGATGCTTGTATCGCTTCTTGAAAGGTACTTACTTTAATATCTTACATTTGTTTCTTGTCATCCAAGAAACTATTCTCGCCTTACTCTGTTTCTTCACAAAACCTAGACGATCCTCTGTTTTTTCTTGTCTATGATAATGCGCTCTTTTCTCACTTAGATATCTCACTTCTATATGCAGTAAAGAAGATGCACATAACTCAATGATCTACAGCTATCAACATGGGTTTTCTGGTTTCGCGGCACTTCTTACATCTTCACAGGCAAAGAAACTATCAGGTAATCAACAAATCTCACATCAGAGAAAAGTCCATACCTTTGATCATTGGAGATTGTTAGTTTCTAAACCGAAAGCTTGTATATAATAACCACAGAGCATCCAGAAGTAATCCATGTTATACCAAACCGGATTCTAAAACTGAAAACCACAAGAACTTGGAATCACCTTGGCCTCTCTCCAATTCAAACTTCTTATTCTTCTTCATCAAGACCAGTAAAAGGTCTTCTTCATGACACCAACATGGGCAGTGAAGCTATCATCGGCGTCATGGATACAGGTCTATCTCTCTCTCTCTCCTCTATGTATATATATATTCTTGTCTCATATCATGTATGTATATATACAGGAATATGGCCAGAGTCAGAGGTATTCAACGATCAAGGCCTTGGACCAATACCTAAGCGTTGGAGAGGAAAATGTGAATCAGGAGAACAGTTCAACGCTACAATTCATTGCAACAACAAGCTTATAGGAGCTAAGTACTACTTAAAGGGCCTAATGGCCGAGGTTGGAGAAATATTCAACACAACAATAACCGGAGAATTTAAATCCAACAGAGATGCAATCGGTCACGGCACTCACACAGCCACCACAGCCGGTGGCTCATTCGTTTCCAACGTGAGCTTCTATGGTCTTGCCCGAGGTACAGCTGGGACCAAACCGAACCAACAAAGACCTTGGATTATATCATAACCAAAAAGTTTTAGCTTAAGAGTGAAGGTACCGGTTGTATAAGTTTGCTTTCATCTAAACTGATGTGGATTCTTATTAGGTACGGTACGAGGTGGTGCTCCTCAGGCTCGCATAGCCTCGTACAAAGTGTGTTGGAACATAAGGGGAAGAGGATGCTCATTTGCTGATATGTGGAAAGCTTTTGATGATGCTATACATGATGGGGTTGATGTTATGTCCGTTTCTATTGGCGGATATATTCCAGAGAGTTCCGAGGTCGATACACTCCATTATGTCGCGGCTTTTCATACGGTGGCTAAAGGGATTCCGGTTGTGGCCGCTGCGGGTAACGACGGGCCTAGTTCTCACACTGTTGTCAATGTTGCTCCTTGGTTCTTGACCGTTGCTGCAACTACTCTCGACCGGTCCTTTCCTACAAAGATCACACTTGGGAATAAACAAACCCTCTTAGTACGTTTTATATTCCAAAATACTCAAATTAGTTGAGAAAATGTTTCAAAGTCTCGACTTGTTTTTAACAAAACTAACTGAAATTTGAAAATAGCTCAAAGTTCCGACCTTTTTCACCAAAAAACTCAAATTCGTTTTAGAAAATAGTTCAAAGTCTCGACCATTTATTACCAAAAGCTCAAGTAAGTTACATAAAAAGTCAAATTCTGGAGCTTTTCTAACTTCTTGTTCTTTGTTCGTGTCTAATTAGGCTGAATCTCTGTACACTGGACCGGAGATTTCAACCGGTTTAGCTTTCTTGGACTCAAGCAGGGACGTTGACGTTGATGTGAAGGGAAAAACAGTTCTTGTTTTCGATACTGACATCCCAAGGGAAATACTATTGTTGTTAAACAGTTGCAGCGACAGTGGTGTAGCAGGAGTCATCTTAGCCAAAAGGCCGAACGAAATTCTTTCTCAGTGCCCTGCTTTACCGTGCATTTCCACAGATTACGAGCTTGGAAACCAAATTTTACAATACATCCGTACCACCAGGTCCTCTATCTCGAAGCATATAAACTCTGTTTATTAAGTCAATTCTCTTTTTCAAAACATCATTGATCCGAGGTCGAACCACAGATCCCCCACGGTGAGAATCAGCGCGGCTACGACATTTACAGGTCTGCCTGCAACTACAAAAGTTGCTTCATTCTCATCTAGAGGGCCTAATTCTGTTTCACCAGCCATTCTCAAGGTTATAAATTAAGCCATTGTGTCTCTTATGTTTAACTCAAAAGTTGAAACCTTTTTGATAAATAAATGATCACATTTCACTCTGTAGCCTGATATAGCAGCTCCGGGTGTGAGCATACTCGCTGCAGTGAGTCCGCTTGATCCTAACGGACACGAGGGATTTGGACTCGATTCAGGGACATCAATGTCGACTCCTGTTGTTTCCGGAATCGTAGCTCTCCTCAGATGTCTACACCCTAATTGGTCTCCTGCTGCAATTAGATCAGCTTTGGTCACAACAGGTTCTTCTTCATCCCTTCTTCTTCTTATTTAGCCAATTGTCTTATACGAATCGATTTCTTTTCAAGCTTGGAGGACAACTCCATCTGGAGAACCCATTTTTGCTGAAGGATCAAGCAAGAAGCTTGCAGATCCATTTGACTATGGAGGAGGTCTTGTAAACCCTGAAAAAGCTGCAAAACCCGGACTTGTCTACGATATGGGGGTCGAAGGTTACATAAACTATATGTGTTCCGCAGGCTACAACGACTCCTCTATATATATATATATATATATATATATATATATATATTTATATATATTTTTTTAACATCAACTATTAACAGATTTCAGCTTTTTCTAATTCTTTTCTAAAGTATTTGGTAGTAATCATTGTTGCTTCTTTTCATATTTCATGATCAAAATTAAATTTAGTTTCACACAAAAGTCAGCTAGATAGTTGAGGCTAAATTATTTTTTCTATTGATTTTTTTTCTTCTAATTATATTAATAGAAGTAAGAAATTCTAATGAATTTTTATAGTTAAATAAAAATATAATTGAATATTTATTTATTTAATTAATTTGTGTGAAAAATCTTAAGCTGTATATAGAGCGAGAAACGGATGGGGTGTTAATTATTCATTTGTATAATGTGTTAATAATCAATTTTATATTGTTTAATTATTACGAAACACAACCATAACTGTTTGATTATTTTTTTCACGAAAAGAAAACTTGTGGTGTTCACTCATAATATAAATTTATTCCATATGACCCACTCATTAATTCAACACAACCATATGATTTAGCCTAATAGTATGTATGCAAAGCTTATTAAAAGTAAAAAATTAGTCCAAGGTTACATTAAATTTAGGGTTGATTAATTAGACTCCACATTAAATTGGCTTTGTTGAAAAGTTGGTTCACCATACAGCCCTTGTTTGTCTCTCTCTAAGTCCCTACAGAGGACCCACGAGTTTCAAATTTTTTTTTTGGCCATTTAAACGACCAAAATATTGAAACTCATTGTCTAATTTGGCCAAGTAGACTAGTAGTTAAATTCACCTGTGAAAATGGAAAATTTTATATTTAAGATGTGTTTCAATATATTGGACTAGTACGGAAATCGAATTTTTAGTAGATGCACACAGTTAACCACTATTATGTATAGATAAACCACATAATTAATATAGACAGTTTGAAAGTAAATCTAAAGCATAAAGTTAAAAGAGTAAATGAAAAGTGAAAGTATCTGATAGAATGGTAGTAAATCAATTGATTATTGAAAGTGATTTTTGTTTCATCTATCTTTTAACATCATGATGACAAGTTTTGTCATCAAACCGATCCAAAATTGACCCAAACCCGGTTTAAGCTTAGACTCCTCACCGGACACTGCTTAACGTTTTGGGCGGTCCTTGCTGCACAGACCACGGACGTCGTTTGTTGTTTTCCTGAAATTTAACATAGTACAAATAAATGACCCATCAGATGATTACTTTACTCGAAATGTATTTGACTCTTCCAAAGAAGTTTCAGTTCACAATTGGTAGAATTTGAGCAGACACTTTTGGATTGGTCGACATGATGAAACACAGAAGGATCAGTGTATGGGTTTTAACTTCTAAGAGATCAAAGAGATCCAACTTTTAGTTTTATCAATTATCAATGAATATGAAACAGAAAACCATGTATAAATGGTTATAAGAGGAATTTAAAACCAAAACCTGACGGGTACATACTTTGATATCTGTGACAGAATTGCAGGAGGAACATCTAACAGACGGAGCTCCATACGGATACATAAGTAGCAGTTTGCAATTGCTGCAACTCACCTGACCAACCTGGTAAGCTGCAAACAAAGAATGACGATTATAAACCAACAAGAGAAGGGTATTTTCATCAATCAAGGAGATGTTATATTACTGGAGTAGTAGTGCGTAGAGGCTGAGTAAATCGTAAGCTTAGAAGAAGAATTTAGATCACACAATTGCCCCAAGAGTAGAAAAACTAAAGAATTAAAGATCAGAGAAACGGTCTATTAGGGAGCAATTATGATGGACTAATGACCAAAATAGTTGATAAGCTAAAGAGAAGAACTCAAGCTGTTTCACATTCTCTACCTATATCATTTGAATGAATCTAGATACCAAGGCTCAGGAACTTTACATAGAGATAACGGATTTGAGCAGCAATGATCACGAAAAAAGAAGCTAAAACCAGCAATAACATAGAGATATTAGTGACAAATGCTAAGTAAATCCAGATTGAGAGAGAGCATTCCCAAGATTCTTCTTTTTGACACTTTCAAGCCACTTAGAATATCAACACAAGCTTTCACAGTGAATGAATAAGAAGATAAAAAGCCATGGAAGAACCTTCAAGGACGAGATTAACAGTCTGACAGCAGGAGCACTTAACGTGTTTGGCTCCTCTTGGATACGAAAGCAAACGCCTGCAAGATCCACATACCATTTGCGCCATTTCTGCAACCGAACAAAAACAAAAAACAAAAAGCAAAAAGCAAAGATCTTCAATCATTCACGGAATCGAAAATTGGTTCCCTCTCAAACAAACTACTCAAACTCGTTGATTCCATACGACTACACCACGGAACTGGACACGAAATGGAGTATATTTGATAAACCCAAAATACACAGACTATTTAGAATACCAGGAATTTCGGCGGCTGTGGTAGTGGAGTTTACGGGGGTGGTGATGGTGGAGATCGGAGGAGGAATAACTGCAGATTCCCATCCCGGAGGAGGACCTTCCTCTTCCTCTTCTTCTTCATGGTGCTTTTGTTCTTCCTTTTTCTGCGTTTGAATCTCTTCCACCACGACTTCGGTCTCGGCTTCGGCGATCATCACTACTCCGTCACACAGATGTCGAGTCACAGATCAAACTTGTGTGTCAAAGGTTTATGGATAATGGAGAGAGATGGCCTTGTTGTGAGAGATCGTAGCAGGTTTCACCATTGATGAAGGACTAAACAAACCGAATGTGACATTGGTTCGGGTACACCAAACCAGACACCAGATTGGTTCCTCTTTGGTTTTCGGTTCGTTTTGTAATCCGACCGAAAACTACACATTGTTGTCTTCTTAATATCCATCCAATTAGATATTATGCAAATATGCAAATTACATGCCCAAGTCGTAAAATTGGCAGAATAGTGAAATTACTGGCCCAACTCGTGAAGTTCACAGAAATCTTTGCTTTATTATAATAAAGTGATTTTAATAATGGTATTTATGATTTTGAAATATAAGAATGAATGAAAGAGATCTATTTTAAAAAAATTAATATTGTCCCAAGGGAATCATATAACAGAAATAGAAATTCTAGTGGTAAATAGAATTTAGAAGTTTTAGATGGATCAAATGTATTTTTACTCCTCTCACAATGTGATGAGTCTCCAAATAATATATCCTCAATTCAAAGGACAATCTCGAATTTTATTTATTTATATTCCATTTTATCCGAGAAAATTGATATTTTTTGACAATCCTTTGAAAAAAAAACAGTACAAACATTATAAAGAATTTTTCTATTGTACTTCTTTTCGTCAATTAACCACAAAATTATGATCCCAATCCTAAGAAACATTCGACACGTGGATTATAATGTCGCAGACTATTTAACGATGCCTTTTGGAGTAGTGATAGTACGAATATTTAATTATTCACATAAAATTGGAATTCGAATTTGATAATAGTAATTATATTCTTCTAAATATACGGTTGTGGTCAAAATTCCATTCGTTTTTTTCTTTTTGCTTGTATGCACTAAAAGTCTAAACCATGCATAATTAAATTAATTTTAATTAAATTAATTTAGATATTTCCCTCTACGTGTTCCTATAAATACTTTCATCACATAAGGGCTTTGACATCACAAGAGGAGATGTAGAGAGAACAATAAACGAAGATGATGATGATTATTAGAGTCTCTTTGGTGTATCAAAGGGTCTTGCATAGAAGAATAGAGAATGAGGTTGAGCCAAGGATGACTTGCCGATTTTTACCAACAAATCTAAATTGGTTTTTGGTATTGGATCGGCAAGTTGACCTTGGCTCTGTTTCCTTCTCTTCTTTTCGATGTCAGACTCCAGATATCTCTCTATCTACATATCATCATCATCACAACATGTGACAAAGGTTTGTAATTTCATTCACATATGCAGTTTTCTACAAGTGACTTGATGCATGCTAATAGCATTTGCTTCTAATATTTTCTTAAAATAACTAATTTAATCTATTTCAATCATAAAAACACTGAAAAACAGATTGGAAAATGAATTAGCGCATTTAGATCATAAACACATTCAAAACGAAATTAGACTAATGCAAGATGGGTCAGATGAATGGATTACTCCTTTGGTTCTCAATAATCTATAATTATATTTATAATTGTATTATAAAACTCAAAAACAAAGATAGATTAATTAATATATTAACGTATATTATTTTTTTTAAATATAAAAAAATTAAATCAATGTAAATTTATATTATAAAAATTTTTTATAATTTTTTATTAAAATTAAATTGTCACAAAATTATTTTAAAATACATGGTTGTAACGCAGATCCGTATAGTAAATGTGGGATATTTCTAAAAAAAAAAGTTAATATTTTTGTTTACCTTTTGATATAGTTTAAAACTCATAAAATTAGCTACCATTACATAAGAGTATAGGTTACTATTAATTATCATAGTTAAAATTCAGAACAATAGCAACGCATAAACATAACCTTAATTACTAGTGCCTGCTTACCAAACTCCTTCTTTAGTTTCATGCTCTAGCGAGCTTCGGCTTCGAAGGAAAGATTCGGTTTAGAGTCGCTGTTAAGTGTTAAGCACTGTTGCATAATAGGAAAGCTAAGATGATCTTGTTTCATAGTGAATACTGATCTTTTTAACGCACAATGATGGGCGTTATATGCACAGTACTTAACTATTTTTATTTGTTGTGAGATATAATAAAAGAATGGAGTAGCAATGGTCACGAACAGAAATGGGATCAGCACTAACATAGAGATATAATTCACTACTAAAGTAAAACCAGCTTGTGATAACATTTTCAGTTTTAGTGCCTGAGAAATAACATAAGCTTCAGGTTAATACACATTGAGTATGGATTTTCTATGTTTGATAATAGTGATCATTTTAGCTACTATACTCGAGTTATACTAAGAACAATAGCATCGCATAAACTTGACAAACATTACATGAGCTAAGGAACTAATAGAGTGACATGGTTCTCGGGGATGTTTTTCTTAGTTTCATGCTCCAGCAAGCCTAGGTTTTGAAGAAAAGATACGGTTAAGAGTGGCCGCCAACCGAATCCCACCTTGTGCAAGTCTCTTCTCCACAATGGGTAACCGAGAAAGAAAATAGTCATCTGCAGAAAAAACGTGAAAGAAAGTCGAAGATCACAGCATTGCGTACAAGTGTATAACTGAGATAAACATGTGCGGGTAAAGAAAGCTAAGATCTTTGTTTCAGAGTGAATACTGATTGTCCAAACTTCACTAATATTTCCTAGAAACTTTGAATCCAATGGTGAGAGAGTCCGCGTACCTCCTAAAGTAGTCCCTGGGGTAGCATTCCTGTAAGCATATTTGCAGGCCAGATTTATGCTTTCAGATGCATACCTGAACACATCCAGAACAATAATGAGTCAACAATAATGTAATTATGAAAAACAATATGACAGCTACAAGCCTACAACCAGATTTCTATGCTATTCATCAACTTCCTAGATCTCTTCGCGTAAATTTTATCTCTTTTTCAACGTTTCGACATCACTGCAAAGGACTTCGTGTGATTATTGACAGAAAATGATATATCTATATGCTTACGGGTTTGGACAGGTCGTTTGGTTAAGTTGACATGACTCCCACGATGGAACATCATTTGACCAGCCGTGCTATATCAAGACAGCAGTTAAAAGCAAAGGAACTATGTGAGTTGATTGGATACAAGGTACTGGCACTGAAGCTACATTAAAGAAAGTAAGCTCTTACCGTAAGATTGGCTTGAAGTGCTTGAATCATGAGTGGAAGACTTTTATTATAGTATGTTTTGAGAGCAGACTCAATTATCATGTTATCCCAGACCTTTATAATTAAAAGGATTCTTTTAGATTTGGGATCACTGAGAGATCATAACAACACATTTTATTCATCCGGTAACGCAAAAGTTTAGATCATCACAGTTACAAGGTTAATCTAATCAGGAAAGATAACTTTCTTTAGTATCATTATGATCGATAACAAACACTTACATGGTGCAAATTTGTTTTACGGCGGTACCAGCGGACTGTTATCGTGTTTCCACCTTCATCTCCCAGGAAACCAACATGCAAGGGCTGTATAAATTACATATATAACTCAGATAGAACTTGTTCTAATATTGTTAATTTGAAGGACAAAAGGATTCTACCTGGTGAACATCTCCGATATAATGTGATAAGAACATGAGAGCCTCTGTCAAGTTGTCTGCAGACAAAGACTAGTCACGGCTCTATGCTCCATAGAACTCAAACTGAGGCTTAGCATCGGATTTACTATAATCTCACTCACAGTGGATTATACTCTGCGAATTTGCAGAAGCCGACATAAGTTGCATTGTGTAGTTGAAAATGGCTCCTGTCACACACCGGTCCTGATGCTTATGAGTATCATGGCAATCCCCTTCACAAGGACAGAACATTTGGATTGGTCTTCGGATATGAAAACAGAAAAAGAAAGAGTTGGAGAAGGGAAGAGTAAACCGACGACAATACTCGTAGTTGCATCTGTAATCAGGTGTGTCAACATAGTGTAAAGGGCTAGTCCATCGCCATTGCCAATGGTGTTTAATTTCATCAGGCCATGAGCAAACAGATGCTAGATCTCCTTCAGCGGATTCAGGTAGAAGTTTCTTCACTGCAGCTACAGTTTCTTCCTCAAAGTAGCTCTGAGGATTGGGAATGTCATTATCAGAGATCACAAAAGGTACCTTTTTTTCCACTGCAGAAAGTCCCAATCCTAAAAACCGGTAAAGTATCTACTATCTAGCCAGACTTCACCATACAATTTAACAGTTGTAGAGCTAAATTGATCTTCAATTTGGTAATGAAGTTCTCATATTCATAGATCACAGTGATTTCAGTAACTTTAGGGTTCAAGCTTAGAGTCTAATTAAACATTACCTCGGCTATTTTGCAGACGGCGTAATGACCTTCTTTTCCCCAACTCAAAGCTCCATGGATGAGCTGTGTAAGCACGAGTATTCTCGCAAACAACAGTCGCAGCGACAAATTCATTCTGAACCAGTTGCAAAGTTTCGATTTTTTTTTATTACAACGTTGGTCAAATGAAAGATTTTGTTGCTTGATCATGCTAAATTAGAAATTGCGGTTTATCGTAGAACCAACGTACTGATTCAAAACGAGAAGTCAAACTGTCAAAGAGATTTGGTCTTCCAAAATTAAATATCCGCTCGGTTTATTGAATATATATACTATTGATTGGTAAGTTGAAACAAAATCTGAAGTATCAACTACTTCTGGAAAAAAAGAAAAAAAAAGCTAAAACAAATGTACCCTTTTAAGCTCAAAAACAACTTTTTTTCTTTTGAATCAACTAAGCTCAAAATAGACTTCAAGAACCTAATCCATTTCAAAACCAACTGACACAAAATAGAATGACATATAGTTGATCATTTGTTAGATGTTAAATTCTTAACACTCAAAAGTCAATGTTCATATTAGCTCCTTCTTGTATCTTGTTAAAAGGTATACCAGATTTTGGTTTATTTCTTAATTACGGATTTTAATCTGGAAAATTATTGTTTCTTGAATATACAACATTAAATTTAGTCGAACATAAACAAGTAAACAGAATACTTTAAGACAGCTTATCTGATATACATGTTCCATAGTTTAGTCTCTCTGTTTGACCAAAACAGAAATACATAAAAGCCAGTGAACAAACTCTTGTACATCTATAAACACAACCCACCAGATTTTATTATTTTTTCACCATGATTTTTGTCTCTGAACATCTCTCCCTTTGCAGATAATCATGGAACAAGCAGAATCTTACCAATATGGTTACAACTCTCCATAAGGCTATGAGCTTCTGCTGCTTGTGACAATGTTAAATACTTGTAAATCACCGGTTTTACCTTCCCCGCTTCTATAGCTGGCCAAACAGTCTTCTCAACTTCCGCTACAACAACCGCTTTGTTGTCCTTGCTTCTTGGTCTTAATGCAGCTCCTGTAGGAACAAAACATATCGAGATTTTCAATAGGGTCTCAATTTTGATTTTGAGATATGATTGATTGATTGATCGATTTGTGTTAAGTACCTAAGACAGTGAGACGCTTTGGAAGCAGACTACTTAGTTTTATTTCTGCATTGGCTCCCCCCATTAGACCGATAATACATAACCTTCCATCGAAGTTTAAGCTGTCAAGGTTTTTCTGCAAATACGGCGCCCCAATGCAATCCAAGATTACATCCACACCTTTCCCATCGGTTTCCTCTTTTACCTTCGCGACAAAGTCTTCGGTTTTGTAATTTATACAAACATCTGCCCCGAGCTCTTTGCAAGCAGCTAGCTTTTCCTCATTTCCTGATAGTCAATAGATAATTGGAACATTGTCAACAAATGAAAACATGGAGGTAGTTCTAAACTGAAGTTTTAGACCAAACCTGCTGTGACGAATACTCTCACTCCTTGATGTTTTGCCATCTGAATTGCAAATGTCCCAATCCCACTTGAACCTCCATGAACCTAAAATCTCAGTAACTATCAACATTAGCAAGGAGCTAGACAAGAACACTAAGCGCCCGAAGAGAGAATACAAATAGAAAGTGAAGTAATTGATGAAGCTTCTAATAGTGCCAGTAACTTAAAATCCGCAGAATCAATCACATCTCATGAATCATAGCCAAAGAATCCATTTTTATGAAGCAACCACAAACTGAAAGAAAGGAAACTAAACAACTTCTCACAGTGCCATGAGATCCGACTGTATACACATAGCATTATAGGAACAGGAGAAGTGAAATACCAAGAACGATTCACCAGGGGAGAGCCGGCCCATCATGAAGACAGTTGACCAAACAGTGCATGCCACTTCAGGGAAAGCAGCTGCATCTTTTAGGGAGATACCAGCGGGGATTGGAAGGACTTGTCCAGCGGGTACAGCAACTTTCTCTGCGTAACCTCCTCCAGAAAGAAGAGCACACACCTGAGACAAAGAGAGAGTCAGAAGTTTAAGACTTTGATCTAAGCCTAAGTTAGAGAAAATGAAGGCCATCCAACACAAAGTGTAATAATCTTTCAACAGCTAAAAAAAAAATGAAAAACGAATTGCAATCAGAAACCTTTCCAACAATAACTCAAGTGTTCCGTCACTGAATCCTAATTCCTAAATCACAAAGGACATGAGTTTGAGCACCGAGCAGCATATTCACACCAATCTTGAGTCAAGCTGATAGATTCCATTAAACTTAACACAAAGAGACCAAACTCTAAAACCCCAAACTGAGAGTAATATACGCCCTAAACAAGATTTTCCACAATTTTCAGAAACGAAACCAAAGAAGAAGAAAAAGGAATGTCATCATAAATTTACCTGGTCTCCGACCTTCCAACGAGAGACGGTCTTGCCAACGGATTCGATGGTTCCGGAACACTCGAGACCAGGGTAAGGGCTAGAGCCAGGCGGTGGAGGGTAAGAGCCAAGTCGCTGGAGAGTATCGGCGCGATTCAGAGCAGTGGCGTGAACTCTGATGAGAACCTCATCGTCTTTCACTTGTGGGTCTCCCACTTCTCGGAGTTGTAGAACCTCCGGCGCTCCTGGCTCCGAGATCACGATCGCCTTCATTATCTCTCTCGCTTCCGAATCAAAACCTTCTTCTTCTTCTTCTTCTTCTTCTTCTCTCTCTCTTTTTATTCGTATTAAAAGACTGACGGATCGAGCCAAACATAAGTAAAGTGTTGACCAAACTTTTAACAGTTCTTTATTCCGTAAAAGTAAAAAATGTCAAAAGTAATAAACTTTGGGTTTGATCGGTAAGAGTTGACCATATATATTCCCCCAATTTTTAAACTTTGGGCTAAATCATATTTGTTTTGTAATTTTCAGCAGTAACGACATGTTGGATGCGAGAATAACTATAGTTTGCACAGCAAGAGATATCACCTAGGACTTATTGATATTTTAAAGCTGCAAAAGTATTGCATAACATTATGTTAACCACTCTTAGACGCATTCCTCAGCGTCAACAACCTTTTGCTTCTTCCATCTATAAGCAGCTTCAAGAATCTTAAGATTGGTGTTCTGTGATTCTTCTGGGAACAAATAGTCAATGTATTCTTTGTACCTGCCAAAGATTCAAACATATATTTTCACATTAAGCATTATCAGCATTCGATTCTCACATTCCAAAGATAAAGAAATCGAGCAATTATATGTATGCAATGCGTACTCTGTAGAGCCGTCTTCTCTATTGATCGGTTTTCTCTTCTTGAGCTTCTTCGGGAGAAGCGATTGAACGAGACTAACATCCCCGAGATTACCAAAGTCCATCTCCATGTTAAGCCAATCCTCCAAAAGTGTAGCACGTTCTTCTTTGAGCTCCAGTGCGGAGTCTTTGTAGTATTTGTTGGCTCTCTCGAAGATAGCTGAGTAGAAGAAAGAGAAAAGAAATAGTTAAAACATGTCACAAGGAATCATCAAAACTCATAATATAACATGTAGTTTTTAACCTCTGGCGCGTCTGATCAATCTTTTCTGCGTTCAATAGCATCTTCTTCTTCCTCATCTTCTTCATGTTCCCTAGCAGAAGCTTCAAACTTTGCGAAGCTAACCCACACCTTGTAATGCTTTGTACGGTCCAAGAGTCGCTCATATAAAGCCCGTGTCCTCTGTATTTCCTTTTCTGATATCTCAAAATCAATGTAAGTCTGCCACAAAAATATAGAGAATTGAATGATCCAATCGGCTCACAAGTCTGAGAAATCTTCACTTTGGATGCATTAGACTGAAACAAAAAACGCTTACCTTCCATAGCAGCTCAGGCATGTCTAGAGCAGATTGAGATATTGCAAGTTCAAAAATAGCTCTAGCTCGTTCTGTTTCAGCAAGAGACATCTCAAACTCAGCATAGCTTCTCCAAGCATAGCAATTCTCAGGAGACCATTCAAGATACCGCTTGTATAATTTTTTACATCTATCTATGTTTCCCAACTTGAGTTCCATCTCAATGTATTTCTTGAATATCTGTTTTGCATGAAATATTCACCATAGTAAGTAAAATATGAGCAATGAGAAATAATGTAAACCATTTTGAGATTAAAGGTCGTCACGTTTAGCTTATCTTTTGGAGCTTTCCCAATCGCATTTCCTAATATCTTGCGTGCACCAGTGACATTCAATTGCCTGATTTCAAATTGTGCAGCGAGCAACCATATTTTGGCAAAAGAAAATTTGGTGTGGGGGATAAGATTGAGGCAGGCTCTGTAATGTTAGGTAAGACAAATACAAACAGTCAGTCTAAACCACCACGAGTGAAACTTAGATGAAATTTAATAACTTGACAAGTTTCAGAAATACCTGTAAACATCTCGTGTACGCTCCACATCGTTAGTTTCAATCTCTTCATACAGTGCATAATTAATCCTACACCAATTAGTCACATCAGTGTCAGTGGTTAAAGAAAACCGCAGAACCATGCATTGCTACAAAAGACAACAAAAGCTTCCTAGAGAATGCAAGAATCTGTTTTAATAGATTTTTTTAGTGACCTGAATGTGCTAAAAGATCGACAAAGATGATACTACTAATATCTGCTTAAGAAAACCAAACCCAAACCGCTCAATTACAAGAAACTAAACTTAACCTTCTTATGCAAACTATGATCAACATAAGAAGCCAATAGCCAAGATCTGTAAAGGATATGGAAAGAAAAAACTCACCACAGGTAGATATATCTTTGCCAAGACCGTTTCTCCTTGGCAGGTGGAACATTAGCAATAGCCCTCTCATAGATCTCTCTGATCCTATCTTTGTTCCCAACATTCTCTTCTAGCCTAAGGTAATCGAACCACGAATCGTAGTTCAAAGGGTTCTTCCTCACTTCATCTTCATATTGAAACCTCTTCTTCCCAACAATGGCGTCCTCTATCCCTTCCTTATCCCCGTACTGTTTCTCAAATGCCAAAAACTTGCTGTACAAAACCTCAGCTCTTCCCTAAGGGATATGATCAAGAGCATACTCGTAGATCATCCTAGCCCGTTTTACTTCCTTGCATCGTTCTTCAAATTCGGCAAACGCCACAAAGATTATCTCAGCTTCTTCATCGTCTTCAAGAAGCTCCGTGGCGCGTTCGTAAACAATCCTAGCAAGCTCAACTTGACCATGCTTCATCTCAAACTTTGCATATCGAATATAAGCAGAAACTGTTGGATGGCAAAGAACAAATCTCTCGTAGATGGATCTTGCGCGTTCGGTTTCTTCATACTTGAGTTCGAATTTAATAAAAAAGAGCCAACCTTTTTGATCCGGTGACCAATTCATCCACCGCTCGAATATCTGTCTAGCTCCGGCGATATTCCCGAGCATCTCCTCCATGTGAGTATACTTGTTCCAAAGCTGGTCCACTCGAGGGAGAAGCGTAACAGCACGATCCCAAACGTTCCTCGCACTGTTGACAAACTTGTTCTTCATCTCAAACTCGGCGTACTTGACCCAGAGCGTGTGGTTCCGGTAATCTCCTTCTATGGCTCGTTCCCACACGCTTCGAGCACGGGCGTAATCCATCTGCGACTCTTCCCACTGCGCGTATTTGACCCAAACTTGGATGTTCCATCTCGCTCGCCTGATCTGATCCTCAAACTCCTTCCGACGTCGGAGTCTGTAGTCTGAAAGCTCAGTCGAATCAGTGATTTTCTGCTTACGCGGACGGATCTCAGCCTCTTGCCTCTCTCGAGCTTCCCTTAGAATCTGCTCGGCGGTGATTTGCACCGGCGCCGGAGTCTTGTTCTTCACCCGCGTCGTCCAAGGAAGCTTCACTTCCGTATCCTTCCGTGTCATGTACCCTAGGGTACGGTCGGAAGACTTTTTGCCGGAAGCCATGCAGACGGTCTTAATCTCAGATAAAACAATCACAAATCACTCCTTTTTTATATAATTGGCTCAAAGTAAGTAAATGGTAACGTTTATCTTTAACTTAACACATGTCATCTTTGTTTTGGTCTAGTTTAAGCTCCTTGGATTTTTGTTCTTTATTAGTATAATAATTTCTATATCAACAATAAAAATTATGTCCATCCATATCTATATATGATATGTCCATTCTGGAGTTTCATACAACTTTTAAAGAATAGAGCGATTTTTTTTCATCTTTGATCAAAATAAAAATTGAGTATTCTGTTGTTTCTCATTTCGATTTTGATAATAAAAATAAAAGAGTTATAAGTTATTAAATAATATTTTAGTTATGAGTTTTAAATATAATGGTAGTGAAAGCAAATATTGTTTTTATTGGGCCCATAGAATTGTGTTTTGGGTTTTTAGATTTTGGAATAGAAAACAATAAAAATAAAATTAAACATATAAGACTTAACTGGTATTTAGTTTTTCTTTTTCATGTTTTTATATTTTAAAAAAAGTAATTTTGTTAAATACATACTAATTACAGTAATAATAAAAATAAAATTATAAAAATGAAACTACCATATATATTAAATTTATAATTAGTTTAGAAAAAAACGCGATTTCTAAAATATACAATAGTGATGAATGATAAAAATGGTGATGAATGATAAAGTATTGTGTTCACGTTTAAAAAATATTCAAAACATGATTCCACTGTTTAGACAACTTAAAAAAACTAAAAAATTAATATGATATAAAATTAAATAAAAAAAGTAAAAAGTGAATAGAAAGTAGAAAGTAGAAACTACCACATTCTAAAAGATACTCCACATTTCATGATTAAAATTTTACTTTTAATAATATTTTAAAATGTTTTTTATTTAATATATAAAATTTGTAGATATTTATTTAAAGTGGTAAGTCGAGTTCTTCTTTGCCTTGGAATAGCATTGAAAGAGTTTGTCTTTGTTCTATGTTCTTGTTGGGTTTTTTGCTTCTGATCCTATCGAAATTGATGCTAGTCTGAGCGCATTTTAGTTTCTCGCTTCGTGTTAATGGTGAATCTTCACCTTACTCTTTGTCTTGGCTCTTCTCTGGTGTCACCATTCATGTGGTAAGGCTTTCTTCGGATTCATAGGCTCTGTTTTAGTAATGTGATTTCAATTGCTTTTAACATTTTCGTGCCGGTCATTAAGCTTTTTTTATCCTTTTGCTTCTTGCTGTTTAGATGAGTTTGTTTCATTTGTTTTCTACTTGTTTGTTTTAGCTTGTTTCGTTTCTAGAAACTTTATTTATTAAGAATAAAGTTTTGAATCCGCAATGGATAGATCGTACCAAATGAGTAACCACTGAAATCAAAATTTCTAACTACCAAACGTGTAAGGCGTTTTATTGATTTGTTTGTTTTATTCATACTGACTTGTATCAAAGAGTTTCTGAGACTTTTCTTATCTAATAGTATCCAGAACGTGTGCGAACGACTCATAGAGTCACAGGTGGATCCATGCCGACTTGTTTATGCAAATCGTGGCGTCTCACGTGCTATTTTATTAATATATCTTCTCGTCTGTAGGACCCTGCTTCGACTCCATTAATGGCTCTCTCTTCTTCTCCTCCTCAATTCTTCATGATCTAAGAAGAGAGATCTCATTCTATTCTCCTCACAGTCTCATCTTCGCTTCTTCCGCTCTTCTTCTTCTTCTTCTTCTCTGGTTAGTTCTTCTTCTTTCTCTCTCTGGTTAGCTCTTATGTTTGATCAGATTTACAGAGATCGCATTGTTTCTTTAGCTTCGAATCAGTATGGGAATATTAGAAAAAATCGAAAGATCGTCCTTTTATCTAATGGGTCTGATTGGGTTTAGAGTGCTCATCGATTCTGAGTTCAATCAATCAAAAGTTTGAGTTTTTGTTTGTAACCGGCTAGGTACTGCTCTAATACTGCGATATTGCTCCTTCGTGTTCTAGTTCGAACTTAGCAGTGTAGATCTCATGAAATGTTTGCTTTGTTAACTTGTACAATTAAATTGATGTTAGATTCGAGAATAGGAAAGAAATTGCAGCAAAGATAGCAAACAATTGGGAGTATCAATTTTGATGTGGGGGCTTATTACCTGCTTTTTAATGCTCTTGTGAAGATGTATGATTTGGTTAGAATTTTCTGTGCAAACTCGGTGGTTTCTTGATGCTAAAGAGTAGTGTGTGAAAACTCTGATGCAGGTTTGGCTTAGCATTGAAGGAAACAATGATGGACCTAACGAAGCTGAAGCCTCCACAGATCACGTTTTATTGCTCAGCATTTTCTGTCTTGATCACACTTCACTTGACGATACAGCTTGTGTCGCAGCATCTCTTTCACTGGAAGAACCCTAAGGAACAAAAGGCTATACTTATCATTGTTCTTATGGCTCCTATCTACGCCGTTGTTTCCTTTGCTGGTTTGTTAGATGTCAAAGGAAGTGAAACCTTCTTCTTGTTTCTAGAATCCATCAAGGAATGCTACGAAGCACTCGTGAGTATTTCGTTTTATCGCTTGTTTCTCTTTTTGTTAATCTTCCAACATTATTTAGAGATGCTTACCAATTCCCGATTTCTGTTGCAGGTCATTGCAAAATTCTTGGCATTGATGTATAGTTACTTGAACATATCTATCAGCAAAAACATTGTGCCTGATGGAATCAAAGGAAGAGAGATTCACCATTCTTTCCCAATGACTCTGTTCCAGGTTTGTCTCTATCTATACTATCACAGATCTTTGCAAAAAAATTATTGTGTATATATATATACGTATCTGCCTCTGTACCCTTAAAGTTTTGTATAAATTGTTTTGACAGGCTCATGTAGTCCGTCTGGAGCATCGCACTCTAAAACTTTTGAAATACTGGACATGGCAATTTGTTGTCCTCAGACCCGTGTGCTCGATCTTGATGATTGCTTTACAAATCGTCGGGTTTTATCCATCTTGGTTGAGCTGGACATTCACAATCGTTCTCAATCTCTCGGTTTCTCTGGCATTGTATTCTCTTGTGATTTTCTACCATGTGTTTGCTAAGGAGCTTGCTCCTCATAATCCACTCGCAAAGTTCCTCTGCATCAAAGGAATTGTCTTCTTTTGCTTTTGGCAGGTAAAAATGTTATCCATAATCAGTAAACCAAGCAAGCAACTCATCTGTGTATTCAAAATCTTTGAAGTCATTGGGACAATATTCATTAAGATCACCTTTGATTATGAAACTGCAGGCAATAGCACTAGACATTCTGGTGAGTATGGGAGTCATAAAATCACACCATTTCTGGTTGGAGGTGGAACAAATCCAGGAAGCTATTCAGAATGTGTTGGTATGTGTGGAGATGGTTATCTTTGCTGCGGTTCAGAAGCATGCTTATCATGTTGGTCCTTATAGTGGGGAGACCAAGAAGAAACTCGATAAAAAGACGGAATGATCTTTTTGCGTTATGAACTGGTTTCATCAGCCATTATATTAGTCGATCCTTTGGTCATCTTTTTTTCTTTCCCTTGTGATGTCATTCTTTAGCATGAGTATGGAGACTTAAAAACTTTTGCTTGTCATGGATTGGGAAAAGAAACAATAATGTTAAAAAGTTACTGGATGATATGGACAAATAATGTTGAGCCACTACAACTTTTCTCCATCTTTGTTTGGCAAACTCACACATAAGTAACACATTCATATTACTTTCTCTCTTGATCACACATAAATACACTCGTATTAATCTCTCTACCGTAATCATAAAATGATAAACTTTTCTTCATTTTAACACTTTGCTCAATTATTTACCATTAACATTTAAATAAAACTACCTATCTGTGAAAAAATAAAAGTTTGGTGAATAATTTGATTAATTAAAGTGGTATGGGAAAAAAAAAATCGCACGTAAAATACGGGAAAGCGTGCGAAAGGACTATTCAAGCGTTTCTCTGATTATCGCAACTCCAACACGCAGAGCCGATTCTTCATCTTCTTCGTGGGACCCAAAATCCATACTTGTTGAAATCTGACAACATTAATGGTGGCTCTGAGCTCGAGCGATTCTCTCTGAAAAACCCTTTTATCTCTCTTCCCACGACAAGATCCTCTTTTTATTTTTTACTTTGTCAACGTTCTCAGGTTTATCAAGTCAGCTTCCATAAATTTCAACTCTTTCATACGCGTTTTAAAATTTTTTTGATAAGATTTCAACGAGATTAATTTTGGATTTAGGGTTTTAATCGAATTTCACGCACACGTTTTTTTTAGCGAACCCACTTGATAAAATCAATAAAGCTGGCTTGGATTTTGAATCATCAAGTTTGAATTTTTTTCTTTTTTTTGATAATTGGTTCTCGAGAAAATCGATGCTGATTGATTCGTTGATCCAGACAGAGTTCGTTGCCTCGTGTTGTTTAGTTCATACCCCTGCGTGAAGCTGTCGTCATCAATATCATCATAAAGACCCCTCTGCTTACACGCAATCTCATCTCATCTCTCTCCATATCTTCTCCTCTAATCCGGAGAGTGGTTCGTCCATCGAAATCCCCCAACTTCCTTCCTGTGAGTATCTTCGTCTCTCTCTCTCTCCATATCTATATATTGTGGTCTTTGTTTCAGTACTAGAAAGAAGAAATTTTGGATTTTGAGTGTTAGATTAGAATGATTTAGAGTAAAGATCACTTGGGTTTTCTCTTCTCTTTTGGCCCTCTGTTTCTAGCTTGTTTGGTTTTTCTTCAGTGTCTTGTGGTCAATATGGTTCGCTTGTTTCTTCAGATTAACTGTTTAGCTTTTTGGCTGAATGATTCCTCTCTCAAGCTTCACCCTTTTCCCCTCTAAACAAAAGTTTGAGATTTTACTGTCTTTCGACTTCTGGAGATACGGTTTTAAGATATCCACCTGCATTTTCTCTTCTTCTTTTGTTAGATGCAAATCTCCTTGATGTGATTTATTAACTTGATCATAGTGATTTTGATACAGAGAGGAAGTTTTTTTTGCTTTCTCCGTCTTTGCGCGTGTCCCATTCTCTTCTCCATAGTTCCCTCCGCTAAAAGCTCTTCAAGTTTAGCTCCAAGGGTTGTGTTTCTAAAAGAGATGGAGGTCAAGTTATGGAACGATAAGCGTGAGAGAGAGATGTATGAGAATTTCGCTGAGCTATACGCTATCATCAAAGCTACTGAGAAGCTCGAGAAGGCTTACATCCGTGATCTGATCTCCCCATCTGAATATGAAACCGAGTGCCAGAAGCTCATTGTACACTTCAAGACACTCTCTGCAACGCTCAAGGACATGGTCCCGAACATTGAGAGATTCGCAGAGACATACAAGATGGATTGCTCGGCTGCAGTGTATCGGCTTGTGACTTCTGGTGTTCCAGCTACTGTGGAGCATCGAGCTGCTGCAATGGCTTCTACCTCTAGCTCCGCTTCTGTTGTTGCTGAGTGTGTTCAGAACTTTATCACTTCCATGGATTCTCTGAAGCTCAACATGGTCGCTGTTGACCAGGTGTATCCGTTGTTGTCTGATCTCTCGGCGTCTCTTATCAAACTAAGCAT
Organism: Schrenkiella parvula; assembly: GCA_000218505.1. NCBI lineage: Eukaryota > Viridiplantae > Streptophyta > Magnoliopsida > Brassicales > Brassicaceae > Schrenkiella > Schrenkiella parvula. Next base: position 10,071,033 of record CM001193.1, on the reverse strand, counting down.
TTTGCCACCGGATTTTGAAGGGAAGATAAAAATGAAAGAGTGGCTTTTGAGGCTATCTAAGATGGGAGCTTCGGATGAGCTCACTGAGCAGCAAGCTCGTCAACTTCATTTTGACCTTGAGTCATCCTACAACTCGTTTATGGCTGCTTTGCCTAATGCTGGTAACTGACCAATGGGGATGTTGTGTGTTCGGTTACTTTTGTTTAGACTACTTGGCTTTATGTAGCTGTAATGATGGCTTTAGGATAATGATTTTGGTTTAAGACTATTTTGTTGTGTAAAGATCATGCCAAGCCAGAAAACTTTCTTCTGAATTGTATGAATCTTAACTATACTTTGTTTACTCTTTTGGCTCTTGTTAAATTTTGTGGCTTTAAGAACTTAGACAATCTGCAAATTCCAGATATGAATTTTCGTGGAGGAGCAAGTTTTACACTTCTCCTGCGAAAAGATATTGCCAAGCTAAAACTGTGAATCTTTTTCTAAATGGAATAATCTGTTTCTGTAGACAATTCTAAATGCCAATTATCGGAAATTAAATTCCTCATTTGCATCAGTAGCGAGTTTAGAAAAGTAATGAGCTTTCATCCTTAAGTATATTTAACTGCCTTTTATCTACAAACTGCGCAAAGCCTGTGGGGTTAAAAGGGTAATTACCAGAAGCTTTATGGTTTCTACCATCATAATCCATTCACCTTGCAGCAATAGGACTGTCTGCAATTTCTATGCATATCTCGAGTTTTCCTTGATCTTGCTTGTCAATTTGGCTGTGAGCACTTGATGAGCTTGGTGGCTTGGAGCTAGTGTCATCATGATGCAAAGACTTGTTCTTGCTCGTTGTGTTAGAACGAGGAAGAGATTCTTCGTCTCTCTCTGGTTGGAAGTTCAAATCTATTTGTGCTTTCAAAGGCAAGGCATGATGCTCGTGGTTCTTACTGGTGCTTCCACTGTTTTTAGCAGATTGGTGAAGTTCCTCTTCAGAGTTCATCGACTCCAGCTCCTTGTGTGCTTTGTTTTCTTTCTCTATCTGCTTCTTCTTTCTGCGTAGCAGCAGAGAAAGCCTACGGCGTTTTACCGTATCGCAGACTGTACAAGAACAGCGCCGCCCATGTTTGGGACCTGTCCCACTTGGGGATTGTATGCAAACAATGCAAGTGCAGCCGCTTCTATGGCGTGGGTGCTTTGTGGTTGCTTTAGGTGACATCAAGAGTCCTTCAGTTTCCTCCATGGCTTTCTCATCGTCCTGTTCAGCTAAGAGTCTTTTATTTGCAGAGCATGTTGATCTGAAACTAGACAACATTTCAATATAAACACAACAATACACAGAAAATCAACGAGCTTCGAAAAAGGCTATTTACTATTCAGTATCTGGCAACATGTCTTTGGACCATGACTAGTAACTAGTACACCTAATTTAAATCCTACCACTATCATCTAAAGTAAAACTTACACTATTTCAAACAACTGAAAGCAAAGAGGAAAGCCAATAAAGGAATGTACTGAGATCAGGCAATTTACCCTGTCATTGGCTTCCCGATGATTGGAGCATCCTATTTTGACACAAAAAGCATAGAAAAAAATAACTTAGCAGATTGATATGTTCCAAAAAGGTAAAGCAGGATTCGAGAGACGCAACAAAACAAATAATGGTTGATTAACATAACATGGCAAGTCAATGGGAGAGGCTATCAACTCGTGTGATCAAACTAACTGCGCTGCTTCGTCTTTATATTATTATTACATCCAGAAGGATAACTGCTAGTAATGGTAAAGGACTTTGAATTCCAGTCATTACACCTCTGTCTCTCTTTCTGTTTAGTCAACTATGTTAACATAAAACACGCAAAAGATTCTTCAAGTTTGAGATTTCTAGCACCCAACGTGTATATCCTAGCATGAGCCCACCACTTATCCGGTGAATATATGAACATCAGATTATTTTTAATCAAAATGCAATAAGCTTCCATAGCGGTATAGACCAGAAATGTAGATTAGTAAAGCAAAAATCATATGGATGTACCTCATATTCCTCAAACTCAAAACCCTCTATCTCAATTATAGATGGAGTGAGGTTGGGAGGAGGCAAGATGAATCCTTGAGCTTCTTCCCATGTTAGCTTCAGCTCAATGTGATCTCCCTTTTCAACTTTTTGACGTTTGCTTCTTGTAATCATCATGCTGCTTTTGTTCTTCGCGGAAGAAAATTCTACTCCTGGCGTTTGCCTATCAATCGCTTCAGCCTGCTAATGGAAATGCAGAAGAGATGTAACACTATGTTTCCTCACACAAGCTAACTTGCCAAGAGAGGTGTCACTTTGATTTTTGAACACTTACATATCCGTTTGTGCAACTGCCACGATTGTTATTCGTTGAGCAAGTTCCCTGCAAACACACTTTTTATAAATAACAAATATTCTACTGGAATCTAGAAACGCCCCATTTAGCAATATAACAAAGTTTGCTTTTAAAATAAATCCATGTAGAAGCGGAATCAATCGTTCCTTGTCCATTTTCATCTGTCAACAAGGAACTTATTGATTTCCATGCCAGAATAAACATGACTTCAGCAGTATAAGAATTAACCAAAATTGCGAGACAGAAAAAATGATGATCATTAACCCATATTCAAACTGCATACTCTAAAATTTGCCCAACCTATTTAATCACTTTACACAAACTGAACAAATTATAAAGAAGTAAACAATGCGTTTTCACTCATTATACTTCATCATATTTTTCATATTGGTGTGTTGGCTATTTTCTAAAGTGCAGCTGACATTCAAGAAAGCTTCTTAAAACTAGCCGTTCCTAGTTGACTAGTATTTTTTTTTGGCTCTGCCTAGTAAATTAAAATCGTAATTTTACTGAAAAGTACTTACAAATAAAAGTTATCCAGTTGATTTAGAAAGTAACCTGATCAGACGATTGACCAACCGAAGCCTTTCTGAACCCCATGATTAACTTCCTTTCTGGATCTACTCGACTAAATAAGACTACAAAGAGAATGGAATTCAGTTTCCAAGGATAAGTTCTAGAAAGATATTAACTCAGAAGAAGTGTAGTATGCTTGACAAACATATCAACTAAAAATGTTAATTGAGTGAGAAAAAATATATTTCCGCATTAAACAGATGGACATGTGAACAGTAAATGCAACCACAATACATATTTGAGCTTTAGCTACATGATAAACCAAATTACTATATTAACAACGACATACCTGTATCACCAGCCTGCAGCTGCATGCTCTGTATGCATGGAGTTACACCCTCTAGAACATACATTCTGCTATTGTTGTTGGGCCAATAGCGAAACTGAAATGTCCACTCTTTACCCATTGGGTCCTGTACTTTGAGAGGCACACCTTCGGTATGGGAAATTCGGGGCAAGAAAGCCTGTTACATAACAGAGTCCTGTCCATTTTAGCATCTTTTATTTAAAATGAGACAACTGTAAAGTCGACAGATGTTATGACTAGTATATTTATGATACAAAAGCGGTGAAGTATTTGATATAAGCAGAAGACAGTAACATCCCCAATTCTTTCCACATTAATCACCTGTTTATATAAGAAAACAAGAACGTGTATGAAAATAGTTATTTACCTCTGCACACTTCTTTGGCAGCACCAGTCGCCCAACTCGCCCAGTATCACTTGCACTCAGCATCTTCTCAAAGAGAGGAGTGACAACGGATTCAGATCTTGTATATCGTTAAGGTCTTGGTGACTTAAATGTAGCCAACTTCTGTTAGTTTTACAGGTCATGAACCTAAGCAGCTAAGTATCCAAGCAGAAAAGTAAATCTATCTTTGAAAACATTTATCTGAAAGGCTTACATCCACCCTATCCTACAACCTAGTATAGGCTTACTCACATCAAACAATAGAAAGAAAACAGAAAGCAAGAGGAATAAGACACTGAAGTATGAAAAGAAAAGCAAGATTCATATGCTTACGGTGAGCACTGAGCATACAAAACGTTATATTCCAATGCAGTCTCTAGAAGACAAGAAGGATACTCTTTGGAGAGATTCTGCAGAACTTGATTTTTATCTGAAACCTTAGGCCAATATCGTGGAACCACCTGATAGTTTCCTGGCGTATCAAGATGAGTCCTTAAATTCCGACTCTTGCTTTCGTGTGGCAAGTCCGCTCCATCGTTGAAGTTACTATGCAAGCAACTTAGTGGAGAAGAATTAGTTGTATGCCATAAATTACCTCCATTTGGTCTCGAGTGACCATTTGTCTCAATTGGTGTTGTAAGTGGCTCAGGAAAAGCAAGATGTGTCCCACATGGACCCTCCTTTAGCGAGATTAGTGGATGGTATACATTGACGTTTGAACAAGGAAGTACTTTACAATTAGGTCCTGCAATTGAAGATTTACTTTTAAGTACCTTACTTTGACTAATAATTCAAAATCCGCTCAACCTGAAAACAGGAATGAGATTGCCATAGAAGTAATACGACAATCCTCTTATATAAAAGTATGAACCTGCGTTCTGATTATTGAGTATGTCGCTTCTGTGATTTTTCGAGGTTTCACTCATTAATGTCCCCATCAAGTCATTCATTCTCCTTTGTTTCTCCGTTGGATATGCAGTGGCCCTGTCTTTAGAAGTAGGTTGACTAAATCCATAACTGTGTCCACGATTATGCAGATCAAACTGCAGAACTGAAGGACCTAAGAAACTAGGAGGCCGGCCGCATATCTGATTTGACCCGGTAGAAGTAGACCAATTGATCGACAAGTCCTTGAATTTCTCAGAAATTGGAGATTGGAAAAGAAAGGATGGTGGTGGTGAAAAATTAGGACCCTGAAACACACGAAACAGACTGCTATAGCACGTGGCCTACAACTCAGAATAGATATTCAATTTGAAAAGGGTCTTTTTACAGCTGAGTTTGTTTCTAGCTTGAGGTAAATGATTAGTGTGAGGTGATGAACATATTGATTCAAGCAACATGATGCCTCCTAGAAAAATATAAGGATGGAATTCTTTAATCGGGAAATAAAAAGTGAAATCCTTCCTCACCAAAGCAACTTTTTTCCTTGCGCAAGCCAAGCATGTAATTCCTCCAGCATCCAGCAGCATGAAAGCAGATGCAGAAACAATACAACCACAATGAATTTGCTGCACAGTATTCGAATAGTGAGAGACTTCATATCTGGGAACCCCAAGTAGGATATTGTGATTCCAAAGAGACTTTAAGAAAAAAAAACCAATAAACCATGTCTTTACCTTTCCACATGACTCACAACACCTCCATCCGGAAGCCCTTTGGTGAAAGATGTCACAAAAATTTCCTTGCTCATAGGCAGAGCTGTAACCAGAATATAGATAATATATATTAGCAAAACTGATAATACAATAACGAGTTAATGAAATTGATGCAGTGAGCTGGTAAAAGAATGTGTGTGCACTGTACTTGAATCAGAAAAAGAAAAACCACCCTCTTTTGTCCGTTAATGCATAATGCAATTATAACTACTTGCAAACTATAACAAGTCTTTTGCTCCTTGCAAGTGAGACATTCTCATGAAGTTTACATTTCACAACCAGAAACATAAGTCTGTAGAAACTATACACTATATCTTCTCCACGTTTTTATAGTTTGGAAAACAAGTTCTAAGGGCTCATCAAAGACGCATTGATTCTAGAAAGTACACTTCATACAGGGACGAAAATCACAGAAGGGCCACCAATATCATCAAATAGACGAAATGATTTCCTATACAAACCTATCAAACACATAACACATCTAGACATTTTCACAATCAAGTTGTAAGAGCAAAAATTTCATTTCCAGTTTAGATAAGTAAAAATGTCTTTGATATATGATCCTTTTATAGGCAAGTCTTAAAACCCTGATCATCAAAGGCTTTGTACTTCCATGAAGTTGACCTTTGTGTGTTACATAGAACATTACCTTACCCAAATAATTTCCCCAAAATGCCCCTTATAACGCCTCAGAAGTAGCAGAAAGTAAGCCTAAGTCCCATCATGTATGATTTCTAACTTTGATGCACTAGAATATAAATATTTTATAAAAACCACTAGTGGACAAATTCTCAATTTTGGTGATTAGAACACAATGTAGCTTCCTATTTCTTATAAAAAAAATTATCCCTAGTTTGACTTCTTCTACTCTTTCTTGTCGCTGGACTTTTAAGACTCTAGACTCTCTACTTGGTACACAACATTGATGCGACATGAAGAATTAGTCCACACTTCAGATTGAAACCAGAATGCGCAAAAATTCTATATTCCCATCTCTAATTCACCAGCATAAACATAGTCGGATCAACATTACAGAAACAGCTAAAAAAATCGGCTCCTAATCTCTCGGATTGTAGCCAACACATGCGGATCCTATACTCGGGAAAAAAAGGCTCAGAAAGTATGGTTCAAAATCTGTCACCAGAAAGAAGAGACACGCTACGAAAACTCACAAACATAAATCCAAATTACAGAAGAACAAATAAACAAACAAGCAAACAACGTTCACCTGATTTTTTCAAAATCAAAAACAAGCACTCCATAAACCGAACTGATCCCACACACACAAAAGGGAACAGAGAGTGAAGTAAGCGAAAAAGGAAGTGAGAAACGCTTGGCTTACGCGCAACGATCACAGAGCTCGGCGAAATCGCCGGTGCGGAGACGCCAACCAGGTCGGTAATGCTCGAGTTTGAACTCAGGACATTCGCGGTTGAAGCAAAATCTAGAGGAATAGGAAGAAGACGACATGGAGGAAGAGGAAGGAAAAGGAAGCATAAAACCCTAGAAAAGCGAAAACCGATGACGGAGAGAAGAAAATAAAAAGAGAAAATGATGAAAGGGAAGAAGAAAGTAGAGGAAATAGTGAAGTGGTGGGTATTGTTGTTTGCCTGATCAGCTAAAAAAATATACTCTTCTGAGGTTTTACGGAAAAAGAAAGCTATTATGTCTCTCTCTCTCTCCTATCACATTTTTCCTTATTTTCTTTTTTTTTTCCACTTTTTCTATTGCTTTTTTATCCTCTTTTTAATATTTAAAAGTATACAATGTATACGCCAAGTCATCATGAGCTATGGTAGGTCCAAAATAAATTCCATGGACCATATGATATATTATTTGATTAACATGATATGTCGCATCAAATTTTTTCTTTGTTTGCTGTGGATAGAATCTCTTACTTTTAAGTCATATGCCAGATGACAAAAATAAGAGAATCTACAAATACTCGAATAGTATTGCCAAAAAGCTTTAAGCTTTAGGACTATTTGTCTAAGATCACTTGTTTGTTTAAGAGAGTTTTGTATGTCACGTATTGTTTCATCGAGATACTTTATGATATGGATATTAACATAAAATATAAGTAGTAAACATAATAAAAAAATGAAAAGTAGTCTATAGATATAGCTTTCAACATTTGTCTCTACACTGCAATACAGAAACACACAAAGTTTACACCTGAAACATACAAAGAAAACTCCGTTGACACAAATCATCTCTTTGCTTCTTAGTTGCTGTTCTGTACTGTACATGTCCATCAATCAAATTATCGCCACAAAGGTACAACAAATGAATGTGTCTTCATATCATCTCATGTGTGACAAGTTATCAATCATTATTCAGGAGAGAAGAGAGTGGCTAAACCTTGATCAACTGTAATTTGAAGCTTGTCATAAGACATCAATGCCTTTTGATCACATTTATATGATCTTCTTCCCCTTACCAAAACCTCTCCATCTGAATCTATGATTCCTTCCTTGTCTGGTTCGTCTATCCGTGCACCTGGCTCCAGCACAAATGCCTTCACCTGTTTCGACAGTAATATCACCGCATAAGCGTTTTAGTTCATCACAAAATAATGCAGATTCGTTGTTAAGAAACATCAAATGAAAGATTACAACTATGTGAAAGGGTTTACGGGTTTGGATGACAAACCTTTAGATACGCTACATATGGTGATTGAACATGTGTCCCATCACTCAACTTTGTCATAAGTGATAACAAGGCAAGCTTAGGGCAGTCTTTCATGACAATCAAATCCAGGAAGCCATCAGAAAACTGTTCATCAGACCAGATAGGTAAGAAGCTTTAAAGGTTTTTTGCAAGTAAACAACCCTATGAAGGCGTCTTGATCGTGAACAGCAAGAAGATCCAGTTTATTGTGTTTTCCTGGTTTGTAGTTACAAAATGTGTAACTGACCTTTGCGTTAGGAGCAGCCAAAGTGTTCTCAGCACCCCAGGGGACATTATGAAGCCATACTGAAACAAATGGGCCTTTAATTTCTCTCCATTCCATATCTTCCAGTTTAGTATCAGCTCCTTGGTATCCTAATGTCTTGTCGCTAACAGATGACTCCTTGTCTAAACTGCAACTGGCTGTCCCATAGCTTTCAAACCCAGGAGCCGGAACAAATCGAATCCGTCCATTGTACTGTCTTAAGCATATTATCCTTTGAAGACCCTGCAAATACAATCCGCAGAAGCCACAACACAGTGTCGCTTTAGTTGAGTAAAACAACATCCGATTAGGATCTTGCAATCCACCAGAAACTTAATGGATAGATTTGAATAGACTAGACACACACTTTAAGACCTTCAATACAAAATATTGTCAAGAAATTGCAACTATACATACATAGACATCAAAGCGAGCACTGCCCATCCATCTGAACTTCTCTGACTCGATGTCTATATCAGCCACTAAACCTGACATAAATTGGAATTATCACCAACAGTACAATCCAACTCAGGCACTAGTTTCATTTGCAAATACATTTCTGAAGACACTTGCATACCCCACGCAAGCATCAAGACACTAAAGAATTTTGTAGTCCCTTGTGAGATAGTTGCCACATCTAAAGAACGTGTATGGCCTGCCAATACAAATTATGCTGACAGTGAGCTGTTTCATAAGGATAACAAAAAAAAACGTTTTTGTAAGATAGCGTATTGAATGGCATGGAGAAAAATCAAGACCTCGGATTATGGAAACAGTAGCACTTTTTGCACTACAAGGAAGCCCAACTGGGTCCAACAACGATTTTATCATGCCATTACCACTTCCTGCCATCAAGAATTTCAGTGCACATGAATAACAGAAAGTATAAGATTTTGCTCAAGTTTCTCATGCACACGATATCAATTTCTGTATGATAAACAGCAATTGTTTAAATCTTACTGAAGAACAACTGTTACATCTAAACTTTCACAGGGAACACACAAGACAAAAAAAAATGATGCACCAGAGCGAACCTGCGGGGACCATTCCGATAGGCAATTTTAAGGCAGATCTCCAGTCTGCTCTTTCAAGCAGTCCATTTACAACCTACCAAATGAGGAACCAAAATAAGAATCAGCAACAATATAATAATTGTCTAATCCAAGAGGCAAAGCTAATCGAAACAGTCAACATATAATTAAAGCAAGAGGAGATTGCTTCCTCTAAGAGACACTTCTTAAAGTAATATGTTTTCCCTCAAATGTTGTTGAAGACAGGACTTCTCAAAACTTCTCTAGTTTAAATCATGTGAGAATAGCAAAACAAGACACGCATCATCACTTCCAAATTAAGTTATTAATCAAAATGGACAGTGAGAAAATGATACTTCCACAACAGAAAAGCTTCCTACTTACCTCAACAAGGACACCGTCGCCGCTAACACAAACAATACCATCGTATTTTGATACATCCATGGACCTAACCATTTCCTTTGCATGCAACTGATACTTGGTTTCTGGAAAATCACCATTTCATCGATAATCCGATTGATTGTTAGTTTCCCGGAGAAGAGTTCAGAAATCAGGAAGAGACAAAACAGAAATCAGGAACCTTGAATCTCAAGTTGAATATCAGCATCTTCAAACAATGGCTTTACTTTCTCTACAAATATCTTTCTCGCCGATTTCTTCCCACCAAACGGATTCACAAAAACGAGCAATTTCTTGGGCCGCCCTAAATTTTGACAAATTTAGCTATAAGAATCTAAGAAAAATGCATTTCCATATCGATAGGAGTTACCAAGTTTATTCAAACTAACCAAGAGATTCGAGGTGTTGACGGAGCTTATCACACCATAGCTTTCTAGATTCATCAGAGAGAGGCTCGAAAACGAAATCCTTTCTCGTGTAATCTCCAGCACTTGCTCCACAGCAGATTCCTCCCCTTCTCTCCACCAAGGTCTTTACTTTAACATTGTTACCTTCCAAGACGAAACTCAGGATTTCTTTCTCCACCGCCGATCTCCGCCGTCCAGATTCCGTCCACCGTAGCTCCCCTTCGGCAGTCAAAGTCAACGGCGTGACAACGCCATTTACCAGAACTCGGTCGGAAAATATCGCCGGAGACGACAGCTGATCATTCTCCGGCTGACGATCCATAGTTGAGAGAGAAGAAGAGTTTCGTCGCTGGTGAAAAGCTAATAATTTAAAAATAAAAAAATTGACCTGAAAGCTGATATTCGGTAAGACGTTTCCCATCACGTAAGGAAGTGAAAACCACGCGCTAAAACTAGCGAATGGGTGTAACGACGTGACATAGATCTTCGTAATTATGACGTGTTAGATTCTCTTTGGACAGAGAGATAAATTACAGAAGAGGATTATTACATGCAATTATGCAAAGCTGTAAACAGATGGTGCTAAAACGATATCGTTTCAGAAAATTCAAGGCTCTCGACTTCTCTAAACTTGGAATAATCTACAGAAACTAGAGCCAATGAAAAATGGTTAAATTTAACATTACCTTCAAAATGAAGTACAACTTCCCTGGTTTAGTACCAAATTTACACTTCAAGATCAAAAAAACAATCAGAAATAACTCCCACAATAATCTTGTGCGGTATATATTATAATTAAGAATGAGAAGAAAAAAAACACAAAAACAACTGTGATTCTCATTTCCTGTAATGTATCTGTACATGTGAAACAATCAAATTACACTCACAAGGAACAACATTCGAATGCGTCTTCATCTCATTTCATGTATGACATTTTTGACAATCAGAATTATTCAGGAGAGAAGAGAGTGGCTAAACCTTGATCAACTGTTACTTGAAGCTTGTCATAAGACATCAAAGCAATCTGATCACAATTATATGATCTTCTTCCCCTTGCCAATACCTCTCCATCTACATCTATGATTCCTTCCTTGTCTGGTTCTTCTACGAGTGCACCCGGTTCAAGTGCAAATGCCTTCACCTTTTACAGTAAATCATTTCAAGCCTTTAGCCAAACCACAAAATGCGGATTCACAAGGGACATCGAATCCATTAAAGGAGAGATCACAAATGTATATATACATATCAGTATTCATGGTTTCAGATGACAAACCTTTAGATATGATACATACGGTGATTGAACATGTTTTCCATCACTTATCTGTGACATTAGTAATAGCAAGGCGAGCTTAGGGCAGTTTTTCATGACAATCAAATCCAGGAAGCCATCGGAAAACTGTTCATCAGACCATACAAGAAAGACAACGTTATGGTATTTTTCAAGTAAACAACACAAAACTAGGTAACCATTTCAGAATTGTTCTTAGTTTCTCCTGGAAGGCCTTGTGCTCATGCACAGCAAAAGGAGATCCAAGAATGGTATTTCCTAAGTTCAAAAATGTTAATAAAGTGTGAAACTGACCTTTGCATCGGGAGCAGCCAGAGTGTTCTCAGCACCCCAGGGAACATTATGAAGCCATACCGAAACAAAAGGGCCTTCGATTTCTCTCCATTCAAGATCTTCAAATTTAGTAGCCGGTCCTTGGTACCCGACCGCCTTATCGCTAACAATTGACTCTTTGTACACACTGAAACTGGCTGGCTCTCCATAGCTTTCATACCCAGGAGCCGGCACAAATACAATCCGTCCATTGTATTGTCTTAAGCATATTATCCTCTGAAGAGCCTGCAAATACAAACCAGTCCGGAGAGGATAAAATTCTTTAAAGGATTCACTGTAAGGGATTGTCAATTTCTTTACAACTTAACATACATAGAAGTCAATTCTAGCACTGCCCATCCATCTGAACTCTTCTGACTCGATGTCTATATCAGCCACTAAACCTGAAATAAATGAAATTTATCTCAATACAACCAAAAAGTAATCTACCAAGCTCAAGAACTAGTTTCATTTGCAATATACATTTCTGAAGTCACTTGCATACCCCAAGCAAGCATCAAGACACTGAAGAATTTGGTAGTCCCTTGTGAGATAGTTGCCACATCTAAAGAACGTGTATGACCTGCCAATACCAAATTATGTTGACAGTGAGCTGTTTCAGGAGGATAAAGAAAAACGCTTTTGGAGGATGCAATAACACAGAGCAGGACCTCGGATTATGGAGATAGTAGCACTACTTGCACAGCATCGAAGCCCAACCGGGTCCAACAATGACTTTATCATGCCATTGCCAGTTCCTGGAACAGAAGAGGCAAAAGGATCTTTAGCACTGTACTTTGAGATCCGTGTGATGCATTTTAACATATAGCATCCAACTCAATTCAGAGTTCTTAATGATTCATCGTATCATGTAAAAGAAGACGAACCTGCAGGGATCATTCCAATTGGCAATTTGGAGGCAGTTTTCCAGTCTGGTCTTTGAAGCAGTCCATTTACAACCTACTTAACATTAGGGAACACTTGTGATTAAGGACCGGAGATAAGAAAACAATCGAATAACCTCAGAATCAGACCTAAGCAAAACAATAAACAAAGTATTAAACAAGGGATTGCTTTCTCTAAGAGCAGAATCTCTTTCAAAATAAGTTATCCATTGAAATTGAGAGATCCTTCCAGAGCAGGAAAAAAAAGCATACTACTTACCTCAACAAGGACACCATCGCCACTGACACAAACAATACCATCGTATTTTGATAGATCCATGGACCCAACCAATTCCTTTGCATGCAACTGATACTTGGTTTCTGGAAAATCACCATTCATCAATAGTCCAATTGTTAAATTCGCGGAGAAACAGAAAGAAAAAAGGAAGAAATCTGAGAACCTTGAATATCAAGTTGAATGTCAGCATCTTCAAACAATGGCTTTACTTCCTTTTCAAAAATCTTTTTAGCCGATTTCTTCCCGCCAAAAGGGTTAACAAATACAAGCAATCTCTTAGGCCGACCTACAAAATTTTGACATGGAACTTGCCAATTTTAGCATTCTGAGAATTGCAGTGTGAGTATATTCATCTCCGTGTTACCCAAGTTTCCTCCTTTATTACCTTAAAAACCTAACCGGTAAAAAGGGAGGGAAACAGGACTAACCGAGAGAGTCGAGGTATTGACGGAGCCCGAAGCAAAATCGATTTCTAGCATCTTGAGAGAGAGGCTCGAAGACGAAATCTTTTCTGGCGTAATCTTTACCAAACTCTCCGCACCAGATTCCTTCGCCTCTCTCCACCACTGTTTTAATTCTGATCTCCTTACCTTCGACGACGAAGTCCAGAACATTTTTCTTAATCGTCCAATAACGGCTGCGTCTGCACTCGCTCGCCCGTAAAACTCCGTCGGCAGTCAACGACACCATCGCGAATTCACCGTCTACGAAAACTCGGTCGATGATTATTACCGCCGGAGCCATAACACAACAACCTCCGTGAGAAAGACAGATTCGTTGTTAGCTTCGCAGGTGAGCGAAGAACAAAAGAATTGTTGAGTTGACCTGGAAAACCGACTTTGGAGGTGTTTTGTCTGATCAGATGGGAAGTGAAAAGCCACGCGCTCGACTTGTCGTGTGGGTTTAGATGACGTGGCGGTACGCTCTTTAGTTATGACGTTGACTTATACAAACTTGTGAATAATTAATTCGTAACTAAAGAAATGTCACCATTTTTACTTATTCAAGAAAAGTGAGTAGTGACTCTGAAGTCTCTCTTTCTAATCATAAATAATCTACAGAAACAATCAAAGCCAGCCATTGGTGGAGATTTACTTGTCTTCAGAGACTTCTTCTTCGTCTTCATCTTCTTCCAATATGTACACCAGAGCACGTCTTCTTTCAGCAAAAACGCAAGCCACTCCTCTTGAAGCTGTAAAGAATTTTAGATAATTAAGCAGAAGAATCCGTGAAGTTGAAAAGCAATCTTCTGTCCTTTAAAATTTGCAGTAGCTTTAATGATTTTAGACTCAGAACTTTAAGACGGAAATAGAATATGAATGAGAAAATGGGAACTTACCGCTTACTGCTAGAGGAGCAATGGTAGAATGTGGAACTTTGCGAACCTTTTCATTCTCCATTTCCAGGTAAACAATGGAGCCCTGCAGGATAAACATTTGTGAGGAATTTTAGTAAATAAGATCGTTTCAAGATGGATAAGTTACTCTATAACCTCACTTGGAGCGCAGAGAGCAGTGTATTTTGACCAAATGTCGACGAGAATGGTTAAAAAATTAACATTACCTTCAAGTCATCTAGCTCCCATTGACTTAGACAACTAGATCTTGAAATGGAAATGAATGGAAGGTCACCAGCTTGAACAACCATCATGCAGGCTTCTCCTGAGCCTTCGAGATTCGCACTTGTTTCGTTCATTAATAAAACCAGTTCTTTATCCTATTTCAAAATTAGACAGTGTTACAAAACAACTCAGAGAAAGAGAGAAACACAACCAGGTGACAAGTGGGAATCAAAAGATCCAAAAATAAAATAAAAATCAACCAGTCCTGCAGAAGAGATGAGTATTCACCTTGTAGAGAGATAAATCAACACAATGGTAGCCATTCGGAACCGATAACAAGACAGCTTCCAGAGCAGTATAACCATTTTGCTCGTTGTTGGAGTTTTGCTGAAAACCCCTAGCTATGCCTATACAGTTCTGAATATCTGGGAAAACTTCGTCAGGGACTTGAAAAGATATGTAATCAGTGTACCCGCTTTCATGAGGTATATCAGCAGAAAGTTCATTCTGCAAGAGGAGATGAAGGTTTTAGTATGTCAGAGCAAATTTTAGCTTTGGAGATAGAAACAAACAACACATAAACCTTTTCCTAAGCATCTCCTATGGGATTATAACAATATACGTTGGGATTGATGCTGCAAGTACCTTATAAAAGGAAAGAGAAATGGGGATGGTATAACGCGTTTGCGTTGTTGACAACTGAAGAGGGCAAAGCGGCATCAACATCATACATGATATCTTCCTTGATATGGTCGTAAAGGGCATTTGAAGAGCAATCTTGAAGCTAAAATTGTTAAAGCAAAAAAATCAAACACTGATGTCTAGTCACTGAAAGAAAGCCATAAAAGAGTACGATCAGACTCTAAAAACTCAGCATACTTTGTTTTGCAGGTAATCTCCCAAAATATGTATTAAATAATAATACTTTTAAAATGCCAAGGCTACGGCATCAGAACTTTGTCTCTACCATAGCCTTTTACACATCAGTTTACTAATGGTGTGCGCCATGAAATATCATGTCCAATAACTGATCTGTTTGAATAAGTGGAAAAACGTTAAGGGAAAATACCTAGACTCCATGTGTTGGAATTCCTGAGCCAATGTTCTCCGCAGAAAATCACAGTCTGAAAACCCTCCAAACTGACGTAACTGCTTGACTCTTTCAATTGTTTTGCTGGAACATGAAGACCATACAAGTTTATATGAATTGGAGGGAAATTAATGAAATGGACACCCTTAGTATGCAGAAAACACACGCACAGAAGCACACAAACGCATATTTGAATTTAATATAAGGGTGATTTTAGAAACCCCTTTGGATTCACTTTGGTGAGATCACATTGGACTACCCTACTGAATCTGCTTATGGATGGTTGACGAAGTTAGGCAACATGACAGAGATTCTGATCGACTAGAAGATATTACGCAAAAAAGGTAGGTAGCGCAGATAGAGAAAGAGGTAACCTACAGATCAATTTCAATGTCATCATCAACTTCAGATAGCTCCACGAGGTCTTTCACCGGATCTTGATCATATAAGAACTTCAAGAATACCACAAGGAGTTCACTGCCACGGAAGCAAACCATGTAACTACAAAGATTTGGCTTTCCCCACCATAAACAACATAAAAACACACATGCACACCTGTTGTATGACATAAGCTGATCATTTGGTTCTTGCATAAGATACTTTATGCTTTTGAGGAGCCAGTTGAAGAAATTTGAGAACTGAAACAAAAAGACTATAATCTTATTGAAATGAACATTGGGTGCGCAACATGGGAAAAACATTATTTTGAATAACTACAATTTTTATTCTCTAAAGCGCTGCACGCCTCTGTACCTGTTGGACAACAGAAGATAGTACCATCATAAACCGTTGCACTTGTACAAGTAGAAGACCAGCATTTTCAGTTGCTTCATCAAGGAGTCTCTCATCCAAACCAATGCCTTGGTATCGTGCACGCCACCTCGAGAGACCTTTTAGTTCACCCATCCTGAACCCAATAATTTCTGCTGCAGGCTGAGAAAAAAAAACCTATTCGTTACATAACTCTTATCAAAAAATTATTTGCAGGGTAAGCAGAAGTAACTTAGTCTAACAATACATATATCCATTTCCAAGAGAGTGTAGAATACTAAACCTGAAGATTGTCAAGGACAACCATCTGAAGCTCTTTTCCTGTACCACATACTGACTTTAAAACGCGCTTCACACCCTACTAAACAAGATAACTACTTAGTGGAATATGATAAAAAACAGTGCCCTGAAGATGATCAAGCAAGTGACGCTTACCACTTCTCCAAGAGAGTTAGCTAAAAACTGATTAAGTGCTGGGCTTATTCGCGCACCACCCAAAAGGCTAAGAAATTCTTCTTGAGGAGATGATTCCAGTCCTAGGAGAAAAGCAACACAGCCCTGTGAATCTATGAGCCAGTGAGAAAAACCTCAACCAACAAGCGGATAGTGGCAAATACCATTATCTACGATCAAGGTGGAAAGAGAATGAAACTTGTCGTGGAAAATTTTCATGGCATCCGCCCATTGTTTGCTCATAACTGATAGGGATTCTCGAATAACCTCAGTCAAATCTTCAATGTTGGAAGCTTGTTGAGCAACCTGATGAAGCTCATATTTCCTGAAACAAAAATTGAAAGAGAGAACGTCTATGATAAGATGCAAGGCAGACAAACGACCAAAAATGTGTCATTTACTAACATTTTCCGAATTGAAATCCATATTGGTGTAGCAGTGGAATATAGTTAATTTGTTGTGCGCTCATTCTTTCTGCAGAAATGTTACCTCTTCCAAAATATAGATGTGTCCATTGCAAGGCAATGTAAACCATGCAGATCTTGAACACTAGATTTTTCCTCTCTTGGCTTGATATCACAATCCCTAAGCTCTCCTGTGCACATTACTACCAGCCGACAGAGGTCTTTCGATAAAGCAACCTAATAAATGCAACTAACAATAAATAGTTTGAATCTGAAGACTCTTTATCCCTCCTTTCTTTGTTTTTCCCACAGACATTTACAGTCAGAGACATGAAAACTGAAGAAACGTCATATATCATCTGGAAAGCACGGCTCTTAAAAGGATCCAAGTACCTTGTAAATGGTAGCATTAAATAGTTTGCAAGAGGCATGCTCATCCAGATTGGGTACAGGAACAGATAGCTCGTGTATGTTCTGATCATGGTTTTGCAGGATAGCAGAGCAAACACATGAGACGAGAGAAAATAAGAATTAAACTGAAGCTCGAACAAGATAATCTTGCTCGTAGCTAGAAATAAAGATAAATGTGAAACTTACAATATGCTAAACTGTATCTCTAACATCACTACTGTAAGAAAATATGTAATACAGGAGCAACTAAAGATTTCAGAAAACAATTTACATATGCAAACAGTGTTGAAAATTCATTAAGCATCCTGCGATTCTATATGCAAGTACGTTTGGAACGTGATGAAGCATCAGCAACTATGATATATCAATGGCTTACTAATTACTTAAAGTCAACAGAGCGACTTACAATCTTCCCTATCTGAAATATTCCAAATATATTAAAGCATATGCTCCCATCTCGATCTCCACTGCAGAGAATATTAAACTTCCGGAATGAGGTATTAGATAGTTCTGCTAAAGAATCTTCACCATCATCCATGAAACTGGAGTCACCAGCTACCACTCCAGGCATCTTCGGAGCTCTTGGAGCAGGAGGGAAAAAACGGGAGGTCCGGTCCTCATAAACTGAGACTTTCCGAATTTCATCCTGAAAACCAAACCCTTAGAGTAAGCACAAGCTCATATAAACGAAAGTATACCCCTTGACATACACCAAAACATGACTTCTTCTTGTGCAACTAATCAGAGGAGAAATCATACAATATTGGACTGTCCATCCTCCTCCCAGTTAAGACACACGACAGCAACAGCATGGGGCTTCAAGCTCCTTAGGAGCTTCCCGTTCTGCATGAAAAGAGCATTAACCACTTTCTGATAAAAGCATGATCCTTTTTTTCCTTTGCTATAGCAGGGGTCAAAAAGAATTGTAAGCCCATCAACAACTTCATTACGGAAAAACATGGATGAGCTTCAATCTAAACTTGCCTCAACATCGTGAAGCTCAATGGTTCCATCCTCGAGGCCAACAGCTATGGCTTTACCATCAGGACGCCAACATAAAGAAGTAACAGGCCTTCCTATAAGCCAAAATAAAGGAAAAAAATCACTACCAATAAGGTGAGAGCCGGAAACGAATTTTCATCAAGCTGAAAGTTATGGATTGCATAATCAAAAACCCATCTAGCATTCAAAATTGTCTACTTTAATATAACGAAGAGAAGAAGTTTTACCTGGCGAAATAGTCCATAATCTCTGCCAATTGAAGCGATGCAGCAAAATCTTTGAGTCTTCCGTAACCATTGCCAGTAAATCCTTCTCGGGGTTCCACTCAGCTATCTTAATCTGAAGAAATTGAACAGCGCAAAGCAATAAAAACATGAATCAATCTATAAATTTCCCAAAAAGAAAAAAAAACACCATGTTTAAATCACAAAATGCAACGAAATTTGAGCAGAAGTGAAACAAAACCTGAAAGGGTATGGGCTTGTCGAACTGGAGCTGGAAAGGAATGGTACTTTCACCCTCGTCACTCTCCATTTCCGAAAATCCGAGGTTTTACGAAGTAAATAATTAGTCGAAAAAATAGGGGTTTTCTGGAATCCTCGATTTCTTCTAAAAAGCTACAGGAACTAAGGAATCAGAGAGAGTCAGTCGAGAAACAAAAAAGCTCTAGAGAGTGAATTTAGGAAAACGGAAGGAGAAGACGGCGGTCGCCGGAATTCGCCGGGAGCAGAAAGGCGCACTGATGACAAAACCTGGCGGGCTTTTCTTCTAAATTCCAATAAAACACCTAATTTTCGGTTAGATTCCTTTTTGGTTCGTTTTTCAGGAAATCGTCCGGTTCAATATGTCGGACTGAGATTGGAAACCCCGGTTCGGGTTTTTGGAGATTTTCGACTGCGGTTTAGAACAAAAAACAATTAACCTCTCTGCTACATTTTTCGAAAAGCTCTGTCGACGATGACGACAGCGAAGACTCAGGAGAGCAAACTTTATCATGGCTCACCATGAGATTCGATGTCTCTCTTTACACACCATGACTGCAGCTTAGTGAGCCATGAGCAGCAGTTTATACTGTTTAGTTTCCATTTGATTTTTTTTTTGGTTTTCGAGTTTCCGATTTAAGAAATATCCCAGCTAAACCCGGTTCGGGTTTTGGAGATTTTGACTGGGGTTTAGAGCAAAAGTAAACTCTTCTCTGCTACTTTCCCCAAAAACCTCTGACGACGACGACGAAGAGGATGGGTGAAGAAGAAGAAGCAGTAGCAGAAGAAAATGGCGGACTAATGGTAGACTCAGGAGAGAAAAATCCATCTTGGCCCACCATGAGATTCGATGTCTCTCCTTACAGAACACATCATTTCTCCAAACAGTTCAGGGCCGCTCGAAACCCTAATAATTTCCTCAAGGGTCTTAAATGGTACCCTTTCTTCTTTGGTTTCACTCTCTCGCTAAGGGTTTTGTTATTTTTCTTAAAGTCTTTTTTTTTATTCTTCTGCTCAAAACTTGAGGTACTGATTTGCTACAGCTTCTTACAGGTCACCTGATGGTTCGTGTTTCCTTGCAAGCGCCGAGGACAATACACTTAGTCTGTTTTATCTGTAAGTTAGATAAGTTCAATAGAAAACTCTTATTTAGCTTATAATCATTATGAACTTTGTATTCTTGGGTAGTTTTAGTTCTCTGTTCAATCTTTTTCGTTTTGCAAAATTTGTGAATCAGGCCTCAAGATGGAGGGGATTCTAATAGTTATGGAGTTCCAATCCCTGACGAAGGTCTAAATTTTGCATGTTTGTGTCAAATGCTATTAATGTGAAGTTATTTTGGTGATTCATGGTGTGTTTATGTTTTTCTTTCAAATTTTGGAAATTGTAGATTCGTATGGTGCGAGTCTTCTTGTGAATGAGGGTGAATCTGTTTATGATTTCTGTTGGTATCCACACATGTCAGTTTCAGGTAAATATATAAGCTCATCATGAAGGGTTCTTTCTTTTATTGCTTTATGATTTCATCATTTGAATTACTGATCTTGGCTGTTCACTGTGATTGATTCAGACCCGTTAACATGCGTCTTCGCTACCAGCACTAGGGACCATCCGATCCATCTTTGGGATAGTTCTTCTGGTGAGGTGCTGATTTTTTCCATGGAATCTGCTACATGGTTTTTGTAAACTTAATGTTGTTGCGGTCATTGATTAGATTTTGAACCTGGAGAGTAGTGTTCATGTCCTTTATCAGATTGCTTTTTCTTTGTTGTCTTTATGAAAGTTTGCATTTTCACTGGAAAGTTAATAGTTCTGTTGGTGTCAAATAGAGTGCTATTCTACCATCGTTTACTGTGTATCCTGTTATTTACATCTGAACATATCAATGGCAGCTTCGATGCACATACCGGGCCTATGATGCTATGGATGAAATAACTGCTGCATTTTCAATTGGATTTAATCCGGATGGAACCAAGTAAGCAGAACTTCATCTAGTTTTTTTAATCCATATTCCCAAATGGTAGACAATTGATTAAAAGTCCATCTTTTTTTACTTGGCTGTGTTATGTCTTTAGGATCTTTGCTGGTTATAACAGCTCCATCAGAGTGTTTGATCTTCATCGCCCCGGTAGAGATTTTGGGCAGTATTCAACTTTACAGAGAAATAAAGAGGGCCAAGCAGGTTGTTCTCAGCTTTACCACTCCAACGATGCATATCATTAGTAGTACAGATTATGCCAATAACAACTGCTTTTGCTGGTTTGTAATTTCCAGGTATATTATCTACTCTTGCTTTCTCCCCAACTAATTCTGGAATGTTGGCTGTGGGCTCTTATGGGCAGACTACTGGGATTTATAGAGAAGACAATATGGAGCTGTTGTATGTTTTACATGGTCAAGAAGGCGGCGTTACACATGTAAGCAAGGTTCAATGATTGTTGCTTTATTTTTGTGCATTGGGATATGATAAATCATGAATCGAACTTTTTCTTGTTTTCAGGTTCAGTTTTCAAAGGATGGGAACTATTTATATACAGGAGGTCGCAAGGTAACATGCTGTTTTACCCTTTTTATCTCTGAATGTTGCCTTGACCTTGCTTATCCCAACTTGATTTCCATGTTAAGATGGCCCCTTTTTAGGGGAAGAAAATATGCCTTTTCGGAGATAGAAAAGTATGATATTTAAATGAATCATGTTTGCAGTAACCTTACCAAAAATAATTTCTTGTTTTATTTGCTCTTTTCAGGATCCCTACATTCTTTGCTGGGATATGCGGAAATCTGTCGAGATAGTCTATAAGTGAGTACCCTTGTAGTTAATTATTTTGGTTTGGGCTTCAAAGCTTATAGTTGTCCAAGAATATGATGTAGAAACAAAGAAAAAAGGGTCGGAGTAGATAGAATGCTTAGTGAGCCATGAGCAGCAAAAAAGAAAATCAAGCTGCATAAACGTTCAAGTTACTAGAAGTCTTATGGCTTGTTGAACTTCAGATTTGATTCTTGGTTTCCCAATATTGAGCTTTTTTACTAGTTCTCAATCACTTTGTACGTCCAAATGAAATGTGTTAAAAAAGGATCTTCTATGTGTGAGTAGATTGTACAGAGCAACAGAGAACACAAACCAGCGTGTATTCTTTGATATTGAGCCATGTGGTCGACATCTTGGCACCGGTGGTCAGGTATGAAGGCGTGTGCTTTTGTTTTAAAGATTCAAAGCAACTGATGGTGACATTGCTTAGTTTTTTTTTACATATCTCTGTATACTTTTCCAGGATGGTCTCGTTCACATGTATGATTTACAAACCGGAAGCTGGGTCTCTGGATATCAAGCCGCTTCAGGTAGCGGATCACTTGGTTCTTTAGTAAATTATCCAGTTGTTTACCCTAACTTTAGTATATTACCCAACTTTATTGATGCAGATACCGTCAATGCTTTTTCTTTCCACCCGTATCTTCCAATGGCTGCTACATCCTCTGGTCACAGAAGATTCTCTATTCCCCATGATGACGATGAAGATAAGAATGATGTTCAGCTGAAAGGTACATTTGCACTACATTTGCACTACACACTAATTATCTTCATACATCTGAAATCTTTCCTATACCACCAATGTTAATGACAAACAAAAAAGAAAATCAAATCTTTCTTATTTCTTTGTTGTCACACAGCTGATGAAAATTGTGTATCTCTCTGGAGTTTCTACGTTACATCCGAAGAGAACACTTTTGATGCTAATGAAAATGGCCTCGCAAGCAAGTCCCACCACCAGAATGTCACAGGAGAAAACGAAGAAAACTCCTAATCTGTTTTGTTATCTAAACTCTATTTAAAAGGAATCAAAACAATTGTTTATTTTATTAGTTTTGTGATTCTTATCCAATCAAAATGATGTGGGCATATTTGTTTTAAACAAAAAAAAAATTACAAATTCTCATACTTATCAAGACATTTGGAATCCAATGAAATAAAAGTCAAACTCCTCTGTTTCTATAACCACCACTCCTCATCTCATTAAATCACCACCGTTCAAACTTCCGAAATAGACACGTGACAAACAATCTATGGAGAGCTTATTCATGATCCGATGAAATTGCACGCTCGGTCTCGTTTTTATGATCAGTCAGATATATTGTGTTGGAATGGTGAACGCATATCAAATAATACAGATCATGCAGAATAAATGCAAATCATGCAGATCAAGTGTAAATCGAATATAATAATATAAATATATTAAATATATTATTTTGGTCTGTCCATAACAAATTTGTTTATAAGTTTATTCTTTTTTAGAATATTACAATAAAGATAAATATTTCTATAATATACATACAAATTTCATTTTTATCAATATATAAACAAGCAAACAAAAAAAATAATATATATATATATATAAAAAAAGTTTGGTTTAAGAGTTTTTATTGTTGTATCTCTATCTTGTTTTGTTGATAGAGTTAGCAATGTTTCAGGTTGTTATATTTTTTTCAAAAAAATTCAATTTAAGTATACAAGCTCCTGCACGCAGTCATGCAGCCGACATTCTCATCTCCACTTGGTTTGTTGTCTTTTAAACTCACTTATGATATTTTTCTATCTCAGTCTTCAGTTCCATTAGTTATTGTCCTCTGTTCCTTTCCTTTCTTCACATTAGCATTATAACACGTTGCACAATTTATAATATTAACAAATCTATTCCAACACGTTGCACAATTGTTTTTTGTTATTTCTTCCTCTCCAAACATCAAGCACATTTTAATTCTCATGTGGAGATGGTGGAAGACGATTCCTGATGCAGAGAAAATGAAGGAATGTTAGAGAAAACACAAAAAAAGTTGCATCTAAGGAAAAGGAGAGTGTTGAGAGATTGGGTTATTGATTCACCTCGCATCCACATGCTTGAACATAAAACAGATTCAAAGGTGCTTCTAAGGTGGCCGATCGAGTAGCAAACCAACGACGAAAGAGTCTTTTTGTTTCAGTTTATGCAATGAAATAATCCAGTTGCGTATCAATTTTCTCGATTTATCGTGTGAGTTGTGTAGGTTCGATCCGATTCTGTAGATTCAGAAAAATTTATAACTTGTCTCTTACTTAAAAAATCTATTATTTTAGATAAATCTGTACGAGAAATCTTTCGTTCCAAATTAATCTGTCATCAAATATACAATAGACATTTTTCAGTAGATTTGTGGCAAAGCTTAAAAAATGTATTATAACATCTACAATTTTTAGAGAATAATCTTACGATTGTAAATGGAGAGAAACCAGGAGAGAACTTAATAGAAGAAAACACTGATTGGATGCGAAATCAGAATCGTGGAAAAGTATATTTATAGAGAGGGATACAAAGGGTCGTGATTTTTGATACAAATGATCATAACTTTTAATACAAAAGGTCGTGACTTTTGATACAAACGGCCGTGACTTTTGATACAAAGGGTCGTGACTTTTAATGTTCAATACAAAGGATCATGAATTATTAGATTTCTTTTTTAGTTTCTTGTTTTTTTTTAAATAAGGGGCTGACGTGTCGGCACGGGGTGTGCTGGTGAGTCTCAAACCCAGTTATTATAGTATAGATAACTCAAATATTTTTTAATTCCTCAAAAATAACTTTTTTTTTCAAAATTCTTTTTTTTCAAAAATTTTTGTTCATCATTTTTAGCAAAGATATACTAATTTTTTTAGGAATTGTTTACATACTTATAGGAAAGAGTTCATAAAACTTTAGTGAAGAGTTTCTAGACACAAAATTTGATTATAGAAAGTCACAATTTCATAATTAAAATTCTATTGCATGGTATATGGTATGGGTAGGTACGGATTTGATATCCAAAATTCTCAGAATAAGTGGATTCATAATTTCGTTACCCAGATCTGTATACAAAAATTTTGGATATCTGAAATTGACATCTTTTAATTTTTTAACGTTCAAAAAATTGTAGATCTACTAACTAAATGGATTTATGTTTCAAGATTAGTTTAGCTTTTATAATTACCATTAATCATTATTATTATTGAATTTTAAGATCAAAATAAACGGTATATAATACATTACCTTGGATTCTTGGTTTAATATTCGGATCTGGACCCGGACAATCTATATACCCAAATTTTCAGAGTAAATAGTAAATGATAATATATCGGATACTGGATCTCGGATAATTATTTAATATTTTTTTTGAAGCATTTTATAACTAGCATGACTACTCTCTAATATAAATATGTTTAAAGTTACAGCTAGATATACATCGATGATATTCATCTAATAGATTTCTCGTTTTATTTTGCAACATTGTATCATAGACTATCTTATAATATATATCCATTTTCGAATGTATCATACTTTGTTTGTTTAATACTTAATCATTTATAATATTGTTAAGATTTTATAATATATAACTAACTAGAAATGTTGGATTGTGTATTAATATAGAACACGTTAAGAATATAAAATGTCTTTAAAAAAAATAATTCATGATTGGTTGATCCTTAATTTATATATCCAATATTGTTGTTATTTGCCAAATTAACCCGTGAAAATAATTCATCGTTAAAGTGAACTCAAATCATTTCTACCTCCACGTACATCTTTCACTAAATCATTTATATATTGTACCACATGATTAACTTTAACATTCCCAAGCTTAACATATTATCCATATGTCGACAGTCCGTATGCATCTCCTCTACCTCTCATTATCATACATCTAAATGGAATAGCTTTCGACCCATACATTGAAATATGAAAGAGACACAAGGCAAAAAAAGGAGGAATGTCTAAATTTCTCTTTAGTTATATATGTTATTATATCACAATGAAAAGGAACTAATTGGTCATGTGCTTGTTAAACTTTTGGACATCCAATTTTGAGAATCATTACGTGGAAGTCAAGCCTAAGTGATGGATGTGGTCGGTCCAAAATGGTTCAAAGTCACGTGGTTCATGTCCTTTGGGTCCATTCTCCCTAATCATCAAAACTTTGATTATTTTTGTCGACTTTATATAAAGCCCTTGCTTCTTGCTTAAATAACCCTATATCTATTCTGAATCTCAATGTTAAATAATCTAAAAACCCCAGAAGCTTTCAATCCAATCCGCAACATCTTTATCATAACCAAAGTATTTAATTAAGTTTAAACCTTTTTACGTTTTTTTTTCCTTACGCAGACTTTTTTTAGGTTAAGGTAAACATATTTTGTCAAATTCAACAAAAATCGGAAAAAATGTAACACAACGAAAAAAGGAAGACATGGGCAAAAGAGCCAGTACCACTGCTACAACTACCACCTTTCAGGCTTTCAACTTTCTTTTTCTCAACAAACATAAAGCGGAACTACTTTACTTTGTTTAATCATTCATAATCACTTAAGCTTTCTTGAAGAAAAAAAAAAGAAACAGGATTTTAAAAAATGCATGTGAAGAGAAAATGCAAAAGATGGAACAGACATGTTGTGTGATGAAAATGAACGCAAAGAAATGACCCCATGCACGCAAAGAAGTTGGTTAAGAAAATAATTATGTCAATTTAATCTATTAATATATGTGGTTCGAATATGGGAAGATCAATGGAGACTTCTTGGATATAAGATATTAGAAACCATAAATCGAACATTGATTATCTAGCGAATACATTATCTTATTATTCGTCTCTTATAATAGGTAGCAAGAAAGAAATATAGATAACAGTATAAATTGCTGATCAACTGCTGATCAAGAGTATATATTAGGATGTAATTAATTTAAGAAGCGAAGTTATTAATTTCTTTTTATACATATTATTTGTGGGAAGTTTGAAACGAAATTTTATTGGTAATACTTACAAATAAATTATATTGGTTATAGCAATATCTTTTAATTAAATATCCGTGAGTCGTTAATTATTATTTTGTCACAGCGGGTCATTATATTGAATCGATTAGAACCTAGTGCAATTTTGATGGAGTTTAGTTCATTTTACGAAGTTGATTAAAATAGAAATGTAAGTATTCTGTTTCTTGTAGCCTTTGTTGGGGGACCAAACGATCATCTCGATAACTAAACAGTTAAATTAGTTAATCTGGTTACTTACATGTATATATCATCGCTTGATCATAAGCCAAATACAATTATTCTTACAAAATTAATCGAAGTTTCATTAATCTACATCTAAAGGTATACTGAACATAAAACTTCTAGCATAAACTTAATTTAATTTTTTCTGCTGTACAACTCTTTTTTTTCTAATGTTATTTAGTTATAATAAATTAAGATCAAGGCAAAGTATTAAACTATAACTAGTAAATAATTATTTTTTCTTACTCATGGAAAATCATGACAAAGCTTACTAAAAACCTTTAGCGCCACTTATCTCAACAAATTTACTCAAAGAAAAAACATGGAATGGTACATACAAAAGTAAACTTTTGTTCCACTAGAAAAATACAGTTTTATCTGTACATTATTTTCATTTTCATTATAATTTGTCAATTATATTCTCCATGAGATTAACCACTAATATATTTTAATATTCGTTGCCTTTGTCCTACGCACTTTAAAGCTTTCACATATTCCGAACCAAACACCCCAAGAATCAAAGCAAGAAATCACTTCTCATATCCATTGTAAAGAATCTAGGCAATACGTCATGATGTCGGTTCGGGGATTAAAATTAAAATATTCTTCCGTTCCTATTAAATCATGTATTTATTGTCATCATGATATCACTAAATATGGGACATTAGAGTAGAGTTTGTTTACCAAAATGTTGACTAATTATAGTAAACCTATTTTACGTATTAATAACAGTAAATTCAAATAAAAATGCATGAAAATAACTAACTTATTCACACCATTTAAGGGAGAGCTGTTGTGCGATAGAAATCCATATAGTGAACCACTGTGAACCATTATTTTGATTTTTTTTTACCTTATCAACATCAACTATAGTAAATTCAAAGTGACTTTTTTTCTTTTTGTAAACAAACTCAATGTTTCAATAATGACATTTAATGAACAATTAAGTATCCGTTGACTGTTTTAAGAAGAAACAAAAAATTCTATTAATAAAGAAAAGAAAGACAAAACCCTCCTTGGGGGCTTTTAAATGCAACGACCACCAAAGTCTCTCTCTCTCTGTTTCTCTCAGCTTCCACCGTCACGCTCACGACTATGGAAGAAAACGTAGAAATCTCGTCGACGATCTCCTTCTGCTCTCATCCTCTCTTCTCCTGTTTCGTGGCTCTTTACACTCTAATTCTCATCTATTTCCCTCATGATTCGCTTCGGATCTTTCTCTCCCCTGTTCTTCTCATCTCCGGATCCCTTCTTCTCTTTCTTCTTCTTCGTCTCGGATCGACCCAAGAATCGATTACCCGACCCGGAAAAGGAGGAACCTTTGCAATCGTGAATCTCGAGGAGGGTGAAGAAGAATCTAAGGTTTCGGTTCGTGGTGATTCCTCGCCGTCAGAAGCCAAACGCGAAACGGGTTCCGACACAAAACCCGATTTTTTTCCGGAGTGGAATTTGAGAGCACCATTGGAGGTGATACACGAAGCTTACGATGAGGACAACGATGGTGAAGAAGAGGAAGAAGAAGAGAACAAGACCCGACCCGGTTTAAGGAAAATCGAGAGATTTCCGTCGTTGTCACTCTGTTACCCAGAATCAGATTCGGAATCGGATTCGGATTCTTCGTCGGAATTCAGTTTTCCGGAGATGGATAGCTGGATGTCGCCGGAGAAAATGGGATTGATCAGATGGGAAGAGGAAGACGATGGAATTGGAGGAGAAGGGTTGATTGAGATAAAGCTCGATGAGTATCATCATCATAGCCAGGAAAAGATGAGCAAACGGAATCAAACAGAGTTGGATTTTCATGCAGAGGAAGATGGTTTGATCGAGATCGATCTTTTTCATTGAGAATGTTTATATCTCTTTTTTTTTCGGATTAGAAAGAAAGAAAAAGCAACAGTAGTGGTTTATTTTCAAAAAAAAAACAGTACTGCTTCATTTCTTCTATACAAATATATCATGTATTAACGTGTGTATATGTATATATGAAGATTTAATTCGATTTTGAACTTCTATAAAAAGATTCATACCTCTAAAGAGTAATTAAAATCGAACCATGTTATCATGAACTAATTGAAAAAAAAAGTTTAATTTAAAATTAGAATTATTTTAGAAATTTAAAATAAACCATTCAATATAAACCACAACATCATTTAAATTTAAATCTTCAAACTTAATTCTTGTTTATAAATAAATATCATAGTCGATTCAATATAAACTTCAACACCATTTGAATTTAAATCTTCAAAATTAATTTTTGTTTATATAATATAATTAAATATTGACATATATATAATTATTAATGATAATTTGGTAACATACTGTTATGTTAAAAAAATTAGAAAACGTAATCACTAAATTTTTAATGTCTTATTAGTGTGATAGGTACATAAATATATATAATAACTTATAATTTGTTTCAGATAAGATTCAATATGGAATAAAGAATTGTATTATATAGAAACACATTTTCGTAATGGTATGCAGTTTTAAAATCGGAAATGGAAAAGAAGTCGAAATGAATAGAGATTATTGTAAGTCGCAATCACACGCACAATGACACAAATGCGTTTTGCATTATACAAACGCGGACGCATCATATCGTAATATTGAAGAAGTAACAAACCGTATTAATTTCATTTAAAGGTTCACTATAACATTTTCACAATATGAACTTAATATCTAAAAATATCCGAAGACTATTTGATTCATCTTGCTATTATTTTATTTTTACGAAAACTCCAAAATCAAAAAAAAGGTAAAAAACGACAAGCATTTCTGTTACTCCTCTCTTCTTGGGACTCTCACTTTGTTTTGTTTTGTTTGATTTTCCGACGCTTGACACTTGTCCAAGCAGACGGTTATATAAAACAGAATTTCGTCATCGTTTAGCTTCACTTTCTCCCACTTGCCCTCTCTTCTCCATATCGTTTCTCTTTATCTCAAAAGCTGTACCTTTTCTCTTCTTCTCTCCAGGATTGTCTCGGCCTTAGCCAATGCTCTCTCTGTGAACCACAATAATCAAAACAATACAGAAAATGAGACACTTCACCTTCTTCGAGAGATTTTCCAGAGCTTTCCATGATTATCCTTCTCTCTCCAAGACTCTCTTCGTCTCCACCATCAGGTGCGTAATGATCAGATTTTACTTTCCCGTATGTGCAAGGAAGCTCTGTTTTGTTTACTTGTGTTTATGTGAGAAGAGCTTATGTTCTTCAATGTGTTTAAAACAGAGGTTCCAATATATCGTTCTTGTGATTTGTTATTAGGACATTTGATGTATATTTAATTACTAATACGATATTTGATATTTCTCAATACCATAGTGGTGGGGGGCTTATAGCCTTTACTGCAGCAAATGCATCTTATAACAACAATGGTGTTGAAACTGGAACTAGAAAGAAAAAGGTAGTTCTGCTCGGAACTGGATGGGCTGGAGCTAGTTTCTTGAAAGATTTGAATAATTCCTCATATGAGGTTCAGGTTATATCGCCTCGAAACTACTTTGCTTTCACTCCTCTGCTGCCTAGTGTTACTTGTGGAACCGTTGAAGCTCGCAGCGTCGTTGAGCCAATTCGCAACATTGGAAGGAAGGTAAACAGAAACTGTACCTTCTTCTCACATCTTCCAACAACAAGTGTTCTTTTATATTTCTTTGAAACAACACTCTGAGTTTGTTGTTTAAGTTGCAAAAGTTTATTCTAGTGTTTGCATTGATGAGAACCTGCTGATGCAAGCTTGTCCTGTGTCTTGACAAACAGAAAAATGTTGAGATGTCTTTCTTGGAGGCAGAATGTTTCAAGATTGATCCAGGAAGCAAGAAAGTTTACAGTTATTCTCCTGGGGTGGAGGAGAACTGTCATTTCCTGAAAGTAAGTTGTTCTCTTAGCCTTTTAATGCTTTTAATCTCCACTAGATACATAGTTATATGTTTTTTATGTCGTATCTCTAAGATATAGTGGTGGGATTGCAGGAGGTTGAAGATGCACAGAGAATCCGTAGAACTGTCATTGATTCGTTTGAGAAGGCAAGTTTACCAGAACTTAATGAAGAAGAGAGAGAGAATGCTACATTTTGTTGTTGTTGGTGGTGGACCAACAGGTGTTGAGTTTGCTTCTGAGCTGCATGATTTCGTTAACGAGGATCTAGTCAAACTCTATCCTAAGGCCAAGAATTTAGTACAAATCACTCTTCTAGAGGCTGCAGACCACATCCTGACAATGTGAGATTTCTTAACCTTTAAAAGCTTTCAAAGATTCACTTTCCGTAAAAGCTCGTATAATGATCCTGAGGAAGCTAATCTTTCACAGGTTTGACAAGAGAATCACGGAGTTTGCTGAAGAAAAGTTTAGTAGAGATGGTATTGATGTGAAACTTGGTTCTACGGTGGTCAAAGTAAATGATAAAGAAATTTCTGCTAAGACCAAACGAGTGGTCTCTTCTATTCCTTATGGAATGATCGTCTGGTCAACTGGTATTGGGACTCGTCATGTGATCAAAGATTTCATGAAACAAATTGGTCAGGTGGGTGATTAATGTTTGCTGATATGAGCTTTGCACATTACAATATTCGTCATTGCCTAGTGATTAACGTTTTCTTGTAAGTGCAGGGTAATAGACGTGCGTTAGCGACTGATGAATGGCTTCGAGTTGAAGGATGTGATAATATATATGCACTTGGAGATTGTGCAACAATCAACCAGAGAAAAGTCATGGTAACTAAATGCAACATGTGTAGGTTCTCTGTTTCTGAGTCTCTGTTTCTTATGCTTTTGGATTGTTTTTCAGGAAGATATTGCTGATATTTTCAAGAAAGCAGATAAGGATAACTCAGGAACACTGACACAGAAAAAATTTCAAGAAGTGATAGATGACATATGTGTTAGATACCCTCAAGTAGAACTTTACTTGAAGAGCAAAGGTATGCATGGCATTGCCGATCTTTTAACACAAGCCCAAGCTGAGAATGGTTCCAATAACTCCATCGAACTCGATATAGAAGAACTCAAATCAGCTCTTTCTCAAGTTGACTCACAAGTGAAGTTTCTCCCAGCTACAGCACAGGTTTGTTCTGTTTTAATTTTAACTAACTAGAAAGTTTCATTTTTTGGTGAAAAGCAATCACACTACACTGACACTCTTCGTTTGGTTAAAATCATTTGTTCTTATGGCTTAAGGTCGCTGCTCAACAAGGCACTTACCTTGCAAAATGCTTTGATCGTATGGAAGAATGCGAGAAAAATCCTGAAGGTCCCATTAGGATTAGAGGAGAAATTCGTCATCGTTTCCTTCCCTTCAGGTTTGAATCCCAAGCTGCATTTTGTGCTTACCAAACTAAGTCAATACAATCAAGAATCTATTCTTTTCATCTCTCTAATACACTTAGTCATTGAGATTGCAATGTTAGTGAAAATGCTCAAGATAGATAAATGGTTATAGTAAAGGAGAAAATGGAAATGAGTTACAGGTATCGACATTTGGGACAATTCGCTCCATTAGGAGGAAAACAAACTGCAGCGCAACTTCCAGGAGATTGGGTTTCGATAGGACACAGCAGTCAATGGCTGTGGTACTCCGTTTACGCTAGGTAACGTTATTTGATCTTTCTCTAATCTCTAGTGAGATACTAAAAAGATTAAGATCTCATTTATTCTTTTATTTCAATGCTTGGTAACAACAGTAAGCAAGTGAGCTGGAGAACGAGAGTTCTTGTGGTCTCAGACTGGATGAGACGATTCATCTTTGGGAGGGACTCAAGTCGCATTTGAGAAAATCTCATGTCTCTTGTCGTTCTGAACTCTCTTTGTTTTTTCACTAGTCGTGTTTTTTTTCCCCAGCAATAAAAAGCACAAACCTATAACGTGTGTTAAAAGTTATACAATTATAAATTCTAGATTTCGTGTGTTAAAAGTTAAAACTATGATTATTTTTAAATTAGCCTTACCATATAGTAATGTTTTACAATTCAAAACAAAACATGTGTCGTCTAGTCAGAAAATACATTGTTAGATCTGTTATTATCCGTAGCTAAGATTTTTTGATGATTACTTCCAATTACATGATATAGGAGAGTCTTATGGCAATACGTAAACTACTTAATTTGTTCATCTTTCTCGTATAATTAAAGCTTATAAAAAAATCATGACTAAAATTGTTCTTGACTTATAGACCTATGCCAATTAATATACTTTGACTTACAATATGCGAATTAATGTGCATGGATTATCTTGTTCAATTGCTTGATGAAAATAAGGTCTGAAGATTTAATTCCATATCAAGCTCTTTTGGTGTTAATTTTACCACAAAAATGAATTACCATATTCAAGAAAAAAAAATCGATAAAAAGGATTATAAATTAAATCTAACACATTAAATGTTAAATGTTATGTAAGTTAATAGTCTATCCACACAGTTTTTTTTACTAGCAAATCCACATTAACCTTTGCTTATATATTAATAAACACACATTAACGATTCATCTTCTTCTTTACTCCAAAATTAGTGAAAAGACAAAAATGCCCGCAGTCGGAATTGTCATCGGAGATGGCAAAAGGGAATATCCCGGTAGCCTCACTCCTTACGTCACCGCTACGTGTATCATCGCCGCCATGGGTGGTCTCATATTCGGTTACGACATCGGAATCTCCGGTAACTATTCTTTTTTTTCTTTTTTCTCCGGCGAGAAAATGTTAGAAGTCTTACGTTTTTGTTGCTTTTTTTGCAGGTGGAGTGACGACTATGGAGTCGTTTCAGAAGAAATTTTTTCCGTCGGTGTACGAGAAACAGCAGAATGATCACGAATCGAGCAAATACTGCAGTTTTGATAGCATTTCTCTCACTCTCTTCACCTCCTCTCTCTACCTCGCCGCTCTTTGCTCCTGCGTCGTCGCTTCTTACGTAACCCGTAGGTTTGGCCGGAAAATTTCGATGCTTCTTGGTGGAGTTTTCTTCTGCGCCGGAGCTCTCCTTAATGGTTTCGCAACCGCCGTTTGGATGCTCATTGTTGGCCGTTTGTTACTCGGTTTTGGTATCGGTTTCACCAATCAGGTCCTTTCTTTTAATCAAAATTTCCATTTTCGAACTCTAATCCTCGGTTATTCGGTTCGGTTCGGTTTGGATTTTTCAATTTTTCGGTTTTTCGTGGTTTAGAAAATAAGTTCCATTCGAAATCAAACTATAGTTAGATTCGGTTTGGCTCGGAGTTTTCGGTTAAGCTCTAGAATATTATTGATTTTTGTGCCCGTAAGTTATAAAACTATTAGAAAATAGCCTCAATACTTAATTTTTTTTCAAATTGACAGTCCGTACCGTTGTATCTCTCGGAGATGGCACCATACAAATACAGAGGAGCACTGAACATTGGATTTCAGCTTTCAGTCACCATTGGTATCCTCGTCGCCAACGTCTTAAACTTCTTCTTCTCCAAGATTCGCGGCGGATGGGGATGGCGGCTCAGCCTCGGCGGTGCCGTCGTTCCCGCTCTCATCATCACTGTCGGTTCGCTCATCCTTCCTGACACACCCAACTCCATGGTCGAGCGAGGTCAATTCGAGCAAGCCAAAACGAAACTCCGTAAGATCCGAGGCGTCGACAACGTTGAAGATGAGATCAACGACTTGATCGCCGCCAGCGAAGCTTCGAAGCTCGTGGAGAATCCATGGAGGAACCTGTTGCAGAGGAAGTATAGACCGCATCTCACCATGGAGATTCTGATTCCTTCTTTCCAGCAGCTCACCGGAATCAATGTCATCATGTTCTACGCGCCGGTGCTGTTTCAGACGATCGGATTCGGTAGCGACGCGGCTCTGATGTCAGCTGTAGTCACCGGTTTAGTTAACCTCGGAGCGACCATGGTCTCAATTTACGGCGTTGACAAATGGGGAAGACGACTTCTCTTCCTTGAAGGAGGATTCCAAATGCTGATTTCTCAGGTTTTTTCAATTT
Source organism: Schrenkiella parvula (assembly GCA_000218505.1). Taxonomy (NCBI): domain Eukaryota; kingdom Viridiplantae; phylum Streptophyta; class Magnoliopsida; order Brassicales; family Brassicaceae; genus Schrenkiella; species Schrenkiella parvula. Next base: position 10,036,030 of record CM001193.1, on the reverse strand, counting down.
CTTCATCTCTAAAATTGAAAATCCTTAGACCTGTAAATCAATCCGGTTATGGTGTACCGGTTTAGCTGTTTTGACATATCGATCGTCGTCTTCTTTTATTTTCTTAGATTGCTGTTGCGGCGGCAATCGGAGCTAAGTTCGGCGTCGACGGAAACCCAGGGAATCTACCGAAATGGTACGCCATTGTTGTGGTCTTGTTCATATGCATCTACGTGGCGGCGTTCGCTTGGTCGTGGGGTCCGCTTGGATGGCTAGTCCCGTCAGAGATATTCCCGCTTGAAATCAGATCGGCGGCTCAGAGCGTAACCGTGTCGATGAACATGATTTTCACGTTCGTGATCGCACAGGTGTTTCTGATGATGCTTTGCCACATGAAGTTCGGGTTGTTCATATTCTTCGCGTTTTTCGTGGTGGTGATGTCGCTTTTCGTCTACTTTTTCTTGCCGGAGACGAGAGGCGTACCGATCGAAGAGATGAATCAGGTCTGGAGATCGCATTGGTATTGGTTAAGGTTCGTTGACGCCAATGAGCCTGGTCGTGTAGAGATGGACAAAGTTCATTAACGCACCATGATGTCGAAATGGTTTTTTGGTTTAGTTATTATTACAGACAAATGTTGTATTTAGTTTTTTAATCAATCAAAAGACTATTATTTAGGATACGATTAGTAAGTTTTTCTTTCATTTCGTATCATACGAAAACAAAGTTTATGGATGGTCTTTCTATCAACATTAGGCAACTTTCTCTGACAAAAGAACAAATACAAGTCTGATTTGAGTTTTGAAAACGATCAGAGAGTTTTGATTCTTTATTGATTCATAATCAAGAATGTGAGAAAACAAGAGTTTCGGTTTTTTACATAAAATGATTTAATCATTTTGTTAGATAAGGATCATCCTTAAACTTAGCATACGATGGAAGATCAAGAGCTCTCTCTGCAACTTCTCTATCCTCGTGAATCTTGGCGACGAGACTCTCCAGTGAAGGGAAATTAGCCTGGAGGAAGAAGAACATAACATCACATTACAGTCATATAAGAATGGATGATGAATTGATGATGATGATGATGATAAAAAAAAAGTATAGTAAATACCTCAGGACGTATATAGCCAACGATTATAAGACGTAGCTCTTCTCCATAGAAATCTTCAGTGAAATCGTGAAGCAACCATGGCTCCTATATAACAAGAGCTACGTTAGAGAAAACAAGCAGTGAAAGAGTGAAAAAGTTCGTAAACTTTTTTATATAAGCTCACAATAGTTTTCTCGGTGTTGTTGAAATAAGGATTCCAACCAATGCTCATAACCATTTTAAAGACACCTCTCGTTGCTAACCCCGCCCAACCAAAGTATACTCCCGAAGGATGTTCGACTAGCTCATGCGCATAATCCTTTGTTGACAAGTTCGCTGAAAACAAATGCAGCGATAAGAAACGAGGCATTATAAATATACAAAGGTGACGAAAAAGAGCCCGGTTTCATGACTATATTGTACAGACCTGTGGGGATTCCGAGTACTTTAGAGCCACGGCCAAATCCTTTGATAACTGGACCTCCAATACACCACGGATCAATTGGTAATGTGTTCTCTATCCCTGAAAATGCAAATTAAAAGGTTTAAAAGTCTTTTCACTGAGATGGACAAAACATTTTAAGTAAGGACTAGTGAGCTACATTCGTCAGTGTTTCCTTACAGTCTTGAAATGGAGGAAGACCCCATTTTTCGGGTTTGATGTCGAGTAGAGAATTGATGACTTCATCTGCAGATGTATAAAGATGTGTTTGTTTAGGCAAAGAAGGAACAGCAACCACTTTTATCCCAGCAGCTTTCCCAGCCAAAACACCAGGCCTGCCAATTCAACTAACTATTAGTCACAGAGAAACCAAATGCGCACCTGCATAACGATAAGCTAAAAGTTAAGACTCACACAGAATCTTCGATAACCAAACAGTCAGCTGGATCTTTATTCAGTTTTTTCGCTGCTTCAAGAAAACTTTTAAGAAAAAAAAAGTTTACTAGTATCATTAGAATTGTCAACTAACCAGTCTTTTGTTTGACAAAAGATGGATCTTACATATCAGGAGAAGGTTTTCCTTTGGAAACTTCATCACTACCAACAATAACCGAGAAGCATTCCTTCCAACCTACAAAAAAAAAGAAGAAATCATGAAACAAATACGAGATTCTGCATCTGAGTACATATTTCATAATAAAGTTGCTACCTTCATGATAAGATATTTTGGATTCAATATTTGCCCTTGAAGAATTAGAAGCTAAGGCCATAGGCACTCCATGACCTTTCAAATGTCGAATCAACCTGTTGGCACCTGGAAGTGATTTGATTTTGTCCATCCTACAAATCACAAATTAGAAAAATCTCAAAACCAGAGGAAGTCAACTAATAATATGAAAGACAACAAGAAAAAGAGAGACTCACTGAGCAGAGAACAAAGGGTAGAATTCTGAATTGAATTCATCAGCTCCACAAGGAAGTCCATAATCTTCAACAATGGTGGTCGCAGCTTCTATTGGAGTTTTCCCAACTATTTTAAGTGATTCTCTACCATCCCATTGCTTACCATATTTACACAAATATTTCCTCAGAATGTCACCCACAACACCGTCTACAAGAAATTTACAAAAGACATCAATCAAAATATCAAAGATACGAGAAGAAGAATTGAAACAGAGTTACTGATTTCTTAAAGTATACCTGTGTTGATCAGGGTGCCATCGAGATCAATAAGGACACAAGAAGAGAGCTTTTTCAAGGAATTGCTCATCGACATTATTCAAGCTAGAGATTGTTCACACTCTTCTTTATATACTCTATGTAAAATTTACAATCCGTACAATCGTCGACCTAAGCTGCAACTGATCTAGGCGTTGCGCCGGCGAACGAAATGAGAGGACGACAGGAAATTAAAAAAAAAATTACGCAGCAGAGCAGAGATGAAGAGGAAGGGTTGAGAGATTGTACACGTATGGTAGGGATGTAGCATCTGAAATTAAAGATTCTTGGTTCGAAATCCCGGTCCTACCGAACATTCAAATTGATACTGGGTCCTGACCGACTTTCTGGTCATATTGACCGGTACGATTTCGAATAAACGATTCAAGTAAAAGAGATTCGGTTAAGATTAAATCAACAGGTTAATTAAGCGCTTCCTCGGAGAATCTAAATATTTGGTTCAGCATCCTGTCACTTTTTTATTAATCTTAACATGAACACTTCATTACCAAACCCCGAGTTTACATTTTCTTTTTACATGAAAAAAGTTTCATTCTTTGTCTTTTTTAACAACATGGTCCTTAGATTGCATTATGAATGTGGAAGTTAGCAGAGAAATTCAATATCGTGGTCTCTTCTTCTTCTTCTTTCTTCTTCACAAGCACACACTTGCTTTTGTCCTGAGAAGGATCTTTCAGTCTCAGACAGAGTCAACTCCTTCGCCTTGTTGCTGTGCAAGATATCTCTCTCGACGCTCCTTCTGTGTTTTTATTACAGAGGAGAAACCACAACAATGTCAGATTTTCACTATCACATCTAATGGAATAGACAAAAGGGAAAGTATCCAAGATAAGCAAATGTGACTCACCCATTCATCGATCACAAGTCCTTCTCCAATCATCTTTGGACCTGTTTCCTCTGGTGGTTTCTTTCGTGCCTCCACTGCTGCATCCGCCTCAGCTAGCTGACGTTTCAGTTTCTCCAGTGCCTATTTCATTTCATCACATAGTAGACAATTAGAGTGCGAGACCATAATAAAAATTTCAGTGTATTATAGGATCATTTTCATAGTAAGCATAGTGATTCAGATACTAACAGGGTTGGGACGTTCGGGATCCAGGAAGATAACACGCAATATTTGCTCCTTAGAGACATCCTCCTTTTGCTCATCAAACTGTGAACATTAAAACAAAAGTAATCGACAATTCTACTTGATCAAACCAACATTCAGCAGAACTAAGAAATCGAAGAGCATGACAAACAGTATAAGAAAAGCCACTACTCATTAGCACACATGCTTAGTTTTCCGTTTGTGCCTTCCAAAGACAACTGGAAATCTCTACTCTTGTTATGTTCTAGAGATGGATCAGATATCTTATGTTCCATTTGGATACTGACATGTTGTTACTACCATTTTCCAGTTTAAAGAAAAGCTCAAAGATGAATCATGATGAGATCAACATACCAGCTCAGGCACATAGTCCATTGGACCTTTCACCTTCAAGCTCATGATTTTAAACTTAACTCTGCTCCTTTGATCCATTGGCTTCTCATTATTCTCCGGAGGCTCAACAAATTTGAACACTGTACATTTCAAATAAGGAGGAGAATAGAGTCACATGCACAATCTTCCATAGCCATTTCTCTGATAGGCTCATCGATAAGAATAAGAATGCAAGCAATTACCAGTGGCGATGATAGTCTCTCCAGGAGCAAGAATAGCACCTGGTGGACGCATGAAACAACTCTTCGGTGCAGTTGTTTGAAACTGAAGAGCAACGAGTAAGCACATATACAAACGCAAAAACTTGGTAACCACAAACGTTTAAGATCGAAAAAAATACCTTAAAGGCTACATGTGATTTGCTGGTATTTTTAATCTTAATAGCGCTCCTCACTTGCTTCCCAGGCTCATCTTCAAACAAAAGTAAATAATCTAATTCAGTACTCTTCAGTTAACTGGAGGAAAAAAATAAAGTCATCTGACATAGTCAACAAATAAACAATCATGGCCTACATATATACCAAATGGTATAGCAATGAACATCGACATGAAACTACGAAAGATGGTCCGAAGAATCTCGATAGTAGTCTCCTAATTTTAGGATACTGAAAAAAAATGACATCTTCAGAGTTACGGATCATAAGGATTTTAAACGTACCATACCTATTAGAGAAATCATAAGGATTAATGGCAAATGTACCGTATCTGTCTGCTACTCTAAGATCAGTCATTTCAAGTAAATAAAGGTCAACGTCTAGTCTTCAAAGTTCAGAGAGGTACGAAAAACAAATGAACAAAGTGAAATTTAAAACGCACATCGGAAATCAAAAGTGGGAAAATATAATCCAATGTCAAAGATAAAAACTTTTTTTTTCTCAAGTTAATTCAATATCATATATTTACTTATAGTATGGATCCAAAATCAGATCGAAATTTTGGTTGGTTTCAGAAACGATTCCGACGATATGAGATTCGAACAACTCACAAGGAAAATAGAGTTTCTCCGAGGGATCAAGCTTCAACCGGCGTTTAGTAGGCAGAAATGACTTGGCGACAGATGATACTGAAGGGGAAGGAGTCTGATGCTGATTTTGACTCGATCCATCACCATGCGGGCCGTTATAGCCAAGTGGATGATGATGATGATGATGGTGATGGTGATGGTGTGGTTGTGGATGGTGGTTATGGAGATGAGAAGAAGTAGAAGAAGAGGAAGCTCCAGATGGAAACGGAGACGTAGCACTAGAGGCGTTTCCGTGACCACTAGAGCTTCGAAACGGAATCTTAAAGAAACCCCAACCTCGGCCATCGGAAGCCGGTTTCTCCTCCGTCGTCATAGTCATCTCTCTCTCACACACACGGTTAGGGCATGCGATTTGCGACGGAGATACAGCGAGAGGGTTGACTCGTGAAGAGAGAGAGAGAGAGAGAGAGAGAGAGAGAGAGAGAGGAGAGAGAGAGAGAGCTTTGTTGTTTGTTTGTTGTTTGGAGTAGAGAGAGAAGGAGATCGGACGCGAAAGGGAGAGAGAAAGTGGATTTAATTGGTTGATTTCACGTCCGGTTTTTCGTTAATGCGATTTCGGAAATAATTTGTTTTTTATATTATATATCCAAATTTTTATGTGTTTGGGGGCTTGATTAGCGGAAGAACATCGAATCGAAAATGTAAGTGAATTCAAAAGCGATAGAGACATACTTCAAAACGACAGCGTATTCGATTCTTTTACTTTTGGATTCTCTTTCAAAGTCTTTTTTTTTCAATTTAATGGTTCGTTTTCTAGTCTTTTTCGTGGTTTCCAGATAAATTCGAACTTTTTTCTTCTTAATCATTTTATGTATATTAGTCATGGATAATATTCAGAGTTGTTGAATGCGTTTTAATGCATAGTAGAGATATATCGTAGGGATTGGGATTAATGACATACTTGTATCTTATAAGTCAAATCTATTTTTTTTTCTCTCTAACTCATGTGGTCAAATGTTTGGGGTATGATTTGATTAAATATGTTTTTTAGGAATTAGGATGATGTAAGACTTAATTAACAATGGGCTTATGTTCCTGTTCGGACCAACTTAAATTAAGGCTTACCATATGTACTTATATTCACCTGGTTATAATGAATAAGCTAATATCTTCAATTTGACTCATTATAATCGTATTCTTTAGTTTCTTATAATGTAATGATAAGAAAATATTAAAATGGAAAATCGGGATCATCCCATTGAAGAACGGCAGATTCCATGCTTTGCTCTCTCTTCAGCTTATCTTTAAAGAACCAATCGCATATTTTTCCAGCATTTAACTCTTCTATTGAACATCCTTCTTGCTCCGATATCACTCTTAGTAAATTCAACGACGATATCTATAAAATTCCAATTCCAAAACATAAACCAAAATTAATACAAGCTTTCACCTTAAAAATCAATGCACATGTTTAAAAAATAAATATTAGTTATCCATCACATATTTTTTATGTAGAGACTATGCTATCAGTTTAGATTTTAAAGTCGTGTTAATTTTCATTTGATATTAGAAACTTTTTTCAATGTATATATATACTATATATACTAGTGTTGTAGTGCATGTTGTAGTGCATGTTGTAGTGCATGATAGATTGTTAATTATGCTGCATCCGTTTCTTGAATATGTATGTTGATTTCTTTTGTTTCAAAAGGATGAATTATTCAATTTTCTATTTAAACTTTGGTGTTTCATTTCCTAATTCACTAATACCAATTAAATTAGTAGAATATAAATTCTTAGTTAATTAACAAAATGAATTATAGATTGAATTTTGAACTTGGCATTGCAAATACTTTTCTTAAGTGTATGAAAAAACTCAAAACACACAATTTAAAGAAACAAGGGAGTGTATATATTTACCGTTAGTCGACAGAGAAATTTCTCGTGTGCACCAAGGCCCGAGATTTCGACAAGACCAGCTTCTGCTAAGCTCAAGAAACTTCTTCTCTCGGCCTTGCTTTGATCGCTGGATTCTTCTTCTCCGGTACATGCTCTTACCAGAAACAACCCCATCTTTCTTCTTCTTCCTTGTGTCCTTGTCATGAATGTTATATTATTTGAGCTTGCTTGTCGAATCCTCGGTATAGTCTTGTCTATGTGAGGATTTATGATTACGTTTGAGTGGCGATAACAAGTGGCAATGTTCATTGTGACACCAAAATCTCTTTGTTTTTCTTTCTCGATGAGTTAGAAGATGAAGGAAGATGAGGATAACACTTATCCGTTATGTTCGTTGCTAGTGTTGGAATATTTTAGTGGTGAATAATGATTTGGTATTTTGGGCCTTTTGAGCCTTTTGGTAGAATGGACCTTTATTAGATAGGGTCTCATTTTTTTGGTAAACACAAGATCAAACATTTTTACGTGAAAACGTACATTAATAGCAAAGCACTTTTGAATCAAACCTAAGGTAATTTGATCGTAATACGAGAGTATATTATTATTCAAATTGATCTCATAATATATATCAAATGCAAATTGATATAATTCTCGAATATGGATTAAAATAAGTATATATACTTAATCAACTCCAAATGTACATATTTATATAAGTTATACTATATGAATCGTTTTGTATATTTTTTCGGAGTTCAATCTTAATTTTCATGGTCGGGAATCAATTTTCATTATTTTTTCGAAATTATTCTTTTTTCTTTAGAAAAGGCTTCTATTTTTATTTTTTATTTTGTAGATTTAGCAATATTTATATGTACTTCATAGATATTTGATCAACTAATCGTGATAGGAACAAGTAAAAAACAAATCTTTTCAATTTTCCAGAGAGTTCTCGACTGTGTTTCTGTCTTTCCTCCAATTTTCATATAATCACTTTTAATATTGTCAAGGTACCCATCAACTCCATTATCGAACAAATCTCAACAACAAAAAATTATCAATTTATAATCAAATTAATACGTAACTTCAAGAAGTATATTAAATATAATTTGCATGGAGTCTTACGTAAGTGCCTTAAGTGGCAACATCAACTGCACAACCATTACGATTTTGTATCAGATTATATCGTTTTTATACGTGGAAAAATAGATCTTTGTTCATTATCTGCTGAGTCTGATCATTTCAACTGTTTAGGGTTCAAAGGCTTTTGTTTATACTAATCATAAAACTTTGAGTAATGAATAAAAAAATGAACAATTTACATTTTATTAGTTTATCCTCTTTCATATTTTATTCGAAGAATTATTCGATAAACATTGTATCTGTGTGGCTCTTAATTAATACTGTCTAACTGTCCGTCGATACTCGAAGTTGACATCGCAAGAACGACAATACGTAAAAAACATCGAAAGTTAAACAAAACAAGAGTGAAGAAAACGAACATCCGGATCAAAAGGCTTATGTTGTAAATGCTTAATTAAGTATGTCATATACCTGAATAAAGTAATTAATTGCGATATTTTGTTTGCATCTAATATTATGAAACCATGCAAACATGTTTATAATTAATCAATGAATTAATTTGTCAAAAACGTTAATAAACTAATGAGATTTGGTCAACTATATATAGACACGTGGGCTTCTCGTTGTGGCAAGTGTTCCATCATGCGCAAGCAAAGCCCTAGCTAGATTTTCGACAGATTATAGCCTAATATAGCATTAACACCTAACCTTATTCTTAATTTTTTAAATTTAGATTGACTCAATTATTTATTGGTTCTATGGCATAATTCTGCACCTTATAGTGATTTCATTTGTCGTTGGACTCTATAGATTCTTCAGTCTCAAACGCCGAGAGATAACCCTAATATAACGGATCATTTACATTATTAAACTAATCTGCTTTTTAAATAATCGCTGAAATAGGTTATAAGTCTTCAAGAAGAAATTGTTATGTATATAGGAATATAAATACAAGAGTAACTTTTGTTGTAGTGTGTGTGTGATGTTCCTAATAATTTCGATCGAAATGAATAAGATGATTAAGATATAATTTGATGATGCTCACATTTGATTTAGTACTCCGTGGCTATATGTACTCATTTATATAATAGATTTGAAAGTGATACGACTATTCCTCTCAATGCCAATTGATTATACACTAATCTATTGTTACTCACAATTATTTGAACCCTTTGATTTGTGCTTATGTGTTATTATCATGCGGAGAGCTTTCTTTAGTGTGAGATATGAAAGAAAACGTGAACGTTTAATGTTTATATTCAAGTATTAACTATGTAATATACCAATATACAGTTGTCGCAGTTTACTGGTTTTTCTATATTATTCGAGGTGTATGAGAATTGCATATTTCTGTGAATCATCTTTTTCGGCCCATGAATTTATAATCCACAAAAGAAACTTTGTATTGAAAAAAAAAGGTGAATACGAGTCGTAAAATTAGTGGCTAACACAAACGGCCAATGGTAGCCAGATCATGCATGCAATGCAAATATATCAATCGTTTATTTTATTTAACTGACGTAAATGACGATACTACCCTTGATTCAGAACGTGAGCTTATTTTAAAGTGAGTCGTTTTTTTCTTTCTGGAGCCGGCTGCTGAAGCGCCTCGGCTCCTAATTTTGTTCACAATTTGATTTATCAAATTAAAAATAATAATTCAATAATCATATACCATGTTATATTTTAGACTTATCTATATTCAAATTCTCACACAGGAAAAGCTAATAGGTACAAAATATTGGTCTTCATTATTTGGGAAAAAGATAGAAACAGCTATATAATATGGTTAGAGTGTATATAATATATTATTTATAAATAATAAAAATAAACACAGTCAATTCACTGGTGGATAACTTTTTTTTGTCTATTAAGTTATCACAATCTCTCCACAATTAATGTTTAAAAAATTTCGGCAAATACCAAACTCCATTATTGTCATTCAAATTAAATGCGCTATCATTTCTCTACTATACTATGTGCATCATATAGTAGGAAATTGACTTTAATAAATATGCCCTTAGACCTTGCAATCCAAGCGAAACGGTTGGTCCAATAATTTAACTAAAGTATTTCTCTTCAATTTAAAATATTTTATTATCTTAGACTCATTAAATATTTTATTTAAAAAAGGAAAGAAAAAAGTCAGTAAACCATATCACTATTTCAATTATGGAGAAACTTGATCGAATCTAAATGAAGATTAATAATCCGACAATAATATATATTAATCATGACCACTAATGTTTTAGATTATAAACTCAGTAATTTGTAATTAAATCCCCCAATTTTGTTTGTAACCAAAATTACTTAATTAATCCAAATTTCTTTGCAACTCTGATGGACTACAAAGGAAGAAAAAAAAAGGTGATAGGAGTTGAAATTGAGAGGGAGAAACGAACGTGGCATCTTCATGTTGGCGACAGCTAATGTGAAACCTTCCCACAAAGCTTGGAGAGCGACGCTCTTTACTGAATCCTCACCCCCTTTGATTGTGTTATTTTCATTATCAAAATTCGTTTTTCTTTTTATATTATTCATAAAGATATCATTATTTATAATTTATCTAACTAATACAGTAATACCATTACTAGTTGCGTTAACAAAGCTGTGAATAACTACTACAGTAATACTGATACTTAATTATGCGTTAACCACGAATACATATGTCAATTAATTCCCTCTCCGACGACGAGATTTGAATATGAAGACACTGAAAGCGTAACTTTTTACAAATTTCTCTACATTTGAGTATGATGTATAAGTTACATAAGGGTACATCGACTCTACTAGAACTATATATCAGTTTGATAGGCTTTCATTATTTCCTTGGTGTTATAACCATTTTAAAGATTATCGATGGTCATTGCGGAGCATGGGGATAAAGGTTACTCTTGTTTTTCTCTCTTAGGTTGATTGACTCATGTCATATGTCTCACGATCATGATGAATAGGACTAACAAATTAAACTGCTTTTTTTTCAACGTTACAGCTAGTTTTAAGAGTTATCAAAGTTCCAATATAACAAGAAATCTTATTGAGCTTGTTAAGATACTTTTATTATATATTTTTTAAAAAAACAGTTAATCACCGTTCCAGCAAAGGTATAGTAAATTCAACAATACTCGAGAGGGAAAAATGATAATATTTGTTTTCAAGAAGAATATTTCAAAAAAAAAATTAACTGTTTTTTTATTACATGGTCGGTGTTCTTTTTGAGTTTGTCTATAGTGTTTTACGTAATTTGTTGTATTTATTTACATTTTCTTAAAAATACATAAAAATAATCAAATATAATCTGGAGATTGTAACTGTATATATAGTAAATGTCCTGTTTAATTTTGTAGTTACCATGTAAGCGTTATTAAAAGCATGGTATAAACGCAAAATTTATTCGATTTTAAGTTTTTTTGAAAATAAAAGGGACACGTATACCAATTGATAAACAGAGGACGGCACCGAACCATTTTGACTTGCCCTCTTCTTCAGTCCCTATATATACTTGGTACTTTCCCTTACGGACCCTACGACCTTTTGTTTCTCTCTTCTCTATTCATTTCCTTAAAACTCTCTGATTAGCCAATTGACCATTATCAATCATTCAAGACAAATTCAAAATGGGAAGATCACCTTGTTGCGAGAAGAACGGACTCAAGAAAGGGCCATGGACGTCTGAGGAAGACCAGAAGCTCGTTGAGTATATCCAGAAACATGGATATGGTAACTGGAGAACACTTCCCAAAAATGCTGGTATGTCTCTTGCTTCGCACTTCAAATCATGCTTTATGTTTTCTAAAAAAGTTTCTATGTTTAATAATTTTGTTTTATCTCGTAATTATCAGGTTTACAGAGATGTGGCAAGAGTTGCCGATTAAGGTGGACTAATTATCTCCGACCAGATATAAAGCGTGGAAGATTCTCTTTCGAAGAAGAAGAAACCATTATTCAGCTTCATAGCTTTTTAGGAAACAAGTGAGTTTACTTTTATTTCTCTCCGACAATACTTTCTTTAGACTAGTTTCAAGATTCTTATGTGTTAGTTTTTTTTTATAATTTTTTAATAGGTGGTCTGCGATTGCGGCGCGTTTGCCTGGAAGAACAGATAACGAGATCAAGAATTTCTGGAACACACATATAAGAAAGAAGTTGCTTAGAATGGGAATCGATCCAGTGACTCACAGTCCGCGACTCGATCTCCTCGACATCTCATCCATCTTAGCATCGTCTCTTTACAATTCCTCTTCACATCATGTGAACATGTCAAGACTCATGATGGATGCTCATCGTCAGCAGCAACAACATCCATTGGTTAACCCCGAGATACTCAAGCTCGCTACCTCTCTCTTCTCTCAAAACCAAAACCAAAACCAAAACCAGAACCAAAACCAAAACCAAAACTTCGTGGTGGATCATGAAGCGAAAACCCACGAGAACCACACGGTTTATCAACATGATGTCAACCAAACCGGAGTAAATCAATACCAAACCGACCATCAAGAACTTCAGTCTTGCATGCCGCCATTCCCCAATGAAGCTCAATATAACGACATGGATCATCAATTCAATGGTTTCGGAGAACTAAATCTCGCTACAACCTCCAATACGTTCAACGATTATGCAAGCTCTAGTTTTGTATTAGATCCTTCGTATTCAGAACGTAGCTTCAACTTCGCTAATTCGGTCTTGAACACGCCATCCTCGAGCCCGACTACGTTAAACTCCAGTTCCACGACTTACATCAACAGTAGCAGTTGCAGCACTGAGGATGAAATGGAAAGCTATTGCAGTAATCTCATGAAGTTTGATATTCCTGATTTCTTGGACGTTAATGGTTTTATTATATAATTTCAAGAAATCAAAATGAAAATCCATTGGGATATATATTTTTTTTACTTGTATGTTGAAATTTTAAGACTTGTTTTTTTTGTTATTCGAATCTGTTTACATGTAAACAACTATCTGTTTTCTTGTCGTTTTTACTTATGTTTTAGAGTTTATATTAATACCATTTTTATAGTGATGGAGTTTCCATTATTGATATCAACTATTTATTTAAATATTTATATATGGCCGGCTTTACTTCCACATATGCATAGTCTCGTGTAAATATTATATTTGACTCGATGATATGTATAATTGATACATGAGGTGCTAAAATTTCCTGATATAGACATAAAATAAATATTTTAACAATTGCATCATTGACTTATGTCATGTTTCCCAAAAGGTATTAATGGAAACGTATGAGCCAAACCAATATAGTCCAAATGATTCACCATATAACCTGTATACTTTATATTTATTTTTGACTTTTTATGATCACAAGATCCACCACTTGCATTCCCAGCAAGATCTTAAGTAATAATTGAAAGTAATTAATAATTGCAATTTTATTTCGTTTTATATCATCTCTACGACTACGAGTTACTGAAGGCTGCTAATTATAATATGTATACTTAGATAATTTTACAATTTTGAGTTTTTTGTTAATCAAATATAAAACCTTAAAGTGACATTTTACTATATAGAATTATAGAATCTACAAACTATACAAGGAGGAGAAGAGAGACCCACTTAATCCCGAAACCGGCGGGAGTTGCCGGCGCGTGTAGTACACGTGCGGAAAGGTGTTCTTGATCATCTTTTACGTGCAGAAGTTAATGGAGAGTCATAACTATTGTTTCATGGGATTACAGAAACTACCTAATGAGCCAACGACACGTGTGAATGACTTGGCATGTAATAAAGGCAAAAAGAAAAAGCAAAAAAAGAAAAGAAAGCCTCCTTATAATTGAAATCACGGCGTAGGTTTTAGAATGCTTTACACGCGTAGGTATCAAACACCATTTAAGATAGTGAACACGTGGAACTCAATAATAGATTAGTGGGTCCCGCTTTGTGTATGTTGAACGATGATTTTTGGATGAGCTGTTATTTTTTGACTGCTGGATTGGACATAAACACTTTGTTTTTTTTGTTATAATTTTTAAGTTATACATAAATACTTTGTGTAATCGAATAAATGCTGTGATTTTGACATATGATTTTTTTTCTTTGTCATGTGTATTGTTTTTCAATGGACCTTCCAATAGTTATATATATTTATTTTTGTCAACTATTTATTGCTGCTGTATATTAGACGATGACTTTTTTTTGTGGCGATTCCGTTCTTCATCTATAGATCATTAATGATTTTCTTATCACATCTATAGTTTTTATTATAAGGCAAAGTATTAATGTTTTCTTTTGTTGTTGTTGTGTGTGGGGGTAAAATGTACATAATTAACCTAAAAGGTATGTGGAGCATAAAAAATAATTTTGTCGTAAAAGGATCAAAATAATAAGTTTGGAGAAACAAAGTGCAATCTATTGACTTCAAAACAAAGAATCAGATAAAGTCTACCAATAGTTGTAAGAAAATTTGGGCGGTTGCGTGTATGAATTAATGAGCCAGAGCAAAAAGTTAACTTTTGTTTTACATGCTCCCGTTTGTTTTCGTGGATGTGTGTGTGTGTCTCCATGTTCATGATAAAGAACAAAACGTGTTTTTATCGTATACAATTCGTGTTTGTGTTTAAATGTATGCCACTTGATCATAAAAAACAAAAAACAAAAACTTGTGGTCAATTTTGGAGGTTCGTAGAGTTAACCTAAGTTAATTCCCTTTTCAGTTCAATATCTAATTTTGTTCTACTACGTTTTCTAGGCAACTAGATTGAAACTAAAGCTATAGGTTTCGTATTAAAATATGCTCAAGACAAAAAGAATAGGTTCGATCTTATGCAAACATATTACTCAAATTCGTAAATGAACAAAATAATCTTGTATTATTGGTTTAGTCATTACTAAATGTGAAGATTTCTAAGCTTTCAACTTAAAACCAATTGGCAATGAGTGGATTGACCCAAGTCTCTTATATGTTATTAAATGTCTCTCCCAACTTCCGATGTGGGACGTTACTCACACACTCTCTAGAGATTAAAGTTCATGGCCCATTAATCTCTACCTAATCCCAATACTAAAGAATAGTGTTCTATTTTTTCGCATCTTCAGCATTTTTTTCACTAAATGGTTAACAATTTGAAAATTTTGGTCAATGTAGATCATACGTACTGCCCAATTTTAACCTTATCAAGATATAAGTTGGGTTTGAATCTGTGATGTATTATATAATCCAATTTGTGATATTTCATTAGACGATTCACTAGTCAAATTGTTTTCCCCAAAGCTATCTATGCATTAAGTGCGAACAATTATATTAATGTCGTCAAAAAGTGGACTAACTGGACTTAGATAGTTAATTATTGTCGTCCGTACGGCCAGAAGCTTCTATAATCACATAGTTGTCATAATAATGGTCGATGGCCACGTATTACATACGTCATTTATACATCAGTTTGGTTGTCCATTTTGTTTTCCCACACTAATCATACAGAGAAAAAGCAGACATTACAGAAATTGAATTAAGAAAATTATAAATGAAACAAAGAAAACGAACGACAAAAAGAAACAAAGAAAACGAGACATACAAAACAATGACACCTTAAAGACAATAGTGGAGAGTAGAGATGCTGATATATTAAAAAAAATTAATTTTTTTGACCTTATATACATGAAGAATGACATCATTAATTTGTAAATAAATGATTTTCATAAAATAATACCTAAAATTTAGCCTTTTACCAAAGCAAAATAAATTGAAAATTAAGTTAACATATTTGATTAGTGGTTATAATGAATATATTTGAAAACCTATCTATATGTGTTCAAAAAATTGCTAACACATATTTTTTTTGTGTGAATTGGATTGAGAACTGCATGACAACTGCTTACCCATATTATCCAATCATGGTTGTTCCATAATATTTTAATAAAAGAAGTTTGAAAATGCTTTTCTAATCTGAATTTCAAAACCTTAATAAAAGATGACGACAATTTAATTTCTTCTAGTATAGACCAATTTAGTCACACATGGACAGAAAGTCCCAACCGTCCATAAGGGGAAAAAAGAAGAACTGGATAAAGTCAATTTCAAAAGTTAAGATAAGCTCCTCCAAAGTGGATATGTCTTTTGCAAGCATAACGTTGTTTCATACTTGATTTAAAGCAATGCGACTTTGAGTTTGCTAAAAGTGTCTATGTAATTGTATTAGAATTACTATCGGAACTAATTAAGTAATGTAACTTTGTGTCATTGTGTGTGTCCTTATTTCATGACTTTATTTAGTTATTTATAGGTTAATGTCTAACTCTAATCCTAATTAGGTTGGACATAGTGTGTCCATCTCGATGAAGTCTGGATATAAACGACTTGACCAAATAATACTTCCACACCATAACTTTTTGAGATCTAGATTCTTTTGGCTATCAAATAATAACATTAATCTACATGTAAGAAGGAATATTCTTCTAATCCACAAATCCTTGTTCTAGATTGTTTGAAAATTATGGAATCTCGCAAAGTTGGTCTTTGATGTCGTCAGTACACAGACATGATTCTAAGTGCAAGGCCATGCAAACACTGTTTCATTTGTAAATGCCAAACAATTTGGAGCCCAAAATAATACGACGACTTAGTAATGTTTATAAAATCGCACTAAAAGCCCAACAAAAGCCACTACAAACAGAAGTACAAGCCTTGTAAAAAAAACAAAATCAAATTGTACTCATGGCAAAACATTAAGATTGTACCGTTTCTAAATGAATCTCTAAATCTGTTTAGACTCTCTCATGTCTTATAAATTCTAAAACACCATCCAAATTTTGACCAGATGATAATTAAAGATTGCAAATATGAGTAACATGGCAAGGTTAGCTTGGTGTAAAGGAATTTAAAACTTTACATGGAAAACATAAAGCAGCCAATATTAGAAAGCAAGCAAAACTCTAAATTATCATCTAAAGACGTACGGTGAGAGTATATTGCATGAAGAAGAAAATGAACATCATTGCTTGTGGGCCTGTGATGCTGATTTTGATATATTCAATATGATAAACTTATGAGTTATGGACTTATGGGCGATGTCTTTGATCATGTTTTATGATCTTCGAAAACATTTACAAATATATATAATTGTTTGTTTGTTTGAACTTACCATTTACAAATATATAATTCTAATCAAACATGTATTAGCTCTTCTTATTGAGTAAAAAATATATCATATCATAACAAATCTACATTAATGAAGGTAAATCTTGCAGATCTTTCTAATAATCATGTTATTCTGACGCAATTATCAAAAGGAGTAATTTTTATTAAATAAAAATAAAGATAGCACTTTTGGGAAATCTTTTATTGCAAGCAGAAATAGAAAACAAAATTATCAAGTTTAAAGATATCATATGATTAGCTCTGTGTCTAGCAGTTTTCTAGTTATTGAAATCAAAACCCTAATACTAGTAGATAAATCAGACGATGTATGTGTAAATCCGTATGTAAACAAATGCTAGTTTTGAGTACTATATTTAAGTGACTTTTGTAATAATGTTTAGTGAAATTGTGTGTATGTTTCTAAAATGGTGATCCGAATTAAAAATAAAAATTTAGAAGTTTTTTGATAGTTAAAATTTTAAATAATATTGATGTAATATATAATTATATTTAATATTTTTCTAAACAACAATATTCTAACAAAAATATATAAATAACCTTGAAATATAACTATTATTATATAAAATGTTAAGGTTGTTTTGTAAAAAATATAAAAAAATTTGAGAATTCTAAACTGTAACTTAACTCGTTTATTTTTTGAAATAGACATAGTTTATGGATCTAAATTTATTAAAATATTTTAACATACTTTACCGGCTAAAAACACATGTGGATTTATAACAAAAAACTATTATAAAATAAATTTAAAAAATCACTTTAATTTTGTTAGTATTATTTTGTTTTACCAAAAGTTTCATTTAAAGATTTACTTTATTTTTAATAACAAAATTTTGTTGATAAAATATCCTTAAACTTAGGGGGTGTTATTGGTTTGTGATTTATAAAAAGTTTCAATGATTAATATTATATTAAAAAATAAATATAGTTCATTACAATATAATTAGTATTATATTTAAAAAATATGTTTAAATAATTTAAAGATAAATATAGTTCGTTATAATATAGTTAGTATTATATCAAAAATATATTTTTAAATAATTTGTATTCTGTATGAAAAAATAAAACTTTTTAATTCAGTCAATAAACACTTTATTTATGAAATATCAAAAAACAATATTTTGTTTGTTGCCTAGTGTGTATATCGAATCTATGTGCAATCAACTTAAAATTTACGTATTCAACTAGAAACCATTATTATATAAAAATATGATTTTTTCCCCGTCAAAAAGTATTCAAAATTAGAAACTTTCATCATATTATTATCATTAGAAAACTAAAAACCCAAGAGATTGATTGTTTTCGTTAACCAATTGATAGAAAATAACAAATTAGGGTTATAAAGAAAAAAAATAAAAAGCCAGAGGTAACTGAAAAACTGAAGATCCTCTTGATATTTGCGATCTTACGTTACCAAAACGAGACTCTCGTTCTTCACATAATTACAAGACTGCCACTTCTTTCACTCTGCATAAAAACTCCTCCCTTTTTGGCTCTCTCTCTCTCTCACTTCAAAGCTCGCCCTTCTCTGGTTTCAGATCACTGAATCACGAGAGATTCCGCCGGAATTTCTCATCTGAAATTCAGAGAATTTTCGTGGGTAATTCGATAAATGTCGGAGAATGAGGTTATACCGGACGAGTTTCGTTGCAACCGCTCCGACGGGAAGCAATGGCGATGCAAGAGACGGGCTTTGGAAGGGAAGAAGATGTGCGAGACTCATACATCGCAGCTTAATCAGAAGCGGAATAGGCAGAAAGCTGCTGAGTCGACGAAGGTCGCTAGACCAAGAGGAGACGAAGCGGCGTCTTCGGAGATCGAGCCAAACGAAGGCGGAATTAGGGCTAAGGGGTCGGGGAAATCGAAGAAGAGGAAGCGAGTGATGGGAGCAGCAGAGGCTGTTGATGAAGCGGTGAGGAAGATGAAGTTGAAGAGAGGGGATTTGCAGTTGGATTTGATAAGGATGGTGTTGAAGAGAGAAGTTGAGAAGAGGAAGAGATTACCAAACAAGAAGACGAAGAAGAAGAAGAAGAAGGAAATTAGTATTAATAAAGGGTTTAGTGATTTCGTTGGGGAAGAGTTAACGAGGGTTCTTCCTAATGGCATTATGGCAATTTCTCCACCTTCTCCGACTACAAGCAATATGTCATCTCCTTGTGATGTTAAAGTAGGCCAAGAACCGATTCCGATGACTAAAAGAAGATTTAGGTCTAAGAACATTGAACCTTTACCTATTGGGAAGATGCAGGTAACTGTAAAAAAGCTTAAATTTTAATGCTGTGTGTGTAAATATGTAGTTTCTTTATTTTGACTATCTATATATATCATTTTTGTTTTGTTTGATTTCTGTGAAGGTGGTTCCTTTCAAGAGAAATTTGGTTAATGCAAAGAAGAGGTGCCATTGGTGTGGAACCAGAGGATTTGAGGATTTGATTAGTTGTGTGAGTTGTGAAAGAGAGTTCTTTTGCGTAGATTGTATCGAGAAAAGGTATCTTGGGTTATGTTTGCTTTCTTACTTATTTTGTTTACAGAAAGCTTTGGTCTTTCTCATTAGAATCTATAATCAGCATCTAGATTACTAATTGCATTACAGAATGGTTATAATTAGAAACAATCCCACTAGATTCAATAATTTGTGGACCTAGGATATAGAGAGGCTTAATCATTCATCTATGGTAACAACTTCATTGCTATATTTCATCTGTTTTTATGTGAATTCAGAGTATTGTTCTTTCCGGTTTTAAAGAGAGCTTGCTTGAATTTTGTGTGTACTTACCCGATAATTAAGTGGCATAAATGTTGGGATGTAACATGAGATACTCTTTCCTGCAATTTCCAGCTTAAGTAACTAATTTTGCTTGAAGAAGTCATCTTATTGAGTTTTGGCTTGGAATAAACTAGGAACAAGGGATCAAAAGAAGAAGTTGAGAAAAAATGCCCTGTATGCTGTGGATCATGTAGGTGCAAGGCTTGCTCAGCCACTATGTCTGGAGTCACTGAATGTAAGGTCTGAATATCTAATAGTTCTTTAGTGTATTACATGATTTTTCTTTTTCTTTCTTCAGATATTTTGTAACACGAAGTTGCTTACTTCTATAACATGTTCCAGGATTCTCGGAACGCCAGGAGTGATATTGACAGGGTTTTGCATTTACATTATGCTGTGTGCATGCTTCTTCCAGTATTAAAGGAAATCAATGCAGAAGACAAAGTAGAGGTCGAAAATGACGCAGGAAAGAAAGGTCTTTAATACTTTGATAAATCCTTTTCTTTTTCTAGCTTTCTATGTGCCAATATGTTTCTATCTTAAGATAGTTTTCTTGTTTTAAGTATCCATAATTAGACTCTTATTCTGGATCCCCCGGTTCTGTTAAGTTAAACTAACTTGTATCTCTTGATTTTCCTTTTTCACATTTCTGATAGGGCGAAATCTAGCTGAACCGCAAATCAATAGCTCTGAATTAACCTCGGATTATCAACAGCTCTGGTGCTCACTCTCTTACCTTGTTCTCTTCCACTGTTAAGTTTGTCATATTATGTAACCCGCGTTGCGTGTTTCTCATAAAAATTCATCTAATATCTTTCTGAATTGCAACAGTCGTGACTCTGTCGTTGTGGATTCGCGAAAAAGGTGCACCCGCAGCTCCTCTGTCCTCAGACTAAGTTCTGATCAAGACCAGAGTCAAGGGAGCTTGTCTAGAAAGGTTGGGTTAGTAAAATGCTTGAATGGTATAGAATCTTGTAAGTCGCCCTTCTCTAGTGCCTGTGACCAACCTCTAAAGAAAGCTCTGATAGATTGTAAGCGTAAAGAAGTCAATGGTTGCGGCAATAACCTTTCTTTGGGAAGTCTATTCTCTCTGGACTTGACAAGTAAGTTAGAGATCAGTGCAGAGGAAATAGTCAGTTGCTATGAGTTGCCTGAAGTCTTAGATAAATACTTGGGATGTCCGTTTTGTATTGGAAGGGAAAAACAATCTAGTAGTAGTAGTAGTGACAGCCATTTGAAAGAAGCATCCAGGAGAAAAGAAGACACAACTGGTAACTTTTTATACTACCCCACAGTGATGGATTTTCAGCAAAACAATCTCGAGCATTTTCAGACACACTGGAGCAAAGGGCATCCTGTTATAGTTCGTAGTGTGTTAAAGGGAGGTTCAAGCCTGAACTGGGATCCAGTAGCCATTTTCTGTAGCTATCTTATAGACAGCAATAGCAAAACCGGTAATAGAACCGATTGCATGGATTGGTTTGAGGTTCGTGACTTGTGTTCTGTAAATGTTAACGCTGCTCTTTCTCTTTATGGGTTTTAATACCCTTTTGGTCTTTAATTGGTATATTTCTTACCCAATGACAGGTAGAAATTGGGGTAAATCAAGTTTTTTTGGGGTCTTTGAGAGGAAAGGCTGAGACTAATACTTGTCAAGAGAGGCTGAAGCTGGAGGGATGGCTTTCGTCTTCTTTGTTTAAAGAACAGTTCCCAAATCATTATGCTGAAATACTGAGAATTTTACCAATTCCCCATTACATGGATCCGAATTGTGGTCTACTAAATATTGCTGCCGACCTACCTGACATTGTCCAAACACCCAATTTAGGTCCATGCCTCAATATTTCTTACAGGAGTGGTGAAGAATATGCAAATCCTGATTCTGTGAAGAAGTTAGGTTTCGAAACTTGTGACACAGTAAGTTTTCAGAGTCATTCCATTGCCGGCACAGGTTTCCCTTATTTCACAATCCCTAGTTTTATATATCAAAGATTTACATTGATTGTTAGCTAAAGAAGTAAAAATGTGGTCAGCTACATTTTCTTTTACTTTTCTCATTTAACTTTTCA
The DNA here is from genome assembly GCA_000218505.1 of Schrenkiella parvula. NCBI lineage: Eukaryota > Viridiplantae > Streptophyta > Magnoliopsida > Brassicales > Brassicaceae > Schrenkiella > Schrenkiella parvula. The sequence goes on along the minus strand of CM001193.1, from coordinate 10,013,906 downwards.
GATCTAGTTGAATTTTGCTCAAGCTTTTGATTTGCTCTGCAGGTTGATATCTTGTTGCATGTCACAGATACACCAGTGTCCACAAAACAGATTTGCAGAATAAGAAAGCTAATGAAAAATATCGGAAGAGTAAGATCTAAAAACCCAGAAAAGGGGAAGGAGGGCAGATTTGGTAGGGGAAAGAAACAAGATAGGATTGACGCTTCATATGCTCAGAGGGATTGGTCGGAAGACTATTCCAGTTCTGACTCAGAATCTTCACGGCTCTGTTTGGGCAGTGAGTTTCAGGTAGAGGAAAGAGAAAGTTGCAATGACTCCTGCGAAGAAGAAGGTTTAAGCAACTCTTATGGTGCCCAATGGGATGTATTCCAGAGACAAGATGTTTCTAAAATTCTTGAGTATATTAAGAACCACTGTCTGGAGCTAGTACCCATGGATTCCAGCAAAAAACAAGTAAGTTTAGGGTTGATAGTTAAGCACTTCTACAAGAGAACGATCATTGATGTGTTCCCATGTTTATTATATTTCATTGTTGCAGGTGAGTCATCCATTACTTGAGCAGAGTTACTATCTTGATGAACATCACAAAGCAAGGCTTAAGGAAGAGTTTGGTAAGTATCATATCCTCATTTTTTTTTAATCTTACCGTTGCGTTATTACTTTAAAGCATACTCAGTTTCTTGCTGTTTATTCTGTTTCTTCAGACGTCGAACCATGGACTTTTGATCAATGTGTTGGGGAAGCAGTCATCGTCCCTGCTGGATGTCCATACCAAAATAGAAAGAATAAGGTTTTTTTTTTAACACTCAACACGCTCGTACCTGGTTTATAGTGGCAGAGTTATTACTCTTTTTAACACTTTTTCCGTATTTTTGCTAGTCTTGCGTAAATGTGGTCCTGAATTTTCTTTCACCTGAGCACGTTACTGAATCTATCAAACGAGAGGACGAGCTTAATCAACTTCCTCAGAGCGTCAAAACGAAAGCAAACAAGATCGAGGTAAGTTCCCTTGGTTTTAAACAAGATTGAATAAAAAAGTACTGTTTATGTATATGTATTGCTGTGAAATCCAGGTGAAGAAAATGGCTATCTATAAAGTCAGCGAAGCTATAAAGGAAATCCGTGAGCTTACATCTTCAGATTCAACCGCTGCATCGAGATTATAACTAGAACTAGAGGTACCAATCTTGATTCTTTTCCATTGAGAATTACACCATTCTTCGCGGGAAGATTCAGCTGTTGAGTTACAGTTTCAAGGACTAGGAGAATGTAAAAATATATAACCAAACACGAACAAAGAGAAGCCAAAAGGAAATTCATTTGCCATTAAGATTGATGTCGGGTGATGAATACTAAAGAAGCATTGATTTTTATTTTAAACATTTACACATGCTAGCTTGTTATCTACAAATCTAATGATATATACCCAATTTACATATGTTAGAAAAGTGGGAAAAATCTTGATATTACAATAGTTAATAACTATTTACATATCTTAGCCTGTTATCCACAAAATCTGATGATATATACACAATTTATTTACAAATATTAACTCGGTTGGGCTCATTTTGTTCTAAGAACAATCTTACCTTCTGCATCTTCATGCATAATCGGTAGGACTATGTCTGGGGGCTGAATCCTCCAGACTTTAGGATCCTGAAACTCATGTCCTAACTTAGCCAATTTATCAGCGGCTCGATTCCCTTCTCTGTAAATATGGCTCAAAACACAGTTGCTAAGACCAGGCATAACCACGTTGATGTAATTCACATGTTTTTTTGCTTCTTGACATCTCAATCTCCCTCTCTTGGCGATGATATCAACTATGATCTTGGCGTCTCCTTCGAGCCATAGATCCGTCCATCCGTTTTCTAGAACCAGCTCTAGCCCTCTTTTGAGGGCTGCAAATTCTGCCACGGTGCTTGTGGCTTCCCCGATGGATTCTGAGTATCCAAGAAGGAACTCAGCTTTGTGGTTCCTGAAAATTCCTCCGATGCTGGCCTGTCCTTGTCTTCTCGACCCATCAAAGTTTAACTTTGTCCATCCAATTTCCGGTTTCTTCCACACAACTTCGATAGGTTGTTTATGGTAGTTTCTGATTAAGAATATGGCAGGTCGAGTTTGAAGCAACCCTGGGAATCTAACCATCCTTGAGAAAGCTAACATTACGTTTTAAGCTGTTGATAACTTTTCCCACAGGATATTTAAGAAAGTTTCGTGTAATCGTTTTTGTTCCCTTTCTGCTCTAATCTTCATGAGTGTCGTACAAGATGGACATTATCATCATCATCGGTGTCAGAAAATGAAGAAGAGAAAAATGTAATGGAAGGGTTTGTTAGAGAAATGATCCGTGCAAGGAAAGCAAAGAATGATCCTAGTTTGAGTGGAAGGAAAAGGTAAGGAAAATTTGCAAAATTCAATAAAGTCAGAAATTGATCAGAGTGTTTTTGTCAGATAAGGAATGGTTTTAAAAATAAAATCTGATTCAATGAAGATTTAAGAAGAAGAGGTTTTCATGAAGAAAACCTTGAGAAACCTGAAACAGTAATGACTACTTTTGTCTTTTACCTAAAATTACTGATCGTCTCTCCTAAATTTCAGGAGGATCTCTCTCTCTCTCTCTCTCTGGTTTAGAAACTTGCACAAAGAAAGAAAGAATGAAAACAGAGTTACCTACATTTCCCGGAATCATGATTTTTGATTCATTTTGGTTCTGTTTACATGTAAGCTGTAAGAAAATTATCAAAAAAAAAAAACTTAGAAAACAGTTGATGATCAGATCACCAATAGAGCCATCACTATTCAGCTCCTGATCATCCAGAGCAATCTCAGAAGACAAACATTGTAATAGTCTTGACTCTATGTGTCCCCTAGAAACAGAGTGAACAATGTGACAAACAGACATTGCTAAATTACTTGCCCTGTTTCTGTTTGTACATGAAATTGGATCTGAAATTGTCATTAACCTGTTATTTGAAACCAAACCTGAAGCTTCTCTTCTCTCTCCGGTGCTTAAACATCCGACGATTTTCCGATCCATTGGTTGATTCTTTCTTAACTTTTCGAATTTAAAAAGATCATTAAACCGGGAATGTAAGTTTTTCGGTTTCGGTTTACCCCGGTTATCATGTGTTTCAACTTGTTTCGACCCGGTCCGGGACTAATAGTTGGTTCATTAACTGGGCCGTTCTCACTTTTTTCTCCGGCCACTCGTTTTGCTTTAAATCCGCCGTCGCTAGACTTGGTTCCTCTCTGTTTTCCTAGACTGTGTTTCAACTTCTTTCTCACCGTCACCGTCACCATCACCGTCATCAGGGAAAATCCGATTAACATGGCGCAAGTGGTTTCAACTCCTTGTTGTGCTACCCAGACTTCGAGACTCCATACATAGTTCCATGAACTGATGGAGCTATGACAGTCTTGGGTGGTTTCTGGTTTTTGGCTATATATATCAGTCATTCAGTGAGTAAGATTCATCATGGTTATAAATTGAAATACAACAGGAGAGAAGGAGAAGAAACTAATTGAGTCTACTTAATAGTTAATACTATGTTTGCTATTAATGTAAGCTTAATTTTAATTTATTGTCTCCTGAGAAGAATAAAAATATCGTTAGTATAAAACTATAATAGTTGTCCAATTGTCTTAGTAATACTAGTTATCTTAGTAATTCAAGCTTTCTCAATAATGCCAATTGTCTCAGTAATATAAGCTCTCTCAGTATTATCAATTATCTCACTAATATTGGTTGTTTCGGTAATTTCAGTTGGTCTGAGCAATACTAGTTGTTTCAGTAATACAAAACCATATGTTCTTAACCCGAACTGAGATTTTTGGTTTTCAGTTCATTTTTTGTTCTCTCGGCTGAACCAAGGAACTGATTGACCCAAGGCAAATAGTCCGTTGACATTTGTTTAATTTGGGTTCGGTTATCCAAAATTTTGGTTTGGTTTGGTTGAACTAGTCGGTTTCTAGAGTAATTATTTTTTAATAACTGGATTATACCAAAATTACATTAATTTATACCAAAGTTAGTCCAATTTTTATCTTATGAAGATTTTAACTTAATTTTGAAGTTTGAAGTGTTTTAATGGGGAAAAAATGAATTTTGGAAGGAAGATGAGGTGTGGGGTCTGTTAAATTCTTTTTTTAGTTTGTTTAAAGTTATTTATTAGTTGAGATTTAAATGAATAAATTGGTTTATTAAAAATAGAGAAGGAAATTAATATAATAATGAAATGATAAAAAGAGAAGGAAAATGAAAAGGGATAGTGAGATTATGAAAGGGGTAATGAGAATTTTTTAAAAGCGATAAAGAAGTATTAGATTACAGCCCTCTACCTACTGAATACTTCGTTTATCATTAGTTGAAGATTAATTTTTATATTGTTTCAAAAAAAGATTAGTTTTATTTCCTAGTTGGTTTTTTGTTTTGTTTTTTTTGTCAACTCCTATTTGGTTTGATAATACTATTCAAAGTTTCATATTATTTATTTTCTCCGGTACATGCGAGGGAAGAAGTAAGCAATAAACATATATTATTTAAGTAACGTTTCACACGGTTGCCTGAGTCTATGAGTCTATCACTATGCAGGGACCCAACAACCACTCAAAGGTTATCCACTTGTGTCTGATACTGAATTTTATACTTGTTTATGATCAGCAAGTCGTGTTCTTTCTAATGTCAGATTTTGGAATACATCAAAACACCACATTGCAACTTTATATGATTCCAAGGTCAAATTTAGATCGACCTTTACCATAGGTTCTGGGGTTTTCTTTTAGACTACAGGAAGAAGGAAAAAAGCTTCAATCTTCCATGGAACATGTCAGAGTTATCTTCTTCTTCTTCTTTGCTTGTGTCCTAATGTTTGTTCCATTTCACGCCTTAGCTCAGGTAGATACCTATGAGTTTGATCCAAGGTTCAAATGTGTAGATCGAGGCAACTTCACGGCCAACAGCACTTTTGCCGGAAATCTCAACCGCCTTGTCTCCTCTCTCTCCTCACTAACATCCAAAGCTTTTGGCTTCTACAACCTCTCCTCTGGAGACTCATCTGGAGAAAGAGCTTATGCAATTGGTCTTTGTAGAAGAGAAGTCAAAAGAGATGATTGTCTCAGCTGTATTCAGTCAGCTGCAACAAACCTCACCGAGAATTGTCCGCGGTCAAAACAAGCGGTTGTGTGGTACACGCATTGTATGTTTCGTTACTCGAACAGGACAATCTACGAAAGAAAAGAGACGAACCCAACTCAGGCTTTTATTGCCGTTGAAACGATAAAAGCAAACAGAGATGAGTTTGAGCGTCTGCAGAGAGAACTATTGGACAGGCTCAAAGGGATTGCGGCGGCTGGTGGGCCGAATAGGAAATACGCTCAAGGGAATGGTTCGGCTTCAGCGGGGTACCGGAGATTCTATGGAAGTGCGCAGTGTACACCGGATTTGTCTGAACAGGATTGCGATGACTGTCTAGTTTTTGGGTTCGAGAGTATCACAAGTTGTTGTGATGGTCGGATAGGTCTTAGGTGGTTTTGTCCTAGTTGTAATTTCCGGTTTGAGACGTTGCGGTTCTATGAGCTTGACGCCGACCTAGAGCCTGATCCACCTGCAATTCAGCCTGCTGATTCACCAACATCAGCTGCAAAAACTGAGAGAACAGGTACCTAAAAATGCTTGGATGTGTCTTCTGTGTGTTCTTCTGCAGATGCAAATGTTTTTGTCTCTATGGTTAAGACAGTGAATGATTATCTTGCAGGAAAAGGCAATGGTGGATCTAAAATCATTATCGCTATAGTCATTCCGATAGTTATTGTTGCGTTATTGGCTATTTGCCTATGCTTGGTCTTGAGGTGGAAGAAGAAAATTTCTGGAGACAGGGTGAAAGGTAAGAGAACGTTCTTCTTCTTGTTATCTTTATCTTGCTAAAATGGATAAACTATAATCCTGAGAACTACTATCTGCATATTCAGTTCTTGGCAATTCCCCTTTATCGGGATCAACTGCCGAAGATGAGTTCTCGAACACAGATTCATTGTTAGTTGACTTCGAAAATCTAAAGGGTGCAACAAATAACTTTTCTCCTGAAAACGAACTTGGACGTGGTGGGTTTGGTTCAGTTTATAAGGTATGTTTCTTCGACAAGTCTTCTTACCGGTAAGTTTGGTTTGGTTGTTTTGAGAGATTTATAAACATTGGGATTATGTATGCCTCAGGGTGTGTTCTCTCATGGGCAAGAAATCGCGGTGAAAAGATTATCGGGTAATTCAGGACAAGGAGACATCGAATTCAAGAACGAAATTTTACTACTTGCAAAGCTTCAGCATAGGAACTTGGTTAGGCTTTTAGGTTTCTGCATAAAAGGTCAAGAAAGGCTCCTTGTATATGAGTTCATCAAGAACGCTAGCCTTGACCATTTCATCTTTGATCTGGAGAAGCGTCAACTTTTGGATTGGGGAGTGCGATACAAAATGATCGGTGGAGTTGCTAGAGGACTTCTTTATCTCCATGAAGATTCTCGTTTTCGGATCATTCACCGTGATCTTAAGGCTAGCAACATTCTTTTGGACCAAGAAATGAATCGAAAAATCGCAGACTTTGGCTTAGCCAAACTCTTTGACACAGGCCAAACTATAACACATCAATTCACAAGTAGAATTGCGGGAACTTAGTAAGTAAATACAGCTTACTTGTTAAATCCAAGAATACACCCGTTCAAACCGATTATTTCATTTCATCTTGTAGTGGGTATATGGCTCCGGAATACGCGATGCACGGACAATTCTCAGTCAAAACAGATGTTTTCAGCTTCGGTGTATTAGTCATTGAGATCATTACAGGTAAGAGGAACAACAATGGTCGTTCTAATGATGGTGATCTTCTTAGTTGGGTAAGTTGACCAAGGTGGTAACCGGGTTTTGGTTTTTGTTCATCATGTTATATGATTATTGAATTTGTGATTCTGTTTGGTCTTCTCAGGTATGGAGAAGCTGGAGAGAAGACGTCATACTAAGCGTGATCGATCCAAGTTTAACCACGGGATCAAGAAACGATATCCTGAGATGCATACACATTGGTCTCTTATGTGTTCAAGAGAGTGCAGCAACTAGACCAACGATGGCTTCGGTTGCTTTGATGCTCAATAGCAATTCCTTTACTCTCCCGACGCCTTCGCGACCTGCGTTCGTGTTAGAGAATGTGATACCTTCGAATGTTTCTTCTTCGACTGAAGGGTTACAAACGTCGTCGAATGATGTCACTCTTTCCGAGCTCTCTTCTCGTTAGGAGCTTAATGTATGAATGTTTTGTGATTATTCTCTTTAAACCTTTTAATGGGTTTTGTTTGTGTGAACCAAGCCTGAATCTTTCTTTCTTCTTTTTTTGTTTGTTCCATTTCTAAGAGAAGTCTACAAATTTAATAGGACTACTACTCAAACACACATATCGTTAATGGTTCTACAAGAAAACAACAACTTAAACGTTACTTTTATTTAAAGAAAAAAGAAGACAAAATAGAATTGTAATTGCACATGTTTCATTATATCTCAAATCCTATAACATCTAACTTGAGAAAATGGAAGGAGTACGCAAAATTGTATCACGTGTAAAATACTAAATAACATTTTGGTTAGTAGATGTCAATATCTACATATCGAATTATGATAGAATTCTTGACTCTGCATTGTGAATGGTGGACCCTTCTTGGAGTATTCTTTTAATGGAAATAACTAGTTGTAGCCTAGTAGACACATTCTTTCAATTAAACTAACTTTGGTAACATTTTACCTTTTTATTCAACTAATCCCACTAAATTAATCAATAATGTAGACTCCAAAACTCAATCTGGCATTGTATCATTTATATGCTTTATTGCCACATGCCAGTGCATCCACTTGAGGTTTGGCCACATCTATATTCTTTTGCAGAAATAATTTAACATTATGCAAAAATTTATATAAAATTTTGTGTAATTATTGGAATTTAGGCGATAAAACAACAGTTTATAGAGTTAAGAACATAAATATAAGTAAAATATTCACATGCAATAAAATAAAGAGAAGACCATCCAAATCCGATGTGCGATAGTTTGACCACAGGAGTCAATGTGGCGGCCAGAGGCAATGAGCCTTTAAGCAAAAGATTAGAATGCAATATTTTACTAAACTAATATACAAATTACAAAGCTAAGGAGTAGTAGTATTTAACTGCTCCACTTTGTGACACTTTTTTTTTTCTTTCAAATGTCAATTTGTTGACCACCAATCAAATCAAATCTTAGATGTAAGTTTTTTTTTCGTTTTTTCAATTAGGTCATACGCACAAACACATATGTCTTTGCATGTTGTGTAATGTTGAAAAAAAAGGAGAATTGAAATGCAATAATACATTATAAAAAGGTGACTTTTATTGCAAACAATTTGACTTTTTTTAATATTGCTTTACCAATAAATAAAGACGAAAGTTCCTAATTTTAATTCTCTGGTCCAACTTTCCAACCTTGAAAACGAAATAAGGAAACTTCTCAAACAGTAATAAGTCACATAAACAGCCACCTCCCTTTTTTTGTATTATTGACATTGTCACCTCTCTTACTTATAATCCTTACGAAGGTTCCACCATTGTTATTCTTCTTCCTCTGTTCGTGTTTCTTCTTCTTTCCTCTTTAAGCAAGTCTCAAAACCATTCCTTTATTAATTTTTTGCAAACATCCTCACTTGGGTAGTTGGGTCTCTCACAAAATCCAGAAAATGAGAATCTTTCACAAAACCACACTTTCTCTTTCTCTCATCTTCTTCTTCGTCCTCCTGTATGAATCTTCCATGGCTGCAGATACAATCAGAAGAGGCGAATTCCTTAGAGATGGTTCCAATCACAAACCTTTAGTCTCTCCACAAAAGACATTTGAGCTCGGATTCTTCAGTCCCGGTGTCTCCACTCTTCGTTATCTTGGGATTTGGTATGGAAACATCGAAGATAAAGCTGTGGTTTGGGTGGCAAACAGAGAAAATCCGATTTCAGACAAATCCGGAGTTTTGACGATAAGCAACGGCGGGAATCTCGTGTTGTTAAACGGGCAAAACATCACAGTCTGGTCTTCCAACAATGAATCGAGTAATAACAACAACAGAATCGGAGTGATACGCGATACTGGGAACTTCGAACTGATTGAAGTTAGCTCAGAGAGAGTTGTTTGGGAGAGTTTCAATCACCCAACGGATACGTTTTTGCCTCAGATGAGAGTTCGTGTAAATCCTCAAACCGGAGATAATCTCGCTTTTGTCTCATGGAGATCTGAGAACGACCCTTCTCCTGGTAATTACACGTTAGGGATTGATCCTTCAGGAGCACCAGAGATTGTACTTTGGGGAAGAAACAAGACGAGGAAATGGAGAAGCGGGCAATGGAATTCCGCGATTTTCACGGGGATTCCGAATATGTCTCTGCTGACGAATTATCTGTACGGGTTTAAGCTTTCGTCTCCTCCAGATGAAACAGGTAGCGTGTTCTTCACGTATGTTCCTTCGGATCCATCCGTTTTGCTTAGGTTTAAGGTTCTTTATAATGGGACTGAAGAGGAATTGAGATGGAACGAAACTTCGAAGAGATGGACTCAGTTTCAGTCTGAGCCAGATAGTGAGTGTGATAAGTATAACCGTTGTGGGAAATTCGGTATCTGTGATATGAAGGGATCTAATGGAATCTGTAGCTGTGTTCAAGGTTATGAGCCAGTTTCTTTAGGGAATTGGAGTAGAGGTTGTAGAAGAAGAACGCCATTGAAGTGTGAGAGGAACATTAGTGTTGGAGAGGATGAGTTCTTGACTCTGAAATCTGTGAAGTTGCCTGATTTCGAAACTCCTGAGCATAATCTTGTTGATCCTGAGGATTGCAAACAGAGATGCCTGAAAAATTGTTCTTGCACTGCTTTTAGTTTTGTTGGTGGTATTGGATGCATGATTTGGAACCAAGATTTAGTAGATTTACAGCAGTTTGAAGCTGGTGGATCTTCGCTTCATATTCGTCTTGCTGATTCGGAAATAGGGGAGAACAAGAAATCCAAGGTTGTGGTGATTGTCGCGGTTCTTGTTGGTGTAATTTTGTTAGGAATCTTTTCTCTGCTTTTATGGAGATTCAAGGGAAAGAAAGGTACTAACTTCCGTTCTGTCTTGATTTCTTAGTTTTGTTGCCAATATAGAAGATATTGAGTTACTTGCTCTTATTTATCTGCAGACGTTTCAGGAACATATTGTGGTAAGAACACCGACACATCAGTTGGCGTTGTTGATGTGACCAAGACCAAAGATACCACCACGGCGTTTTCGGGATCAGTCGACATAATGATTGAAGGAAAAGCGGTTAACACATCCGAGTTGCCTGTTTTCTGTCTGAACGCTATAGTGAAAGCTACTAATGACTTCTGCAGAGAGAATGAGCTAGGAAGAGGAGGATTCGGACCAGTCTACAAGGTTGATTGATTACAGCTGTTTCTAGTCTGAGTCTTCGTGTATCAAATTTGTGAGGTTTGTATTGATGATTGAAATGTAAATTTTCTTTTTGGCCAGGGTGTTCTTGAAGATGGACAAGAGATAGCGGTGAAGAGATTGTCTGGTAAATCTGGACAAGGAGTTGATGAATTCAAGAATGAGATCATTCTCATAGCGAAGCTTCAACATCGAAATCTTGTGAGATTACTTGGATGTTGCTTCGAGGGCGAAGAGAAAATGCTTGTATACGAGTATATGCCTAACAAAAGCTTAGATTTCTTCATCTTTGGTATGTTTCCTGTTAAGATAAAAAAAAATGAATTAAGTCTTCTCTCTCTAAATATTCTTCTCATTCTTGTTCTTTTGAATGTACAGATGAAACGAAACAAGAGTTGGTAGACTGGAAACTGCGGTTTGCGATAATCGAAGGGATTGCAAGAGGGTTGCTTTATCTTCACAGAGACTCAAGACTGAGAATCATTCATAGAGATTTAAAGGTCAGCAATGTGTTGTTAGATGCAGAAATGAATCCAAAGATCTCAGATTTTGGTATGGCGAGGATATTTGGTGGTAACCAAAATGAAGCTAACACGATTCGCGTTGTTGGAACTTAGTAAGTAAAACACACAATTGGCAAAACAAAAACAGATCAAATGTGATAACAGAGGAATCATGTTCTTAACCATTTGCTTTACTTTTTGTCTTTGCAAATTTAGCGGATACATGTCTCCAGAATACGCGATGGAAGGACTTTTCTCAGTCAAATCCGATGTTTACAGCTTTGGTGTGTTGTTGCTAGAGATCGTAAGTGGGAAGAGGAACACAAGCCTTCGATCTTCTGAACATGGAAGTCTCATTGGTTATGTAAGTTCTCAAAAAACTTAGTAAAGATGTTAATTTCACGCTTATCCATCGATGTTTATACAGATTTTGGTTTAGTTATATATGGTCTTAGTGGTGAAATTTGAAATTGTTGCAGGCTTGGTATCTGTATACACATGGTAGATCAGAGGAGCTTGTGGATCCAAAGATCAGGGCCACGTGCAATAAGCGTGAGGCCTTGAGATGTATTCACGTGGCGATGCTTTGTGTTCAAGATTCGGCTGCAGAGAGACCGAACATGGCTGCAGTTTTGATGATGTTAGAGAGTGACACAGCGACGCTCGCCGTGCCAAGACAGCCAACGTTTACTACTTCGACGAGAAGAAACTCCATTGATGTCAACTTTGCTCTTGATTCGAGCCAACAATATATTGTTTCTTCTAATGAGATCACTTCCACTATTGTTCTTGGACGATAGATTTTATTTATTTCTATATTATATACAAAATTTGTAAAGTCTTTTTTAATTACTGTGAAAACGTATAGTAATTTTTTTGGTTAATTAGGATAATGGAACATTAATGGTTAGATTTATATGGATAAAGTGAAATGTATGGATGTCCTCATTGAAACTATACAATTTTCGACTATTCTTGAACAGCAAAAGTATTTGCTTATTGATTTTGCTGTCTACATTGCACACTAACCATTATGACAAAGAAGTGCTAACAAACAAAAAACAAAGAATAATACGAGCCAGGAAGTCAGTTTCACCGTTATCTGCCTTACTTTGAGACAAATACAAATACAAAATTTTGAGTTCACGTTCCTTTTTTGTTTGTTCCAAGCTCCATCCAACCAAAGATTATATAAAATCATTTAACAAAAGTTAAAGCATAGAAGAATGGCTGTTAGAGACAGATTCCACACTCTTCATCAGACCCGTATAAAATTGGTTCTTGCTCCGAACCAAAGATGAGTTAAACCGAGTCCGGTTTAAGGTGGCAAGTAAAGAAAAAGATTTCCAAATATAAACAGAAAAAGAGAAAAAAATATCAGAAGATATGAAGAAGATCAAGAATATTTCCAAATCAAGAAAAAAAAAACAGCCCACATAGAGTATAAATAGAGGAAGAAAGTAAAGGAGAGAGGTAGATTGAATAAGTGGGAATCCCACTGTGGGATAAGAGAGGATTGTTATAACTCGGACCTCGTTATTCAAAGAGAGAAGAGGTCGACGTCACTAGGGTGACCTCAGAAACGTAATCATTGTGATCATCTTGAATTGTTTTAATAAAGAATTTTTTCCGAAACCCATAATTTTTATTTGTCCAATATGTTCAGAAAGTTACAGTGCAACAATAGCGTTCTTGGTAAAAGATACAATGGGCTTCTGATGTAGATTTTATTTGTTAAGTATTTGACCAATTGTTAAACTAGAGTTAGAGAGAAGAATAGTCTAGGTTAACGTGGAACGACACACTTCTATTTTGTCTTCGGGGAATGCGGAAATAATTTAAAGTTGGGTTTGTTTGGTGAATTCAAGTTATTCATTGGGAAAGAACAAAGAATAAAAAAAGAATTATTTATTACAAAATAACACTGATTTTATGCAATATTCTTTTTTTTGACATCACTGATTCTCTTTACTCATACTGATACACACAAAGAAACGGTTGATTGGACAAAAAAAAATCAAAAAAGAAAGAAAAGTCATTTTATTAAGAAAATTACAAATATGTGGTGATCAATAATTATGAATTTATATAGAAACGCGTAAAAAATGAAAAAAGGCCTGACAAAAGAAAAAAAGAAAAATCAAAACGACTTCTTATCACGTAGGTCAACTCTGATTTCGACTGTACATATTAGTACCAATAGATATGTTCAAACTTCAAATGCGAAATAGAATAACATTTTTTCTTACTTGAACATCATAGAGACAAAGACCAAGAAAAAAAAGAGAGCCAGAAATGAAATATTATTGACAATAATAGAAAATCGAGTAAATTAAAATTTCATGCATTTAACACAAATCATCTCCGACCGATACCTCCAAAGACAAAAATTCTCAAATATTCATCTAATTTTCTCAAGAAAGAGAGAGAAAAAAAACTCAAAAACACAAGAAAGTGGTGTAGAGAGAGACATGAGAGGTGTACCAAACTTCCACCATTCTTACATCTTCTTCTGCATCTTAACTCTGTTCCCTGCGTTCTCTTTCTCAGCCAACACTTTGTCGGCTACAGAATCTCTGACTATCTCAAGCAACAAAACCATTTTGTCTCCTGCTAATATCTTCGAGCTTGGTTTCTTCAAACCCAATTCAAATTCTCGTTGGTATCTCGGGATTTGGTTCAAGGCAATCTCTAAGAGAACCTACGTATGGGTCGCTAACAGAGACAATCCTCTCTCTAGCTCCATTGGAACTCTCAGAATCTCCGACAACAATCTCGTTCTTTTGGGTCAATCCGATACTCTTGTTTGGTCGACGAATCTTACCGGTGGAGGAGATGTGAGTTCTCCGGTGGTCGCAGAGCTTCTTGATAACGGTAATTTCGTTCTCAGAGACTCCAACAACAACAACCCAGATGGAGTTTTGTGGCAGAGTTTCGATTTTCCGACGGATACTTTACTTCCGGAGATGAAACTCGGTTGGGATCTCGAAACCGGATTTGACAGATTCTTGAGATCTTGGAAAAGTCCAGATGATCCCTCAAGCGGCGATTTTTCTTTCAAACTCGAAACCAGAGGATTTCCAGAAATTTTCTTATGGAACAGAGAGTCGAGAGTGTACCGGAGCGGTCCATGGAATGGAATCCGGTTTAGTGGTGTACCGGAAATGCAACCGTTCGATTACATGGTTTTCAATTTCACGACAAGTGATGAAGAAGTCACTTACTCATTCCGAGTCACCAAAGACAATATCTACTCGAGGTTAAGCTTAAGTTCCACGGGAAAATTACAACGGTTCACTTGGATTGAGAATATACAGAGCTGGAACCAGTTCTGGTACGCACCGAAAGACCAATGCGATGAGTACAAAGAATGTGGGACTTACGGTTACTGCGACTCGAACACATCACCGGTTTGTAATTGTATTAAAGGGTTTGAGCCGAGGAATCCGCAGGTGTGGGGGTTGAGAGACGGGTCAGATGGTTGTTTGAGGAAGACGGAGCTGAGTTGTGACGGTGGAGATGGTTTTGTGCGACTGAAGAAGATGAAGTTGCCTGATACTGCGGCCACGAGTGTGGACAGAAGACTTGGGATAAGAGAGTGTGAAGAGAAATGTAAGAAGGATTGTAACTGTACGGCGTTTGCAAGTACGGATATCCGTCAAGGCGGGTGGGGTTGTGTGATATGGACCGGAGAGATTTCGGATATTCGGAATTATGCTAAGGGAGGTCAGGATCTTTACGTTAGGTTGGCTGCTACTGATCTCGGTTAGTTCCTAATTCTCTTTTATTTAAAAATAAATTGAATATCAAATTTGAAAAAAAAATTAAAAGATCGAGGAGATGATTAATATGGAGAATGTTGGAGATTTGGTAACATAGACTTGGAAATCATATACATGCTTAGATCAAATAACATATTTCACATTCAATTTTGTTTAGTAACGGTTGATATGAGGTAGGAAACTAAGGATTTAGCTAAAATGTGAAACAAAAAACTAAAAAGACATCAGAATATAATTTTGTTTTTCACATTATACTTTTAAACCCCCAAAATAAACATTTTTATATAGATTAGAATGGAATTGTAAATGCAGTAAAAACAAATGAATACTTTAGCAGTTTATTTATGGTAGTGTCATTCAGCGTTATTGTCTGAATTTGAACTCAGTTTAATATGTATTGTTGACAAAAAAAAGATTAGTAATTAACTTGGCTTGTGAATAATGCGTTTCTCATTTTCTAACGTGATGCTTGTGTTCAGTATCGTGCCTAGCCTCGTAAAATTTTTAAGGCAAGTGTAGATAATGTGGTCCTTATTATTGTTTCGAAACGTATAAAAAACGATAGTAAAGATATTTTAAATTTTTTTATTTTTTTTATATTTTCTTATAAAATCGTTCATCAAATTCTCGTAATTGAATTCTCTGACCAACTCATTTTTTATTAATGTGATAGCTAGACCATTCAACCTCTTCAGTGACAATAAAATATTAATATCAGAGACTTTTCAAGCAAATATTAAGATTAAATCTAAATGCATAAAACATAATTTTAAAATAATTATGGCCTTTAGTTTTCCACTTTATCGGGGCCTAAAGCAATTGCTTACACATACATAGTCACGGCTCTGTTTGAGTTGTATATTGCAAGTCAAAGTTCTATTGTTGTTGTTTAACAGACTTTGAACTTAACCAAACATTTTTAGTTTTTTTCCTCTTTAGTAGACTTGATTGAGATTTTGCCGTGTCGTTTTGGTCATTGCATATATGTGAAAACATTTGAAATTAAATGCATTTCCGTAACAACTTTATATTCCAACATTTTGCTTCATTAAGTATGATATTCACAATAGAATCTCTTTCACTATTTCAGAGGACGAGAGAAACAGAAGTGCAAAAATCATAGGTTCGAGTATTGGAGTGAGTGTGTTGCTTCTTTTATTAAGTTTCATCATCTTCCGCTTTTGGAAAAGGAAGCAGAAGCGATCAAAAGCAATTGAAACACCTTTTGGTAAATAAGCAACTTTCGATTCCTTTATTTTTGTCTGAAAATTTTGATCATCATATATCTTGACTGTTTTCATGATCTAAATGAAACAGTTGATCAAGTAAGAAGCCGAGATTTACTAATGAACGAAGTTGTAATATCAAGTAGGAGACACATATCTAGAGAAAACAAAACAGAGGATCTCGAATTGCCATTAATGGAGTTTGATGCTGTTTCCATTGCCACTGACAATTTTTCTAACGCCAATAAGCTCGGTCAAGGTGGTTTTGGTATTGTGTACAAGGTATAAAACTTATTCAAAGCTTAATTTAGAATCTATCACTAGATAAGGTTTTGTTGTGTAATGAAACGTGTGTTAGTAGGGGAGGTTACTTGACGGACAAGATATTGCGGTGAAGAGACTGTCAAAGATGTCAGTTCAAGGGACTGATGAGTTCAAGAACGAGGTGAGATTGATTGCAAGGCTTCAGCACATAAACCTTGTCCGGCTTCTTGGATGTTGCGTTGATGAGGGCGAAAAGATGTTGATCTATGAGTACTTGGAGAATCTAAGCCTTGATTCTCATCTCTTTGGTTAGTGACTCAAAACAACCTCTGTTCTAACAATTGAACATCTCTGGAAATGAGTTAACACGTTTTCTATTGTGGTCGATTTGTAGATAAAACGCGTGGCTCTAACTTAAATTGGCAAAAGAGATTTGATATTATCAATGGTATTGCTAGAGGACTTCTATATCTTCACCAAGATTCACGGTTTAGGATTATCCATAGAGACTTGAAAGCAAGTAACGTCTTGCTTGATAAAGATATGACTCCGAAGATCTCAGATTTTGGGATGGCCAGGATCTTTGGACGGGATGAGAGCGAAGCTATTACGAGGAAGGTGGTCGGAACTTAGTAAGCAATCATTCTCCAAAACCACAAAGAGCTTTTGTCTTAAATCTAACTAAAAAATGAAACCTCATACCAGAATGAGCTTTAATTTCATTGCGCAGTGGCTATATGTCTCCAGAATATGCAATGGACGGGATATTCTCGACGAAGTCTGATGTTTTCAGCTTTGGGGTCTTGCTTCTTGAGATTATAACTGGGAAGAGGAACAAAGGATTCTATGACTCTAACCGTGACCTTAATCTTCTCGGTTGTGTAAGCTTGAAACCTCTCAAACTTGATCTTGTTTAGCATTAATAATCTTATGATTAACACTAAAGAGAAAGATTCAATCTTTATGCACAGGTGTGGAGGAATTGGAAAGAAGGAAAAGGGTTGGAGAGCGCAGATCCGATCATCATAGACTCTTCATCAACGTTCAAGCCCCATGAAATCTTAAGATGCATACAAATTGGCCTCTTGTGCGTTCAAGAACGTGCAGACGACAGACCAATGATGTCGTCGGTGGTTTTGATGCTCGGAAGCGAAACGACGGCTATTCCACAGCCTAAACCTCCCGGTTATTGTATTGGGAGAAGTCCTCTTGACACTGATTCATCATCGAGTAATCAGCGCCAGGATGAATCTTGGACAGTTAACCAAATGACTGTCTCGGTCCTTGACGCTCGGTAATTTGAAACCCACCGAGCCAATCTGTTTATACGCGTTGTATTTCTCTGTTAAGTCAAAATAGCTAAGGTTTACTAGAATGTTCAAATGTTCGAAATATAAGCTTGTTAACTTATATTAACGGGCGAGTTGATATCGGTGGACTGTTGGAAGTGTTTTTGGGATTCGATTACAGTTCCAGTCTCAAAAACTATTTTTACTAAAGAAATCATATATATTTGAAAACCTTACATTGTATAGTACCAATGCTACACAACCTACGGTTAAAGTGGGATCAGTAGTTTATTAACTGAGCTCTTTATTTTCGCTCAACCAAGCTCCAAATCTATAATCACTAAACAAAAAAGAGAAAAGGGGCCAAAGATTTTGTTTTGGTATCTCTATAAACTGAAAACCTAACTTATAATATTGGCGGCATCACTGTACGTTTAACATTTTCTCATATTTATATATAGTTTGATCATCCTAGTTAGCTAATATTTCTATAATATTAACAAGAAAAAAAGTAATAAGACCAAATAGGAAAATACGGAAATTCGAGCTACTTTTATCTATAACAAATTGAGAAAAACTAAAAATAAAATATTACTAAATTTGAAAAAAAGAATAAAATCTTAAAAAGAAAACATAACCCCATGCAACGCAGTTAAGTCCTAGTAATTAGTATAACGTCAGAAGAATTAGAACAAACATAAATTGATCTTCCGTCCAATCTATTTTTCAGTTCGATTAGTCAAAGAATTTTGAATAATATAGAAAAATCAATTGGTTGAGTTCATCACGCGTTCTGTTTCAAAAACAAAAAAAATTAATCATTGAATTAGTTTTCAGTCCCGATTTCAGTTTAAATTAAATTCTAAATTTCAGCGACATTTACCCAAAAAATGGCAAAGAGCATAGCTTAGCTTCTCACTATTTGACGCACCATTCAACCTCTTCTTGACATCATAGACTTTTCAAGCAAAAAGACTACGCATATAATATTAAAACTAAATGATAAACATAATTTTGAGTACAATATATAAGAGAGAAGTTAAAGGAAGTTTTATAACTTAAATGTCAGAAAAGATTGGCGAATGGAGATTAGGTTTTGTAAAGAGGGAAAACGAAAAACTAAGTTGAAGCAGCTTCAGCTTATTAGAAAAAATATTAAATTTTTTATTGGTTTTTTATAGGTACTTTATGATATCGTGTTACTAATTTTTTTAAGCCGTCTTTCATATTTATGTAACTAGGAAATAGTGGGAGAAAAAATGTTTAGAACACAAAATGATGCTATATAGATACAACATAAAATTAGTACTTTTTTATTATCAAAAATTAATTATTAATTGCAAAGTGCCCAAAGATTATGATAAAAGTATATAATCTTGCTAAAAAAGTTTTTGGATTTGCTATTACTAACTAGTTAATTAATAGATTAAGAGAATTAAAGAAAATGAATAACTATGAAAAGAGATACAACTTTTCAAAATCTTTTATCGAATGCTGAACACATTTATATGTAAAAATAAACAATACAAAACTTATGATAAAAGTACGTAATTTTTTAAAATATTTTTAAAATTGTAACTATTATAATTAAAAATGTATAAAACAAAAAAATGATGACAAATGCACAATTCTCTTATTTGATAAGATTATAACGACTATTAGTGAATAGATATGAATCGAATATTATATTAAAAGTAAATAATTTTCTTAAATTTTTTTTAGGATTATCAAAAAGGGTTATAAGTAAAAATATATTGAACAAAAAATGTAATAAAGAAATACAATCCGCTGATATATTTTCTAATATGATTATGGTAAGAAATGAACAAAGTCAAATATAAAATGATTCGACTTGCCAAAACATTCTTTATATTATTAAAATATACATGATAAATACATTAGTTAATATTTTAGATGTAATAAAACTTTTGATGCATATGTTATATGTATGTAAAAATCATTTCCACAATCATAATATAAAAAATGTTAAACGATGAAACATTTGATTAAATAAAAAGTTATAAATGAAAATATACTAGAGAAGTCGTGATAAAAAATAATTGTAATCGTGTTATGTTTTTTATGATTGTTATTATTTCATAGAGTAATTTAGCGATTACTTTTAAACAATTTAGAACTAATAGAAGGAATTTTTTAAATTGAAATCTTAATTTGAGAATATTCTGAAAAAAAGATTTATAAATGAAAAATGTTTTTGAAATGAAATAAATAAAGTTGAAAAACACAAATATTTAAAGATTTAACCTTTCATCTAATATGCGGTTATAAACTGAAATATATATATATATATATATTAAATAATAAAAATACACAAACTCTAATAACGTTGTAAAATAAATTATAAAGAGAAAAAGCAACCGTAAAAAAGCATTTATTAGGTTTGGTATTATTAATAGATTAAAACATCAACGAATTCATTGAATAAATTTATGACATGTGAGTAATTTCTGACAGAGTGAACGCAATAGATGTTGTTGTTCAGCCCATATACTTAAGAAATGCATGCATGAGTGTCCATAAACCGGGACATTTACCCATCCGGTTCAGTCATTATAAATGAATTGGACACTCGTCTATATTATTCTTTACTACTTGTATTTATAAAGTTGTCGAACATTAGACACAATAATCTTCTAATCATAAAAAGAAAAACATACAAGAATTTGTAATCATATCTACTATGAACAATGTATTTTCAGGGCCATAACTTAGTAAATCTTGAATGTGTTGAAGGATGAAATTAATTTCACATGTAAATTAGTTGAAATTAATTGCAGTGACAAAAAGTCATGGAATGTTGAAAAAACACCTTTTCTTGTCTGTTGGGAATAATGTATTCAAGGATTAAGGCATAAAAGATATGCACTCTAAAATCATTAAACTGAAATCGAAATGTCAAACCACACAGAGGAAAAAACAGGAGAAGAGCGTAGGGCGGTAGGGAAAGGGAGACAGATGAGAGTACTAGTAGCAAACTACGACCACTTTTTCACCTTCATCTTCGTTGTTTCAAATCTGAATTTTTTTGCGCTCTCCACCTATGTCAACACGTTATTGCCTACAGAATCTCTAATAATATCAGGCAACGAAACAATTGTTTCTCCGGGTGATGACTTCGAACTTGGTTTCTTCAAACCCGCCTCAGTTTCTGGTTGGTATCTGGGAATATGGTACAAGAAAATCCCAATTAGAACCTACGTATGGGTTGCCAACAGAAACAACCCTCTCTCTAGCTACAACGGAACCCTCAAAACTTCTGACACTAACCTCGTACTCCTCGATCACTCCAGTAGACTTGTCTGGTCAACGAATCTGACCAAGGGTGATGAGAGCGTAGATGACCCGTCAAGCGGAGATTTTTTGTATAAACTCGAAACTCCAGTGCACCCGAGCGGTCCGTGGGATGGAATCCGGTTTAGTAACATGCGGGATGCACAATCGAATGATATGATTTACAATTTCACCGAGAACGGAGAGGAGGTCGCTTTTACGTTCATACTGACCAACAACAAGATATACTCGAGAATGATAGTGACTTCCTCAGGGTTTTTTCAACAAATCATATGGATTCCAACAATATGGAGATGGAACCAGTTATGGTCTTTACCAACGGAGCAGTGCGATGTATACAAGAAGTGTGGGCCTTACACTTACTGTGACACGAACATGTCACCAGTATGTAACTGTATCAGAGGGTTCGAACCTAAGAACCAACAGGAGTGGGCATTGAGAGACGGGTCAAGCGGCTGTGTGAGGAGGACGCTACTGAGTTGTGATGGAGATGGTTTCTTTCGGCTGAAAAATATGAAGTTGCCGGATACTACGGAGGCAATTGTGGACCGTAAAATTGGTGTGAAAGAATGCAAGAAGAGGTGCGTTAGAGATTGTAATTGTACGGCGTTTGCGAGTGTAGATGTCCGGAATGGGAGGTCGGGTTGTGTGATCTGGAAAGTAGAGCTTATGGATATCCGGAATTATGCTACCGGTGGTCAAGATCTATATGTCAGATTGGCTGCTATTGATATCTGTTAAGAAAGAAATACCTCTTTTTTAAAGAGAGTTAACGCATCTGTAGTAGGATGTGACGCAAAAGAATTTGGATCGAAGACGCCACATAAGACATAAGAGCCTGGAAATTTTGATACAGATCTTTCAACTTTTTCAGGGGAGGAGAAAAACATAAATAAGAAAAAAATCATAGGTTCGATTGTTGGAGTTAGCGGTGTGCTTCTTCTGTGTTTTGTCATGTTCTGCTCTTGGAAAAGGAGGCATAAGCGAACAACAGTTGGATCACCTAATGGTAAATTAGTAATAATTTCATTTTTTATCTATATTATCATTTATTATGATGTGGAAATCGATTTTATACTTTTCTTTTTGTCTGAATGGAAGCAATATATCAAGAGAGAAACCAAGAACTGCAAAAGAAAATGGTAATATCAAGCAGGAGACACTTGTTTGGAGATAACGAAAAAGGTGATTTGGAACTTCCTGTGATGGGGTACGAAGCTGTTGCCATGGCCACTGAAAATTTCTCTGAGAGCAACATGCTTGGACAAGGTGGTTTCGGTGTAGTTTATAAGGTATGAGTTGGTCTGAGTTACTGAGAATTCATAACCTATCATTGGACAATGTTTGATTGTGTAATGAAATTTGTGGTAGCAGGGAAGTTTACCTGACGGGCAAGAAATCGCCGTGAAAAGACTGTCGACGATGTCACATCAAGGGACCAAAGAGTTCATGAATGAGGTGACACTGATCTCGAAGCTTCAACACATAAACCTTGTCAGGCTTCTTGGTTGTTGTATTGACGCGAGCGAGAAGATGTTGATATATGAGTACCTGGAAAATTTAAGCCTTGATACTTATCTCTTTGGTTAGTGCTTGATTTTTTAGAAGTTGTTCTACTGTTGAATGTCACTGTGAATTTTTTTAACTTGTTTTTGTTGTGATCCACCGAAGACGAAATCAAAAGCTCGAAGCTAAATTGGCAACAAAGATTCGATATTATCAATGGTATTGCTCGAGGACTTTTGTATCTTCACCAAGATTCTCGGTGTAGGATCATACACAGAGATTTGAAAGCGAGCAATGTTTTACTTGATAAAGATATGATCCCAAAGATCTCAGATTTTGGGATGGCTAGAATCTTTGGACAAGATGAGACCGAAGCTAACACGATGAAGGTGGTCGGAACATAGTAAGCAATCTAAACATCAGAAGTATCATTATCCTGGAAATACAAAGAGCTTTCATTTTAAATCCTAATTCTATAAAACCATAATTTGAAGGTAATTTATGTTATATAGCGGCTACATGTCTCCGGAATATGCGATGGATGGGATATTCTCTGTGAAATCGGATGCTTTCAGCTTTGGGGTCCTGGTTCTTGAGATTGTTAGTGGCAAAAGAAACAGAGGATTCTACAACTCGAACCATGATAGTAACCTTCTTGCCTACGTAAGCTTAATACCATCATTTTCGATATTCTTTTTTTGAGATTTATGAAACACTTAGATATTTAACGAACAGGTGTGGAGGATGTGGGAAGAAGAAAAAGGACTAGAAATCGTAGATCCGAACATCTTAGATTCATTATCATCCTCAGCATCAGTATTTCAGCCACACGAAGCCCTAAGATGCATAAATATCGGCCTTCTGTGTGTTCAAGAATATGCAAAGGACAGACCAACATTGTCATCGGTGGTTTTGATGCTCGGAAGTGAAACAGCAGCGATTCCTCAGCCAAAACCTCCCGGTTATTGCGTTGAAAGAAGCCATCTTGAGGCCGATTCCTCGAGGACTACTAAACAACCAGATGATGAATCTAGCACAGTGAACCAAATTTCTATTTCAATCATTAAGGCTCGGTAATATGTAAACCATTTTTAACAAAGAAGAAAAGTATATGTAAATCATTGAGAGGGTTCGTATTATTAAGACATTCTTTTTTTGGGTCAAACTAAAGACATACATTAGTATATCTTATAATATCAAGTTAAAGCGTTTCAGTGTGATACGTATTAGTTTCGCACCCATTAATCGTTGAACAGGTGTATAAAAAGTACGATTTTTTCTCGTAAAATGAGACACCAGAATTTCGTTATCGAACTAGATGATGTTTTCGAGATCTGTTTAAAGAATTTTTTTTCTGTAAATCAATTCGCAACTCTTCCTTTTAGGATGCTCCGGAAAATTCTACAGGATCGTGAATGTGGAAAAAGCTCCTCAAGTTACGACCAATGGCTGCTCATTTCATCAGATCAGAAGTTAAAGATGGAAGATCTACCTTCTTTGTTTAGATGATTGGCTGGAAATGGGTCCGCTTATTGCTATCACAGGAGATAGTGGAACTCGGGTTCTATGGGTGGCTCGTGATGCAAAGGTTTCGGATGTAGGAACCGATGGAAGCCGGAAGATTCGTCGTTCTTGCGGTTTACATTTGCAGAATAAGCTTGTACGGATTCGATCTTCTTCAGCTTGAGACGACAATACGCCTTCTTTTCTAGATTCTCCTACCAATTATACCATAATCCATTTTCAAATCCAATATTTTTATTAAATTCTCAAAACACAAAAGTTTTATAAAACACAAATGATTCATTATAAAGAATCCAAATAAAATCAATTCAAATCTTAAACAAAAACATAAAATAAAACATTTTTTCTCCTCAAAAAGTTTGGCACTACATTTTACTCCAGTAACTATTCAAATATACATACAAAATAAAAAGATGAATAATTTGGATTACCCATTGAATGCAAATCATAGATACCCACAAACACTTTTCAAACAAGCACAAAACAACAAACACAAGTCATAAACTAATATCACCTTGCAAACATCACCACAAAAGACACTCATATATCAAACAAAACTCTTTAGACTATTTACTTTTCTCACTAATGCCCATAAAACAAATCGATGATACATCCAATAGCCTTAAATGGCCTGGCCACTGTCTGCCCAATCCGGCGTCGGGACCCGTCATACCATCAAGAGGAGGACATACCACATATACAAAGCTGGACACATGTCCAACTCAAGCAAACATTCCTTTATGGAACTATATCGTACTTGCTATGATTTCTACATATGGGTAACTCCCATTCATATTATCATATCCACAATCACCATTCAAGCATAAACAACCATTTCAGTTTAAACTGATACGTAAAACAAATTGTGGATATATGACAACTCCATCTGATATGCCACTACACCAATCCTTTCAATGATCACAAATGGTCTTATGTACCTCGGTTTTAACTTCTTCAGTTTACTGTTTGGATCACTTTTCTGAAACGTCCTCATCTTCATATACACAAACACAACATAGCCTACTGAAAATTTGAATTCCTTTTGGCGCTTATCGACTTAACTCTTTTGGCAGTCATTGGATTCTTTCAGTTTCTCTTTGAGTAATTTCACTTGTTTGATGGTGATTTTGGGAATAAGGGTGCTAATGACTTGTGCTATAGTTTTTCATAATGGTGATGCAAATATTAGATGAAGAAGTCATAATGGTGCTTTAGAGGTTATATGAAGATTTTCGTTGGTGAATATAGACGGTATAAGATAAATGCCAAGTTTTACTGGAATAATTGTTATGGTATCAGTTCAAGTCCCACATTATTTTTTTTTAATAAAAATCATGTATTACATAACTAATGTTTAACTTTGATTAATATAAGGTATTTTGAAATTTTGCTATTTGGACTAAAAATTAGTGATATTATTTTTGACATAGACTTAAAAACTCAAAAACATAGTTGAACACAAATAATGAGTGACTGGACACATGTGGACTTTCGTAAACGATCACACATGATTTTATTGAATTTTCAAAAATAAGAGATTAGTAATTAAAGTATAAAATAACATCATACGAACATTACTTTTTGTCTGACATGCCCATACCTTAAAATCTTAATCAGCAACGAATTGTACAATTGCAAATACGATTTCCCATAAGATCTTTACAACTGCATCGAAGAGGTTCTCCTTCATTATTCCTCTTGAAGGCTTCCTTGCACATCTTAATCCCGTAGTCATGGCAAAATCCAGGGATAGTTTTAATTTCACTACGAGTGCACATAGTCGTCTTCTGAGCTTCCAAGTCTATTATTATATTTCAACACATAAATCTCTTAGTTGTAGATCAAATTTTATTAGATAACCATCACAGCAAAATATATATATGTTTGATAGAAGATTAAAAGGTTTCAAGGAGAAAATATTTTCTTCTTTTCTTAAAAAAAATTTAAGAATAAATTTATGAAATTAAAAAAAAAGCTGCAATGACCCATTATCGTCCACCATCTCAATGTAAAGAGAAGATTTTGAACCAAACCCAATGTTGTTTCAACATCATCAAAATGACAATGAAAGCCCATATGTTTAGGGTTTCTTTCCAAATAGTTTTATATATATGAGTTTTGTGTCTCATCTCTTGTAACTAAAGCTGCCGTTAAACAGCTTTTCCTTTTCATGTTTTTATGATATAATCTAAATTATCTGTTCTTGGTGACAAATCACAACTCTCTTCTTGTTTTCTCTTTTGCACAATAAAGCTCCAATGAGCTATTTTTCCTTTTACTCTTGCTTTCTACTTCACTAAACTCATTTGAGCATAAATTCATTCTTGGTCTGAAATTGCGAACACTCAAGACGCTTGAGTCAAATGAATTTTTGATTGAAAGCGATATAAATCCGTATAAATCTGTACAGAATGTTTTATATAATTTGTATGAAACGCATGTAACTCTATTTTCCCCAAGAAGCAAACATTGCGGAGAACCAATCAATCCCTTAACTTGTTATATTAGTATCAAAAGTGGCGTGTTGCCTAATGCGTCGTAGTAATGAAATTGACAAAAGACATAATCCAAGCTACTATTTTACGATGTGAGTACACGCACGAACTCATTAAATTTCTTATTTGTTGTTCTTAATTCTTATATCTTTTGTTCATTATGGGTTTGGTCGGTATTATATTTCTATGCGTAAGCGTTACATTTTCACCAACTCTCGGGATCAAGGCGTGAGCTCTATAATTTCACCCCCCCCACACACACACAACAAAAAAAAACATGTGGCTCATCGATTAAACTATACTTGTACTAAAAGAGGAAGTTTGTTGAAAAAAATGAGGAAGTCGATAGGCGAAAAATTATCTCTAACCAGAAAAGAAGAAGTATAACGGCAATATGTCAGTCATTTCATCTTTCACATAACTGTTTTCGAAAAGATCGAGGTAAGATTTGCCATCATATGGAAGCAGATAAATTCCATGCATGCCATTAACAGTCTTATAAGACAACCTTGTTTTTGAAAAGATGTAACCCGATGTCTAAGAACTAATATTTACTCTAGTATTTACTGTTTCTAGGAGATTATTTATTAGATAATATTTACACCGAGTTTGGTGAGTGGGAGTTCAAACTAGACCGTAATGAGTTGGCCAAATGTATTCGAATGACATCTGGTATGTCACTTGGAGAGCTGGTTGAGAAGGTGAAAAACAAGTTTCAGATCTATGCAAACAGAAGTGTGGATTTGTTATACCGGTGTCCAAAATGGATGGTGATGTTAGATGAGAAGAAGATTTCTCTAGCAGTGATTACCAATGATGATGACATGAAGGTGTTTGAGTCTCTCTGTAGTGATATAGAGAAGCTTAACTTATGTGTAACAATTTGTGAAAGTGATGTTGTTGTTTCTGGTGATTCGAATGGTGAAAAATCTGCAGGACTACGTAAGTATAGTCCACTATTTTTGTTTATGAAGATGGTGATTGGGATGAAGATGCTGATTTTTTTGAGGAGGACATGTTTGGAGAGAACTCGAGATGATGTGTCCCACAAAAATGTGGTGGTAAAGCATTGGCGTCTGTCTTGACCAACATTGCAGACACTTCTAGGGACGCCCCGTCCATGTCAGATGAAACTGATTATGATGGTAAACTTTCATTTAATAGTTAACTATGTATCCTCGAATAGTCGACTACGACTTCACTATCACAAATTGTTACACATAAGTTAAGCGTCTCAATGTCACTATACAGAGACTCAAACACTTTCACTTCATCGTCGTTGGTGATGGCTGCTGGAGGTATCAATTCCTCCTCTAACATCACCATCCATTTTGGACATCGGTATAACAAATCCACTTTTTTGTTTGCAGAAATCTGAAACTTTTTTTCACTTTCTTCACTTAATCAAGAATTTTAGGTGGTGCAAAAAAAAGTATGAAACAACGTCATTAACCTTTTCTCAAAATCCTAGATCTATTTCTTTATTTGGTTTATTTATCCGTAATTTTTAGCAACTACTTTTCATTATTGATTTCATATTTAAAAAAATTAATTATTATTTAATTTTAGATTCTCATAATATTCATTAAGGTTAAAATAATCATTATATCACTTAATTGTGTTAGTTACCTAATTTTATTTTGGCACATGTTACCTACTTAATTAGTGTATCTAAACTTATTATTCAACTAATTAATCCTAAACATTTTGAGTTTATTTTGTGAGAGTGAAACTAAATTGTTATTACATGATTATTTTACAATGATTCATATAAAACAAATTAGCTTTGTGAACTTCAAAACTAATTTTATAGTAAAATATTAATTTTTAATATACAATTACCACATAATAATAAATTATTATGGAATAGTTAATGCTAATATAATCAAACCAAAAAGAGTCCAGCTCGCGAACGGAGTTTCCCACTTCGCACTTACTCGCACCAAAACATTACATTTACTACTATTAAAAATTAACATAAACATATCTTGTTAAAATCTCATCGGAAAACATAAGTTTTCACACGTGTTAAAACCTAAATGATACACTTAACACTTATTTTAATCATGTTAATTTTTAACTTTTAAAAATTAAAATTTATATACTAAAATTTTCGAATTAACCTTAATTGTTTTTTTTCTTTTTATTACTTTATCTAATTAGATTTTTTGAATAAATGTATGGAAATCTAACCGACTATCTCATACATGTAGTGATCATATTAATTTATTGTTTGATTTTATATATAAATATTTCTTTTTAAAAAACAGAAATTATAACTATTTTCTTTTTTGAATTACTAAATTGTTGTCTAATTTACATATATATATTATTTAACGTGAAATGATTATTAGACTTGATAAGTATCATAATTATGTTAATTACTAATTTTGTGAAATAAAAACAAGAAAAAAATTAAAAACATAACTAGAAGATCGGTGAAAATAACTACAATACAAATGAAATTAAGAAATCACTCACTTAAAGAACATTCTTACATGGTAAAAAACCTTTTCGTTTATTTTGATTCTTTTATATTCTTTCTTCTATTATTTATTTTTAATTAAATGTTTGACATGTTTTCAACTATTTAGTTTTTCTCATTCCTATAGGTTTACGTTTTTTGGATATTCATATCTTTTTTTAAAAAAAATTATGAATTAATTCTTATATTTTCAAAAACATTTCTTAATATTTTCATAATATTTAGATTTTTTACTTAACTTTTTTAAAGAAAAACTATTTTTTATATTTCCTTATTTATTTTATGATTAAATATTTTCACATGTTTTCAAATATTAGGCTTTTTATTCCTATCTAAACTAGGAAAAACAAATTATAGTTTTTTCTTTTCTTTTTTTTTCCATCCATTTATCTAATTAGAAATTTATTTTTATACGTATCAGAATTTGATTAGCTGGCTTAAAACATGTCACAATTATGTTAATTATTAATTTAAAAACTTCAATTTAAATTAAATTTATTTTATTTTTTTCATCTTATTTAACTTTCCTTTTTTTCTGAATAGCAAAAAACTGATTTTTTTTTTAACTTTTTTCCTTCTATATGATTATAGGAAATTTTTGTTACACAAATCTTACAAACTATCTTGAGCGGTGTCAAGATCATGTTAATCATCGACCGAAAAAACACACATAAAAAATTGTGTATTTACAAAGGTAAGAATAGTAGAGATGTTTTTTTTGTAATCTGAATACTATGAACGAAAAATTTCGGTTACAAAAAAGAGTCAACAACATCAAAGCCCCATAACAATACACAAGGGAGGCAAACATACTACATGATCACCTGCGCCAGCAAACATTTCGGAGTTTGGAGAATTCTCCACGCTTGTTTAGTCAACAAAGCTTGGTTAAAGCACTCAATGTCTCTGAAACCATCCCTCCTAGCTGTTTGGACAGACACATTTGATCCCAACTGACCCAATAAATTTTCTTTTTATGTTCCACATAACTCCATCAAAAAGCAGCCATCGCAGATGAAAAATTAGCACAAATGGATCATATTCACGCGGGTACAGTAGTAGGTAAACTTGAAGGAGACAGGGAAACTAATATTCGAAAAAAACGGTTGCTTAATTACAGAAGGAGGCTCCCAGGAGGTAAGTATTGTATATACCGACATTGCAGAAACTACAGTTTTAAATAAAACTTTTTTTCCACTTTGAGATAAGGTTCTAGCAAACCATCCTAAAACGCTTGAATGCAATTTGTCTTCCTGTTAAAATGAGTTTTCTATTTTGTTTGTTAGGAAATAGTCGATTTGTGGTTTTATAATGTGAGTTAGATTGCATTAATACTATTACATTATGGACAGTTAAAAAATTAAAGAAATAGTATCTCGTCTCTAAATAAACGCGAGAATTCATCATATATTGGTATCAATTATTATTTTTTTAATTATGTTTTGTACCAACATATTTTTGAATGATTTAATTATGTCACATCGTATAAATGATGGTTCTACACAAAGCTCGGAATCTCCGATTGTTGCGTGAAGCTAGGAACATAGGAGGAAGACTCACCTTGTTGAAGGAATTGAGCTCCATCGTCCTCCTCGTCACGAATATCCTCTCCGGCTTCCTCATCCTCTACCTCCATCGGATCCTGTGAATACTCACTTGCTTGACCCGCTTGCTCTGCCCTTATTGATTCTTGTCTTCAACAAGCACCCGAAATGCAGAGAACAGCTATTAACCCGTTGAAGGACTACGGAATGTTTTGAGAAATTATTGAAACCACGGACATTCCAGAAGAATCCGTCATTTACTTATTTTTGGTAGATTTCTTCTTCACCAAAATACCAGGAATGACATCCTGAATGTTCTGGACATGAGGGTCTGATGCTTTTCTACGAGATGACTTAGAAACACGATAAAGTGATATTCGTGTTCCCGGATAATCCCGCTCCACGGTGTTGGTTTGGCTTTGTTATCTACTTCTCAATAATAATTTCCCCGTTCCTCTGTTTCTGAACTTTGTTCCCCATTTTCATCAGCTTCCTCATCTTTTTCCCAATTTCCAAGACAGTATCGAGAAGGAGTAGATATGAGAGACTCTGTTTCTTTGATCTCCAATTTTCTTCCTACTTTATTAGGTGAAACTACTCGCCACAAATTCTCTTCCTGCCTGCATGTGATCACATGTATCACGGTTTCTTTTTCATCCATTTTAGTTTCAGACTTGTCCACCTTCTCCGGATTCTTCTTCCTCTGTTTTTCTCAAATCTCTGAAACAGAGATAGTATTGTGTTCTGATACCAGCAAAAGCATGTCCTTTTCCTGGTTCAGGGCAATTGTTATCTCCATTTTCTCCTTCTGCAAATCAGAAAAAAGCTCCTTTCATAGACTTGGGTCTTCGATATCAGCTTTTTGATAACTGAAGTAGCCCTTTCTTAGAATTGACCGTTAGCCCTTGACTTCCCCGAGTTTGCTACACATAAATCTGATAGATGTCTCCATTTATCGTGAATTTGGCATCTAGGTGGTAACCATGAGTATGAGAACTCAACCACTACATCTTCGTTTCCACTTAATTTGAACTGATGTGTCTTCGGTAACACCTTCAACAGATCAGCTTCAACAAGACAACAAATACTTTTGCTTCTTCAAAGTTTGATCATAATTCTGTCTCTAGATGAAGCCTCTTTGGTTATCCCACTGCACTAGCAAGGAAACCCAACCCCTCTAGAAGATACCAAATATCAATGGGAGACGTCGATTTCGAGCCAACGAATTCCCCCTAAAGATCGAGTCCATCTGCGTGCGTGTCGATGGATCTCGCTGATTCCTGCAACTCTAATCGTTAAGTCATTTACGAGCTTTTACCAATCACTTTAGACCCAATTCAGTGGATAATTGATTGGACTGTATCTGTAAATTATTTGTTGTAGAATTTGGACTATAGACATATTTGCTGTAACTGTAGCTATGAAAAATAAATGAGAAAAGAAGAAAAAATGAAAGAGATTCCTACAGCATTATATTTTATTTTCCTAGAGCTTCAACATTCAACAATAAGGTTGTAGTAAACAAGGCTCCTACAACCAATTTTGTTTTTGGACTGTAGCTTTAAAAATCAATATTAAACAGGATTAGTAATTTTAAAGACTGTAGACAAAAATTAAAGCTGTAGATAGCTCCTATAACCCAGCTACTGACCCACAAGTTTTATCATAAGAGTTTATGCACATGTCCTTTCTATTTCTATATCTTGTGAGAATTCCTTAGATCCTTGAAAGATCTGTTTATTTTTATGAAGAGCGTTTCAATCTTTAACTTTATTTAGCATGTCTCTTTTTCCTTGCATTTTATCGTTCGTCATGTCTAGCTAGCTTTCTTTACTTAGCTTTTATGTTTGCTTGCACCAGTGGGTAAAATCTCTTTTAGAGGATGAATTGTTAGATTTGGTCGGTGCAAAGGCTTGGTTTTGATGTTTTAAATTAGATCTTAGCACTTCTCATCATTTGGGACTCACTTAATATTGGATTAAGGCTTGATCATCCAAGATCCAGAACAAAGGTCTTTTCATGCCCCAGATGTGTAAAAGAAAATTTCTAGAAAGGTCTGACTTGAATATCCGTTAGCGTCTTTGTTGTGAACGGAAGCTTTGCTCGCCTGATGTCTAACAAGTGGATAATCTCCATGAAAATGAGTTAGCTTTAGCTTAATTCCTAGCTTTGAAAATGAGTTGCTTGAGAATCTTTGCATCCAAAGCCAGTTCGAGGACCGTATCTCACTACAAGAAAACAGCTCGTTTTGGACGGCTGAGACGGTCAGGAATCCATCGGAAATCGATAAAATCTGATCAGTTGCCTGATCTATCGTCCATTCCTCTCATGCTCTTATTTATTGTCTTTCCGCATTTGCTATTTACTTGTCTCGTCCGCTGCAAATTTATTATTCTGTTTGCACGCTTAGTTTTATTTGTTCAGACTGTCTCTATTTCCATTTTACATATAGGTTTTTAGAGTGACACTACAACTTGTCATTGATCTGCTCTAGCTTTCCATTTTATATATCGTTTTGCTCATATGTGTTTCTGCTGGCTGCCCGATCCAATGAATTGGTCATGTTGCAGACCTCATTGGCGGCTCTCTCAGCTCCTCTCCCTTCCCGTGGACCTCATTAGCGTTGAAACGCATCACCACCTCTTCTTAGAATGTGGCTTCTCGTTCAACGTTTGGTTATTTTTCGCTTCAAAAATCTGGCCTAACCCGCCATCTGATTTGCATTCTGAAGCAGCTTGGATAATGCAGGCCAACCATCCTCCGTCTCCTCAAGCAAATTCAATCATCAAGCCCATCTACCAATCAGCCATCTATCTCTTCACTGTCCTCTCCTCTTCGTCAAATAGCATCCATTCTTCTCTTGATCGACTAGTTCGAGCCCGCTTCCTCCCGTTTCCATCAACGTCTGATTTCTCTGGGCCGTTGCTTGAATTCCATCCGTGAAGCCCTTCTTTGTATCTTGTTTAACATTTTACCCCAAAAAAAATATACAAAAGGATCAGGATAAGTAAGCAGTTACTTGATTAGGACCTTTAATAAAAAACTAAAAGAAAATGATGATAGATCGGTGATGAAAATTTGCATTTTTTTTTTGGAATTCCATGCTACTCCAAGGTCTTCAACTGCAGTTGCCAATTCGGTTTGAGTCTCACAATTCATATAATAAAAATAGATAATTTTCATTTATGGGTTTATTACTCTCCATTTTCCATTAGAGTCTTATCATAACATACCTTGGTTTGTTTCTCGCGGTATGGTCTGTTGAACGGTTTCATACGCCATAGGCACTATATCAGAGCTGCCCTTGAAGTTATAAAGGCCACAAGCCAAAAAAACAAACCAATGAATAATAGACTCGAACTCAAGAGTTGACAACCATTTGGGAAGGACTCTAGCACTAGACAAAGACTTTAACAACGGTGCAGTTTTTCTCCCTACGAAGAAGTTTTGACTATTCCAAATAGATTACATAATAAGATAGAAATGAACCTCATGTCACCGCTAACAATACATCGTTGTTTCCATGAAGAGAGGTAGAGACGCGAATTACCCCAAATACTTAGTTTGACAGGTAACACTATTTTTTATGATTAGTAACAATCAATGTTTTCAAAATTTACGAGTAACCAATCAAAATTAAAAGAAAGCTGATATATTACCTTCAACATGGTTCAAAAGGAAATAAACCATGTTCAAGGTAATAAATCAATCTCCTTTTAGTTTTGATTGGTTAATCGCAAAAATTAAAATCATTAGTTGTTACTAATCGTACAAAATAATATTTACCACAACACAAAAATCAA
Organism: Schrenkiella parvula; assembly: GCA_000218505.1. Lineage (NCBI taxonomy): Eukaryota > Viridiplantae > Streptophyta > Magnoliopsida > Brassicales > Brassicaceae > Schrenkiella > Schrenkiella parvula. The sequence goes on along the minus strand of CM001193.1, from coordinate 9,979,697 downwards.
ATCCAAATCTCTTTTATGTGAGTTAAATTTGAAAATTAACTTGTTCTCTTAGATTGTTCTTGGCATGAGGATACACCTCCTACTAAGAACAATCTAAGAGACCAAGTTACTTTTAGTTAAACAAAAACAATCTTCCATCGAAATAAGTAAGGTATATACATCACTATATACAGAGATGAATATAAATTATGCGCATTACGTGTAAAAGAGTCACAGAACACTTTATGCATGTTCGTGTGAAATATAAATACACATACAAAAATTGGGTAGACATTAACACCTAAAACCAAATAAACAAGTCATTAACACGTGAAGGGTGTGTGTTGTGTGTTTACGTGTGTATATGTGTACCGTACAAGCAGAAAAGAGACCAAATTAAACAATTAACTAAGAATATGACTTAAATTATACTAATAAAAAGTTTATAATTAGGGCTTTTTATGGGTGCCACCTCAGCAAAAAACTAATTGACATGTGGTATATTTATATTTAAATCATAAATATTTCTGCTTAAATTATAAATTATTAAATCACAATTTTTATGCTTAAAATTCTCCATTAAATCATATTTACCCTCGACTTTAAAAAAATAAACATAACAATTTCAAATTTTTACAATCAAATTATGTAAAAAAATATGTGAGTAGCGATATGAATTCAGCCGAAAACGTCTTTCTTTTTTCTCAATAAATATGTTGTAGCTTACTTTTTATATAGACAAAATTCCTTTTAAAAATTTTATAATTGTTTAAACACGAAGACAGCTCTACAGAGTTCTTTATTCTACAATTACATCAAATACAAAAAAAAATAACAATTGCAAATAAAAACAATAAAAATAGAACTAATTATTTAGAAAAATTACAAAACAAACGTCACATTCTAACTAAATTAAAAAACCGAAATTTATGTATATAACCCGCGCGTAGCGCAGAATCAATCTTAGTTAATAAGAATAGAGCAAAAACTGAGCAGGTTATATGGATTTATAATTATAGTTTATATGCGAATAAAATTGCAGCTCATTGGGTATCAAAATGATTAACCCATTCATTTAACATGCAAATCTCTCACATTATCAAGTTAAAATAGCTAGTCCCACCCGCTTATCAAATATAAATATTTATATTGTTTATTATTTTGGTTTAATCATATTATTCAAAAATAAAAACTAAAAAACTAAAGAAAACAAACTTGGGTGTCTAACCAAGCAATGCCCCGTGATAATGTTGGTCTGATTGGTTTGGTTTACACATGGTAGAAGTGGTTGGTTTCTATTTCAAACATTATTAAAAAAACTCATATTAACATAGTTGTTAAAAACAAATACGTTTACAACATATTTGTGATTGGTTGAATAATAAATAATACAGATTAAATATTAAATTAACAATATAAATATAAAAATCCTATTATTATTGATAAAATATATAAATTATTAGTTCAACATAATTAGTGATAAAAACCACACAAATATAAATATAAATGTATAATACTTACATTTATTTATTTTTATTTTTATTTATTTTGGATGACAATTATGATTTTAATGGAAAATGTTAAATTTAGATTTAGAAAATTTAATTGTTAAATATATATACGAGTGATCAAGTAAACATTTATCGAGATAATTTTTTGTTGAAATATTTTATAAATACAAACTTTGATAGTTAGTTAGTGAATATTAACTAGATGTAACTATTAAGGCATGTCTATATAAGATGATAGTGAGGTTGCCACTCTCGGCGATGATCCTTTCAACTTTCTATAAGAGCCATATCCATGAATCATCATTTTTACTACCCAAAACCGCAAAGACAAGTGGAAGCACTTGTAAGTTTGCATCTTAGCCATTTGCGGTGAAAATGACATCCTTGAACTTCTTTGAAAGGTCTGTTCTATCAACGACAATCACTGGTCTTAGCCTCCTAAACCGCATGATTGAAGCACCAAATGCCAGAAACACAAACAAGAATCTTTCCAACTCATTCTCATCAATCTATGTTTTAATATTTGTGATAGTCCCCGGATTTGTGAGTTTCAGCATGTGTAGATATGCTGAAAGCTCACTGTATGAGTCCTCGGGTGCCCTCTTAACATCAATGACGCCTTTCTTTTTCATATAGGAAAGTGAGATTCTCAAACCTCGAGTATAAGTTGTTGCAGCTCACCTGGTTTGGCGCCGGCGCTATACTTGGGACTTATATACAGCAGCAACTACACGTGATGTTGCATTCTTCATGTAACCGTTCTTTGTATTAACGGTGCATGTGTGCTCAAATTTTTTTCTTTTACTTTATTTCATATTAACCACAATTGCAGAGCTCATGTGGTAGAATTCGCCAATCACAATGTATGTCAGAACAGTCGATGACAAAATTATGTTGATTAGTCCGAGTTTGTTTGAAATTAAGCTTGTTCTTGATGGCATATATTGCTAAAGCAATCCGACAGTCTTCTTTACTACCATACAACTTCCCAACATAGATGTCGTCACCTATCTCATTAACATCCAAGTCGAGTATTTTATCAAATTGACATTGGCTATCATCGAACAATAGGGGATTATCAAATTCTTCATCATCGACTGATGCAAGGGTCATTCGATGGGGGTAAAGGGCTTGTGTGCAAAGAGGGCTCAGCAGAGGAGATCGACGTTGTGTCTGTGCGGTGTGAGGTTAACTTTATCCATGTGGATGCCATTCTCTACACGTTGGACGGGTGCACAAGTATACAGTGGACGTGAACGACATTGTTGGAGGGTGTCTAGTGGAACTCTGACCAGATTGACTGGCATGTGTAGATGGTTTGGTGTGAGTTTCCGTGTTGCATTCGTGTTGCGTATACCACATGTGACAACCATATGGTCAAATGCATCGTTCATGGTACATCTGACTTCATTATGTTTGTGTGAAGTGTGAGGTGGTTCATGTAACCTGTCCACAATCTCAGTTGTATTAGAATCGCCATATGCATTGTCTAACAATGGTCCCCAAAACTCATGGTCATATCCACGAGGTCTTATATCGTCATTATTAATCTCCCGGAAAATGCTTTTTTCTGAAAGAATATTTTTGTCGTCATCACTAAATCAAGAATCTTTAGCATGACGATTCTCGCTCCTAAGTCTTTCCACTTCTAACTCAACATGATCAATGTGAGTTTCATCATCCAATATAATATATTGAATCGTGGAGCATGCAGCTTAGGCATTCCCACACCCATCTCTTGATTTCATGTTCTTTGCTGACCCGCCTACTTCGTGTTTCTTGGATGGAGAAGCTGGGGTTGTGCAACCAGCATCATTCTTGTCAACCTCACTCCCCCCCTCCGAGTTTTTTGATACATTACTCAAAATTGACTAACAAATCCATGAATGTGTTTAAGGTGGAAGTGATTTAAGAAATAAATAATATAATTGTCGTTGGTTAGGAGCACTGAGATGTCATCAACCCCACTGTCAGTTTTTTGGTGTTGAGCGACCAATAACTTAATGATGACAAGGTGCCGACATTGACATGGCCGAAGAATTTGGAGAGAATATTCTTAGATTGAGCATATTATCCCACCACTGATAGAAACAATTCTAGATATTTGTTGTTTGTCGATATCCACTTCAGTTCGGCTGAGCAACACCATTTGTCGGAAATTACCAAACAATGATCCATCATTTCGAAGTCTTGTAATGGAGATGGCAGGACAGAGATGAATATGATGTTTCATTCGGACAGTGCACTGACAAAATAAATTCACACAAATTGCCCTTTATTCTTCTTCTTCTTCTTCTTCTAGTGTGAGCTCAATTTTGAAGTCTTGTAATGGAGATGGCAGGACAGAGATGAATATGTTGTTGCTTCTTCTTCTTCTTCTAATGTGAGCTCATACCAGCTCTTGTTTTGGTCTTTATTCTCATCCACCTTTTTATTAATTGTCGATGACATTTGAGATTCTCTGCAGTTGCAGGATTTGAGAATTCAAATTGAAGGCATTTTTTTGCAGAACTTCCTGTTTCAGAAGATTCCCCCATATCAATGGCTTTGCCTTTGTCTGAGTCTCTTGTAGTTGATTTCTTGTGGAGGCTTAGGTGAAAAGGCCTGCTGCGTTGATGATTGGGGGATGAGTAGTGCTGGTTAACGGTTTTTGCACGTTGTCTATGATTTGAAACCATGTCTTGTGAGTCGGCCTCCAGGCATTTCTTCTGGGATCGTTTAAGGTATCGGTCTGAATATTTTATTTGAGCTTGCGCTGGCTGTCGAGGAGCCCTCATCTCTTGATTGTAACTAGTTTTCCGGTTTTTGGAAGCAAAGGAATCCTCGTAGTTGCGTTTTCGGTAGGGAGCTTCATGGTGTTTTCGATGATCACCTGGATCCCGTGGATGGTCGCCAGTGATTTCCCGGCGTCGGTGAGGCTCTGTTTTTGGGTCTAGTCGTCTCCAGACGCTGTCCCTGCCCCGATAGTCGAGGTTAGCCCGGGTTTGTTTTATTCGATCAGTCTCTCTATCTCTTTGTCTCTGCCAAGTCTCTTTTCCATATGATCGGTCCTTTAGTGTGTTATATTTCCTTGGAGGTGACTCTCCTTATTTCTGGCCTTCTAAGAGTAAATCACTGGATTTACGAACTCCGGCCGTGTTTCGAGACTGTTGTATGTTCCTCCTTTCCGCGTTTGCATCCCCCTGCAGGTGACCTTGATGACGTTGGGGAGCAGTCTCCTGGGGACGGACAGGTCCCTCTGGAGTCTTTGTGATATTTGTTGTATTGTGCAGGGATTGATGTCGTGACTCCTCACGCTGGATCTGTCTTTCCCTTCTTTGTTGCTCCGATAGTAAGGGGCAAGCCTTCTCCTCATGGGAGAGATGACCGCAATTGAAGCACCAACGGTAAAGTTTATTGTATTTGAATTCGATTTGAATTACTTCACCCGAAGGGAGTTTAGCTTTCTTTCCAAACCGTAGGGGAGCATCCCCGTTGAGGGTTACTCGGATCTTCGCCGCTTCTGCATCGACTTTGCAGACTTCCCCCAAGGCTGCTCCTATTCCGGTGAATATCTCGGGCATCCAAAAGTGTGTAGGGAGTCCGTAGACTTTAATCCAGAAGGTCATGGATTGTGGGAACTCCTCCCCAATATGCGGAATCTACCGCTCCAAAGCGAACGCCCATTTATTGAAGTGGCAGGGACGTTTGTTTAGGACATTCTGTAGGTCATCTTCAGAATCGAAATCGAACTGGAAACGCGAATTGCCTAGATCGATGCTGTGGACACGTCCCTCTACATCCCAGATGTTGGCACGGGGCATGAAAGCGATGAGAGCTACAATGCTTATTCCGTCCTTGTTGAACATCTTGCCCACCAAGGTACGGTTATATCTTGCAATTAGTGTTGAGTTATCAACTTGTGGAAGAATAATGATATCATCATCTTCTTCCGGCAGGGGTTGTTGAGGGCTTTGTAGTAGAGGTATGTTCTGTGTTCCTACCAAAAGTCAAATTTTGTAGAAGTACACGCAGAAAGGAGCTTAGCATACAGCTAGATATTTGCCGATTGAACTAGCAGGTTAGGGTAACAGCTTTATGACTTTGTAGTTGGCAGATACAGAAACAGGTTCTGCTTTGGTCGTTTCAGTCAGCTACAGTGTTATCTTTTTGGGGAAGACATGGAGTGATTTTCATGTGGTCTCAAGAGTACAAAAGCAGAGGGTGAGCAAAGGAGGCACGAAATGGTTCAGGGTCCACACAACCAGTAAACCCAGTCGGAAACTATGTCCGGTGAGGGTTGGCCATGGGATTACGCACGCCGGTGCTTGTTGCAGGGATATCAGTTCTAGCAGGAGTTTCCATCTTCAGGTTGAAGCAGAGGTTCTTGAGTTAGGGGTAGACATGGTTCGGTTGTGAGATGGTCGTCCTCCTTTTGGAACTGGGGGGTCGTTTATGCAGTCACCTGATGGAGGTGGTCAGTCTAACTTTGAGGTAGCAAGCTCACCGGCGGTGTAAAGACTTGAACTCCGTGAGAGTGGTTACAGAAGCTGGTTTTGGATGAGGAAAACTTCCTCTTTTGACATGAAACAGGGTAGATGAAAAGTGGTGGAGAGAGATGGTTACTAATTTGGGAAAAACTAGAGGTGGTTTTGTTTAAAAAAACCAAAAACCAGGTTGATGTAAACCATCTCGATAATAGTGTCTGAGAGAGAAATCGCCTTCCCCTCTCTCTCTTTTAAAGTAAATAACAACTATTCAAATTCTTATTTTTGCTTCTATGTTTTTATTTATTTATTTATGGAACCAATTTTATTATTTCAAACAAATTGTTAACACATTTCGTATATTTAAACTTTCATTTGAATGATATTTACTATTTAACAAAGAAATAATATTTCGTTCCAATTAAGATTAGCTCTACTAAATTTTTATTATTTTCTCCTTAATGCTTCTGTTAACCAGAAAATAGTAGTTCATTGGCAAGTAAGCAAGAAATTTTTGGTGTTTTTTTTAGTTCCGTAAAAGAAAAATTTCTAACAAGTTTGCAGGTTGCAGGTTGTAATATATTGTTGCAGCTTGCTACAATTTGTAATCATCAGCGTACTTATCCGAAGTCTCTTGGTGCACAAATCAGAGCTGGAATTATATAACAAGTATTTAAACCTTATAGATTTTGTTATTTTATGGCATCATGTAACATCTTGTGATGAAAGTTCATAAGCTCATGGTTCCATTGAAGAAAGTCTTCATCGTGCTTAAACAAGGTGTGACAAAGGAAGAATCCAATAAAATCATAGGAACGATCAAATCTTTAGGTGGAGTTGCCGTTGTTAGTAGTGACTTTGACACGTTTATTTTTTGTATTCATTTGTTTATTGGTATTGTGATCACACCTTAGCTCTTACAATATATATTTTGTAAAAACAAATCAACTAATCATCAAATTTTAAGTGACGATTAAATCAATTTATAAAAACTTGTAAGACATTGTAAAAATCTTTCTAAAATCTTTTAAAACCTATTGTAAGAACTTCGACAACATTATAACAATCTTTACAGAATTTTTTTAAATGTTTTAAAATCTTATGCAACTATATAAAATACATAAAACTGCATATTATAAGTCTTTTTAAAACTTTATAAAACTTTACAAAAGATTATAAAGCTTTATAAACTTAATAAGAAGTGTGTTTTATAATTCCAACAAAATATATGGTAGAACTAGATTTAAATGATTTATAAATTTTTACAAATCATTTTATAAATAAAACCTTTAAAAATTATTAAAATGAATGAATTAGAAAATAAATAGAAAACTAATAATTTATAAACCTCTACAAATGAACCATATATAATTTATAAACTCTTATAAAAGATACATAAACTCTTGTCATTAGAATTTAACAGAAATTTTAAATCACTTTTTATACATGTTATGATAAAAAAAGGTAGTTTGCAAAACCATATAACGCAAATGATTAACAGAAATTTCAAATTTATTATTTTCGTTAATTATTCATAAGGAATTATAAATGTGAGTATAATTTTACTTATTTTTAAATAGCTTTCCAAATCATATAAAAACAATTTATATGATTATAAAAAATAACTTACAAGACCATATCTATAGTTGCTAATTACAATTCTGAAACTAACAAGAATAACCCACACAAAAATTTATTAACGCTATATTACTCAATCGTTTGTATACATTATAATATATGCTAAAAATTCCTACCATATATTAGCTTAAAGAGTCCTATGCTCAAAACTAAAAAGCCATATATTATACATGTTAACGAAACAGACCGGAAAATTTCGTCAACTCAATTGGTGCAAAAAGCTTCACGGTCCATGAGCCCCCTCTCTGTCTCTCTCTGTCTCTCTCTGGGTTTTAATTTCGAAGACGAACAAAAGTAAGCGTCTTTTTTGTGGGGGTTCTCTGCTCTGCTCCTACAGGAATCTTATAAACCCTTCTCTCTCTTCTCTCCCAGTCTCAATCTTATCCCTTTCTCATTTGAAACCCTGAAAGAGTTAAAACTGAAATGGCGTTTGAGTTGCCAAGCGATTTCAGGTGCCCGATCTCCCTAGAGATTATGTCCGACCCGGTTATCATCCAATCGGGTCATACTTTCGACCGGGTCTCTATCCAACGGTGGATTGATTCCGGCAACCGGACTTGCCCTATCACCAAGCTCCCTTTGTCGGAGAACCCTTCTCTGATTCCCAATCACGCCTTGCGGAGCTTAATTTCAAACTTTGCCCATGTGAGCCCTAAGGAATCACGTCCTCGGACTCAGCAAGAACACTCTCACTCTCAATCCCAATCCCAATCCCAATCCTTAATCTCCACTCTCGTTTCCCGATCGTCGTCCTACGAATCAAGGCTCGAGTCACTGACCCGCCTCGTCCGACTCACGAAGCGAGACTCGTCAATCCGGAGGAAAATCACTGAGTCAGGCGCGGTTCGTGCGGCTCTTGAGTGTCTTGACTCGGGTAATCAGATTTTACAGGAAAAGTCTCTCTCTTTGCTTCTGAATCTCAGTTTAGAAGATGATAACAAGGTGGGTTTAGTCGCTGATGGAGTGGTTAGACGGATCGTGGCGGTATTACGGGTTGGGTCACCCGATTGCAAAGCGATTGCTGCTACTTTGCTAACGAGTTTAGCTGTTGTTGAAGTGAACAAAGCCACGATTGGCTCATACCCTGATGCAATTTCTGCTCTTGTCTCTCTTCTCCGGCATGGTAATGATCGGGAAAGAAAGGAATCGGCAACGGCTCTTTACGCTCTCTGCTCGTTTCCGGATAATCGAAAACGGGTTGTGGATTGTGGGTCGGTGCCGATTTTGGTTGAAGCAGCTGATTCAGGGCTAGAGAGAGCAGTGGAAGTTTTGGGACTTTTGGTTAAGTGTAGAGGAGGAAGAGAAGAAATGAGCAAAGTAAGTGGCTTTGTTGAGGTTTTGGTTAACGTTTTGAAGAATGGGAGTTTGAAAGGGATTCAGTATTCTCTGTTTATCCTCAATTGCTTGTGTTGTTGTAACCGAGAGATTGTTGATAAGGTTAAGAGAGAAGGCGTCGTAGAGATATGCTTTGGTTTGGAGGATAATGAGAGTGAGAAAATCAGGAGGAATGCTACTAACTTAGTCCATACTTTACTTGGGAATCCAATGGATTCGTGATTTTGGGAGTGTGTCAAATGGAAGCTGAAAGGATCGGTTTTTGTCTTCAATGGCGGTTTTGGGGATTATAGTTGTCTGATGTTTGTTAATCTGGTCTGGATATGGAGGTAAGTTTGAGTTTTTGCTGTGTTGGATTCTGCTGTTGTAGTTCATGTACAAATGAAAGGAAGAACAAAACAAAAGTTTTAGGTTTTCAGCAAACCAAAGTGCAAATGCTTTTCGGGTTTTCTGGTTTTTTGTTTTATGTACATTAAAGAAATAAAAAGGATCATACAAGATGAGTCTTCATCAAGAAAATTGTAATCTTATACGGTGTTTTGATCGTTCGAGTTTCCATAGCATTTCATTCCTTCTATGTTGAATCTAACCATTTGTAAGTATTCTTCCATGAACCGAATCGGAAACACATCACAGAGTGCCTTTAAACAGTCAAGTTCAGGTACGCGTAATTTTTCATCTGCAGAATCATCTCAAATTGTCATGCCTAATATTTTTCCCATAACTTCAAATGAATAGCAGCAGTAGTAAAAGCACTTTTGGTTGTTTAGATTCGCTCAACTTTTATATATACTGTTTGTTAGTTGAATCACTGTGTTGGCATATGCAGAAACAATGGGAATGATTGTTTCTTACAAATAAACTATTCTAAAAATTTGATTGATCTATTTGGTTTGTGTAAGCATCCATGGACTCCAGAAACTAAATTCTCAAATCTTTTGTTTTTGTCTTTAGTATCCTAAGAACTTTGATGATTCCATAAGACAAACCTGTCTTTGTACTGCAACAGTCACTGAGACAAACCAGTTAGTGTACTTTATGTTTCGTGTCTACTCGAATTTGGGTTAGTTTTTATTTCAATTGTGGCGTGCTCGTACAAAAGCAGCTTGAATTCACCACAATTATTTCATTTCGCGACCAAAAGAAAAAAAAGTTGGGTTATGTTTTTTTTGTTGACTCGTGCTTTTGTTTGGAAACTGTGCTTAAAGATGATTGCTTTATGTTTCTTATTAAATCATATGCCTTGATTTGAGGACACACAAACAAAACAAAACAGACTCTTGTCCTTTGAAGACCATGAAAAGGAGCTGCTTTATTAAAGGCACTGATGATTATTTCTTAATACAAAATCTCCTTAATTGAGAGATTAGTCATCTAATTTAGTTGACAAAAAGAACATCATCTAATTTGTCTTTCTAATCTTTTTCGAAAATCCACAAAATTCTATACCTTTATAAGATTCTGACTGCTGCTGTCACGGAGAGGTGGAAAATGACAGAGTAATTGAACATTATTCCATAAAATTGTATAATTGGTATAAAAAAACAGAAAAAATCACAAATATATTTAATCACAAATATCTTGTTGCCCTAATTTGTAGGAACTAAGAAAGTAGTAAGCAAACGAATGAGACATCACATTTTACAAACAAATTAACATCAGACTTTACATTTCTAGAGCAAAGCTCTGTGTGTACATGTGTAATGTTATATACTTATATTTTTGTTCTAGTATGTAACAGTTTAATTCCAGAAATTAGATGTATCAAAATGCAGTGGCGAAGCAGAGAAGTACTTGATATCGGCATCAGACAAAGACCTCGGCTTCGAAGATCTTGTCTTGGACTATAATCTTCATCATGATGAGAATTATTTTCTGATTTATCTGATGAACACTAGAATTGAAAGAATCTTATGATCATACGCAAAAGAACAAAAATGCAACTACTTTGGTTTATTTTTGTTTGTAGAGTTGTTTAACCATTATGTAACTTAAGTACCTGCTTCTGTTCACCAGATCCTTTAGAGTTTAGGTGTGCATTACTTGAGACCTTTTTAGATTTAAATGATTATAAAACAATAATTAATTTCTATAACAGAAAATTATAAAAGACCAACGATCAATATTTTACGTGAGAATCTGAACTTACATTGATTTGTTCGTGAAGAAACTTGATGTAGTCTATTGCATCATGGAGGACAGAACCAGTGTCTGTCTGCAGAAATCATCAGAAAATAATATTTAAAAACGGAAGTAATTATCTTATTGGTTAATTGTGGCTAATTAACTTATTTTTTTTGAGAAGTAGATAATTAATTGAGACATTAGTATAACATATTATGAGAACACAAACCTTGCCAAAGGGTGAATTTAACTGCTGAAGTGCAGTGATTCGATCGCCGAGTTTCTCTTTACGAACCTTATCATCCAAATTACTAAATTAGTGGTTCGGATGAAAATTAAAAATTATACTTGTGAAAAGAAAAATACAGTAAGTAGCATTTTTATTCAAATACACCTATAACTTACAATTTACTGTCAAATTAGATTTGTATTTATAAACTATATAATTAGACATTCTGAAACATTAATAAAAGTTGAAAAATTCAAATATTTATAGAAATGTGTTATCTTTGCATGGGATATGCTTTACTTTTCATAACTAAGTTTTGTTTGACAGCCTTTAAAAGGTGTAGAAGATCGTTGTTACTAACTTTGAAGCTCGGAAACTGAGATGATGTCTCGAGTCTTAGCCTTTTTAATCGCGGTGATGACTCAATATCTTTGAGTTCTTCAGTTTTCTCACTTTCTCTCTGAATATAAACACAAAATCAAAATTTACAGAAAGATGACAAAGTTTCTATAATGAAAGAAACTAAATAGGTTTATGTACCTTGCAAGTAACTAGACTCTTGCAGGCTTGTATTTCTTCCTCAGCTTTGTCTCCGATCCCGTGATCAAAGACTGATACAGTTCTTAGTTCGTTCAAGAAAACGTCATCGAAGAAGTGAAAGATTTCGACTAGCTCCGGTGTCACACAATTTGGAACCAATAGTTGCTCACTCGAATCGAACAGTCCTTCTAAAAAACTATATATATATATAGACTTACTTGTTAGATTGGTTCCAATGATAGTTTTGTGAGGCGGAATCAAGATTTGTATTGCACGACAATGTAGAAGTATTAAGATGGCTCTTGTTGTAGGTTCTGGTATCGAGGTTATCAATGTTTTGCCATCCAAATCCGCCGATATCGATGGATATTTCAGTAGAACGTGGCAGAGAGCAGTCGGAGAACATGCCGTTGGGGAAGCTCCACCATGTTCCGGTACAAACTCCGGCGGTTTCGAATTCTTCCGTCATGTCTTGTTGGTTACGTAAGTTATTTGGTCAAGTTTTGTTTCTTTTTATTTCCTTGGAAATATTGGAGTTTGCATGATGATTATGATGTTAATGATGGGTTTATATTTATAGGTAGGTATCGATGAGGTTTTTAGTAGAGAACTAAGTTGCAATATTCTTCTTTTAGAAAAAGAGTCGCAAGAGTTTTTATGTGTTATCGCCTTATCGGTATACTTTCCTAATAGTTAATAGATTATCTATTAATTATTTGATCATTATGGGACAAAAAGTAAGGTATGTGACCGGCAGAGTAGTCGCTAGGAATTGTTAGTACATAAGTTAAAAGATGACAATTTTTACCAAATGTACGTAAAATGTGACTGATAGAGAAGAAGATTCTCATTTAAGTTATATATTTGATTTAGTTTAAAAAAACTTAGCACTACATGTGATTTGGTGACCATATTACTCCTCTCTAGCATTGCATACAAAAGTTACTCCACATTTCAACTAGTTATTAACAATAATGTTCTTATTAAATTTAGGGTCAGATAATAGTAGTAACTTACAAATAGCTACTATGTTGGAGGTATTTGAGGATAAGAATGTTTGATGTGCTGGAGAAAAGTCTAAGGTAAAAAAAAAGTTATAAATTTTTGTTTTTTTAGAAATATGTATATATATTTCTGATGATTCATTCATGGAGTATGATATATGTTATTCTTGCAAAATTTATAGAACATACGTCGTATATGGAAATATTTTAGGGGGCTTACTGATTATAATAATTCAATCCTCTCATTTTTTTTGTACATGAATCTTAACAAAGATGATATCACCGTTATAGTTTTGCTCTTACCTATTACGCCTGGTTAATGTTCTTTTTTTCTTTAATTGAGTTTCATTATGGTTTATGCGATATAGAAACCATCAAATAAATATGGATGGGACAAAAATTAATGTCTAATGATCAAGAGAAACAGAAATTAATATTTGATTTTTTCCAACATCTCTTCAAAATAAAATTATTTGGTAATAACTAGTTAAGACGGAAAAACGTACATACATTCACCATACTATTTTTGGTTCCCGTTCACCCAAAAACCAAAACTAGAGTTCGGTTTTTTTTTTATCAGGGAGTTTTTGTAAAGAAACATGATTAAAACGTGATATTAATTCCAATATCTAATCACTAACAAATAAATTTATATGTGTGTATTAATATATTGGTTAAGTCATACCGTCCACCCTAATCCACTTGGTTTGTTTAGGTTTGATCTTCTTTTGATATCAGAAAGATTGCCAAAATCTTCTTTCAATGTCATATATGGTTTGACTAAACCAATGATTTTAGTTATTTTTAGTCAATACATATATTATGACATTTGTAGACTTTGTGGTGACTTAGGTTACACACCAACTTTTATAGAAGGAATTTAACGAATTATATTATTATTTAATCAATATTTACTGGTTTTTGTCTTTATACTAATTAATTTTAACTTCGTTTTTATACGATCTGAGTTGAATATAAATCTCAAGATCAAAATTCTTAAGAATACTTAGAGATTGTTGATTTGAGTCCTTTGACTTAGGAAACGGACAAATAATCCATCGTATTAATTTTATTCCATTATATAAAATATTTTATATTAAAATCATATTGTTATCTAACATTTCGTGGAGTGGGAAAGTCAAAAGTGTTAACGTTATATATTTTAATAACGTTTTCGTTAAGGGGTGGACAAGTGGACGAATTTTGTTTTTTTTGTCAACGGACAAATTTTTTTTTGTATTTTAATTTTGGCTCTATTGAATATTTTTAACTATTTTGGGAAAAAGATAAAAAAATAGGTTCCAAACATGCTGCTCTGAAATAGAAGGAATTAAATGGGTTTACCTCAAGAGTTGGCCCATCTAAAGCCCATTTATGATAAAGCCTTGTTGTAGAAATTATCTGGTGATTTCGTTTTTTCTTTTGCACCTCAACAAATGGCGGAATTTACCTTTTTCCTCATCTTTTGCTATTACTATCGAAAACCCAATTTATTTATCCTTAAAACCCCCCCAAGTTTTTTTTTACGAAGTTTGTTCACAAATGATTCATTCTCCTATCAAATCTCAAACTCTCTTAGATGAATTCCAGATTTAGATTACTAAATCCTAAATCACATTCTTGTAGATCACTACAAGTTTCTGAGGCATCGCAACAATCTATGTTTTCTCACAGCTCAAAGCATCACATGAGAAGGAAAGGAGAAGCCTCTGAATTAACCAGAAGGTTGAGTGAACACTGGACTGAGACAGAAACAGAGGATGATGCTTACCAACATTTTGCAGAAACAAATGAGATAAGATGAAGCTCGGTTTCATCTGAATCATTTCATATAAAACTGGAATTAAACAATGTAAAATCAGTAGAAATCTTATAAGATCATTCCGGGAGATGTTATTACTCATGGATTGCTTCTCATGACTTCCAAGAGAAAGTCTTTTGTCTGTCCAAGATCAACAGAATCACCATCACATAGTCCCTGAAGAATCTGAAGAGAGGAACAAATAAGAATTGCACCATTTGAAGTAGTTAGAGTGATGTCGATGATCTCGAATCCCATAAATCTCATAAGCTCCATGAATTTAGTAAAGATCCAAGGTTTCTTCTCTGTTGTGATCTTTAACCAAAACTTCCTCTCCCCAATCTTACACAACTGCACATTCTCCTGTCCAAAATAGCAAAAAGAAACATTAAGAAAGCTTAAAGAAAAACACCAATCAAGAATCGATTAGAGAGATTAAAAAAACCTCGATGCCGAGTTTCTTCATCTCCTCTTTGAAATCAATAGTTTCATGTTCAGGTTTTATAATCTGGTCCATTTGTTGTTCATCAATCACAAGAGGAGCTTCTTCCATTTCATGAAGCTTCTCTGTAAGATTCACAACTTTCTTCTGAAGCTCTCCTATGTAAGTAATCGCATCTTCAACAATACTCGCTTTAGTCATCTGGAGAAAGAAAAAAAAGCTACAGCAATCATCACCAAAACACAAACACAATCACACACACACAAGATAAAAAAACTGAGATCTCGGATTTACGTTGGTGACAATTGGAACATGAGATCGCAGAGCCATAAGCCGACCATGTAGCTTCTCTCTTCTGCGTCTCTCTGCTTCAAGATTTGGTGATTTGAAGTTTTCATTGACTTCATCTTCTTCCTTCTCTTTCCTTACTTGTCTCCTACGGCTCATCCTCACTGGTTCTTGAAATCTGTTTCCTCCGCCCATTATTTTTACTTCTTCTCTGATAATCTTCAGACGAATTTTTTTGTTTTTCTTATTTTTCTTGTTTATTTGATAATGGTTAAAAGACATGAGTTATATAGTTGCTTCTCATGTAGACAGAAGTCTGTTGGTGGAGAGAGAAGAGAAGAGAGAGAGAGAAAGAATCTTAGTCTCAGTTTGTTATCATTGATGTGATTTCAGTTAGAGTCAAAGACAGAGAATAAAATTACACAATTTTCTATTATTTGATTTTGTTTTCAATTTTTCATATATGAAAGGAGAAAAAATAGAAAACGAAATAACATTTTATGACGAATTTGAGGAGTCTTCTTTATAAAGGCTTCGAAACACGAGTCCTAACAGACAGAGGAATGGTAACATTATGAGTACCATCAGTCCAAGTGAAGCTACCAAAGAAGTAGGCAGTGTTACTAGTATGACTCGTCGAAACCCTAACTTTAAACCCAAGTTTCTTCGTGCTCGAATTGAACACCAGAGTCTCCGGTTCAACAACAACTTTTACACCTTGCGGAGGCTCGATCACGGCTCTATAAACAGAATCCACAGGTCCAACGTTAGTGACCGTTCTGGAGGCGGTCACTTCATCTTCAAGGTCGGGAATCGTGATAGCTGGATAGTTAACGTCGAGAATAGACGGTAAAGGAGACGAGCATTTCGTCGGTTTCCCAGTGAGTACGGTGATTGATGTATCGTTGTAACCAGAGGCGCAGAAATAGTGGATGTAATCGTCGAGGTTCATGTCGTAAACTAGGCCTGGATCTCTCGCTCTTTCTGCGTTCACGAGTCCTGCACCGTAGTCAAATGGATCTGCCAGCTTCCTTGGTGATCCTTCCGCGAAAATTGGATCCCCGGATGGATCGGTCGTCCACGCTATAATAACAAAAACAAAAGAAACCGCAAGATTAGGCTAACGAATGGCGTTTTTTTTAGGGAGGATAAGAAGGATTTCAATTTCAAGAACCTGTAGTCATAATAGCGGATTTTAGCGCTGCAGGAGACCAGTCAGGGTGTAAAGCTTTGAGTAGTACAACGATTCCCGCAACAACGGGAGTGGCAAAGGATGTCCCTTGAGATAGCGCAAATGGGTAGGAATAGTTAGAGGTTTGAACGTCAGCTCCAAGAACCATCATACCCGGGGCTACGATATCAGGCTGCATAATTTTTATTTATTTCCATGAAAAAAAGTTCCGTCATTATCCTTGGAAACAACAGACAAGATTTCGAAACGCTGATAAGAAAAAGAACCTTGAGAATGGCCGGAGAGACTGCATTAGGCCCTCTACATGAGAATCCTGCAACTGTAGTCGCTATAGGACGTCCCACGAGCGTTTTACCACGGCTTATTTTCACCGTCGGTGAACTGGAGAGACAGTTAGTCATAAGAAAGGTGATCTGAATCGGAAGGATCAATGACGAAAAAAAGAAACAAAGGATAAACACCTTGTCGAGCGGATATACTGCAGAATCTTAGTTCCGACTTCATAGTCTACGGCTATGTGTGGACGTCTATAATCATTTTCAGATAAAGAATCAGAACTTCGTGCAATGATCATCCCAGCGGTTTCTAGGGCGCCCGCAGCCGTACTCCAGTCCCAATCTTGTTTCACAAAAGTTAGGACAACCTTTCCCCCCAGGTTAGAAGTTTTGGTTTCCCAGTCTTCGAGGTAAACCAAGTCAGCAGATACTTCCTTACCTGTATACATAGCTTGACCCTGAAACAGTTTTATGGAAAAAGAGTAAGTTCCGAGACCATTGATAACCGGTAAAAAGACGTAAGCATTTTACATACCATTATGGTTATATTGTTTCCAAGAGTCATGTCTACATAAAAAGTACGGTCAAGGTTAGTTGCACCGACTGTCAACAACCACGGAGCTACATTACTCATAGTGTAAGCCTCAGGGCCGTCATTTCCAGCACCAGTTATAACGGGAATGCCCTTTGTCACCGCATGGAATGATCCAATCTCAAGATCTTCCCCAATAGTGGTAAATGGACGGAAGGGAGGACCACCTGCGCCGATTGAAACCGAAAGTACATCAACACCATCTTTGATGGCCTCATCGAATGCCCTGACACAATCCGAAACGCTAGAACCAGTAGGATCTTGATCCCAGATAACTTTGTAGACAGCTATGCGAGCCTTTGGAGCACCGCCTCTCATGAGTCCAGGTGCAAGACCCTTAAATGACACGTTAGGCACGAATGAAGAGGCTGCAATCGAAGCGCATAACGTTCCGTGTGCGATGAGACCTCTAGGGGACATATACTCATCCTTGCTGATTTTGGCTCCTTTATATTTCACATCCAAGCTATCAAGGAAGGTTTTTGCTCCTACTAGCTTCTTGTTGCAATGCTTTGCTGGGTCAAAATCCTGTCCGGCTACACACTCTCCCTTCCAATGTTTCGGTATTGGTCCAAGCCCTTCGTCGTTAAAAGCCGCAGACTCTGGCCATATTCCTGAGTCAAGAATACCAATGACAAGATCACTTCCCATGTTGCTGTCCTGAAGGATTCCTTTGGGAAGAATCGGCGAAAGGCCCAAATAGTCGTAAACCCTCGTGCTCTGCAACTGAAGCTTTCGGTTTGATGCGACACTGAAAACATCAGGACGGTCTGGATAATGACATGACACAAAACCCATCGAAAAAAACAGAAATATGTCAGAAGATGTGTACAAAGCCTTCACAAGAGCTTCCTCTAGAATTCATAACTAGTTGTTTCATAAAAAATAAAATAAAATAAAAAACCTGAAAGTTTCTTAGCCTGTGACTCTGTAAGCCTGGCTGCAAACCCGGAAAATCCATGGTGATAGTTGTAGATGATGGACTCTCGAGCAGCTTCCGCGCTTCAATGATTTAAAACCAAACAACAAGAATCATAAGCTTCAAAAACCATGACACATTCATCATCAGAAAAGCAAAATTAAGAACTCGGTTTTTTTATCATAAATACCTTTCGAAAACCGATTCCAACATTTTCTGGTGTGATTCGGAAACCAACTGAGGATCATCGTGTTGCCTCTCGCCTAAATACACTACATAAACCTACATCAATCAGAAGAAGGAAAAAAAACATTTCATCAGTCAGAATTTGACCAAACATAACATAACAAAGGACGACCAGAAACAAGAACAAACCCAGAAACCATTTTTACAGACCTTTCTCTCCTCATTGCTGGTTTCTTGAGCAAAGACGCAATTTAAAAGGAACAAGAACCCAATAAAGAGACCTGCTTTGGAACTTCCCTTCACAAATCCCATATTATTGGGTTCGTTTCCCTTTGGGAAGAACTGTTTTTTCTTTTTCCTTTTCTCCTTTTGTGATCTTTATTTTTATTGAGTCTGCATTTTATGCTTATATAGACTTGAAAAAAACTTACAGAACAACAAAACAGACATGAATAGCTGGTAGTTTCTCACAATAACGCAATCACCAAAAATAAAACAAAATTTTAATTAAAACGAACAAACCACAAACCAATGTGGGTAATGTCCAAATAGATTTTAAACGACACAAAATCCATTTTCTCCATAGACAGTTTTAACAGTTTTATTTATCGTTCCTGTTAATTTTGGGGGTTTTTTTTTGGCTGTCACTGAAAACAGCTCTCTCCAACAAATCTTCTTATCTCTCATCTCTGTTATTTTTATATTTTCACATCCAAAATTGAAAAAAAACAAAAATAGATTTATAATGATACCCAGAAAAGAAAAATTTAACCTTGGAAACTGAAATTCTGAAGTAAATTTGTGTAGATTCGTCGTTCTCTAGGTTTAGGGTATTTAACGCTTCTAGAAGAAGATTAGATACCAAATTCGAAAAAGTAGGAAGAACTAGCAATTACTCAATTAGGGTTTAGTACGACCTAAACAAGAAACTATATTGAAAGCACAAGAATTAGGTTTGGTTGGCAATAACTTCAATGTCGAAAAGAGGAAACTGAAAGAAAATAACAGAGGAGAGGATAGAGAGAAGCTTATGTAGGTTAATGATGACGACGATGACGAGAAAGACAATTTGTGGCATTTCGCGTCTAATTCTGGAATTTCGATGGCTTCTTCAATTCGCATTTTAGCTCCGGCGAAAAGTTTATTTTGATTACCATTCATCGATCCGAAATCTGATTTGCAGACAATTTAACCATTTTCTCAAGAAAATAAGAACTAAAAGAAAATTAAGAAAAATAATCCTTTCAATCAAAATATTAGAGCTAATTAGCTCATTAAAGAGTTGATGAGTAACAAAACGAATCTGGTCATATACTGTATAGTATGATCCCTTGATGTTACTTCACTTATTTACTTAACTTTTATTAATTATTTTTATATATTAAATCAAATTTAGTCGATAAAATAACCATTTAAAAATATAAAATTTATGAGTTCAATATGATTTATATAAACAAAAAAATGCTTTTTGCATGGAATCGATGTTTTAGATGTAATTTGCAGATGGCATAGACATGATATATCCTAAAGAAGTTCGTCAATCTCCGTATGCATTGCTGAAAAATTCTGTCTACATGTCTTAACTCGAATGATACAATATTGATGGTTTACCTATTTACTATATTGTATATAACCACATTATTTTATTCAATTTGGATGATCTGCATCCAAATTCAGCAAACAAATGGAATTTACAAGCTATTCAATAAAAGTAATTCAATCTTATAAAATAAAATCATAATAAATGCTTAAGTTGTCTTAGTAATTTAAAAGTTTCCAAAATATATAAATATTTTACATATTAAAATGAACTCATTATAAAACTTGGTACTAATTTTGGAGGTTTTAAATATTCCCAAATTAAAATCAAACAAGACATTGAATGGAAAGCTTGAAAAATATTTGATTAAAGGTAAGGAACAGCATCTTATTATACGACACCGTAAGAAAGCGAAACTATTTTTTCTTTTGTTCAATAATATCCATGATCACCTAAAAGCCGCACCAGTGAGAACATTATCATTTTTTATTAATCGGGGTTACAACAATTTACAGGAAAAGATTATCGATGAAACGTGTCCTCACAGAAACTGGGATTGTGACATTGTGAAGTCCATCGCTCCAAGTCAAACTCCCAAAGTAAAAGTCAGTGTTCACTCTGTGTGAGCGCGAAGATACACTCACCGTAAACGCAGCCTTGTTCGTTCCCTTGTTAAACACTAACTTCTCCGGTGAAACCTTGACGATGAATCCAAGCGGTGCCTCGATCACGGGCTTGTAAACCGAGTCAACAGGTCCAACGTTGGTCACTGTTCGGGTAACTGTGACAGTGTTTCCCTTGAGGTGTGGGATGGTAATGGACGGTACGTTGAGGTGAAGAATCGATAAACCTGAGCTCGGACACTTCTTGGTGACGTTTCCGGTTAGAGCAGAAACTCTCTTGTCTGTGTACAAAACTGCGGAACATAAGTAATGTACGTAATCGTCGATGCCCATGTCGTATACAAGACCGGGATCTCTGGCTTTCTCCATATTCACAAGACCTCCTCCATAATCGAATGTAGTGGCTAGCTTATGGGTATTTCCAACTGCAGTCAGAGGCTCGCCGTGTGGATCAGTTTTCATGGCTGAAACACAGAGTTTGTGGTCAATTGCTGACTCCTTATTGAGAAGATAATTTTTTATAATAGAGATACATATATAAGACTAAACCTGTTGTGACAATGGCTGATTTAATTGCAGCAGGAGACCAAGTAGGATGAGAAATCTTGAGGAGTGCTACAATTCCTGCAATAACCGGAGTTGCCATTGATGTTCCTAAGTAAACGAATTCGCTAGAGTCTTCATCTGTCGGTATTTTAGGTGTTACTAACATCACACCCGGGGCTGCTATATCTGGCTGCATTAGACGGAAAAAAAGTTGACTATTAAGAATCTACAATTTGGTGTGATCCGTAATAAGAGATGAATGAAAACAAAACCTTAAGAATGGCGGGTGAAACTGAACTAGGCCCTCTCGCCGATGATAGTCCGACTCTACTTGCTACACTTTCACCAATTATTGTCTTGTATGGGCTTATCTTAATCTTGGGTGAGCTGCAAACCAAAAGAAAAAAACAACTATTCAGATTCTCATATGAAAGAAGATGAGATGCTAATTTGATTGAGGGATGTTTGTGAAGATAACCTCGTAGTTTCCATGTAGAAATATAACTTGGATGCAATGTCAAATTCCATGTAGATACAAGGAATTTTTGCGGGACATTCAAGATGATCACTCAGACTTCTCACATAAATTACACCGATTGCACCATTTTCCTGAACAATGTCTGCCGTAGGCATCTCGTCTTTGTGTGTATCGAAGTACATCACAACTTTACCCTTTACTTGTTCGACTTTAAGATGATCGCTAGAAAACATCACATCAGTGAAGCCAATTTCTGGTCCTGTGTACATACTCTCACCCTGAAAAACAGGTCAACAAAAAGAAACTTAGCTATCAATTACAAGCTCTGCATCGTTAGAGACTCCAGAGTTCAAATGTGTATATATTATATATACCTGCAACGTTTTATTGTTCTGGAGTGTAATCAATGTGGAGAAAGATCGGTCAAGGGTAGTCGCAGCCACAGTTATTATCCATGGAGAAACGTTAATAACCGATGAACTCCGGGGTCCGCCATTACCAGCTGGAGAAACAACAGGAATGCCTTTGTTTACGGCGTGTAATGCTGGAATTGCGATATCGACTTCAACATCCAGAAAACTGATCTTTGATGAGCCGCCGATAGAAACAGACAACACATCAACACCGTCGTGAATAGCTTCATCAAAAGCTTTCCAGACATCAGCGACAGAACACATTCCTCCTTCCACATCCCAACATGCTTTATACATCGCTATATGCGCCTTAGGAGCGCCACCTCTCATGATTGACCCAGGTGAGAGGCCTGGCAAAGTCACGTTAGAAACGAAAGAACCAGCTACCGTTGAGGAAACTTGAGTCCCGTGGCCATTACGATCTCTAGGAGATAAATATTCTGTACTACTGTTGATACTTCTTTCAAGATCTGCATTAAGACCATCCATGAAGTATTTAGCTCCAATAACCTTTTTGTTGCAATCATCAGCGCTGAACTGGTCCGCAGAAACGCATTGTCCTTTCCAATGTTTTGGTATCGATCCATATCCATTGTCATCGAAGGCGCCTGATTCTGACCATATCCCTGCTCACATAATCTCGAGATTGTTATCGTTCTGCTGAGGAGAGTTGAGGACGAAACAAATTGACATAAAGATTGATACAATACCAGAGTCAATAACGCCAATAATAGCACCACTGCCCATGTTGGTCTCTTGTAGAAGACCTTTAGTTGAAGCTGGAGTTGAAAAAAGGCCTAAGTAATCCCATGTCCGTGTTGTTTGCATCAGAAGTTTTCGGTTTTCCAGAAGAATAATAACTTCAGGATGATCTAGCAAACAGAAATACAGAAAATTGTTTAATAACACATTCAGTGTTTTGAATATTGAAGAACTCATGGATAAGCGGGAAACATGTATAAAATAATAATACTTTTCAGTTTTTCTGCGTCGGCTGGTTTGAGCTTGGCTGCAAAGCCAGAAAATGCATGGTGATAACTGTAGATCATTGACTTATTGGCTGCTTCTTCGCTGTAGCATAAGATTCAAACCAAAAAATAATAATTTAATTATAACCACCTCAGAAGCTAAGTTATAAACACAATAATCTTCAATGCAACCACTCTTTTACCTTCCAAGAACCGATTTCAGGATCTCAAGATGTGACTGAGTCACCAACTTAGGATCATCGTGTTTCTTTTCCCCCAAGTAAAATATATAAACCTATTTTTATCAGACAATTAACGAACACATAAGACTGTACAACAATCTTTTTTTTCTTCGCATATTTAAAACTCATTTAAAGACTATATACCGGGAACTCGGGGACAAATGGCGACGGAACGGGGGGCTTACCACCAGGCGCCTGTAGGTGAACACAAAAGCAATTAACAAACGCATAAGCAATTACAACAATCTTCGTTTCTTTTCATATCTAAAACAAATAGACAACATACCCCGAACTCGGGGCCGCCGAACTCGGGGCCGCCGAACTCGGGACCGGAAGGCGGCATAGCAGGCTGTGGAGAGTCTGCGACAATAGATGTCTGAGGAGGATCGGCCTCGTGGGATGTTGTTGCAAAGCTAAGCTTTCCATTTATGATTAACACAAAATTGAAAGCTATAGCAACAAAAAAGAATCTAAAAGAACGATCCATCCTCAGAGTTTTTTCACTCTCCACTGAAAATAGTTTTTTCTTTATTATTGAGACAGAACCTGCTATGAAAACATTTTCCAAGACTTTCCTTGTTTTTATAGACAGATCTCTAATCTCTTTACGCTAAATTTGTTAACAAACTTTGTTTCCAAAAACTGGAATAACCAGCCAATACACATACTAATTGTATCTTGCAGAATATAAACGCTGTAACTACCAACAGCAAAAATAAACGAAGTACAAAGATGGGTGTCATTGTCCTGATGGTTATGCACAAGCCAAAATTAGAATATAATTATGACAACTGTGGTTACAATAGTTAAAAAAAATTGGAATGTAATTATGACATATGTGTTGGGGTGGCAGTGAGAGAGAACAAAAATTTCTATTTTAGTTTGATGCAAATTGCGTATTTATGGATAACAATGGCATCTAGTTAAATTAGGTTATTGATGATGGTAGGTGGATATTTTTATGTTGCTTCTACATTTATCAAAAGATATCACAGAGAAGTTTATACCAAAATAGTAAAAGGCATAATTACAGAACTAATGTCCTCGTTTGATAGCATTAAGGATAATGAAACTGCATATCTTATTGCTCATGTGTTTCAGTCGGTGAAACACTTAATCATACAAGACAGACAAGCCTTACGTACATTACTAGGTTGTATATATACTGAGATGTTTAGGAGATAGACCAAGTTATTATGACAGCATCAAAGAAGCACATAACATCAGACACATACGACATAATACATAAGAAATTCACACAGCTTTAGGTGTAGTGGGAGAGCTATTATTTTTAAAACAAGAAGTAGGAGGAACTGAGAATGGACTGGTGATCTTTACCCAGATGACGACCACGGAGGCACTCGAGATCCATAATCTGAGAATGATCCACATAGAGATTCACCTGAAAAAACAAGAACAAGATACAGGAACCTTGTGAGCGTAAACATTTACGCAGAAAGTGAGAAATGGTAGAGAGGAGAATCAGCAAATACATGTGGACCGTAACGTTTGATGAACCACTCAGCTAACTTCACATCAGATGCTTCAAACATAGTCCTCTCTATTCCCAGACGTCCGATGACTTTGGCGATTATGTCTGCTCGGAGAGAATCTGCATATTTGCAGACATCATCTGCATCAATCATAATGGTGTCTGCCCCAGCTTCCAAACACCTTTCAGCCTTTCTGATCAAGAGATCAATGTCCTCAACAAACTCTGAAAAAGGATATTCTCTTAGTAACCATGTAAATCTGAAAAATCTTGCTCCTCATCTGACGAATAACACCGTGTTTCTTACCGCTTGATCGAGGCTCTGGAAAAACATAGGAACCAAATGCCCTATTCTTCCCAGGAATATCAGACTTATTGAATTTCACAGCAAACATTGGTTTGGCTCTGAGACCACCGTTCTTAATCATACGTACATATCGTAGAAGAGTTTCCTCCGGAATCTCAAGCAAATTTGCATTTAGCTCAATAGTGTCGAACCCCAACTGCTTACACTCCTACAAAAGAACACAATTAAATTCTTCTCCGAACCCAATCTTTCCCTATAGATGTCATCTTCCAAAATAGCTTTACTTACCTCTACATAATCTTTGAAAGCTGAAGGACCACCACTACGAAGAATATGTTCAGCCCAATCCCCAGTGCTGACATACACATCGTGTTCATGAGCCATTTCAATGGCTTGCTTGATGAATGATTTTGGAATCAAACTGTTGGAACCTCCCGAGAACTTTAACCCATCAACAAATTCCCCCATCGACTCAAAAATTTCCTACCACATGATCAAACATAAAAGCCTAATCAGAATCCAGTTAACATTTTGATTTCAATTTTCTTCAGAAACTATTGTATCTAAGGATCATCTTCTAGAAATGATCAGAGTAACGACGAAAGAATTCTCACTGGTAGGTACCTGAAGAACGTTCTGACTGAGAACAGAGTAACGAGGACCTCGCATCTCCGTAACACCGTAATGGCGAGGCTTCTCCGGCCGATCTTCGTTCTCCTCGAAGCTCTTCCATCTGTAGTGAGCCGCCATTTTCTCTGTTCAGTTCTCCTTAACTCGAAGCTTCTCCGGCCGATCTTCGTTCATCTCGGAAAAATTTTAAAAGACAACATTAAGCAGTCGAAGAATGGAGCTGCTTCTAGAGAAGTGCCACGTCATCACTGCCTTTTCGTGCTTTCTGGAGAATCCGTTACTCTTTTTGAGACGTTAAGCCACGTCATGGACAACGAGACGTGATTAGCTTTGTTAGAAGCCTGTTTAATTGGGCCTTTCAGCCCATCTTAATATATTGGTCATAGCGACTGGAAAACGCAAATTTTGGAGAACTAATCGTTTCAAACCGCAGAAGTTCTCTCTTCTTCTTTGCTTGGCTGCTCTGTCAAGAATCGGAATATTAAAAAGTTTTTATTTATAACATGGAACTGTGGAAGGGAGGAATAAAGAACACATACAATTAAGCAATTGGCTAAAATTAGAAAAATAATTAAGCAGTTAGCCAAAGAAAACATACAATTAAGCAATTGAACAAAAAGAAATATTTTTGAGGAGTTGGCCATTAATACATTTCATTAATGCCTCTAAAATTTGGTTTTGTTCTTTGACAATATATTATTTTGATTTCTCATGGATAATAAATTTAATGCATCATTTGTCCTATAAGATACTTCAAAAATTAAAGGGAAAAGGAGTTTTTACATCAAGGATCACAGCTAAACTTTTATTCTCTAACATGATCTTTAGTAAAAATGCAAGAAAAGGAGACTTATGTTCAACATTATTCTTATTCCATCCAACCTATAGTGTCTCTTAAAGCTTAAAACTCTATATGACTATAAATACAATAATAAGTTATTACTTCAACAACAATCCTTTCTGCTTCTTTGTTTGCTGGTAAGAACTTGTTTCATTGAAGATCAAAGCTGAAAGAAGGAAAATGACAAGGAATGTAGGGTTCCTCATCTGCATTTTGATCCTAGCCATGGATGTTTCGGCTGGAATTCTTGGCATCGAAGCCGAAATAGCTCAGAACAAGGTACATTACATACACTCACACCCAAAAGTTGATAAGTAGTTGCGGAATACCACTTACATTTTTTCTTGGGGGCGTAGGTGAAGCATTTGAAGATGTGGATATTCGAGTGTCGAGACCCGAGTTACACAGCCTTCAAGTACGGTTTAGCTGCATGTGTTCTTTTAGCGTTAGCCCATGTAACAGCTAATTTTCTTGGTGGGTGTCTCTGTGTTGTCTCAAGACAAGACATTGAAAAATCCTCTGCCAACAAACAGCTTGCCGTGGCTTCTCTGATATTCTCCTGGTACGTCCAAACACTAAATAAAAAGAACAATGCGTAAATCCTTCTTGTGGTAGAGAAGAAACTTTCAGGGAGATACAGTTCAACATCCTTTTCTGTATTTTCTCAGGATCATATTGGCAATTGCATTCTCCATGTTGATCGTAGGGACGATGGCAAACTCAAGATCGAGGAAAGCTTGTGGGATCTCGCACCATCGGGTTCTGTCCATAGGAGGAATCCTCTGTTTCATTCACGGCCTCTTCGCTGTTGCTTATTACATCTCTGCAACTGCTTCAACACGAGAACTGACACACACAGGCCATGCTTGAAAAACTTTGTAGACTACTTTTGTCACAAATTTAACCCTATGTTTAAATTTGACTAAAAGATATATACCTGATATTCTGTACTTTTTTTTCTATCTACCATTTCTTTCTCTGTGAATCTTCAAGCTGGCTTTAGTTTTCTTTGTGACTGTGGATGCATTGGAAGGTAAGGCTGTGGAACATACCCTACTAGCTTCAGCTCTACGAGAAGTAAATTTAGCAAAGAATATATATGCGAATACTCGGGATGATTTCCATCGCCAGAAACAAACGAATGAGTTATTTTGTTGATTTCAATCCAACTAGTACCGGGAATTTTCTCAACTCCTCTCTCTTTCATTGTGCCCCTTGCTTTAGTCACACCTCCCCATTCCCCAGCATCAGCATGTGCATTTGAAATCAAAACATAATAACCAGAATTCTGTGGATCCAAATCCATTAACTTGCTTGAAGCAACTTTCGCAAGATCGACATTCTTGTGAAGCCGACAGGCTCCAAGTAACGTTCCCCAAACTCCTGCATCTGGGCAAAACGGCATGCTCTTAACCGTTTCATAAGCTTCGTTTAACCGACCAGCTCGTCCAAACAGATCAACAACGCAAGCGTAATGCTCCTGCTGTGGTTGGATTCCGTAATCCTCAGTCATAGATCTGAAGAAACGAACTCCTTCATCAACATCTCCAATGTGACAACACGAAGATATTATCTCAAGAAATGTGATTTGATCAGGACGAATTCCACTGTTTTCAACCATTTCTCGGAACAGATAGAGAGAATCTTTTAGCCTCCCGTGGTTTCCATATGCAGCGATGATGGTATTCCACGAAACAATGTTCTTCTCTTCCATCCTCTCAAACACATTCATGGCAGATTTAAGGTTTCCACACTTCGAATACATATCTATCAATGTACTTTCACTATACACATCAGAAGCAAGTGAATGCCTTATCATGAAACAGTGAATAGCTTTCCCAAAGCTTTCTGAAGGTAAGTTGGCACAAGCAGAG
Organism: Schrenkiella parvula; assembly: GCA_000218505.1. Taxonomy (NCBI): domain Eukaryota; kingdom Viridiplantae; phylum Streptophyta; class Magnoliopsida; order Brassicales; family Brassicaceae; genus Schrenkiella; species Schrenkiella parvula. Next base: position 9,951,222 of record CM001193.1, on the reverse strand, counting down.
AGAACACTTGAAATACTAACACAATCAAAACGAACTCCTGAAACTCCCATTTGACGGAAAATATCAATAGCCGCACTCGGATAATGGCTCTGCGCACAACGTGTGATCATGGAATTCCACGAAACAATATCCTTCTTAGAGAGTCTCCCAAAAATTTCATAAGCAAGATCCATCTTTCCACACTTAGCATACATGTCGATAACAGCACATCCAATATTGCACCTCTTATAGAAACTTTTCTTGATGATGAAACCGTGGAGTTCCCTCCCGAGTTTCAGTGCCAACAGGCTGCCTATTACCGGAAGAATAGATACCAGAGTTATCTCATTTGGGCTAATTTCTACATTAACCAGCCGCCTAAACATCTCTAACGAATCGGTATTCAAGCCGTTATGCAAATACCCAGAGATCATTGCCGTGAACACACCAACATCGACTGAGTTACACTGGCTGAAAATCTTTTTTGCCGTCGAAACACCCCTACACTTAAAATAGGCATCAATAAGAGCACTTGTTAAGAAGATATCCAGCGGTACGCTATGTCTCATAATATAACAATGAATTTGCCTACAATACTCAAGGTTTTCAAACCTAGAAATTGATGGAAGCAAACTAGAAAATGTGATCGCATCAGGTAAGACACCTGAAGATATCATCTCAGAGAAAAAAACTAAGCTTTCTTCCATTAGTCCACTCTGAACATATCCAGATATCATGCAATTCCATGTCACAGTATCAGCACGAGACATCATCCAAAACAACTTATACGCATCATCAAAACGCCCACATTTTGAATACATAGATAGAAGTGAGTTCTTTATAGAACCTTCAAAATCGAACCCAGAAACAACAGCTAGACCATGAAGCTGAACTCCGAGATCAATCAATGACTTAGAGGCACAAACCGATAAAACACAATCAAACGTGACAACATTAGGGCTAATATGTTCCATCCTCATTGCAATAAACCCTTTTACAACACTATCTAAATCTCCACCTTTTGCATAACCATTAAGCATTACGTTCCATATAACACAATCTTTCTGACGTACCTTATCGAATAGATTACTCGCAATATCGATCTTTCCATACTCAAGGTAAGCTTTGATCAAAGAACTCGCCACAAACTCATTACAATCCATCCCAAGAGAAGATACCGTATGGCGAAGGAATTCGATACCTCTGAAATTCTTCAAAGCAACACAAGCCTTGACTAAACAAGGGAAAGTGGATACATCAGGACTAACCCCAATCATCAGCATCTTGAAGTAAAACGAAAAAGCTTGATTCAATAAACCCATTCGAACGAAACTGCTGATAATCGAATTCCATGACCTGACGCTACTACGATGCAAATCAAGTCTGTAAAACATTTTACCACAATCCAAAAAGCTACCACACATTGCATACATCCCGAAGATCCTCTCGTTGATATAACTCTCATCGAAAATTCTGTTTACAATTAGAAATGCGTGGACTTGCTTAACTTGACAAAGCAGAGTTGAGCCAGAGCAGGACTGTAAAAGTAATGTAAGTCGACGAGGGAGAGATTCTCCGAGAAATCGAGACGAATGTAGCATTGGAAGGGAATTGTAAGGAACGATTGCCGGCGCAAACCGCTTAGCAACTGAGGATATATTCATAGCCGGCGAAATTACAACATAGAATCTCGATCACTGTCTGCTTCCGATACAGAGCCACAGAGGAACCGAAAGAACAATAATAAGACGAAAACATTCAAGGACTCAATGACCACATCGTCGGGAACAAACTGAGTCAGCCAATGGCCGACGACGACGACGGGTAAGTGGCCGGCGAAAGAATTAGGGCAGACGAAGAACTACAAAGTCAAAACACACGTGATTTGGGCCTTCTGAGTCCATTTTATTGAGGCCTAATTTAATTTAAATCAATGACACTGTTTAATCGAATTGAGCTCGGTTTAACTTTGGATTGCTTTTTCCTTTTCAATTTAGTTTATAGTTTATTCTTTACAACCCAAGAAAAAAGCTTTTGACATAAAATTTTGAATACAGAAATAATGTGTAACTATAGTGTTTTTTTTTGAATAGTTTCTATAGTGAGATCAAAGCTAGAAATGTTTACTTCAAATTTGATTAATTGTTTCGTAATTTCAGTGAGAAAGTTGAATCATTGTAATTGCCCCTATAGTTTTGTGTTGTTATCTATACCATCATAAATTTGAGATGATTAAGTCATTTGATTAAAACATAAAAAATCCAAACATCCTAGTTCAGCAAAAAAGTCTTGTAAAATTAAACTGATGGAATATGATTTAAGAAATGTGCAAATTGTTTTAGATTTAATATAGTTTGGTAATCACCATGGAGATAAAGTTAATGCATACTCAGGGAAATTACCATTTTTTGGTAAAATCTTGAAACAATAATTCAGATTCAGGGATTTGAGTAGACAAGAACAAAAATCAAGAGACAATAATTTACAAAGAGAAATGTAGAACTGAAATGCTTAACCAAGCTTGGCAAGAACATCGTTCAAAGTAGAGACTGTCTCTGAATAATACTTCTCAGCGTCTGGAGTACTCTTTATCTTTGCCGCATAATCCAGCTACAAGAGAATCAATCATAACAAACTCAGTCAAACAAAAAAACTACATAATCTTGATAAATGCTTTCTATGAGCTTAATGAATTTATGTCCTAAACTGATCACACACACACTTAAGCTTCTTAACCAAGACCCTAATGTTTCCAAGTGATCTATTGAATAAGCTTGAAACCCATATAAGAAACCAAATAACCCAATCTTTCAAACAGGATCTTGCAACCAGATTAAGAAGTTACAAGCGTAAGCCATGGCGTAAAACCGATCCAATACTTGTTTTGCTAAAGATGATCGTAATAAAGTGATTGTTAATATGTGAGCCTGAAGAGTGACTTTGGACTACTATGTGACCTACGTTAAAGGAGTTTTGCATACTGTCACGCATTTTTTGTTAACATTGGTGGATTTCAGACTAAAATCTAGTGTATACTTTCCTTCAAATGAATCCACAATCATAAGAATCTTAAGAAAATTTCATTTGTTGTTACGTGTAAATGTAAACGCCCAAAATGCAAACGAAAAAAATAAGCTTTGCAAGATGTTCTATGAAAAACTTACATTGTTGATGGTATCGAAGAGCTTTCCGGTGAGCTCCTTGAGGGACTGCTTCTCATCCTTGGGTTTGGAGGAGATGATTGTGTTAAGGTCATAACGAAGATAAGAAGCTCTGAGACGGAGATCGTTCTGAACATATGGCCAAGCTTTCTTGTCGATCAAAGATTTCACATTTATGATCTCTTTTGCAGATTCTTTGGCTCTAGCTGCAGCTTCTGTTGGTGGCAATGGCTGTAAATAAAATCTTTTCTTCAAAGCCAGTTTCAGATCTCTTGCTTGGTCTGAGTTATCTGTCCCAGCTGCTCAGCAACAAAACACAAATGTCACCTCATAAACACAAAGAGGTATTTAAATGCTATCTACTGTCTATGTCCTATTACTCGATGTAAGAGATCGAGTTTAAAGGATGTAAAATCCACATTTTAAGGTTACAACAATGTAGCATTTGGTTAGATTAAGCAATGACTTTTCGGCTAATCAATTTAACTCCATTTTGCCCTTTAATCTCTAAGAATGAGAATGACGGAAGATTAGTTAGTTAACTTACGAAGACCACCGGAGGGAAGTGGAGGAGGGCCAACTTTGATCGGAACAGCATCGGCGAGGACAGCCTGAACAAACGAGCCACCAGCTAAACCAGCAGCCACGAGCCCAATCACAGACCGGCGAGTAGTCTCCGGCGCCGTCTCACTCTGCTGAGCTCTGACGACAAGTCCAGACCTTTGAGCAATCGCCACTCTGCCGGTGACGTTCAGAAGGCTCGAGCCGTTGATCTTCACGCTTCCTTCAAGAACGGCCGGAGAAGCGCCACGTAAGCCACCACCCATCGAAGCCATTTTTTTCTTTCTTTCTCAAAACAAAAGTTGAAGCGATGACTATTGGTTATGCTTATATGGTTGGTTGGTTTCAGTTTCGGACACAGAAAGCCTTATCTGTCCTTTAGACTAATCGGATATGGTTTTAACCACTGATTTGCGGCCACGTCTCATGGTGTTCCTTTTGTCTGGAATTGAGCTTAAACAGTGTTATGGTATTAGGATTAAAAACTGGGTGCGGTAATTGAGGTATTAAGGTAATTAATTATCTGAATCTTGTCAAACAGATTTACTTTTTAATTAAAAGATACGGGTAATTACACCTAAATACATATAAGATCGAATTATTAGACCTGAAATGGATAGACCTAATTATTGGACTCAATATTATGATATATGGGCCGAAAACTTTAGTTTACAGGCCCAAATAAACTACCATGCTTTATTTATTTATTGATAATAAATCCTTAATTTTATCATATCGCTGAAAAGTAACGTTAATAGTTTTTCTTCCAGAAGTCCGCCATATCTATTTTCAAATCCTTTTGAAATATCAAAGTACAGGCTCCTCAGTCACACACAAAAATCCCCAATTAGGAAAGAGCAAGAACCCTAGTTCTCGTCCTCGATTGGGAAGTCTACAGTCTGATTCTCTACGACCTTGAGAATCAATCGGAGACTTCTAGAGGACTCTGCTTGCGTGAGTAACCCAGATTTTGGGAGGATACTCCGGATCGGGATTTTTTTATGCAATTGAGGAGAGAAAGGAGAAGAAATCTGTGAGGAGTTTTTTTGTTTCACGAAGATGGCTTCTCGAAACCAGAACCGTCCTCCTCGCAGTCCAAACGCCGTAAGCTCCCTTTTTCTCGTTCTTTCTTACTAAATTTCATCGTCCCCTTTGATTCAGATGGTTGGGTCAGAGAAAAAAAAACCGTAGGAATCGTTTGAGTGGTCGTTTCAATCATTGAAATCCGCATTTTGGGTTTTTGTTCAGTAGCTCTCCAGATGAAATTATTAAGGGCTCATCTTAATCGGCCATGACATTTCTTACTGATATGGTTATTGGGAAAATGTAGGATGATTGTGGGTTCTGGGATTCTCCGTTTCTGTAGCAGGAATGTCGGTCTTGTTAAGAGATTCATGAAAAAACTGTGGCTTTACTTAATTTGTTTATGGTTTATGTCTAATCCGATTTCAGAAAAAGGAGGGTCTCGGTAGCGTTCCTTTTGACAAGCGAAGGAAAGTGGAAATGCAAGGAACTGGTAGAAGACAAGCGTTTTCGACTGTGAACAAACAAGATATCACGATGACCAGCGATGTGGGCAGCACAGATGAATGTGGTAAATTTGAATTTACAAAAGATGAAGTGTTGGCGTTGCTTAATGAGAGAGCAAAAGCTGGGAAGTTTGATCATAAGGTGTGTTAACCAAGTTCCACTTGCTCTAGGTTACAAATACTGTACATGTTTTCTTCTTTGGTTTCACTTAGAATGTTTTTTTTATTCTGTCCTTGCAGGCTAAGATTGAGCAAATGACAGATATTATCAAGAGGCTGAAGCTCTGTGTCAAATGGTTCCAACAAGTTGATGAAACCCATGTCCAAGAAAAGGAAAATTTGAAGGGTTCTTTGGAATCTGCGGAACAAAAATACAACTACAAAGGTTATATACTTTCTTGCGATTCCCTTTTATGCAACGAGTTGTTCACGCTTTTGGTTTTAATCCTGAACATTTAAACTCTTCTAGAGTTGGAGACTAAGACAAAAGAGGAAGAGCTACAGGCCATTATATCAAAGTTGAAAGAGGATGCAGTGTCACTACATGAAAAGCTTGCAAAGGAAGAGTCAAGTAAACAAGTAAGGCTTTTTGGGTCTGGTTTTTTCTCATTGTGAATCTTATCTCTTAATGCAAATGTTTCATTGAGTTTTTTTTCCTACTTGTTCAACACTAGGATGCCATTGAAAATCACAGAAAAGAAAAAGAATCTAGAGTTGCAGCTGAGAAAGTGCAGGCTTCTCTTGGAGAAGAACTTGATAAAGTTAAAGAAGAGAAAATGACTGCCAAGCATAAGGTTTACCATATATGTCTTCTGTTATCTTCCTTAGGTGTAATTCTCGTGGTAGTTCCTGGCACGGTCAGTTATTTACTATGTAAATTGGATTGTCTTGTATTCATAGGTGGCGTCTCTTGAGGATATGTACAAAAGGCTACAAGAGTACAACACAAGTTTGCAACAATATAACAGAAAACTTCAGACTGATCTTGAAACAGTTCGAGCTGAACTCACGCGTGCTGAAAAAGATAAGTCAAGTATACTGGAAAATCTTACGACTCTAAGGAGCCACAGCAAGTCGCTGCAGGATCAATTAGCTTCAAGCAGAGTAAGTTTCTGTCTTAGCCACTGGCCTTATACTCGTGTGCCTGCTTTAAGGTCTCATTTCTTCTTAATTTGTTCATCTTCCCTCTTTTTGTGATCAAGGTTTTGCAGGACGACGCTATAAAGCAGAAGGATTCATTGCTTTCAGAAGTTACTAATCTCCGGAGTGAGCTCCAAATACTTAGGGCTGATCGTGATCGCCAAGTTGTACATTCACAGAAGCTGACTGAGGAGATTGGGAATTACAAGAAGCATGTCGGAAAATCGTCCCAAGAGCTAGACATCTTGATAGCAAAATCAGGATCATTGGAGGTTAGTTCAAAGTTGCATTTTCCGCATTCCTACCTCATATTTGGTTACTGACATTGCAAGTTTTACCCTGCAGGAAACATGCTCGTTGCAAAAGGAGCGTATAAATATGTTGGAGCAGCAATTAGCAATCGCCAACGAAAAGCAAAAGGTAGTAAAAGGATCAAATTTATTTGGGAGCTAATGAAGTGAATTACCATCAGATGCTCTTGATTTTCGAATAACTTCGTTGATAGATTATTGTAATTTTGAATATAGATTGCAGATGCATCAGTATCGCTTACTAGGACAGAGTTTGAGGAGCAGAAGCATCTACTGAGCGAACTACAAGACTGTCTTGCAGAGAAGGAGCATAAACTGTGTGAGGGAGAGTTATTGCGGAAGAAGCTTCACAACACTATTCTTGTAAGAAAAAGTTTTTTACCACTATGTATTTCATGTTGCTGTCTTCATATGAGCTAAGCAAATCTGTAAATTCAGGAACTAAAAGGAAACATACGTGTCTTCTGCCGAGTGCGTCCCCTGTTACCAGATGATGGAGGCAGACATGAAGCAACTGTTATAGCCTATCCTACATCAACAGAAGCTCGTGGAAGAGGTGTTGATTTGGTTCAGAGTGGTATGACTATTTGGCTGACTTGAATTACTTTATGCTCATGGAGAACCATTCCCATAGACACGTAATCCGGTTTTCCTGCCTTGTGGTGTTCTATATGTCATCAGGGAACAAACATCCTTTCACCTTTGACAAGGTTTTCAATCACGAAGCTTCACAGGGGGAAGTATTCTTTGAAATATCTCAACTTGTACAGAGTGCATTGGATGGCTATAAGGTTTATTCTCTTCATTAATTTCTGCATTCTGGAGATACCTTCTATGATGTATTTTGTATGTGTAGCTCATGAACTATGTTCTTACGTAGATGTAGCTCCTTATTTCAGTGTCAAATTTGAAGACAGATTCATTTGGTGATGCTTCTGTCTTAAATCTTTGTGGATACAGGTTTGTATATTTGCCTATGGTCAAACGGGTTCTGGAAAAACCTACACGATGATGGGCAGGCCTGAGATGCCAGAACAGAAAGGACTAATCCCTCGATCGCTTGAACAGATATTCCAAGCCAGTCAATCACTCGGTGCACAAGGCTGGAAGTACAAGATGCAGGTGTACATTTCAGTCATAATGTTGATTGATTTCATTGGCATAACTCTTTTGTATAACTTTATTTGTCTGATTTCAAATATTTCTTTGAAAATGCAGGTTTCAATGTTGGAGATATATAACGAGACCATCAGAGATTTGCTCTCTACAAATCGAACAACTACACTGGAGTTGGTACGAGCAGATAGTGGCACCTCGGGAAAGCAATATGCAATCACACATGATATAAATGGAAACACCCATGTCAGCGACTTGACCGTTTTTGATGTATGCAGCATTGGAAAGATTTCCTCTCTCTTGCAGCAGGCTGCTCAGAGCAGGTGTTCTCTTGGAAATTTTATTAGGACTTTTGTCCCGTTTTTATCATGTTAGTTATGCATTAGCCATGGGTTATGAGAAACAGCAATATTTTTGTTCTTGTATGCATACATAACAAACAAAAAGCTTTCTGTCAATTGAGTTAAACATGGAGTAAATTCTCTTTTTGCAGGTCAGTAGGTAAGACTCAAATGAATGAGCAATCCTCGAGGAGCCATTTTGTGTTTACTATGCGAATTACAGGAGTGAATGAGGTAATAACGTTGTCTTTGCCATCTGGAGCTGATTCTTCTTGTCTTGTATATTTTCTTTCCTAATTTGTAAATCCTTTTTTATAAAATACATCTCTCCTCTTTCAGAGCACTGAACAGCAGGTACACGGTGTTCTCAACCTCATCGATCTTGCTGGAAGCGAGAGGCTATCAAAGAGTGGGGCAACCGGAGAACGATTAAAGGAGACGCAGGTTTTGGTTGTTTTAAACATGTTCTTTCCAAACTATTGGTTTCAGCATATCCTGACTGTTCTTTGTTCTGCACTACTACACAGGCTATAAACAAAAGTTTATCGGCTTTGAGTGATGTCATCTTTGCATTAGCTAAGAAAGAAGATCATGTTCCTTTCAGAAACTCAAAGCTAACGTATCTGCTACAGGTTTGTCTTAACTGTTTATAAGTTTGTGACTAGGTGAATTAGTTTTCATTTCAGAATGTTGTTTTAAATCAAGTAGCAGATATACCATGGATTAACAATGGCTTATCTTTGAGCAGCCTTGTTTAGGAGGAGATTCGAAGACATTGATGTTTGTAAACATTTCGCCTGACCCATCTTCCACTGGGGAGTCTCTTTGCTCTCTCCGGTTCGCTGCAAGAGTAAATGCATGCGAAATTGGTATTCCCAGGAGACAAACATCAGCAAAGCTCCTTGACTCTCGCTTAAGCTACGGCTAATACTACTCAAAGTTCTGCCAGTTATTGATTCACAGCTCTTCTCTTGTGGGTTTTTGACACAACTCTCTTTTCTCTTGTAACCTCCTAAACTCATTACTAACATTTGTTTCGGGATCTATATGATTGTGGAGCAGCTTGCTCTCTTAGCAATGTAGATTTCTCCATGTTGTATGAGAAACATAATCTTCTGCTATTGAATGTTTGATGTATTATTTTTTCATACAGCCAAGTGCCTCATCATTCTTGTTCATTTGCTTACAGAACATCAGACTTAACACCAGATTACAAAACATTAGCAGCTACTTAACTGCGACACATTAACTGTTGTTTCCAGTCAAGGTCTTAACTATAGTTACATCCCCAAATCTTAAACATATAAACATTACAGTGTCATCTTGCTCCAAATCTCCTTCTTACATTATAACAAGAAAAAATAAGATGAAAAAAGAAACCGATGATATTGTTTGGTGTTTTAAGAACTCAAGATTTTATATCTTAACATGGCAGCTTTAATCCCATGTCTTTGCCTGCTACATAATCCGTCCATACATCAAGAGCTCCAAAGGTAGTCATAAGGACTGTGCTTAAAGACATCACTGTCCCGACCGAGAACACTATAATGGAAGCTCTTCCAAACTGAGCTACAGCTTTCTGAACCAAAGCAAGACCGAGAAGCGAAGCAAAGAAGCAAATCAAGGAAAACAAGTAAGCTGTTTCTGTGTTTTGCATTCCTAGTAGCAAGTATTGAACTGCAGACATTGTTGCCGAGAAGAACACCATGAATGAAGTTGTTGCTGCTGTTATCTGCATCAATCACATTTTCAAGTTAAACACTTGCGAAAAAAATCAGAAATGTTGGTTAAAAAATGTCATTTTGGTATATATATACCTGTGGTGGTATCCCAGCTTCAAGAAGAAGAGGGCTTATAAGCATTCCACCTCCAATACCGAATATACCGCCCAATAAGCCGGCTAACAATGACATTACCGGGAACATCAAACGCATGGACTGGTCCGGTCTTGTACCTTCTTGATTATTCTGCTCATGTAAGATGAATAATGTTTAGTGTCTGATATCTTGACTGAACTGTAAATTTAAGTTTTCTCTTGCTCTTGCATTTACCTGATTGTTTGAGGATCTTTCTTGAAGACTTTCGGTATAAGAAAGAGCCAGCTTTGTGAAAACCAAAGCAAGAGGTATCTGAAGTGAAAGCAGAATCCAGTACTCAACACCACAAGGCTTTATCGTTATGATTCCCTGCAGATAATATATACAGAATCTGTCAGCTTCTTCTATAGGAAAATTGATAAAGATCTATCTATCTATGGAGTTATATATCATCATTACCTTTCCATCTTTGTTACCACGGAGAAGATAAATGACAAAGAAAGACGCCCATACAAGAATCAAGATACCAAGTTTCGTCCATGGAAGCTTTGTTTTGTTTCTGTTCTCTTGAGCTTCAAGGAGAGGTGTTTTAAGACTCTTAGTATCCTCCTCTGTTTCGCCTTGTCCTCTCTCCGGTCTCTCATGTCCTTCGCCTCTCGCAATCTCTGACTCAATTTTCCAAAACTTGACTCCATTACTACAAGTCTTCAAGCTCGACCAAGCGAGGAACACCGCGAAAAGAATAGTGATGAGCCACTCTGGCAAAACTCTGTTGCAGATAACACCAATACTCACTCCAAGAAGCATACAAGGCTCAAGAAGTAAGGCTAAATCATAATCAAGCAATCCTTTACCACCAAATAAATTGTTGGTTACATTCGCAATGGATCCACCGGTCACCATAAAAGCAGAGAAGCTTGAAGCTGTTTTCAAGTCAAACCCTGCAACTATAGTCATGATTGGAATGAATAAACCTCCACCTCCTATTCCACCTGCACTCGAGATTAAGGCAGCCATGAAGCATAAGAATCCAGCCACAATGATTGCTGAAGATAGCTTGAGTTCTTGAGCATTTGAGTCTTTCAACGAATTTCTCCATTGTTGGACTTTATTGAAAATCTTATGAGATGTTGGTCGGTTCTCTTGATTGATCTCTTCTTGTTGATTCGCTTTGATAGCGAAAACACTGAGAAGAAGAAGAAACAAAACGAAAAGGGCCTTCATTTTCATTGTCTTAAAGCTGGAAACTTCTGTCTTGTTTGCTTTTGAACCAATTAAACAATTTTGTTCTTAATATTGAAGGTTTCAAAGAGTGGAAAGCACATTTCAATTGCAAGTTGCTTTCGAATGAGTAGGCTGCAAGTAATGTCATTATCTTAACACTAAACAATGATATTTGAGATAGAATTCAGTACTTTACCTGTGATCTGTGGCGACATTCAGATGAAGAACAGTTCTATGTAGGAGAAGAAGAAACAGTTGTCGTTTGAAACTGTCGAACGTGTCATTTTGGATAACTGAGGACTTTTTTTTAATTTAATGGCTTTGGAGTTGACGTGTATGTGATGTGTGATGTGTGATGTGTGATGTGTGATATATGTGTAATGTGTTTGCTCCTTTAGACAAATCTCTTTGCATTTTTATTTCGTTCCTTCTTTTAATATCTGATTTAGCTTTTAATTTGTTTTTAAAGAATGGAACAGGAAAGAAAACGTCGCCTTTAAACTTCATGGAACATGAAAGGTTCAGGTAAGTCAACTGATAATACATATAGTTGACAGAAAAACAAGTTATTTAGTTATCCAAAAAAAAGTTATCTCATATTAGGACAAATTCAACATTCTATGTTCCATAATTATATAAAAGAAAATCTTAAGACTGTTTGAAATTGAAAAGAAAAGGATAATTCTTACAAACTCAAAAACAAAACAAAACAAAAAACACAATTTTCAAATAAGTTAAGTTTATATTTCAATTTTTTTAATACTAATTAATTATTACAACGGATTAGATAAACGGTTCTCTCGTTTACTGTTTATCTACAAAGATAGTTTTATTTATACTGTACTAAAAATTTAAATTTTTTATTAATAAATAATCGTAAATCATATTTTTGAGATTTTGAACCCTGAATTTTCTATTGTAAAAACATTAGTAAATCATTGATCAACCATTGACTTTTTGGAATTTGTATTTCAAGTTTTATAATTAAATTTTTGAGTTAAAGTATCTTGAACTAAAGTTTTTTCTAGGCATAGAGCATAACATTATAATTTAGGATCAATATTTAGACTTCTTTTTTTAAAGTGTCCATAAATAAAACTTAAAGTGAATAGACAAATGGGCTCCTAATAAATTGGACTTCTATAAATAAAACAGTACAGTTAAGCCTGTTAAAGGGCCGTAAGAATAACTCGACCATTTAATCAGTCACATCACAAAGGTTCCCACGCGGAACATAAGCGGGTAAGAATCATGCGTGTTATTAACTTTTCTTCCTTTTAGTTCAAGACTTGTTCAGACACACCAATGTGTCATAATAAATAAGGGATTGACATTTGATTTTAATTTAATAAAAAATGTGTTCAAAGGTTCGAGAATCGTGGAATGAAAAAGAAGAGAAAGAAGCATGTCATCGTCAGATTTTAGATTCTTAATTTGATTTTCATTGTCTATCATTCATGGCTTCTGCTTCAATGATGCATTCCTCTGTGTCCTTCTTCATCTTCTTCTTCTTCTTAGAGTTTTCTAATGACTTACGCTCAGCAAAACGTCACTGTTCACTCCTTGTGTTTCTACGACGGAGGAAACTTCACATCCAACACTTCATATTCACTCATTCTCAACCGCCTGATCTCTTCTCTACCCGCTCTAACTCCAACCATCAACGGCTTGTACAACATCTCCATCGATGGCGAAGTCAACGCCATAGCTTTATGCAGAGGAGATCTCAAACCAAATCAAGATTGTATCAGTTGCATAACAAACGCAGCAAAACAGCTCGTAGAAAGCTGTCCAAACATCATTGAAGCCGCTATATGGCTCGAAAAATGCATGTTACGTTACACAATACGAACAATCTTAGGTCAAATGGAGCCATTTCCCTTTTATCACAGAACAACCAATATAGCGTGACGGACAAGGAATGTTTCAGCAAGGGTTTCGGTGAAATATTGGATTCATTACGGGAAAAAATCGAGGCTGCGCATGAGACCAAAGAGGTTAAGTTTGCAGCAGGAGGGAAAGGGACAATCTACGTGTTGGCTCAGTGTACACAAGATTTTGTCTAAAATTAGATTTTAAAATCGATAAATTTATTCGGGACACTAAGAGTTTGTGGAAATGCCTCTGAGAGCATACGGCTTATGTAACTGTGGAATATAGTATACAAACAAGCCGTATACTTACACGAGATTCAAATTAATCGATGTATATGAGATATTATGCTTCAGGAATTACAGGTTTTAACATTTACAGAATGATGAAGAGGCAAAGCTAGCTAAAACTTAAAAGCATAAGAAATACATAATTAAGACCGGCGACGATTTTGCTAAAGTTGTAGCTTTTTCTAAGATCGAATGTGTAATAGCTTATGCAATACTGCATCTTACTCTTTATGCTATAGTGTTAGAAATTTTGGGATCCTTGTGTCAAGATGTTGAAACTAACAGCTCTAAGTCCTGCGTTTGATTGTTTATCAAGGTTTAGAGACCAGTGGTGGTATCGTCAGTGAAGGGTTTCTGAGATGGAGAAATGGAGTTTGGCGCCGTAGTTCATGAAAAAGTGGTCTTAGGTGTAGAGGTTCATGTAGGGTCCGGGACTGTAATTGGACCATCAGTTAGAATCGGGTAACAGTTCTTGTACATGTTTCTAGTAAGCCATTGCTGTATTCAGCGTCATTAAAAGATCATGTTCGCTGCGTTTTTCTTCTCTACAGGTATAATGTTTCAGTCAGAAACTGTAGTATTGGTGATTCATGTGTTATCCACAATGGAGTCAGCATAGGTGAAGATGGTATGAACCAACTCATCACAGCCTTGTAGAGATTTTGATTTGAGTTAGCTCTTTTGATTGATCGTTTACTTATTCTTTCCGGCTTTGGTTTTTACATTGATGAACATGGAAACATGGTGAAGAAGCCTCAAGTAATAAACCTCTATTGCATTTCTTGAATCTGACTTGACACCTCACGGTTCAAAAACTAAATGTTTGTTTCTCATTGCCAATCTTTTGAATAACGTAAAGATAGGAAGCCGTGTTGAAATTGGAGCTAATTCTTGCATTGATCGAGGCAGGTAATAGATTTGAATCTATTAACTAACTTCCATAAGAACACTATTCGCGGTTTCACTAGCTTTGTGTAACAAACAGTGATCGAAGATGATACTAAGATAGACAACTTAGTCCAGGTTTGGTCTCTTTATGTTTTTCGCCTTTTATTTAAGAAGAAAACAAGATAGTGCACAATGTGATCTCTTATTTACTATCTTGTTTTTTTGCAGGTAGGTCACAATGTGATCATACGAAAACTTGCTCGTTGGTCAAGTAGGCATCGCTGGTTCAGTAATGTACAAAATCTGAAACCTTTTTTGGTTCCATTGAAAGAAACAATTTTTGAAGTTTTTCAAGACTCAAAAGTCAGAAAACAAATTTCTGTAGAATGAGCTACTGTTCGACATCCTGTCTACATTGTATTCAAGGTAATAAGAGGCTAGAACCCGTTTAAAGAAAAGCAGTTCCTGGTGCGGTTTGAATCACAAAATATCTTTTTTTTGTGTGTGTTTAGGTTCGACTTGCGGCTAATAGTTGTGTTACCATAAATATCACTGAACCAAGAGATTTTGGAGGGTTTCCTTCTGTAAGAAATCTCTAAGTTAATCTATTATTTTACAATTTCCATCAAGAATCCGTAAAAACATTAACCCGAATTGATCAAGATCACACTAAAACAGAGCTGAAAAATGGATTCCAAGAAACTGAAATGACATTTTCTTTTAGAAAAACCTGAATCAGAGGTAATAAAATTGAGTATTTGTAATGTAATTTGTTTATAGTTTTCATTAATTTTGCTTAGTGCTTTTTCTTATGATGAAGATACATTTATTAGTAACCTAATGGATATCAATGTAAGAACACAAAGCTTAAAACAATTTAAACAACAATGCTAGTGATTTCATATACAAGATGCAAATAAATACAAGTGAAGATTGTAGCTTAAGAGGTACGAAATAAAAAACAATAATGTCTAAACAAAGTGCATTATAATGAATCTTAGGGTTTAAAGTTTCTTTCTCGTGCCAATTTTTAGACAATATTGTGACAGAAAATCCAATAATTTTACACGAGACTTACATCATCCAACGGTCTCTATAGTGAATTGCTTTTACCATATGAACATTTTTTTTCTTTTCAGAAAAAGAAAGGACAGTGAAAAGAACAGACAGAAATGTAGTCTTGTTTCGAA
The DNA here is from genome assembly GCA_000218505.1 of Schrenkiella parvula. Classification (NCBI taxonomy): domain Eukaryota; kingdom Viridiplantae; phylum Streptophyta; class Magnoliopsida; order Brassicales; family Brassicaceae; genus Schrenkiella; species Schrenkiella parvula. The sequence continues at coordinate 9,935,803 of CM001193.1, read as the reverse complement.
TGTCTTCTATGAAAGACTTGTTTTGTTTTTTACGTTGAGACCAATTTAACTGTTTAAAACTTCAAAGTTAAAAGTAGAGCAAGAATGAATTATTTAAGACTATATAATATAATTGTCTCTCTCTCTCTCTATGTATATATATAGGAAGTTGGATATTTATTTTTATTTGGTAGTATTATTAGTATGGGACTATGGGTAATGGGTGCGTTGCATTATTTCAAAATTTCATATGTATTTTAGTGAGACAGCTTCTCTGGCTGCAATTCATTCATTAGTATGACACTCTCTTAGGCCTTAATCAATCAAATGTTCTTTCTTCTATTTTCTCTAATCTTCTTTTCTATATTTCCGGTCCACCATGTTTTGTTTTTCTTTTTCTTGCTTAGTTTTATAGTAGCCACTAGTGTTATATTTTCTTTTTCCTTATAATCAGTCCAAATCTTAATAATCTAGTATAAAGATCTTTAATTTGTATAAGTCACAATATCAGAACTTAACCGACAACAGCATCTAAAAATCAAAAAAAAATTGAATAACCGAGTTTAAAAGAAATAAAAAACACATGCATTAATATTTGTACATCACTACATCTTACTTAATTTTCTTTTTCAATACAAGAAAATATATATATTTAGTATATTCAGTCAAATTTGGATTTTCGGTTTTGTGTAAATGTCAGGTCTATCATAATTTTGATTAAAGCTGGAAGATACAAACTTGACTGAATGCATCCTAGTTTTCGACTGACATAAGAAGACAAGTTCATAAAAGTTAATTTATTTTATTCTCGTTTATGAAAATGCTTAACATACACAACCAAGAGACTCTTTGTAAGTAAATTAAAGATGAATCTAAGATACAAAAAATCGTGATAACAGAAGTATACAATTATTTCAAACTTGAGAAGATTAACATATAGAATTTAATTATAGATCAATTAACAGTGTTTTTTCTTATATATTTTAATATAACATGTCTGTATTCAAAAAAAAAATCATAAAGTTTTTTTTCTAATCATAAGACTCGAACTTAGATAGATATAAAAAAAAAGTCCTACTTTTACTTGTATTCAAAGTGTTTCATAAATAATTACGGTTTTAGATTCCAACCATTATTAACAAATAATTTTTTTAAATGATGAACACATTGAGTAAATAATTTTAGACGTGAACCTTCAAATATACCCCAAAGTTTTCTAAATGACTTCAAAATTATGTGAGGATATATAATGTCTAATAGAACAATTATTTTGGATATATAAAACGCCCAAACGCCTTCTAGATAACATATATTAATTGTCAGAAAGGAAAAAAAAAAAGATAACAGATATTAATTTATTTATTTTGTGCACAGATATTAATTATATTTTATTATTATTATTCTCAATTCTCATGAACACTCGATAACATGTTTTCATTATTTATGATTTTTATACAAAAATTGTCATATAGCCCCGAGTCCTCTCCCTGTCGCCTATGTCTCTCATTTTTGTTTTCGGTTTATTTTGTATTTTCGCACACAAGACCTCAAAATTATCAAAGAAAATATCTTCAAGAGTGCCAAAACTCTATCTTCCTATGCGATAACTACTATTTACATAATCCAGTAAAAAAATCAGATTATTAGGAAACCAAAATGTTTATGGAATTTCCTTTTTGAAAAAATGAACTTATTAGGTTGCAAACAAATGAAAAATCTTAAAATGAGATTTTTGCAATAATTTACTGTGGATGTGCTAATTACTATATATTTTTTAAATGTTACTTTGACTTTACATAAAATATATGTGATTGACTTTGTTATTAAGTTTAGTTTTAAAGTTTAAACTCATCAATGATTTAACGATTATGAAATAACAACATGGAAATATTAACAACGGAAGAAAATTAAGAGGAGTCAAATGGAGAAAGAATGAGTACCTTCCGAAGCAAGCATGTATTATATAGAGAAGTTCTTAATGATTGATTGTTCATCGCATATTCCTCAAATGATTAAATGATGATAAACCAAAAATTATGTTGTCATATTATTAATCAACGGTCGTTTAAAAATTCAAACACTGATTAGATTGCAATTAATTATTATGTCCGTAACAAAAAAAAACTATCTAGACTTGGATAATGTGATATTTAGCTAATACGGGATCTATGATGGAGTTATGAATTGTGATAATATATATGATATTAGCCCAAAAAAATTGTACTCACAACCACAAACTGCAATATATAATTTACATGTTATAAGGTTTGATTTCAAACCTAATCTTACCAATATAATAACTAACGACTGATATGTAATATTTTACTGAGAAAAAAATAGTTACCATCTATTGGGAACAAACTCTGTGTTCACGAAAGAATAATCTGTCATCCATTTATTTTTGCAGTTGCATATATCATTTAATGAACTATAATATACTTTTTTACAAAGCAAACACACAGTACAAAGATCGGACTCGTACTAAACTAACATTTTATACCAAAAGGTAACATTTTAGAATTGTATCACATACAAAGATCGTTTACTAAATTTCTTAAATAACTTTTAACGCCTGAATCTTTTACGACAAAACCTCTACTAGTTAACTAATAAAAAAATGTTAAAATCAGATTTATCAGCTACAATAGCACTTAGATTAACTAACGTTAAATTAAAGAGTAATCATGATTATGAATAAGTAAATAAATTACTTATTTAGTCTATCTCTTATCTCTCGTCGTGGGGGTGACTAACAACACTATCTTTGAGAAATAAAATAAAATAAAAAAGGCACCAACCCATTTAGAAGAAACTCGCCACATAAATAAAAGTAAAAGGCGTTCTCTCCTCTCTTTCAGTTTCGACATTCCCCAGAATCTCTCTATCCGCTTTTTGTCTCCAACCAAAAACCTTAATTACCTTTCTTCATCGTGAAACAGAGCACACAACACAGAGCACTATAGAGACGTTTAGAACTCTTGTCTTAATCTCTCTGAAATCCTCTGTTTCATTTCCCCAAAAGTAAGTTGATTCCATCTTTCTTTACATATTTCCTCTGTAGTTACGGTTACAATTTTTAATAACGAAAAGACTCTGTTTTTTTTTTATATAATAAGATTGACCTCTGTTTTTTCATGAACATGATGACGATCGTCTCTGTCTCTCTATGTTTCTCTCTGCTTTTGTTCGAAGATCGATGGAAACCGGTGGAGCAATTATGGGTCAGGAAATCGGATCCGGGTTTCAAAAACCCGTTAACCCAGATGGGTTTGTGACGATCGATGTCGAAAGTTTCTCTCCTGTCTTCCACAAAGATTTATCTTCTTCGAGTCCCAGAATTACTGTAAGTTCTTAAAAATCCAAACTTTCTTTCAATTAACAGAATTTTCTTCTTTTTTTGTTCATCAAAGTACTTCTTTTTTCTATTTTCTGCTCTGTTTTAGTTTTATTTTTGTTTTTTGGGTATTTAATTTTGGTGAGAAAGAAAAAAATTATGGAAGAATCGGCCATAAGCTTTATAACTACTCTTGAGTCGACGATTCAATTTTCTACATTTACTATTTTTTCAAAATAAAGAAACCTAATCGAAAGTTGACTTTAATGTGTCAGTTTCTTATAAATATTTTGTTGCCGTGCTTTCACAAAATATTATCATCACACGGATTTTTCTAGTTTCCTTTCACGTAATTGGCATTTGGCATGAAGCTTCTTTTAGATATTTTAATTTCTCATTTGGAGTGATTGTGAAACTCAATAATTCAATTATTTTTTTATTCATCAGTATGATCTCATTATTATGTAAGAAAAGTTAGAAAACGGAATAATGGAAAATGATTTTGTTTTTTTTGTTTTTCAAAAGATGCAGAGAGGTGTTTCGAGGAAAGGGTCTCCAAGAAGCAACAACGAGAGGAAACTCCATTGTGACGCAAATGGTAATGACAAGGAGACCTCATTTCCTCAGTCCCTACTTAGAGGTAAAATTTAATTCATTCTTCTTTTGCAATAATACTTTTAATTTATATGTCACATTCTTGATACATCATTTCCTTTAATAGATGATACATCGATTAGTTTTCAATAAAGTAAACTTATTGAAACGTTTCATTACACGTATAATATGGACTAATGCATTTTTCTTAGAGGCCAATGGTACATTTTGTTTGTTTCTTCTTTTTTTTGTTACCATGTGATATAACATAATAGTGTCAAATGGACCTAGCAGATTCTTGTAATAAATTCAATTTGGGGCTATCTGTGACTGCCTGTAAATGAAAAAAAAAATTAAACTTGACAACAAATAATATTGGGTTTTAGGATGGACACAAATTTATCTCGGAATTTTTATTTATAAATAATACAATTCATAATATTATTATTATTTTTTGCGGTTAGGTGTTTTATTGAGATACATTTATCTTCATGAGATGGGTTTTGGGTATTTGACATATTGTTATCTCTAACGCAAGACGGTTTGGTCTGCCTAATCAAAATAAAGTTGAATATAGATATATTTTTTCAATCCTCTGCTCATTTTCCATTTGAAGGTATAAATTACAAAGTGTTAGGTGAGATTTAGTTAATATGACCAACCCATGCGTTTTTAGCTGTACACCGTAACTAAGATTTATATATTTTAAAACAAAACTTCACCAATTCTCCTTTTTGTTTAATAAATAAGTTTTCATACATCATGCTTGCAATCTATGTAACACACATTAGACATACTCTTTTGTTTTTTTGTTAACAACACTCATTTTATATACATATAATTAAAAAGATCAACTAATAGAAAAAACTCTAGTGCTTTTATCTATTTCTTGATATTTCTTTTTGAAAATTTAGTTTATGTTAGCTACATAGCTTTATGCAGACCACAACACAAAACAAATATTCCAACTTTTTATTCTCCTGCACCGCATGCTTACTCATATATTATTAAATTATGCAACCAATGAATACGTTATGATTCAATTTATTTTGTCTTGTCAAATAAAGAAAAAGAATCATTATTCATTGTTATTAATTAAAAGCTTCTGGTGTTTCATGAGTTGTAGGGTCAAGCACGCCGGAAAAGCCGACCACCACAGGGCCCACAGATCATGCAGGCACGGCCTTAACCGCAGCCACCGCTGTTTCAGCCTCTCCGCTTCATCAGATCACCATTACTACGGCTGCCGCCACCGCCGGAAATATGATCTCCGATCAAAATAGAGAAAGAAGACTTGGTTTTGCAAGGAAGTCGAGTTTTAAACGCTCTCACACTTCTTGGATGCTTGATCCAAAGAAAGTCGTCCTCTTCTTTGCAACTTTGTAAGTAATCTATATCACTTCCTTTCTTTCAAAATGTATAGATATTAACGTATAGATTACAAAAGTTTAATAAATAAAGTTGTTTTGACGAATATATAATGTATAACGATGGAATGTTAAATTTTGTGACAGGTCAAGCATGGGATCAATCTTGTTAATCATATTTACTCTCTCTATCAGCAAGTCTAATACCGGAGATATGTCTCTAGACTAATACTAAAATACAAGAAGAGCACATATATACATATATATATGGCCGACCTCAGTTTGTGGCTATAGAACATGCCACAATCTCACCGACCTACATTTTGAGGAGATGAATCAGAAGAACATTACAAAAACGATGAGCGTAAGGTTGTGATAATTAATTATTTTGTATATTTTATTTTTATATAAGAATTGGAAAAAGAAAACAGTAAGAGAGACAAAGTGGGAAGTGGGCACGCACGAGATCATATGAAGATTGGAAAAGAAAGCTTAAGACAAGAGTTTATGACTATTGTGATAAAGACAGAGAATCTTCTCTTCTGCTCCTTTTAATTATTTTTCTCTGTTTTTTCAAATTTTATTTTGTCTTAGTATGTATCTTTCGTTTTCTTGTATTTCTTTCTTTATGTACATATATCAATTTTCGTGAACAGTTTTAGTTTTGGTTTGGGTTCACATAGAGAAAGTTTGAGTCCAAACTGAAATTGAGTTATTCCGCTCGTGTGCTCTTTTTTTGGGTCAAAAGTTTCGCTCGTGTACTATTTGTGTTTTCTAAAAAATCTGTTACTCTGATGTCTTCCAATTTTTGTTTTTAGGTATCATTTTAATTTTGTTTTGATTCAGTTTGAGAGAAAGCAAACTAAACCGATACTTTTGGGTTTTGAATTTCTTGTTTCAATTAAAATGTAATTTAATATTTTAATTTAAAGACAATTTAAACCAATCTATGAAAGATAAATGACTCATGTGGATTGTAATGAATTTTTTTTAAAAAAAAACAAATTCATTTGAAACCCCATCTCATTTTCTTTCTTTATTTTTTATTGTTTTTTTTATTGTGAGGTATTTTCATTACAACTTCCTAATAAAAATACCCTAAAAAATCGAATAATTTCATAACAATTATTCCCACAAATGATTTTCTCACATTGAGACTTATTGATTTATATTAAGTTTCCTCATAAAAGGGGTACTTAAGATTTGTTGTTAGTCTAATTACATTTTTTGAAATACTAAAAATTCAAACTTTGGGTTATATGTGGACCATCTTAACAAAGAGAACCTACACAAAGCGTGGAGCATTTAAGAGGCACCACATGCTATTCACCTAAGCTATTACCATATTTAGGTGTCTTCGAGTATTTGAATCAAAAAGTCGCATCTCCCTTTCATGGACTAAATTGCAAGAATACATTACCTGCCAATGTATTATATACATTACATAACACACTTTGAGTTTTGTTGATAACAACCAAAGTTGAAACGTGGTTTAAAAAGTTTGATGTTGAAATGTTGCCAAACAAGTCCAAAACTCATATACAAGTTGTAGCGTACATCTTAGAGTATGAAAAGGAAGTATGCGATTGGCAGTATAGATAATTGCATTTGTTGATCACAATTGAGATGGTTAAAAATATAATTTTAGAGAGAAAAACAAAATATTTATTATCATATTAGTCACTTAGTTTTTTCCTACAGTTTTTTTCACTGCTCAAACTATACTGCCACAATTGCTATTAGCGTTCATATTACTAACATGCATATCTACCATTATATAACTTACTGTTTCTTCATTTTAGATATGAGACATTACATACAATAAAATAAACAAGATATATAGTCTACCGATTTTTATTAACATTATCACCATTTCATAGTATTCAGATTTGAATTTAGCAATGTGCGTGTATGAATTATGAACGATGAAAAATATTAAAAATGTTACATGTACAATTATTAAGAGTTAATTAATTTAGTTCTTGTTTTGATAATCAATAAATTGAAAATTTCATTCATCACATAATTTGCCTATTTCTTGTGTTGTCAATAGTTTTATAGAAAAAAAATGATTCAATTGATTTCTCTCCAACTTGGGCTCGCATATATATATATAGTTTCTATGGACTTTAGGTTTGGCCCAATTATACGGTCATTTAAAAATGTACTAATGGGCTTTACAAACTATACATACTTTCACATCAATTCAAATTCTCGTCAAATAATTTATTAGTAGCATTTAGAGATGCGAGGCATCGCTCTATTGCTTTGTCTCTCGTCGTAAAGCCTCAAAACCACTGCCGCAGTTTCCTCTATTGCTCTCTCTGTCACTTCTGCAAAACAAAACAATTCAAATTTCTTATTTTCTTTTTATCAAAATCCATTTTAACAACTTCATCATCAAACATCATATTTAGTCTTACCGATCACTGGCCAACTCGGATTCTCTGCAAAGATTCTCTTAGCAAGCGCAAGCTCTTCCTTAACAGAATTCAACTCAGAGTACTTAGTCTCAAAACTCGTGCCAAGTCCAAGACTCTTGGCTCTAGCCTCCCTTATCCCTTGCAACACCACCGGGTTAATCATTAGTCCAAAAACCTTTCTTGAATCGATCTTGAACAGAGTCTTGGGAAGATCTACACCGTTCACTATCGGTACGTTAGAGACTTTGTAACCCTTTTGAGCTAAGTAAGTCGAGAGTGGTGTCTTCCCTGTCCTAGAGACACCTACAAGAACAATGTCTGCTTTTTCAAGATTATCGGGCAAGGCACCGTCGTCGTGTTTGATCGTGAATTCGATTGCTTCGATTCTTTTGAAGTAGTCTTCGTTGAGAGACGAGTTTGTGACGCCACGTGAAAGACCGGAAGGATTAGCTCCTAAGTGAGAGGAGATTGATTCTGTGATTGGTCCTAGGATGTCTAGTGAAGGGATACTCCATAGCTTGCAAGCTCTCATGGCTGCTTCCGCCATTGATGGATCAGCTAAAGTGTATATTACCATTGCTCCTTCTCTTGCAGCTTGCTTTATGATCTCCATTAACTTCTCTCCATCCTCAATCTTCATATACATCCATCATCAAACAGATTGATTCAATTTCGGTTTAACGAAAACCAAATTGTTATCGATTCGGTTAGCCAAAAACGACCGATTTGCGTTATAAAATTTGAAATACCGACATTTTCAGCTAGAATTACAGTAAAAATAACCTCCAGGGTGAGATGTCCATCTGATTTGATTCGGTTTAAACCTCCGGTTTTAAAAAAAATATCCGTAAACCGAATTGATCGGTTCGGTTTATAGCCAAGATTGAAATATTATCGAGACCAGAGATAGAGAGAAAGTGAAAGTCGAGAGTACCCCTGAGAAGAGATGTGTATTTACGGGACAGCCACGATCGACCAAGCAATAATCGAACTGGCCCAAGGCAGCGTTAACGGCGTGTTCCGCCGTCCATCCAGTTCCGTCAGAAACTATGTATATCGACTTCGCCGCCGACGAATCCGTCTCGTTATCTCCGTCACTTGATGACACGTCACTTTCCAGTGTTGAAACATCAGGGCAATTCGAATTCCCAATCGGACCGGTCGTACGGTTTGACTCAATAATCGTACGGTCCAGCTTCGAGCCGGACCTTAAGGTTCGTGCCCTGTTCCAGCGAGTCAGCTTTGAGCTAAACTTCCGAGGCTGTTGTTCGGAGCCAGGTTGGGAGGCGTTTAAGGAAACGGAATCAGAACCTGCAGGTTTGGAGTTTGGGTTGAGACTGGACGAGATCAATGGTGGACGTCCCTGCAACTTCACCGCCGAGAGAAAAGCCATTTCTCTTTTTTTGTTTCTTTTAATCTAACTATTTATCCTGACCCTTCGTTTAATATCAATTTATTGGAAATTTGGAAAAATAAATAAATTCGAAATTTAATTTTTTTTCTCGGAACCTTTATTGTTTTCGACACTGCTCAAATTGGTCAAACCTTAACCAAACCATCTTAATCAGGATTTCGATTTCGGATTAATTTCTAAATTATAAAATGTGTAATTTTTTTTCTTTAATATCAGATTGAGTTTATCAGAATACAACTTTGATTTTATCGGGATAAATTCCTTTTCCTTTACTTCAATTTACAATAAACCGAAATAACGCTCTGCTTCAACTTAAGAATTGGTATTCTAATTGACTTTGACTGAATTGAGATCAGTTTATCTAGAATACATATATAGTAAGAAAAATCAACAAAAATTTATATGGAAAAAAAATTCAAAAAAATGACAGTTAAAAATTTAAATCAGAAAACCTATTAAAAAAAACAGGGTGTGTAAATTAGTAGAGATGAGTAAGGAACCTAGGGAGGCCAACTTTATAACCAAGCTTCTTAACATCTTCTTGAACTTGTTGTCTGAATTCTCTAAAGCTGAAATTTCTATAAGCAGGCGAATCACCTGAGCACTCTATAACGGCGTCGTATGATGGGCATAGAAAATATGCCGTTGAGAATCTCTCTACCGTTGGATTTGTCATCACACGATGTTCCACACTTTTGTACATGCCATTGCTCCATGCCTAGCCAAAACCATATAAGTCACATACGTGATTCAGTTTCAATTAGGCTTCATGCGCTGAGTCTGACTAAACGAACGTGATTAAGAGTTCTTAAAGCTTAATTACCTGAAATAAGTCACCAATATTGATAATGAGAGCACGAGGGTTAGGTTTAACGGCGATCCATCTATTGTCTTTGATGAGTTGGAGTCCTCCGACTTGGTCTTGATACAAGATTGTGAGGAAATCACTGTCCGTGTGTGGCATTAAACCACACACCTCCGTTGATTTCGGACAAGGTGGATAACGGTTCATCCTTAGATAACATGTGTTTCTCACACAATTTTCTTTAAAGAAATTTGACTTTCTTCCTGATTTCTCTGCAAGAACCTCTGCCAACAAATATGCTAGAGCCTCTGATTCCGATGCAAATTTCTCCATTGTTGAGCTGTGATAATACATAAGGTAAAACATTATGACATGCATGATCCGTATTATAAACCATATAACTGAGTGATAAATACATCCATAGTAATTTGTTTTATTGAATATTTTGGTAGAAAATTCAGGAAATGATTTGCAATATTTTTTATAAAGATAAAAGTAAAACCTAACATGAAAACAGTTGAGATTATTTTTCATTTGTGTGTCACATCTTTACACAAAAGCCAAGCTAATTTTCTTTGGCATCGTTCTAATTTTATGAGATTACCCTGAAGACAAAATACAAGCACTTGGAAAGTCATCAAACAAAATCGATAATTGTTAGCTATGAGTTCAAACTTTGACGTATATGATATCGCAAGTGCACATGCAACAAACTTACATGACACAAATGGTGAAATATGCAAAGTAACAGTAAAGAAAGAAGGTACTTCCCCGGTGGGAGAGAAACGTGATGCAATTCATAAGTAAGGAGGTGAAGTGGAAGGAAATTTGTGAGACATGCATGTTAATTATAATGGACAAGGGTCCCAAGACAGGGAGAGAGATTAAGGCAAGACGAGAAGAAAAAGGAAAACAAAACAAGAAGGGGTTAATCAGGTTAGGAAAAGAGGTACGTGTACATGTACAACCCATTGGTTCTCTATGATAGAGATATCTCCTACCTGTTAGGAACATGGGACCATTTCCCAATTTTGGGTCTTCTATATCATTTCTCTTTTTGGATACATGCATTGTATATGCATTTATGTATTTATCGTATTTGATCATTTGAATGATGAACTCTATTGATCACTTATCCGGTTGGATTTGTTCGGCTGAGAAAGTATAAGGTGAGAAGACCATAATCCGGTCAATCCAATTAATATACATTAACGGTGATGAAGTAACTAAATATATATATATATATATATATCTATATATATATATATATTATTTTTTTTTAATTACGTAAATATTATGATATAAATGACTAGAAAATTGACATTTACATAGTAAGCACATTGTTTTGCAAAAAGGAATATGATGATTTTGGGTAGCAATTAACTTATAGCTGAAAATTGAATAGTTACTTAACAAAGTACAACATTTTCTTTTTAGATGTAGAATATGATAGTAATTAAAATATTTTTTTAAGAAAAATAGAATATGGGTATAATGTCTATATTTGTATACATATAGTGGACAAGATACGATAATGGGATTAATAACTTTGGTATTATTAGAATAAATTAAGTTGGGCTGTCTTGGAGAACATGATGTTGTTTCATATTCAAAGGTTTGAATATTTGCTTGTCTGGACACCGTCCTTTGTTTCTCATGTTTTTAACTTCCTTCTATGTTGTACTGTTTTTTTGTAATTTTTAAAAATCTTTCTTTATTATTTTTAGCCTAATCAATTATTAATCAAAGCATTAATCAATTACGCTTCGCTTCATTGGATAAGACCCAGTTATTTAAAAATATTTGTATGCGGTGATTAATATGCATTATTGTAGAAGCTGTGATTAAACTAATCAAGAGAAACTTATGGAAGCAGGAGAAGCTTGGGGTCCAAGAAAACACGACGACTTATACTTTGCTTTCTCAACTATATGTATAATGCATTGGTAACGGTTTACATAGTTATTTTTTTATATTTACTTTTTAACAACTAATTTATTATTAAATTGAAATACCTGTTTGCCGAACTATATTTCTATCTATTTATTATCTATAATTCATGGATGTTATGTAAGATCGACATAACTTAAATAAAACAAACTTATGTTTGCGGTTTTTATTATCAATATAATTTTAATTTTTAAAATTTAAAATATACATTTCATTTAATGATAAAAAAGTTTTAAAAAAAATCATAAGTCTATATGATTAAATAATATTTTTTTTGTGCCCATTCAAAATCTCTAAATATATAGCATCAATTTTTTTGTCATCAATATGCATTAGTATTTGAACTCCAATGATGATGCAACAAATTACATATACTCAATTGTAGTTAGCATAATAGAAAGAAAAAGGTTTTGAAGGATTACTTACTTGCATCCATTCATAGCCAAAGGAGGCGCGGCTAAGGGATTACCGACGTTTTTTTCCTTCTGATTTGTCTTGGTGTCTTTTTTTTGTATTATCCAAATTAAAAAACGTGGATAAGTGAAAAAATAGTAATTCAAGAAAGTGATGATTTAAGTAAGCCTATGAAGGCACTTTGCTGATTAGTCCAGATATCATTTCAGTTATAATTGCTTCATGACTTTAGTTTTTGTGGTTTATCCTAAGCCTCCTACAGTATTTGTTTATGGACTTTATATAATACGTGTAATTTGACGTATTGAGTTACGTCACAAACAATATTATGTATTCTTTTAGATGACTTAAAAATTAATGTGCAACTGGTAAGAGGTCCTAATCGAGTTATCAAATAATAAAAATATAAAATTATCCCCTTTTTCATATTTCTATTGATATTAGTGTTTTTCTCATTTTAAATACACTTTCTAACTATTTCTTTACAAACTTAAATAAAAATAAACTATAAACCAAATGGTATGCACTTCATCCTTTTTCTCCTTAATCATAACACGTGCAATTTCTATAATATAATTTAAGAAATCAGTTTTTTACGTATTATATTCACCTTAATTTCCAAAAATATTAATTGGAAAAAAATCCTAATGAATTAAAATTATTATGACTAATTGTCATTATTATTTATTATATAATTTATTAAAATTTAATCTAGGTTATTTAAAAAAATATCTCAAAATTTTTATAATATTATTCAAAAAGTCTTATGTTTTACATGGTATTCACGTTTAAAAATTCTTATAACTTTATTTATATATTATTTTAAATGAATGAAAATAACTTAAAAACTACGTTTTTAGATATTATGGTTTTTAACCAAAAAATAATCAATTTTACATTCATATTTATGTGGTTTTTCTTTTGTTTAAAAAGTTATTGTTTTCTAATCAAAGAGTTGCGATTTTTAATAATTAATTATATACATTTTAAAAACAAATTAAACTTATTTTAGCTTAATTTGAACCCAAAAAAATGTTGTTCAATTTGGAGGAATTTGTTGCAACTTAACTTACTTAAAAATGAATAAGATCTGAGTTTTTATAATTGTAATCAGGTATTTAAATAAGATAACAACATGAAATTATTTAAAATAATATTTATTTTATCTTTCACACAAATAAATTACAAAACCACTTAAAACATGTATAAAAATGAAAGTAAAATATAACCAATTATTATGTTTTAGTTAATTTATAATATTCATATTCATACATGTGCATGACTTTTCAAAAGATTACCGGTATAGTTTGTTTATGCAACTCCGAACCGATCAATATTTAGTTTTTTTTCCTAATGTTTCTCAAAACAAAATATATCAAATTATTCAAAATTTATATTTACAAATACAAGACAAAAAAAACCAAATTCAATATAATCAACAAAATTTATACGATTTTAATCTAATTGAAAACAAAAATTTGGTTGAATTTGGAGGAATAAGTGCAATTCAATATAATAAAAAATAAATAATTAAACCATTTATAATTATTAACCCGAAATTAGATATCTAATTACAATTATAACATAATTTGTTTTAAAAAAACCACCTATTCACTTTTTGTACATATGATTGAACAACTTAAATTCACATGCCTTTTAAGTTTGAATACATTGTTAACTTTGATAAATAAAAATGACCACGACAACTAACCTTTATCATAAATTTAAAAGGTCAAAATTTGCATTTTTTTTGTTCAAAAATGCCCTTTGATATTTGTCCTTCAAAGTTTGCAGTAAAAATATTCGACCAATAAAACAATATCAATATATAAACTGGCGATGTTGTTTGATCAACTTATTTTGAAGAACGAGTTTCTGATTCATGTGGCATATTCTCTTTCTGCCATGCATAAACGTACTTGTTGCCAAAAAAAGAAAGAAAGAATAATCGTACCTTTTTGACATCATTCATTTCTTTATTAACTGAAATAAAGATTACATAAATTATCTATGAAATATAAATATATAACCAATACATTATCAAATTGTCTAGGAAAAACAAGATAACCGATTAAACATACTTCATGTTTTTTTCACAAAGAAGATACTTGGTTGAATCAACAAGATTATATCATGATTAATTTGATTATAGATTACAAAATTGGTTAGTGTTTAAAATAAAGACAATTAGAAAACTATTACAAATTAAAAATTTTGCTGAGTTTGATAATTTAGTTTTCAAATTGCCACATTTTTATAAAGCAAATGCCCCCAATTATGAAAAGGACCACTTGAAATTATGTTTAATTGACAACTCTAGAGTAAATAGTGGGCCATCTGGTTTCGATCTCGCGACTTCTCAACTGGACCTCCAATTAATAATGTGACTTTTTTGGCTCTAGTGTAATGCTTTTTTTGGGATTCAATTTCTTTCCTCTTTTACGTTAAAAATAAAATTTTGTTGAGAACAATTTTATCGATATGTTCTGTCTATATAAATTATTCTTACATGATGAACTATTATGGCAATCAAATTTCCAAACACAACTAAACAACTGATAAGGTGTAACTAACTATGCTATGAATATTAGTTATATTTAGTATATAATGTAATATATACTCTTTTTATTAATTTGGATGATCCAGACTAAATCAAATGCAACCAGCAGATAACACTAAAAATCCGATTAGTCCCAAAAGCGATCTCGATCCCAGCAAATCAAATTGCACAATATCCTTCAGCTACAAAAAGGTGCAATAACTTTGTTTCAAGCGACAATGGAACTCAGGACATAAGGGTTCATACTCATTTCTCAAAATCGAGCTGTTTAGTAGTATTTATGTTCGTAAGCTCATCGTAAAGTCACCACTGAGTTCATACTTGCATTGTTGACAAAAATGTAATAAAGGAAAAGGAAATTTATAATCCTTTTTAAACTAAAGTAAGTGAAGGGTTATATGTAATGTTACCTTTTTATTACATTAATAAGTGATGATATTTAAGGATTTTACACATATGTTGATTACTCATTCACTTTTTGAGTTTGTTTAAAACATAAACATCATTTACTATATATGCAAACACAATTCAATCAATAATAAAACAAATTTTAAAATGCATATGGTCAGGAAAAAGTTTCAAAATTTCTATTAAAAACTGAAACGTCAAATAATTCGATACAAATTTTTTCTCTAAAAGATCATTTGAAATAATACCAAAGAGTATATTAATACTTATATTTATCCTTAAAATCACATCTCATAGTTATTATTTGTCCAAATTTTTTATTTTCCAACAATGATCATCATCATATTTTTCCACAGTCAATTTTTTGAACATATATGAATCGATACTGATTCAAGTTATTCAAATATCTTTAGTATATTTTGAAGTTTGCACTTCCATGGTCTTAATTAACCAATAAAAAATACCTGTCGAAAGTTAAAGATTATACTAAAATCAATTTGAAACGAACGGAAATATTGATTTTGTTTTCAATAAATGAGAAAACAAGAAAATTTAAAGAAATAATAAAAGATTTATATTTCTTTACTTCGTTTTTATTTCGGGTAACCAACACACTTCAAACCCTAGACATATAATCCTCACGGACCATTAGCCAACACAAGTAAATAAGGCTTAGCGTACGAACCTGTGATTTTGAAAACTCTTCTAGCTAAGTCTCTATAAAGAGTGACAATAATAAGAGACACATTGTGAAATACAACAAACACAAGTAGCAAATATTCTCATGGCAAACTTTGTTTGTTTTATTGAAAAGTTTGATAGCCTTTTTGGTGAAATTCTTTACCAAAAAAGGATCGTTGTATCTTTCAATTTTTCCTCGTTAAAAGACTTTGAAGTATTGAGTCTTTCGTAGAGTAACACGGTCAATTGAAATCTGACAATTGGCTATGTTTTCAAACACTTTCATATAAGTGTTTTTCAAATGTTATTAAGAAGATTCAAACATTCACGAAAAAAGACAACAATAATTCAATCTAATATGCTGATTTCTGTTTATTAATGTAAAATAAATAATTTATATTAGTGATATCTCGCTATGTCATAATCTGGATTCAACCTTGTATATAACATACTTTTAAAAAGAAAATTAAAATGTTACCCATAAATTTGTTGACTTTGCAAATTTGTTAGTGTAAAATACATGGTTGAAGGAAAATAAGTTGTCGGAAATCTAAATTGATGAAGTAGTCCAATCGTTGGCAATGATAATGTTGACGTAACCCATAGAATCTCACATGTCGGCTCCACCACTTTTTATATTTAAGCTTATTTATTTGCATGCTGGCTCAAGTTTTCATCACTCATCTCATCAAAATATCATTCCATTTACATCTCTGAAAGCGAAATGTTATATTTTCCGGCGCAACAAAAATTAAAATTATTTGTTTTTCTTTAATAGACCTTACCAAACAAATACATCATATTCTCATATATAATATTCACATGAGTTGGATCTGGATGGAAATTCAAATAACTAAAAGAAGTTCATTGCATGAAAAGTCCACCATTTTCCTTTGTTTGTGAACAAAGTATTGTTTCACTATGGAGTATATGTTTTTTTGTTTAAGATGTCTCCTATAAAATTTAGTGTTTAATCATAAAGTTTTTAAGGATATATTACATATAATACCATAGTTACAAAAACATATATTTTTGGTAATATCTGATGATAGATGAAAACATAAGATAATGCTTAAAAGTATGATACATCAGGGGGGTTACAATAATTGAAAGCTAAAACAATTGAAAAAATAATAATAATAATTGAACTTACAAAAACATGCTTTTAGGAAAAATACTTTCGGTTTTAATTGGCCAACTTCCAGCATATCCCAACGTTCACCTATATATGGCAATTTTAAGGATTTACATTTAAGAAAATCCTTAAACCGTTGGAGAAACATACTTGGAAAATTCAAAATTGGAAGATTGTGGCCCAAATAAAATTCTATAGGAAGTCAATTTTTAAATATGAACATGATTAAGCCAGAATGTGACATTTTTTATTATAATTTTTTGGCCTTTCCGATATCGTTAGTCGTAGTGTCACTGTGCACATTACCGTATTATGCCGTTCACTCAGTATAGCATGTCGAAACAAAAGTTGCTTTTACTTCATTTATTTATGGACGACAAGGCGTTAGGAAGTTGATTGGTTTGCAATGTGCAACAATAGAAGTTTAGAATATATTATTTAGAAAAAATCATATGTAATAGATTTTTGACTAAAATTTCGGGATTGAGATTAGTATATCTTTTTATGCTGGATATGTAATATGATTCCTCTGCAATTTGAAATTCCGACCTAGAAAACAAAAGACCTCTTCGTTAATCAAATTTGCCAATTGATACTTGATCTTTAAAATAAATTTATAATATAAAAAAGTTTAGAATAAATGGAGGGGTGGGGGGCAATTATTTTTAAAATATATTAAAATATAGTTGTGCATGATATTATTAACATTTTTTATGATTTTATAACTCATAACTGTTATGGAAACTTAATTTTTTGTAACAAATATTTATTTTCTCCTTATAGTGTTGTAGATGATTTAAAATTTGTAGATATATTGTAAATGAAATCTTTTTTCGATTGAGCAAGAAGAATGCAAGTAAATCGGATATTTTTTAGGGTGTGTGAACGCCTTCATAGTACGGAATATTTAAAATTTTCTATTCTGAATAAAAAAATCTTTTGTATTATTATTTTAAATAATATCAAATTTTGAAACTATAAATAGATGATTAAACGTTTGTAAATTATTTTTCATACGATTAAAAAAAACTATAAATAAATATTTGTCTCATTTGTTTCGTTCTCTAAAATCTCAATTTTTTATTTTTTCTCGCGAATTCACAGTAAACAGCATATATATAATGAATTATGTATATATTAATACTACAGACAATTTTCCATCTATATTATATATCAAATTGCTAGACATACATTATGTTGAAGATATTACAATATTGGAACAATAGTTTTATATACGGATTATGTAATTCTATTCAATATACATATAACATATATAAGTAGATATTTTATTTAAGTAAGTGGTAGTTTTATAAATTCCATTTATATGTAAAAAGTTATTTTATTAAAATCGCTCATACAATGATAAATCAGCCTTTTTATTATTTGGTCATGAATTGATTTTCATTTTTATCTCCGTCATTATATAATAATAATAATAGTATAACTGAAGAGATATGCAAGTGTAGCAATTGATGATAAAATTGACAATATTTCTTATCTATTGTGTGAGCATATTGAGGACTAGGATGTAGAGACTTGGAGGAACAAGAACCAAATGAACATATCAAAGCATCTTCTTACAATAAATTTATAATCAAAATATAGAGTTTTGAACTATATTCAAATGTTTAAATTATATTTTTCCTATTCCATAACCCATGATTTTCGTTTTCAACAAGAGTTGTCGGCTTAAGGTTCCAAAAAAAAAAAACAAGAGTTGTCGGCCTAGCCCACGATTTGATATTGAGTTGAAAATGAAAAAACCTACGAATTGATTTAATCAATCAAATCAAATTAAATATCCATTAATTATAGACGGTCAAGATATCATTATCATGTCCTTCGAAATGGAAAAGAAAAAAACAAGCAATGGTACGTAAGTATATATTAACTAAGTATAAATGGAATCTCCCAATTGTGCGACTTGTCACATCGTATAATCAAATCATCACCACCACGAGATCATCGTACATAACCTTTCTTGATTGTTAATAGAATGTGATTTTCATTTTTCTGTACCTGCAGCAAAATAGGTCACAACTAATTATAATGCGTGACCGCGTGAGTGACAACTAGGTGCAGTACTTAGCTAGTTTGTTAACATGAATAAAACCTTCTTCTGGATTGGATTTTTTTTTTAAAACTAAAAGAGTATTTAGCTTGAACAACGTTCGAAGTTTTAAAGCCATGAATAGGGATGTCAAACTGACCTAATAGCTCATGAGTTAATTCTTCTCAGATTGGATTTTCATGATTTTGAGCTAGTTCAGTTCGGATTTTCATGATTTCGAGCTGTGTTTTCTATGATTATTTAATTAACGAATTTGATGATTGAGTTTAAGTGACTTGCGAATTAAGTGAGCGAACTCTAATAAGTTGAAAACTAGCTCACGAACAAAAATTTCTTTAAAATAATATATTTATATATATTATATATATTTAATTACAAATATTTTGAATAAATATGGTAGTCTCTTTCTTTCTAAACACGTCCAATCTCTATGATGTACACGCTCTTGATTATTTGGTTTTAATCCAATGACATCAGTTATATTGATTTTCTTATTTTACACTTTTCTATTGTGTTTTTGCCATAGCCATTATCGTCCGTTTCATTATGTTTTTTTACTAACATATACATTATTTTAGAACTTACAGAGATGAAGAATATGAAAATGTTATTCTTAGATGATTTCATTGTTCATTCATTGTATTATTTTATTGCTAAAATTTTAGACGTAAATTTAATTTAACATTTTAATTTTGATTTTTATCCTTTTTCTTTATGTACTTATATTTGGATTTAACATTTAAACTATTGAAAATTTTTTAAAATTTTATTCTTGATTTTTTTATTTTAATATTTTTGGATTAAAATAGTTGATTATTTTGATTATTATATTCGTTTTAACGTTAACTCGTGAGCTGACTCATATAATTCATGAACAATATGATCTTAGTTTAAGTTAAGTTACTAAAGCTCATTTATAAAAATGAATTGAGGTGAGCTGAGCTACAAAATATCTAAACACATGATGAACTAAGTTGAGCCGAAATGAGCAAACTAGTTCATTTTAACATCCCTAGGCATGAATATAAAAATTATTGAAAATGGAGGAAACTAAAGATCTGGCGATTTGAAAGAAAAATAAAAAATACCCACCTTTTTAAGCCAGACATGCATGGTGTATAGTGGGAGAATGAGCAAAACAATGACAACATTACAAAAAAAAACATTTTTAAAGTTGTAACAATGGTACCAATTGTTTGGTTGTGTAATGGTAATATAATATGGAATTGATTTTGTTTATGACATAGGTCCAAAAAAAATTGGTATAGAGTGTTATTATTTAAATCAGAATTTTTAAAAGGTGATTATTATTGGTCGAAAACCGAGAACTCTCACATTTTTAATAAACAACATAATGTTGTAACTAGTGTCATCACGTTCCCTTATCAGCAAGAGAGTGAACATATATATTTGATGCCATTAATAATGGATTTTCTCATAAGGCAGGTGACGCTTAAGGAGACCATATTTTTACATTTCTTGAATAGGCCTACTCTTCGACAATTCAATCCTGAATTTGATCGAGGGGCTTCAAAATTTTACGCCGTAATTATAATGTGAACAAAAAAAAATTGAAAAGAAATCAGAAGTGATGACCCACATACATAGGAAACGTGCCTTGGGCATAAGGAGGATACTTGGTTCATTAATATACACACATTAGAAAAGCCACATCACACATGCATGCTATGTAATCTCATGTGATATTTTTCTCCTACGTGATTCATTAATAAATAAATTTTAGAACATTAATATCTTGGCGGTACACGTCGTCTACACGAAGAATCCATCTAAAACATGAATGTGAGATGTTCTTGTTCTTGATATGTAAAAAAGTATTCATCAATTTTATGTTTGTGTTGAGATGTAAAATTTTTTATCAACAAAAACAAAAAAATTTACAGGGGAGAAAGTTTAATTTGGTTTCAAACTTAAAGGGACATCAAAACAAAACTCTACTTGCAAACAAACGTTGCACTAGCTCTAGCTGTTTGGTTGCGAGCGTAAGTGTCATAGTACATGGCATATGATCCATTGATCATTAGATTTGAAGACTTGATCGATGTGGCCTGGTGAGTTTCAAAGAGAAAGAAAGCTCTATGGTGCGTCGCAATTGTAGTGTGTACGTATGGTCATTAAATTAAGCTATACGTAAATATAATAATATCATGATCGTACGTGGTTCGATTTAAATTTTGTGGTACAAGTGAATGGCAATATGGAGGTAGTTTCTGGTCTTGGATTGGTCCAACAAACCATAGACAATAAAATTAGAAAATAAAAAACAAAGCATGTGATGATTAGAATTAAGATCCAACAGAATAACCGTCAACCCTGAAACCTTTGTCGGCTCATACGTGGTGACTACCTTAAGCACATGCATTTGCAAATATTTGCACAAAAACAATGTCCATTGTTGTTTTTCTATTTAGAAAGAAAGCAAATTTTCTTGGTACTTGTGCAATAAACTGATCAATCAGTGGTTAGCTTCTGCTTCTGATGACTTCTGGAAGGAAGTTCCTTGAAATGTTCGAGACCACGTGCTAACAGACAGAGTTTAACAGAAAACTAACAAACTGATGATCTGAATTTTTGCCTCAAAACCCAAAAACTGAATCATAATGTTACTCTATTCATTAATGTCAAATATTAATAACTGATCTTCTCTCTCGACGATGACTCTACAACTTCTGTTCCAGTTGTACTTAATTCTTGAAATGTTCGACAGAACAATATTTTTATGAAGCTTCTTGTTTACCTCAATGACTTCTCCTGAGATCAATGATTCAATCTCATTTGTGAACTTCACACTCTCCACAACTCCAAATCTTTTGTTCTTGATCACAAAACTATTCTTCTGGTAGTTCCACGAACACCATTTCGCTCAAATGGCTACGCATATCATCTCTCACTTTCATACACTAATCTACAATCATAATTTTTACAAAGCTGATTACTATCTCTGTAATATTTAGCCAAACAACATCCACAAGATTCTTTAGTGCCAGTTCGTTCGTTGAACTAGTTCTTGGTTATTTAACAACAGGATCAAATAATGTGATTTTGAACGTTAAAAAAAAGAAAATGCCAAAATAATTGGTTACCAAGCTATGGTAATGTGGAATCACCAAAGAAATTTGAAAGAGCAGCAAGTGGCCATACAAAGAACAATATATTAACTCATGGATGAGAATAATCTCACAACAGGCATGCACCAGGCTGTTCTTGTGTACGTTAGTGAGAACAAAGTCTAAAGGTAAACTACTTAACTCAGTCAAGTACTTGTCATTACTTGGTTAGTTGTAAAACTATATTACTGATTTTGTCATAAAAACTGTGTATGTCTCCAGTCTCCCATGTTCCTAATCTTTGACCATTTAATGAAATTACTCTGCAGATTATGCTACTAATAGTCAAATACTTTATTACATGTACACATTCTTAATCCTAGAACGTAGAAACACTAGTTTCTAGGTGATGATGTGTTATTAGAAGCTAACTAAAATTCAAGTTATTGACAAAGGTTAAATGGAATGCCATTTCCATCTTGTGTTATTGGGAAATATTTTCTATATATACATTCAAAATACTAAAAAACTTAAATGATTAACAATGAGTAAATTAGCAATTAAAAAACGTTTAATTAATAACAATATTAGTGTGCCTGACAGCCTGAGGATACTGAAGTCCTTGTTGTCAGAACTATTTGTCATGGAACCATAAAAAGCTTCCGACCAAGCAAGCTGCCGGAGACAAGAGGCTAACGGCGTCTCCAGAATCAAGATTCACATCTTCGAAGATAGCCGCGACAGAGAAGCTAAAGGGTTTATCGGGAACATTGTTTTCTGTGTTTGTGTTCTGTTTATACAAAAGGGTTTTCTATATTTCTTTGAATGGCATGGATCCATGAGAATCAACCAAGAGAGAGATCTATGAAGAAGAGTGAGAGTTAGAGAGAATTATGGGAAGTGAAGGTTAAGAAAAGTATCTGAAACGATGACTTGAGCATTTTTTAGTTTAGAGATGTGTTACACCAGACTCAACAGTATCTGAAATGGTTATGTAAATCAAAGACAATATTGAGAAGTACCAGCTTTCAAACAGACCCAATGTTAGGGAACTTCAGACCTTTACTACTTGTAATCCATAAATAAAGAAAACTGTATAAGGACATGATTGTTTGAGACCAAGCTAATTAGCCTTCCGCTCCGATAACCACCTCATTTAAAATCCTAATCAATAGATGTATCATACCATGGTTTTTCGCTCATTTACGAGACAAAAGTGTATCAAACTCTTCTTTCTTCCTGGATCGGTTAGAAACGTGTTCTTTCAAAATAGACATGTTCTTCGTCGAGATTAGTATCCAACAACGCTCAAGTCTCCGCACTTTCTTCTTTCCTTATAGTTTTCAGCCTTTCTTGAAGTTTCTTACTTTGTTCGAAATTTACCTTCCGCTTCACAGCTTTCTGCAAGATATTGTAGGATATCTCTAAGACAGTGCAATTAACTGCAAAAGTGGAAAACCTTAAGCTGCAACTTACTTTGTTGGCTATTAGTAACATACCTCTTGGCGGAAACAACGATCAAGCTTTACTTTCAGCTCTGTACACTCTCCGAAGAATTTTCCAATCGGATGCTCCAAATGACACTTTTGGAATTCCTCAATTATCTGGAAAACATGTGACATACAGAAGAATTAGTAATGAGATATGTTCTCCTGCCAAATGCAGTCATGTAGCTTGAGGCCACTTTGCATTGCAAGATTTACAAAATCTGTGTAGCTTGACTCCAACTACTATTATAACTGCATTGCAAGATTTACAAAAAGCTCCTATCTCCTTTGAACACTGCTCCAATACACTAATATATAAGATAGGCAAACAAACTAGGATCTTGTTCTCAAAAGGGCAGTGCAGCAGAGGTTACAACAAAGACAGATTCAATAATCAAGTAGCACTAATAAAATATAATGAAAGCGAGAGAACAAATTATATAAACTCACCTCCAGACACATTGGATGTCTATGTGGTGTAAGTGGAGGATGCATCGTTTACTTCTGTAACAAAAGAAAAAAAAAAAACACAAAACTCTTAATCGTTTTGAAAGCAATGGTAAAAATCAGATCTTTCACCTCTCTGCTAAAAACCCAGAAGGAAGAAAACAGCAGAACAAGAGCAAGACCCCAATCTTTGAAGGAGCAAGAGAGAAAATGATCATTTGAAGCCAAGACAATGGTTTTATTCACTGATAAATCAGAAGTGACCATCTTTTCACAAATAAAATGATTCCGCAATGTAATTTGAAATTTCTGATCTCAATCAGCGTCACGAGTTAGAAGATCACTTGATTCAATTTCCCCATAATTATCAATACAGGATCGAACCAAAAATTCCAATAATACACCAGTTTGAAAATCAAGGCATGACAAAAGAGTAACCTAATCGAAGAAGATTCACGAAGAAAGAAAGAAAGTAAATTACCTTGATTTGGTATCTATAACCTGAGACTCTGAGAGAGAGAGGAGTTAAGCTATACACCTCAGAATCAAAGAGAGAAATGAGTCAACGGGAGTTACGAGAACAGAGCCGGGTCAAAGTTTTCATGTTAATGGGCTGTGTTAACCTTTTTGAGTTAATGGGCCTTGTTAGCTTAAAACGCAGCGTTTCGTATGTTTTTGGATGAGAATCAGACATTAGAGAGAGAGAGAGAGAGAGAAGCGCAAATATCAGAGGCAGCGAAGAAGACGAAGAAGAAGCATCAACTTAGCTTTTTGCCTAACTGTGAATCCACATGTAAGTTGAACACGACGTGCTTTGATTCCCTAGAGCCCAATATCAGCTTATACAACTTTTGATTCACAACATATCTCTTGTGGTTGATTTTCATGTCTTAGAATTTCTGGTGCATTTCAATTATGTTACGAATACAGTGTATATGAATTGTGTGAACTGAAAAGGATAAAGCTTAAAAATTTACGGCTTCTTCGTCTTCTTCTTCTGTGAATTGATTCGTCAGGATGCTTTGCTTACGGTATTCACTACCTTATCTTCCTCAAACAAAAGAATCAACTAAACTCTTCTCCAAGAGGCCTAACAATGTTGTGGTTCGTAGCTTTTTCTTCTTTCTTAATTCTCTTTCAATATTTCTGTTCGTAAGCTTCTATATAAAACATTTTCAAACATTTTCGCAGTTTTTTCTTGAGTGTCGAATTTTCACCTGTTGTGGTCGAAATTCAATTATTCTTCAGGTTTGTGCAGCGAGAGGTCCGAGGCCTCGATATCCTCGAGTATGGAAAACAAGGAAGAGAATTGGAAGTATCTCCAAGGCTGCCAAAATGATTGCTTGTGTAATATTCTCTTTTGACACTTTCAATCTCTTCATATGTTTCAGTGTTCTGCGAGCTCTTTGTAGAGTCAATTGTTAAAGATCCTTATACTAATCGAGTACACTTGTTACTCATCTGATGAATATTTTTATCTGCAGATAAAAGAACTGTCAAATGTTAAAGAAGAAGTTTATGGAGCGCTTGATTCTTTCATTGCTTGGGAATTGGAGTTCCCTCTTGTTATAGTTAAGAAGGCACTAGCTATTCTTGAAGATGAAAGAGAGTGGAAGAAGATTATTCAGGTAACTTTATAAAGCAAGAGGAACTGTTTCATCGAGCTTCTTGCAACTTTTGTTTAGTGAAAAAAGAAAAGATTTTTGGATTTTCTTAGGTGACAAAATGGATGCTGAGCAAAGGCCAAGGAAGAACAATGGGGACTTACTTCTCATTACTGAATGCTCTAGCAGAAGATAACCGGCTTGACGAAGCTGAGGAATTGTGGAAAAAATTGTTCATGCAACATTTAGAAGGAACTCCAAGAAAGTTCTTCAACAAAATGATCTCTATATATTACAAGAGAGATATGCACCATAAACTATTCGAGGTAAAGTAATAAGCTTTCTTACGTAGTAATTTTAACCAGCAGATAGACTCTTTCAGACAAATTGATGTCTAAAACTATTGAAATAGCAATTCTTGGTTTTTCTCAGGTGTTTGCTGACATGGAGGAGCTTGGAGTGAAACCAAATATTGCGATTGTGTCCATGGTTGGAAAGGTGTTTATGAAACTTGGGATGACGGATAAGTACGAGAAGCTGACGAAGAAATATCCTCCACCACAGTGGGAGTTCAGATACATCAAAGGAAGACGCGTTAAGGTCAAGGCAAAGCAGCTAAATGAGCTAAGCGAAGGTGAAGGAGGCTTAAGCAGCGACGAAGATAATGTTGATAACGATATTGAGAGTAAATCTGAAATGTTGTCAAATAAGGAAGCATACAAAGATGTTGAGGATGTCAGTGAAGAGGAAGAAGAAGAAGAACTTTTGGGTACGAACCAAGGACAAATTGGAACTTCAAGAGAACCCTGTCATGATCATTTGGACTCTTCTTGATTTTAAGTGTTTGCTCATGAGCTTTTGAGATTGTGTCTATCGTTGGATCTTGCAAGGAAAAGAGATCGACAGGCAAAGTTCTTTCGAAGAAGCTTTCTTGGACTAAGCTTGGGTTTCCGGCGAAAACATGACCCAAAAAATTTGAACTTTTGAGGTTAAGTGTTTAGAAACGTCAAAAGAAGACGCATTGAAGAGTCAACCAATGTCAAAACAATTAAAAAAAGAAGGTAAAACAAACTGGGCAAAGAATTAAAAAGGTAGTCTTTTTGAGTATGTTCACTGTGTAAGCTTTGAAGGCAAAAACTATTGTATTTCAGATCAAAGTCAACTCCTTTTTGTTTTTCAATCTTCATCTGATCCCGACTCTTCAGAACTCGATCCCTTCTTGTTTACTTTCTTCTTCGATCCTCTCTTCTTATCTTCCTCGTCCTCACTGTATTCACTTTCGTAATCCTCCTCTTCAATCTCATCTTCTTCTTCCTCCTCCATATCTTCATCTGCAATCTCACCCTCCAAATCACGGGTTCTTTTCAAGACCTCCAATTTCAGTGACGTCCTTTGGTCACAACCGATCCAAGCATCGCTTAGGCAGAAACAAGTCAAGTTGTAAGTACCTTCTGCAGGTGCTAAGAGTCTTCCCATTATCAATCTTGACCCACTTTTAACCTTCTCAACAGCTTCGCTAACTGCATTGTTTATTGCCTCGACACTTGCTCCTAAACTTTCCATTGTCTCAGTAATAGCATTGGATGCAGCGGTTATAGCTCCAACTTCGTCCATGAAACTAACCTTCTGAAAGAACCAGACATTGCTTGAATCCGCTAGAAGAACCCAAAAGTTTTCCTCTTTGTGGAAAGGGAAGTAAGGCGAGTGAGGAATAGCGCCTATGAGTCCATTTGGACGTTTCAGAGTGATCCAAGCTTGAATTGTCGTAATATCGCCTTCTTGAATACCTTCTTCGCCTATTGTTTTGCAAGTGACGTTGATTTTCAGAGAAGGTATCATTTCTAACACCTTCTCGATGTCTACAATATCGGTTTCCGACAAACCAGCAACCTCCCTGAGCAGTTTAGAACGTTCTTCCAAACTCAATTCTTGAAACTCTCGGAATGAACTAACCTGCATCTTTTTAGCGATAGAGTCATTGAGATGAGGGAGTTGCAAGAAAGGAGCAGTGCCTTCTGAAGATGACTTCCTTGCACTAAGAGGAACAGCCTGCAATCAAACAACAACAATTATTAAAGCTGAAAACTCTTACATGTTTTGGGCAAAAGTAAACTTGGAAAATCTAAATACCTGAACAATGCATTGAGATAGCTCTATCACTCCGAGTGCAGGACTTAAATATCCACGCCCTTGTTCATTGTGGGGTATAACCGCCATCTGCAAGAAACTCACAATATCACTGAGGTTCCGTTTCAACTATTAGTGTGAATCTTTTAACACTTTCCTACGTTAAAGCGAAAGTTGAAACCTTTTCTCTACTTATGTGGCTTTTAAATACGAATTTCAGGTCATCATCAACTTTGTTATAAGCTTTATTTTATCAGATCAACATGCTAAACAAAAAGTGGAGAATATATAAGACCTTCATTAAGTCTTCAAGGAGACGAGGTGCAAAATCTAGCACACGCCTGAAATCATGTTGGAGTGTCGGAGACAGAACTGCTGACTCACGAGTTAACTGTTTCTGTATCAAAAGCTCAGCCTGTTGGAGAAAACATAAAAGAAAGGGGAAAAGTCAGCATTTTTCAAAATTTATTCAATACTTTCTGTTATAATGTGTTAAAAATTAAAAGAAACCAACTTTGATAGTTGCAGGATGCTGTTTCCAAAACTTAGCTTGATCTTGCTTCATCTTCGTAGGATCCAGATTTAGCTCGCTTTTGACAGACGTAAAGAGATTCTTCAGCGATTCATCATCGGTTTTACGAACTGGAATCTCTGCGTATTCTGCTGCTTTGATGAAAACTTCCATAACTTTGCTCGGAGTTAAAGAGGGTTTCATTAGTTGGAAATATGCTTGACGAGTTTCAAACTTAACATGGCTCCCAGTATACTTTGATGATCTCCAGAGATATATTGAGGCGATCACAAGAGGCATGAGAATACAGAAACCAACAGTACATAGCAACAATACACCACCAGATTCTCCATTTAAGTCTAAAATAAACTGAGGAAGAGCAATTCCCAGTTTATAACCCTGCATCAACCACATTACAAAAGTCTTCAGTTTTTAGCATGAGACAGGAAAAACTACTTTCATATTTTGAATATTTAGAATTAGAATTTCAAAGTTGTTGCTTCATATGAAGAAAGCACACTATCATAAAACACGTAAAAGGAAATAAAGGAATCAAGGCCTATATCGTTATTACCTGTCTGCCATCCGGATGACCATACTTCTCAAAGTTTTCACGAGATAGCGGATCAGTCAAAGCTTGGTAAGCTTTAGCTATCGACTCCACAAAGTACTTATTGGCCTCTGTATATTTGAACAATACAACAAAAATCAGCAATAAGTACATTAGAAAAAATATGTAATGAACCAAAAGGGAAGGCTTCTTAAAGCATTTTCGACCTGGATCTGGATTTTTATCAGGATGGTATTGAATAGAGAGTTTTCTATATGCTTTCTTGATAATTGAATCTGTAGCACCAGGGTCCAATCCAAGTATACTGAATGGGTCAAAGAGTTGACTCTACAATATTCAACCAAGACATTGCATTAAGCAAACGAAACTCGTGACCACAAGCAATCTCGGATTAAGCATTAGGAGAGAGTTACCTCACGGCTGATGTTGTTAGTGTAATGAATCAAGAAGATGACTACAAACCAGAGTAGCACAACTGTCAAGTTGCTACATGAAGTGAAGCTGGAGACCTGCAGAAAAGAAACATCAACAAGTTACAAAGGTTTGTTTATTATCAATCTTCAACAATTTTAGTGGGTTAAAACTAACTGACCTTCTGAGAAATAGATCTCTTGTACTTCCCTGAACGAGCACACTCAAGACATTGACAATGTATGCTCCTTTGTTTCTTCGAAAAAGCCTGACTTAGCGTCACGAATGTATAAGGCACCAATGGAATTGCGATTATTGTCAGGATGAAAATTGGGAATAACGCGCCATTCTCTTCTGAGTCTGCCATCTTTGGACCCTTCTCTAGTCGAAAGAGCCCTTTAGATCAGAGAAGCTGCAGGTAAACAATACTCTGTCTTTTTATAATCTGATGACATTTAAGGAATAGAGATAGGGGCACAAAAAAAATCATGTAGTATTATTATATCCATGGATATTTTGGGAGGATTGGAATCAATTATCCAATCATTTGCTTTCAATCTAATAATGCTATAACCATTTGTTCCGTTAAAAAAATTGATTATCAGCCATTGAGAATAGTTTTCTCGATTAAAAAATCAAAACTTTTGTTCTGTTTTGCTTCACGTTTATGTTTATAGTTTTCATTTTCTGGACCAACATGATCAATCACAAGTCAAATTTGATTAAAAAGACAATCTTTAACATTTCATTCAGAGAAAGATGAAGGAGATCAAGAGGATAACAAATAAACATAATTCCCAATAAAAGATCTCTATATTACAAAGAACAACCGGAAAATGTACGGATGAATGGAAAATTCAGATAAGAAACGGATTCGATTGCATGCCAAGAAAATTGTAATGAAGAAAAGAAGAGAGAGGAAGTAAGAAAGAAAAAATTACCTCAATCGAGTTTCTGTAACTGAGAAAGAAAAAAAAAACGTTTTGACTTTAGGATCGAATTGCGAAACTGAGGAAGAAGACAAAGAAGCAGTGAGGTTTATGAAGGAGATGATGATGAATAAGCAAGACCAATGACAAGTAGACACGTCGTAAGAAATGAGTCATTGTACGCAGCGTTTTTGCCTACCATTTAGGAAATTGAGTAATGAGATTTGACTGTGAGTTTATGGTTGTGTTTGGTGATAGATCATTATGCAATCATCTTTTCTTCTTACCTCAGTTGATCTTTTTTTATATACGTTTGGTAAGAAAGATGGCGTTAAAAGTTTTGTCCTTTGTCACTATGTCTCTTGACAAAGTTCCTTAAACCCTTGAGAATGAAAGTCTGGTTTAATAGAAACACAACAGAGTCGTCCCAGTTTGGTGCAAGCAAAAGAAAGAGAAGATCAAAACTCACAATAGCTGAGAGTGAAAGAAGATGGCTTTCCCTTGAAGAGTCTCATTGTATTTACATCACGATATATAGTGTACAATTGTTTGAGGATTTTTAGGAACGTTGAGATTCTATCTGTGTACAATCTAAACAATTATAACTAATAACTAATTCATAGTTTATCAGAGAGTGCCTTAGTATTATACAAAAACCATCGCAAATGTCAGAGCCAAGCAACTAAATGGTTCTTCTCCACACAAGTATTGGATTCTTCAAACGATTCTCGACCTCAACGTCTCCATCGACGTCCTCTGGTTCCGATTGGAAAACACAACTGACTCTATTCCGATCAGCCACCGAAATCTCTTCAATCCTCTTACAACGACGCAACTGGATCACTCATCTCAAATATGTCAAATCCAAACTCCCCAGGTCAACACTTACACTGCCGATATTCCTCCAGATCCTCCACGAAACTCGAAAGTCCCCTAAAATCACTCTTGATTTCTTCGATTGGGCCAAAACCCATCTCCGGTTCGAGCCGGATCTCAAATCCCATTGTCGAGTAATCGAAGTTGCTACCGAATCAGGTCTCCTGGAACGAGCAGAAACCCTCTTGCGTCCTCTGGTTGAAATCCATTCGGCGTCTGTAATCGTCGGATCGATGCATCGGTGGTTTGAAGGTGAAGTCTCACTCTCTATCTCGCTTAGCTTAGCTCTGGAGTGTTATGCGTTGAAGGGTAGTTACCAAAACGGTTTGGAAGTGTTTGGTTCGATGAGAAGATTGAGACTTTCACCTTCGCTTCGCGCTTATAACTCTCTTCTTGATTCTCTCGTTGAAGGTAATCAGTTTAGAGTGGGTTTGTGTTTGTACAGTGCCATGGTTCGAGATGAAATTTCCTCCGATGGGCTAACTTGGGATTTGGTTGCTCAGATTTTGTGTGAACACGGAAAATCCAAGAGTGTTGCTAAATTGATGGAAACAGGTGTTGAAAGCTGCAAAATTTACACCAATCTGGTGGAATGTTGTAGCAGAAACGGGGAGTTCGATGCCGTGTTTAGTTTAATTCATGAGATGGATGACAAGGAAATGGAGCTGAGTTTATGTTCTTATGGTTGCGTATTGGATGATGCTTGTAGATTGAGAGATACTGAGTCGATCGATAAGGTTCTTGGTTTAATGGTAGAAAAAAAGTTTCTTACTTTAGATAATTCGATTGTGAATGATCAGATAATTGAAAGGCTCTGCGAAATGGGGAAAACGTTTGCCTCTGAGATGCTTTTCCGTAGAGTTTGTATTGATGGAACAGTGCGGGATAGGACATATGGTTGTATGTTAGAAGCTCTGTCTAGAAAAGGGAGAACAAAAGAAGCTGTTGATGTATATCGGTTGATTTGTCGGAAAGGTATTTCGTTAATTGATGAGAGTTGTTATAACGAATTCGCAAATGCACTTTGCAGGGATGATGATACTAACTCAGAGGAAGAAGAGGAATTGCTTGTAGATGTTATAAAGCGCGGTTTCGTTCCTTGTACACACAAGTTATCAGAGCTTTTAGCAGCTATGTGTCGGAAAAGAAGATGGAGTCAAGCAGAGAAGCTGCTTGATTCGGTTATGGAAATGGAAGTTTATTTCGATTCCTTTTCATGCGGGTTATTGATGGAACGTTATTGCAGAAGCGGGAAGTTAGAGAAAGCGATGGTACTACATGAAAAGATAAAGAAGATGAAAGGAAGTTTGGATGTGAATGCTTATAACGCGTTTCTTGATCAGCTTAGGATGAGGCAAAGAACTTTGGTGAAAGAAGCGGTTGGAGTGTTCAAGTACATGAAAGAGATGAATATGGTGAACAGCAAGAGTTATACAATCATGATTCACGGGTTGTGTCGTGCGAAGGAGATGAAGAAAGCTATGAAATCTCATGATGAGATGTTGAAATTGGGGCTGAAGCCTGATTTAGCAACGTACAAGCGTCTTATCTCAGGTTTCAAATGAAACATTTAAACCCGTGAGACTGTTTGTGTACAAAACTTTGAAGATCTAAATTGAATTTAAAACATATAATCCATTTGAGTTATACATACAAATTCTCTAATCTGTAAAAAGAATCATTACACAGAGAGTTTTCAAGATTGAAGTTTCAAAATTTCTCAAACAAAAACACATGGGGATAAAGTTAGAAACTTCAAATAAATTAATACAATAATAACGACATTTTCACTTTTCATATATATTTAATGAGCTATAATAGTCTGTTATTTTATTGGTCAAGAGACAGCCACTCCATCTCTAGTTCTAATTCACCAGATTCAACATTCTGAAGCTTGATTTGAACATCTTGTTTCACTTTCCCATCTGCAATGTTGATGATGCTATCCTCTATTAAGGCATTGTCGTGCGATTTCAGCCATTTTCCAATCTGCATATCTCCAAACATTTCAGGGTCTCCAAATGCCATTGCAGATGTTATCAGAGGTTGGATATCAATCTCAGCTTCTCCCATTATATCATCAGCAGAAAATGTGTCATAATCAAACACTTGCTGCAAATGCCAGAAGAAAACGCAAAAACAAACAGTAAGGAAAAAACTTTTCTAAGAGAATCAACAAAGGTAGAAACTGATTTGGATATTTTAGTCTCAAGCTTTTACCAACTTCACTGAGCCATAGTTATGAGGAACCGAGAGCATGAGTTCCTCGTTCCATACGGGGTTTAAGTTGCTCTTCACTACAGTTGATTGTGCAGTCTGGTAATATGATGAAATAGATCAGCAATTGAAATAACCATAAAAATCACTAGAACAATAGTAAGAAAATATAAAGATGAAACCTTTCAATAATCCAAAGTATTCACTTAATTTACCTGTTGTCCTAGAGTCAACACAACATAGGGATCACTTGTCATCATATCTCGGATAGCTAAATTGGTACCCTTTTTAAGAGTCACCTTCAACAATCCAATAAACTCAACCATGCCTTCAAGTTGCTGTCATAATTTAAATTTCCCGAAACCGAAATGAAAATGTGTTAAACACCATGAATCAAAAGACTGAGGAATGTTCAACTTCATAGGATTTACTGAAAGAAGATTTACCGGCTGTTGTGATGATGAATTTGTGCGAAAGCTATCGATGATCTTTTTCGATACACTTGATGAAAGATATGCTGAACTCTTTGTACTAGCGCCCTTCACGGATGTGATCCGCAGGCTTGGTTTCAGAAACTCTTGGAGCTCATATTTTGACCTGACATTAAGATTTGAGGATATGAATATTCCATTAACATCTTAATGATATTTGGTATAAACACTATTCGTGGAGTTTTTAGCAAAAACTACCTGATAAACCTCATACGCTGGTCGTGACTAGCATCAGGTCCAGGCTTAGAGCAACCATCAGGTAGAAATGCCTCGTAAATTGAATTCGCAGAGGCATTTCCTCCAATCTCAATCATTGAATCGACTTCTTCATCTGACCATTCATCCAATGTCACAGATAAGACCTGGCAACACCCCAAACTATCAACAAACTTGCAAAAGGTTCTGTCAATAAGAATTAGTGCAGCAAGTATGATTGTACAAGAGTGAACTCTACTTCAACCGTCATGTTAGTTATTTCCATCTAAAGAATCCTAGTGCAATCCAATGGAAATTTTGCACCAAAGAAAAACAAGACAAAACATAGAAGGAGAAGCAAAGAGTCATCACCTTTGAGATATGAGTGCCAAGGCTTCTGTGCACACCGCAACATTTTAAGCAAATAAACACTCCGATATTTGTTGACCTGTAATAAGTATTTTACAGATTACACAACCAAGATTTGGCATACGGATGTGGTTACATTGCTAACTATTAGAGAGCCACACAACGGTAAAAGATATACTCGCACAAATCTTAGAGTTAACTTATAACGATGACTTACGCCCACTTAGGATCTGGAGCGCCACAATCAGCGCAGACTCGGTTATCAGATTGAGTTAAAAGATCCCTAATTCTCCTTTTACCTGTGAAGCAACAAGGTGAATCAGTCACAACTAATGTAGAAACCTATAAATCTTACACCACAAACATAACGTATGAACACACAAAAACTCATATTCCTAGGAGTAATGATTAAGAAAGTAAACCAGCAATACCTGAGCCAGGCTTTCCTAGTCCGGCTGCATAATGACTCATTGCTCTTCTAAAAAGCTAACAATCATGAAACACAATCCTACACAGAATAAAGAAAACACCAATCACGCACAATAATGTTAGAAAAAAAATATCAAAAAGTTTCATGATTATTAACGAGATCAAAACTCTGCTTTGCAAATTTCAAAACCAAACATTTTTGGGGAAACCACCACAGAATCACCAAAAACATATCGCCTTTCAATACCAGATAAAGAAAGAGATAAACCCCAAATGTAGATCATCCTCATCGATTTCAAAATTCACGTACTAGAGATTCAAAATAATTGAGAGAGAACAAAGAGAAAGTCTAACTTTTTGTTGACATGTCAAAAAAAATCCGAAAATATGAATCTTTATCCATCCCTCAAACCATTTCAACGAGGAAATCACGAACGACGGGGAAAAACAAAGAGTCGACTTACAGAGGATGAAAAACAAACTCGATGATACAGAAAATCGATGAAGAAGATGAGAAATTTATGCAAGGAATAAGAATAGGTACGGAGTTGGAACAGGGAGATATAGATTGGATTGATTGAACGTTCTTACCAATGAGAGGAGAGAGAGAGAAAGATATGTTCTTCTTACACAAACTTTTCAGATGAAGAAATAAAAAAATTATCTACAAATGACAACTACGTGCCCTCTCTTTTACTTTTATTTTAATTATCTTTTATCATTGAACTGTAAAGTTTCAAAGTATGTAACGTATGCCATGTTATTTCCTTATAGTAGATGTTCGTTGACTAGTTTCTAATTTCCTTTTTATCATTATATAAGTATAATTATATTTTTATTAAAATTGAGTTTAGTTTTGATTTTTAAAAATATTTCAGTTCAGTCCGGATATGATGCCCACAACCTCTTCATATTTATTTTGTTTTCTTAAATTTTGAACTTTTTTAAAATTTACGAATGTCATTTGATCTAATGATGAGCTAATTACCTCATTTGATTTGGTTCTGCATGCAATATGATTCTACAAAAAAGATAACGAAAGCAACTCTTTTTGATAACTTTTAAGACTAAACTGAGAGTAGGTAAACTCTGAAATCCTCTGAAAGTGTCTAATCACCATAATCTATAAGTAATGCTACAAAACTGAAAAAGGAAAAAATGCTCCATGGAAACACAGAATCCAAAAAGATCCATTATAGTGAATATATTCTTCAAGCAGATTTCAACTTGTTGGATGCTGATGCGAGCTGAGAGAGTGTTCTGTGTCCGACGAACAACAGAAACACTCCCAACAAAGAAAGTGCCTTGAGAGTCGTGAACAGATCCAACTGTAGGATGAAAAGGAAAACAAAAGGAAATTATTATGATATGAGCAT
Organism: Schrenkiella parvula; assembly: GCA_000218505.1. Taxonomy (NCBI): domain Eukaryota; kingdom Viridiplantae; phylum Streptophyta; class Magnoliopsida; order Brassicales; family Brassicaceae; genus Schrenkiella; species Schrenkiella parvula. The sequence continues at coordinate 9,899,560 of CM001193.1, read as the reverse complement.
TAGATTTTTGATGCAATGGTCCTTTAAATCTAAAACAAGAACCGGTTTTGAGAACTTGCCTTCAACCAGAAAAGCACGTAGAGAAGCAGAACAGCTCCAATTCCGCCATGGAAAAGTAAAGCGGATGCTGCAGCTCCAACCGATGATGGGAAGCTCTTTATGTTCACTCCCAACCGTGTAAGCTGAAACAGAAAAGAAAAGAAAAAAAGAGTTTTAATGAGTTGTGAAACAAATGTAATGATGATTTTCGGATTTACTTTTCTGAATCTATTTACAAGCGAAAGAAGACTGACCCCAATCAGGAAACCGATGAATGGGAGAAATATAAGACCCAAGAAAACTAGTGAAAGCTGCTTTGCCGGAAGCTTTTCAGGAACACGGAAGATGTGTGATATCTCAGCTTTTGGCCCATATCTTGAGTACAGCTCGGTAGGCTGTAGAGGTGGACGAGGCGCCTTCTCTGGACGTTCTGGTAGCTCTAGTTCTATATGGCCAATATTACTCAATAAAGAGTTCTCCTGGAAAAAATGAAAGAAAAAATAACATTGCTCAAATTTCTGAGAACAGATTTTCATCTTACTATAAATTTCATTGTTGTCAGTATTGACATGTAGAATGGGACTAGCATCCATGGCTGAATGGTTAAAGCGCCCAAATGTTCGGGGTATAAATTCTGCAATTGTGCATTCAAGTATTACTTCATTGGACCTTAAAGAACATGACTTACCATAGAAGCATCTCCAATAGTAAGCTGGATCTCATATTTACCAGAAAGGTAGTAGAGCTTCTCAACCAATCCAAGAAAGTCCTGAAAGGAAAAAAGTAACATTAATCATTAATATTGTATTTAGAGCATCATTTCTTTCACCACACTTGACCGTAGCAAAATGAAGGTAGGTCAAAGAATTGTTTTTGCAAAAGAAATTCAAAATGAAGTTTAAGGAGCTTAACTAGAACTATTTCAGACTTCTTTCCAGAAGTTTTCACGAGAAAGACATGCTCGACCTGTGACTCATGTTTCAGCTTGAGAAATGCCTGCATTGAGGTAAGCAAGTCAAGAAAGTGAACAGGTCAACACAATTAATACAGCGGAATACTGAATGAACAAACCTGGTGTGGCTTAAACACATGACCAAGTGGAGTAGTTAACTGGAATGACAGGCGTAGCTTTTGGAGATGGTTTGCTGATAATGATATTGCTCCATCTTTAGTTAAATCTAACCTACAAAGGTTGCAAAGGAGAACGAAGAAACAAAATGATGATAAGCACAACAAGAAAGTTGAAAAACAATATATTTTGTAAGCAACAAAGGGTAAACAGATACAGATGACTCACTTTTTCTGAGATTCAACACTCCCAACGTCACTGTCAAGTACAGAAATTTCTGCATTCTCAATGCTAATAGCTCCTGTGGCGGCTATCGGCACTTTTGTTTGAGCTTCAGTTATATATATTTTTTCATGTGCTGACTCATCTAGCACAATCTACAGAAAACGACGCTTATCATGTTCTTAAAATACATTGTTTATATGAAAACTGTGTAATATATACTAACAATAGCAATACCTCAAAAACGAATGTATACTTTCCAACATCAAAGTTCTTGGGAAAGGAGTCCAGGAAGTATGTTCCACTGTCAGCGTCAAACTTAAGCTCCTGTACCCCCAAAATGTAATGGAAACATGTAAACCGGCTTAATGCAGAGAAAAGGGAACATCTTCTATTGCAAGCTCAAATAGTCAGACAAGCTACATTATTTACCTGGTTGTTAATTACAGAAGAACCCTTTGATACAGAATTTAGAGCTTGTGCGAGCTTCACACTAAGAGCTGGTGCCTTAGAACCGAGTACAGTGCTAACTTTAACCTAGTTCCAGATAATGAGAATAAATATTATAATAATATCCAATAAATATTATAATAATATCCAAAAAACGTAATGGACGAAGGGTCTACTAGATTGAATCGTTATCGAATATAAAAGATCTTTACATATAACATGCAATTCTATGAGACTTAGCAATCTCTACCAATTATAATCCAACATGCAGCAAGAATAGCCAGAAAATCTAGACTTAAGACTACCCCTAGTAAAGTACCACTATTCAACAGGGACACGTAATAAAAACCAGAAAATCCAAAGCTAAGAAGACTTTCTTTACTAAAAGTACCACACCAGGACTCTGAACAGTATTTTATAAAACCATAAGGGGAAAAACAGAAGATAAAAGAAAATAACATCTCAAACTATGCCAGTCACATCTTGATGCAAGTTTTGATGGGATACCTTCAGAGGCTCTTTCTTTGTCAATGAAATGACAGTAGATGGAAGAGACACGATGAGTGGAACAGAGAACCTGAAATGATAGAGAACGACCATATAACATATTATTGCTTGAAATTTTGCAAGTGTTCGAGCTTTTGAACTTCTACTCTTCTCAACAGATATCATTTCAGCCTCAATCATTTTGTTCAAAATTCTAGGATGGTGGACCGCAAGCCTTTCGGAACATTTTACATGTAAAGAGAAACAGTTTTCCTCTATCAAAAGCAACCGTTAACACGGACGAACAGAAGTAACAGTAAGTCCGAGTATCACTCAACTCCATTCAACGTTACTGAAAACTCGTTAAAGATGTGTACTGAAAGAAACCAAAGAGAAATTTCATAAAGGGGCATGAAAGTAAACATTGCCTGTTGTCTTCCAAACAAGCCAGTGCATCTATTTGGTTGAAGAAATCTTTGGCATCACCAGGAATTCCAACACCAAGAAAGAACTTGGCCAAACCAACTATCTTATCACCTGGAAGCTGCATGAGAGAATGGGAAAGCGAAGGTGAATTATCAACACCTCTGGCAGAATACAGGATACAGAGAAATATGCATATTACATACGTTCAATCCTGTGGATTCTGAAGCTGCAAATGACGTGAGCCCTCTAATTACTGATGAAGTTGTTGAGATTGGGCCTTCACTTTCATCGAAGTAAAATGTCCCATCGTCTAAAAGGCCAAAGATTAATTAACCCCAGAAATGCAAATCCAAACTGAAAAAACTGTGAAGTGACTGAAGAAAAATCTCATATGCATACACATAAGATAGCAAGTAGTTGACTGCATACCATATTTTTCGATAGTGTCAAAAAGCTTCAGGATACCCGTCTTCACTGTCTGGATCTAAAAATGACAAACATGAATGATGACATCATCACATGACCAAGTAATATAAACTCAACTATCAAATAAAAATGGCAAAAAGGCATAACCAGATAAAAAAAAGTCAGGTAGACATGCATAACTTTCCCTGTTGCTACGACTTGGAGTTTATATTGATCAAGACACAGTTTGTTCATTTTAGTTACTCAGAGATTCCAGAACCAAAAGTATATCAGCGCTAAACCAAGATATCGTAGTGATGTCTTAGTAAAATATATTCCCAGGAAATCAGTAGTATAGTACAGCAAAGATCTCACTTACCAATGACTGATCAATCTCTGAAGGTGCTAATGAAATCACTCCAGCAAGTGTTTCTAAGGCTAAGCCTGAAGGGAAAAAAAAAATCTTTTGTTTTTAGAAGAATGTAAAAAAAAACGGAGTGAAAGAAGTGAACAAGTCGAAGCAAGAAAGGAAGGGAAAATAATCTAAAAGGTTCAACATTAACGTTTAGCATCGTGAAGTATGACAGGTTAATCCATTAAGAAATACTTACCAGCAGCAAAGGTGCTTGATTCCGGATTGTTGGAGCTGTAGCGCCATCTTCCATCACTCTGGCTGAGAGCCTGATACAAATTTACTAAATGAGCCAAATAATACTTGGAAAATAACCTAAGTAATATCTAATATAGCATCTAAATATCAGTAACATGTCAACGCTATATACACTTCTACTAGATTCTATAGTTGATAGTTCAGAAAGACAGTGTACAATGTAACATCTGCTGATTCAACAACAACAAATACAAGGTGAGCTAAACAAGTTCAAACCTTTACAGAACGGAAAATGGCTTCGGCATCTCCAAGACTTAGATCAGTTCCAGAAAATTGCTCCTGCATTTATGGAAAGGCGAGGTCAAACCTGAAGCTAACAAAAAGGAAATGCAGGAAGACAAAGCTATGGAGTTGAAAAAAGAAAAATATCACGATCACAGGTACATTCTGCCAAGATATTTTCATACTTCCAAGTAATGGCGAAAACTAGGAAAACTCTCTTAGAAGTACTATATGTAAAAATGAGAAGTCAATCCCACTCAAGATATCCACCACAAGTCTAATTCGTATTACCTTAACAAGCACCAAGCTTCTGGCAGAATAGTAGAAGTCAAGCAATAACTTTGCATCTTTAAGGCCGGCTTGAAGTTTAGAGACAATGTCCTTCAAAAGAGAAAAAAAAAAGATGATGTTACTCTAGCCGCTTAAAAGTTAAAAAGACCTTTATTACTAGGAGACAATTGTTTACCTTAGGAACATCTTCACCAGATTTGCATTTTAGAATTCCATTAACGCTCAAAGCATAGAATGCATCCTTTAGAGTGGAAGAAGGCGACGCAAGAACTTTAACCACATTCTCACAAGTCGCTGAGCTTAAATCAGACTTTTTATCAATTCCAAGATTCTCCAAAGTCTTTAATGCTTCATAAGCCTCCTCCAAGCTGATTATCAAAAAACCGAAAATTGAATGGGTCCGTACAAAGATCGTATACTACACAAACAAATCCTGAGCTTTAACGAGCAACCAATACATAATCAGTAAAATGTGGTAAAAAATCCTAAATCAAGTTAACTGAGAAACACTACAATATCTAACAACACGAAATCAAATTGTGATTTTTTCGAAAAACCAACCTTTTGTAGGATCCATCTACTGGTACGAAGACATCCAGAGCTGCAGATCGGTGAGAGTCTGAAATCGGCTGAAAAACTGAAGCAGCACCGCAAATTGCTACCGATAGAATCAAAAATGTAAATCTTACGAGACCTCCGGCCATCATTACTGCATCAGAAAACTCAAAACAAATCAAATTCCAAACAATCACCGCATCTACGACGGACAGATCGAAATGCTTAAGCTTTTTTCAGATCAGAAGTAGATCCGTACAGGGCAATAAAGATTACCAGAAGCTGGCGAGTCTCAGTAGTCAACGGAGACTGAGGTTTGGGGAAGCGTCGGATCGATCTATGGCTTTTTGGACGAAAGGAAGAAGAAGACGAAGGCTAAAAAATGAGTGTGGAGCTTGATGACAGTAACTTAATAGACCGATCTACCCTCGCTTTTCAAACTAAACTACACTCAAGTTAGATTGTGGTGAAACGACCACGTAGCAGAACAATCCGTCTGTTAAGGTTTATAAAACCAAGGACAAAAGAGTATAGGGCCTATTTACTTTTTTGGGTCTTTAGTGGGCAGGCTTTCTAATGGGCTTATTACTTTTTTTGTTCGAAAGATTAATATTCTCATACTCATAAGTCATAAATCATAATAATGAATTTCACGTTCTTACTAACTCGTTAAGTCACCCAGAAAACATGAAGCTTTCAAAGATAAGACCTAGTTACCCTCACGTTTCAACTTAACTACAGTCCAGTCAAATTGTGGTTTAAACGACTGTGTATCAGAAAACCCGAAACCCCTCCTCCGAATCAATTCAACATTCATTTTCATTCAAACGGAGAGGGGTCTTGAGGAAATCGGAATCTCACATGATCCGATTCGCGAGACCAATATTAACAATCGACTCATTGAGTCACGATCTTCTTCAGAGATGCTAAACTAATGGAACCCCCAAAGGAAAGTCCAAGCTGAAGACAAGCCAAGCGTTAAAGCGCAACAAAGTCATTACCCAAAAAGGCGGTGGAGAGGAGGCTGTCAAGGGAAAAGGAAGAATCTCCGATGAGAAGCAGAAGCTATATGATCAATGCATAAACACTCCTTGCTCTGTTCGTTACCTCAGGCCCAAGGAGTTAGAGCGAGAGGCGAAGCGAGAGAAGCTAGGGCTAATCAGCAAAGCGAGGCAACGAGAGATCGATATCCAGAAGAAAGGCGGACCTTTCACCATGGGAGGACTCTCCGACGAGCCGATCAGGATCGGAACCGTAGGATTGGATTACATTTCGTTAGGGATCTTCACGGAAGACGAGCTGCCGAAGTACAAGGTGACGATGGAAGACGGGAAGAGACTCGCGAAAGAGTATAGTAGACTGCTTATGAGAGAGCATAGAGTAAAACGTGTGGCGGAGACTAGTCAGTTGAAGATGAAGAAGGCTGCGATAGAGGCATTGCCGGAGAGTCTAAAGAAGGCAGCTTTAGAGCTTGATTTGGCTCCATTTCCGGCGAATCGTGGATTGGCTACACTCACACCGCCTATTGAAGGGTATCTGGAGAAGATTATGAATGCAACTAAGAAGAGCTTAAGTAAAGAGAAGTTGAGATGATCTAAAGAGGTTAGAGAATTTTTTTTATTATTATTTGGGTTGTGGGAGAGTTTGGCGAATTGGTTTATGATCTAAGGAACAACTTGGAACATTTGTCTTTACTTTGTTGATCTATGCAAACCAAACGATTTTATAAGCTCGTGAAACTCGCAACGAAAACCCTAAAATCCAGCAGAAGAATCCAACAATTGATAATAAATCGAAAGCCTAAGCCAATCTTTGTAACAATATTAAAACCAGCTAGTGATCTATAGTTGCAGCACCAGATTTATCTGCAGCAACACTACCTTCCTCAGCATTCTGCAACGTCATCTTCTCTTTCAACGTCGCCTTCGCTGTATCGTACGTTGCATGCAAGCCAAACAAGAAGTAGTAAACAAGAAGAACACCAGTCCAGATCGCAAACCTAATGAACGATTTTTGATCGATCGAACCAAGAAGAAAGATATTAATGGCAATTGAAGCAGAAGGCAACCACGGAACCAAAGGAACACCCCAAAGTTTAGGAGCCCTAGCTTGCGGAACAAGAAACTTCATCCCAACGGTGGCCAAAAACCAAATAGGAACCGTAACGCAATATCCAATCCAACCGTCTTTTTCCGCAGCCCAATACACTGCAGTCGCGATTGAGGATGCAAGAATCAAACCTAAAAACACTAAGAACTTGTTCCGGTTACGGGCTGACGTTTCTCCTGTGACGTAATATCTCCTGACGAGCAGAGCCACCGCCACGAACATGAAGATGAAAAGTGTAGAAACGGACAAGAGATCAGCTAAAATTCCTAATTTCGTGAAGAATGCGATGACAGCTGTCGCGATCAGCATTACCACTGTCGCGTTAATCGGTGTTCCGGTCTTTGCGTTGACATGAGCTAGCCATGGTGGCATCATGTGGGCCCGAGCGATGTGCGTCATGTACCTAGCTTGACCGATGGCTCCAACTAACAAAACGGTCGTCATACCTGCTCATTTCAAAGATTTTGAATATAAGGGTGTTCAACCGGATAAACTTGAACCAAAACTGAAACCGTATCGTACCTAGTCAATATTATATTACATTTAACTTCATAACATTTGTTCAAAAACGAGAAAATGTTTTAAAAAAACTGAACCAAGCAAAACTACAATGACGATTGAACAGTTGCGTCTGAATTGGAAGAAAAAGAAAAAGAAACTTTTATATTGACTTTACATGAGAAAGAGAAATACTATCAGTTTTTTAAAAAAAAATCTTTAAATTTCTCCATTTGTTTGCAATCATCTCTAACAGAGGTTTTTTTTTCAATGCTTATAGAAATTAAGTTAAAGTTATAAGAAAAACTGTAATGATAAAGACAAGACAAAAATAATATAATGGACATCAAAACCGTTGTCATACCTTTAAGAGCACCAAACGCGACAAGGTACTTAGCCCAATCCCATCCAACGGCCGAGAAGGCGACAGAAAACGGTGCGTCCGGATCAATCTGTCCATAAGGTTGCATAAGACACAACGTGACCGCCATGAGACAATAACAAACCGTGGTAAGCACCATTGAGCCAACAAGACCAATCGGAATATCTTTCCCAGGATTCTTCGTCTCCTCAGCCATCGTTGAAACCGCATCGAATCCAATATACGCAAAGAAAAGAACCGACGCAGATTTAAACACTCCTCTAGCTCCAAGCGGAGCGAAGTCTGAATAGTTTTTGAGATCAGCTCTAGTTAATCCAGCGATGATCACGAACAGAATCACGACCATATGGATCATAGAAGCGATGTAATTGAAGACTGATGAGCCTTTTGTGCCTCTAACAGCTAAAATGCAAATGATCGCGCAAACGCCGACCGCGATTGGATCTAAGTGGCTATAGTCTTCGCCGAGACTATGAGCTATTATGCGGAAGTCGTCAGGTTTATGGTTTAAGAGAGTGGCGAAGTAAGAGGTCCATGACCGGGCCACTGCGGCTCCACCGACTACGTATTCGAGGATAATATTTCCAGCGGCGATGAAAGCCACGAAGTCGCCGAGCTCCACTCTCAAGTAGGCGAAAGAACCGCCTACACACATTGGTAAGAATGGTTAGGTAAGGTATATAGTAAAATAATTACATGATATTCATGAAATAATTGTGGCAAAAAAAAAACTAATGGTTTTGGTTGTATGTTTGCGTTGGAGTTTGTGTTACCATATGATGTATGTTATTTAATCCACATCCTTAAACATTTTGAGCAAATCTATACGCCAAAAACAAATGGAAGAAGCACTTTATATTTTTGCATTAATTTGTATTTTACAATAACATAAAGAAGTATTCACATTTCAGAAGAAATTTTTTTTTTGCCATTTTTTCATGTTAGCGCCAACGTAAATGCATAAATTACATTTAAATCAAATGGAATCAAAATAATTAAAAAAAAATTATAATTAATGTCGAATATATGTGGAAAGAAGAAAGATATTGATATGTAATTTATAGAACCATATACTATTAATTCCAGCTAGTGAGATTTATCTACGATTTTCTTTTTCAAAATAAATGTTTGTTTTTTTTAACAAAAATCAAATTTATTTACTTTAAAATAGTGGTAAGTATTATTTTATTTGTTGGGATCAAATCAGTAACGTGAAGTCTTAATATTGTAAATATTTGACTCATGTATGGTCGCGTTAGGTAATTGACACTTCGTTATTGGCCTTCCTTTTCAAACGACTTAACAAAAGAAAACAAAAATATTTGTCTGCATGTAATGTAAGCCTTATAAGTCTTTAACAAGTAGACGAGAGATACCAAAAGTTATCTTTTTAACAAAAAACAGTATGAACTTAAATTATTTTTTTCAGCCAAACAATCTATACATGCAAGATAACAAGTAACGATCAACTCTAAAATAATAATCAGTCATGCAATTGTGCAATTTGTTAATTATTGTTCCGTGGACCGTAGCTAACAGCTGTGTGTGAACAGATAAGATTGTGAAGTGTGAACGGTTCACTCTCAGAAGTCAACTAGTTGACCCCGGAGATTCCTTCTTGCCTTAACTGAGTTTTTTTTAAATATCGTATAACCGAAAGTTACGGAATTCAATAGTATATTTATCATTCAAAAGATTAAACCTAAACGATTACGGTAAGACAAATAATTAAATGATTATGCATTTAAAGTATTATGGAGCATAGTGTATATGGGACTCTACAACAATGTACATTAACATAAATACTATATTTGATCGGTCGTTGTATTAAAGTGAAGTAAGTAACATATATAAAATAACAAATAAAATACCTATAAATCGTTTCTTTCGTTAAAAACACTAAATACCTAAAGATTTAGGATTGGACATATATACTTAATATTCATTCCGTATCTGTTACTTTTATTCATTTTTTTTCTTTTGAATATTATATGTATCAGATTATTAGCAAAATATTTGATAATAAGCTGATTTGTTAGAAAATCACATAAAATCTTTAGTTTATTAGCAAAATATATCGAGAAAACTAATATTGGAGAATTTTCACTTATTTTGAGACTCTTTTGGTAATTATTATTCAGTTCAAAAAAAAGAAAAACAGAGTAAATGAGATTTGGTCACCTGCGACAGGAATCTCGACGGCGAACTCGGTATAACAAAAGACGGAAAGCATGGCGGACACACCGGAGACGACGAAGGACACTACGACGGCGGGACCGGCGTTATCCCGTGCTTCTTGTCCGGTGAGAACGAATATTCCGGAGCCGATGACTGCACCGACCCCGAACCACATCAGATCCCACCACGTCAACGTTTTCTTCATCTCGTTACCACTACGAGCCTTCATGTCGTGAATCTCCGCCGAGTCGAGCGACCGAGTCATCACCCGGTCTATGAACCGACTCGGTGTCTCTTTAAGGGCTTTAAAGTAATTCCCCATGCTTTTGAACGATTCCTCCGGGAGAAAATCGTCTTTCGTGCATGAACAGCCTCGCCGACGAAGCCCATCGTCACCTTGTTCCGATCCCATTTTCTACTTCCGGTGGAAAAATAATATTTGATATTGATTCTGATTCTGATTCTGATACAGAGATCGGTTTTATAAAGTAAATTTGGAATGAATGCAGAAAAGAAATTGGAAAAATACAGAGAGAGATGAAACTGAAATGGAAACAGAGTTTTGATAAGTTTGGGATCTTAAATCTCTGCCATACTTATTGTCATTATTTTCATTTGACAATTCTTTTCATAATCTTGTCTCTATAAAATAGCTGGATTTACGAAACGGAAATTAAATATGGAAACCTTTATAAACCAATTTATGAGTTTTGTTTGTCACTAGCTGCATTCGTTGACCATTTTTAAAAAAAAACAAAAAGAGAGAAAATAATGGGGCAAATCGAATTATATAATAAAGAAAATAGATCATTTGTGATATTTTTTTCTATATATTATTATTCCGTGATGATATTAGCAATAATAAGAGATCATGTGTTATCCAATCGAAATATTCATTCGGATCACAAGAAACTACTACATCACGTTCATAATGTTTTGTTTTTATCCGTTTCGATTCTTTTTTAAATGATTGGCATAGTAAAATATAAATGTTTTTTTATCCGTTTTGACTCTTTTTTAGATGATTGGCATAATAAAATATAAGGGACAGAGTTAAAATTTTCCTATCTATTCATTAAACATTTGGCAAAAACAATATAAATAGATAAAAAAATTCCAACTTTCTCCCTTATAACTAAACAAAAAAACATAACAAAATTGAATTGATAACCTTACGAAATCTATCTTATAATTACATCTTAAATTTAAATTATAATTTTGTAAAAATTAATTTAACAAAATAATTGTATACATAAATAAAAGATGGATAAATTTTTTATTCACCTAAAAATCACCTAAATAAATGTATATTTGTCAAATGCCTGTCAAACACATTCAGTTTTATATAATAAAATATGATATCGATTGGTTTCACATAAAATTTGACTGAGTCAGGTCACCAACCTCTTACCGCAATTGCTCTTCCTTTGAAGTGCCTCAAGTGAATGATCAGCAGCAATTCACATACTTTTCAAGATTTTTTTCCATTTTTTTATATCTTTAATATATACTTCCTCCATTGTCTTTTAAACGATGGTGCAAGAAGTGTGATCAATTGTTTAGGTTTCGTTTTTACACCAATATAAACCATCAAATAAAATTAACTATTAACCAAAAAAGGAAAGAAGATCATGCGTCATATGTGTTATGTCATATGTGGCCGTAACTCGTATGTGCGTAAGTTTTTCAACTATCTAATATGAAACCAAACAAGAATGCAGAACCATTTCTTTGTTACATATGTTCAAATTAGGAAGCCATATAATGATTTGAGGAGCAAAGCATAATGCATAATATCAAAGCTTAGAATACAAAGAAAATTTAATCGTAGTTTACTCTATATGCAAAAAGAAAGTAAAACAAGTCCGAAAGAAAAAACATGTGGGAGGTGAGTTTATGTTGGAGACGTTCTGAACAATAAGACAGCTATTGCAAGAAATTAGATACCAAATATTTGAGATAAAGAAAAGAAAAACGTTCACTAATTGAATTTTGAAAACGCATAACAATTGATTAAGGCTTTTTTTATAAAGCATTATACTGTGTATAAAGCATAAATTTCATAATACATGTATCATATATATCTTTGATTGTTATGTGAGATTTCTTAAAGCTTTAAGATTCCATAAGATTATATATTTTTGAACACTTCTTTTTGCATTTTACTACGAGGATACGATGATACAAATTTCTAATACTGTATGTTTACTAATTTATACAAATTTATTATACAAGAATATGCATATATGGTGACAAGAAACAGAAAAAAAAACAGATACGTACATATATAATTATATACGATTTAAACAAAAAAAACACACAAATCCTTTTATAACCAGACGAATCTTGATCGATATAAAATATATGGACAGCATTAATTGAGGTCAACTGTTGGGCAGGGATCAATAGAATTTGAAGTCAAACCATTTTCCATGGATCAATGATTCAAAGATTTGTCTTGGTCAAACTATAGATTAATAATTAATTTCTCCATGAATCTAATTTATTTATCATTTGAGCAGTAATTCTTTATATATCTCGTTTCATACACAAATAGTATATCAGTCACCGTGAATGGTTTGGTCATAAATACTAAACCAAATGTAACCGAGAAACATTCTCTTAATTTATTTATATACCAAACCGGGAACGTCTTCCTAATTTCAACAAAACAGAGTTTTGATAAGTAGAGAGGTTTTGCAAGGGGATTTAGTCAGGGTTTTAAGTTACACATAATCCAGATTTGACAAGATATAGAATATTGAAGCAGTGAGCGATGGTGAAGAAAACAGCTGAGGTTAGTCGCCACTCGCGCATCCTTGACAACCGCAGTGAACGCATTCAACCACTTTTTCTTCACGCAAGTGTTTGGGAACACGACATACACATGTTGTTCCATAGTTGTGGTCTCTTGGCTGTATGCAGCGCAAGCAGCATAAGCGCTCATATCCTGACTGCAATTCACAAAGCAGAGAGTTTAGTAACAAACTAGAGCGTCATGTATATCTGACAAAAACTTCGTTCACTGAAAAGAAGACAGAAGTAAAATCTAGATCAATGTCCGGATAACACATTCAGCTTACAAACAGAATATGCATCCGAAATTGAATGAAAGTAAGGACTCAAAGAGAAACCATCATCAAAAAATTGAGGCAATGCTAATGCTGTTCAGGATTTGGCAAGGCTTGGAGGAAATTGAAAGTGGCAGTTTCAACAGACAGAGAAAACATCTCTTAAGAAGCATTTTTTGTTCAAAGCATAATTACCAAAAAAAATTGTACCCTACCAAACAAAACAACAATCTCAATTCTAGACCCTATTTTCCGCGTAAGATCAGTCCAAACAAGTGTATTTACTAAGCCATCGATTTCAGACAAACAGCTTCGAGAACCATTGTGCACCAGGGCAATACTACTCCCTCTCTAAACTAATTAAAACTTTCACATATTCTCATTTCAATATCCTATGCAGAAAAAAAAAGTACTATAGAAACTCTAAATGGCTTCAATTTGGCCTCAAATCCTAGCTACAAAAAACTGGACAGACAAAAGTTTAATCATGAATAAGGTAAGAACGCACCTTTTTCCATTTTGCAATCAGGCTACGATCCGCATAGCCCTGGTCCAAGCAGAACTCATAGAGCTCTTTAGAAATTTCCTCCCTCCGGTAATAAAGGTCATATACATACCGACTCCTCTGATGAGAGACTTTGAAAATCGGCCATAAGGTTTCACACTTTCTCTTGCCATCATGTGAATCCATCTCAGCTACACAAGGAACAAATAAATAGTTAGATCACAAGCAAAGGTAAAAGAAGCAAACTTTAGCAACTGAAAATTGATATAATGAACAAAAAGTCAAGATCGAAACTAACCTTCTCTCATCTTGGCATCGAGCTCTCGAAGAGTAGGCTCGATCAACTCCCACCCTTCTGGGTACTTGACTCGGTTAGTCTTAATCTTTGGCATTTTCTTCTACAGTTTGCAAACTTGCAACGTTAGAATTGAAAGATCAAATGCTGCTTGTATTAGATACTGAAAACTTGTCCTTATTATTCAATGAAATAGTTGGCTTTTATAGCCTTTACAACAAAACAGAAGCTCCTAAAATAATGCAGAGAAACAAATCTTCTTCTGCAACTAATTTGACCGAAACTGCAGGTCATTATTTGAAAACAACTTAAACGACTTCAGACTCATTTTCTCCTACTTTCTTGCATTGACTTCTTCCAAAACGAATTCAAATTGTTGTTTTTACAAAGCGTAATTCTAATACTTTCATAGTTCGTTAAAGACAGTCTCAATTAATCATTTAGATATAATAAAAGCAAGGTAAAGTTTCGGCAACAAAAAAGGAGCAATTAGGGTTTATGAATCTCTGTGCTTTGAGATCGACACGAATCTTTGAAAAGGGAGAAACTTTAGGGATCAGAAACGAAAAGACATGACTGGATGGATGCGAAGCAAGATTGGTATAAGAGGGAAATCGAAAAAGCTTACCTTTGGAGAAACTAATCGACAGAGAGACGAGGAAGAGATCGCGGCGCAGGACGAGGAAGAAGAGCCAACTTTGTCGTAGAAGCCTCTTTTAGGTTTGGGTTGGGTTCGGAATAAAAGAGTGTCATCACTTGGGCCGGTCTTTGGAATTAAAATACACGTGTTTTTTACTGATATCTTTAAATTTTAATTGGATAAAGACATTTTCAAAAATTTATTACAAATTGTAAATTTGTAACAAGGTTTTGTACAAAAGCTAAACGCAAAAAAGAAAGTTTTTATGGTCTGTATCGCGCAACACTACAATGTTAACAAAATTTGGGATCATCAAAATTGAATCAGTTATGGAAATAATACTTCAAATTATGAGTTTTTTTCTTTGGATTTTTGTAACTTCATGTTACTTCTTCTTTAGTGTTTTGTAGTTTTCCCTTTTAAGTACGACACAACCATATCATCTCTCAACATCATTTGAACAAAACACATATGCTTGCTTACACAGTTAAGTAGAATACGGAAGAAAAAAAACTAACTTGTCGTCAGGAAAATGAAAAACATCCAAAACATTGGAACTTTATAACATCAAACATCTTTCAGCTTTCGACATTGTCTGCAACTAAGCGATTATTTGGCAAAACGGAATAAACAGCTTCAGAAAAGAGACCAGTGCAACCTTAAGTTTGCAAGCGCATATATGGCAGCCACTAGATACATTGAGAAACCTCCAAAAGCATAAAATAAAAAAGAAAAAATAATAAGAAGAAGCTGCTTATTCCTTCTTCCCGATTCCATTAGACATGTTGTAGATTCCTGTTCCCTGTATCCAGCCACACAGATCTTCCGTAGTTAGATGATGAACAGAGTTATAACAAAAGCTGAGGCAATACCGATAACATCTAAGGAACAGACGATTGTAAGTAACAAGGTATAAAGTGTGATACTCAACTTCAAGCCATTAAAAGCACTCAAGGAAGAGTCGGTTTGAAGAGAACATGGCAATATGAGCAAGCATGAATAGATATTCTGAAAAAATAACCAAGGAATTAGCAGATATACTTACAATCATGTAGAGAGAACTTGCAGCCAAGGCAAGTGGAATCGCAACGGAGGTGACCTTGTCCATTGGTCCTTTTAGGTAAGTGTGCCTATGGATGCTCTGGAACAACCTCTGCTTCTCCAGAAGCTTCTCTCGTGGCCTAAATGGAGTTTCAGTCAACATGATCTGCAAAATTCCATAGCCACGCAAAAACCATTATCACTTAAAAGGCATGGCCAACATATGAGATCATAACGCAATTATCTAGAAGAACACACTGTCTAAAACAAACCATTTGATAAAAGTAGTATTCAAATCAAAACACTAAATTGATAGCGAGCATATATCCAAATTATGCCTGTGACATCATTTCGATCCAAAACGATTTATGCCCTTCATAAAAAAGCTAAATTTATAAGGAGCATATATCCATATTGTGCATGTGAAATCATTTTGATTCAAAAGGTTGTATGCCCTTCATCAAAAGGCCTCAATAAAGCCTCAAAATCAGGGCTAGATCTGTGTGAGTGCAAACTGTCGAAACAAGGCTTCTACATCGAATCGATCAAATCGACGCAATTAAAAACTTTATAATCAAATCCAAATTAAAATAGGTCAGCTTTCAACAATAGAACGGGACCAATTAGGTTTATCATTCTCTGCAATTTGAGATCGATAAAAACCTTAGAAAATGGATAAAATTACGACTGAAAATTTACGGATGCGCGAGATCACAAATTCTCTAAGTGGAAAATCGAAGAGCTTACCTGAGAGAAATTAATCGACAAGATAAGGGAGTTTGAGGGAGAGAGAGAGATCGGTGCGCAGATGGTGAACGAAGAACAACAAACAAAATGGCGTTGAATTGTCTTAGGTTTGGGTTTAGTTGAGTGTTATCACTTGGGCCAGTTTCAAAAGCCCAAACTGACCCGAGAATCAATTTTCCAATTTCAATTATACAAACCAAACCGGACCGTCCTTCTAATTTCAATTTGTATTCCGAACCGGTCGTTCTTCTTAAAACTTTTTTGTGCATTCTTCGACTCCTCTCTTTTATTGCATCGTCTCTCGCTTTCTTTCTCAAACCTTTTTCGTTTAAAACTCTCAATAAGAACCCAGACGCTTCCTAGAAGAACAGAGGCGGGAAGTTTTTTTTCGCGCGAGTTTCGTAGAAAGCGAATCCTTAGTTTCTGGGCGAGGAAGAAGATGAGCGTATGGAACTACGTCGTCACGGCTCAAAAACCCACCTGTGTCACTCACTCTTGCGTGGGAAACTTCACCAGTCCCCAGGAACTCAATCTCATTGTTGCGTATGTAACTTCTCTATTTATTTTTTTTCTTTCTTTTCATGCATCCCTTCTGTATGCAGATGTTAATTGGGGGTTTAGGGTTTATGGGGAAGCTAGTTTTCGTCACGGGTCGATTTCTACCATTTGTTTTCAATATCTCTGGGATTCTCTGATGTGGTGGATTGTTGTTTATGTGGGAGATGTATACAATCGATTCACTAGTTGAGCTATCAGTGACTGCTCTGGGCTTGATATCATGTTAAAGAAGGCACGTTAATGCTATTGAAGATGAATAATTTCTTATTTCGGAGAATTTTCAAATCTCGTTTGCATACTGTTCTGTAAATTGTTTCAAAAGCTATCTCTTTTCCTCTTTACCATATACTATCTTCTTCTGGATCTGGTTCATTGTTGACAACAGTGTTATACTTTTCTCAGGAAATGCACTCGAATCGAGATCCATCTGCTTACTCCACAGGGACTTCAGGTACTTCATACATCTTCTATTCCAACGATTTTGTTTTGGTTTTTCGTTTTGTCACTGTTGTTAGTATTAGTTCATGTCAACTTCGCAAATGTTCAATTCCTTGGATTTCGAGTGGGAATTTGTAACGTTATTGTTACTTTAGTGTTATTCCGGAAAAAAAATATCCACATATGGATCGGATATGTTGAGTGATTTAGAATTTTTCAGACTATGCTGGATGTTCCTCTATATGGGAGAATCGCAACTTTGGAATTGTTCCGTCCCCATGTGAGTATAGTTTTCTTGATGCGTACTTCTTTCAGTCTGAGATAATCACGAGTAAGTTACAATGTTAAATGATATGTACTTCATTTTTTGCAGGGTGAGGCACAAGATTTGTTGTTCATTGCAACTGAGAGATATAAATTCTGTGTTCTTCAATGGGAGTCTGAGTCCTCCGAGCTTATTACAAGGTAATTTGCCAAAACAAAATAATCAAAGTTTCATTGACCAGACGAGGTTAAGCAACCAGATGTGTTATTTGTCGTTTGACATGCTTTCTGAAATCTTAGTTCATGAGTTTCCTGTCTGTTCTATTCAGAATATATTCGAGGATTCCAGTTACTATCGGCCACTTACTCTTACTTTGTTGTATATCCAAAGCCTGGAAAATTCTTCTCTGATGCACATAGTTGTTGCTTACTGATAACTAGATTTGTCAGTATGCCAACTGACGCTTATTCCCTTTACTGCTATTCTAAATACCATTTTGACATTTTGTAGGGCAATGGGGGATGTTTCAGATCGTATAGGCCGACCGACAGACAATGGTCAGGTATTGAGTTTAGTAGTACTGCGTTGTAGCTTTCATAGTGGTTAGATTTTGATTATCTACCTTCAGTCATATCTGTGCTGTAATAATATAAGGGTTATGTGGCATGCTTGAAGCCGAGTTCTCACTTTACACTAATTTTGCAGATTGGTATAATTGATCCTGATTGCAGATTAGTTGGTCTCCATCTGTATGACGGCTTGTTTAAGGTATGTTATTGTCTTCTAGAAGAAATTTGGCGCCTGACGCATGGTCTCCATCTGTATCATGTTACTGAACTCCATGGAGAAATTTATCTTCTGTTTTTTTGGGTTCCTTGGTTAGGTTATTCCATTGGACAATAAAGGACAGCTCAAGGAAGCTTTTAACATAAGGTACTTCTTTTCAGTTAACATGTTGCAGTTTGGAGGCTATCAAGCTTATATCTTGCTCTCTTTTTCTTTTGTTGGTTAGTCGCCTACATCGTGTTTGTTCTAGTGAACCCTTGTTTCCATGCGTCACATTCTACAAACCATTAATTGACTCGGTCGATACCTTTTGTTTCTTGTAGATGTGGTTATTTTTAGGACCACGACACTGAATCTAATATTGACTATGTTGCCTAACTTTCAGGCTGGAGGAGTTGCAGGTCCTGGATATCAAGTTTCTTTATGGATGTGCAAAGCCAACAATCGCAGTACTTTATCAGGTTAAATGGATTCGCTGTGGAAAGTATTTTTGTAAATTATATATATTTGCTTCTTCCATATATGGACCTAGTTCTGCAAGCAATAATGTTCGTAGGATCGTCCTTTCTTTCTTAATATCCGCTCTGTTGGTAACCTGGTGGAAATTGAGAAAATTATCGCGTTTGTAGGATCGTCCTTTCTTTCTTAAAATCCGCTCCGTTGATAACCTGTTGGAAATTGCAAATTAGTGCTGCAGTATTTCTATTTGTATTATAGTGTTTTTAAACGAATTTTATCTTTTCTCTTAACGTAGATTAATTTTCCAGTCCAGTATAATGTATGCAATATTGTCGAGGATTTATCTATGTGAAATATTAATTCTTGGGATTACAGGACAACAAAGATGCTCGTCATGTAAAAACATATGAAGTTTCTCATAAGGAGAAAGGCTTTGTCGAAGGACCATGGTCACAGAACAATCTCGACTATGGTGCTGACCTATTGATCCCTGTACCTTCACCTCTGTGTGGCGTCCTTATCATTGGCGAAGAAACAATTGTCTATTGTAGTGCCAATGCATTCAAAGCTATACCAATAAGACCTGTAAGTTTTTCTCAGGGTGCCATATGCTCCTATAAACATTTGCTTTACCTTTTAGTGAGTATTCATTGATTTTATAAACTGCAACTTAATTGTCCAGTCAATCACAAAAGCATATGGAAGAGTGGATATTGATGGCTCTAGGTATCTTCTTGGTGACCATGCTGGACTAATCCACCTCCTTGTTATAACCCACGAGAAAGAAAAGTGAGTTGATATTACAAAACTCTATCGGAATGAATGATAATGTGGATATTCTGACTTTTGCACCCAAAACAATGTGGATGTTCTGAATTTATTTCTCTCTAGGGTCACTGGCCTCAAAATTGAGCTTTTGGGTGAAACTTCTATTGCATCTACCATCTCCTATCTTGACAATGCTGTCGTCTTTGTCGGCTCAAGCTATGGAGACTCACAGGTACACAAAGATTAAATACGTTTCTCATGACATAGTCTTTACATATATTTTTCTTGGAGAATGTAAAAGTATATAGCTTTTTTGGTTACCACTATCCTAGTTATTTGTGTTGGATTTTTATCTTCTCTGATTTTTAGTATAAATAAAAGCTATGAAGCATCTGAACGTTTTCATTTTTTGAATTGCAGCTTATAAAGTTAAACATGGAGCCGGATGCAAAAGGTTCATATGTAGAAATTATAGAGAAGTATGTCAACTTGGGGCCTATTGTCGACTTTTGTGTAGTTGACCTTGAGAGACAGGGGCAAGGTCAGGTTGTAACTTGCTCTGGAGCATATAAGGATGGTTCTCTTCGCATAGTTCGCAATGGGATAGGAATAAATGAACAGGTTTGATGTCTATCAGGAATGTCATTTTGACCCAGTGTCATGTATGAGAAATTCTCTCATTTGATGTAAGACTCTGCTGTATTACAGGCGTCTGTGGAACTTCAAGGTATCAAAGGAATGTGGTCTCTGAAATCTTCAATTGATGAAGCCTTTGATACATTCCTTGTAGTTAGTTTTATCAGTGAAACTCGTATATTAGCTATGAATATAGAGGATGAACTGGAAGAAACAGAGATTGAGGGTTTCTTGTCTGAGGTCCAGACTTTATTTTGCCATGATGCTGTCTACAACCAACTTGTACAGGTATGTATTGCCAGTGCTCATTCATTAGTTTCTATGTCTTTGCTTGTAGTTTATCTCACAAGGCAGGAAAAATTCCGTCGAAATCCATTTTGTAAATGATAATCCCATGTCCAGATTATCAATATATAGTTTGTTTTCTTTGGGTTTCACTGCATTTCAGTGTTTTAACTATTTAGTGTTAATCAGTTCTGAACTTTTTAGGCCTTTTGGGTCAAAGCGAATCAAACGTAGTGTGTTACTTATAAGAGGATGTGTTAACTATTTAGAGTTAATCAGTTGTCATTTTTAGGCCATTTGGGTCTTCCAAAGCGAATCAAATGTCGATATCCTTCTGACATAGTTTTTTGTCATATCATAGTTGTTTTTTTTCTTCAGACATGGTTTTTTGTCTGCTACAGTGTTCTCTCATATCTTTTCCTCGAGGATGCACTAACTACTGTCTTTTCTTAATCAGATTACTTCAACTTCTGTTAGATTAGTCAGTTCTACAACTAGAGAACTGCGGAATAAATGGGATGCCCCAGCTGGATTCACTGTTAATGTTGCAACTGCAAATGCTAGCCAGGTGTGTCTTTCTTTCTTAAGGATTTATTTAATGGATTTATTTGTAGCTGTTATATATAAAATTGGGCCAGAGAGAGAAGAGAAGAATTCTTGGTATAAACCCCGTTGGGGAAAATTACAGTCAGCTAGCTGCAGTGGGGATGTATATAGGGATTTTGTTTTTTCTCAAACTTGTAGCTTCAGTATCTTTCTTGTTTCTAGACATGCAATGTTATTTGGAGTGATACACTTGTTAGGTTCTTTTGGCGACTGGAGGTGGGCATTTGGTCTATATAGAAATTGGAGATGGGACATTGACGGAAGTCAAACATGCCCAGTTGGAGTACGAGGTCTCTTGTCTTGATATAAACCCCGTTGGGGAAAATCCTAATTACAGTCAGCTAGCTGCAGTGGGGATGTGGACCGATATAAGTGTAAGGATTTTTGTGCTGCCGGACTTGACTCTTATTACTAAGGAACAACTAGGAGGAGAGATAATTCCCCGATCTGTTCTTCTTTGTGCATTTGAAGGGGTATGGTTTTCTTCAAAACTTTGTGGAATGACCATCTTTATTGTTAATGCAGCCTTTGGTTGCCATACTAAATAACAAGTGGTATTTCATTTGTCGCAGATATCTTACTTGCTTTGTGCTCTTGGAGATGGCCATCTCTTAAACTTCCAGTTGGATACGAGTAGTGGGGAGTTAAGAGTTCGGAAAAAAGTATCACTTGGGACTCAGCCTATAACTCTGCGTACATTTTCATCTAAAAGTGCAACGCATGTCTTTGCTGCATCAGATAGACCGGCTGTTATGTATAGCAACAACAAGAAGCTGTTATACAGCAACGTGAATCTGAAAGAAGTTAGTCATATGTGTCCTTTCAACTCTGCTGCTTTTCCAGACAGGTAAACTACTTTCTTTCTCTCTATTTTCCTTTGGGGTCGAAGTACATTGTGGTGAAATCTGGTTCTGCTTCTCCTCCATGGACAGCCTAGCAATTGCCAGGGAAGGCGAACTTACTATTGGCACCATCGATGATATTCAGAAGCTTCACATACGTACTATCCCCATTGGAGAGCACGCTCATCGTATCTGCCATCAGGAACAAACACGAACATGTGCTATCTGCACTTTGAAAAACCAACCGAGTGCAGAAGAATCTGAAATGCATTTTGTCCGTCTGTTGGATGCCCAAAATTTCGAATTCTTGTCAACTTACCCTTTGGATGCCTTTGAATACGGTTGCTCCGTACTGAGCTGCTCGTTTACAGATGATAAAAATGTCTACTATTGTGTCGGTACGTCATATGTTTTGCCTGAGGAAAATGAACCAACTAAGGTATACATGAGTCTCAATTTTGTTTGTGTTAAACTTTATTTTTCCCAAGTCGTTTTTTCAGTTTTTTTTGTTTTTTTTTGTGGTTGTAGGGAAGGATACTTGTATTTGTAGTTGAAGAAGGAAAGTTGCAGCTGATAGCGGAGAAGGAAACTAAGGGATCTGTTTATTCTCTTAATGCCTTCAATGGCAAACTTCTTGCTGCTATTAATCAGAAAATGCAGTTGTATAAATGGATGTTGCGGGATGATGGAACTCGTGAGCTCCAGTCTGAATGTGGACATCACGGTCACATTCTAGCTCTCTATGTGAAGACCCGTGGAGACTTCATCGTTGTTGGTGACCTCATGAAATCAATCTCCTTATTGATCTACAAGGTAAAAGGTTTTGATTCAAAATTGTTGTTTCCATCTTCTTGTTAATACATGTCAAATCGTAGATTGTTGTGTTCGAAAGAACTTACGTGGACTCTTTGACTGTTTGTGTCTGTTTTAAAGCACGAGGAAGGTGCGATCGAGGAGATAGCTCGGGACTATAATGCAAGCTGGATGACGGCAGTTGAGATACTTGATGATGACACCTACCTCGGTGCTGACAATTGCTACAACCTATTCACAGTAAAGAAGAACAGTGAAGCTGCTACAGATGAAGAACGGTGTCGTATGGAGGTGGTTGGTGAGTATCACACTGGGGAATTTGTGAACCGATTCCGCCATGGCTCTCTTGTTATGAGGCTGCCTGATTCAGAAATTGGTCAGATACCGACTCTTATCTTTGGTACTGTCAATGGTGTGATCGGAGTGATAGCTTCACTGCCTCAAGAACAGTATGCTTTTCTGGAGAAACTGCAGACGAGTCTGAGGAAAGTGATTAAAGGAGTTGGCGGTTTGAGCCACGAGCAATGGAGATCATTCAACAACGAGAAAAGAACTGGTGATGCAAGGAATTTCTTGGACGGAGATTTGATCGAATCGTTCTTGGATTTGAGCAGGAGTAAGATGGAAGAGATCTCTCAAGGCATGGATATTCAAGTGGAAGAGTTGTGTAAGAGAATTGAGGAACTCACTACGCTTCACTGAGCAAATCCATAGCTTTCTCTTTACTCTATCTCTATCCTCGTTTGTTTGTTTCTCAACAATCGTTTTGGTTCTAAAGAGTCGTTCTCTGTGAAAACTTGAGTGGTTTCTTAGAGGAGGCGAGAGTGTCTTTTTGGTTTTGGTACAATGTCTTAGAAGATATGGTATTTTTTTGGTTTTGGTGCAATGTCTCAGAGGACTTATGGTATTCTATTGTAAAAATTACAACTTAATCTATGACTATTTGTCTGAAAGTCTGCAGTGAGAACTAGTTCCGTGACCAAGGTGTTTTCATCAATGGCACTGAGCAAGTGTAATTGAGATTAAAATTATTAGTGTTTATAGTGAAGAAAAGTTCGCAAAGAATCGAGATGATTTTTACATGCTGCAACTTAAAAAAGTTTCTCCTTACAAAATAAAATACATACAAAATGTACATGAGGATTGGTTTTGATTGGTCTGATCCGGTTCGGTACGTCAAATGGAAAAAACGAATAAACCAGAAGGGAAGGTGGAGGAGAGAAAGGAATCAGCTGAGATTCTGCGACGGAGGAGGTCGTCCTTGTTCACGCCCTAAATTCTCTTTTTATTCCTTTCCTCCATCTTCAAGCACCCGAAGAGAAAGCTCTTCTTTCAAATCGAATCTTCTAAAAAAGTAATAACCTTTTTCTTCTCTGTGTTATATTTTTTTTTTTTAAATTGTTCCATCGATTCTTCATGATTTTACATCTTGTACTGTAAATATGTTCCTCTGTTACGCAGTTTGATACTGTTTCCAGATGTTTAGATTATTGGCTTCTTCTTGCACTCATTTAGGTTAATTTTGATATGCTTTCGAGGTTTTAGCTGAACTTTTTGCGCCGCCAAAATCATGCTCTTCCATAGGCTAGCAAGATTAGGTTCTCGCATTGTTAAAGAGCTTCCAAGAGGTATTTAGCTTTCATTCTCAATTTTTGTTATTGTTTCCACATAAATTTCTCTCAATATACGTCCCATCCTCTGTTCAATAATCTCTTCCAATTGTTAATTGAATTTGTGCTTTTGCCCTTGGTCGTGGACGTTTAGGCTCATATACTGTCTGTGTGATTTAACTCCATTATTTATGCTTTGGGGGCAGAGAGGCATTTCTCAGTATGTGGAATGCGGATTCTACAAAGGTCTTATGGCCAACATCTGCAATCTTCGGTTAGTCTGAGCTTTGTTTTCACTTAGTGAAAATTTATTGTATCTTGCATTTTCGTATGCATCGTTTTATCCTTTCTTAGCCTCTATGCTCTGATTAAAATGTGGATCAGGGAAAAGCTTTGTTAATATCGAATTTGCTTTTGTATTCTAGCTAAAGCTGAAAAGATTATAGATAGTTCTACCATATTTTTGAATGTCATGACATGGATTAGCTAATTAGAGTAATGCAATCAATAGAAAGAATTAAAAGGTATGGTTTGGCTCACAGAGCTAACTAAGGCTAGGTATGTATGTTAAATATAATATGTCTTGTGTAAGTGAATTAGCTTCAAAATTCGGGTGGTTTCGATTCTTATTTTTGTATACATATTCTATATTGATTTGATATATCTGCTCTTTCATCTTTTTGAGAAGGTTGTACTAGAGAGGCAAACTAGGACTTTTCAGCAAGCCTTTTTCTCAAATAGTCATCATCTGTGTACATCTTTCAGCACTGCCTCTGAAAAAAGCGGCGAAGAAACAGAAAAGTAAGTTTAACTTTATCTCAGAAAACTTTCAACTCTTGACAATAACCAGTGTAGACACGATAACTTATACACCCGTCTACTTGCCTTACTCTAAGAACATGCGTGCAATTCAATTTTTTCCAGGATAAACGTTATCTTTGTTGATAAAGATGGAGAGGAAATTCATGTTAAGGTCCCAGTTGGAATGAACATCCTTGAAGCTGCTCATGAAAACGATATAGAACTCGAAGGCACGATTTTCTTCCATTTTATCTTTGTCTGATGATATACTTTTTCACTTGAGCCAAAGATAGTAACTAATGTCTCAGATTTGATCCTTTTCATTTATTGGTTTTTCTGAATCTTCAGGGGCGTGTGAAGGTTCTTTAGCGTGTTCAACTTGCCATGTGATTGTTATGGTAAACTTACCTCTTCCTTGCAATCGCTCATCTACATATATTGATCATTTATTGTGTTTCACCAAATAGTTATAAATTGTGATTGAAATAGGACACGGAGTACTACAACAAACTCGAAGAACCAACAGATGAAGAGAACGATATGCTGGATCTTGCTTTCGGGTTAACAGAAACGTGAGTCCTCTCTCTCTCTATTACGCTTTAAATGGTCTCAATCTGGTCTCATTGAAAATGCTGACATGTTCCACTGAAACTGTTTATAGGTCGCGGTTGGGATGTCAAGTCATAGCAAAACCAGAGCTAGATGGAGTACGCTTAGCCATTCCTTCAGCGACTAGGAACTTCGCGGTTGATGGGTTCGTTCCAAAACCTCACTAAGCCACGTCAAAGTCTCTCACAACGGAGGAGTTTCCAATTAGTTGAGTTGAGAGTTGTTCGAGATTTACACTTGTTTATTATCGGAAAAACCTATTACAATAAAACCTTATGGAGTTGTAGATTATGTAATTCAGAAAGTGAGATTTCACAGTTTTAACTCATCCATTTTTGGCAGCATCCTTTTTGTTTTCTTTACTTTGATTTAGACTTCAGAATAAAGGTAGAGATATATTTCTTTTGTTACGAATATAAAGGAAGTTCTTCTTTTAAAGTGTCAAATTCAAAATGCAAACTGCAATGAGTCTGCACTCGCAATTTCTTCTGCAGATCGACATTAGCAAGCATTATAAGGAAAGAATGAGAAGAAGGATATGGTTTTAGAATCATTATTACTAAAGTCAGCTTCGAAAAACTTCCTTTCAGCTTTTTCTATCAGAGTTCTCTTCTTCCTCCACCACCTCGTTAAGTAGATAAAGAGAAAGATGAGAACTAAGACAACTTTCACAATGGGAATCAAAAGACGAGGCTTTTAGACCGGTTTCTTACAAGTAACAACAGAGATAAAATGGTAAATTCTAAATTTCTAATCCATTTGATGACTTAAGCTTAACTTGTTATACCTTGGTCAATTCTTCTGCTGAAACCTTTTCTTGTCGTTCACGGTAATGTTGCTTGATGTGTGATACAAAGGAACTGGCTCCAACTGACCTAAAAATGGTTCGACTTGTAACTTAACATGCATTTTTGAGTCATGCATATCGCAGCTTCGATGTTGCTGCGTATTATAATTTTTAGATCGGAAGTGTTTAGAGATGATGAAGAAAGCGACAGTGACGGATGATTCATTATCTCCATTCTACTGGGGTCTGTATGATGTTGTGGATGATCCTTTACTGTTATTGAATAGTATCTTGGAGCAAAAGCAAAAAAAGTTTCATTATTTGGAATCCGAGAGATTTTCACAGAAGAGTTCTTTCGACGCGTGGAAGAATCCTACTATGTATGGAAGTTTCTGGATTTGCAAGATTAACTAACTAATCATCATCATCTCTAATCTTGCTATATGTGTGTTTTGTATTAGGGATTTGTAAGAATGAAGGGATCCATGGAACCTGAGATGGCATAAGACAGGCTCTGTCTGATTCAAGAAAGGGCCGGCCTAACTTTCTCTTGTTTCATTCAATCATCACGTTGTTATTTATGACCAGCACAGGACTCTGTTTCTCCTGGCTTCAAATGTCCTCACGGCGATGGTACTTAACTCATCTATCAATGTCAATCTCTTAAAAGAAAAATTAGTTATTTGACCAATACTGTAATCTCGTTTTTTTATTTGAAAAAAATTCACTCTTACTAATTTTAAAAAAAAAATATTAACACAATTCTTCACAATCCTACTGACAAAAACAAAACTATTCGAAGATGGTCTCACGATTTTTTATATCAAACCTAGAATTTGGCAACCTGCAATAGAATCCAAGACCCACGAACTGCTCGCAGCTCTGGCTCTAGCAGATTTAGCCAAGGCTTCAGCATCAGATCTTCTTTGTGTCAGAGTTTTCTTCCCGCTTGGCTCAACACTAAATACTATGATCGTTAAAGCTTCATTATTATCATTAGAAATGGGTCGCCTGCGTAGGGTTGTTCCTCCTGCTGCTACAATCAGATCTTGAAGATACCCTTTGTAAGCAAGCTCGAAATCTCCCATAATGTAAAACTTCAATCCATTAAAAACTTTTGGTTTCTGCATATTAGTGAATGAAAACCATTTAGATGTAAGTATTCTTAAATCTGTTGTAACAAAGAGAGCATCAGAGAGAGAGAGAGAGAGAGAGAGAGACGAAGCCAACCTTGTTCAAAGCTCTTTGTCTTCCGATATAAGGTCCCTGTCGTATTCCGTGAACATCTATGGAAATCTCATATGGCTCCTCGGTTACATACTCTGTGTTTTTCATACAGGCCTTGATCCCTGCAAGAAAGATATACATACATTTTGATAAATTGTTGATTTGATCAATCGCAAACATACATGTTTCAATGCTGATAGAATAATAATACTTACAATCAATGCTTAGAATCCATTTCCCCTCCAAGACCCCCATCATAAATTTGAGGGTCCTTTTGCAGGCTCCATTTTCGTTGATTGATGCAATGATATGTGTAACTCTTGGCTCCCATTTTCTCGAGATGGTAACTCCAGACAGTTCAGCAAATTCCAAAATCACACTCTGCAATCCAAAGCCATCCATGTAATTTTAAAGGTTTCAAAGCCGAGAGGTTTTCATGAAATAAAAGAGTCAAAAGATCCATACCTTCTCTTCATCTGTAAGTCCTGAACAGCATAGAACCAATTTCTTGGGTAATCCATGAAAAGGCTTGCTCTGGAGCTCACTGATGTCAGGTTTTTCAGATACTTGATTAGGCTGAGAGTGCAGTGGCCTTATAGAAGATAGATAGATAAGAGTTATTCCCAGCACTCTATTTTCAACAATTAGAATCGCCTCATAAATCCTATCAGTAAAGGAAAAGGACAATACCCTTTCGGAGGAGTACGCTTGCGTTTTCTTTCTTTTAGGCTACTCTCTTCACAGGGCAACTTAGAGGATGCATCCACAGGGCATAGCATAACAAAGTTTTTCTGTTGACAAGAAAAGGTGTTAAAAAGAACTGTATAAGGGACTATCACATAGAGCTTCTATATAATCTATGCAGCACTTACATTGTCCCATCTGCATTCTGGTATCAGTTTTGCACACGTAACATGAAAGCTATTCTTGCAACTCGCATTGTAACAACCAAGTGCTGCGCCTTTAAGTCCACAGCAACTGCAAGTTATTTTCCGGCTTCTTTTCAGCTCCGCATCAAGGTTGACTGCGGTAAGGTTGTTGAAGTATACATTTGGAGCCCTGAAAAGGTAATAAAGTTTCTTATATTCAGTCAGACGAGTATCAAAAGCATATGCATGCGCATTTGCTACTATTCAGGTTTCTTACCATTCAGCACAGTTTTTGTGAACATGTATGACCTTAGACCCACCACTAAAATCTGCAGAGACAGGTTCACCTCTGTGGTAGTGAGCCATTTCTCCTGATGCCTATCAATATTACATTCCAATTAAAAAAAGGTAAAAATCACCTAAAGGTCTACATCTAGGACTACAATGTGAGATAGCGAAGCCTACCTCTGTGTCTTCGGAAGACTCACAAAAGGCGCATGTGAATTTGTTTATTGGAGGTCCATCACATCGTTGCAAAAGTACATTACCTCCAAGTGAGGACTTGCTCATTGTTGAGTGTTTCTCTGAAACTTGCACGGTATGATTGCCTTTACCCACAGACGGTTTCTTTTTGTTAGTTGAGTCTTGTCTATCACCCACTTTATTCAACTCATCACTAAGGATTTTCTTGCCACGCGGTTGTGAAATTCTGCTTGGGATTGAACAGGAATCAAGTTTTGATCTCTTTTCTGTAGTCTTCTTTTCAGTTATCCCAGAAGAATATTTTTGAAAAGCAGATGCACTGGATTTTCTTCTCTTTCTCAGAGAGGACTTCTCAGCGGGACTTTGTTTTTCAGGTTGTGTATCAGCTGATATATGAGCTCGTTCCTGAACCCCCATTCCCACATTTTCTGTTCTAAGTGAGAGCTCATTAGATCCAGTAATCTGGTGATCTGGAGAGACTTTAACGCTAGATCTTTTTCTCTTTTCCCCGTGCTTTCCCTCAGCTTGCACAGATATATTTACGCCAGCCTGAACTCGTGAAGTCTGGCCCTTGTTTCTTGTAGCCCGTTTAGCTTTCGCATTTTCATCAGGATTTTCATCCGTCCGGGTAGATGTGCCAGAAGTCCCACCAGTCTCTTGTTTCTCACCAATATTTGCTACTGCAGACGATTCCATGTAGTCCTCCTTGGAAACCCCAACACGTAGTTTAGCAACTGTATGTCTTGCACTTCCTGCTTTGGGTTTTTTATTGGAGGATGCTCCTTTAGATAGATTACTTTGAGTAAGATCAATCTCACCTCTACCTAGGACCTTCAAATTGATTTGAAATTTTTCAGTTAATTTCAACGGACTTGAAGAAACTATCAAAGAAAACGATTATCTGGCTGTATCAGCGTAAAGAAATGCCTATACCTTGGCCTTCACAGGACTAGGTAGAATCTCTGGAGAACAAGGCCTTTGAGTCCATTCAAACATTTCACTGTCAAAAATGTCTGCTGGAGTCGGCTTTTCTTGCTCATCTACCTGAAACATTCATCAACAAAAAGAAAGTAAGATCAAAGGACCCGATGATGTTTTGGGTCTGAACATAGTCTTTAAACTTGCAGCATTCAATCTGGATCAAAGTAAACCTCCACCAGATAACTAAGATGGGTCAAACACATTCTCTATAACCTCGCGGTAAGTTTAGTATGTTCCAATACCACATAACAATATAATGCAGAATAAATACTGGAAGATAGCATTGGCATAGGCTGTTGGGATTTCAAGTACTCACTTTCAAGGGGCTCTCATGATCTGAGTCCTTCAAATCGCTGAAGGAAGGAACATCAACAGGTGTAACATCTAAAAGTTGATCACTTTCTGTTGGCTGACTTAAGCTCTCCATATCATCTTCATCCCTCAACCAAAAGAAAGGTGCCAGATTTTCTTCTTTATTTAGACTCGGATGCTCATTCAAACGAATCACTGATTTTTCAGTGTAATCCTTGAAGTTTTCAGCTATTTCAGAAGATTCAGTAGATTTTGTTAAGCTTTCAGAAGATTGATTCTGCAACAGCTGAACCCTTTTCTTGGTTTGGGATGAAGGTTTCATAACAATAGGTCCAGGGACATCTTGATCTGTTTCCTTGGTTTTTTTATACCCTCTTCTCTTGTATGTTTGGCCCTTACAAGATCCCTGACGATTCTTATCATTTGCTTCTTCATTGGAAACATCTCTCACATGCTTTTCCTTTTCTGGAGACACAAATCACAGAACACACATTAAAAAAAGGTACTCATCTCTTGATTCATATAAAAATCTGACTCTCTGATCAAGTAAGACTCGGATGCTCATTCAAACATCTCTCACATGCTTTCCCTACAAGGAAACAGTAAGTACCTGATACTGATGGTTTATTCTGGCTTACGAAGATGTTGACACCAGAAGCATCTTCCATGTTCTTGTAAATACTGACCAAGCTATCCATATGAGGAGCACTTCGAATCTCTAACAAATAGCATAATAATCAAAGCTAATTAAAACAAGATATCGTTTAAGTCAATTTCAAAACTTGGTTTAGCGATAAGGAAAACCTGACTCTGTGATCAAGTAAGAGCATGTGAAGTACCTCTACGATGGTATGGGATTTTACAGACTGGACAAGTGGCATCCAATTTCATGGATTTCAGTATACATGCACTGAAATCAAGAGAAAGCAAGTGTTAAATACTGACTACACCAAAAGAAAAATCAAAAGACTTCCATAAAAGAAAACATAAGGAAGGGTTCTTACTTGCAAAAGACATGGTTGCACGAAAGTGAAACTGCAGAATTAAATAGACTCAAGCTGCAAAGAAAATAAAATAGTTATGGAGGCAAATTAGACGAATGCTTGAAATCCTCTTCGATTGCCAGACAATACAAGCTAATAAGAAAAAACTCATCAAAATATAGAGCGAAACAATAAGCCCATGAGAGAAATGGAGATTGGTAACATACACGCTAGCTATCCGATTGAGAAAGAGAAGATAAAAAACAAAATTAGGGTTTTCGTCGCCGTGTTCATCATAAAATGGCCATAGAAAAACTCAGAATAATTAGTCTTGAGACATGGGACTTACCAAATAGGGCACTTGAGTTCTCTTCCCATCTTCTCCAGGTGACTTGTGTCTCCCATCTTCTCCTTCGATCTTCACAGACAGAGAATATGAAACGAATCAGTCCTGATGAATTAAGCAGTGAAGCGACTTTCTGGGTATATAGATAGATGGTGAAGCGTATCCTTCAAAGAGTGAGCTTCCCATGGAAGCTTTAGAGAAAAAAACGTTTCATGAGAAAGCCGCGAATTTGTTTTTTTTACTTTCAAGTGTTTTCACTCCCGCCAAAAGAATAGATGAAAACTGCGGTAATAGGTTTCATTTTCCCCCCCTACAGTTTAGTTGTTTTTGAGATTTGAACCCATTATTTTTGTTAAGCAAATTTTACCCACATGTACTTAAATATTTACAAATTGCCCCACATAGGCTCAATCACAAGTCCGATTGCTATAGTTGAGAGTCTTAAGACATTTGATGAAGATATATAACAAATCTAATCCGTACATTTGAACACTTCTATAGAAGAAACCGAAATCTTTTTCTGCATTACCAGTAATCTTGGCAACTACAAGAACCATCTTTAAAATGGTGAAACCTGCTACGATCTCTTACAACAATCTCTCGATCATAAACCTTAGACACAAGTTTAATCGCCAAATGACAATCTGCACAGACTCTAAGATTCTTCACCACCCGAATCGGTGATCTCTCTGGTGTACCAATAAGCATGAAAGCAATAGCAATCTTCTCACTGTGATACACCAGAGCATTCTCCTTTTCTTCCTCCTCAACATCAACATAAACGTTCGAAGTTTGGGGCAAGTAACCTTCCAGTCTCAGTCTATCAGTCATTTCTTTCAGCTTAGCATAAATCTCATCGCTTTGTGGATGAGACTTATCACCCATAAGAAACTCATGAACTCTGTTTCCTACTTCTACTAAGCTGTGGCCGGGGACTTTTCTCACACCGTCTCTTGACATTTGTCTCCTTATCTTTTGCACATCGGACCAACGCTGCTCGGACGCATACATATTCGACAAGAGGACATAATCGCCGCTGTGATTTGGTTCTAGTTGTAAGATTTGGAGTCTGGCATACTCTGCTAAATCTGAATCACCATGAACAGTACAAGCTCCTAACAACGTTCTCCAGATAACAACATTTGGCTGCATCGGCATTTTCATAATGTATTCATAAGCTTTCTTCACTTCTCCAGCTCTAGCTAGCAGATCGACCATACAACCAAAATGTTCGACCCTAGGCTCAATCTTATACTCCTCTCTCATTCTTCTGAAATACTCAAAACCTTCCTTCACCATCCCGCAATGGCTACATGCATATAAGATTCCCACGAAAGTGATCTCACACGGTGACAATCCTTCCTTTGCTTCCATATCTTTGAAAAGCTCAATCGCTTCTTTTCCAAAACCATTAACAGCTAAACCGACAATCAGTGAAGTCCACGAGACACTGTTCTTGTCCACCATTTCACCGAAAAGTGTTTTGGCTTCTTCGACTCTTCCACATCTCGCGTAGAAGTCCAAGAGTACATTGCTGGAATGTAAATTTCCTGTCAAACCTACTTTGATCATATATACATGGACTCTCCTACCCAATGTCAAAGCACCAATCTTGGCACAAGCAGACAACAAGCTAACGATTGTGAACCCATCCGGCTTAATTCCCTTCGAATCCATCTCAGTATAAAGCGCCAACGCTTCATTTGGTTTACCATTTTCTGCAAACGCATTAATCACAGAGTTCCAAGCCACGAGATCTTTCTGAGGCATTTTATCGAACACCTTGTACGCACTAGACACGTCTCCACAATTGGCGTATAAATGGAGCAGAGAGTTCTGAGCAAATATCAACGAACCAAACCCACTTCTTATCACAACAGAATGAATCGTCTCTCCCAACTGAACATCTGCCATTTTCGCCACGGCCTTAAGAAGAAACGGGTAAGTATGAGTATCTGGCTCCACCAAACCAGAGACTCGCATCTCACGGTAGAGAGAAACAGCAGAGACGGAATCACCAATGTCGGCGTAGCCTCTGATCAACGTGTTCCAAATAAAGACATTGATGGGCTTCTCGATCTTGGAGAAGACCCTGTGAGCGTAAGAGATGGGAGGTGGAGAAGGAAGAGAAACAAGGTAGAAGATGAGGTGTTTCCCCAGCTCGGCGTCAGACATTGAGATCCCATGGCGGATTGAAAAAGCATGGATTTGCTTGAGTTTGGTTAGCGATGAAACGCCATAGGTCTGCAAGAGAGTTATGCATTTTTCGACCATGGGAAGTAGCAGAACAGAGGTTTCTGAACATGGAGGCATTTTGCTCTGTTTCGTGTGGGCATTGTCGTCAATTGCACTACTATCGAGGCGGTTCATTATCATATAAAAAGACTTCGAAAGAGATAACTTTCCAGAACCCTAAAAAAGTTTCAGTTTCTCCAATGAACTTCCACAGCCGCCGCCAGTCTCTGTCGGAAGAAAGATGCATGCTTGAAAGATGAATGAAACATAGCGTTTTAGGGTAAGATTATTCTCTTTGTGAGAATGGTTTGTGTCAGGTTAAGCTCTGATTTCTCATCAATGTGATTCATCTCGTTGCTCTGACTTCTGCATCCCACACTCAAAAAGGTTGACATTTTACACTCGTTTACTCTGTATTTGATCTGTATATCTCAACCAAACAAGTTTCTCCGTGTCTCTTTGCTCTTGTTGATTGATTCTCACCGTGTATCAGAACTTCACGGCCATGAGATTTTGGCGTGAGGATTAAACACGGTGATAAATAAAACAAAAAAGCACATTTTCTAAACCCATTTGATCATGAAAAGATCAGTTGGTCAGTCTTTTGCGCAACAAGTTTATTGTTATAAGCAGTATGAGGTTTTGAATTTTCTGCATTCCAATTTATCTGCAGATTTTTAGAAAGAGCATCTGCTAATGACCTGCACACTCTTCTTAAGATTGTTCTGTTTTAGAACTGATTCAGTAACTCATGAATGCTGCAGGTTCCGAGAAACTCCTGACTCTGTGTGCTAAAACCAAGCTTTTATTTCTGTGAACATGTGAAATGAAGAAGACAATTCAGCAGTACTTGGAGAGCTCTTCCGTTTCTCCACCTGGCAAGAGCTAGGAACTGTTCCGAAAATTGACACATGATCAAGCGAATTCAGTTTGATGGAAGCCAAATCTCGATAATCACCACTCAAGCTAAACATAAAGACCAGCAGAATTAGTAGTACAGCGACATTGACTTTTAGTAAAATTTTGCTTAGATCTCTTTCTGAGATTAACTTTATAATATTGTCACTGGACACCAATGTACAATAAGAAATTGTTATCCTGATTGTGTAAGTGTAGATAACTAGCACCAACGAAGAAAAATACAAAAAGGATTTTAGGGGGTGCCAAGTATGTAAACCGGTAATCTCATCCCTAGTTTGGTCATCTGTAATTGCAGCATCGTGCTCGGCCTTTCAACAAATTATTCCACAGGCAGATCATCTGACTAGGAGATTGGTAATGTGCAGTGTAATAGTTCAGTGTGCAACCGTATTGGCAAAATTTCCAACTGTGGGAATACTCTACAGGCTGCCTCGACGCGTTAAATTGCTCCACCCACATTCCCATGCTCACATCTTCCATCTTGAACAGCTATGACAACAACATTGAAACAGTTGAGCTGGGGTCAATTCAAAAATTTAGGAAAGATAGGTACTCTTATGTTCACAACAGCAAGAGATAGAGATAAGGGTAAGAAGATGAGAAAGGGTCAGACCCTAAGCTTGTGTTTTGAATTCTGAGAAACAATATATTTAGCGATGTTGCTTGAAATTATGTATCCGGGTCCATTGGCGTAAGGAGGATAAGCAGCTTCTGGCCACTCCTGATACAGTAAATAAGTAACAGCATTTAGTATCTGAGGCACCTTCTGATTTCTGAATCATACAAGAGCGTATAAAAGCAATGAACACAAGCTACTGTACCTCCCATGTAACTGCCCACTTGCCAGTTCTAAGAGGACGATGCCTAAGATTTAGATTGCCCATATAGAGAGATTGTTCCGGAGAGACTCCATCGATTTCTTTCAAGATTGATTCTACTCTAATGAATGTGTCATCGTCACATTTCATTATGTATGGAGCTGTCACATTCTGGACCTGAGAAGAGACTATCATAATCAGCCTCATGTAAAGTAACTACAACGAGAGAAGCTGTTAATGTACTGATCCGTATCAGAGAATGGTGAGAGCAGAAGAAATAATCTATACCCCAAATTCACAAATCGCAATTGTCTTAAGGACCACTAACTCGTAGCGGTCCATAAAGGGCAGAATCACAATATCTCCAAAATATTCAGCCTCCTTCTTCAGCATTGCATTAACTTCCTTTCTTGGATTCTACAAAAATAAAATAAATAATTTGCTCAGAATCTTCAAAACAGTAATTCTCCATCTCAGTGTTCCAATAAAGACGATCTGCAGTGTTAAATTTCTTAATGATTTTGTTTTCCCTGGATTATGCTATAGGCTTTACAACAAGAAAAGGTAGTAAGAACTTACAAGTGCAACAAAGAATCGGGCTACTACGTGTGAAGATTTAATAGAAGAGTGCTGCATCCATGTCTTTCTCACTGCCATGCGCTCTGAAAAATGCTTAGTTGCAGATAGAACACCGATGAAAAGGCGAAAAGGGGTGCCGGGCAATGGAGGAGCTTTCCACTCTGGAGAAAATTCTATTGCTTTCTGAGGCGAGAAACTTGGATGCGATGTTGAAAGAGAAGTAGCATAAACAGAATGAATATCAACATCTCCTGTTATTTCCAGCCCTGTTGCATCCTCTATGGTGAATCCCTGAGAAGCCAGAAATCGAAATAGATACATAAAAAGTATCAGAGAAAGACGAATTTCTCGTCATTAGGATGAAAATTATACCGTTGAGACCAATTCATAAAGCACATACATGTAGAATGCTCATCTGATAAAACATACCGGACGATAAGGGAATGATGTCACATGCCTTCCTCCAACATTTATATGAAAACCGTCAATTCCAGCTCGCAAAGTTAGGACAAAGACCCTGCCTTCTGCAAAAGGGAATGACCAAGTGACTTCTGGTTTCTGTTCACGTCCTATAAACCGCTTGAACCAAGAAGTTGTCTTGGATTCCTTTGAGTCCACCATGTCAATGTTGTCATTCTTTGTCCACTTTTCACATCTTCGGAATCCGTCAACTGGAAAAAGAAATTTACTTTTGATGAAGAGAAAAAAAAAGAACATAACTACACAACCATAAAAGAAATAAGGGAGTTAAAGCTTTAGACTTCTGAGCATGGACCTGCTACGTTTCTGCAACTATCTTCAATATGAGTTCCTCACATATCCGTACTTTAAAGTGATGTAAGATGTTTCATATCTAAAATAACAACAGTTATGATGAATGTTAAAATCTTACCAAGCATGTCTGTGTCTTTCTTGGATGGAGTACCATCACATCTTTGAGCAACCCCCCACTGCATCCTATAACATGTATTGTGTTCAATAACTGGGCGGTGATTCCAGTCACCTTTAATTCTCGGATTCAAATGAAGAATCTTAGGGGGATATTCCCCATCCCCTGTCTTCAGTCCTTGCAACTCAACCATAAATTGCGAAACCATAACCATTCCATCGCCTCTTGACAACCTCGCACGCTGAGGAACAGATTCTTTATGTGCGTACTTTGGAATTCCGAGAATTGTAATAGAAGATCCTGCAGCAAGACCACAGGGAAGCAACATGACCCTATTGGCCTTATTCAAGTCATCTCCATTCATTGAAATCTGAGAAGGACATGACTCGACCATTCCTTCATTAATAGAACTCTCTTCGATGTTTTTTAACTCAAACTTATCGACATCTTCCCAAGCCTTTGATCCAAGCATCCAAGCCTCATCCGCCATTCTTTCAAAGGTTGACATGTGCATAGTTCTATTCCTACGTCTCATGATCTCTCCTGATATTCGACCATACCGAAACTCAAGTGGCTGAATCGGCTTAGATCCACTAATCTTCTCTTCTTGTGGGACCTTCTGAGTAGTAGAAGGCCCACTTATATTCCCTTCATCTTCTAGTTTCCCATGCAACATGTCATTTCGTAACGATCCGCTTAAACTAACATCTGCCGTATCCCTTAATGCTCCATCTAAACCAGTATCCCCACTCAACATAGCGACCATCTCGATGAAATGTGGGAACTTAAACGCTAAGAAAACCAAGTAAAACCCGGCTACAGCCAGCAACAAATGTGACAACTTGAACCTCCTGGAACTATAAACCCCTCTAAAAGATTCGCTTTTTACCCTTTTCATTGCTAGGTTCAAGCGTATTTACTACCTCCCCAAATCAAAATCAGTCGACTTGTTGATTTACAAGTCGAATCACTGCGTCAAAACTGAAGAATGGCATGCTTAAAATGTAGCCAACTCATAAGAACAACTTCATTCAAAAAACAAACTGATTCGTAACCTGTCAAATCAGCAAAGAGAAAGACCCAAAATCCTACAGTAACAGTTAAAGCTTGACACGATCTGAAGATTGATAGGCTCCACGAAATCCAATCAAACCAACCCAGATGTTCGGCTTGACACGAAAGTATTTCAAATAAAAAACCCCTCTTTTTGGCAGAATTTGAAAAAGAGAAATATCTGGAAGCAATGCAATAAGAGCAATAAGCGAGGAGAAGAAGAAATAGAGAAAGTTTTTAACTTTAAAACCCCCTCAATGAAAAAAAGCAAATCTTCCACCTGATTTAGCGGTTTTTTCTCCTTCAATCTAGGCGTAGAAGCAAAACATTACAGTGGAGAAGGAAACCTACTAAGGGAGATGAAGGAGAAAATCGGAAGAAACCTTTTTGATTTTAAATTCAAAAAGCCATCCAAAATTCTCTCTTTTCTTATCTGACATTCATTTTTTTTTCTTATCTAACATTCACAATTTCATATGAGTATCTATAGTCATTAAATTACAGACAAATATATCAATTTTAAAAAAAAATCATAAAGTCATTAATTTCTCTGTAATTTATTTCGATATATTAAGATATTTTTATCTATTAAGTTTAGACTTGACTAGTAAGTTTTCACCAAATTTATTAATGGTACAATTGGTTCTCTAAACTGGTTCTAATTATAAGATTTTGGTCAATGTAACATAGAAATCATAATAAAAAATATATTAATTTCATTCGGCTTATTTTATTACAAATTTCGATTCATACTTGAATTATAAAACCCGAAAGGAAAAAAGAACTCAATACCCCTAAATTTACTGTCATTTCACTGTGTTTTGTGCAGTATCTTCTTCAATCTATGTTTGATTAGAAATATATAAATTATATATATATATATATGTATATGTGATTTATCAGGGTAGATTATATGGGTTGGCTACTTGAGGAATTTTTGTTGTCTGGTCTGGTTTGGATGCTTAATTGGTCTTATTATTGTGTCCAATATTTATATGCTTCAGGCGATTGATTCGTTATATTGGAAATTCACAATATATAGAACCCTTAATACTACAAAATGATCATTAATAGATACAATCATACAACACGTACGTAAATGTATCAGACCTTTTAGACAATAATAAAAAGGTCTGAATCTTAAGCAAACTAGAAAAAGAAAAATAAACGGGTGCACAAAGAAAATACCGACCTGTGGTATTATACTCTCAATGTCCAAAATTAAACCAACAGACTTGCACGATCCTTTTGATTCGGAACAAGCCCTTACCTTTGTGTAATGGGCTTTTACATCTTTAATTTGGTTTGTTTGTTGGTGTCTATGGTCGGGACGTTGGCACTTCTCTGTTTTTAATGATTTCAATTAATGCATTAAATCGTCTAAAACTAAAACAACAAGTTTTCAGAGTATCCAAATTGTCTAAAAATTATTAAGCGCCTTGCATGGATTTGAACTTATGTTGTATCGAGATTATTATCGGTTTTTATTGGACGTATTTTGTTTTACATGTTAGCTAAAGATCTGAAATGGCTCAAGATCCTACTTATAACCAGAAACAAAAAATGTATTGGCAGATACCAAAGTAACGGACCGAACACATTTAGATATTCATATTAATATATGGAAAAAAGATCAGACAAGCAACTTATGTCTGAATCTTTGGGGGAAACAACGATGGAAACTTTCAGAACTTAAAAAAGACCCAACAAAAAAAAACAGAGAAGAAAAATTGAAACATAAACTGAAGAGATAATAGCGGGTATTGTTGCCAAAAAAAAAAAGATAATAGCGGGTAATACGGTTAAGATTCAAGGACCATTCGTCTCCAAATGGTAAGAGGAGCTTAACACACAGTTGTTTATGACTTCACCGTTGTTCTTCTCCATGTGATCAATGCCCGAAGAACCTCTGCTTCCACTTGTGCTGGCATTATGATTCATGTTCATAGTATTGTTGAAGCTCTGGTTCCACTCGTTTCCATCATCTTGATTGCGGTAACCGTTATGATCAGAGCTCATAAAACCAGATCCACCAATTGATTGGTTAATCAAAGGATTACCAATCAAACCATTCGATCTAACGTCGTATTGATCTTGTTGAAAGGGTCCATCATGGAAATCTGAGCCATCCATTGGTGGAAAACTTCGAATTGGAAGCACCATATCGCCATGAATCTCAGGGAAAGAACCGGAATTGTTCCCAACAACAATAGCAGAGGAAGAAGAAGAACCAAAAGATCGAACAAACTCGTTGGTTTCTTGAACATGTAAGAAAGGTTGGTGATGATTAACCTGTTGTATCTCAACAGAAACTACCTGAGAAACAGAAACTTGATCTGTCCTTGTACGCTCGGGTTTACGGCCACTTCCACCAATCGGTACGTTCCTTAGCGCTCCACCATGAGTCCAGTATCCGCGACAGTTCTTGCAGTTGTAGCGCGGTTGAGACACGGTATAGTTGTTGTAGTAACGGAACTTGGTGTTGTTTGAGTTACACCTTGGACACACGCGCGGTGGAGGCTTCTCTTCAGACACTTGGTTGTCTCCTTTCACCAAAACACTCAAGTTCTCCATTTCTCTCAAGAGCTACTTAATAGTTTTATTTGTTATGATATTTTTGGTGTTGTGACTTTGCCTTCTTATATAGGCTCTTGGGAACTAGATACTGAAGAATAGATTAAAAAGATGAGATTATGAGCAACATGTGTCAAAGATTGTGTATTATAAAATCTGAAGATCAATCTTCACACCATAAACCTTAGGCTAAGCTTAGTCAAAAACCAAGGCTATTTGATTCATAACTCTTTTATCTATATAGAAAAATAGAGAATCACATTGATATGAATAAATGAGTCAATTAACATAAGAAACAAAATATAAAATATGGACACTAAGAGTGTAATGTCCATTTTTTTTAAAAAAATCAATAACTGAAAACGCGTGTATAAGATAGATTTTTTCTATAAAAGTTTTTATGAGATTTATCTATAGTTTAAACTGATACAAATAATGAGCATTGATACAGTTATTAAATAACAATATCTTTATAAAAAAAAATCTCAACCATCATATAACAAATAATTTATTTTCTTGAAATAGACAAAACTCATAAATAATTAAATTTATTTATAAAATTAATAATTATCTATTAAAAATAAAATATAATAAATTTAAATGTATGATTATACACATGTTTTTATATTTAAAATACATAAAAATAGTAAAAATAGATATCAATATCAATATCAAAAAGATAAAAAGCTCAACCAAAACAATAATTTTTTTAATTTCAAATAACCAATATTTAAGTCGGACAAAACATCTAGAGAAACAAATTTACTAGAGACTTAAATAGTGATTTATTTTTGAGGAAATAAAAAAACATATGTATTTGTGTGAAGATATACATTCACGAGTTCGTGTCATGTATGTATAAGATTTAGAGTGAAGAAAGTGTGTGGAAAAATGATAAAATCAAAAAAAACTCGGCCATAATAGTTTACGTTTCTATATCAAATAACCTATTTTCCATACATCATTTTTTGAGGGATATAACAAATTTTCCTCCTAGTCATGATAGATCTCATAGAGTGCTAAAGTAAAGAGGGAAGAACAGAAACTTAAAAGTCAATACATTTAAAAGGGTTCGCGCCACAATATAACGGTTATTCTTTTACCAAATTAAATTTAAATGGTTTACAAATGAAGAGCTCAAAAGTCAAAAGATGTCACACAAGAAAAAGGTCAAATGGTCAAAAACTATTATCGCCGTTCAGAGAAAGATCAATTGAATATTTCTTTTAAACAAATCGTCGATTAATATCACAAATTTAGGTGTGAGCTGCTTTCTTTTTTATCAATTGTGTACAGTTGAACTGCTTATTTACGAATTATACACTACAAATTAACAACAAACGAAAAAAATAACAAAATCACAACAACAAAAAAAAACTAGCAAGAAATTTATAATATTTTTGCCTAATTTTGAAATTAGTAGGATAGTGAAGTTAAGAAATTTCCACATGTTAAACTATCCATGGAAGACTAAACGAAAAGTAACCAAATTATCAAAGAATCTGGCTTCGGTCAATATTTGTTTTTCATAAGATACATATCAATTATTTTATTACAAGTGTGGACATCGATTATCATGTACTTATATGAAAAGAATTGAGTTTTAGAAAATGAGATGTACTTATACCTTAATCGATCAATTTCTTGGTTTGGTTTAATCTAGTGCTTTAAAAACCGGACGGGATCGGCTGTTCAGACCAGTCAAACCAGAAATCATATATGAAACCGATTCCAAATTGATTTAAAACCAGGTTTGAATAAATCCAAAAAATCGGTTAAAAGCTGGTAAATCGGTTATTCGGTTCAATAAAAATATTCGATTTACTACAATTCAAATCAAAATTTGATTATTTACTTTAAAATTACTCACATTTACTTAATCAAATCAAAATTAACTGATTTTTTTTAATTTATGAAAAGTGTTGATTTGTTTTGAAAAAAAAACTCGTTCACATTATTTTTTTATTTTTTTAATTATGTAAAATATTACGTACGAAAAATTTTATTTTTTGCTAAAATAATATTATTTTATTTATATTTAAACAGTGTGTATTTCTCTATAATAACTTAAAATTTATAAATTTTAAACTTTTTTATATATTCCGTCTTTGATATTATAAATTATATTTATTTGTATTTCAATTTTTGTTATAATGGTCATGTGTATATATTTTTTAATAACATATAATTGCTATTTACTTTTTTTTATAAAATTTATGATATTAAAATATGTTTAAATTTTTTTTACATATATATAGTTTTTTAATTAAAAACCAATAAAGTTTGAAGATTTGGTTAGGCCGAGAACCTGTTCGACCAGCATTCAGTGACCGTGCCGAATCGGTGTCCAGTCAAGT
Source organism: Schrenkiella parvula (assembly GCA_000218505.1). NCBI lineage: Eukaryota > Viridiplantae > Streptophyta > Magnoliopsida > Brassicales > Brassicaceae > Schrenkiella > Schrenkiella parvula. The sequence goes on along the minus strand of CM001193.1, from coordinate 9,856,369 downwards.
TTTCAAAACACTTGTTTTACCAAATTATAAATATGAGAAAAATAATTTTTTATATTGTATTACCTTCTTTTTCCTAAATCCTGAATGCAAATATAGGAGCTTATTTAATTGCTAGGAGTATCACTGGATTATCGTCATAGGCTGCACATGATCTCTTTGATTTATAACGGCCCCTTACCTTTGTGGGCTTTTATCTCTTTGATATTTTCTGTTTAATGATTCAGTGCATGCATCAAATTGTCAAAAACTAAACCAAGTTTTGAGAGTATCCAAATTTTGAATAAATTATCAAGCCCCATGCATGGCTTTTAACTAAAAGTTGTATCGAAATTATCTTCGGTTATGTTGGGCGTATTTTGTTTTACATGTTAGCTAAAGATCTAAAAGAATTAGTTTGTGATTTGGCTCAATATCCTACTTATAACCAGAAAATAAAAAATGCATTGGCAGATTGCAAAATAACGCACTAGACACATCTAGATATACATATAATATATATGGAAAAAATATTAGACAAGGGACTTATGTCTGAATCTTTTGGAAACAATGATGAAAACTCTCATCACTTTAAAAAGACCTAACAAAGATCATAAAAGGAATTTTTTTTTTAAACATAATAGAATAATTGAAACATAAACTTAAGAAATAAAAGCGGGCAAGAAGCCTAAGATTCAAGGACCATGCGTCTCCAAATGGTAAGAGGAGCTTAACACACAGTTGTTTCTGATTTCACCGTTGTTCTTCTCCATGTGATCGGTGCCCAAAGATCCTCTGCTTCCACTTGTGCTGGCATTATGGTTCATGTTCATATTATTGTTGAAGCTCTGGTTCCAATTGTTTCCATCATCTTGATTGCGGTAACCGTTCTGATCAGAGCTCACAAAACTAGATCCACCAATAGACTGGTTAATCAAAGGATTACCAATTAAACCATTCGATCCAACGTCGTAATGATCTTGTTGAAACGATCCATCATGGAGATCTGAGCGATCCATTGGTGGAAAACTTTGATTTGGAAGCACCATATCGCCATGACTTTCAGGCACAGAACCGAAATGGTTCCCAACAGCAATGACAGAAGAAGAAGAAGAACCACCAAAAGATCCAAAAAACTCGTTGGTTTCTTGAACATGTAAGAAAGGTTGGTGATGATTAACCTGTTGGATCTCAACAGAAACTTGATCTGTCCTTGTACGCTTGGGTTTACGGCCACTTCCACCAATCGGTACGTTCCTTAGCGCTCCACCGTGAGTCCAGAATCGGCGACAGTTCTTGCAGTTGTAGCGCGGTTGAGACACGGTACGGTTGTTGTAGTAACAGAACTTGGTGTTGTTTGAGTTACACCTTGGACAAACGCGCGGTGGAGGCTTCTCTTTAAGCACATGGTTGTCCCCTTTCACCAAAACACTCATGTTCTCCATTTCTCTCAAGAGCTACTTAATAGTTTAATGTTGTTGTTATGATATTTTTGGTGTTGTGAGGTTGCCTTCTTATATAGGCTCTTGGGAACTAGATACTGAAGAAGGATGAGATTATGAGCACACGTGTTAAAGATTGTGAATAATAAAATCTGAAGATCAATCTTCACACCATAAAACTTAGGCTAAGCTTAGTCAAAAATCAATGCTCTTTTACTCTTTAACTCTTGGATGTATATAAAAAATAGGAAATCAAAATATATGATTAAATGAGTCAAGTCACATAAACCAAAACAAAATCTAATATATGGACATTGAGTGTGTAATGCTAATTTAAAACAAAATAATCAGAAATTTATAGGTGTTTACTGTGAAAAAAATAACAGAAAACGCGTGTGTAAGATAAATTTTTATGGAAAAATTTATTGTGAGATTTTTTATAGTCTAACTTGATACAAATGGTAAGTATTGATATGGTTTATGAGATAACTATACCCAATATATTAAAAACTAGAAATTCAACCATAATAGAAAATACTGTATAACAAATAACTCATTTGTTTAAAATAGATAAATCTCATAAATAACTAAATTTATTAAAAAATAAATAATTATTTATTAAAAAAATATTATATATGTGAGCGCGTGCATTTTACGCGTGTTTTCATATTTAAAATAGATACAAATGACGAAAATGGATAGTAATGCCAATATCAAAAAGATAAAAAAAATCTACCAAAACAAGAAATATTTTCAATAATCAATATTTGAAATAGATAAACATCTAGATAAACAATTTTTACTGGAGACTAAACTTAGAAGTCTATATTCAAAAAGGTTCGCGCCAGATTATAACAGTTAATCTTCTACCAAATTAGATTTAAATGGTTTACACATTAAGAGTTCAAAAGTCAAAAGGTCAACAACTATTGTTAACTGATAGTAAGCATCCATTTACTGTGAGGTAGGATAAAAAAAAAGTCTTACAAAACAATAGCCGAACCACACACCATAATTATTTTTTAAGGTAAATTAAATTTATGAATGATAAGACAAACTTTAACAAGTTGGAACGGAAAAACGAATTATGAAATACCAAAAAATAATATCTTTTATTAATTTACAAATTTGAATTTTTAATAGTTTCAATTTATAAAAGAAATTGATATCATAAATTGCTGAAGGCTGATCTCAAAGATTGCTGATTAGAAACCCTAAATCAGTTTTGCTTTGGTGTTTCTGAGATGCGGCAAAAATATCGTGCTTATAGCTTTCAAAGTTATTGTGTCGTATTATATATACATTTCAAGGCTCCTTTGGTTATATGTGTTTTTCCATCCTAAACCTAGTCGAATTAGGTTTTATGTCGGTCATAATTGAAGTCAAGTTATATTTGGTAGATCGGTTTTTCGTTGTAATTCTTTTTACTATAGACATTTACATCGAAATTAGAATATCTTGTTGGAGATATATCGATATAGACAATCTATAACAATGATATACGAAATGACTATATATGTAAGGTATAAAAAATGATGTATTAATCGGTTTTATCTTGTTAATTAGAACTAATCAAGAATGAATTTATTTTTTCCAACAACAACGACCGTCGAACAACAAATCTTCAATGGTCAGCCAAATTTGAGATTGATATTATGGTACAACTCACATACTGACATACATCAGAGTAAGGTAGTTGTAAAACAGAGTAATTACTGAAAACAGAGCAATTCATAGAGGGATGAAAATCACTTGAAAACAAAGGAACACATAAAATGTAGCCGATTCATACGAACAACTTCGTTTCCTTTTCCACCATTAGACTTATACATTTACCACTCGGAGCCAAAATCTTTAAATTTCAACTAAAATACTAAAAGTCTAAATCAAAAAGAATTTCGAGAAAAAGAATTTAAAAAAATTTGAAAAAGTTTTTTTTAAAAAAATTTACCCAATGTAGACTTACCCAGATGCACCGTTTAAACTCATCCAGTCTAGCTTCACTCAGATGCACCATTTTAAAAAATTAACTAGGTGACCCATCTGGATGATGCGTTAAAACGCACTAAACGAACATCAATTCTCACATTCACCCAGGTGGATCACCTCGGTGAGCAAACGAACAGGCCCTCATACGAACAACTTCGTTTGCTTTTCCACCATTTGAACCCCAACGAAAAGCTCTTCGAGGTAGATCCATATCCAGATACCGAAGTAGAGGAAAAAGAATAAGCATGATGATGAGATGATGTCATCTTATTGGACATCATCATCATCCCACCGCTGAAACAATCTTCTTTGTACTCTTCTTCTTACATTGTGTCTAGCTTCTGCTTCGTCGCTCTATGTCCCCTCATCACCGTCACGAATCGAGGCGGAGCAACCTCTGATACAAACCTTGCGAGACGTGAAGTTGCGATTTTGTTTTGTAACAAATATATATATTAACAAGAACAGAATGTAATGAAATCAAGGGAATGATTGAGATCTCTGGTTTTAATTATGGAATGCTTGAGATATGAAGCTCACATATGTTATTAATTTGTACAGGATTTATTGTATAACCAGAAAATAAAACAAAAATGCATTAGCAGATTGCAAAATAACTGAACGTACACATCTAGATAATCATATTAATATATGGGAAAAAATATCATACAAGCAACTTATGTCTGAATCTTTTGGGAAACAACTATGGAAACTTTCATAAGCCCAACAAAAAAACATAAAAGAAAAATCGAAACATAAACTTAAGAGATAAAAGCGGGTAATAAGCCTAAGATTCAAGGACCATGCCTCTCCAAATGGTAAGAGGAGCTTAACACACAGTTGTTTATGATTTCACCGTTGTTCTTCTCCATGTGATCAGTGCCCGAAGATCCTCTGCTTCCACTGTTGCTGGCATTCTGATTCCTTTTCATATTATTGTTGAAGCTCTGGTTCCACTTGTTTTCATCATCTTGATTGCGGTAACCGTTATGATCAGAGCTCACAAAACCAGATCCACCAATTGATTGGTTAATCAAAGGATTACCAATCAAACCATTCGATCCAACGTCGTAATGATCTTGTTGAAACGATCAATCATGGACATCTGAGCGATCCATTGGTGGAAAACTTTGATTTGGAAGCACCATATCGCTATGACTTTCAGGCACAGAGCCGAGATGGTTCCCAACAGCAATGACAGAAGAAGAAGAAGAACCACCAAAAGATCCAACAAACTCGTTGGTTTCTTGAACATGTAGGAAAGGTTGGTGATGATCAACCTGTTGGATCTCAACAGAAACTACCTGAGAAACAGAAACTTGATCTGTCCTTGTACGCTTGGGTTTACGGCCACTTCCACCAATCGGTACGTTCCTTAGCGCTCCACCATGAGTCCAGTATCGGCGACAGTTCTTGCAGTTGTAGCGCGGTTGAGACACGGTATAGTTGTTGTAGTAACGGAACTTGGTGTTGTTTGAGTTACACCTTGGACACACGCGCGGTGGAGGCTTCTCTTCAGACACTTGGTTGTCTCCTTTCACCAAACACTCAAGTTCTCCATTTTTCTCAAGAGCTACTTAATAGTTTTATTGTTGTTGTTATGATATTTTTGGTGTTGTGAGGTTGCCTTCTTATATAGGCTCTTGGGAACTAGATACTGAAGAACAGATTAAAAGGATGAGATTATGAGCAACATGTGTCAAAGATTGTGTATTATAAAATCTGAAGATCAATCTTCACACCATAAACCTTAGGGTAAGCTTAGTCAAAAACCAAGGCTATTTGATTCATAACACTTTTATGTATATAAAAATATAGAGAATCACAATGATATGAATAAATGAGTCAATTAACATAAGAAACAAATATAATATATGGACATTTAGAGTGTAATGTCAATTTTTTTAAAAAAAGTTATTAACTGAAAACGCGTGTGTAGGATTGATTTTTTCTATAAATTTTTTTGTGAGTTTTATCTATAGTTTAAATTGCTGACAAAAAAAAATCTATAGTTTAAATTGATACAAATGATGAGCATTTATACTATTATTAAATAACCATATCCTTTAAAAAAGAAAAAAATCAACCATCTTAGAAAAAATGTTTATAACAAATAATTTATTTGCTTGAAATAGACAAAACTTATAAATAATTAAATTTATTTATAATTTTTTTAATTATTTATTAAAAATAAAATATAATAAATTTAAATGCATGATTATACACTTGTTTTTATATTTAAAATATATAAAAATGGCAAAAATAGATAGCAATATCAATACCAAAAAAGATAAAAAGCTCAACCAATATACTTTTTTATTTCAAATAACCTATATTTGAGTCAGACAAAACATCTAGATAAATAAATTTACTTGACTTAATAGTGATTCATTTTGAGGAAGAAAGAAGACATGTGTATTTGTGTGAGGATATATGTTCAGCGAGTTCGTGTCACATATGAAAGATATATGTATAAGATTTAGAGTTGTTAAAGTATATGGAAAAAACAAAAAAAATCTCAGCTATTATATTTTATGTTTCTATATCAAATAAACTATTTTCTATGTTCTCTGAATCGTCATAATTAGTAGCTTTTATCGACAAAAAAAAACTATTTTCCATATATCATTTTTTGAGGGATGTAAAAAAATTTCCTCATAGTCATGAAAGATCTCATAGACTGTTAAATCAAAGAGGGAAGAGCAGAAACGTAAAAGTATAACGATTATTCTTTTACCAAATTAACTTTAACTGATTTCCAATTTAAGAGCTCAAGAGCAAAAAGTGTCACACAAGAAAAAGGTCAAACGGTCAACAACTATTATCGCCATTTAGAGAAGGTTGAATCTTTTTTTTTAACAAATCGTCGATTAATATCGCAAATTTAGGTGTGAGCTGCTTTATTTGTCAATTGTGTACAGTTGAACTGCTTTTTTACGAATTACACACTACAAATTAACAACAAACGAAAAAATAACAAAAATTACAACAACAACAACAACAAAAAAATAGCAAGAAAATTATAATATTTTTGCCTAATTTTGAAATTAGTGGGATAGTGAAAATTTTAAGTCAAAATCTTTTGTTTAATAACGGGATAGAGAGAGTAAAGTTAAGAAATTTGCACATGTTGAACTATCATGGAAGACTCTAAACGAAAAGTAACCAAATTATCAAAGAATCCAGTTTGGGTCAATACTTTTTTTTCATGAGATACATATCAATTATTTCACTACAAGTTTGGACATCGATTATTATGTACTTGTATGAAAATAAATGAGTTTTAGAAAATGAAATGAACTTGTATCTTGGTCAATCAACCTTTTGGTTCGGCTTTACCAATGTTTTGAAATTTATGATATTAAGAAATGTTTAATTTTATTTTTTCTAATTTTTTATTGTACATTCATTTTATTTTTACATATATATTTCATTTTAATTAAAAAAATAAATTTTGAAAATCCGGTTAAACCGGTTTAACCAATCCGACCAACCATTCAGTAACAATGCCAAATTGGTGTCGAGTCAAGTTTTCAAAACACTGGTTTTACCAGATCATATATGTGAGAAAAATTAATGTTTTATATTGCATTACCTTCTTTTTCCTAAATCCTGAGCGCAAATATAGGAGCTTATTTAATTGCTAGGAGTATTACTGGATTATCGTCATAGGCTGCAAACGATCTCTTTGATTTATAACGGCGCCTTAACTTTGTGCAATGTTATCTCTTTGATTTGGTTTGTTTCTTTGGTGTTTGATTATGGTCCGGATGTTTGATATTTTCTGTTTGATGATTCAGTGCATGCATCAAGTTGTCAAAATCTAAAACAAGTTTTGAGAGTATCCAAATTTTGAATAAATTATCAAGCCCCATGCATGGCCTTTAACTAAAAGTTGTATCGAGATTATCTTCGGTTATGCTGGACGTATTTTGTTTTACATGTTAGCTAAAGATCTAAAAGAAGATCCTACTTATAACCAGAAAATAAAAAATGCATTGGCAGATTGCAAAATAATAGACTAGACACATCTAGATATACATATAATATATACATATAATATATATGGAAAAAATATTAGACAAGGGACTTATATTATGTCTGAATCTTTTGGAAACAATGACGAAAACTTTCATCACTTTAAAAAGACCCAACAAAGAACATAAAGGAAAATAAATTTAAATAAAAACATAATAGAAAAATTGAAAAATAAAACAAAGAAATAAAAGCGGGTAATAAGCTTAAGATTCAAGGACCATGTGTCTCCAAATGGTAAGAGGAGCTTAACACACAGTTGTTTCTGATTTCACCATTGTTCTTCTCCATGTGATCGGTGCCCGAAGATCCTCTGCTTCCACTTGTGCTGGCATTATGATTCATGTTCATATTATTGTTGAAGCTCTGGTTCCACTTGTTTCCATCATCTTGATTGTGGTAGCCGTTATGATCAGAGCTCACCAAACCAGATCCACCAATTGATTGGTTAACCAAAGGATTACCAATTAAACCATTCGATCCGACGTCGTAATGATCTTGTTGAAAGGGTCTATCATGGAAATCTGAGCGATCCATTGGTGGAAAACTTCTATTTGGAAGCACCATATCGCCATGAATCTCAGGCAAAGAACCGAAATGGTTCCCAACAGCAATGACAGAAGAAGAAGAAGAAGAACCACCAAAAGATCCAACAAACTCGTTGGTTTCTTGAACATGTAAGAAAGGTTGGTGATGATTAACCTGTTGGATCTCAACAGAAACTTGATCTGTCCTTGTACGCTTAGGTTTACGGCCACTTCCACCAATCGGTACGTTCCTTAGCGCTCCACCATGAGTCCAGAATCGGCGACAGTTCTTGCAGTTGTAGCGCGGTTGAGACACGGTATAGTTGTTGTAGTAACAGAACTTGGTGTTGTTTGAGTTACACCTTGGACAAACGCGCGGTGGAGGCTTCTCTTTAAGCACTTGGTTGTACCCTTTCACGAAAACACTCATGTTCTCCATTTCTCTCAAGACCTACTTAATAGTTTTCTTGTTGTTATGATATTTTTGGTGTTGTGAGGTTGTCTTCTTATATAGGCTCTTGGGAACTAGAAACTGAAGAATACATTAGAAGGACGAGATTATGAGCAACACGTGTCAAAGATTGTGAATAATAAAATCTGAAGATCAATCTTCACACCATAAACCTTAGGCTAAGCTTAGTCAAAAATTAAGGCTCTTTTACTCTTTAAGTCTTGGATGTATATAAAAAATAGGAAATCAAAATATATGATTAAATGAGTTAAGTCACATAAACCAAAACAAAATATAATCTACGGATATTGAGTGTATAATGCTAATTTAAAACAAAATAATCATAAATTTATAGGTGTTTACTGTGAAAGAGAGTAACAGAAAACGCGTGTATAAGATAAATTTTACCATATAAATTTATTGTGAGATTTTTTATAGTCTAATTTGATACAAATTGTAAGTATTGATAGGTTTTATTAAATTTCTCTACCCAATATAATAAAAACTAAAAATTCTACCATTATAGAAAATACGTGTATAACAAATAACTCATTTGTTTAAAATAAATAAATCTCATAAATAACTAAATTTATTAAAAATAAATAATTATTTGTTAAAAAAAGTATAATATATGTGAGCGCGTGCATTTTACGTGTGTTTTCATATCTAAAATAGATACAAATGTCGAAAATGGATAATAGTGCCAATATCAAAAAGATAGAAAAAGATATACCAAAACAATAAAATTTTTCAATAATCAATATTTGAAACAGATAAACATCTAGATAAATAATTTTTACTAGAGATGAAACTTGAAAATGTATATTCAAAAGGGTTCGCGCCAGATTATAACAGTTATTCTTTTACCAAATTAGATTTAAATGGTTTACACATTAAGAGTTCAAAAGTCAAAAGGTCAACAACTATTGTTAAACAAAAAAAGCAAAAGTCTTATTGTCGAAAGAGATAACAATACTCAAATCACACACCGTAAATTATTTTTTTCTTTAATATAAATGAAGTTTATGATTGATAAGATAAATTTTAATCAGTTCGAACAGAAAAAAAAATTACAGAATACCAAAAAATAATATGTTTTATTAATTCATGAATTTGAATTTTTAATGGTCTCAAGATATAAAAAACTTGATATCGTAAATCGCTGAAAGGTGATCTTAAAGATTGCTAAATTCTAAATCAGTTTTGTTTTGGTGTTTCAGCTTTTGATGTTATTGTGTTGTATCATATGTCGTTTCTATGTAGTTTTACATCCTAATCCTAGTTGAATTAGGTTTTATGTCGGCTGTGATTTTCGATGGATCAACCTTTGATATGTCGGTCATAATTCAAGTCAAGTTATATTTGGTATATCGGTTTATGGTTATAATTTTTTTAATATAAAAATTTACATCGAATATAGAATATCCTTTAGAGATATATCGATATAGATGATTTATATCAACGATATAAGAAAGGAAATATTGTTTTAATATGAGAATAACAATATAAGGTATAAAAAATGATGTATTAATCGGTTTTATCTTGTTAATTATAATTAATCAAGAATGAATTTATTTTTTCCAACAACAACGACCGTCGAACAACAAATCTTCAACGGTCAGCCAAATTTGAGATTGATAGAAATTTAATATCCAAGATGTAAACATATATGTATGGTACAGCTCACATACTGACATACATCAGAGTAAGGTAGTTGTAAAACAGAGTAATTACTGAAAACAGAGCAATGCATAGAGGGACGAAAATCACTTGAAAACAAAGGAACACATCAATGTAGCAGATTCATACGAACAACTTCGTTTCCTTTTCCACCATTTGACTCGGAGCCAAAATCTTTAAATTTCAACTAAAATACTAAAAGTCTAAATCAAAATTGAACTAAAAATATAATACCCTTAAATAAACTCTATTTAATTATGGTATATATATAGTGAACTAAGCTATGCTTAGTACGCATGATACTCACTACTATCAACTATTGTTTACAAAATAGCAAAATACTAATATAAGTTATGTAAATCGAACAATTAAACTGAGCTGATAACAATTACAATATGGATAACGATTATTTGCACCAGTCTCTATTGTTTCCAAGAACAATCTTCGTAAACCAAGAAATCTATATATGTGTAAAACGTATCTAAAAAACAACATCCTTATTAGAAACAGGGTTTCGAAAATTACAATATGTAGAACCCTGAATAATCCAAGTGATCATCAAGAGATACAACCATACAACACTTAAAATGTATCTGACCTTTTAGATAATAATAAAAAGGTCCGAATCTTAAGCAAACTACATAAAGAAACGGGTGCATACAAAAATACCGACCCGATCAATACAAGATATAACTCGTGAGTATATAAAAGATCTTAGTTTTCGAAGACAGAAAATGAACTTCGAACCTCAACGAGAAAACTCTTCGAGGTAGATCCAGAAACTGAAGTAGAGGAAGAAGAATAAGCATGATGATGAGATGATGTCATCTTATTGGACATCATCATCATCCCACCGCTGAAACAATCTTCTTTGTACTCTTCTTCTTTGATTGTGTCTAGCTTCTGCTTCGCCGCTCTATGTCTCCTCATCACCGTCACGAACTGAGGCGGAGCAACCTCTGATACAAACCTTGCCAGACGTGAAGTAGCCATTTTCTTTTGGTGATCAAATATAGATATTATCAAGAACAGTATGTAATTAAATCAAAGGAATGATTGAGATCTCTTGGTTTGAATTATGGAATGCTTGAGATATGAAGCTCGTATATATAAGTAGATGATTTTGTGTAATTACCCAAGTCGAAGGGCATTTGTTTTTGACGTTTTGTACCGTCAATAGCTTTTGTTAATAAATGCATGGACACGTGTATTGTACGTTTTAATTGGTTTTGTCTCGAGCAAATTTTAATTTAATTTTCAAATTTTTGAAAACTTTTAATTAATAACTATGGAAATTAAAACCTCTAGATTTTCTCTATATAGTCTATTCATGAACAAATCTTCCATTAGCATCGCAAACTTCGACGTAATTAAACTGCTTACTTAAGAATTACAGGCAACAAAGCAAAAAATGAGTAAGAAAAATAGTAATTAGAGAGAAAATTATAATGCAATTGCCAATATATAATGAATGAAGTTGATAAAAGGAGAAACTGTCGACAAAATTAATAAAAAATTAAATGAAGAGATAATGTGCACGTGTCGAACTTACGTGGAAGATGTCGTCTCTATCTTTGTCGGAATCGATGGCTGACAAAAGATTGCTTTTCCCGCGTCTGAAAACTTGGTAAACCGTAACCGATGCATCCACGTGTCCGTCAGCAAAATCTGGACGTCTTTTATGTCCTTTGTTTTATAGTTTTTAGATTTTTTTTCATTAATATCATTAAAGATTTATTCATATAAAGTGGCCTTTTGGCTCTAGGAAAATCTGAGAGAACAATTTTATTTTTTAGGATATCTGACAGAACAACTTATATATAATTTTCTTTTCAATCCATATGGAAAAATTTTAACGATATAATAATTTTTTCGTACATTTAGATATATTCCTCGTACACTTTATAGAAAGACATTTTGGTACGGAATGATCGTATCCAACCACTACTTACAATTTATGTTCATATAGTTCCACTTGGACCGTTAATTATTTAATAATTTTCTTATATTATTAACAAACAAAAAATTTAACCATATATGTTCACTTAAAATAAACAAATCTATAAAACAGAAAAACATTTTTTGGAACAACCAATTCAAATTTCAAATATAGACTTCATTAGTTTGTACATGCATTTCTTAAATTAAAACTATGATAGAGAAAAAAAAAAGGAAGACTACTATATTGAGATAGTTTATAAGTCCAAAAAATATAACATCTCCATTATTATTAAAGTACTATATTATTGATACATCAACATTTATGAAAATACAATTTATTTGAACTTACCTATTAACTTTAGTTGACTTCATGGACATTTAATATAAATTAATTAAATTTCTTATTTTTATCAACAATTTATTTGATTTATATATTATATTCACTTATATGTAATTATGGTAAATTTAACTTATATCAAGTCGCATGCATGAGTTTAACTTATGTTTAAACTTGAGTTTAATTTACAAGTCGAATTTTTTTTTGAACTTACAAGTCGAATTCGGTTGGACGTATATTGTTTACAATATGCATGTTAGCTACAGTATCTAAAGTTTTAGTTTGCGATTTGGCTACTACAAGCAGAACAAATGTGTTGGTAAAGCCTCAAGAGGCAGATTGCAAAATTTTCTCAAATAGCTCGTCACGACTAGATATTTATAATATACTGAACTGAAGAAAAAAGAATCAGACAAACATCTTATGTCTGAATCTTTTGGAAACAAAGATGCAAATTTTCATCAATACATAAAAAAAAACAGAAAACATAAAAGGAAAAAGGAAACATGAAAGAAAAACAGAAACATCAATTATTATTAGCTTAAGAAAGAGATAAAACGGTTAATATTCAAGGAACTTGCTTCTGGTAATGATAGGAAGATCTGACCACGGTTGTTTCTGATTCTGCCCATGTGATCAGTGCTTGAAGATCCTGCTTCCACTAGTGCTGGTGGCATTATGATTCATGTTCATAGTGTTATTGAAGTTCTGATCATTCCACTTGTTTTGATCCTCTTGGTTCACGAAGTACCTGTTATGATCAGAGCTCACAACAACAGATCCACCAATAGGTTGGTTTATCAAAGGATTACCAATCAAATGATTGGATCCCACGTCGTAATAATCTTGTCGATATGCATCAGACATACCTAAGGCATCCATTGAAGGAAAACTTCGAATTGGAGACACATTTGTTACCATATCACCATAGATCTCAGGCAAAGAAACGAAATGGCTTCCAATACCAACAGCAGCAGAAGAAGAAGAACCACCAAAAGATCCAACAAACTCGTTGGTTTCTTGAGCATGTAAGAAAGGTTGGTGATGAATAACCTGTGGGATCTCAACAGAAACTTGATCTGTCCTTGTACGCTTGGGTCTACGGCCACTTCCACCAATCGGTACGTTCCTTAGCTCTCCACCATGAGTCCAGTATCTACGACAGGTCTTGCAGAAATAACGTGGTTGAGACACGCTATAGTTGTTGTAGTAACAGAACTTGGTGTTGTCTGAGTTACACCTTGGACACACTCGAGGTGGAGGCTTCTCTTGATTCCATTGATTGTCTCCCCTCATGGAAACACTCGAGTAATCCATTTCTCTCAAGATCTACTTGGTTTTCTCTACGAATACAAGTCTTAAATTATAACATCTTGTTGTTGTTGTCGGGCTGTCTTTTTTATATAGGCTATTAGGGCGTGAAAATTGAAGAAGAGATACGTTTCGGATTTTAGAAGAGTGAGATTATTATGAGAACAACGTGTCAAAGATTGTGTAATAATAAAATCTGAAGGTCTATCTACACCCCATAAACTTTATGCTAAGCTCAGTCAAAAAACCAAGACCTCTTACTCTTAAATCTTGTCCGTATATGATTAATGGAGAATCGAGAAGATATGGTTAAAGGTGTTGGTCATATTAACATAAACAAAATCTAGACAATGAGAGTATAATGACAATTTAAGGCATAGACTGCAAGTTTTAACTGCGAGGGAGAGTATGTGAAAGCGCGCTCACACGACAAGTAGAGTGGTTTTTGATAAATATATAATTGTAAGATTTGTTGTATTTAACATATATACAATTGGTGAGGATAGAAAGGGTTTAGAAAACAACACCCAATTTAAAAATAAAAACAGGAAAAATGACGCCATAACAGAGTTAAAAAAACAATTAACCTGTTTTGCTGAAAATAGACAAAAATACATAAATAAATAAGTTTATTAGAGATTTAAGAATGATTTTTTGAGAGAACAAAAAAAAAGGTGTCTGAACACGTGCGTTCACGAGTGTTTTCATAGGCGCATCAGAAAACTGTATTATAGAAAGATATATATTTAAAAATCATATTTTAAAGGAAAAAAACTAGTGAAAATATATATGATTAGTTAGCTACAGAAATACGAACAATATACTAAACCCCAATAAGAATTGCTTTTATATAAATAACCTATTCTTGAAAGTGGCAAACCCCCTAAATTAATAGCTTTGATAGATATTTAATTGTAAGTAGATGTTTGTCACGTGCCACGTACAGGGCTAAATCGTATTTTTGTAATAATTAAATAAATTACATGAATACATAATTAACTAAAAACTAAATTTTATTAAAATTAAAAAATTAGGTAAATTTATGAAGTTAAAGAAAAGTTACTGGAACAATAATCAATGAAAATCAAACAATAGAGTTTGAAATTGACTACTATTATTGTTATCACCAAATATAAGATAACCTAACTTGTTTAGTCATTCTTTTTGTTTTGTTGGTTTTTATCTTAAGGTTTAATATGTGATAAAAATTAATTTACGTTCATAATAATATAAAATTATAAGAAATAGTAGGTGTTATTTTCTTTTCTCTCAAATTTAAACCTCTAATAAGAGAAAATATAGATGAGTATTTTCAAAATATGTAAAGAGTACATGTAAGAGATCTAAAAATTTCATAGAATGCAATTGTTTTGTAATTTTTATTGCTAAAATGATTTTATATAATCTATTTAAAAAAGATATAAAAAGAAGTTCATGTATCTTATACAAAAAAATAATAGATAGTAAATATAAATTATTTCAACAAAAAATAATATTTTAGATGTATAACATATGATAGAGCACGATCTTTAGTAGATTTATAGAAACTTAAAATTTCCATTGTATTTAGTTGGAATAATGATTTTTATAATATTTTTTTTCTAATGGCATCTAGTGTAATTTTTAATTGATATTGTGTTTTGAAAAAACCTTGTGATATTATGATTTTAGTGTTGACACATAACCAAAAGTAATTTTTTTTTCTTTAAAATTTTCTTAAAGAATCTATAAAAAATTGTTTGAGAGATGAAAAATATGTATGTGCGTTAATGTCTATTACAGAAAATTTTAGTACAAAATCTTCCCATATTTAATACGAACTTGAAAATTGACAGATTTGAGTAGACAAAAATAATGAAAACAAAGAAGACAAGAAAGTAAGTCAACCCCCCAAACAGCAAAAAAAGAAAAGGGTTTATGTATCAAGTTATCTATTTTCAAAACCAACAAGACAAAGTGGCTAGTGTGTGGTCTTCGTGAGCGTTGGGTTTCAGTTCTTCGGCCTTTTCATTCTTTTTTTGTTTTTTCGTATCTTCGCTTTAAATTTGAAGTTATCTTGCTTCGTCTTATCTTTTAAAGTTGTTTTTATTTTGTATTTTAGCATGTTGTAACCGTTTCTTTTTTTTCTTTTGCTGAAATTATAAATATCATTAAAAAATAAACTGTTTAGGTGTTACAAATTGTGTTAACAAATTGTTGATATAAAAAAATTGGTTTAATAGCAAACAAAATAAAAAATAGAACAAATTTCAACCGTTTTTTTAAATACAAAACTTTGGTAAAAAAATAAGTAAGATTAATTTATCACAATTTTTTTTGTTAAAAGTTATTAGGAATTTAATAGTGATCGAGACAAAAGTGAAGTTCCTACAGATTGCGAGAAAGAAGTTATTAAAGAGAGCTAGATATGTATACGATTCCCATATTTAGTATAGAGAGATATACAGAGTAGTCTTCTCGGCATTGATAGTATTGTTAACTAAATCTTTACTATTCATGCACTTTGTGTATATATATATAATATTTTTTTTTTACTAAAGTTTTGTATTAAAATAAATAGTAAAGATTTTTATTTATTTTAATACAAAACTTTGGTAAAAAAAAAACTATTAAATTTTCAATGCCGAGACGACCATAAGAGGGAAGTTTCTATAATTGGCAAAAAGAGAAGAAAGTTTCTATATCGACAACCTATTGAAAACACCTTCATAAATCTGATTGTTTTAAAAAACAAAAAACATACACACACATCTCCATAAATCACTTTAAGGAATTTATTAAATTTTCCTTCATGGTCATGACAAATCTAGAAAAGTAATAGGGAAGAACAAAGACTCAAAACTCTATCTTTGGATATTGTAGATGAATAAGAGAAAACAGAGTACTACAGTACCCAAACGATTGGCGCCACAATATAACGGTTATTCTGTTAATCATATAGATAAAAGAAATAGAAGCTCAATATTTTAGAAATAACCATAGGTTTACCATATTTGTACATTAATGCGATTTTAAAACAGAGAATAGACTAAAACAGAGCAATATATAGAGAGATAAACACTTGACATTAAACTATCAGTTATGAAACAGACAACGAACTGCTAATGATTAATTATTTATATTATATAAAACAGACCAGACAAGCAACTTATCTCTGAATCTTTAGGGAAACAAAGATGAAAACTTTCAGAATTTAAATTAAAGGAAAAAAAGACTCAACAGACCTGATTAAAAAAAAGACCCAACAGAAAACTGAAATAAAAGAGAAAACGGGTAAAACGGATAAGATTCAAAGACCATGCTTCTCCAATTGATAGGAGGATCTAAACATGCACTTGTTCCTGACTTTGTTGTTGTTCTTGCTCATGTGATCAGTGCCTGAATATCCTCTGCTTCCACTGGTGCTGGCATTATGATTCATGTTCATAGTGTTGTTGAAGCTCTGGTTCCTCTTGTTTTGAGCCTCTTGGTTTATGCGGTAACTGTTATAATTATTAACATATTCAGCAATTGATTGGTTTACCAAAGGATTACCAACCAAATCATTGGATCCAACATCGTAATACCCTTTGTGAAACGGTCCATTAGAGAAATCGAAGAGATCCATTGGTGGAAAACTTCGAATTGGAAGCACCATATCACCATGAGTTTCAGGCAAAGAACCAAAATGGTTCCCAACAAAAAGAGCAGAAGAAGAAGAAGAACCATCAAAAGATCCAACAAACTCGTTGGTTTCTTGAACATGTAAGAAAGGTTGGTGATGATTAACCTGTTGGATCTCAACAGAAACCAACTGAGAAACAGATGGTTGTTCTATCCTTGCGCGCTTGGTTCTACGGCCACTTCCACCAATCGGTATGTTCCTTAAAGCCCCACCATGTGTCCAGTATCGACGACAATTCTTGCAGGAATAGCGCGGCTGAGACAAGCTATAGTTGTTGTAGTAACAGAACTTGGTGTTGTCTGAGTTACACCTTGGACACACTCGAGGTGGAGGCTTCTCTTCATTCATTTGATGGCCTCCCCTCACCAAAACACTCAAGTTCTCCATTTCTCTCAAGATCTATACTTGGTTTTGTTGTTGCTGTTGTTGTTGTTTCTATGATATTTGGTGTTGTGGGGGTGTCTTCTTATATAGGCTATTGAGGCGTGGAAATTGAAGAAGTGATACGTTTTGTTTTTAAAAGAGTGAGATTATGAGAACAACGTGTCAAAGATTGTGTATACTAAAATCTGAAGACATATCTTCACACAATAAACCTTAAGCTATGCTTAGCCAAAAACCAAGGCCCTCTTAATCTTAAGTCTTAACTCTTGTTGTATATGGAAATTACAGAATCAGTAATGTCATTGAATGAGCTAAGTCATATAAACACAAACAAATCTAGATACATTAAGAGTTTAACGCCAATTTAAGGCAAAACAAACATCATTTATAGGTGTTTACTAAGAAAGAGAGTATATTGAAACGTGTATGTTCACGCGCGCTCACGCGTTCTCTCGTTGGTATGTAGTTTAGATTTTTTTTATAAAAATTTTCACAAGATTTATGTGTCTTTAAATAGATATAACTGTTGAGAAAATGTTTAGATATAAAAAAATCAAGTTATTAAACAATAATAGAAAACATATTTATATGAAATACCAATTTTCCAAAATGGACAAAATGCTTATATGACTCAATTTATGAGGAATTTAATAGTGATTTATTTATGAAGATCTTGTATTGATTTACTGAGAGAGAAAAGACAATGTATGTGAGTTCATGCATTGTTAATGAGAATTTGAAGTTTAAAGATATGTTTAAGAATCTTTTTCATATTGAAAATGGATACATCTTCTGAGAATAGACAGCAATACCCAATACCAAGAAGACAAGAGACTTAACAAAGCAAGATATTTTATTATGTGAAATCAATAAACTATATATGAAACTTACAAAACACCTAGATACATAGTTTTACTAGAGTTCATAGTATTTCGTATTGAGAAAGGAAGAAAATGTGCATAAGTGTAAGCATGTACGTTAACATGTGTTTTTCCTATCGCATAAGAGAAAATTATAGCAGAAAGTATATGTACATTTGATTTTACCTCAGTTGAAAATTAATACAAATGTTGAGAATTGAAAGGTCTTTAGTAGCCAGCAAAAATGACTATGAAGAAAGCAAGAGACTCATAACAAAAAGGTTCCTACACCGTGTAATCTTATATTCAAGACCAACTAAATAAACGTTTTATCAAGTAACCTATGTTCAAAACCACAAAGTACCTCCACATATCTCTATTTTAGGGGTTTAACAAATTTTCCTGTCGTCACGATATACCTCGTGAAACTCAAAGTCTATATTGTTTGAAAGGGTTCGAGCCACAATCGTACTCTTTCTTTTTTTTATCAAATTAAATTAAGATGATAGTACTATTCTAGGCACAACTGCCATCGCAAAGAAACAAAAAAATCCACACAGAACCATAAAATTATCTTATTTATATACTAATGCATCCTCACATACATGAGAAGAAACGTAGCTACGAAACAGAGAATAAGCTGAAAACAGAGCAATACATAAAGAGATATAACAATTGAAAACAAAGGAACACATATATTAGAGATCTCTCTCTCTCTCATTAGTTAAATGTAATGAACTCATCCTCCTTTCGGTCCTGCTCAGACTTTTTCTCCGCCTTTTTGGTTAGATCTTCCACGCTTTTATCCATTTCAGCACGTGCCTTATCCGCATCTTCTTCAGGCCCAACCACAGCTTCAGTCGCGGTCCGCGCAGCGTCCTTTGTATTCTCCCAAGCTCCTTTCACCTTCTCTTTCGTCTTCACTCCAAGTTCCTCAGCCTTACCCTTTACGGTCTCCTTAATGCCTTCTGCTCTCTCCTTAGTATCTTCTCCATACTCTTTGACCTTTTCTTTCGCATCTCGAGCCTTCGCTTTTGCATTGTCCATTGTATCCTCTGCGTAATCCTTAGCTCTTTCTGTTGTATCTTCCGCTTTATCCGCTGCCTTATACGCCTCTTCGTTTACTTTGTCTTTCGTCCGTTCCGCAAAGTCTTTAGCCTTCTCCTTTGCATCATAGGCTGTGTCTTTAGCCTGCTCTTTGGTCTCATAAGCTTTATCAGCAGCTTTGCTCGCTCCTTCGTTTGCTTTGTCTTTAGCCGCGTGAGCATAGTTTTCTCCAGTATCCTCCCTCCATTTCTTTGAACCATAAGCTAAATCTCCCCTCGAGTCTCTTGCATTCCCTACCGGATCTCTTCCCTGAAATACACACACATAAAACTTCAAATTCTACAAGGTAATTACAAACTAGGGTTAATAACTTCTCCAACACGTTAACTTCATACCCATATACTTAAGTTCTTATAATCGGATCCAAACCTATTCTAACTATAATATAGAACAGCTAAGAGTAAGACAACACGACATGTATCATAGCTAGGCATGTTCAAACATATTTGAATGTAAGATATATTGTATGTGTGACTGTGTCTATAGGTTTTGTCATTTTGTTAGGGATGATTAAAACTCTTCACATGATCTCGTATGCTAAATTACTCTTTTTCGAGGCAACCATGTGAATAATTAACAAAAATGTAAGCAAAGTTGTGCAAGTAACCTCGGAATGGCTAACAGAGGAGGCGAAGTAGACGCGAGGGACTTTTCGGGTCGAAGCAGCGAGAGTTGCGGGAGATCGTACTGTAGGGAAAGCCTTTGAGAGGCTAAAGAGAGTGGCTCTGGTTAGACGCATGGCCGCCATTTTCATCAAATCAACAAACAAAAAGTTTTTCTTCCAATTCGTGTATTCGAAATTTGTTCGCTTTGAAGATTTCAATTGGATCGAGATTCCTTTTCTTCTCTTCTTGCAATGGAGTCTTTAAAAGGTCGGTTCTGTAATACGTTGCAGCTTATGGATCCGACAGCAGAAGCTGGCAGCCTAGGTATGTGACACGTGTGAAAGTGATGACACGTGTATACATAAGAACAGTTTTGGCTTCTTTAGCGAATAGTTAACCGCCGCAACGAGACGTAACGTTATGGATAATGCTATTGATCATCACTTTGGGAGAAAAACAATTTAAACCGTGTAAATTGGATGGTAATTGAAAAATGTTCACATTATATATTGAGAAGCAGCATAATAAGAACATTGATTTATATCATTAATGTCCTCGCAGGGATTGAAATTGGAACTTATGATCATATAACAAAGAGTAAACGATTACCTAATGAGGATTGTAAATATGACAAAACTCTTGTTTGAAACAAGGAACTAAAGAGAAGGTAAAATCACTCGTTTGAAAATCTATAAAAAGTATTTTGTAGATGATTTAAATCTGTAAACAATTTCGTTTTTCGTTTTTTGTTTTTTTTTCATTTTGTGATTTTTTTATTTATTTTTCATCTCAGTTCATAAAAATTCAAAAAAAAAGAAATAAAATCCAATTCACTGTTATATTTTATTTAAACTCATACATTCTCGAAATTACAAAACAATACAATTCAATAATTTAAACATTTGGATCGTAGAACCAAACCGGTCTTCGATTTGTGTCTTGAACCGGTCTTGAATTTGTCTCATACCCCTATTCAATTAATCAAATGATTAGTAATAATAAATTAAAATTAATATTAAGCTAACGAAATAATTTCGAGTACTTCTTACATCATCAACGGCGTTCCTCAGAGCTGCAATTTGCTCCACTGATATGGTGTTCACCTACATTATACAATCCATATTTTAATTACCAAATTTTTGCATTTTCTAATTGAATAACAAAAATATTATATAATAATTTATCAATAAATCAAAATTTTTATTTTATTTTTGTGTGTAAATGTAAAGATATAATTAGGGAAACACAAACCGAGTTCCGTTAACGGTATGTTCAGACGGTGAGTGCCAATGACATTGCACCAATTTAAACTCCGTACTACGTATCGTTATCTTCCCGGCATCTCCTTTCCACGATACCTTTTATTTTATTTTTCATTATTACTATTATTAGAGAGTATGCATGGTTAGTGTAATAATGATATAGTTAACTAAATATAAAAGAAAATGTTACCATAACGTCGTGTCCTCTGTTCATAATAACAGCTTCGGCTGGTTTGTATTCTCTTCTCCATGCTTCCTCATGAATAACACTAACTCTTGCGTCAGTGAGATCGATCGGAGATTGTAATTTTCCGGTGTTACAAAGTTTCCACTGAGGGTTTAGTTTGCTCCATCCTTCTGGTCCTTTCTCTGGATTTTGCTCGTACGTAAATGGTGTTTCATCTTCTGTTTCCAAATTTAAGTAATTTAATCATATTATATATATAAGTATTGAGTTTTGATACACGTAAAAAAACTTGAAAAAACATACCGACTTCAGCGTCATGAGCAAGGGTAATATTAGGGAAAGATAAATAGAGGAGAAACAACACGAAAGAGATCATTGTTTTTGTGTTCTTCGGATCCATTTGTGTTTTGTGCTGAGATTTGATATTGCTTAATGCTTATTATGTTCTTGAGTATGTTTTTGACATTGAAGGGTTTAGAGATGACCTATTTAAAAGAAGGCTTTGTGGGGTTTGTTTTGCTGTTTTTTATTTTATTTTATGGTTTTTACAGTTGCTGCGATTAGTTATTAGTTAATAATTTGGTGTGATGATTTGGAAAAAAAATGAAAAACTGAATGCTTAATGAAAAACAAAAAAGAAAGACAGTTCATTGGATCCATTTGGTTATGAGTTTTTTAATTTCGGTTTCAATAGTAAATCAATGTAAACATTTTTGACAGAGAAGAATAATGACCTGTATAATAGAATTAAACTGGTACTTAAAAGAATATGCTCATTGCTCAAATGCGGAAAACAAAATTTTAACTGCCAAAAAAAAACAAAAACAAAATTTTAATTGCCAAAATATAAAAAAGTTACAGATTATTTATTAATTTGTTATAACAACATAACTTAGCAAATTCTTTGGGAGCATTTGGAGAAATCAAAATGCTTTTCTCTGTTGAGGTTTGTTTTGCTTAATGCTTATTATATTCTTTACTTTTCAAAAATTTGGTGACTTGTGCCAAAATGATTCATAACAAGAATTATGTATTGTGAAACCATGTTTAATGATTTTGTTCTAAATCTCATTTCTGATTCAAATTACAGCAGTAATTCAAAAGCTTGGAAACGACAGACTTTAAGGAAACAAATAAACCTCAATTGTTGTTATTTGCTTGAAGCTTCAACTCTTAGAAAAACTCAGAAACCAAAAGGTGTAGACTTTGACCTGAAAGAGTATTAGCATCTAAATCAAGCGACCTGAAGATATATAGTATTTAAATTGTAAACGATGAACGCTTCAGACAATTCTAATCAAATCCAACATACATAAAGGAAACAGCTTTTTGAATTGTTCGTATAAATTACCTGACTTTATCACCATCAAGCTTGACCTTCATCAGTTTTCTTATCCGCGGTTTCGTTAGTTGTAGCTGCTACGCTTGCTTCTGCACCCTCTGCGTTCTCTTCAGGTGGCTGTACTTGTTCATCTTCAGGCAGCGGTTCTTCAACATAGTCATTCTCAAAAGCATTAGGTGGAACCTCGTAAATCCTCACTTGAGGCTTCGATGGATCCTTCACTAACACATACTTTCCTTCGCTCAGTTTCATACACAGATCAACTATAGATTTCACAATCCCCCACATGTTAGAAGTATTCAGATTAATCTGTCCAGCGAAATCCTTCGGCTTATACCCCAAAACAGATAACATAACATGGTTGAAATGATCACGAGGATGAACTCTAGAGACGAAACCAATCTTCATCATATCAGCATTAGCCAAGAGAGCTTGCGCAGTCCATTTAGCCAACTTATTCCCGTTGTTCTTCAATTCAGTGGCTAAAACCGCACCTCTCTGAGTTTCAAGCTTCTGCCTCCAGTCAACACCAGTGTACTTAGGATCGAACTCATTAAGAGCATTCAGAGTGAGGAACGATCTCTGGTTATTGAGATCAACAACACTCTGTAACTCACATCTAGCTACTAGATGCATGTTATCATCAAGCTTCCATCTTCTGTACCTATAAGCAACAGAAGCAACCTCCTCACCTTCATTAGCGAATGGATTCGCCTCATCAAACGTTTCCTTCTTCCCATCTCTCACCAAAACCTGCTGCGAAAAGTTCTGATTGATAAACGCAGCTTCCACACCTAAAGAATAAGCAGAATTGATGTCGTCTTTGGCCTCAGGCAATGGCTCCTGAGATGTCTCGTGCACAGACAACAAATCTAGCTGTGACCCTTCTCTCTTGTCGAAGAACAATTTGTTGCCAACACGCTGGATAATGATATCCCAAGAGTAAACGGATCGAGGCGCACACATAAGAGCCGCTAAAATAGCATCAGTGGCGAAAACTGTGGCTTTGTCCTCCTCAGCGAGACGCCTAATGACGGGATCATCACTAGTGGTGACTTTGAAAAAGTTCCTGTTCTTGAAACGTTCGAGTCTGCGTTCGTTTTTAGGCGTTATGCGATCGTAGACACGGTTGTAGTACTCGAGGCCACCACAGAGAAGGAGATCTTCTGGATCTTGAACTGAGAACGAGAGCTTCGAGAATGTAGAGAAAGGGATCTGCTCGAGCATGTTCCACTCCGGCTGGATATCGACGGAAGATTTGAACGCCGCGGCTTCACGGCGCTGGTGGTGGATGTTGTTTCTGTTGAGATTGTAGAGACGATCACGGCGAGCTCGATCCTTCTCCGCATCACGCTTCTTCGCTTCGACTTCTTCGTCTCGCCGCTGGGGAAGCTGATTCCGATTGTAGCGAGGATTGAAACGCCATTTAGGCCCGAATTTGGGACGAGGCGGAGGCTTACCGTCGACGAGACGGAAAGCTGCGTCTTCATCGGGGTTTCCACCGGAGGAAGTGAGACCGAACCCTTCGTCGATGGCGAAGGCGGAGAAATCGAAAACTGCAGACGGATCAGATTTGGATCCAGTGTGAGGACGAGCGGAGGGGTTAGAGAGATTACGAGTCCAATCAGCTACACGGCCGAGCTTCTCCGAGCGGGAGAAGGAAGCGAAGGGAACGTTCGGGAGAAGGTTTGCGGCGGCGACGCTGGTGGAAGAGGCGGAGGAAGAAATGTCGGAAGCATCTGGAGGACCCCAACCATCGGAATTAAAAGGCACAGTGACGACTTCGAAAGCATCGACTACCATTGTTGAGAACATAGTGTTTGCACCTGTTCGTGGGAGAAAGCGTAAACCCTAAAATTCAGGCTCGAGAGAGTGAGAGAAAACGTATTAAAAAAAGATACGTATCTGTCTTTTTTGTCGTAAAAAATACGTATTTGTTAATTTGATCGGTTTTTTCTTTCTTTTTCTTTTATTATTGCTTGAGCATATGGGCTTTAAATGAACAATATTTGGGCTCTTTTGATCATTATTTTATATTTCACAGCCCATATAACTAAAAAATTATCATATATCATTATAATTATCTTATTATTGCAATTTTTTTTTTGTTCATAGTTCAATGTCTTTTTCGAATTAGTACAATTATTTAGGCTCTAGCACACTTGATTACATAATAAAATGTATTTTTTTTTTGGTTTTTGCTCTTGAGTATCATCATCCCAATTTCCATATATCTCATACAGCTTTTAGTAGAGATAAAAAGATATTTATGCTCACAATGAAACATCACTTTCACAGAACAAGATAGAATCCAACTAAAGGAACAATAAAATAGAACGAAAACAAAAACAAAAAAACAGATAACAGCTGCAAGAGAGGGAAGAAAGGGTACACATTAGAGAGAATATTAGTTGATACTGTTCACAAGATTTTTCAGACTCTCACAAATTCTACTTCTAGCTTCATGATCACAATCTTCCACCTAAAAATAAATTAGAAATAAATTAACAATTAGCACACAAAATTAAAACAACCATTAGATGGGATCAATGTAATTTATTTGCATTTTGAGTGCATCTTTATAGATAAGTATAAATTTAATATGCAACTACTTACCTATTGGTTTCTAATGATTTAAAACGTGTGTTTTTGCCAAGTTGTATATATAACCTCAGTGACCTAACTTTGATCCTATTCCCATTGCGTGAATACAGACAGTGTGGATTAGACCTAAATTTTAAGATAGTAGTAGCTACTAAATTTTGAATTTTCCTAAATCTCCTGATATAAAATTCTTTTATTTAATTTACTATACCTTGCAATGAAGAGTGTGGAACACGGCATCATCAACAAGTGAGTATCCAGCATGAGTGATCTCAGCTCCTAATTCCTCTGTGAGAACACGAATGATCTCATGGAACATGAACTTGTGTTCCAAGCTTGTCACAAGAAAGATGTGAAGAATCGGACCGGTTTCTTGAATCTCGATATTCGGCAACCTTCTAGGCATGGAGACGTCGACACTCGAAGACATTGATGAAGATCCAGTGGAATTCAATTTGTCGAAAGCTGCAGTGGCAACAAGTTTCCTCTTCCGTTCTCTCTTTTTCTCCACGTTCACTTGTAGCTTCTTCTTCTTGGATTCACATAGACCATGAAACTCAATATTAACCACATTTATATAAAGAAAGAAGTTAGTTGGTTATCGTAATGATAATTAGTTTGTGCTAATTAATAACAGTTTAGTGAAAAAGGGTTTGTAAAGGAAGATGGGTATATATACCAAAAGGCAAAAAGGTTGTATACAAAGCAAGACAAACTAAAAAGTAAGCTCTTTAAATATAATTCTTGACTTGTGCACCGACATTAGGTTATAATTAATAATTAATTAGAGTATGAGTCAAATCAATTCAACGTTTTAAACTGAAAATGCATTAGAAAATACCAATATGACGCTTACTTTAAACTTTTGTTTTACAGAAGTTACTAGGTTTCTCAAAAATTAATCGTACGTATATTCAGAATTGGTTTTAAGCCCCAAACAAAATAAACATAAATTTACGATTCTTATTTATACATAAAATTTTATTAATTTTTTTAAAATATGCAAAACAACATATTCTTTTTATGATTTGCGGCTATACGAAAATCAGGGCTGTTCTAAATACATTTATTTACTATAATTATTGTCACTTATATGACATTTTTTGTTATCTAAACCAAAACGTTCAGAACCTAAACCCATACATAATATCATTTTGCTATAACTAATCTTCTTTTTATCTAAATACCATCACTTCGAAAAACAAGTAAAATTGTTTT
Organism: Schrenkiella parvula; assembly: GCA_000218505.1. NCBI lineage: Eukaryota > Viridiplantae > Streptophyta > Magnoliopsida > Brassicales > Brassicaceae > Schrenkiella > Schrenkiella parvula. The sequence goes on along the minus strand of CM001193.1, from coordinate 9,829,447 downwards.
ATATATAAGTAAAAAGAAGAAGGATAAAAGAAAAAGATTATGAAATGGAGATTGGTGGGGATGGTATGGTCAACTTTTTTTCTAAGGCAATGCGTGGATGTTGTTGAACCACTAGAACATAGTCGACATAGAGACATGCTCATAATCTTTTGTTCCCATCACCATTTAGTAGATGAATCTTTAACAAGTGTTGCTCTTTTATTATACTAGACCGCTATTTTATGTCGGATGCGTATATCATATGTACATATTACAAGTTAAGAATAATAATAATGAGGACAGGAAAAAAAAGAGAGATAATGTAAATTTAGAGTAATCATTTTGATAAAGCTATGAAAATTACAAATTTTCAAATTTATGCAATTATATCTTAAATTGAAATTTAGAAATATCAAATCAAAAAGTAATTTGATTTTTTTTTGGGAACATCTGTAGATAAGTATGTTGGTTTCGACAAAAATTCCAATAGGCTAAATAAAATGTTTGTTGTCCATTAGTTACTTCCACCAAAATCCAAAATACTTGTCAAATGTTTTTTTTTAAGTCCACTATGTAATGCAATCGACATCAACAATCGAGTTTATTACTTAATTTAATTAAGTTTTGCACTGTATAGCATTTATTTGGTGTAGGTGAATTAGGATTTGAAGCATTACTTTTACATATGAAGCAAAAAAATAGCTTAAAACATCCTTATGAAACGGATGAAGTAGTATGTAAATTGTTTTATTAATGCAGTTAAAAATCTGTAAGACCTCAATAACACAATGGTTTCAAAAAGTAAAGCTCAAGAACTTATATATTCATACATCATAACATCAAAGATAGCACTCTAGCAGAACGCTTCCACCTAATTGCTTAGGCTGCATATTTTCGACAGCTTTTGATTCTAACCACTTCATCGACACGAACTGTCTCTCATCTTTCCCGCACCATTCCGGCAAAACCTCAACCACTATCTTCTGCAACAGTTTCTGCTCAAATCCATCTCTAAGAAGCACTTCAAGGTCTTTAATGTTCCCCCTCAAATCCAACAAGACACTGCATAGTCCACGGCCATAACAGTAACCCAAGATGGAATCCAAATTTATACTGTCCAATACCACAGTCTCAACCTCGCTATTGTTAATTCCGGATTCTGCAACCAATTCCTTTTTGGTGAACAGTACAACTTTTGGACACGATTCTTCCACGGTGTTGGAAGAAGCAAGGATAGGAGACTGTTCTGCATTGCTAGCTACTATGATTTGAATAGGTTGGATCGAAACATTAGCTTCTTGTGAGGAAATGCTCGAGAGTTCATCAGATAACGAGGACGAAAGAATAATGGCATCATATTCTTGTAATAGCTTTGAGTAGTATCCACCGGAACCCGAAGCCCCTTCCCCGATCTTGTCCAGAAAACAACCATTGACAGATATAGAATACCTGCAAAGGTTTTCAAAACTTTAAACAATCTATAACTCGGGTTTGTCACCACCCAAAAGAAACGAAGAACTTTACCTGAGGGCGAGAAAAGGCTTTCCTGTTAACATTCGATGGATGAATCCTTCATTCATCTTCTTGCATAAGTCTTCTTCAACACCCACAGTGACATCGATTCCAGCATCTGTCAAACGACTGATACCCGAAGAAGAAACGATTGGATTCGGATCAACCATCCCAACTACAACTCTTTTCACCTTAGCTTTGATCAATGCTTCTGTGCACGGCGGTGTTCTCCCGTAATGATTACATGGTTCTAAGCTAACATAAGCAGTGGCATTCTCAGCTAAGTCGCCAGCATCTCGGAGAGCAAACACCTAACAGTGCCAAGAAAAAATTTCAACATAAAATCAAACTCATTAACACCTACTCGCCTCCAATTTCACAATCATGAAAACACAATGCAATCTATCAAACTTGCAGCCCAAAAACAAGACTGAAAGTTTTCTCATTTCCAGAAACCCAGCAAGGAATATTTAAATCTTGTTACCTCAGCATGAGGCTGACCAGCTTTGGGATGAAACCCTTCGCCTACAATCTGGCCGTCTTTAACAATGACACAACCTACCATAGGATTAGGACTAGTACAGCCAATTGCTCTCTTTGCCAGCTCCACACATTTCCTCATATAAAACGCATCATCAGCTTCAACACCTTCTTCACTTCTCATGGCAGCCAAAATAGGATTGTTGAAACCAGCTTGAGATTTATGTGATTTTTTGAAAGTTACGGTGAAGAAACCATGTTCTGGATTCTGAAATGAAGCGAGGTTGAAAATGCGGCGAGGATTTGAGGATAGCGATAAAGCTGGAATTGAGGTTCGAGGAGTGATCGAGGAAATCGGAATTGGGGGACAAGTGATCTGCATATCACTATTGAATCTTGCTCTAGACGGTAGAAATCGAAAGCTCCGATACGAAATTGGATGGCTTTTCTTCACCCAGCTAAACAACAATCTCTTGATTTTAGATTCGAGCAGTCTTCGGCTGGAAATGTACAGCAGCGGCGGGAATACAGCTGGAACCCTAACAACAACAGCGTAGAGAAGCGGGAGAAAAAAAAATTGAGAAATCGAAGACGACGACGACGAGAAGATTGGATTCTTAGTTCAAAGAACCGGTTTAGTCTAACCGGAAAACCGGGAATACTATAGTCACCGGTTCAATAGGCTATTCGATTTGGTTTAATATATACTATATCCAGTTTTGATCACGAGCATGATTCAACAACTTCCACGAACTCGACTCCATGGTATTGAACAGAGAACAAAAATGGGAAAAAATGAAATTTCATTCACTCATGAGACGTGAGCAGATTTCGTTTTTTTACAGGGCAAATGTCTAATAAAAAACTAGCAGAAGAAGACACAACACACAACCTTAAATCAAGAACTTGCTTCTCCAGAACCAAAGCATACCACTTGACAAAGGAGAAACACTGAGAGGATCAAACTCCATTGGAACCTTAACCTACAAAACGAAACCAGAAGGAGAGAAAAAACATTGTTCCTAAATCGAAGATAGGTCTTCATAAATGGTCTTAATACCAGGTCTCTCAGAAACTGATCTTATACACCTCAAGGCAATCCCAAGAACTTCTTTCGTGCCTTTCTCTGTAATTGGATCACTTCCTATCTCCTGAGTCAACACCGAGTCAAAGCATTCCGTACCACGGCCTTCTGCAACACGTAACCTAACCCAATCCGTTAGATCAACACCTTCTTGTTCACCTGTGATCACATCTCCTGCACATCTTCCCGTTAGAATCTCAAGAAGTATCACACCAAATGCATAGACATCTGATTTGAAAGAAGGTAGCGGTTTCCTTGAAGCTGCTAGCTCAGGAGCTCGGTAACCGAGAATGCCTGCGTCTAGAATCTGTTCGACTGTGCCTGCTTGTGTCATGAGACGATGGAGGCAGTAATCTGCCACACGAGCGTTTAGCTCTGCTCCATCTAAGAGAATGTTTGTTGCCTTGAGGTTACCATGTGGAACAGCTCTGTCGAAATGGAGATAGTTTAGACCACGTGCCACATCAACCGCGATCTTCAGCCGTTGGATCCAGGGTAAAGGAGGACCTTTCCTGCCTGGTCGATCTGAATACAAAGAAGAACCGTAAGCTTGATGAAAATAGTGATGATTTGTGATAGAGAAGTGTAATGAAAGGAGTGTTACCGTAAAGGAAGCTAGCGAGGCTTCCAGGAGATATATAATCTGAAAGAATAAGCTTTTCATGTTGAGTGGGACCCCAGTAGTATCCTCGGAGAGTCACAACATTAGGATGTCTAATGTTAGCAAATTTCTTCACTTCTTTAGCAAACTCCTTTCTCTGCTTTGCCACGCCTTCTCTTAGCCATTTCACAGTCAAAAACACTCCATTATCAAGTGTTGCCCTGTAAGAAGTACCGTGGCTACTTCTTCCCAGAACTTCAGCTGGTGCCCTCGACAATTCCTCTGGAGTCAGTTTGATCGAATCATCCAGAAATTGCAGCTCTCCCACAAGTCTATCTGGTGACCTAACATCAAGCCGTGCTAATTGCTGATCAGCTGGGAATGAATCTCCTGAACCAGGTGACCAAGATAAATTACTGGTCTTGGAAGGAGAGAAGCCGGTTGCAACAGCTAGTTTCTCATCTGGACTGAGGATTTCGGATGACGAGCCTTTTCTTGAAGCAACGAGATCCTCAGCAGAGACAACCATACCACCTCCACTACCTGAGGGGATTGTCTGAGCCCGCCTATTAATATCTTTACCTGTGATACTACGCTCTTCCCGTCTTCTTGATTTGCAGATGCAAAATAGGAGAATAGCCACAAGGACGAGAATAATTAGAGCAATGGCGCAGGAAACTATTATGACAACCTTAATTAGTAAGTTCCTTGGTTTCCTCTTAGAAACTTCTGGTGCACTGGAACCAGGGGATCCAGCAGGCAAGAGGAGCTTGCTGTTTCCAGGATAAAATGAAGGCGGTGGGAAGTTCTTCAAATTCTCTGGCACAGTCCCTGATAGATCGTTGTATGACACATTAAAGGCCATAAGGCTGCTAGATAAGTTGCTTGGGAGTGGTCCACTGAAATGATTTTGGGAAACGTCTAATGAGCTTAGCGAGACCATGTCATTCATGGAGTTTGGCAAAGATCCAGACAAATTATTTGCTGCGAGATTCAGCACTTGGAGATTGGTCAAAGATCCGAATACACCAGGTAGATCCCCGTCAAACTGGTTGTGAGAAAGATCAAGAAGACGGATTCTGGAACCAGAAGAAGGCAGGGGTCCAATGTTACCTGTCATACCATTGTTTTGAAGGTGGATTTCCTCCAAAGTGGACATGGATAGTAATGCACTTGGGATTGGCCCTTCTAAGCTGTTAGAACTAATATCAAGAACCTGAAGTTTCGGATAATGGGTTGGAATCCGTTCTGGAAGTGAGCCTGTGAGCTTATTGTAGGAAAGATTAAGATGATTTGCTCGCAGAAGCTGAGGTGTTACATCTGGGAACGACCCGGTGAAACGGTTCTGGCTGAGATCAAGGTACTCGACATTCTCCCATTTTGACCATCTTGTCAGATTTCCTTCAAACTGGTTGTTTGAGAGATCAAGTAAGACGCAGCTCCCAGTCAAGAGAGGAAGCTCTCCGGTCAGTGAATTCGATGAAAGATCAAGGGTGTGAAGAGTTGTTGACATGATAGCACTTATTGGCCCTGAAACACAAAAAGAAAACCGAAAAAATATTATATGTTTAGTTTCCTTGGTTCTGCCATTCACATATAACAATTACCAATCTGTAGAGGATAAGAGCATACCTGAGAGATTGTTGCCACTTAAATCCAGCGTTGTTAAAAGCAAGGAGTCACCTTTTAACAGGTTATTGGGAAGTGAACCTGAAAATCTATTGTCGCTAAGCTTGAGTACTTGAAGGTCATATGCATAATTGAAACCTGGTAATTCTCCCGATAACTGGTTGTAGCTAAGATCCAAGACTTTCAAGTTCTGAAACAACTGAAACCCACTAGTCAGTGAACCTTCAAGCTGATTGTGGCTGAGATTTAAGTGCTTGATGCTCTCAGAAACACCCGGTAACAGTTTTCCAGACGTAGTCACCAATCTGTTTCCACTGAAATCAACAAAGCTAGCATTTGTTAAAAGGAAAAACTCCCCGTCAAGATTACCATCAAATGAGTTACCATGCAAATCAAGCACTTGAAGACTCGAAATTAGCTCGAAGCCCCTTGGGATTTTCCCTGTGAATCCATTAGAAGACAGATTCAAGTACAGCAGATCGTTCAGCCTTGTTAAGGACTTTGGCAAAGGTCCAGATAAGGAGTTGCGACTCATATCCAGCGACTGAAGTGAAATCAACCCGCCCATAGATTCTGGAATCTCACCAGAAAAGTTGTTACCGGCGAAAGAAAGATTCTTCAAGCTTAATGATCTACCAATCTCTTTTGGGAGTGACGATGAGAAGAGGTTATCAGATAAATCCAGGAACTGGAGGCTTTTGAAATTGCCTAAATTACTTGGCAATACACCAGAAATGGAGTTGTTAGCCATAGATAGTTTGACAAGCATTGTCAAGTTGGAAAACACACTGAAATCAGCATCTGCAGACAAACCCAAATTGTCCAAAACAACACCAGCCACATTACCACCATTGCAGACAATACCATTCCATGAAGAAGGGCAACCATTGAAGTCGATGGACTCATCGTTCCACGAATTAAGTACAAACCCTGTAGGGTCATGTTTGATACCTTTCTTGAATTCAAGCAATGCCATGATGTCCTGTGATGGAAGTTGCCCCATTGCAGACAGGAAAAACATGGATAATAACAAAATCCTTGATAGATTCATCCTTGACTTCAAAAAATTGCCCCCAAAGCTACAGTTTTCGCAGAAAGCCAACAACTTTTCCAGCTCACCAACGCAGAACATTCATGGAACCCAAGTAAATCTGACAGAAAAATTAATGAACCAAAGTTACCAATAAAGTTCCAATCTTTCCCGGAAAAATACCAATACACAGAAGGAACAAAAAAAACAGGAGTTGAAGAAATCTCACCTTTGAAGGACGAATCTTCTGAGAAACCCAAATCAAACAAAAAAATGCAGGATGATACTGAGTGAGTAGGAACAATCTTGAACCGAAGGGAATCAGCTGAAGAAACATTAAATGAACAATGGGCTATTCAATATTGGGTCCCATTCCAAGATCTACCCTAACCCGAAAGCAAAGAGATAAAAGAAAAAGGAACGATTTTTAACTTACGGGCATGGAAAATTAAAATACCTTCAATGCAATAATAATGCAGACAGAGTTGAAGAAGAAGGAAGACAAAAACTTGGAAGCAGAATCATTTTGTTGCTTAGCTCATGCACAGTTACGGAGTTTTGGATTTGGTTTCGGTTTCAACACAGTAGACTGAGCCACTGAGAAAGTAAGAAATCTTTGTGGGGGTCACTTAAAAAAAACCCTTGAATGTCACTATAACTGTTTAAAGAGAACCAAACAAAGAAGGAGAAAACAAAAGTAAAGATAGAAAAATTTGCTAGTTTTCACGTACGACAGTGACGAACGACAAAGACTCCGTAAAGAGGGTTAATTGATACTCTTGAAGCGTGTGAGCGGAAAAATACCAAAAAAAATAAAATAATCAAAAACCATAAATTGAAAACAAAAGAAAATTGTATATTTATTTTCTTGGGTTCAACGAGATAGAAATATTAGTTTAATTTACTTTTTCATAGTCTTTTCAGAAGTAACAGACGAAAATATTTGGTCTTTCTTTTTTTAATGTGTAATTAGGGATTGACCCGCCAAAGGAATCTAAAAAAGCTATTACACTAATGTTTGAGTGAGTGGACATGGTGGACGCGAAAGGGTTTATCTAATTTGGTTTTTTGGGGTTGTTCTTCTTTTTTGCCTTTAGTAAAGGTTAAAAATGTCTTTTACTTGTGCAGAGAGACTGAGACCACATTGGGAAAATAAGCTTAGAATTGCGCAAGCTCGGCTTAAGAAATTTACAGAAACAAATTTAAGTGAATAGAGAAAATGTGGAATAAATGAATTATGAATTTATTGCAATAATTCAGAAAAAAGGAGGACAATTTTAATGAATATTCGGGAGAAAATAAGGATAAAATGGGTAAATGTAATGAATATTTCGAGTAGTCCTACATTTATTAGCGATAAAATGTAGAAGTGATATAAATACAATATAAGAGTGTGGGTCCTACATGGTTGACACTAGTCAACAAAACTTAAAGGGAAGACTGGAAAAGACAAATGATTTGGGTTTTACTGTTAATTCTAAACTTAGAGGACTATTTTCAGAAGAAACTGAGAATTAAGGGGTCATAATTTAAAAAATAGTAAATTTGATGACTCATTGATCAGATCATGAGACTACGGAAAGAAAAGAGAGTTCCGTCTGAGACTTACTCACTTCACTCTCATGGCAATTTGCTAAGTGCTGCTCTTTTGATTGGTCTGAACAAATTCGTCATCAATGGTGATTCTTCGAGCGCAAACCTTACTTTGTCTTTCTAAATACAAAACCAATTTCGTGTTAGGATCCTATTTAAGGTTTCACCGATTCTCTTCGTCATCATCACACCATTCTAATCAATTCCAGGTTCTGCTTTATAGTTTTCTCCTCTGCCTCAGAGGTTTCTTTAGGGGGTTTTGATCTCTTTTTCCTCTTATGAGCCACCTAGAATTTGCATAAAATTTTCTGGAAAACATTTGCGGTTAGTTTGAAGAAAAGATCTTAACTTTTATAATTATCACGCATAGTTTACTTTACAATAACTTTTGGTGCCAAATTAATCATTTTTTTTTCAGAATGTTGGTTTCATAGGGCTTGGAAACATGGGATCGAGAATGGTGAATAATCTAGTTAAAGCTGGATTTAAAGTTACCGTTCATGACAAGTATTGCGTTTTGCTTTCCTTCCATTTTCATGTTTGATGAAATGTTGGTTTCATTTGATGAGAAGTTTTGCTCATATACTGTGTTTGATTTCCTAGAAACCGTGATGTTATGAAGATGTTCACTGAAATGGGAGTCTCTGCTAGAGAAACTCCTTATGAAGTTGCTCAAGATAGCCAAGTTGTGATTACGATGTTGCCTTCCTCATCTCATGTAAGTTTATTAACTTTTAGGAAGAGTTTTATATGAGAACAAATCTTGAAAATCTTCCTGTTAAGTGTATGATCAGGTGGCATTATCTGGGAATAACTAGTCCAATAAATATTATTGTTGTTTACCTCCTGATATTGAAGATGATTTTAAATTGTGAAACTTGAAAGAATGTAAATCTTCAAAACTGTAGGTGATGGATGTGTACACAGGAACAAATGGGTTGCTACATGGAGAAAGCGCTATAAGACCTTCTTTGTTAATAGATTCATCCACTATTGATCCACAAACAACCAGAAAAATCTCGCTTGCTATTTCTAACTGTAATTTGAAAGAAAAGAGAGGTAAGCCATAGATATGTTTTGAACATAAGTTTGTTGAGTTAGCTATGACTAACTTTTCTAGTAGTTCATGAACAGCATTTAGGCAGTTATTTGTTCTCCATGTGAAAAAGTCAAGATTGTTTCAATTAATTGGTTTCAACTTTCAAGCATCTTTGATGCAGATAATTGGGGAAAGCCAGTCATGTTGGATGCTCCTGTCTCAGGGGGTGTTCTTGCTGCAGAAGCCGGTACACTTACGTTCATGGTATGTTGTCGACTCTCTTAGCATTTCCATTTGTTGAATCTAGATGCTCATAACTATATATAACATAAAATTTGGCACATTGACTATAAGAGCACAATGTCAAATGCACGTTTTGTAGGTTGGAGGTCCCGAAGATGCTTACTTAGCCGCCAAACCAATACTGCAGTCAATGGGTAGAATTTCCATCTACTGCGGTGGTTCAGGAAATGGATCTGTAAGCTCACTGCTAGACCTTGGTTCTATAAATATTTTTCTTTTACCTTACAATGTTTGAGTATATTTGTCTCTACAATTCTGAAGGATGAATCTTTATGCGATGTAGACTGATAAACTCTTCTGCATTCATTACATGACATGTTTTTTTTTCAAACTTAGGCTGCAAAGATTTGTAACAATTTGGCAATGGCTGTGAGTATGCTTGGTACTTCAGAAGCCTTAGCTCTTGGTCAGTCACTTGGAATATCTGCCAGAACTTTAACAGAAGTGTTAAACACATCTAGTGGCCGATGTTGGAGTAGGTATGTAATTGAATGACCTCTTAGCGATGATTGTTCTTTTCTGAGTACAAACCCGAAATGCTCAACTACATTATATTCTTGAACCACAGCGACGCATACAATCCAGTTCCAGGAGTGATGAAAGGAGTGCCCTCTTCAAGGGATTACAATGGTGGTTTTGCCTCCAAACTTATGGTCAGATTCCTAACAAATGTCTATATCTTTGATCATTAAAATCTTTCTAAAGCATGTTGCTTTTGTTACACAAGTCTTTCATGAATATTGTTATATATCAAAACTCAGGCTAAAGACCTAAACCTCGCAGCAGCCTCAGCTGAAGAAGTTGGACACAGAAGCCCATTGATATCTAAAGCACAAGAAATGTGAGTACTTCAGTAGTCTTTTCTTCCATAAGTTTTTCTCCTTAGAAGATGAGTTGTTGTGAACGAAGAGGCTTGTTTTAGTATTGTCTATTGGAAACGACACAAGACTTGTGTTTAGAGTTCTTTTATGAAGCTGCACATATATCATCAAGCTGGAGTTTTTATTTTATTTGCAGTTACAAGATGATGTGCGAGGATGGGCATGAAACAAAGGACTTCTCATGTGTTTTCAGACATTTCTACAATGGCAAAGATGAAGTCTGAGACAAACTTTACAATGACCCTGCAAAATAAGAATCTTAATTCCGGATAGTCAGTTTCTTCGTGCATTTTGATTGTTGATTTTCATTGCAAAGACTAATCTTCCAAAAGGTTGTGATGTTTATAAGGGATTTGAAATGTAATTAGTTTGGGACCATCTCTAGTTTGTACATCTCTTGGATTCACCTTTCAAAATTCAAAATTATTGAGCTAAGAAGTTAAAGTTCCAAACTTTCATTACCCTTCCCCACAAATTAAGGAGAAAGACATGTAAAAATATACCTTTTTTGCCAATGGACATTAAATTATACTTACCATTGCTAACTATTGTTTCTAAAGTTGTTAAGCGAAACTAGTCTAATAATGTGCTGAGGCTCAAAAAGGGGCATCCCACACGTGTAATGACCAAACAAGCCTTCGGTTTCCTCACACCTCTACCGCCACTGTGTTCAAAATCTCCACCTTTCTAATACCCTGTTACTCGCTCCACATGCCATTTCGCTGAGCTCAAAGGTACGTACTTTGATCCTTAGTTGCTTTTCTGCTTCTGGGTTCTGTCTGAAATTTGATTTCATTTCATTGATCCATCGTTTCTACTTATAAACGATATGTTTCTCTGAATGTTACTCCAACCTTTTTCTTATCGTCACTAACTTCCCGCGAAAAATCTTTGCTTTTTTACTCATCTTTCTTCTGCTTTCATATCTACGTTGTCTCTTTAAAACCTGCTATTTCGATCGATTTTACTTTGTTTTCATTTTTTCATATTTCAGTTTTGTTTTATCACGGAACGAAGATTCAACGATACTGAGAATTTGAAGGCATAATCTTACCTCTTCTCCTAAAAAAACCAAAACTAATCGCGGAATTTTTAGTCATCTTCTTATTATATATCTCTTAGAAACCCTAATTTTTTTGGGGCTCTGTGCAGTCTCACTGTTTGCACAAAAGTTATCATATTTCCTGATCTTTGCAGTACCTATTTGAGTCACATATATATCTTTTGTTTGAATCAGTGATTAAAGAAGCTACAGTGAGTTTGTAGTGGCGGGTGGGGAGAAGCAGAGTCTTACTCCAAAGGCAATTATATATCAGAAGTTTGGTGTTAAAGCAATTTACAGGATTGAAGAAGTTGATGACTCTTCTCAGAAAGTTCCATGCCTCTATCGATGCCACTTACAGCTACCAGGCTTTTCTGTTGTATCAAATGTCTTCAAGAATAAAAAGGATTCTGAACAATCTGCTGCTGAATTGGCTCTAGAGAAGGTATTGCTTTGATCTCTTCTGCAGTTGTTTATGAGATTGTTTTAAACTGTTTATGTTGAAGAAGACAATACTACTCATGTTTCAGTTAGGCATTCAGCCTCGGGATGATAATGATATAACTGTGGAGGAAGCTTGGGATGACATCGTTGAACGCGTTAAGTATATATTTTCTGATGAGGTTAGTAGCAATTTCAGATTTCCACAATGTTTGTAAGTATGAGTTCATCAACATATAATTTGCTGTACGGTATGGACTTCTCTGTACAAATTACTTTATGATTAACCAACTTAAGGTTATTCGCATTAATGTTTAAAGTTGTTGTCATTGCAGTTTCTTTCAACTGATCATCCTCTTGGAAGTCATCTTATAACAACATTGCAAAGGGATTGTGAACGTCGTGGATCAGTTCCTGTTTCTGTCATTGCTACATTTGATGCAAAGATTAACAGTCGCTGTAAAGTTATCAATCCTTCCGTGGACTCGGATCCTATCTTGGTCATGTCCTATGTCATGAAGGCTGTTGCAAAGTTATCAGACTACATTGTCGTATCTCCGCACGTAGCGTCACTCCAAAGGAAGATTCCATACCCTCCAGGAACTGTAGAAGCACTGGTTACTCATGGAGAAAGCATAAAAGTTGAGGCTGTATATATACAATGCACCAGTAGCAGTGAAGAGGTTGTTGATCAAATCAGTCTTGATATTTCATCAGGTCGGTATTACTTGGATATTATTGCTGAAAAGCTTGGATTGAAGGATAGCAGCCAACTGATTATATCCAGGTGGTTAAACTGTCATCAGTTAATGTAGCCTTCTCGGTATTAACCTGATATTTAAAATATTGTTTGCTTTTTTTTCTACAGGACTTTTGGCAAAACGTCCTCTGGCTATGAATGTAGAGTATACTCTGCCATTCCTAAGTTGAGTCCTTCCGATAAATCATCGAAAGCATATGGAAAACGTCCAATTGATGAAGCTCAATCATCATACTTTAAAAAGCCTTGGAATGCAAAAGCAAGTTCTGTTTGTGGTCAAGATATTCACGGTGATGCGATCGTCGCAGCTGTAGGTTACCCATGGAGGTCCCATGATCTTGAACATGATGATGTAACCTTGAAGTCATTTTACAGGTCTCTCTACACTTACCAGCTTTTGCTCTCTTTTATGTTTTATTTTTTTCCTTTGTATATCTTTTGGTCATCCGCTTAAGCACTGCATATTTTATCATGTTTTGGCTTCTGTAGGATACGTTGCAGTATGTCTCCTAATGGAATCTATAAATTCTCTCGACAAGCATTAATTGCTGCGCAGCTACCTTTTACATTCACTACAAAGTCAAATTGGAAAGGTCCACTCCCTAGGGAGATTCTCTGCATGTTCTGCCGCCAGCAACAACTAGCTGATCCTGTCTTTACTTTATCTACTGTTCCTGTGAAACCACTGTCAGACATAGTAAGATCCTTCAAGAATTTGAAAGACTCAGAGTCATATGATAGCAACAATCAGTGTATGAGTTGGGAAAATGAGGAGTCAGGATCTGATGATACCAATAGTCAGCATATGAGCAAGGGAAAAGTGGAGGTACCAGTATCAGGGACTGGTTATAGATGTGAAGTGAAAATTCTCTCAAAGTCCCACGATTTGGTTTTAGATTGTTCACCTGGAAACTTCTATGAGAAGGAAAATTATGCTATTCAAAATGCTTCATTGAAAGCACTATCATGGTTTACTAGCTTATTCGATGACCTGGATGCTGACCCGGAACAACCTTGTTATACGAATGAAGACCTGAATTGGCTGTTTCGACGGAGTGTTATGATAAAAGGGACTTTTCCAAGTAGTAGAAGATATGAACAGGCCACGTCTAAATCAAGGACCATGGGTATGCATCGCAAACGTAAGCGTGTTCAAACTATACCAAATGGTTCTTTGGTTAGCATCTGTTACTCTGTGTCCGTGGAGGTAGACGCTGACTTTTCGAGGAATGGTAAATGTTTGAAAGAACCCATCGAAAGCAAAGAAGAGATAGAGTTTGAGGTAGGGAATGGATCTATGAATCCACATCTTGAATCAGTCGTTACTCAGATGTCTGTGGGTCAATATGCTTGTTTTTCAACTAATATGCCTGCGGAAGGGTTGGTTTTGGCTGCTGCCACTGATACTGTGAGAACTCGCTCACTCTTATCAGGTAATGCTTATAATGTTTTATAGGAAAGTCTTAACATTGTCTGGTTTGAAAAAGAACCTATACGGCTATACTTGTGAGTCTGTGACTAAGATAAGAGATTCCAGCGAAGCTAGGAGAGTTCTGATGATGAGTTGTTTTGCCTTTAATGTACAGAACTCGCAGCAGGCTTGGAATATAGTGTACATTTGTTGGGAGTGAAAGGGCCGACAGAAAAACGAATGGAGTCAGCTTTTTTCAAGCCTCCACTTCCAAAACAGCGTGTTGACTATGCAGTGAAACATATAATCTCTGGTAGGCTCTTCTTGTTTCTTATTTTATCATTGCTGTCTTTCTGCTTATTGTGATTCCGGATTCTTTTTACCACTCCTTTTTAATATTCCAGTTTCTATAATTGTTGCAGGTTGACTTTGGATGCGGGTCTGGACGTTTACTAGAGTCTTTACTTGACTATCCAACTTCACTTCATACCATTGTTGGTGTTGACATCTCACAGAAGGGTCTTGCCCGTGCTGCTAAGGTATGCAAAATCTGACACCACCATGTTTTATTCCACTTTTAGACTTAATCTGATGAGTCTAATGCATCTTAAACTTTATATTTGTTTCATCAAAATTGCAATTACGGATATCATGAGCCGTGTAACATCGATAAGAGATTGTTGAATGAAGATATGTTGAATTACATTGATATTTTCGCATCTTTTGTTTCAATTTCAGATGCTAGACTCAAAGTTAAACAATGGAGCGTGCAACCTTAAATCTATTATACTCTATGATGGTTCCATCCTCGACTTTATTCCAGGCTGCATGACATTGACATCGGCACTTGCTTAGAGGTCCCCTCCTACTTTCTTATTTCGTTTCTTCATCATCAATATTTCTAATATTTTAAAAGTTTGTGTATGTTCATCAAGAAATCTGTCTTTTCATTATCTGGTTTGACTTTACATATAATCTATAGGTGATTGAGCACATGGAGGAAGATCAAGCCTTTCAGTTTGGGAAAACAGTTCTTAGCTTGTTTCGCCCGAAAATTCTTATTGTCTCCACACCAAACTACGAGTACAACACAATTCTCCACAAGTCTGCTCTATATCACCCAAAAGACAAATCCATGTCACAGCGGTCCAAGTTCAGGAACCATGACCACAAGTTCGAATGGACAAGGGCACAGTTTAACCACTGGGCATCTAAGCTTGCCAAACGCCACAAGTACAGTGTCGAGTTTATCGGTGTTGGAGGGTCTGGTCATGTTGATCCCGGGTTTGCCTCTCAGATAGCTATTTTTAGACGACAATCTTTCTCTGAGGTTAACGTTGTTAAGGTCCCAGAAGGCTCGATGCAGCCGTATAAAGTCATATGGGAATGGAAAAGAGCAAATGGAGACAAAAAAGACTAATCTTTGACAGGAGTATCAACCAGAATAGTCTTCAAGTTTGTAGATTTCTTACTTGTGCTAGTTCAGTTTAACCTCTCCATGTTTCTCCTCATCCTCTTGTATTTGGTCTTTGAGTCATGTAATCTACTTTAGTTTTTTAATCAGCTTAACCCCTAGTTCTGATTGGTGATTTAAAACAACTAAAACTAAGTAACTGGGTCAAAGAATTTCGATAGATAGATAAAAGGAATGTAAATTATGGAATATTGCTTAAAGGGACCATTTTGGTGTATTCCACAATGTGTGTAATGACAAAACACCTTCACCTTCCGATCTTTGTCATGTCCTATGTCATGAAGGCTGCTGCAAAGTCTTGTATCTCCGCACGTAGCTTCACTCCGAAGGAAAAATCAATACCCTCAAGCAATTAAAGAAGGACTTGCTACTCATGTAGAAAGCATAAAAGTTGAGGCTGTACGTATAAAATGTACCAGACGCGATGAAGAGGTTGTTGAGCCAGTCATTCTTGATAAACTCACCCTGGTCTTTGATCTTACAAAAGTCCCTTATTTATCGGCTTGTCCTCTGTCTTTCTGGTGCTATCAAAAGACTCATCAGCTGAAGAAGTTGGAGTCAGACAGAAGCCCATTGATTTCCAAAGCACAAGAAAATGTGAAGTAATAAACTGTCAAGACTTGAGCCTATTAAGTTCTGATAAATGGTATTTTCTTCTAGAAGTTTTCTCCTACAAAGATGAGGTCTAAGCGTTAAAGAAACCGATTTCGCTCATGTCATGCAAACTTATATGCATATGAGTTTCGAATAATCGGTTTCTTATTTACATTTAGGTGGTTGATTTTTGAAATCTTGTGAATTGTTATGTTTTATTAGCGTTTCAAAATGGGTTTAGTGTGTGGAACCTAAATGGGTAAAGTACATGTATAGTCCTATCAAGAAGTCCAATCTCGCTTTCGATATTTTTAAGGTTAAGTATTCAAATGGATTTTTAAGTTATTAAACAATCAGAACTACTCAAACATTAAACTACCAAAACGTTGGTGATTATTGTTTATGTTTAATTTTTATGATTTTTTTTTAAAGAAAGACGTACTAAATGAGTATGTTTTGATTTCATCTCGTTGTGGTGGATTGGGTATAATTTTAAATTTAAAAGAAAAAAAAAGTTTTATAAGAAAAGAATAAAGGAAAAAACAAAAGATTTGTTTCCACGATTCCACAATACGTAAATGACCAAAACACCCTCTTTCCTCCCTCTAAAACCCAACACTCTTCTCGTTCTCTCCTCAGTTTCTTCTACATGCCATTTCGCTACACTCTTAAGAGGTATGTAGTTGATTCTTGGTACTTGGTAATTTATGTTTTTGTCTGTATTGTTTTGCTACTTCTGAACTATTTTCCGAAAATTTAGTTTCACTGAACCAACGTTTCTGTTCATGACGATTCGTTTGTCTTAATGATTCTCAAAACTCCTTTTTTATTTAACCCCGAACCCTTTTGTTTGTTCTTCCTCTTAACGAAAAATCGTTGCTTTGCTTATTTGTTTGTGCCTTGTCTCTCTGTTTTTCCATCGCATGTGCATAAAACCTACCACAGGAATCGATTTTGTTCTTTTCTAAAAAAATATTTATTTTCATGATTCTAATTCTCTAATTTAGGATTTACCATTTTCTCTTTCCAAAACGAAGACTCGACGAGACTGAGAATCTACTGATCATTTTCCAATCTGATAATTTGGACAATTTCAAATAGATTTTTTTATTATTTGAAAATGTTTTCGATGGCTCTGATTTTAATTGTCGTCTTCTTCTTCTCTTAGCAACTCTAATTTTTCACATTTTGCACAAAAGTTACCATCTTTCCTGATCTTTGGCAATATTTATATTGACCCTTTATTTGTCTCAGTGTATAAAAAAAGCTACATTGCGTTTCGTGATGGCGGGTGGAGGGAAACCAACTCTTACTCCAAAGGCAATTATACATCAGAAATTTGGTGCCAATGCAAGCTATAGAATTGAGGAAGTTCATGACTCTTCTCAGAGTGGTTGTCCAGGATTGGCAATACCGCAAAAAGGTCCATGTCTCTATCGATGCCACTTGCAGCTACCAGAATTTTCTGTTGTATCAAATAACTTCAAGAAGAAGAAGGATTCTGAACAATCTGCTGCTGAATTGGCTCTTGAAAAGGTAAGCTTTGTGATATACATATCTCTTCTGTCATGTCTTAAATCTTATGATAACGAAGACAATACTATTCATGTTGCAGTTAGGCATTCGTCCTCAGAATGATGATCTTACTGCGGATGAAGCTTGGGATGATATCGTTGGACGCATTAAGTATATATTTTCTGATGAGGTTAGTAGATCAAAAGAACATTTTTGATTTCTAAATTGTAGTAAATGTGATGACTTCTGCGTTTATCAGTTTTATGGCTGAAATTCTGTTTATATTGCATAACTTATGAAGTGTTATTGGCATTAATATTTTAAGTTGTTGTGATTGCAGTTTCTTACATCTGATCATCCTCTGGGAGCTCACCTTAGAGCGGCATTGCGAAGGGATGGTGATTGTTGCGGCGCAGTTCCTGTTTCTGTCATTGCTACATTTGATGCAAAGTTTAACAGTCGTTGTAGAATTATCAATCCTATTGTGGAATCAGATCCTTTCTTGGTCGTTTCCTATGTCATGAAGGCTGCTGCAAGGTTGCCGGAGTACATTGTTGCATCTCCGCATGTAGCTTCACTCCGAAGGAAAAATCCATACCCTTCAGAAATTGTAGAAGCACTAGCTACTCATGTTTCTGATTCCCTAGATAGCAGAGAAGTTAAGGCTGTATATTTACCATGTATAGGTAAGGAGGTAGTTGAGTTAGATGCTCTTGATATTTCATCAGGCCAGTATTACTTGGATAGTATTGCTGAAAGACTCTGCTTGAAGGATGGCAACCAAGTGATGATATCCAGGTGATTAAATTTCTATTTATAAGTGGAGCTCTCTCGGTGTTAATCTGGTGTGAAAGTATTTTTCGTTTTCAACAGGACTCTTGGGAAAGCTTCATGTGGCTCCGAGTGTAGATTGTACTCTGCTATTCCTAAGTTTAAGTCCTCGGATAATTCTTCGGAAGTCTCTGGAAGTTCAAGTGAAGAATCATCTCGTCTTGAAAATTCTCGGAACGCACGAGCAAGTTACATTTGTGGTCAAGATATTCACGGGGATGCAGTCTTGGCATCTGTTGGTTACCGATGGAAGTCCGACAATCTTGGCTATGATAATGTAACTGTAAAGTCATTTTACAGGTCTCTTTTCTCCTACCAACTTTTGCTCACATCTTCTTTCACATAAGGATTATGGAAACAATGCATTACTTACGTCTATGAACTCTGAAGTAATGCATTTAATGTTTGTCTTTGCCTTCCGATGAAGTACTTCATATCTTATCATGCATTGATGCATGCAATTAGCTTTTTGGCTTCTGCAGGATATGTTGCGGTATGTCACCCAATGGCATCTACAAAATCTCCCGACAAGCAGTTCTTGCTGCGCAATTGCCTGTTTTATTCACTACAAAGTCTAATTGGAGAGGTCCACTCCCCAGGGAGATTCTCTCCATGTTCTGCCACCAGCACCGACTAGCAGACCCCGTCTTTACTATATCTACTGCTCCTGTGAAATCGTTGTCTGAAATTTACAGATCTCACAAGAAGTTGAAGGTCACAGGATCTGCTGATGCCGACAATGAGAATTTGAGTAACGAAAAAGAGTATCCACCAGGACTAGGACATGGGTTTAGATGTGAAGTAAAAATTCTTACAAAGTCCCAGGATTTGGTTTTAGAGTGTTCACCGAGGAAATTCTATGAGAAGGAAAATGATGCCGTTCAAAATGCTTCACTGAAAGCCCTCTTATGGTTTAGTAAGTTTTTCGATGATATGGATGTGAATGGATTAGATACAGATGACGACCAGGATATTAAGTCTCCAAGTACTAATGTTTTTGCGGCCCCACCAAGACTTGGAAATGGAGACAGGTCAAGGACCACGAAGGTGCCATCCGGAGAGAAGCGTGTTCAATCTATAACAAATGGTTCTGTGGTTAGCATATGCTATTCATTGTCTTTGGCAGTGGGTCCTGAATTT